>CM040826.1:4529387-5798950 GCA_022828995.1 Vimba vimba
AGCACAGGCATCCAGTGTCCGTAGTTTCAGGTGCTGCACATCTCGTATCTTCACACCATAGACAATTGCCTTCAGATGACCCCAAAGATAAAAGTCTAAGGGGGTCAGATCGGGAGACCTTGGGGGCCATTCAACTGGCCCACGACGACCAATCCACTTTCCAGGAAACTGTTCATCTGGGAATGCTCGGACCTGGCACCCATAATGTGGTTTCTTCAAAGAGAAACTTGTAAATAACACATGAACGAATAAAGTTACGTTGAAACCAAGCACACCATTGTTTTTCTTGTGACATTACCAATAAGTTTGATGTGTCACATGGCCCTCTTCCTATTGAAAAAACAAAAGTTGTATCCAAGATGGCCGACTTCTAAATGGCCACCATGGTCACCACCCATCTTGAGGAGTTTTCCCCCTCACATATACTAATGTGCCACAAACAGGACTTTAACATCACCAACCATTCCCATGTTATTACGGTGTATCCATATAAATGGCCCACCCTGTGTATATAAAAAAGTAACTAAGTAACACAATTAGTTACTTTTTGAGGGAGTAACGCAATATTGTAATACAAGTAACTTTCCCCAACACTGCAACAAAGTTGAGTCTGCGCTACTTTGATCTAATATTTGATGTTTTTTAAAATGTTGTAGATTTAAGTAGCAAATGAGAATCGCTAAAATTATTGAATATATTTTGAAACAAAGGTCTTCTTAATGATTTTCAGTTCTGTTCAAGCTAATTAAAGCAACATTTTTTCAATAACGGAAGAATATGTAAAAATATGGCATTTGAGGTAAAAGGCATCATAATAAACATGATAACAAATATCTGGCGGACTTTTCCATTTGTTGACATGACATGGTCAGATTCAGATGGTAAATAATTTGGTGTCCACCTTAGATATAATCACCACATTTATAATGAAAACATCATATTTAAAAATATTATATTAATCATATCATATAATAAAAATATCATTTATTGTTACTACTGTAAATCTATGTTAAATTATTACTGGATCTCAATCAATGCTTTCAGAATCTTTACTTTTTAAAGTAATTTTGTTTCTGTGAAATGAACATTTTAATGACAGTATATTTATTGAACAAAAATGAATTGAGCAAAATAGAGCTAAAGTGATTGTTTTGATATCTGTTTTACTTTGAAACACGCATTTATTTAATTAAATCATAACCTTTTGAAGTTTAATAATCACATTTTCCCCACATTTAAAACCTCATGAAATGATAACCAAGACCTTTTCTTAAAAAAATGCATTTCTTACTTAGTATTTTTGTCTTGTTTCCAGTCCAAACATCTAAAAATTCTTAAATCAAGATGCATTTACTAGATAAGTAAAATTAGATAAGACAGTATGTCTTGTTTTCTGGGGGAATTAATCAATATTAAGTGAGTTTTTACTTAAAACAAGCTAAATTTTCTGTCCATAGGGTAAGAAAAATAATCTTAATTCAAACAGAAACAAGATCATTTTGCTTGTTTGCTTTTGCTTTATTTCCCCAGAAAACAAGACATAATATCTTATGGCCTTTTACTACTTTAGTAAATGCATCTTGATTTAAGAATTTTTTGATATTTGGACTGGAAACCAGACACATTTTTTTTGCAGTGTACCAATTACGATATTTGGTTTAAGACTTTTTCTGCCCTTACATTTTTTAAATCTGAGTTTAAGGCTTTTTAAGACCCTTGTAAACTAGAGAAGAACTTTTTTCATAAAAATCACTGTCAGATTGAAACGCTTTGAGACATTCAGACACGTTTGTGTTGGACTTCAGCGTGTGATTGATCAGTGCATCTCAAGTCTTGCGTAGAGCGTAAACACTCGAGGAATGAGGGACGAGGAATGGGCTTTAGCGGACTCCTGCCAGTGCCGCTGCCAACCACGGACAGGAATAGAAAGCAAGACATTTGCTAGTTTGAACTTCAGTAGTCAAACCAGTTCGGTCTCAAGGGACTCTGAAGAAGTTAAAAACAGCTTGATTTACGTAATTAACACCGAACAGCCTCGTCTGACCTGGTTCGCTGATGTGAGGAATCCTGACTCACCAGAGTTTGTTGTACGCCTCGAGACACTCGGGCTTCACGTTGTGAACTACAACACAACAACACAACAACACATATATGTGGGTCAATGAACACATCACACTGGCATTGAGACGTTTAACAGCGGAGGGCAAACAATCAGCAGAGCTTACACTGTATTTTGTACAAGTTGTTGTCCTCTTTCTTGGCTAACAGATGGGAGTGAGCGTCTTTCCTCGGATCCACCTTCCGCACAAACAGTGATTTGAACCAGCTGTCCTCTCGCTGCCGGTTAGTAGATGCTGACAGACCTCTGAAACAGGACAATATATGAGCATTCGTTAAAGGGTTAGTTCACCCCACGGTAAAAACTATCCCATAATTTACTCATCCTCAAGAAGGCCTTTGTTAACCCTCTGGGAGTCGTGTGGATTACTTTTATGATGGATGGATTTGCTTTTTTGGCCTTTAAAATCTGAGTTACTATTCGCTCCCATTATAAAGCTTGGAAGGGCCAAGATATTTTTTAATATAACTTTGTGTTCGTCTCAAAGCAGAAAGTCATTCACGTACGATGGCTTGAGGGCGAGTAAATTATGGGATACTTTTCATTTTTGGGTGAATTAACCCTTTAACTGATACAATAGACATGTGTGTTACTTTGCATTATGAAACCATATAGGCCTACACATTTTTATTTTCCCCATGTCATTGCAGCATAATCTAAGTAGTCAGTAATTGTGGTTGTATTACAGGACATCATAATGATGTGTTTCTAATATTGTGCATGAATCATTCATCAGTTAAACGATTACAACCTTTCATTAACCAGTGCTTGAAAACTGAAACGCCAAATCTTCATGTTGTGTTTATCATAACACACACGTGACGGTCTCTGCTATATTACTATGACCTTGAGCAGTGTATCCAGCGCACGTCCAGAAGCCTCTGTCATTTACATAGCAAACTATAACAGCTGAGCTGCTTAAACACACACTTTTAAATCAAGCAAATAGTGAAGTTTTCGATGTTTGAATGCCTTCTAGAGTAATCACGTCTTTACTAAAGCGCCCTGCGTTTCTAAACTCGCATGAACCCGCGGTATCTGCGCACTAAAGCACTAATCACGCAGATTTATAACATGTAATTGAGATAAACTGTCTGACCTGATAACAGCAGTAACGTGTCCCTTCGCCCGGCCCGTGTTTCTAGCCTGATACAGGCCCGAGCAGGAGCTCTGAAGGACTCTGGTCGCCATCTTCCACTGAGAGGACACAAACAGCAGGAGAGGAAGGAGTTAAATTCCTGCAGTGCCACACGCCGCCGCGAGGGGGCGCGATAGAGACGCGTGCGATTCACGAGTGGCCGCGAGGGGGCGCGATAGAGGCGCGCTTTAGTTTATTATATTTTCCTTCCTTCCTTTCCCTCCTTAACAGGAAGAGGTCCCATTGAGATGAAATCTCTTCTTCCAGGTTGTCCTGGTCAAGATGGCTCTATAAAGTTCCACATAAAAACACAGATACACCATTTAAACAACAAATACAATAAATATAAAAGATAAGTAAAATTAGAAAAATAATTATTTCAGTGCAGAGTGTAATAGGTTTTTAAAGACATTAATAGAGGGAATTGATTCTAGAGTAACAGGCTTGCATTTCAAAACCAATGTGCAAAATAAATAAATAAATAAATAAAATACATACATAAATCCACGATCTACTGCAGATTATGACTCACGCTTCCCACAATTACAATATTTTTACCTGAACATTTGAACCCCAGTATAAGCTTTGAATATTATTGAAAAATATTGTTTCAACCCATGTTTGGGTCAAATATGAATAAACCCCACCGCTGGTCTGAATCTTATTTACACTTTTTAACCCAATGATTGGGTTTGTCTATATTTAACCCAAACATGGGTTTAAACAATCAGCATTTCTGTGCACTTTGAGTTGTCATAATGCACTGATAAGCCTATAATTAACATTAGTTAGTATAAATCACAAAATCCAATCTTGGTTTTACTTTTAGATCAAATCGTCAGATTGTGTTCAAATCTTTTGATAAACAAAATCAGGATTTACTGATCCCAGCAGAAAGGTGGATTTCAGGAACAAAAATTTAACACAACTTTTAAACTGGTCTAAAAATACAACATTTGTATCATGTAAGATAAAGTATACACACACACACACACTACCGTTCAAAAGTTTGGGGTCAGTAAGATTTTTTAATGTTTTTAAAAGAAGTATCTTCTGCTCACCAAGGCTGCATTTATTTTATAAAAAACAATAAAAAAACAGTAATATTGTGAAGTATTATGACAATTTAAAATGACTGTTTTCTATTTTAATATATTTTAAAATGTAATTTATTCCTGTGATCAAAGCTGCATGTTCAGCATCATTACTCCAGTCTTCAGTGTCACATGATCCTTCAGAAATCACTCTAATATGATGATTTGATGCTCAAGAAACATTCATTATTATCAGTGTTGAAAACAGTTGTGTACAATTTTTTTTCAAAATTCTTTGATGAATAGAAAGTTCAAAAGAACAGCATTTATTTAAAATAGAATATTTTCTAACATTATAAATGTCTTCACTGTAACTTTTGATCAGTTTAACTCATCCTTGATGAATAAAAGTATTGATTTATTTTATTTCTTTCCCAAAAAATAAAATTAAAATTCTTACTGACCCCAAACTTTTGAACGGTAGCCTAGTGTATGTTTTATTTTTTTTACTTTGCTCTTGATTAGCTTGACTTCTAAAGTAATAAATTAGAAGTAGACATTAGGCTACAAGCCTTTCGGTAAAGTACAAAAAGTGATTTTGGCGCCATAAAGTAATCCAGCAAACAGCTGAAAATAATATATTTAATTTGAAGTGTTCTCACTGTATATAAACTACATTGACACAATCAGAGATGAACCAGGCAAAAGCAGTTTAAAACAACGGCAGCCTTTATTGCATGTATATTAAATCTCACCATGTCCCTTTAGTGCCTCCACAGGGGTCTGATTGTTTAAAGGAGATTGAAAATGGAAGTGATTGTTTATTTGTGCGTTTATGTTGTTTTCTTTCTCTTCAAATAAAAACACTGAAAGTGACCTCGCATCAACTCTTCCACCTGTTGTTCTTAGCTATTAGCCTTGTGAAATGTAGTCCCATTCAGAGCACTGCTAATCCAGATTCGGTAATCTGAAAGGAGTGATCCAATCCTTTTTGCTTTTCTAAGATATATTACCTGGTCCTGGAGAGCAAAACATGGGATTTCCAAATCCTGATCATTCTGATCCAGATTTAACTTTTTGAACAACGGGGCCCATAGTTACTAAATGAAGGACAATAATAGCCATTTTCACTGATCATCAACACCACAACATTCCACAAAACATGTTTAGAAAGGGAAATGCCATTGCTTATTAGAATTATTCACATTAAAATATGTTGAAGACACGCTGAAACAGTTAAATTGCATAAATTGCTTCAGGGATCATTTTATTTGGCACTTTAATCCTGTGATATTTAGGATTTCCATGAATGCTTTCTAGATTTCCATACGTCGGCATGAAACAGCAGTTGCGCAGGTCTTTTCTCCCCTATTGTGACGTATATGAGCGTGAAACGGCTTCTGGAACAAGATTAAATGTAGGGGGTAGCTTGATTTTGTCCTGGGGAATTGATCGGATGGTTGTCCATTTTGATTTCATGGTGACTTTAAGATAATACAGCCGAATCATTCAGCAAGTCTCCTGATGTCAGATGGGCGTCATGCGAAAGCCACAGTTGTCAGCCGAAGGGGAGTTTACGAGAATTTATTGAATTACGTTTCAAAATACTGGCAAAACATGATCAATCCTGCTCTCTGTGGTCTATTTTGAGACTCAGCTGCCCTAGTACTTGAATAAATGTGAATTTTTGCTTCATACCCATCTGTTGTGTTGCGGTTTAACAAGCTTTGCCAGCTAAATGTGTCCCTTGCTCACTATCAGTCTGGTTAAGATATTTCAGACTTCCTGCACAAGTGTTTCAGCAACCTTTTCAGCCATAGCAGTAATTCATGGTTATACCCACCGGGAAAACAAATCTACCGGCACAAGAACACAGCGATAACCACAACTAATAGGCCCTCGATTAAGAGAGCTGGAAATCAATCATGCTGAATATGTTTCCAGATGTCCCACAGGCCTGTCTGCATGGATCTAGGATTCACAGATCGAGGATTTATCTTCAGATCAGGGAGGCACCTAACTACTCTCTTCAACAGCCGTATATGTGTTTGGCCAGTATCAGGTTAAGTTCAACAGATACACAGCTTTACCATGTCCTTTTCTTCTGTTACCTCAGATATCCTCAGACTTCAAGGGGAAGTTTTCAGTTTTATTAGTCAGTGACTCAGGCGTTACAGTGTAAAAGAGCGTGTGGCTACCTAAGGCGGACATCTGTGTTAACACGCCAGTGAAGTTTGTTTGCATGATCCTGAAACTTCCCCTGGCATGGTTGTAGCTACACCTCATAAGGGCTAGCTTATTTATATTGTGTCCTTATGCCGTCATTGTAATGTCTTCATGGGATATTGATTTTATGTGTATGGGTCTTTAACTCGGAGGGTTACCTCGCTTAGCATGTTTGTATCAAAAACCCCGGGCTTTTTTGAGTGTGCTAGTGTTTGGGGCTGTAACATGTTGATGGCTCACCTTTGAGGATTTAAAACGGACTTTACCTGCTTTTACGAGGCTGCTCACGGACATTATCTGCCTTATCGGTGAGACTGATTCAACTTTGTATACATTATGGACTAAGAACTATTATTTGCCCAAACATCTGCACTCTTATGAAAACATCCACACCCTGTGTTTATTTCGTCTTGGTACGCTGTGTAAATACACTTTGGTGCTTGAACGAAGGGTGTGTGTGTAACAATTTTTGCCTCCTTTGATTACTTCCTTAAAAAGATCTATTATTTATCTTGATGTAAAATTCTCAGTATACTACGGGAATTGTTACATGGTTTTTGTCAAGGAATCAGCATGAACCTTAATGTTGTCTAACACTGATGCCCTGAATACAGTGTGAAACCGCAGAGTGTCATCAAGCTTTGGACACAGTTCATCCATTCTCCTGATGGTCTGTGTGTTTCTGTGAGGAAAGACAATAACACTGATCATTTTGAGCAGTCTGATTAATGAACAGTCTGTGTCAGGTGGTAGTAGCGTTGAGACTAAAGATGACCATGAAATCTGAGCTAGGAGTTTCCTCCGAGGAGGCAGTGTCTCCTCTAAAATAGATGAGAAAATAATCATTACAAAAATAAAAACAACGCAACATTACAAAATGTGACGAGTACAAATCACTGTTTTAAATCAACAACAGCGACACCAGCAGGTGAAGTTACAGCGGGAGGAAGGAGGAACCCGCTGTAGCTGTGGGTGGAGGGACTGAGCGCAGTGAAGCAAGTCCGTGGCGGAAGTGGTGTGACGACTGATCAAGGGGGAGCCGGTGAGACAAGCGAACCCGGTGGAGCCGCAAGGTCGAGGGTCTCAGGTGGAGCCGAGGGTGGGAGGAGTCAAGGCTGAGCCGACAGGTCGACGGTCTCAGGTGGAGCCGAGGGTGGGAGGAGTCAAGGCTGAGCCGACAGGTCGACGGTCTCAGGTGGAGACAAGGGTGGGAGGAGTCAAGGCTGAGCCGACAGGTCGAGGGTCTCAGGTGGAGCTGAGGGTGGGAGGAGTCAAGGCTGAGCCGACAGGTCGAGGGTCTCAGGTGGAGCCGAGGGTGGGAGGAGTCAAGGCTGAGCCGACAGGTCGAGGGTCTCAGGTGGAGCCGAGGGTGGGAGGAGTCAAGGCTGAGCCGACAGGTCGATGGTCTCAGGTGGAGCCAAGGGTGGGAGGAGTCAAGGCTGAGCCGACAGGTTGAGGGTCTCAGGTGGAGCCGAGGGTGGGAGGAGTCAAGGCTGAGCCGCAAGGTCGAGGGTCTCAGGTGGAGCCGAGGGTGGGAGGAGTCAACGCTGAGCCGACAGGTCAAGGGTCTCAGGTGGAGCCAAGGGTGGGAGGAGTCAAGGCTGAGCCGACAGGTCGAGGGTCTCAGGTGGAGCCGAGGGTGGGAGGAGTCAACGCTGAGCCGACAGGTCGAGGGTCTCAGGTGGAGCCAAGGGTGGGAGGAGTCAAGGCTGAGCTGACAGGTCGACGGTCTCAGGTGGAGCCGAGGGTGGGAGGAGTCAAGGCTGAGCCGACAGGTCGAGGGTCTCAGGTGGAGCCGAGGGTGGGAGGAGTCAAGGCTGAGCCGACAGGTCGAGGGTCTCAGGTGGAGCCGAGGGTGGGAGGAGTCAAGGCTGAGCTGACAGGTCGACGGTCTCAGGTGGAGCCGAGGGTGGGAGGAGTCAACGCTGAGCCGACAGGTCGAGGGTCTCAGGTGGAGCCGAGGGTGGGAGGAGTCAACGCTGAGCCGACAGGTCGAGGGTCTCAGGTGGAGCCGAGGGTGGGAGGAGTCAAGGCTGAGCCGACAGGTCGAGGGTTTCAGGTGGAGCCGAGGGTGGGAGGAGTCAACGCTGAGCCAACAGGTCGAGGGTCTCAGGTGGAGCCGAGGGTGGGAGGAGTCAAGGCTGAGCCGACAGGTCGAGGGTCTCAGGTGGAGCCGAGGGTGGGAGGAGTCAAGGCTGAGCCGACAGGTCGAGGGTTTCAGGTGGAGCCGAGGGTGGGAGGAGTCAACGCTGAGCCGACAGGTCGAGGGTCTCAGGTGGAGCTGAGGGTGGGAGGAGTCAAGGCTGAGCCGACAGGTCGACGGTCTCAGGTGGAGCCGAGGGTGGGAGGAGTCAAGGCTGAGCCGACAGGTCAACGGGCCGAGGCGGAGCCACAGGATCCGCTCGCTCAGCCGAGGCTGGTGATTGCACGACCTGCGGCTTCATGTCACAGCAAGACGAAGGGCTGCAGGCATCCAGCAGAGGCTGGGCTGAAGGACTAACTGAGCTTAGAGGTGAAGATGACAAGGGTAAACCTGACGTGATCAATAATGGTAATTCCCCAATTCCCAACATGTAAACAAAATGGTTTCAATGCTATCTTGAAACAGAGATGATGAAGAACAGACAAGTGATTCGGGGTTGGATAGGGTGGGTTAGCAGTACCTCCGTGTCCCAATCAATCAGCTAGTCCTCAGTTTCCAAATCCACCAATACTCCCTCAAGTGTTGAGGGAGCTGTTCCCGGCTCACACCCCTGGTCAGACTCACAGTCGGGCTTCGGCTCCGGGGCGTTCTTTGGCGCTGTTGTCAACACAGGCTCTTTCATCACGGCGGCGGGCGAAAGCTCTCCGTCTGCGGGGGCGATGGGGTGATGGTTGGCTGGGCTATGGGCTTGGCTGCTTGACGGGTGAATCTTTCTGGAGGAAGACGCTCTCCAGACACCTCAGATTGGCCTCCCTCCATGTGTAACCTGATGTCTGTGAGGTCTACTGGGCGGTGGTAGTTTGCCCCAATCCAAAACAGAGACTTTAAAGTCTCATCATCAAAAGTAGTTTGCTGTGCAAGTCGAAAAAAATTAAATGAATAGTCCAAAAAAAAGCTCTTTTTGGGCAAGGGTGGAAAATGCAGGAGCGATCTCAATAATCCTTTTTGTGGTCGGTTCTTCTGTCACACTTTGGCTAAGTGTGGTGTATATGACGCAAATATGAAGATAAAAGTGAAAAGCCTTTATTAACCGAAAGAGAACAACACCAAACTGAACATAAGCATTAACGAGAACCGACAAATGAGAACTAAAACACAGGGATATACACTAAATGAAAAAAAAGATGATTGGATTAACACAGGTGATACAAATGAGGGAACTGACGAGTAACCATGGAAACAAACTAGTTTGACTCGCTTATAACGTGTATTTGAAAAAGCCACAACACACGCCAAACATCTTTCCAAACATGAGAAGAATTTATGAACCTCTTGTCCAACAAAAGACAACATTTAAAAAATCTATCAAAGCGTTTCAATCTTCTGTTTATTCAGCTACAGCGATAATGCCCGATAGGGATTTCCTGGAATGATGTGTGTTGTCTACTTCTGCGGCGGGACATATTTGGCATGTGTGTGAGAGACGCCCTCTGGCGTTCAGATGGAGAAGCATTTACTAGCGATCACAGAGCCGTACTTCACTGACAAGCTGCGCATAACATAATCGCAGCCTTTGCCAAATCGCGTGAGGTTTTATTTAGATTAATCATGCAGCCCTAATACAATTGCATTTGGTCTCTTTTTTATGTAAGGTAAAGTAATGTTTATTTAACCAGGAAAATGTGACAACATCAAGTGTAACTGGGACATGAATTTACATTTAATTTATTAAACAAACAAAAAAATTAAAAACAACTGAGAGGGACTTTGCCTCCTCATCTCAGAACTGCATCCAAGAACTCGAGAGGCTTGTGATTGTGCATTGCAATTTTAGCTATAAATATAGCTGCAAGCAACAATTAAGGGGCCAAGCACAAACATGAGTTATGTCAGCATGGCTAGGAGCTTGAGAGAAACTGCAACAATGAGTAATTAAAGACATTTTTATATTATTTTATTCAAAATCGTATTGAGCCAAGGAAACAGAGGAAAAAGGACTTTGTTTCTAGCCCTTTCAGTTCAAAATGTATTACCGTAAATGTAAGTGCAACTTTGGACAGTTGGTGGCGCTAAAGGGGTTTGAGTTACAGACTCCAAAATCCATGTGGTTAATGTTGAGACTGTCCTCTATCTGTGTGCCAAATTTCATAACTTTACCTCAAATGATTCTATGGGCTGCCATAGACTTCAGAAACGGAAGAAGAAAAAGAATAATAAGAAGAAAACTAGAGATTATGGAGTTATTTTTTTATATACCGCAACAGTAAGAATAACAACAGTGTGGAAACATAACATGTGATGTTGGTCTCTCGTATTTTGTAGTTCTTCAGGTCATAGGTGTCAGTAACAGATCTTGAATTCAGAAGACGGAGATCTGTTCGATCCATTCAGGATCTGTTACTGACACCTAAGACCTGAGGAAAAACTCCAATGCTTCACATTAATAATGACGTTTCAACAATTTGGCTCATGTGTAGATTGTGAAAACATTTCTAACGATCTGAGTTCATGCTGATTTGAGTTGGAATCACATCTATTGGTAGTTTCTTTCAGATTTCAAAACATGCGGGTCATTGTAAGCGGTTTAGTGCCAGAACTGAGTATTAAACATTTTCTAACCAATTAATATAACACATGAATAAATAATTACATAAAATGTCAGCCATTTCCCAGTTCTGATTCTGTGAACTTCGGCATGTCCATTCAGCATGTTGTTTCCTGACCATCAGACCGTTGCTTTAATTAACATCAGTGAGAAAGACAAACTCGTCTGACGCCGGCGGCCCTCTTGATTGTGTTTCTAGGACATTAGGTGCTTCTTGCTGGTTATCAGGTGATCAAACCAAGTCTCTATGATAGTCTGGTTCCTAGTATGGCTTGTTTTCCTCCTTCAGTGTCCGTGTATCTTTCAATTAGCATGGGAAAATGTGTAAGTGTAATCATTGATAGCACTCCTCTCCCCATCAACAAGCATCATGTAAGTTAGGCCATTGGCAGTCATGTGGTTGGGTGTTTGCTGTTCGTGTCTTACTAATATGTGAGATGTGAACCTTGAATTCAGTGTCAGTTGCTTAAGACAAATACCACATGATAAAAAGTCATCAATTCACTGAATGCAACTTTCCAGGTTGACTTGGATTGTATTGCATAATATTGTCCTCCAGATGGCGCTTTTGTCCGTCTCTTCAGAATAAATCTGACATCTGCATCACAGCCGCATCATGATCATCATGAATTCATGATGTTTTTCACAATGGTCTCTTAGTCTTCAGCAGAATGAATCAAACTGACGCTCTCCGTGTTTCATGCGATGTGAACCCGCTGAACCTGATCTGAACCGGGTTACATTTATTTGCTTCATTCATTGGCCGCATCAATATCAAAATTGTGCAAAGACTGCAAAAATAAAAAATTAGAACTCTGGAGAAATATAAAAAAGTTGTGAAAATGATTATTTACCTCACACACATTTCAGTCACACTCAACAATGCCTGAAATGCATTGCAATTGCATTAGATAAAAAAAAAAAAAATTAAAATCAAAGCAAGTGTCTGTACATTCTGATATGAATATTTTTTCTTCACTAATGTCACTTTTCTCGTCCGAAGTCTTATAACTGAATGATTGAATTAAGTCAAATGTGTTTGAATCAACTGGTGTTTTGGTGATTTTAAGTGGATGTATGAAGTCAGTTCTCCTCAAGAAGAGCCAGAGAGGCCTGTTGCATGAAGCTAGTAGAACAAAGTCTGAGTAAACCATATAAATGTAACCCGGTTTAGATCAGGTTCAGCTTAGGATTGGATCATCACTCGCTAAACGTTCTCTGTCAACTCAGAGTTTGATCCAGAGTTTGTGTTGGAGCTTGTGCAAATGAAAGTGTGACATCTGCAGCGAACAGCCAATCACACGAAACATGGAGAGCGTCGAAAAATTCAGAGATCACAGTATGAAACACATCATAAATTTAAATTTAAACACTCCTGCTGCCACAAAAGTTTGAGAAAGCAGCTGAAATAAAATAATGCACTAAATTTATTTAATTGATCATTTTTATAGGCTCACAAAAAGCTGAAAAGAAAACAAGTCAATTCAGCTTACATAGTGCTTTACACAATACAGATCGCTTCAAAGCAGCTTCACAGTAATAAAGACATCAATGACATAAAATAAGACAAATAAAAATTCTGCTCAAAGAAATGTATAATTTGCTTTAAAGGGATTTTGAATGCATCTCCATCGTACTTCTCAGCCAACTTTCTCATGACCAAAACACCTCATTAAAGCTGCATTCCCACATTTTATGACCCTTCAGCACCAACCGTGTTAAATCTCTGACATGACGTGTTCGGAAGTGAGCCTCCGTCAAACCTTTGTTCATGTTACCTTAGATCACAAGAAATGGCTTTGAACCTTTTCCTTCTTTCTTTTGAACGATCCTCTCGGCCTTTTATGGTCACTCAGAGAGGAATGGAGAGGCCGTTCCAGCGCAGGCATTCCAGCAGTTGTGATTCTTGGCACACGGAGCCACAGGCTTCAATCGAGAGCCTGGCACGGGACGACAGCAGCTCACAGCTGGGCACACGGGTCCACCGAAGGCTCCCAAAACATGCTGGCATGGGCCCGCGAGTCATTTGGCCTGTCCCGAGTGACTCACGAGAACAGCAAGGTTATATTTCACACTTTTTATAATTTGGGTTGAACATTGTTTCATGTGCAGTGTCTGCAGAGTTCATGCAGTCCATGTAATAATCAGGCCCCAATAATAATTCATACAAGTATGGGAAGGCAAACACCTCTATGATTTCACACGTTATTGCATTCGGAAATGTGTCGACGCAATTCATTACGCAACACAGACACAAGACTGCTAGTCTTCTACGCTTGGTTTTCTCCTTCAGGTCAGCTCCTGTCATGGCAGAATAAAGACTAGCTGACCAGATTAAAGACAGTAAAATGGTTTCTATCTTTTATATCTAGCTACCTTAATAATAATAATAACTAGGGATTCACCGATATTCAAAGTTTTGCAGATACCGACAACCGATAATTCTTTATATTTGAAAGCCGATGACCGTTATATTTGTTTTTGAGGGCCTGATTACAAAAACAAAAGTATCATCATTAAAAGCCATGTCCCAAACACAATTATAATGATGTTCTCATTATAATTTTATGTTGCCGATATGACAGACTTGTGGCTGCACATGTTATTCCAATTATATTTCAAGCAATTCAAAACCATCATGGTGAACAGTGTGCATCTGAAGTGTCTCAGCTGACGGAAATAATCCATTATTTATCGGCTATAATATATCGGACAAATTTTCTTCACAGCCCGATAACGATAACATTAAAAATGAACATATATCGGCCGATACCGATATGGTGGCCGATAAATCGTGCATCCCTAATAATAATACATTATTCCCACAGTAAGGCAAGAACACATTAATATTAATGTCATAACATAAATCCTCATTCTGTCGAATGCACACGTCAGAATCTTGGCGGAAGTTGAAGGTCGTCCTGAAACTGTTTTTCACATACAAACGCAAGACAACAGAAGAAGTCTGCACAGGTAAGGAATGCTCCTGCGGGAAGTCTGTTGCGTCTGTAGGGAGAATGACTGTGTGGCTGTGGGGGGTTTATATGCAGTTCTCGTTTGTGCATGTGATTAAACGTCCGGGGAGAGTGAGCAGAGCCCGGTGGAGGCATGCCACATACACATTAATTTATCACACTCTTAAATTAACTAATCTCACTACAATCGCTTACAGGTCCTGCCATTCATCACATAATCAGTCAGGAGTCATTTGTTTTCCATATGCTAATAATTTTACTGCATCTCCAGAGTTCATTCACCGCAGGGAGATTCTGGAGTTTTGCAAAACAGGAACTGCTGGAATCAATCCATGGCACTTTTGATTTGCATGTGAGTTAATAAGCCAAAAACGCTCATGGCATGAGATGAACTCAGGGAAGATTGCCTCTGCTGCCACCGTATGGCTCATCTTGAGCACTGCAACCCTGTCAAAAACCTGTTGTGTGCTTTTTTACCCCTCTCAGCAGGTTGGTTTCTACGCGGTCACTCTATAATCATTAAAAAAAGACAGAATATCAGTAGAACAAATGCTAAAGGTGCTGTGTGCTTGCCATGTTTTGCCCACAAAATGGGGAGCAGTATTTGTAAACTGGGAACACTGGTTAGGAGAAAAGAGGTCATATTTTTAACCCGTTCTCACTCCCTAGGCATACAATAAATGCATGTCTAAGACTTAAACATCTTTTAGAGTCTTTAGTGTGTTAATTTCAAAGCCTGATGGGGAGCAAATGTCCAAAAACAGCTAAAACCACTATTCTTGTGGGAAGTCTCTGCTGAACAATCCAGCATAAAGCAGCACGAATTCCCTGTTGTTCCAGGCTGGTTTATGCTGGTTAGAGCCGGTCTAGTGGTGGATCATCGTAATTTTTGGATGTTTCTTACTCAATTGCTTTGTTTCTACCCCTTTTCATCATATCATTTGAAAAGTTCTCTACTAAACTATTTTCCTACCTCAGACCTAAATTACTAGGGGCCAGTAGATAACACCTAGCCTAGTTGATAGTTGTTCTTCAACAGAAAACCAGCCTTAAGGGTATGCGTCACACTGTCACTACTTGTATGACACACAAACATACTAATTAAAGGGGTCATGAATTGCATTATTTTATTATTTTATAATGTTTCCTGGGGTGCACTTATAATGTTAGTATGATTTTTACATCAAAAATTGTCATAATTTAGAAATAAAAGGCATTTTTCCTACCCTGATTTTTCTGATTTGAACGCTCTGTTTGAAGGGGCGTGTCTGCTGTGAGACTTCAGTGTAAACGCCCTCTGCTGTGATTGGCTGCTGTGAGACTTCAGTGTAAACGCCCTCTGCTGTGATTGGCTGCTGTGAGACTTCAGTGTAAACACCCTCTGCTGTGATTGGCTGCTGTGAGACTTCAGTGTAAACACCCTCTGCTGTGATTGGCTGCTGTGAGACTTCAGTGTAAACACCCTCTGCTGTGATTGGCTGCTGTGAGACTTCAGTGTAAACGCCCTCTGCTGTGATTGGCTGCTGTGAGACTTCAGTGTAAACGCCCAGTGCTGTGATTGGCTGCTGTGAGACTTCAGTGTAAACACCCTCTGCTGTGATTGGCTGCTGTGAGACTTCAGTGTAAACACCCTCTGCTGTGATTGGCTGCTGTGAGACTTCAGTGTAAACGCCCTCTGCTGTGATTGGCTGCTGTGAGACTTCAGTGTAAACGCCCAGTGCTGTGATTGGCTGCTGTGAGACTTCAGTGTAAACGCCCACTGCTGTGATTGGCTGCTGTGAGACTTCAGTGTAAACGCCCACTGCTGTGATTGGCTGACATCTCTGCATATGAAATAGCTAAGTATTACATGTGGAACTCTCACAAAAACTTTTAGCACATTTTTACTGTTACAGTTCTCAAGATTAACTAATCATGAAAAGTGTTGATTATTGCATTATATTTAGATCTATAGTATTATATTTAGATCGTTTGAAAGGTTTCAGTTATGACTGACGAGCATTGTAGCCAATCACAGACATGTTGAGCTCGTGAATGCAGTGATCTCGTCACTGTAACACGATTTCTGCACACTAACGAATGCTTTCATCATAACTAACAGTGCAAACACAATGTAAATAAGAGATTCGTTGATTATAACGGGAGTTTTGGCGAAAGTCCAGAACTCAATCACTGACTGTTTGATTGACAGCTCAGCAATTGTAAAGGGAGTGTTCTTTGATTGATTTCTACAGTATAATTTAATCACAAGTTTAAATAACCGATTATTTTCATCCTTCTAAGAGAAACAATGTGAAGTTGACCGTTTAGTCACTGGTTTGATTTACTGACAAAAAACGATTTTGAGACAAAAACATCTGACTGTGGGCCTACATAATTCAGTACATATCAGAAATCACTGTGGTCACCGCACTGGGGATTTTGGTTAGACGTACACATTATCCCGTACATATCAAACGATCTGTAACAAAGCAATAGTGACACAGTAAACACTTTTTTACTTGCATAAGTGTGTTGCGCTGTTCCTGATGGATCCAATATAGAAGGCACAGCATCGTTGTTTAATTTCAGGCTCTCTGCAAATCCAATGCAGCCACTGTGTTTTTCCACAACCTGGCACTGCACAACATTTTGCACTCTTCAAAGGCATGTTAATCGCTTACTTGCTCGATCCAGTGTTAGCGTCTCACCGCTTGTTTTCCTACTGCTACTTGTCGTGCTCGAATCAGTGGGCGGGGCTACTGAACTTAAAGGTTAGTGATGTCAAATTGCCAGAACGCCTTCTGTGTGAACGCAAACACGACCCGGGATTGATGCCGGTTTAGGGACCTAGTAACATTGCCGTGTTCAGTCCCGGAACGCGCGCTGTGTGAACAAAAGCCGTAAAAATGCCATGTCGCAGTGATGACGCTGAAGCCGGGATCATTCGCCAGCTGTGAAACGGTACGTAATGCGCAAGTTTATGATCGAATCAGAGAAAAAATGCACAAGTATGGTTTCTCGAGAGAGAAATCGCAGCTCATAAGCAAACTTAAGACGCTGCTGAGACATTACAAGTCACATCGATGTCACGTGTCTTTACGGGATTTTTACGGGTTGTGTGTGAACGCGCTCTCTGATTCCGGAAAATCACTGGCAGTGTGAATGAACCGAAATCAACCGAACCCGGGTCAAATCCCGGGTCACTTTATCCGTGTATTTTCCGGAATCTCTGTGTTAAAGGGGCTTAACTAAAGTTAAAAAAAGTGAAATAATAATCAAGGATCCCTTTAAAATAAAACTTCAAATGCATTACGTTTTAAGTTCTGTCAGATTTTTTTTGTTTCTGGTTTCCTGTGCCAGATTTGTAGTCCCTTTGTACTTTCATTATTGATTGGTTCCCCTTGATTGTCTCCCCAGGTGTTCCTTGTTACCTTGTGTCACAAAAAAGGTAAGAACGTTCCTCTCTCTATCTATCTATATATATATATATACAGAGGTGCTGGTCATAAAATTAGAATATCATCAAAAAGTTGATTTATTTCAAGAATTCAACTTAACAGGTGAAACTAATATATTATATAGACTCATTACATGCAAAGTGAGATATTTCAAGTCTTTATTTGTTATAATTTTGATGATTATGGCTTACAGCTTATGAAACCCACGAAATCAAAATTAGAATATTACATGAAATCACACAGTAATTACACAGTGATACTATGGTCATTGAACCAGGTTTTGGTTATTTTGGCAGTGTGGGCAGGTGCAAATCCTGCTGGAAAATGAAGTTAGCATCTCCATGAAGCTTGTCTGCTGAAGGAAGCATGAAGTGCTCTGGAAATGTCCTGGTAGACGGCTGCGTTGAGTGGACAGCACAGTGGACCAACACCAGCCGATGACATGGCTCCCCTAACCAACACAGACTGTGGAAACTTCACACTGGACTTCAAGCATCTTGGATTGTGTGCCTCTCCATTCTTCCTCCAGACTCTGGGACCTTGGTTTCCAAATGAGATGCTCTCATCAGAAAAGAGGACTTTGGTCCACTGTGCTTTATTAAATCCAGAGTCAACGCAGCCGTCTACCAGGACATGTTCAGAGCACTTCATGCTTCCTTCATTTTCCAGCAGGATTTGCACCTGCCCACACTGCCAAAAGAACCAAAACCTGGTTCAGTGACCATGGTATCACTGTGTAATTACTGTGTGATTTCATGTAATATTCTAATTTTCTGGCTTTTTTCTGGCTAAAACACACTATTTGTATGGCACTGATTTTTAGAGATGCTTTACAGCAGAATTTGATGCAGTATTCATCATGCATCATAGTTGGAGTTTGCATCATTGATTCTGTTATTTACCCGTGTATTACTGTGACGCTGCTTTGAAACAATCTGCATTGTATAAAGCACTGTAGAATTTAAGGAGACTTGATAAAACAATGTCAAAAATAAGTTTGAAAAATCAAGTTATTAAGACTTGCATATTAATAAGCAATATATGAAGAGGTCAGGTGCAAAAGCCTCTAAGTGCCATCTGAAATTTTCTTCTAGAATGATCATTTTTATCAAGCTCGTTTATTTAAGTTCAGTAATTTCACTTAAATGGCAATTAATAGGTAATTTTCATTGCCATTTAAGTGAAATTACTGAACTTAAATATACAAGCTTCATAAAAATGATCATTCTAGAAGAAAATTTCAGATGGCACTTAGAGGCTTTTACATCTGAACTCTTCATATATATATCCATTTATCTGTCTATCTATAGTAAACTCCACTTAAAAAGATAAGACAAAAACAAATATGGTAAGTTCAAAAATACCTTCTTTGTCTCTAAAAATCAGAGGATTATATGGTAACACTTAAGAATACTGTTTCTTTCTTACTGCATAATTAATAAGGAATTATTGAAGAACTCATAGATAATTCTTCTAAGGAAGATGTGTTAACTAATCAGTATGTAATAGAATTTTATGATTGTGTTAAGTATCAGTTAGTTAATCAATAACTAATGAATTCTGTCATACCCCCTGAAGAAGTAATATTAATTATCTACTAATTAAGGTTCAAGAAAAATAACTATGAAGTAACTACTAATGAACAGTCATACACAGTAGTCACTACAATAATTCGGGTTTTTTAGCAGTGGAGTGGTGGATGAAGTACTCAAGTACTTGAGTAAAAGTACAGATACCCCAATAAAATATTACTCCAGTAAAATTATAATTAGGCCTATTCATTTTCAAAATTACCTTATTAGTTATGCAGTAAGTAAGAAACAGTATTCTAAAGTGTTACCGATTATATTGCTAGGTTTAACGTAACCAGACTCAAGAGAGAAGAGACCGTTAACCGTTTCTTGACTGCAATATGCAGGCGACAACAGGTGAGTATCAGATGCAGATACAAACACAGTGGAATAAGATATAACGGGTAACTGAGTCTTTATGTCTTTCAAGTGGATTCCAGGAGATTGTGACAAGAGATTGCCTGGGGAGATGGAGTACACACACCTCAGTGGCCAGTGAATAGTGAGATCCAGGTGAGGGAAATCATGACAGGACTGAAGAGATGAAGCGCTGAAGTGGAGAGCAGGAATGGAGATGATCACGAAGGACGAAGGAGTAGAAGATGCTGGAAGTAAGCTCAGGTTAGTCATATACTGAGAGTTGAGTCTTGTATCCACGTCGTAGGCCAGACAATGAGTGTGACTGAGGTGTGTGCTTGTATACTGTGGGGATGAGTGTGCAGATGAGAATCAGGCGATGATGAGAAGAAATCTGTGAGGGAGTGACGGCTGAGGCTGGTGTGTCTGTGACACTAGACACCACACTAGCTCTGGGTTAACTGGTATCCACCTTGACCAAACTATACCAGCCTCCCAGCAAAGAGCACAGACTAAACATAAAAGAGAAAATAAAATAATGAACTACATGACCATACAAAATCAAACACTCTAATAAACATAAAAAAATTATTAACCAATAATACAACCATCAACAACATCTAAATCAACCCAAATGAGCACTAATTAAACAACCCACCATATAACATTACTGGACAAAACATTTCTGCTCACCCCCTCACCCGTTGGAGCTTTGGAGAAACCATTTACATTATCAAACCCCTTTGGACAAAATAAATAAATTGTGGTTTCCACCCAGACCCCTTTTACTACCGGGCCATTCATCTGCGACACTGGCAATCCTTCTAGTGCCATTTAACAGACTAGTACTTACAAACTACTTATCACAAGAGTCTGTGCACCAATAAAGATCATCAATGTTCATGTGTTTTAATTTCCAATGTCCGTAACCATTTCCTTACTTTAGCGTTAGTAAGTTACCCTTGTGTTCAAGCCCTAGTGCAGGGATCCTCAAATCTGGCACTGGTGGGTCAATGCCCTGCAGAATTGAGCTCAAACCCCGATCAAACTCACTTACCTGTCATTTTCTTGTAACTCTGAAGGCCTTGATTAGCTTGCTCAGGGATGATTAGTCTTTGATTAGGGATGGAGCTAAACTCTGCAGGACAACAATGTGCAAGTGAGGAAATTTTCCCACCGATTAACAAATTACACCGATTACACTGCATATTTTACAAGACAAGATATTTGTCAATGACGCTCAGAATCTGTATCATTTATTTTGATCTTTCTTTTTCTTGGAACAAAACGAATGCTTAATATTTATTCACTATTGCAATTAATGTAAAAACACAACAAGAATAAAATAGTACAATGAAAAACATCAGACTTTTATTAGATAGACTAATAAGACATAATGACATGGTATACCTGCGTTGTACTAAAAAAGAATGAACAAAAAGGGTGGCTGACCGCACACTGATCCACTCAAGACTGGAAAAGTCTACAAAAACATTTTTTTATTTGATAAATTGCATCGTGCAAAAAGTGCAAAGTGCATGTGAGTTAAAAACAAATAGACACCAGCAAGCAAACGTTTCGGCACATTGCTATCTTCAGTGCTCCTGCGTTGTAACACACATAAATTAAAGGTCTTTGGATTTTCCCCTTACTTTAAAACAAATGCTTTTGTTGTTCATTATTTTAATTAAAACACCAAAAATAAATTCACTCATATTAACCCTTTTATTGTTGATTATTGTTAATTATTGTTGTTGCACTTTAAAACATCACACTCTCACTCGATCTGGACAAACTGAGTATCATTAGAAAGATTAAAGTCTCCAGCTTCGATATTTGACCACTGTTTATGATAAAACTAGGTTGCCTTGACATGCATTTCTTAATTTATGTCAGGAGTGCAAAATAATCAACCTGTAATTTTTTTTAAATATTTTTAATAGATTATCAACACGCATATTAATTCAGTCACGTCTGCTCCAGGTTATATTTGTGTTCACATAGATGCACTAGACAGCGTCAGTTAGGGCTCTTAGTCTGAAAGTGCATATTTGGAAAATATTGACTTTCCCCTTACTTTTCCCCTTCTTCCCCTTGCTTGAGTTTGTAGTTCATTATTATTATTAATGAAAACACAACAACAGTTAAATAGCACAATGTTAAATTCGCTTATATTTAACATCAAACTTTTAGAACAAATTAATAAGACGGATACCCGCGTTGTAACAAATAAATAAATGATCTTTGGATTTTGGCCTTACTTTAAAACGAATGGAAGTTTGTGGTTCATTATCTTTTTATAATGAAAACACAACAACTATAAAACAAAGACAAACTCACTTATGGTAAACAAAGAAATGCAAGGCTTATTAATAAAAGTTATCTTGTCTTTTGCCTCTGCCATTGACCTGTCAGTCACACGTGACTCGTGCGGCTCTGCGCTGCTTCTCGACGCGCCTCACTTTACAACTGTAGCATCCGTCGTCCAACTGAACTAAATAGATTTTATAAAAAAAAAAAAAAAGAAAAAGCAAAAGGACAGTGCGGGTGGTGGGCAGGTAATGTAATCGGTGTATGGTCGAACAACACTGGTAACACTGTTGACTGCACCAAGCCTACTGTACTATACACACACTCATACCTTCAATCCTGGAAAAACTCGACAGATTCCAAAACTTCCATCCATTAAGTTGTCTCTCAAAGATAAGAGCCTGACATTTCTTTAGCTTGGACTTAAGTGCCTCCTCCATCCTCTCTTCAGGGTACTGTAAGCTCAATACCTCCTGCTTGGTACCTTTAGACCACAGAATGGTATCGGCTCTGAGGCTAGTGTGGGCTGTAAATACTGAGGGACCACTCAGAGACCACTATAATGTGAATTATAGAGACCACTAGAGACCACTATAATGTGAATTATATGACATGGGGCAAATTTGATATGTATTATAAAATTAAAACTTCACTTTAAAAGAGCTTTCACATTCATTTGTCATTTGCCTTTTTCAGTCTGGGTAAGAGATGAGCTAACTTCATGACTTAATGACCAATGCACTTCATCTCAACGCTTTTAACTGCTCTGCCTTTGCTGAGATTTGTGAACGGATCAAATGTCAGAAAATTGACCAGTGCTGCTGAAAGCGTCCTTTTCATAATCCCAGATGTTGATGGTATTCCTAATTTTACAGACGCCGTCACCGGAGTGCCTAGCATGACACTGGGTCTATATCAGGAACCAGATCTAGAGATGAGTTCATCATGTGCAGGAGAGCTTGTATTTTTGACTTGACAAGAATGCTCGCCACCCCTGGAATTCAAAAAGATCCTTTAGAGGGATTTACTTTAATCCTGAGATATAAATCACATCAAAGAGAGATTCTTGGCCAAAAGATTCTTTTATGCTTCAGAATATGGAAATATTAAAACCCACAGGAGAGCATTAGCCACATTTCTAGCATTCGCAAGAAACCGACTCAAAGGAATGCATCGTCCAGAAATAATTCTGTTATCGTTTACTTACCATTTTGTTTTTCTAAATTCATATTTTCAAGTTTAGCAGAATGTTCATACCGTTCTTTTCCATATAACAAAAGGGACTGGGGCAGTGAAGCTAGAATAAAACAACAGAAAAGGCACATAAAAGCATTAATCATCCAAGTCTTCTGAGGTCAAATGATACCTTTGTGTGATAAACAAACAAAAGTCGTTATTCACTGAGAATCCCCCACCATCGCTCTCAAATTTAATTTGCACTTTTAAACCCAGCAACAGTTTTACTGTCTATGATGCCAAACTCTTGTGGCCAACCGTGAACTTGTGGCCAAGTGTTAAAACTTGAGGTTTTTAGTGAATAATGGCTTAAATTTCATTCTGTTCCCAGAGGTGTAAAGAGTACCTGAACCATACTTGAGTAAAAGTACAGATACCTTACAGCAAAAATGACTCAAGAATTACAAGTAACAACACTCCAATTCCAAATACGACTTGAGCAAAGTCCTAGAGTGTCTGATTTTAACAGTACCTCAGTATTTTACTCATGCTGAATATAGGCTCGAAGATGCACTAGTCCTCAACACCCAAGAGACATGCCAGTGAAAAACAAGAAACAGTTGATTTGTGAGGAAAGAAATCACGTTTATTTTCTAAAATCAAAATAAAACTGAACACCTCAATATTGCAATAAATCAAGGTCGACACAACAGCCTCTTAAACATATACAAACACTCAAGTCTTAGTTAAAGGGACACTTTACCTCTGGAAAGATGAATGTGTATTTAAAATAGGTCATTTATGTAGAAGAAATGTGAAATTATTTTTGAATTTGGAGCTTTCTAGACTAAGAAAAGCCGGAAAATGTATTTTTGGCTTATGTGGATGAAAGACAACAACTCCCAGAATGCACTTGCTCCCAAGCCACGCCTACCGGTAAGAGAGCGCAGTTGAAAACAAGGTTAGGCTACTAGCGAGTCTCCGTGATGAGTTTCGAGATCGCCCAAAATGTCCGGGATTCGGCTTTTGCGTTCTACAGTCGCCATTCATCATGTTTACTGTGGCGAGCAGGACGAGGGGCGCGGGAGAACGGCGCGAGGCCGGTGGCGTCATTACTGAGAACTCTCACAGAGAAGCAGGCATTTTCTTAGCAATGTTAAAACGCACATCAACCAATCACTTGTTTAGCGTTCATGTAAACACTACATTCAGATTCACCAATCGGAATGAATTCAGCTAGATTGAAACAAAAGGTGTGCATGTAAACAATGAATGGCGACCGCAGAAAGCAAAATCCGAATCCCGTACATTTTGGACGATCTCGACGGCTGGACATGTCCGGGAAAGAGAGGATGGCATTGGAAATCAAACGCACTGGCACTGATCTGTGATAGGTCTGTTAGCGCATTAGGTCCAACCCCCTATGGGCGGGTTTGAAAGGGTGGGAACTAGTGCTTGTAGTCTCAACAGAAATCCCCCCCTCTTACACTTCCTCCGACAAGGAGGAAGTGTTAAGAGGTAAATACGGATTTCTCCCGTCTCAGGGGAAAATGAGAGAGTGTTGCACGACCATTCAATAGTATGACTGGGTTTCTAACAATGCAAAGCTTAATGCAAATGGGTGGAGTGTTCCTTTAAGCTCAAGTGCACAAAAAGGGCATAAGTAAACCAATATCCTATGTCTCTTCAATATAACAGATAAATAAAACAATGTTCAGTAAAATTAGACCATCACAACCCACTTGCACTGTACGTGCTGGTTTCGGCCTCATGGTTTTGGTTAGGTGCCATGCAGGCTGTAATGAGTAATTGCATTACGTATCACAAATGTATTGGAGTAAAGTGTACATATTCTTATTCAAAATTGTAGTCAAGTAGATAGTTGCTAATATCTTTGATACTCAGTAAAACAACAGAGTAGCCAAAAAGGTACTCAAGTACAGTAACTAATTACATTTACTCAAATACTTTACACCACTGTCTGTTCCTCACACACATCTTTTGTTTGGTATCATACTACTTGTAATGTATCGCTTAAGATGTTTGGACTGTTTTTTGACTCTCATTGTTTTTCAGTGAATTTTTAATGAATGAAGAAGAGTGGCCTGGACATTCCTCTTCTTTTGTGTTAAAATATCACATGGATTGGAAAGACATGAAAGTGAGTAAATGATGAATATTCAGTTTTATGTGAACTATCAAACAGTATGTAAATTATTAACATTTTTAGTGCACTGTGTGTTTTAACTGAGCAATAAATGCCTACATTTCACTGCCCACATCTAACTGTTGTAAATCATAATAACCAAAATACAGTTTGCAGTTTTAGCAGGTTCTGTGAGCTTCAGTGGTATGTCCAGGTTATTGAGAGAAAAGGAGTTTCACCCTGAAACTTCGGCCCATATGAGGAAAAGCACTGGACAATTACATACTCTAAGGTGTGAATATCATATTGATTGATTAAATCTGTTCAAACTTGGATGGGCATCTCAACAGGCATACTAAATCATGAGGGAAAGTGCAGCACAAAACTCTTGCAGCCATTTTTTTTTTTCCATACTCGCATTTTTCCTCGGAGTATTGGCTTCTCTCTGCATCAGTCATTAGCTCTGGAGTCCGGGGGGATCACAGAGGAGAGGCATCTCATACTGGATTGCATGGATACTTCAGGCCTGAGTTGAGCTTGCTTGGTCCGATTCTCTTGGGAAAGTTGAGCTGGACCGAATCTAATCCCATCTGATACCATTCCTCAAAAGTGAAATATGGAATTCCGAATGTCTGGACTATGCTTATGCCAGCAGCATGATCTCCACAGACCAAAGTTTCTGAGCTCAAGATATTCGTGCAAAAGCAAAAGCTGCCTCTTTTGCTGTTAACACACACACACACACACACACACACACACACACACACACACACACACACACACACACACAGCCTGAACACCATGTAAGGGCTCTCTGTTGCTCTTGCAGACATATCGTCATCTTGTTGTGTCAGACCAGGATGATAGAAATGTTTGCAAACCCATACTGTGTTTCTCTCCAGCAACACAGCTCTGATTTCCACCTGAAAATAATTCCGTCAGGCTGAAATGATTTGTCTTTTTCCTGTTTAATGATTCTGTAATTGAGATTATGCATCTGTCTGTCTGCCTGTTACCTGTTTACGTCAGTTGGAATAATGTTATGGGAGCGTTGGTTAGCACAAGTCTTAATTTTATAATTACTCATCTGTAAATAGAGGGGACAGAAAGAATAATGTCATGTTTTGGCCATGCCAGACTTTCACTTTTTTAAAAAACAGATGTTGTTGTGAAACATGCAGCAAAGTCCACTGTAACCCAAACCCCAGTTTAAACAATTCTTCTTGTTAGAAAAATAAAGACCGTCTCTAGATACATGGTATATGCTCTAATCATGAATCTTTATAGAACTGAAATGACTGGACACTGATTTAACAAGAGTCTTATAATGTAAATGTTGTTTTCCCCATGGAGAGCTGACCATTACTATGCTGGACTGAGGGCTGCAAGGATGTTACGGTGGATAATGTTAGCAGTTGCTCGGGTGTCGGTGGTGGTACTAGGACATCGATAAGCATTTGGTAAGGTGTTCTGAGTGGTTGTTTATGTGGTTGCTAGGGTGTTGTGGCTGGTTGCCACAACATCGGCGTCGGCGAGGTGTCAGCGAGTGTTTTTGATGCACGTTTAGTATTTCACACATAAAGATTGGCGAGCGCGGATCACCCGCAGATTTGCACGCGATTACAGTCCAACCTGTTGGCGAGCTCGTTAATTTGCAAATCGGGCTTAAATTGGGCTTAAAATCCTGTAGTGTGAACTAGGCTTAAGGTGTTCTATGTGATTCAAAGAGTCCATCCAAGATTACCTCTTTCGATGTAAAGCAGTATTTAGACGGTAGTAGTTTTATATGGAGAGGTGTGGCAATGTAATAATCAAAAAGTATGTCTTTAGATTGACAGAATCAGTAGTTTTAACAAACTTTATACAAACATTCAATCTAAACATTACTTTCAGTGCGTCCGAAATACATTTCAATTTTAGCTTACTTCGTGACCATTAAAAATGTATGTTTTATATTATAAGTATATGTAGTATGAATACAGTGCGGACATAGACATTGGAACAGGGGGGGCGGGGGGTCGCCCCCCCCCCATTTCCCCACCCCTCTAGGGGTCAGCTAGCTGTTTGTTTGTTTTTGTTTTCCGTTGTTTTATATTATATATATATATATATATATATATATATATATATATATATATATATATATATATAAATAAATACAAAATCTGAATTAAAATGTGTTTGATTTAAGCCTATTTCAAAATTTTGTGTCATAAAACATAACATAAGTACTAAAAAAACAATACATTTAGAGTTTGTAAAATACACAATGATGTCTATGGAAGAGGTAATAATAATCCTTTCCATTATAATTCGACACGTTTTATTCACATCAGATACACATTGTGTAAGTAACTTTAATGTTTACTCTATTCTTCTCCCAGTTCACCAGCCACTTACTTTTAAGTATTTCGGGAGAAGTGGATGAATTCACGTGTTGTAAATCCAACAGATCCGATTCTCTGACATGCGTCTGCAGCACAAATTAACATGGCGCCGCCCATCGCGCATACAGCTCAACTAACGCGATGCGATCGTTATAAAGGTGTTTAAACAACAATACAACAATACAAAACATTCCACTTGCATGTATTTGACAATCGGAATATCAGATATTTCATGCCATAGCTAACACATTTGTGAATATTCTGAATAAAAAAGGGAAAAAATGACATAAAAGCAGATCATCATTCATTCAGCTATGTTGCTGCTGCGGTGTGTCACGTGACAAGCAATGACGCGTCACCATGGAAACCATAAAGTGACGTTCTAAATAACGGTCGCCTTGAACCCCAAGCAACAGCCCCCCCAAGAATCCCGCCCCCCCCTCTCACAATATAGTTCCCACGTCCCTGAGTGCGGACATAGTACATCCGGTATGTTGTTACTGTCACAACCTACCAGTGTCAGTTGCATCAATTCACTGCCATTCACAAATCCTCTCCTGTAGTCTCATGAGATAGTAAAGTATCCATCGGATCCATCGGAGTCTTTAAAGGGGAACTATGCCGTTTTTTTTGGCTTAATTTACCTTAACTGAACAGCTTCGGAGTCATTGGAATGGTTATATGACTTTTTTGGGGCTGAATGGTGGCCGTCTCGCTTCCCCCTAGCGCCTGTGAGCGGAAAAACCACCCTTGAAACTTTCGCGTATCGCGATATCAGGTCTCGCGATGTAACGAATTGCTTTACGGCACTGCACACATACATTTATATGCAGGGCCGTTTCAAGATATTTGGGGGCCCTAGGCAAAAGAGTGAAGTGAGGTCCCAAGTCCTCCCTCAGGAAAATTTTTAAAATTCAGATGGGATTTCTTGTATTCTGGTGTATTTTAAGAGTCATGAATTATCAATTGGCACAGACAGAAATTTAAGCAAAGCACCTAATAAAGCAAAAAAAAAAAAAAAAAAAAAAAAATTTGGTGAATAGTTGAATAGTTTGGAGGATTCGATATTTACTTTACAGGAAAAGAACTTCACTTCCCATAATGCCACAGGCGTAACGTCATACCCAAAACTACCTGTTGCGTATGGTACAAAGTGATGTGTTGATGGAGAAGAATAGAATTACAAACGCGAAGGAAAAAGGGCATTTTTCTCCAGATGGAATAGAAACATCTGCAACGGAAATTGATAGCCTGCGTAACGTTACACCTAAAATGTAACCGGACTTGATGGATTATTTTGTTTGGACCTAACTGCATGGGAGTCATAGGACCAGCTCATTTTGTTTGGAATTGACAAAGTTTTTACCGTGACCGACCGCAGCCGCGGGCAGACAGCCGTCAAGAGTAGACAACACTTCGTTAGCTTTTGCCTTTATACATGGCAAAAAATATCATGCGATCGTAATCTGGACTCGTGCATCAAGAGGATTTACCTCAAAGGAAGTTTTCGAACGCTGTAACAGTTAGCTACAACAGTGAAGGGGCGAGAAGTTGTCTAGTGTGTATTTTATGCTTAAATTCTGCAAACAGAACAAAGTTGTGTAAGACTATTAACGTTAGTTGAACTTTTTCACCCTCTAACAACGCTCACATCTACCGTTGTGTTTGGTCACTGATGTTTGGTTTATGTTCGCAGAGATGTGAAAACACGTCAAGACAGTTGTATTTGGAGATAATAATGGTTTATTTACCGCTGTGTCTTTGGCGTTTTTCCTCTTCTTCTTTCTTTCTGTCTTTTGGAAAATCCTGAAGGGTATGAGCGCTTCATGATGACATTTTTAAATTTAAATGCCCGCGTAGCGCTGAGTGTGGGAACGACAGTTTCTCTTCCACTGACAGCTAGTGGGGGACCTGATGGGGGGTGCGCGACGGTGGATGTCACTTCAATATTACAGTGATTAGGGCACTCATAGTGTTTGTCGTTGCATAGGGGGAATCCCTCTAGTTTGGGGGGCCCCTCTCACGGAGCAGTACTGGAGAGTGATAGCGCTGTCTCACTGTGGTGGTTTGTTTACAGTGGTTGATACTGTTTGACGAGGGCAGATACACAACCTAAACTCCGTGCGGCCTTCGGGGGCCCCCTTCAGCTGGGGGCCCTAGGCAGCTGCCTACCTTGCCTACCCCATTGCGACGGCTCTGTTTATATGCTAGCCTTCTGTGTATCATACATAACTCAGTGGACATGGCTCCGTGTATTCGCCGGCTTCTTTGAAAACAAATGCACATGACCAGAGGGAGAAGATGGGAGGGAGGAGAGTCGCCAACGAGTTTTTATGACATTGTTGTCAAATATCATTTCCGAAGCTGCAGGGGAGCTCTATAGAGAAACCTGCGGGCAAAAAGCGAGTCAAGTCAAGTATATTTGTATAGCGCTTTTCACAATACAGATTGTATCAAAGCAGCTTCACAGTATTAAATTAAAATAATACAACAAAACTGTAAACTTGTCTGAAGTTTAAAATCATTGGTTACCCGTAAGCCAATCACATAACGTTTGGTTATGACGTGTGTTATGCGCTGGCTCAGCCGCATCTAACTTCCACTGTAAACACATGTATGATGTGAAAACAAAACCATCGAGCGAAATACCGGAGTGAACATGGCTGTGAAAGACTTTTGCAGATTATGTGACGACTTTTGCAGATTACGTACAGATTATGTTATATGTACGGGGAGATAGGTCGCTATCTCAGACTGAGTACAGAAGCAAACTGAAATTGAGCGGAAGTAGGAAGTACATAGCACCGCTTTAATAGTAAATTCCACTAGGAACACGTAGGAGAATCACAGGGAAAAAGCTCAGGAAACAACCAGGCTTAACATAAACAATAATGAAACAAAGGAAACTGAGGGCTTAAATACAAGGGAGAGCAATCCACTGAACAGAAACAGGTGCGTAGAACTAATCAACAACCAGGCAAACTAGAACAGGGAAAACAAGTCAAGTCAAGTCATCTTCATTTATATAGTGCTTTTAACAATGTAGATTGTTTCAAAGCAGCTTTACAGAGATAAGCGTATAATTTAAGGTAACAGAGATTGTTTTGGCTTTATAGCGGTTCTTTAATAAAGTTATTTTCCAGCTAAAGTTAGTTTTGATTGATTCGCTTCCGTTGCAACGATCATTTGTTATTAAATTAGGGCCGCCAAGACGACACCATTCTCTCTACACAGACTTTAAACACGAACCTGTGAGAAACACTGATGGCGTTCACATGCACATTAAGAATTGGTTCTATAGTTATGTGCATTATTATATAAAACAGAACCAAAACAAAATTAAACTGAGCCAAAACAGAACAGAACATAAATGTTACATCATCCGGTCATCCGGATACTTTTTTTACCCACTGTTTTTTAAATACTATAAATTGGGTCATACTAATATTTTGGCGTTCTGTTTTTCACATACTATGTAGTAAGGAATCATTCTAGTGATGGGAAGTCCGGCTCTTCCTATAGTATCACTCGGAGCTTTCTGTTTTAGCTCAATTTAGCAATTGTGAATGATTTGTGTGTTGGTAAGCAATTTTTTATTCAGTGTTTTCATAGAAGCCTTATTTTCTATGCATTTTTTCGTTACAAAAAATACACAGTTACTATTATTTAACATTGTAATAAAACATATTACATATTATTATTGTTCAACACATAATTGAACAATTGAACACAGAACCACAGCAAACAAACCAAATAAATAAAGGCAAAAGTCTTAAAGGGATAGTTCACTTTGAAATTAATTTTTGATATGTTTTAGCTTACCTCAAGGGCATCCAAGATGTAGGTGTCTTTGTTTCCGCAGTAGTTTCAATTTTGATATTTTTAGGTCAAACCGTTCTTGTCTGTCAGTCATATAATGCAGGTCTATGGTCACTGTTTCAAAACACAAGCACAGAGTCCAAATTAAACAATTCCCCATCGTCCAAATTAAACAATTCCCCATCGTAAGTACACACTGATGGCCTAAGACACGAAACGAGCGGTTTGTGTGAGAAAACGAACAGTATTTATATCGTTGTTATCTCTTGAAAACAGCACACGTCCAAATGATCTGACGGCGCGGGCGGGTATAGATATATACACTAGACGTCGCCTTGGCTACGGTTTCATTCCAATGAACTGCAGTAGCGAAGGCGACATCTAGTGTATACATCTATACCCGCCCGCGCCGTCAGATCATTTGGACGTGTGCTGTTTTCAAGAGAACAGCAATAAAATTAAAATTAAAATTAAGGAACAGCTTATCGTTGCATATAGGGATTGATGGGTGTTTTCTGAGAGGGTTTTTGTAAGGTCTTTCTGAGGACGTTTTTACTAACAAGATGTTGCATGCAGGTGTTACAACCCTGTCTAATACAGTTGACTTATTTAACTAGATACTTCAGATTCATGTCATTTTGCTCTTTAATGCATGATTTAAATGAAAGTGACAAAGAAAGGACTGTGTTTTATTCTGATTAATTAATGTGATGGGAAAAATATAAAAGTTTTAGAACTGAGAATCACAATTTCTTTGGTTAAAAATGGAGATCACAACTCTCCCACGATTCTGAATAAACAACTAAAAATAACGTGTAATTTACTGACAAAACATTAATTTCTGCTCTATGTTTTAAAAAATATTTAATTACTTTTAATTACTTATTTAAAATTGAGTGAGTCAAAAATTGACAATGATTCAGTTTCCCTCATAAGGAATAATGGTTCATTACTGGATGAATCAGCATTTTTTTTTAACAAATCTCCTGAATGAATAATTCAATGACAAATACATTTTATTAAAAGTTGACATCAGTGTTCATATTCAAATCTTAAACTTTTATCCCAGTAATTTTGTAATAATTTGAATTATTGTACCAGAAATAATGATACTGTGTCGTTGAAAAGACTGTTTATTAAGCTGTTTCATACTTATGCATGACAACTTCTCTCTCTGGGTCAGTGGCATGCAGCGCAAACGCAGATAACACTGTTATCTGACTTGTGTTTAACGTTATTAGTCCGATCATTTAGAAAAGTAACAGCACAACTTTCCTCTTGAAACTGTAATATTTGTGGAATCATTTATGTAACAAAAATGATTCACATGTCCAGGTTCAATATTTAAAGCTAGTAACATTTAGTATGGTCTGAAACCGCTCCATCGACAAACATGCGATATCGATCGCGAAGGATTATGCAGAGTTGACAGAAAAATGTTACACATGCCATAGCAGATGAATACAACAAATAAGTGCCAAAACTTCACGGTCGAGCCAACGCTGGACTAATATATCTATGGAGGCATTTTGTCATGTCAAATGTATTAATAATGCCATCAGAATGCAACCAAAGCACAGGATAGCAATAAGTAGATGGCTATAAATAATTGTAAATCATACAAAATAAATGCCATGATCACTAGATTTTATACAGGTGTTACTATAATGATTTTGTTAATGGTGATCAGCAACCAAATAGTGATAATGTGGAAGTTACTGCCTTTTGCCTTGGCATGACTTCTCACTTTTTGCTGACAATACAAAGGCAGAGTACAGTGTACAGAGTACAGAGAAAAGCCCCCATCCAAATGGCAGAGGCCGCCGGACACAGGTGCACCTGTGTTGCGACAGACTGCTCCATTGGAGGGATAGCCTCGCAACCCTTCACCACTCCTCGGTCAAGGGTAGTGAGGTGGAAAAGCTATTCGGGCAGTTTCTGGCAGAGAAAGGTGCCGTCCACTGCCTGGTAAGCTCTCCATGCACTTCGGGAACGAAAGGCACTGGGGCGGCGAGCTAAGAACCAGCGTGGCCTGTCCCGAGATACCAATCATCCAACCGAGACTTTTCGGGACACAGTGGAGGATTCCACTCGAGCCCGACAACCTCGGCAGCCCGTTTCAGCATAGCTGATGTTTCTGGATCTGGCTCGGGCAACGTTACACTCCCAGAGAGAGATAACACAGCCGAGTCATCATTTCCAGAGGTTAGCTCACCCTCCGGTGCTGCAATCGGCATCCTGTCCTTTGGAGAGGCCCCGAATGAAACGGCTGGTCGGTCCATTACAGAGGGACCAGCACGTTCAACGGGGGGCTCCACCGGCTGCGATGTGATAGAGGAGTGAGGGATTGGTTACCGCGAAGGGAAGCCTCACTATGATCCTCTGATCACCCATCCCACCCGGCGCCGTAGTGGGGCGTGGTAATGGGGACTCCAACTTCACGCATGAAGGCGAGTCTTGATCTCAACACTGCGATAGTCATATTCTCCCAATGAGAACATGAACAATCCACAAAAGCTGCTTCAGCGTGCTGTATATTTATATATATATATTTTTTTTTCTTTCTTTTTTTTCTTTTTACAAACATGTGATACAACTATTGTGACCGTCCATTTGGGGGGACAGGGACCGATCGCATCCAGAAACGCACGGGTGGAATGGCATCTTGAAAAAGATGCAAACACACCCATGTTGCTCTTTCAGGAAATGGGACCCATCACCAGTGCCGGAGCACACAGGGGAATGACCGCGGCAACACTGAACAGTGAACTGAAACAGTGAAGCACTCACATTTCCACCCTCTAACCAGCCGTCAACAAACACAGAAATTTGATGCTGTTAAAACAGCAGTTGAGAGGTCAAAGCTCACGATCACCGCTGGATTTGCGCTGGCCTTAAAAGCTGCTAGATCTGCTTATTTTTGCCTATTAAAAGAAAATAAACAAAACCCTAGGTATTTATTTGAAATAGTGGCTAAACTAACGAAAAATAAAGTTTCAAGCCCAGACGTTTCCAAGCAGCACAGCAGTAATGACTTTATGAACTTCTTCACTTATAAGATTGATAATATCAGGGAGGAATTTGTAACTATGTAACCTACAAACTATAACTAAGTCTACTACAGTATTGCATCAGGCAGTGCATTGTAGTCTCTCTGAGGAAAAATTCTATTCATTTATTGCTATAGCAGAGGAAGAATTTACTAAATTCGTTAATTCATCTAAATCGACAACATGTATGTTAGACCCTATACCGACTAAGCTACTGAAAGAGATGCTTCCAGAGGTCATAGATCCTCTTAATATCATTAATTCATCTTTGTCACTAGGATACGTACCAAAAACCTTTAAGCTGGCTATGATTAAACCGCTTGTTAAAAAACGCAACTTGATCCTACAGAATTAGTCAATTACAGGCCGATCTCGAATCTACCTTTTCTGTCAAAGATTCTAGAAAAGGCAGTATCCTCACAACTATGATCCTTTTTAGAAAGAAATGATATCTGCGAGGATTTTCAGTCAGGATTTAGACCGTACCATAGTACTGAGACTGCTCTCATTAGAGTCACAAATGATTTGCTCTTATCATCCGATCGTGGTTTTATATCTCTATTAGTGTTACTCGATCTTAGTGCTGCATTTGATACTATCGACCACAACATTCTTTTAAATAGACTCAAAAATTATGTTGGCATTAGTGGAATTGCATCTGACCATTATCAGTTTGTAGCAGTAAATGAAGAGATGTCTTATCGATTAAAAGTTCAGTATGGCGTACCATAAGTCTGCCGGATCCAGGCTGTATCCAGATCTGATGAAAAACTTGCCCCTGGACACAACAACAACGCAGTCCTGAAGTGTCAACTAGGCTCTCCCCTGTGAAGGCCTCCTTCCCTGCCCTTTACCTCTGTACAGATAAATGTAGTCATTTTATCTGTATAGAGTCACCACTTGGCTATGCGGATGCAAGAAATAATTCTATTTTATACATTTTTAAGGCCAGACATGTAGTTTCTTGAGGCTTGATGTGTAAATAAGGACTACACGCCTGCACACATATTTATTCAAACGCGCATACCTATGGACTGAACACGTGATGCGCATGTGCGCGACGTCAGTGTTTGCGCAGAGGTTGTGTAGGTTTGCGCAGAGATAACTGATAATCGTTTGCACATTGGAACCTATTTCCGGGAGTGCGTTCTCGAGTCACCAGGGATTGTTTTGTGTGGATGGGCAGCTGGAGCGCGTTGAGGGTTTTCTGTTAGAACGGTGTTGTGTTAGCGGCCCCTAAATTAGTATCTAATGATCTTCGCAATGGAAGTGAATCAATCAATCAAAACTTTAGCTGGACAATAACTTTATCCTAGAGCTGCTGTAAAGCCTAAACAATCTCTGTTACTGTAATTTCCAATTATCACTGTAAAGCTGCTTTGAAACAATTATATAAATGAAGGTGACTTGACTTGACAGTCCCGGAGTCTACGCATGCTACTCAGTCCACCCCAGAGCCAGGAGCAGACTTGAACCTGATAGTTCTATGGTCCACAGATCCAGTTCCCACCCAAGTCCCCGGTCCTGTTTGGATATTTGGATGCCGATCCAAAGTCTTACATTTACGTTATGTTTCTGTCTGACTACCAGGTCCCATCTCTGCTGGTTATGGCCAGTTCCCTGGATCGGTCAGCTTCGCTGGTGTCGTCCAGCTCCTCGGATCTGCAACTTCGCCTCGGGCTTCCCATCCACCAACTCAGCAAGAGGCTGAGTCCCTGACTACACCTCAGGCCTCCAGGTCCATGTCTCCTCCTTGGTCTGTCAGTCCATCGGCTCCACCCTGGGCTCTGCGTTCTCTCGCCTCCACCGTGGCCTGTCTGCCCTGGGACTCCTCCGGATCAACCTTGACCATCCACCCCTTCGGCTCCACCCTTCTTCTAGTTTTTCCTTCATTCACGCTCGCTCTATTGTCGGTCCGGTCAGCCGAGTCCCTACCTCCACGTCGGTCTTGCCAGCCAGCTGGTCCACCTTGGCCTTGGGTAATGGATGTCACCCTGGATGGTCTGCCTCTCTCCCGCATACTCCATGCACCCTGGTTCCACCTCCATCAGTCAGTCCCCGGATTCCCCAGCCCTTCAGTCAAAGCTCCATCCTGGCTCCTCCAACTTCTCCTGCTCCCTGTACATCACCAGCTCCATACCCACCTCCAAAGCCCCCTCCCTCCACAGCTGGATTATGAGTTACGGCACAAGGACGCGCCTTCTGGGAGGGGGAACTACTGTAACGTGTTCAGATTTAGTTTTCTCACTGTTCCCATTTGCCTGTGTTCCTGATAATTAGTTAATTAATCCCACGCCTGTTTCTGTTCTTCCAATTTTCCCTGTTATTTAATCCCTGAGTTCTGTTCAGTTCATCGTCCTGTATCGTCAATGTTAAGGTGTTGTTGGAGTCCATTTCCCTGAGTGTTAGAAACTAGAAACTGAAACTAGAAACTGTTTGTTTTGATTATTTCTGTCGTGGACGTCCTTCATTCAACAACCCGTGACACCCATTAGTTTGAGCAATAGTAGTTGTGATTGCCACTAGAGATTAGATCAGTACAGTTAAACTATGGATGGACTACTGTATTGTATAACCTGTAATTAGAAGGATTGGTTATGATGCTTCTCTCACACACCTTCAAATCTAAACATTGTAAACATCTAAAAAAAAAAACATTGTACATTTTCTTTGACTTAATAAGTTGCTAGAAACAAATATGGGAAATTGAAATGTAGTGATTCAAATAACTGCAGCACATTTGTCATTTTTTATCCACTAAGATCTTCCGTTTTGCCTTATTGGAGTCCCAAATTTTGTCAACAAGATTATCAGCAGAAATTCTGTTATGTTGGCCAACATCAAAAAGAGTCCATGAACCATTAGAAATGAGGCGAGAGCCTTTCACAAGAACCTGAGGGTGATGTGTGAGTCTCATTCCTCATGTGCTGTAGAAGTGAGGCAGTGTTCCAGACTCTACCTCTGACAGCAGCAGCTGTGCAAACATCTGCTCTAATAAGTCTTCTGAAGAGCCCAAGAAAAAGCAGGATGGCCATCCATTAAGGAGCGTGAGCCGAGGGTCATTTTTAAAAAGGCGTCTTTTACCTCCTCAAGCATTTTGGGTGGATCTTCGACACATCCCACACCCCTCAAAAGTCATTTGGCTGTCAGTCTGCATATTCTATTTCCCTTCTGCTTTGTTTGGCTAGGACTGGCTAATGAAGACTGTTATCAGCTCTTAAAGCAACAGTGTCAGCAATGTGGGAAAATACTCCAAATTCATGAGCTCGGAGAGACCTTCGCAGGTCTCATCAGATAGGGACCGCAGCGAGACCGAATGCACAATGCCTGCAGACATCTGTTTACTGCTCTGTCCACTGAGTATGGGGTCTTTTTTTTTTTTTTTTTTTAGCATTTTCCTCCATCACGTTAACTTCAAAACATATCAGCAGAAGCCATCAGTTTATATGATGGAGAACTAGGTGTGTTAGAAATACTTTTCCACTCCTTACAATGTCAAGTGCTGTTAAAAATTGGCCTATGCTTTGGGGGCCTCGTGATTTTATTAAGATTAATTAAAATGTTATGGTCATTAACGTAGCGGTGTGTGAATTATATGTACATATTATGCATGACATTTTAGAGAGATCTATGATGTTCATCCTTGCACAATTTCTTTCAGAGTTTGTGGAAGTTTTCTGTGGATTTCAGTAACAGCTGATTAGAAGAAAAGAAGAAAAGTTAATATGAATATGAATGATCTATAAACAACATATTAAATGTTTACTAACGTTAAATCCTGTATTTAACTCTGGGTTGTCGGAAAAGCTAATCATGTGTTGACTTTATTTTCAAAACACACATTACATGCTCGCATTCAATTACAAAAACCAGGATAGATGTTATGGTGAAACAGTAATTACACGTACATTTTATTAAGAAGTCTGGTTTTGGAGTTACTGAAGAAGACTAAAAAAATGCAGACTGAGTGAACATACAGACTGGCAAAAGTGTTTTAAAATATACAAAGAACGGCCAAAAATATTTAAGGAAAATATTGCTACAATATATTTATATCTATGTATTTTTAAATTTTCATCAAAGAATAGAAAATAGCAGCCAAAGTCCCCCAACGCCACCACATTTCATTCCATGCATTTTAAAACCATCCCTGGTCTCCCCTATATTAAAACATTGCACTTTACAATAAGGTCTCATTTGTTAACATTAGTTAATGTATTAACTAACATTAACTAACAATGAGCAAAACATTTGTTACAGTATTTATGAATCTTTATTAACATTAGTTCATAAAAATACAACTGTTCATTGTTTGTTTATGTTAATTCACAATGCATTAACTAATGTTAACAAATTAAACCTTATTTGAAACCTTTATTGTCAAAAATGCATTTTTATAATGTAAATATATATTTTTTTTTCTTGGAGTTAAACATGTTAAAGTTTAAACAATATATGTTTCCAATTTGGAAAAATATTTCTGTCAACCATGTTGGTTATAACATATTTACAGTTTGTTTAAAAATATATATTTTTGCTAGAAGGGTCTTGGCATTTGCAAAGCTCTAGCTTTGAATACACATTCAGGCAAAGCTCCAGTGTCTTACACTGAAGGATCTGAAGTCCATTTTAGTTTTATTTAATAACAATTGGAAGATCGTAATCATAATCACAATGATAATGACTTGCATTAACATGGTTTATAACTGGTGGGAATGGTTCAAACTAAAACATGTGAATGGTCAAGCAATGGATTAACCCAATTCAGGGAACAACACTTTGAGCTTTTAAATACCGTATCTCTGGAAACAATTTGTGGCCACTGACAGCCTGTGGACAGATGGAAAGCAAAAAATGGGAGTACTGTGATTTCTGAACAAACATACTTGGCCTACTTGCATCTACAGTCTGTGGAAAAGCATTCCTCCGCCAAGTCATGGCAGTATGCTGACACCAATTAAACTCTTACAACATGAAAGAAACGATGTGATAAAAATCATGTCATTAATAAGCTATTTCATTTTAGTGAAATGTTGACAGCAGGATACAGTGCCGGTCCCAACCCCACCAACCAAATAAAAAAAAATACTGCACAACAACTGGTGCAGATGCAGCTGCACTTGCTTATTACAAACAAATGAAATCTACATTAACAGCAGTGTTGTTACTCCTCAACTAACTTTCTTCAGTAAACTGTATATAAATCCCTAATGCAAGTTCCCTTCCTCTTGCTTATGAGGTCTCCACTGGTGAAGGACATCTCAGAGCAAAAAAGGCTTGTGCTATTTGCATACCCATAAATGAATATTACCATTATTCATAATCCAACTTAGCTTCATTTTCTCATGGTTCACACATAGTCCAGTCAAGTCAAGTCAAGTCACCTTTATTTATATAGCGTTTTTTTACAATACAGATTGTTTCAAAGCAGCTTTATAGTGATAACAGGAATATAATGCAACAAAGTTTGTTTCGGCTGTACATCAGGGGCCGTATTCACAAAGCATTTTATCTTACCACTAGGAGTACTCCTAAATCGCACTAAAAGATTTTAGCTAGGAGTTTTCTCTTAAAAGTTATTCACAACGCCTTTCAGACCTACTCTTAGTAAAGAAAAATGACAACTCCTAAACTAAGAGTGAGTCTTCGTTGCTATGGATGACGTCATTACTCATGCACGAGCTGGACTGAAGTAACCACCTTGATTGGCTGATGATTGTAACGCGGGAATGATTCCAAACACCTCCCCTACGATGATGAGTGACAGGTGACAGGTCTGAGAATGCGTGCGCTACACAAGTAGTGCGAAGGACGGAAGATGATGAATAACTGAATAAATAGCCTAAATGAATAAGAGTAAGGCTAAACAAATAGCCTAGTAGCCTAATGAAACATATGGATTGATGCAATATCTTTGCAACATTATTGATTAATCTGTCACTATATGCCTACGTATATGCCTATATGCCTCTATATGCTATATGCCTCTGCCTACGTTTGCAAAGAGAAGAACATTTTAATTTGATTCACAATCAAACGTTACGATTAGTTTACATGCAATGAATGAGTAGCCTAGTTTTGGTTGTTGTTGGTGGCGTTATTGCATCCCTAGTTATGCCTACAATGCAAAATTGTTCCCTCGCGATTGGAAGCTCCTGTAGCCGCCGCACGCATTTCAAAACATCGCAACGTGAAATACCACAAAAAGCGGTTTGTGAATAGGTCTTAGTGAGTTAGGAGTCCTCTCGACTTCTTTTAAGCTGTCCCAGGCTTAGGTGCTACTTTTAGGGCTAAAATGCTTCGTGAATTACTCTTAGTCAAAAAAATTAGGAGTCCTAAAGTTACGAGTGACACGCCCATTATTTTTAGGAGTTGCTCCTAAATTCGCCAGTTAGGAGCTACTTTTAGCCTTAAAATTCTTTGTGAATACGGCCCCAGGTCTAGAAGAAAATAGCGTCACAGTCCAGCTTAAATAAGTTCAGTGATGGTTCATTTTGTTGTAAAGGTCGGACCGTCACATCTGTGACGTTGACCAATAGGAGCACAGACGGTCTTCGGTACACAGCTTTCAAACATGGCAAAAAGAGAGAGAGAGACGTTGGTATTAGTTCTGCTTGGTGGAATTATGCAATGGAGGAAAGGTTTGTGGAGATATGGCAACAATAATCCTGCTTATATGATTTTTCCTCAAGGGACTACCATGACTGTGTAAATGTGTAGTCTGAACCAGGCATTAAGGTGGTGCGAGTTCAGATATTCAGGAGATTGTGAGCTAGGGGTGCGCAGGGGAGCCAATATCTGTATCTGTTAGGGATGTGCGCATCGCTTAATTTGACAGTCGTTTAAACTGAAGTTTTGTAATCGACCAGTCTAAAAGTCAGAAACCCTCTAAAGACTTATGTGAATATATGATCCATGCATTTGAGCACATAATCTATTCATCAAACAGTCAAATCCCATAATAAATTCTGCTGTTTACTTAAGTACACAAATCAACTAAATATATTTCATTGTTATAGTGGTTTTTGGATATTGAGATTCAAAAATTATACATAGTGTGCCTTTAATGCAAAAGTGTTAAAGGGGTCCTATTATGCTTTATGACTTTTTCAACTTTAGTTAGTGTGTAATGTTGCTGTTTGAGCATAAAAAAGATCTGCAAGGTTATATAGCTCAAAGGCCACTCCGAAGGGAGATATTTTATTTAACACAATCCACTTTCCAAGAACTACAAGGAGCGACTCGTTTGGACTATAAACCGTTTCAGATCTTATGAAGTCACAGTGTTACTCATTTAAATAATCTCCACCCACAGAATACGCAAAAAAGGGGATGAGGCCTGATTGCATTAGAGAAGACAGTGTTGTCGATATGTCAAAGAGACCCTGTTTTGTCCACCCCGTTTCCAGAACTCATTCGTTTGACCTTCCTAAGGCTGACAAACTTAGAGTGGTTTAAATTTATTTAAAACACTGTTCCTGAACATTATAACCCCAACGTTTATCTCTGTGTGCTGAACATTTTACTGGAGAACAGCTTCCAGAAGCTAAGATGAGTACTATGCAGTCTACACACAGTTCCCACTTTGTCGGGACAATCTGTTGTTTATGAATCACAACTTGTAAGTATGTCTTATTATTGGTAGTTGTGTTTTCTATTTACAGTTTCAATTAAAAGTTTTATGTAGTTGCAATGATGTAAACAAAGGGCAAAGCTTTGCCTCCACCAGCCTGCTAACTGACATTACAGAATTGATGTAGTGTTTACTGTAGATTTTGTAAGCTTTCGCTTTTGTAAGTCTGTTCACCACCCCAGGAAAATTCGCCATGGTTTTGTGATTGATTACTGTTTGTATTACCATAGTTTTCTGAAAAATATCACAGTTAAATGGTATACAGCGTATCTAAAATGTATTAGAAAATTACACAAAAAATCGGTGAAATCCGTGCTTGCAAAGTCCGTGCATTAAATCCGTTTTAGACGATCCTCTTGTTTTTTAACATTCTTCAGTGTCAATCTTTCATGATCCAAATGCAGCCTTTATATGTGGGTAATCCAAACAACAGGCAATAGGTTAAGAACACAAGCAATCCATCCAAACATAAAACACGGTCAAAGGGGCACATGCAAAAACAGAAATCCAAGAAGACCGAGCAGATCAAAAAAACAAGATTTAGGAAACCAGGAGAATGTTCAGAAATGCAGTGTGACACATACAAGACTTTGCAATGAATGCGAGCAATGAGTGAGCAGGGTTTAAATAGGCAAACATAAATGAGATAATGATGAACAGGTTGCAGTAATCAAAGCATGAGTCCAGGCAAGCACCCAGATGGCAAAAGTTGCATTCTGTACACAAGGCATTACTATTTCTGCCATTTTAGTATGCTTTTCCAAATTCAGCATACGCTATATTCCAAGTCTTCTGAAGTCATACATGGCCTCAATGAAAATCTGACCCTTGAATGAAATTGTGAAATCTCTTTTGCATTGCCATTAAAAAATATGGCTCCTCAACACAGCGCCACAATGACAAATGCCATTGGTTGTTGAATGTGTCATAAGCGAACCTGACATGCCAGTTTGAATATGCAAAAGTGCAAATGTGCAGGCATGATGGGATAAAAGCTAAGTCAATCACAGCTGTTTTTCAGCAAAAGAGCAATGATAAAAATGATGTCAAATGTGTTTACACATCCAGCCAAAGTGTTTACTTGTCATAAGTACATAATTTGCTGGTTTCTGAGTTGGAACCGCTCTGTCGGCACTCCTGTGGAACGTTACTGCGGCACGGCTGTCAAACAGAATCTAGTGATCTCTGGGAAGGGTGAGGTCATCCCGTCCAGAACACGGCCTGCCTCGTGCCTTTGTTTATTTGGAAACAAGGATCCATGCGGGAAATGTGTGGCGTACTATGACAGATGAATTCTTGAGTCATCTGCAGAATAAGCCTTGTGTTTTCGCCTGAAGGAGCATGTGATGTCATAGCTGTGATCAGTACACGCTGATATGTGAATGCTAATTAGGCAACAGACAGCGCTATTGATGACAGATGAGGCATTTGCTCTCTCTTTCTGAAGTGATTCCTTACAGCTGCCGCTATGACATTTTGTAGAAAGGTTTTTGATTGTTTAGAAAATAAAGCACACTGGAATTTTATCATAAAACTAAACAACCAAATTGTGTAGACCTAGATCACACAACACAATAATTGCACTATTTATGCAATAGAATAATTGGCTGGATATGCCGTTAGCACAGGTTGTCTACATAAACAATATCTAAAATCTTATTAAGCAAAAAGTAGGGGAGCGCGGGGCACAACCTAACGCGGGGTTAGTTGTAACACGTTTGTTTTAAATACTTCCGCACAAGCTTGGATGACGGAACTTTGTTTATTTACTAGTTGCCATATCAACACTATATAGAAAAAAAAAATCCGCCAAAATAATTTTTTTTTTTGGAAGATATCCATAGACATTTATTAAACCATAGCAAAAGTAAATTTCTTACTTAAGTTAATTTTTCATTTTTTGTGTTTATTTAAAATAAGACAAATCTGATATTATTTTAATCTCCAAGATGTTATTTAACAGTTGAGATAGTTATTTAATGCTTCGCTAACTAGCAGAAGACACTAGCAGGGTTTAAATCCCAGTTGTGCAGGCGAGGGCATGTTGTCACACTGCGTTACAATGTGCCCCTATTAGAAATATGCTATTATATTCAATACTTTTATTAATTTTATTGAGAAAACGTGAGAAAAAGGTGAATAAAGACTGAGAGTCAATGTTCAGAAATTACTAATTATTTATTTGTTTTGAACTATGTTGTATAGTTGTGTTTTCATGTGTTCGTAGTCAAAACTCAAAAATGAGTTTATATTTAATTATTAAAAATTGCCATTATTTTATATGAAAACGTTTTTTAATTGTATTTTATTTAGAAAATATTTTAGTTTGTTTTGTATATTTTTTTGATTAGATCAGATAACATTTTAAGCTGCCATATGTCATGTTACAATGTGCCCCACACATGTTACAATGTACCCCACCTATGGGGCATGTTGTCACATTTCACTTCCATTCTTTCAGGGTATATCAAGAAAAAAGTATATACTGTATTAATAAAACAAAAACACATAATTGTACTAGACATGTGGGAAATTAATGTGGGAAAAAATAAATACTCTGAACCATAAGTAGATTTACACAAACTGTGAAAGTCAAAAAGCGTTAGGTTGTGCCCCGCTCTCCCCTATACATGCTTTTTACCCAAAGAAAAGGTGCAAAACAATTCAACATCACAAGTGCACAAAAAATGCAATAAAATGAGACAATGCTAGTAATAGCTTCGTGAGGCACTGGACTAGTTATAATCACCAATAGAACTTAAGAGTTTTCCTTAAAATTGTCATGGTTTCCTTGGTTAAATGACCACATGGTCCTCTTCTGGACAGTGAGACATCGGGGTGGGGTCTTGAGCAAGTAGTCAGCCAGCTAGCAGTTGTTGATTTAGAACACCATGGTAACTTACCAATGCCCTGGCAACCACTCATAACTCCCTAGCACCACTAGCTATGTTTCCAAACTTTAACTATGTTTCCACCCACCTATTTTTATGCGCATTTTGGGAGATCGCATCCAAAACTGCTGGAAACACCAAGATGCGCATACATTCTAAAAATGTATAAAATACTTGTCTGAGTCGGATACATTTTTTATCTGATAAGTAAACATGCGCATAAACTATGATGGAAAGGCATTTACAGAATAAATTCCTCGATGTGCATCAAAAAAATCACGTGAGTTTGCGCGATGAGACGGCATAACTGGACTAACCAGGAGAACAATCTTTTTGCACAGCATCTGAAATACTGTTTTGGTTGCTCTGAAATGTGATTCGGTATAGTTACCTTCCAGAACTGTCTTACACAACTGTATTCCCAAACAGCAGGATATTCCTCCAAAATGTGTTTATTGCATTATGTTTTCGTCTGTGCGCTCTGAAATGCAAGTAATTTAATATTGTAACAAGGTTAGATGTTGTGGGAAGAACCGGCGAACATTCAACAGCTTAAATAATAAAATAAACAAATACAAAACGAAAGTAAAAGACAGTCAGGCCCTCACGGACGACTGCTGTCACATAAAATAAAACATAAACATAAAATAAAATAGTCCAGGCCTGGCCTCTCTCGTCCTTCACTGTCGTTGCTCCTGCTTTTATGCTTCCGCTCCTCCGTGAGAGATATGAGACCGGTGCGTCGCGCAGGAGTCGCTCAGTAATCACGCCTGCGCCATTATCTCACGGCCCTCTGTCTCGTCCTGCTCGCCACAATTATACGAAAATTATTATATACACTGGGCTTTTCCAACTTTTCTTAGTAATATTTAGTGCCAGTTTATCAGAAAGTGACGAATTTGTTCTCTTCGACTCATTGGATGAAAACGGTGCTTTATTCTCAAATGTTTTATACCATAGTCCAATTTTTAATTGGCAACTTTGGATGGAAACATAGTAGCTATTGTTGAGAGTATGCACCACTGGCATATTATTGATAAATCAAAATAAATCAACAATAAAGTCAAAGTCACTTAAAATCAATGTAGTGTTCACGTTCCTGTGTTAATATTTTAATATGATCTAGACCAGGGGTGTCAAACTCAGTTCCTGGAGGGCCACTGTCCTGCAGAGTTTAGCTCCAACCAGCACCAAAAACACCTGCCTGGAAGTTTCTAGTAATCCTGAAGACCTTGATTACCTGGATCAGGTGTGTTTAATTAGGGTTGGAGCTAAACTCTGCAGGGTTGTGGCCCTCCAGGAACTGAGTTTGACACCCCTGGTCTAGACAGAGGTCTTTGACTGTTTTCTTTTTCAGCATCTCACGGCACGAGTGACACAGATGTAAGACACTGTATCAAATTAAAAACAGTTCAGCTTCAACTTTGCATTGTTTCACATTTTGGACGTTCCATTGCACCTATCTGTTTTTGAATGCAAAAAAATGTCTTGTGTGAAAGGCTTTGCATTTTTTAAGAGTTTGCTGTATCTTGTATGTTTACAGTCTTCACTTTTCTCCAATAGTGTTTAACATCTCCAGAGGAACTGACCATGAAATGAACCTCAGCTCTTTCTCTAAGCCTTCATTAGCTCGACAAATCTCCTAAGGAGCACTCGTGTGTAAATGTGTGAGCCATTGTTTTCCAACCCTTTTTAAAACAATGGAACATACTTGGAATGAACTAAATTGCCGAGGTTGGAGTCAGAGTTTCTAGAGGTGACAGGAACTTCCAGAATTTCCTGTTTAAATCTGAATTACCCTTCAGAACAAAGACCTCAAGATGTATTTGCCATTTGGGCTCATTTGACTTTCATAAAGTGAGAAGTGTGGACTTTTACAGTGTCTCAAGTAACCAAGTTTCCAGACAATGTCAGCAGGCTTTGGCCAAAAGAGCTTATCTGCTTTGGCTTGCTATGAATATCCATCAGCGAATTTTGATGCAGAACGGCAGAGCAGAGACTAACATGGCACACGCATACGTATCAAAGTCAAAGACATTCATCTTCCTCTTCATCCTACGCCAGTGGTCTAAAAATTGAACCAAATATGTTGTCTGAAAACACTGAAGAACCCAATCGTACATCAGTCAGTTGGATTCTATGGATACGTATGACATTGGCGCCCCAGAAAAACAAGGTGCAGTTTAGTCATACGGCAAGTGTCGAATGGAAAAGTCTAGCGTGCAATAAATCATAAAAGGTTTGCTCATGACACGGTGTGGTTGTACAGCTCATGTTCTGTCATAGTCAACCAAGCCAAATACAATAGTTAGCTTTCAATTGAGGGCACTGTTAATTTTCATTTGTTTGTCCAAGACCTCATGGTAAGGCTAATGGCGACATAAAACCAATGACTTTTAATAGACAGGCCAGAGGACAACGTGTCTGTCAACAAATGTCATGCCAAGGCATATAAATTTTATATGGAAGGCTACATTTTAAGATGTACAATCATTTTGTGATAAAATTTCATTGCAGTGGACTTAAACAGGTTTTATAAAGTTTTGCTGCGCTCAAGATATTTAAAGGAATAGTTTGTACAACTTGTACACTATAATATTCAGTCTTGTTCCTCATACTTTGTATTGAGTCGTTATTTATTGAAAAACTAAAATTGCTTTTTGTAAATTTTGACCGATTTTCCGACCCAATTCACGAAAATATAAAAGTGAATGTTTTTTTGTTTGTTTGAGAATTTGAGATTTAGGAAAGTACCAAAGAGTACCTTGCGCTTCAAAGGAAGTAATACAATCTGACTGTCCAAAGATATCAATGTCACTCATTTGATTACTGACTTTGTCAATGCAGAATTGTGAATAATTTTATATGATGGTGTCTTTGTTTACTTGTTTTCAAAATACTAAACCTTTGTTTCCATGTTTCAATTCTATTTTGAAAGCCAGATTTTAAATGTGGAATATCTTAAATGTAAATATTAAGCTCACTGTCGGCGGGAGGTGTATTCATATGAAACAGCACCATTATTCCTTTCAAACTGTCTCGCTTCTTATAACCATTAAGAGCTTTTCAGGATTAATATACAACACAAAGCCGCAAGTGATAGAACAAAACGGTTGACTTGTGTAAGAATGCAGCGGGGTCTTCCAGATGTTGCACTGCTTGCCATGTGTAGTACTGAGGGTGTTCGCAGTGATTTCATGAGTAAACCACGTCTCATGGCAGCTAGACATCGAGGCGATGCGTTCTCTAGGCCAAACATCACAGGCCACACGCTGGTGTGTCAGGGTTTAAGATCGGGTTTCTGTGCAGAATGGCAGACGCTTTACGTAGCCAAATTGGCACGTTGAACTCTTTGTGACTGATGCGGGACATGCATCGCCTAACGATGCCTTTCTCTCCTTTTGATGTCAAAGCAGCTGCTTCCCTTAAACATCTGAATGGTGGAGATTGTTTAGCCCTTTCTGAGATGAACGAGCGAATGTGGCGCTGTGATAGATGGTGCCTGATCAAGACTGTATATTTGTAATCCTGACAAATGCAGACGATCATTTTTTTGACACTGGCAAATAAAAAAAGAAGAGAATATTTCACATGCATCCGTGACTGCGGCAAACAGCCTGTCAGACTGAAGACTTAAACAAGAAGGTGTTTGAAATGCGTGCGTCTAAGAGAGATATATTGCCCTGGAAAGCTTGTCAAATTTTTATACACAGATTTGTGTGGCCGAAACTATCCATATGCTCCAAAAACATGTGCGGTCTGCCGTAAAAATGTCCACGGCCAAGGGGATAATGACTGAGTGGAATACGATGAGAACACGTGCAATGTCATCCTGGCCTGCGCTCAAAGCCGAAAACAACCCTAATGTCTTGGTAGACAACCAAGTCGTGACTGGACGGACGCTTTATAAGGATCATTTCTCAATGTACCGTGTTTTGGGGCGGATGACTCTGACAGACAGGAGATGACGACACTTGGTAATGTTCTCTATGCTTGACCTCATTTTCCCATGTTTTTGGGGTAACTTCACCCCCTGGTCTCCACTCTGAGCTACATTAATCCGTCTTATATGAAAGAGCTCAGAGTTTTGGAATTGCAAGGAATGTTTTCCTCATGCTTGGCAGAAGAACGGTACAGTGATGCATGTGAAAACGTTCTTGCCCTCATATCCAGAGACAGGCCATGCGCTGATGGATGCTTGTGTTCTCTCGTCCTTGCTCTTTGTTTGAATTGAGAGGATGGAGAAAATGAAGTATATGTTTGGTAATATTACAGACTATTTGATGAAACAGTGTGTAAAACTCACCGTTAATGTGAATTTGTGCAACATGACGAGCAAGCATTATGATATTGGCAGGGTAATCAACTATTCACAGTGACTTTTTTTAATCAATGTAAAAAGAATGTTTAAAAAAATAACTTGATGAAACATTGATGCGGCTTGATTTGAATAAATAGTATGATGATATAAATATTATTGGTAACTTGTTAATAGTGTAAGGTAAATGATGTTCCATATGCATTTAATCCATAAACCATGCAAGCATCGAGCAAAAAATGTAATTTGAACTTAAACGCAGAGAGGATATTTTGGCTCTTCGTTTGAGAAGTCGAACAACAACTTCTAATTTGGGTAATAGCTCCATGTAGTCCGAATGACGTGTCCTTGTTGTGTACACCATTGTCCCTGCTTCAACTGCTCGTTTCTCAGTTTTTTGTCTTTCATCGCCATAGTATTTCAGTCATTTGCTACTGCTGGCCTCTTTCCTACAGCTTGAAGCAAAGCTAACAAACCCATTGAACTATGTCCTAAGGATTGAATAAATATTGGTCAGGTTTCCAGAATTCTGAAACAAAACTTTATCAAGCCAACAAAAAGTTCACAAACTTTCGCAGTACTTTTTGTCTTTTCCAAACGCTGTCAGCTTCAGATATTTCAGAGGAAGGAGGTAAGACAAATTATATGCAAAGTTGCTTTATTATTTCCTTTGCCTAATCGCATAACTGCAGAACTGAGAGTCTGTCTATAGATATGAAGGGACAAGAGACTCTAGTTCTTCATTTCCACATACTGTTTTTATTTATGTTTCACAGACGTCACTGAGGCTCTCAAGAGAGTCGAAGCTAAGACGTGATGTCAGTCAGGTATGCTGTGAGGCGGCGAGACAGATGCTGTTTCTGAGTCCAGGAATGTGTCCTTGACAATGTATATTTTTTGGCTCATTCTAGATGAGGAATTATCGAACAGTTGGACATGAATCCTCTAGAGGGCTTGAAATTGTTCTATCAGATATTATTAATGATGGTTTGATAGGGCCCTTGCCTTGAAGACCATCTTAGTGCCGCACGAATGGTCCAGGCTGGTTTACGCTTGTTAGTATTGTTTTTTTGTGGGTCAATGTTGGTGGAAACATCTCTGATGAATTTGGTCAACCAGCTTATTCAGTAATGCAATAAGCATTCATTTAAGATGTAACATAAATCCTAATGTACATAACTGATGAGAAAAACTAAGAGGAAACATACAGTAGTAAAAAAAAAAAAAAAAAAGAACTGTCAAAAAGAGAAATCTGGGTTTGTCATCTTTGGTTTTCACTGTAAATTTTAAGATGATTATATAGATGACAATATTTTACTGTGAAATAACATGAAATTTCCCATTCGATCTATTATAGTTTTTCACCATAGAGAGTAAGGGAACCTATGGCTCACCAAATAACAGATTTTTACCATAGCATTTTTACAGGTTTTACTGTTAAAATTAGAACCCTTTTACCCTTTTACCTTTTAACACTACTGGAACACCTGTCAGATTTGAGGAAACAAATTAGTTATTGTATAATTATTTATTTTCCTTTTCTTTTTATATTTTGACAAAAATCAAAGAAGCAACAGAGATCTCTGTAGTTTTGCCCTTGTTCTGCCCCTCTGACTCATTAATATATCCTTGTATTATTAAGAGTGCAGACACACCCCATTACATATTTTGATGTCAGTGGTCAATATGAGCATCACACAAGACCAATAAATATCAAACAATTAACAACAGACAGTAATAAATAAATGGCTAGTACCTCTGTGGCCTTCCAAAGCAAAGAGCAGGCTAAATCGACTGTGAATAGGGGATCTCCCTTAAGATATTGAGGCCATTGACTTTTTTTTCTCTTTCAAAGGAAACTTGTATGCATGTTATATTAGATTTAAAAAAAAAGGAAAACTGGACTAAAATATAAGGAAATTAATGTGTAGACACGAGGCAAAAACAATCTTTTCAAAAAAAGTGAATACTTCCACATGCTCCCAAGATGGTTTTCAATCTGTATTTATGTGTTCAAATAATTTTGATGGTGGGGATTAGGTATGAAATATGAAAAGTATTTTGAATGGCTAGATGGTTTTAATTAAATGAAAAAAAGCTCTGACGACTTATTAATGATGAACGCTGTACAATATACACGTGTGATGTTATTTTGGGTGTAACTCATTTTCAGGTGACTGTTCCAAATGTTTTGACACATAGGGAATCCCAAATACATTGTCAGCCATTCCAACATCCCAATATCTTTTCCTACAATGCCAGTTTTTAAGCTCAACCTTAATGTTTGCCTTTGTCTGACACAGTTTGGCAAAAACAGAGCTCATGTGTGAGCAATATCCCAGCTGTGCACCATTTCTGGAATCTACTCTAAATTATGTTCGCAATTTCTTCAAGTCTGCTATAAAAGATTGTACTGGATACTGCCCTAGGCTTTAACAAGTCATAATAGGTTAGAAAATGTGTTCGATGGTGGAGGCACACATTTGTCACAGGTGGTTGCAGAAAGATGAAGGTATCTTTTCCAACACAAAGGTTTAATGGGAGTAATATACAGGACAGCAGAACAGGCAGCAACACACACTAAATACAATGGAGATCGGACAAACACTGACCAGCGGAACTTAAATGCAAACACATATGACACTGATTAATGGAACACATGTGATACAGATGACGATGATTGACTAAACACAAGTGATACAACTGAACTGATAATGACAGTGAAGATGACACGTGAATACAAGCAGACAAGTCCAAATGAAAACAAACTAACCCAAACACCACTGTGACAACATTAAGCTGGATATGAATGTAATCATTGCATTGTGTGTTTAATTCTTACTGACCTGGAACCATGTGTATCCTACGAGTCAAAGGCCAGTACAGCACCAGCTTTATTAAAAAAGCGCCTGGCTGAGGATAAAGGACAGCATTTTCGTGGATGACTATACTGTCTCATCACACAACACTCTCTCCCTGCCAAGGCATCCGCTTAGTTGCATGTCCAAGATTTGTATTTTATCAGCGGTTTCTGTGGAAAATAATATTCTTACTTATTTACATTTGTGGAATATTATAAGCACATAATGTCTCGGTTATGTATGTAACCCTCGTTGCCTGAAGGAGGCAACGGAGATGTAGTCGATGTGTCGACTGATTGGGATCACGTCATCTTCGAGTATTGTTCAAATGAGCCAATGCACATTGACGTGCGAGAATTGCATCACGCTTCGCCCACGCAGTGCGGGGATAAATACGGAAGTGGATGTACACACCAGTTATTTTCTGCTGAGGAGCCGAGCGGAGCCCGGAGTCAGCGGTGGTCCAGCAATAGTGTCGACGGGACTACGTCTCCGTTCCCTCCTTCATACGTAACGAGACGTTCCCTTTCATTCGCTCACCTTCAACGTAGTCGATGTGTCGACTGATTGGGATCCCTATTAAATTGCCACTAGTGCTGCCACCTTCCAGTGCCTAGACAAAAGCCTCCTGATCCCCCCGCATTATTGAGGCGGAGATAGGACAGGGCTTAGGCCAGGGAAGTCACTGCTGTTCTACTGGACGACTGGGAAAGCGTTATTCTTTCGTTGGAAGGAATACGCTGGGGAAGCCACATCCTGCCCGTAGGGAGGTAACATGTGGGGGATAACACATATGGACTGGGCAATTTACCGGGCAGTACAACATATGGAATGTCACTGAGGTGGCTCCAGCCTATAACAGGGGGGAGACGCAACCGGTCAGTGACGGCATCCGTATCGTGGAAGAATACACATATGGGATCGCTGTAGGGATCACAACATATGGATCCAGCCTAGCAAAGGTTCCACCAGTGCATATGAGTGTTAGGCCTGGCATCGGGCTGTAGAAGCGGGGTTGAGCGCCCCGTCTGCGGCCGGCTCCCTGCTGAGGCCTGGGTGGAGGCTGCTGCGGTGGCCCAGTGGGAGCGGATGTGGCTGCAGATGGACGCCCTCGGTGACCACCGGCGGACGGGTGGAGGCAGCAGCGGGCCGCCGGGGCACGATGTGCCGGATGGCCTCCGTCTGCTTCTGGGCGGCAGAGAACTGTTGGAAAAAAGTTTTCTACCGTTTCGCCGAACAACCCAACCTGTGATATGGGGGAGTCCAGGAACCGAGCCTTGTCCGCATCCCTCATGTCTGCCAGGTTGAGCCAGGTTGGCGCTCCTGGACCACTAAGATGGACATCGCCAGACTGATCGTGCGAGCTGCAAACTTCGTGCCCTGGAGGGCGAGGTCGGTTGCAGTGCGGAGCTCACCCATGAGCTCACGGTCTGAGCTACCCTCGTGCATGTTCATGAGTGCCTGGGCCTGGTGGACCTGAAGCAGCGCCATGGCATGCAGAGAGAAAACGGTTTGCCCACAGGCTTTGTAAGCCTCGCCCGTAAGGACGGACGAGAACTTACAGGCCTTAGAGGGGAGACGAGGATCCCTCTTCCACAAGGTAGCGGTCGCCGGACACAGTTGCATCGCGAAAGACCGCTCCACTGAAGGGATAGCCTCATAACCCTTCGCTGCTCCCCTGTCAAGGGGGGGGGGGGGCTACTTAGGCGGTTTCTGGCAGAGAAAGGTGCCGTTCATGCCCTCGTAAGCTCCTCATGCACTTCAGGGAAGAATGGCACTTCGCGATCGAAGGCTAGTCTCGATCTCAACACCGAGATGGTCATATTCCTGCAGTGGGAACATGAGTCATCAACAAGAGCTGCTTCAGCATGCCATAAGCCCAAACACGTGATGCAGCTATTCGTGATGCAGTGTCTGTCAGAGGGGGACAAAGCCCTACCGCACACAGCAACACACGGATGGAATGGCATCTTGAAAAAGATGCAAACGCACCCGTGTTGCTCTTTCGGGAAATGGGACCCGTCACCAGTGCCGGAGCACACAGGGGAATGACCGCGGCAACACTGAACAGTGAACTGAAACAGTGAAGCACTCACTTCTTCGCCCTCTAACCAACCGTCAACAAACGCAAACACAGAATTTGATGCTGTTAAAACAGCAGTTGAGAGCTCAGAAGCTCGCGATCACCACTGCGCTCGCGCTGTAGAAACACCAGCACTGGGAGAGTTTTCCAGAAGAACACCGACACACTCGCTTTGTATAGAACAACACTCTTCAGAGACATCGACACCGATCTGCTCCGAAGCGAAATACAACTGGTGTGTACATCCACTTCTGTATTTATCCCCGCACTGCAGGGCGGAGCGTATGATGCAATTCTCGCACGCCAATGTGCATTGGCTCGTTTTAACAATACTTGAAGATAACAGGCTCCATAAGCGTGATCCCAATCAGTCGACACGTTGACTATGTCGAACGTGAGCGACTGAAAGGGAACTTACAAATAAAATACACGTACTCCCCAAAAATGACAAAACAGCACTATAAAATGACTTCCAATGGTTTGTGTTGCATTCAAAGTCTTTTGAAGCCCTTTGTGTGACTAAAAATTTTCCAGCTCCATGAACAGTCGCAACTCGTTCAAAAGATGAATCTAAATTTCAGCATGTTGTAGTCACAAGACATGTGAGAGCCAATGGCCTTTTACATGTAAATCATTTGAATACATTTATGGTGCTTTTTAAAAAATAAATTATTGTGACTGTGTATGAAGTTGTCACAGATTCAGAGATGGAGACAGAGGATGAACTCAACAGAGGATTTATTGACAGATAAATGGAGTAAACTTGAACTTCGGGTGAATAGCAGAGCGATAAAACACAAGAGACACTTAACTGGAGTGAAATCAAATCTTGCCGGGCCGATGATGGAGGAAAACACGGCCTGTAGTTACACATGAGCTGAAGAAAGTGGAGGGGAAGCAGGGAAGATGCATGGGTATTAATTTGCGTCATTTTAATGTTATGTTTAGGGTTGTTTTTGTTTTGTTTTTTACCTAAAACCTTCCCAGCTGAGATGATATAAACATGCCTGAAACAGCTAGCCCTTTTACAGCAGATTTTGTTCACAAACAAAACAACTGACAGTCATGACCTAAATATGATTTTCATGTACAATAATCAATCTTAAAATCTGCATTTGTAACTTAGCCTACTTTTTACGCCATCGGCTGCTCTTGCATACAAGTTCCGTGGATATCACGATTCTTGGCTAATTTTCAGTCAGACTTTTGAATTCATTTAAGTGGAGACTCTCTGAATGCATCATTTGGTGAGTTGCGGACTTGAGAACAGCTGCAATCGGATCAGTCCAATTTGCGAATTAATCATTTGATTCTTTTAAATGAGCCTGTTAAATCGGTTCGGAAATCGCACCAAATGATTAATTCGCGAATTGGACTTCATGATCGGACATGACATGACATAACATAACATATGGAAAAACATAAGTCAAGGTAAAAGTCCCCAACATATCATCAGAAATGGCCACCAAATATTTGACATTCTTGATTCTGCACTGCATTACACACCAATATTTTTGTTACATTTTAGGCTGGTCTACTTCAGTGGTCTAACAGTGCTCATCAGTGTCAAAAGAATTGAGATGGTAAATCAAATCAAAGAGGGCAGGCTTTACAGTTTACTATAGCTGAGTGTGAATTACAGCGGGATGCTGCAGTATTAATGGTGAAAGAGTGTAAGGTAAGATGTAAGCAGATAAACATTTAAGACAACTGTATTACAATCTAAACGCTAAACAACCAACAGTAATATCCAGTTATCTCTCGCCATTTTCAATTGAAAACATAGGCTATCATTTACCTGATTCAGATAATTCATAAATGAATTTGACGAGACAAGAAACATCAACAGAGGCGGTTTCGGCAAATGGAAATGGCAAATTGATTACTTTGCAATAAATTCAAGTTTTTTTTCTTTTCTTCTTTCTTTTTCTTTATCTTTAAATCCCTTATTTAATTCCTTTAAACAAAAAGGACCTTTACCACTCCCCAAATGGTTTGCTCTGCCCCAATGTTTAAAACATGGTTACGGCCTTGACATAAGGGGTGCGGAATCTATTATGAAGGGGAAATAAAAATCACATACTGTTCCACCTTCAGCTTAACCCAAAGGTTTTGCACTACATCTGAAAATCGAATTAAGGTCAGTTTGGAAGCAGTAGCTGGTGTGGGATTTCCCCTTTATGACAACTCTGAGACTTGGAAGAGCATCATGGAGCGTCATTGCACCAGAGCAGTTTGCAGAAGGATGATGACTGTAACTGTTTTAAATTCCTCCATTTGCACAGGTGTTTCCCTCACTCTCTGAGCTATGAAGAATCCTCTGTGAGACATGTCATTACCAACCCCACTCAGTCTTCATCCTCCGCTGAAGCAGCTAGGAACTTTATGCCATATTCTGGTCTGTATCCTGTGTGTGTGTTATGCTTAAGGGTAAATTGGTGGTTGGTAAATGGCTCTGTCCTTTTTGTGGCCTGCATTTTGCCAGTATAACCATCTGTCAGTACCAAAGTTTCTAGTGGTAAAACAATATGGGTTGGCCATGTGTGATCTTTTTTAAAGTAAAACAAAAGGGAGTATTTAACATAATGAAACACATAGGATCCCATATTAAGGATCACAGATAATCCATAGTGCAAACTTAATGACAGAAAACAATATCACTTTTTGTTAATCCTCTTACCTTTATAAAGATTTATACGGGTGCTTACTCTCCACAAAGTGGAGCATCATTTAAACATTAGCGGAAACTGTGTTGACTTTGGTCAGAGTTTCCGTCCATGTAGAGGTAATAAGTGCTGAATATGTGAGAGACATAACTCTTAAAACAAAGCAGAATATATGGTTGTTCAAGGAATTTGTTGGCAAACTCTAATACACAAGATATTTTTTGTAAAACTCTTTTATTAAAACATGATGACCCTTGCTGACTGGCAAATCCAGCCTTTCTCTCTTTCTCTCTCAGAAGTGTTCAGTGTAAAAGCCTGCTAACTTCTAAACAACACTTGAAAACTTGTCCAGTCTATAAATCTGTCATCAGTGTACAATGCGCACTGCACAAAACTTAAGAAAATGGAAATAGTCCAAATCTTTTGTTGTTGTTGTACATCAGCATTTTAAATGACATACATTGATAAAAATGCACTAAAGGTTATTGGAACTTTTGTTTTCAGCTCTAGTAATATTGAAAGTATTGCTTATCGCTTCACTCAGTATTATGAAGGAAATATTCATTTAGATTCAAAAGGTAATTTGGGAATTTTGTGACTTTTGGCGAGGTGCCTGTGTCTTGCCATTTTGACCTCTTATGAGAAGACCAAATGGACATACTGTAATAATGGACACAATAATATTTTATAGCATCCTTTAATTCATTAGAACAGCTGTTGGCCTGTGCTACCTAGGACTTTATTGATTCTGGAGATGATGTGGAAAAGTGGCTCAAGCTAGCATACTTTAACAGGCACATTTCTGCACGTCTGAAAGGCCAAGGGAAATGTCCTTAATATCAAGAAGCAATCACAAAATGTAACTTTTTTTTTTTGACAAAATCCACTGAGAACTACTGACATATGATGGAAAAAGTGACTGCTTTTATTAGTGGAAGGAATTGTGTAGTAGTTCTCAAACTCACTGTATCATTGGTCAAATCTCTTAAAAATAGAGGTTCTTTATTGGCATCTATGGTTCTATGAAGAACCGTTAACATCCATGGAATCGTTTCATTGTACAAACGTTTCTCTAGACTGGAAAAGGGTTCTTCAGATTATTAAAAATAAATCTCAACACCGAAATGGTCATATTCCTGCAGTCGAAACAAAAAGAGTGTAATATAGTAGGGTAAGATGGGGAAGACGCCCCTCTTAATGAAGTTCCTGTTCCAGCATCCCTCCACCTCCCCAAACTCCAACTTCATCTTAGGTACCCTGCCCTTCGTAATCATATCCTATGTTTAGCCACTGTGGGGGGTATATCAGAGCTTGAGTTGAAGCTGCTTCATCGAGCCCCTCATCAGTGGACAGCAAGCCAAATAAGTTTAACCTAATATCTTAAATATTTTATGGGCAAACAAACTCGTTAAAGAACAAGGTGCATTGACGTTTGAATTGTAGTATATTTAGATATAGAATTTGCATGTGCTAAATGATGTGATGGATTAGTCAATGAGTCATTAGGGGTAATAAACAGAAACACTAACTGCACAAAATATAAGATAGTTTTGCATATTGTGATGTAAAAAATTATACGAAGATATATTCATATCAGAATTTTTGCACATGCACAAACTTACAACCTATGCAATGCCACTTAAACCAAAGTGAAACATTTCAGAGAAAATAATAATAATAAAAAGATATCTAACTGCATTAGTGTGCACACCCCTTAACTATTACTTAGTTTTGATTTTATTACATCACTCAGTCTGTTCGAATAGGTGTCTGTCAGCTTGGCACATCTTGACTTGGGAATATTTTCCCACTTTTCTTTGCAAAAACATTCCAGATCTTCTTAAATTGCTAGGGCACAGCCCTCTTTAGGTCCCACGGGTTTTCTATAGGATTCAGGAATGGGCCCTGGCAATGGCCATTGCAAAACATTAATCATTTTTTTGCTGAAGCCATTTTCTTTTTTGGCCAAATTTTGTCCATAAAGTTCAATCTTGATCTCACTAGACCATAACACTTTTCCCACATTTTTGGGAGACTGGAAATATTCTTTTGCAAAGTTTAGCCAGGCTTGGATGTTTTTTTTATCAGAAAAGGCTTGCGTCTTGCCACCCTGTCCCATAGCCCAGACAGATGGAGTACGGGAGATAGTTGACACATGTAGGAGCAACCAGTACTTGCCAGAAAGAGCTGCAACTCTTTTAATGTTGCTGTCAGCCTCTTGACAGCCTCCCTGACCGATTTTCTCTTTGTCTTCTCGTCAATTTTGGAGGGACGCCCTGTTCTTGATAATGTAACTGTTGTGCCAGACTTTCTCCACTTGTTGATGACTGTCACTGTCTTCACTGTGTTCCATGGTATTTAATATCTTGTGAATTGTTTTGTAGCCCTCACCTGAACGATACATTTCAACAATGAGATCCCATTGATGCTTTGTAAGCTCTTTGTGGTCCGTGGGCCTTGTAGTAGCATGCAAAAAAAGACGATATCAGAAAAAAATCTTACAAGAACAGCTGAGATTTATATGGAGTTAATCAGAGTCACATCAGGTGAAGACAGCTGTGTAGTATTTCAAAGGAGCTTGACGATTAGTTAATATTGTGGATGAGTGATACTACATGAAAGTTATTAAAGAAAGTAAAACCAAAACACTGATCATGAAGTTGGTGTTTAAGTCTGAATTAAAAGTGAAATGATGAGGAAATAGGGTTAGAGTTAAGCTAAACTGTTATACTACAGTACGAAAATAGAGCTATGCATTTTATCACATTTTATCGCAGATGTCGAAGGAAACGTGTGCAGTGAAGTGGCTTCGCAGTAAAGGCGAGTTTTACCTCCTCCAAGATGACCTACAGTGCTCTCATCTCCTTAATCCATCACTCAAGCGGGAAAAAAGTGGTCTTTCACCGGGCACCCTTGCAAATTCTCTTATCAGTGGATTTTACCATCGAGTCCATGCGGCGGAGTCATGCTATTGCCCCCCCATTTACGGATTTGGTACCTCATGATTGTGTTTTTTTTTTTATTCTCCACGCACTACAGGCCTGGCATCTATTTTTAAGAATAGATTTACGTGTCAACCTTTATCTGTGGGTACTTTTTTAAGCTTTGAACTGCAGTTGTTTTTACTAAATGGGACTTAAGCATATGTCTCATTTTGAGGTTCATGTAACCTCATTTCTGTGTCGGAGAAACATTTGAGATGTTTTGTTTTTTTTACCTCAACCTCTGCCCAGTATGTTTAAGAATTTGCCAGAATGGATGCTTAAACTGTAAAAATACATTTTCTTAATTTCAGTTCATTAAATTAGTGCTTGGTTCAAGGACAGATCTTGGTCTTGGCCTAGATTTAGGGGATCTGTTACTGATATCAGTCCAGGTCTGGATCTTGGAGAAACAAGTCTTCACTCCACCTCTGCCCTAGAATTGGAGAGGACTGTCTCCAGCAACTTGCTGAATCTAAACTACTAAGAATTTGAGCTTTTCTAGGGACAAAGTGGTCCTGCAGTATTATAAACAGGTTCTCCATAAAAATAATACAAAAAATCTCTCTATTTCTCTCAATAGATGAAATATTTCCTCATGTAAGCATTTAAGAGTTACAATCACACCAGGAAAGGAATCATGAGAACAAATTCACATTTATTCCCTCAACAGTCTTTTAGACTGACTATGACTGCATAGCTCTCTTTCATCAGAACTTTCATGGAGCACGGAAGGTAAGACAGATGTCTTCAAAATTAAAATTCAGTGTTCTCAAAACAAAGCTATTAATGGTTGACGTCATCTACTTGGACAGTACACCAAACAATCCACTAAATAAGAACCTCATTGACTGTAGACCAGCTCTCTAAAGACTTCCCAGCTGCAATATATTTCTATGTGCATTATCAGTCTTATTATCCAGATAAATAAGTGTAGTCCCTTATTTATCTGGATGTGTTTTGTTCATTTCTTTGACAAACGACAATTTGAATGTAAAATTCATTTTAAAAGTGTCATTAGACACAATCATATTTCTAAGCAGTCTTAGTCCCCCCCACCACCCCACAATTTGTGATATATTTTAATATACCAGAAATATTATATCGTACAAAGTTGACAGTACATTTCTCTGCCTATCATAGAAATTTGCCTTGGCCATGTTTCAGCGCTGAAAAATACACTGGCATTGCATTTTAGATATTTTACAAAGTCCTTTATACCCTGCCCCAAATACTGTCAGATATGTCACACCCTAACCTTGAAACTGTGTGAAGTGGGACAATGTCTTTGTGTGGTTAGTGCAGGATTTGACATGGTGCCTGACATAACATCACCCTGCTCCAACAATCAAACAATAGACTGGCTAGGCTTTCAACAGCTCAGTGCTTCAGAGAAATTATTAAAAACATAATTCATTTTTTTCTCAATAAACTCACTAGCCTGACATGTCAGGGATTTGTCTCGATGCACCACTGTTAGCAAGGAGAAGCTTAGTGGAACTGCTACCCAGAATGCATTTTGAATGACATCACCTTTTGCTATGTTTATTTGTAGCTGTAGCTGCAGTCACCAGCTTGGTTGGAAGACAAAGGAATTCATTGTTTCGCTTATTTTTTGGTAGGTTCAGTATTAGGATGAACAATGACGATATGCCATTAAAAGGTTAGTTCATCATCCTGTTGTTCCAAACCATAAGACGTTTTTTCAACTTTGAAGCACAAATGAAGAATCGATCAGTTTAATCTAAAAGACACGATTGCTTTATAGGATGAACAGATAAGCTGAGCTTCCACTTTTTCCTTTTTTGATGGGCTCTATGTATGTGCATTGATCATTGATGTGAGAATTAAAGCCTACATTAAATCTATTCATCATATAAAGTGATTGTGTCGCTTTAGAAGACTTGGATTAAACCCCTCGACACAAATAGATTTATATCATGATCTCTTTATGAACGTTTTGAAACGTTTAAACGTTTGGTGGAATGGACTTTCTATGGAAGAACAGAAATCTTAGATTGAATTAAAAATATCTTTAGAGATGAACAACAGTCTTATGGGTTTGAAATGACTTGATGGTGAGTAAATGATGACAGCATTTTCATCTTTGGGTAAACTATCCCTTAAAAGCATAATTTTTAGACTAAAGGTAATAATAATTAACAAGGTATTTGTAAGGACACTATCTGGCTTGAAAAAGTTGATGTATTTCTCCTTTAACAACCATTCAAAAGTAGTCTCAAAATATCAAATGATTTGAAATTGTTCATGACATATTTATTTCCAAAAAACACACCACCAAATCATAACAGTATTCCATAACTGTGTCTGCTTACTCAGTCATACGTACAACAGCAACTGCAACTGAATCTCCCCTGTAGGTGTTTGATATTGTTACTTTTAAATAGAGCCGTGTTGAAAGTGGCTATACTTTCTTGGCACTCCACAGTGCACGTCTCTCTATAGCTTGGGAGAGAGCTGACCAAATGTTTGCACATCATTAGGAAATCAGGAAAAGAGGTTTTTAATTACAGTGATGAAAGTTTTGTTTAAAATGAGTGCTCTCATTCCTCAGCTGAATATATGTTCTCTGAACAAATCGCACACTTTAATCATTGTTTCCACAGCTGAGGGACATCCCACACATTTTCTCCTTATATTAATCAGATTAATGAAATCCATTCTTAAAGCTGGAAAGGACGGCATTTGCCAGGTGTTCTGTTTCAGTGACAAAGTCTTATGAATCTGAAGAAAGAGAGAAGATCAGTTTTGGGGTATGAGAGTAAGAATTAATAACACCTTCCAACAAACGTACAAAAGCCTCTAACCTCTCAAAGATATGTTGAAAATGCCCAAGAATATAAACAGATGTTTTGCAGGCTCAAAGGGAGAAACAGAGTTTGTATTGTTATTCTCGAAGAACGAATGGCTTAGATCACTTGAGAATTGGATCACTGACTCATAACTGGCTGCTGAAGCTGCAGTAATGAGAAAACAATGAAAGTATCTGAAATCTGGTTATTTATTCATGTCTTGAGTTGTGGCCTCCATGTTTTTGTGTTGTCTGATTTGCCACATGTAAGTTAACTGAATACATTGTCACTTGTCTTGTTATGAAGCTGTGCTGTTGATTCCACTTGTCATCAACATATCCAACTGTGATGTAGTGAAATTAAGCAGCTATAGTCTCCAGAACCAGACTTCCACTTTGCAGCTTATTTTGGACAAGAATACTTTCTAAACCAAATAATGGCACAGCATTCTCCTCGCAGAACAGTTTACAGACAACTTTCGGCAATTCCTCTGACAGTTTTCAGTGGAAACTTTAACCTCACAAACTTGGTCAAGCCCAATGATTTGTTCCTTGTCTAAATAGATTTGGGAACACTTTACAATAAGGTTTTATTAGTTAACATTACGTGACTACTCTAGATAACATGAACTAATAATGAACAATGCTTCTTCAACATTTACTAATGCATTATTAAAACCAAATGTTGTATTTGTTAACATTAATGCACTATGAACTAACATGAACAAACAATGAACAGCTGGATTTTTTTTCACTAACATTAACAAAAATTAATAAATACTGTAACAAATATATTTATCATTATTAGGTCATGTTAATTAATGCATTACTAATGTTAGCAAATGAGACCTTATTGTAAAGTGCTACCGAGATTTGCAGCAGTTACGTGGCTTTTCTGATTTAAGGGTGCTCTGATAAAACCCTGACACCCGGTAATTGGGTATAACCGGCTAATCCAATTATATCTTAAAAAACAACAACAAAAAAAACTCTTGGATGAGAGAAAATACTCTGACCATTTCCTGGGCCACCAGGGATTAGCAAATCAATACATCATATATTGAGGTTATTGTTAAGTTCAAAAATATCAATTTATCCCATTTAACATTTACGTTGATGATCAACATTTTCTCAGTGTTAATTACCTCCTTTTATTAACCATTTGTCAGATTTGGCAGAAAAAATAAAATTGTTTGTGGTCCTATTTTGTACAATATTCAGCACTTGACAGCTGTCTTGACAGGCGCCATTTCTTTAATTTCCCTTTGTTAATTGCTATTTTGGCATCATTATTATGATGGTATTACATTGCAGGACATATAGCGCATGTGTAGATTAAATGTCTTGCACATTAATTTAGGCTTTGACATACCTGAACCATGCAATGCCTTCTAAGGCAAATCCAGTCTTGTACTTTTGACCATAAAAGTCTTTGTGGAAAATTTGTTTCTGAGCGTTGATAGATTTGGTAGGATTGTGTGAAAATACCATGGTGTCAAGATTTGTAGTGTCTTTCATTAATATAGCCTAGCTGACCATTTTAAAATGTAAACCATTTCAGTTGACTGTCATGTATTGTAAGCAACTACAGGATCAAAAATGTCAATATACTTCATCAGTTAGTTGAAACATTTGCTGTGCTTGTTTTAAAGAAATAGTTTATCCAAAAAATAAGATTGTCATTATTTACTCAGTCTTATGTCATCTTTTGTGGAACAAAAGGGATGCACTGGCTCCCTATTATTTCTATAACTATTTCCAGACAATGATGTCAACAACATGTCAAAATTATAGTCTGGTAAATATTCCTTATTTACCAACTTATGTAGGCCCTTGAAAAGTGCTGTTCAGTTTAACAGCAAAATAATAATAATAATAAAAAATGGAACATAATGAAAAGAGGCTGATATACTGTGTATAAGTAGAACAAAGAGCCATCAAACTTGCATTTAGTTACAACAATGGATTTATAAATAGAAATTTCAAGGCGTGCAAACGAAGTTTCGCCATGAGCATCAAACACCCTGTTTCGCTTATTTAGAGAAATAATAACAGTGAGAGTGATGTCTGATAAACTGACTAGAGCAATAAGTGTAAAATTCCCACTGCTGCTTTTGAGTTCAATCTCAACCCAAGCTTCCACAAAAATTAAACAAATATGTATGTAACTTATGCATTTAAATAAAGCATTTACTTAGATACATTAGGCCTATAAGAGTAATACAATGTTGTACTGAATGCCAGCATTTGGGGAGGAGAGTTAGTCGCTGTGCTCCAGTTAAAAGAAAAACAATACCTAAAACAATACGCATGTCCTTATAAAATCATCATTCAATGAAATATAGTATATTTTTTGGAATAAATTTCAGAAGATATTTTCTGTCCTAGTTTGTCCAGCAACCACAGATAGTTTGAGGAACACATTGGCCACCCTCCATAAGATATTACGACCTAAGGGAAATGCAAACCCTGGAAAAATAATCGTTGGCATCAAGAAAAGAAAATGGAAGGATGGGATTTTAGATGAGGTAGCCAGAATTTTCCCATGGTAGTCCATAACATTGAGTCTGTAGAGCAAACTGTTCTTGTTCAATGTGTCACGGTTGGGCAGTTGCAATGATTGAATGACGCAAGAGAATAACAAACAAAACAGTTAAAAATCCAACAGGAACACAGAGGAGATAACAGGAGTAATAAGATACAACCACGTAAAACAAAGACGTATACAACACTGAACAAAGAACTATTACTGCACGTGCTTCTTTGAACAAATGCTAGCTATAAATCTGATTTAACGGAGGGTCAAAAACATATATTTTAAACCATTTAATAAATAAGGCAGCCACATAGACTCTTTCTGTTATTTTTTATTAACCCAAACCAAATTAATCTCAAAGAAACAACATTCATTCTGCAACACCATTACAAACAGCACCAATAAGAAAAGAAATGCATACGCATCTCTGAGATTAAATTCCAGAAACATATCAATCACACTATAGCGTGTTTCCTATAGTGTCAGGTAATGTGTGTGCATTATGATGTCCAAAGTTGCCTGTCCGATCTGTTGAAAAAGCAGTCCGTGTGTCAGGGTTCTGTCACTTCTGTATAGTCTATTTCTTGGTTTTGTGACAGACCCCTGACACTCCTGTTTTGTCTTGTCTTTGTGTGGGTCGCGGCTTCAAGCGTGCTCGAGCGCTCTCTTGTGTTCCCCATGTCTACTGCTGCCATTCTCATGGAGATGATTGGGTTCACCTGTTGCTGATTTGCTGCCCATTCATCTCAGCTCCACTGATTGGCTGTAGCCAGGAGAAAGCCAGCATATAAAGCCAGCACTGCTCCACAGCAAGCTGAGAGGGAGATGGTTGCAGGCTGTAATTTGCCACTGGACTTCCTTTTGCCTATGCCAGAGAACTTTATTATGTTCTGTTGCTGACAAGTGCTAATCATTAGGAATTTAGTTGAACATTTACACCTTTGTTCAGAATTTAAGATTTTCTTTTAAGGAAACTTGTAGGGAGGTGTGTGCCATTTTTGTGTGGAACTTCTTTTCTTCTGGTTATGTGTAGATAGGGAAGTTAATTTTGTTATTTATTTTCCTTTTTTTGTTTATGTGTAGGTAAGTTATGGTTATAACTGAGTTAGACACCTTTTTGTTTGTGTTGGCCTTTGCTTCTGCCTGAAGCTTATGTTTCCATTTACATTCTTCTTTTGATTCAATAAACACCAGCTTAAGTTCATTTGTTCTGGATGTGTGTTACTGGGGCTGGAGATAAGAAGTTCCTGTGCTCTCTCTTCATAATTTGTTACTGCTATGCCTAGTACCCTTAGACTAAAAGAGGGCTGGCATGTAACACTTTTTCTGTGTGCCTTGTTTCATGTGCGGGGCATGGTGTTTGGATCCCGGCACTTCGGTCTAGTTTGGTACGGTGGTGTGTTGGGATTCGGAAACTCATGCTCCGTGTGTTTGTATTCTGTCTTGAGCGCACAGAATGAGCTTTCGCTTGTTCTCATGTGCTCTGTCTTATGGAAGCGTGCGGTTTTGAGTTCGCTCAGGGGTACTCTTCTGTCTGTGTTTTGTGTAGCATGTGGTTCGTGTTTACATCGGCTTTCATGTCATGTTTTGTCTTGTGCTGTGAAGCACGTAGCTTGTGTTTTACACTGGCTGTGTGTTGTCATGTTCTGTGTGAACAAGCGGCTTTTGAGTTCTGTTGCGTGTTCATGTCTTGTTTTGAGCACATGGCTTGTGATTGTGTTTGCTGGCCATGTGCTCGTGTTTTTGTCATGTTAGGTGTGAGTACATGGCTTGTCGTGTGTTTCCTTGTGTCATGTGCTCTCCTGTCAATTGTCTAGCCCTGCCCATCTTGTTACCTGATTATTGGTTCATTTGCCCCCCCTCCTTTGTTACCTGCCTTGTTTCCTCCCTATTTATTCTCCTTGTGTTTGCAGTCCTGTGCCAGATCGTCATTGTATGTGTACCAGTTGCATGTCTACTCTTTAAGTCAAGTCTTCCCCCTTGGGGTAGTTTTTGTTTTTATTTTTATAAGGTACAGTATGCAAGATTTTCTGCTGCTAGAGGGCGCTACGTTCCAAACAATGGCGTAGCTTGATGACGATGTGAAGGAGCGTGGAATGATGGGAACTGTCGTTTTCAACTCCACCGTGGATGTAAATCAGTCAGATGGGAATTGAGAAAATCATGTTCATGGATGAGGTAAAGTTCTATTTTTATAAATGTTGCGTTTAATGACATGCTTTTCATTAAAAATGAATTAACCGCAAGAAAAGTAAGGTTTATGTGGCAAGGGGGGCGTAATCTAGCGAAGTCTGTGACGGGAGAGAGGATCAGGAGACCGGTGCGGCGTAAGTGGGTCAAGTGCAAGTGACAAACACCTGTGTCTTGTTTCAGTGATTGGCGTGGAGAGATCGCATATAAGGGACGGGGAAACCTCATTCATGGAGAGAGACGTGCGGAGATCTGTGGGCTGAGCGCGTGAGTGCGGGAAGCGTGAGGTCACAATCACTGTTACATTGGACTTCGCTGCTACAGCGCTGTGTGCCACAACTTTTTGTTGTTTTTCTTTCATTTATAAATAAATACGCCCACAGCTCCGCAAGCCAACCCTGTCCTCTTCCTTCCTTGAATTTTAATTGTTACAGTTTAATTAAATTGGTTATAGATGTTACTGTATTTGTCGAATTCATTGTTGTGATAACTCTGCACAGTTTTACATGTTCTAAACAATTGTTGTAAAAGTACATTTGAACATACCCACATCATTTGCCAAAATATTGATTAATCTATGTATAACACATGCTATATGTAATGAAGTTCAGATGTTATGGGAAGGAGGTGGGAACTGGCGAACATTCATGACACATTGTAATGATAAAATTAAACAAATACAAAACGAAAGTAAAAGACAGCAGCCCCTCACGGACAACTGCTGCCACAATAAAACACAACACAAGTTCAGGCCTGTCCTCTCTCGATCTCCACTGTTGTCGCTCTCCCTTTATGCTTCCGCTCCTCTGTGAGAGATACGAGACGGTGCGTCGCGCAGGTGTCGCTCATCAGTAATCACGCCACCGGCCTCGTGCCGCTCTCTCCCGGCCCTCGGCCTCGTCCTGCTCGCCACACTATATTTATTTACATGGCCATAAACACCAGACGTGATAAACAATGTCAATAAACTAAACACAAACCTAAAGCAATAATACCCGTACGTTGACGTTTATGGGACTTGTCTTTGTCGACAGAACCAGCTGCAATTGGTAAAGAGCAATTGTGTTCCTTAACGACTGCACGAAACAAGCAAACGTTTGTTGCTTGATAGACGCTACAACTACAACTTCCGCATTTGTCCAGGACTCCACGCAGTACGAGCGGAAACCAAGGGTAACGCGGATATGACGCCATTGACTGGCGACTCCCAGCTCACCCCTGCTCTAACGCCCCGTTTCCTTGGTTAAAATTGCAATTTTCTCACTATTTAAAAATAGTTGGAAACATTTGGGATATTGTAAGTAATCAACTTAACAAAATATATAACACTGGCCTTGTGATTTTGGGATATTTTAATGCAAAAATCTTACATATTGTACCTTTAATAAAGCCCATTATTCTTCTGTGATTGAGTCCTCGCTCCTTTCATCACCCCTAACCCTGACAGAAAGATCTGGCCAAAAGAGGACTCCACAGAAAAATGCAAGTTCTGACCAGTTCTTACTCACCACAGCATGCAAACTGTTCTGTTGTTGCTGCACAGATCAGCACAAAACACTATTTGACCAAAAAAATGTCACAACTGTCTTACAAAGACCTCAGGGAACTGTGTCAGCTTGTGTAAAAGTTAAACGTGATGGTACATGGAAATCGATGAGATGAATCAATGTAACTCCACAACTACATATGTATCCATTAACTGTTCAGAAATATCCAGGTGTGTCTAAAAGTTGAACTCCTTCCTGAGTCTCTCTGTAAGGCTGCACTTACAACTGATTATTTCTTAGATTTTGGATGAGTGAGACTGGTGTTTTGTTATTGCCGGAGTATCTGAAGCTCACATAAAGGATCAGGCGTCTTCTGAACGGGGGCGGGGCGCAGAAGCTCATTTGCATTTAAAGGGACACACACAAAAACGTCACGTTTTTGCTCACACCCAAAAAAGGGCAAATTTGACAAGCTATAATAAATGATCTGGGGGTATTTTCAGCTGAAATTTCAGAGACACATTCTGGGGATTTTGCAAGCCATGTTTGCTTCACAGGCAGATATTTTGCTTGACCACCACCATCAGCTCAATTCTCACACCACAATGAGGTTTTGATTCACTTTCCCCAGCAATCCTCCACTCTGGCAGTCATTGTATCCACTACCACAATGCTTGGTAATGGCACCACATTGACCACTGCACAGCCATTTCCCCATAATTTTAGGATTTTACTTATCACAGCCTCAAAGACAGCACTTTTGTTGTTGGAAAAACCAGCTTATGCAACTAGCTGTGTTTAGGAATATGGTAACTGGTCAACTTGCTAATAACCAGCTTGGTTAAACTAAAAACCCTATATTGACCAAGCTGAGGTGTGTTTCCCAAAGCCAAATATGGTCACATTCCGTCATTACTAACACAATTTAACAGAATTGGTGACCAGAGTTAGCTAACAATGCTTTTGGGAAAGGCACCCCTTGTTATTAGCTAGTTGATCAGTTACCATGTTCCAAGAACCAGCTTAACCATCTTAAGATAGGATTTTCCAAAAGGGCTATTTTTGCTGTGGTAAAACAAATAAATCGTCTCGGTTACGTATAATAATAATAATAATATTATTAATAATAATAATAATAATTCATTACATTTATATAGCACTTTTCTCGGCACTCAAAGCACTTTACATGGAAGGGGGAATCTCCTTAACCACCACCAATGTGCAGCATCCAACTGGATAATTCGACGGCAGCCATATTGCGCCAGAACGCCCACCACACACTAGCTCAGGCATTCTCAACCCTGGTCCTCGAGGGCCACTTTCCTGCAGAGTTTAGCTCCAACCTTGAGCAAACTCACCTGTCTGTAGCTCTCTCGTAATCCTGAAGAGCTTAATTAGCTGGTTCAGGTGTGTTTGATTAGGGTTGGAGCTAAACTCTGCAGGAAAGTGGCCCTCAAGGACCAGGGTTGAGAACGCCTGCACTAGCTTATTGGTGGAGAGGAGATAGAGTGATGAAGCCAATTAATATATATATATATATATATATATATATATATATATATATATATATATATATATGGATGATTAGGAGGCGATGATGGACAGAGGCCACTGGGAAAAATTGGTCGGGATACCGGGGTTACACTCCGGTTACGTATGTAACCCTCGTTTCCTGAAGGAAGGAATGGGAGACGTTATGTCAACGTGCCGACGTAATTGGGATCACCTTGAGAGCATAGGCGTAATTTGCGGGTGGGACAGGTGGGACATGTCCCCACCACTTTTTGCCAGGGTCGATATTGTCCCCACCACTTTTTAAAACATCTCGCGGCACGAATGTACCAATTCTACAAATAAATAAAACATCTCCAGTTAACTGGCAGAGAATTCATTTCGTTCATTTTTTTAAATAAGAGACGATCTAGCGCTGAAATGTGTTTTTTAAATCAAGTGATCAAAGTGCTCGTTGCCGCTGCGATCAGTGGCGTGGATACAGTGTTTTCTCGTGTGGCTCGCGCACACACCGCACTGTCTTCACTCGGACGCGCGCTTCAGTCCGTTGCGGATACTAGTCTATTCGTTCTGGTGAAATCACAAAACATAATGCACACAAACGTGTCTCTGCTTAATATACACCTGGATTCTCCAGGCACGACTGCCAGGATCCTGTTTGCAGATTTCAGTTCTGCATTTAACACCATTCAGAGACATCTACTGATCCAGAAACTGCTCCACCTCAATGTCCCCTCCCGCCTGATCCATCTCCTCCACAACTTCCTCACCAACAGACAACAGTCTGTCCGGGTAAGCACAACAACCACACCTATACTGACCTCCAACACAGGAGCCCCACAGGGCTGTGTTCTAAGCCCCTTCCTTTACACCCTCTACACAACGACTGTACCAGCCCCTCATCCAACACCATATTCCTCAAGTATGCCGATGACACTGCAATCCTTGGACTCCTCACAGACACTCATTCAACCCAATAATATCTTAACACAGTCTCTCACTTCACGCAGTGGTGTGGAAATAACTATCTCAAAATCAGCAAAACAAAAGAAATGGCTTTTGGATCAGCACAATCCCACCACCCCATTATCATTAACAACGAAATAGTAGGGACAGTAGACCACTTCAAATATCTTGGACTCACAATTGACAATAACCTCACCTTTGAACATCACACAACAGACATACAGAAAAAAGGAACCCAAAGACTGTCAGCGGTGCGCAAACTAAAAGGACTTCATGTTGCCCCCCATCTACTTCTACTACTGTATATCAGCATTGTTCAACCCATCCTATTATACTGTTCCACCTGCTTTTTCAACATGCTTACTGTAAAAAACCGTAACAAACTTACCCAGATAACCAATACTGCCACCAAAATAATAGGTTTGCCCACTCCAAATCTACAAGAACTAAACACCAAAGCCATCACACGTATCGCTCATGTAATATCCCTGGACATTACTCACCCACTCAGCCGCTACTTCTTACTCCTACCCTCTGGCAGGAGGTTTAGAAGCATAAGGTGCAATAAAACCCGCTTCAGCAGAAGCCTAATCCCTTCAGCCATCCAAACACTCAACAAGACAAAGCCACACAGATAAATAAATTGTATGCAGTGAAATAATGTATGTTTTTTTTTTTTTCATGTAAACCCCAATGATATAAGTATATGTCTGTGTCAAATGTCTATTGTGTATGAAATATGTATGTCTATATGTGCCGTAAATATGTACAATGAAAAGCGTTTCTGGAAATGTAAAAAAGAATTTCTCTAAAGGGACAATAAAATATACTATACTATACTATACTATACTATACTATACTATACTATACTATACTATACTATACTATACAACCACTGATGAACATAATCGGTTTTGATGAGAAAAAAAAACTATACGAGAAAAAAAAAACTATACGAGTGCGGATTAGATCCCAGAACCTCTGACACGGTTGGCAAAAGTTCTATCACTGGACCATTACGGAATACATTAGTCTGATAGGCAGATCTATGAATTTATTCACTAAACGACAAATGAAACCCCATGTAGCCTACTATTTAAATCGATTGCTGGACATCGTAATGTTATTGTACATATATCTGATTTAGAATTTTATTAGCAACCCCCACCCCACCTGTCCCACCCACTTTTTAAAACAAAGTTACGCCACTGCTTGAGAGACCAATCTACATCGAGAGTATTAAAGGGTTATTCACCCAAAAATGAAAATTCTGTCAGTAATTACTCACCCTAATGTTGTTCCAACCGCATAAGACCTTCGTTCATCTTCGGAACACAAATTAAGATATTTTTGATGAAATCTGAGTGCTGGATCATTTCTCCATAGGCTGCTAGGTGGCCGAAACTTGCTGGCCCAGAAAAGTTATTAAAGAGATCGTTAATATAGTCCAAGTGACTACAGTGGTTCAATCGTAAGTATATCAAGCGACGAGAATACTTTTTGTGTGCAAAAACAAACAAAAATAACGACTTTATTCCACTATTCATTTCCTTCTCTCTGGACCTCTAGTTGGTTCACGTAGTGTTTTTGCGCAGCGCGTCTGTGTTACACGTCACCACGTAGGCTCACTATTGGCCGACGCTGGTCATGTGTGTGATGCGTGATGACGTATAACACAGACGCGCAGCGCAAAAACACTACGTGAACCAACTAGAGGCCCAGAGAGAAGGAAATGAATAGTGGAATAAAGTCGTTATTTTTGTCTGTTTTTGCGCACAAAAAGTATTCTCGTCGCTTGATATACTTAAGATTGAGCCACTGTAGTCACTTGGACTATATTAACGATCTCTTTAATAACTTTTCTGGGCCAGCAAGTTTCGGCCACCTAGCAGCCTATGGAGAAGTGATCCAGCACTCAGATTTCATCAAAAATATCTTAATTTGTGTTCCGAAGATGAACGAAGGTCTTACGCGGTTGGAACAACATGAGGGTGAGTAATTACTGACAGAATTTTCATTTTTGGGTGAACTAACCCTTTTAAACGAGCCAATGCACATTGGCATGCGACAATTGCATCAGCTGCTCTGCTTGTAGCGCGAACATATAACGAGCAGCATGTGCGTCACATATTGGTTTTATGCTGAGGAGGCGAGACGTGTTTAGCCGTACAGCGATGGTCAGCAACCATGGCGACAGGATATAACATCTCCCGTTCACTCCTTCAGGGAACTAGGGTTACATACGTAACCCAGACGTTCCCTTTCAGTTACGTCGACGTGCCAACGTAATTGGGATCCCTATGGAAAACGCCACGGTTGCTACCACATCCAGCACCCTACACAAGACTCTTAGACCCCCAACTGAGTGGGGCGGAAAGCCTGTGTAGAGGGAGTTCAAACTGCTGTTCCGTTTTAACCCACACAGTGGAACTCTTGGATAACACTGGGAAAGCGTGCCTTTTCAGAGGAGAGGGACGCTCCGGAAACCACATCCTGCCCGAAGGGAGGCAACATGTGGAGAATGCACATATGGACTGGCCGGTTAGGGGCAGTACAACATATGGAATGTCACTGGGGTGGCTCCAGCCTGAGAAGGTCAAGGTCAAGGTAACTTTATTGTCCCCGAGGGGGGGCAGCCGATCAGGTCGTGCTTTTCCAGCGACTTACCTCAATTGCATTGTGATGTGCGGCAATAACGGCAACATACACTTTAAGGGTGGAGGGAGACAGCGTTCACTCCTACCCAGCTTGCAGGAAGGAAAGCACTGCCCTGATCGGGCAAGTTTGGGGATTCTCCTGGTGAGAAGAACACCACTCAATGAACAAGTTCCACTTCAATGCATAGAGGCGCCTCGTAGAGGGGGCTCTAGCGGAAGTGATGGTGTCTACCACAACTTGGGGTAGGTCACTTAGAACCTCCGCATCCCATCCAGGGACCAGACATGGAGTTTCCAGAGGTCTGGACGCGGGTGCCATAGGGTGCCCCGTCTCTGATAAAACTCCTTCCTCAGAGGAATGGGCCAGAGAGGGGCTGCCGTGAGGAGCACCAGTTCTGGGAACTAGGTCCGGTTGGGCCAGTAAGGTGCAATTAACAAGACCTGCTCCTCGTCCTCCCTGACTTTGCCTATGCAAGAGTCTGTGCAAGAAGGCTCACTGGGGGAAATGCATACTTGCGTAGGCCCCGGGGCCAGCTGTGTGCCAGTGCGTCCGTGGCTGTAACCTACCGCCTTACTTGGGTACAATGAAGTACGGGCTGTAGAAGCTGGTCTTCATATCGGCTGGAGGGACCGGCTTGATCACATCCTTCACCAGTAGGACTGCAATCTCTGCCCGGAGCAGGAAGGCCGGGGAGCGCCGGGCAAACTGAATCACATAGCCGAGTCTGATGGTACCAATGAGCTAGCGAGACGGGCTGGGAAGAGCTAGCAAGGCTCCCAGGAACAGTGCAAGCGGGACCAAAGGCACCACAGATGTACCCGCGGAGGGGCAGCGCAGTGGAATGTAGGGACCCGACTCGAACGGCATAGCGGCCCGAAATAGGGTCTGAGTGTGTGGTGCAACACTAACCTGACTCCACCAATTGGCAGGGGATGAGTGAGATGGCATAGACGCGGCCTCGTTCGCATCAGGCTGCCGCTGGTGAAGCAAGAGGGGGCTGAGGGTGGCAAGGCATAGTGTTGCACACCGCCAACTTCGCTCTTTTGGGACCCAGAGATAGAGAAGCTGCTTTTGCTGAGAATTTGGTACAGCTGGCTGAGATGCCAGTGGCGGAACAGAATGATTCAACAAAAGTTCTCCGCCCGGCCCTCCTCCGGGGAAGAGCAGAGACGGGTGGTGCTGTCTTCCTGCGAAAGCTCAACGTCACAGTAGAGCTGGCTGTGGCAGAGTTTTTTTTTATTTTTTTTTGCAGGGGATTGACACCTTTGGTGAAGAACAGACTGAGGGGCAGCCCACCAGTGACTCAGAGAGCACATCGGGACAAGCTTTTGGTTACTGAACTGCGGAAAACCGCTGGGCACAGTCTCCAACAGTGGCGAAAGGCCACCTCGTTAGATCGGAGCATAAATGTCTCGCACCTCTGCAAAGTTTAGCCAGGGGTGCTTCTGGCCCTCTAGGGTGGACATCATCTGGCCGAGGGCCAGCGCTGTGACTTTAAACACGGTCAGTCACCACACGCAAGACTCAACCCCGACTCATGCATTATGACTGTTTGGCATTTCACAGTTATTTTTTTTTTTGCAGGGTGGCCGTCACATGCAGGGAAGAGGCGGTCTGCAGTAGCACTGCCACCCCACCACTGAGGGTAGTGAGAGAGGAAAAACTTTTTCTGCAGCTATTGGCATGTGTCATATACATGCCAAAAAATTGGCGCCAAAATGCTTCCATACTGCAAAAAGTTCTTCACACACATCCGGGAAGGCACGGGGCCCCCAGCGTAACTCGGCCAAGCATGGCTGTCATGTCTGAATCTGATTCAGCATGAGCACGCTCACCATATAGTGGGAGCTCAGCATCATCTTCATTTCCAGAGCGTAACAGCCCTCTCTCTGATGCAGCGATCGACGTCTAATCCTCCCCTGGAGCCCCGAATGAAATGATACGTCCATCATGAGAATAACCAGCAATCCCATCTAGAAGCTGCCAAGCATGCGAGATAGTGAATGTGGCCATCAACTCGACGGCACACGGCACACTGATCGCTTAAGCCTTAATGAGAAAGGCAAGACAAACAAGGTGCTGACATTGTCATGTTCTCAAAAGAGAATATAACCACCCACAAACACAGTCTCAACATGTTTGCATTGAGGTTGAATGTCAAGAACAGTGTGCTCTCTCCAATATAGAGGACCACTTTTCTGGGCGTGGTATGGGATTCGACGATGATGCAGGCACACCTGTCTCCTGCTCGTATTTCTTCGACTCTCTCAGCCATGAAACAAGTAAGGCTAGGCCAGCCACTCACTGTAAAGCAGTTTCAAAAACTGTTAGATCTGATGGCAGCAGCACCCAACGTTATACCTTGTGGCCTGTTGTACATGAGACCGTTGCAGTGGTAGCTCAGGACCTAGGGGTTCTCCCCGAGGGGAAACACGCTCCACAAAATCAAGGTCACGCGGCACTATCTTCGTGCCTTAGTTATGTGGAAAGAACCTTGGTTCCTGTCCCTAGGGCCCGTGCTGGGAGCTCTTAGTCATCATGTCACGCTAACGATGGATGTATCTCTCACGGGTTGGGAGGGCAAACATGAGTGGTCGCCCAGCCCAGGGTCTGTGGCAGGACCATCATCTATCGTGGCATTTAAATTGTCTAGAAATGTTGGCGGTGTTCCAGGCTCTGAAACACTTTCCCTCAGACCTGAGGGGCCATCGTGCGCTTGTTTGTTCAGACAACACATCGGTGGTCTCATATATAAACCATCACGGGGGTCTGCGATTGCACCCCTTATACAAGCTGGCTCACCAGATCCTCTTGTGGGCCCATGGGAGGTTGCTCTCTCTGAAGGCAATCTACATCCCTGGGGATTTCAATCAGGGATCAGACATTCTGTTGAGGCAGGGGCCGAGACCCGGGGAATGGAGACTCCACCCCGAGGTAGTGGAGATCTTATGGGGGAACTTCGGTCAAGCCGAGGTGGACCTGTTCGCATCCCAAGAGACGACACATTGTCCACTGTGGTTCTCACTCAGCCATCCAGCCCCTCTGGGGTTGGGCGCTATGGTACAGATGTGGCCGAGGTCACATCTGTATGCTTTTCCACCGATTACCCTGCTCCTAGGAGTTCTGGAGAGAGTTCGCCGGGACGGGGCCTGTCTTCTGCTAGTAGCCCCGTTCTGGCCGGCCCAAGTATGGTTCTCGGACTTAGTGTCTCTCCTTGATGGCTCTCCTCTGGAGATTCCGATCAGGAGGGACCTACTCTCACAGGCGAGCCTTCACACCCGCCCAGAATTGTGGAAACTGTGGGCTTGGCCTCTGAGGGGGCTCAGCTCATAAGTTCAAGTCTCTCAGCTGAGGATGTTGAGACCATCCTCCACTCCAGAGCTCCGTCCAAAAGGAAACTGTATGCCTTGAAGTGATTCACTTCCTGGTGTGGAGAGCACCAGCTGGACCCGGTTAACTGCTCGGTGGATGCAGTGCTGGAGTTCCTGCAGGAACGCTTCTCCGCAGGGTTATCCCCCTCCACAGTTAAGGTGTACGTGGCGGCATTAGCTGCTTACCACGTCCCTTTGAGTGGAGTATCTTTGGGGAAACACCCACTAAAAACTCGTTTCCTTTGTGGCACTTTGAGGCTGAGGCCAGCAGTCTGCATGACGGTGCCGACCTGGGACTTGGCCGTTGTACTAGAAGGCCTCTCCCTAGCTCCATTCGAGCCCATTGAAGAAGTTTCTAAGAAATATTTCACTATAAAGACTGTCTTTCTCCTCGCTATTTCGTCTCTCAAGAGAATTGGAGACATTCAAGCACTTTCTGTATCTCCCTCGTGCCTAGAATTTGCTCCTGGTGTGGTAAAGTTTTTTCTTCACCTTAAGACCAGGTGTTACATCCTACGGTGTAATTTTATTTTATATAATTATTTTTTGTATGTTGTGTTTAAGACCACTAGGTGGCATTAGTGGTTGTTTCTCCCATGCCTTTTTCTGTGCAGGTAAAGCCAGGTGAAGGTGATCTCCTCCACTGATGACGGCTCGTTTGGGGATTGGTCTTCTCCTCAGGGAAAAGAGTATAAAGCCTCACTGATCTCCAATTAAAGGAGGCCTGTTGTTTACTGCTGGTTGAATTTGTTGGTTGTTTCTAAACATTGCTGCTGTTCATTTGTGACTGATTTAAAAACTTTCAAATTTTATTTCTTTTTTTTGTTGTTGGTTGTTGTTACCTTGTCTAAATAGTGCTACGTTGAAGTAGACACCTTTCTTGCTGTTGTGAAACCAACTGTTAACCTTTTTTTCTCTGTTTCTCTTGTAAATATTGTAAATATACCTAACTTGGAAGTTCTAGGGAGTGAGTGCCCCTTTTTTATTTTTGTAATTATTTTCTCCTGTTTACACTAGGGAGTCAGGGAATTATTTTGTTGTTTATTTCCTTTTACTTTCTTTAAGGTAAGTGTAGATTTGATCTCTACAGTTAGAGGCATTTTGGTTATGTATTTTCTTTGGGCTTTTCCCCCACTCCTGAGGTCTTTAAACTTCCTTACTTGTGTTACATCAAGACATTTTGTTGTACCACATTTCTGTTGTTTTTGGTGTAACTTTTGGAGCCATTTGTTTTGTTAAAATTTTAGTTACTTTAATGTTGCTTTCCCTTATCCTAGACTGGGTGGATTGTAACACCAGGTTACGTTTCTAAGGTTCCTACTAACTCTGTAAGACCTATAGTACTGTAGTATAGTACCTATAGTACTGCAGGCCTTCTGTCCTCCTCCGGACGTCAGACCAAGATAAACTTTATCTGCTCTGCCCAGTTTGGGCCTTTGATGCTTACATCCACAGAACTGTGGATAAAGTCTGAACACTGTTCGTTTGCTTTGGGGTACCCAGAAAGGGGTGCCCGGCATCTAAGCAGAGGATAAGCAAGTGGGTGGTCGAGGCCATCTCACTTGCTTATGAGTTGGCTAGTCAGCCTTCACCTTTGGCTGTATGGGCCCACTTCACTAGGAGTATGGCTGCTTCCAAAGCATTACTGTCAGGAGTTTCCCTCCAAGACGTTTGTGATGCGGCAGGCTGATCCTCACCGCATACATTAATGAGGCTTTACTATCTTGACCTTGGCTCCAATCCAGGGGCGCAGGTGCTTTCGCCTAGATATGTGCATTGATTTCCTGGGTATTAGCGCTCCCACATCGTTTCGACGCAGCTCGAGTTCCCTTGAAAGGGAACGTCTCAGTTACGTATGTAACCCTAGTTCCCTGAAGAGGGAACGAGACGCTGCGTCACCCTGCCATACTCCCGGCATGCCAGTGATTGACTTGCTTCAGCCTATCAGAAGCTGACGCTGTTTGGTTCAGGTGTGCTTTATAGTTTCCTGGTCGATGACGTCACATGACGTTCCGTGACGCCATTGGACTGATTTCATATGCCGTTATTTTCCTGTCAAATGTCGAGAGCGCATATTGTAGCGCGAAAGTACATTAATATAATGCGCCAGCGCGAATCTCTCTCTGCTCGCACGCGGAATATAATGTGCCGAGTGCGAATCTTTCTGCTCGCGCGCGCTCTCAGATACACGCTGCTCTTGTAAGAATTTTCTCTGGGCTCGCTCAGAGAATATGCCTGCACTTAAAACGCTTTTACTTAGGCATGCGCGAATGCACGGGACACATTCTAAACACATACACGCATACTTTAAGCGAAGAGGAGAGATTCGCAATTGCACTGAACACGTTTTAAGTGCAGGCATATTCTCTGAGCGAGCCCAGAGAAAATTCTTACAAGAGCAGTGTGTATCTGAGAGCGCGCGAGCAGAGAGATTCGCACTCGGCACATTATATTCCGCGCGCGAGCAGAGAGATTCGCGCATTATATTAATGTACTTTCGCACTACAATAATGCGCTCTCGACATTTGACAGGAAAATAACGCCATAATTTCTTACGTGCTTCATGACACAATCACGCAGAGGCGTTCCCACAGCGTTTCGATGCACCGTCTCGTTCCCTCTTCAGGGACCCTTTCAGTCGCTCACGTTCAACGTAGTCGTGTTTGGGATTACAGCATGCTGAAGCAGCTTTTGTGGATAGTTCATGTTCTCATTGCGAGAACATGACTATCGCGGTGTTGAGATCGAGACTCCTTAGAGCTACCTTTTTTAAATAAATATGTTCTAAGGATACTCAATAGCTAATTTAATTGAGCCAAGTGGCTAGACTAATCAAGCAAAGGCAGTAATGTTTACACTCTTTTGAATGGAAGACCATAGTTAACCCCAGACATTTCCATCTAAGCATATCGATAATAAACAGGACAGGGTTTCACTTGTGTTAGCATTCTCTCTTTGGCCATTAACACTACAAGTAACAGCAATGAGTTCTTCAAGAATGAGTCACAGATTTTATTTGTTTCTGTAAATATGAAACTTTTTGCTTTGACTCACTTTTATGAGTACCAACTGTACAGACATCTCCTTCACATTTATTTATACATGTCTGTTAAGTTGCTGTGGACCTGAAACAGTCACATAGTTGAGGGTGAAATTGCACTTGTGTTACCTGTTATTTTTCAGCTCTAATAAACATCAGCAGTCTTGTGTGTTGCATGTTTATTATGATTTATTACACACACTTTGGGCAGCTTGTCCAGAAAATGTGCCTATACAACAAGACACTGTTTATTATCTAATTTATTTCATCCTTACACATTATGACTGTCTTATGGGACAGTGCATGATATTTCATGCCGCAATTCCCAAACATGATTTATGGTTTCCCATTGGTTCTTTTTAGAGCCCTATGGACTGTGAATTCATGAATTCATTTGTTTTGCATTCTTGTTTGCTTTTTTTGCTCCTCAAACACATAACTCTATGTAGGACAAATTTAAATGCCTGGGGATATTGATACTTATAAATACTTTACATGGATTCCATGCTAATATGGTTATTAAAACAACCTTGAGTTCCAGAAGACACTAGAAAATATTTCTGTATATTGACATAAACTATTTCATCACACCGTATGGTAGATTAATCATTTAATACAAAAGCTTGACTTTGTCATCATACAGTAAAAATCGCTTTCATGTTAATCTGGGTTTATATTTTAATCAGCCACAACAAAAGAGGAGTGACAAGTCATTTTGTCACACACTTGGTTTCTATTTCTGTGACATCATTTTGGTTACGCCCACTATGAAATCTCATTGGTCCCCATAGCTGTGTAAATATGATACGGGAATTACCATAAATACGTGATTCCGAATTGTAAAAAGTGCTCATGTTCTTGCAATATTCATAATTCCACGAGGAAAAAATCTCAGACTTGTCATGTCGTATTACAGTAATTCTGACATGATGAATTTATACATGAATTCATGATAATTCATGTACCCTTACCGTAAAGTGTTACCGATTATTTTGTTATTTTGTGCTGCATTTTTGCTTTCAGTGTTCTAAAGTTATTAGAATATTTTACATTTTACAGAAGCAACAATAGATTTTATGCCACGTAGTCTTGGTGTGGTTGGAATCTGTACCACGGCCTCTTATTCGTCATGATGTAATGACGCATATTTGTCTTTGGTGATTCGGAAAGGATCTGGGTGAACCCTTTGGCTCACGACAATTTAACAAAGGCCGCCAAGAAGAAGTCTCACCAGCCATGACCGTGGCTTGTGAACAAAGAATCTAATTTTTGTTTATGTAAAACTTCACGTCATCCTTCCTGTGTGGTGCTTGGATGGGTCTGCAAAAATTTCAGACTGCGTCAAACAAAAATGCAGATTTTCAACAAACACATCACTGCTAGCTTACTACAAATTGCAGTTTCTTTCAACATCGCTTATTGTTTACCATTTAGACACGATTGTGCACCATTTCATGACTATTATTAAGACCCTCTGAATCAGAATCGATTTGTTGGTACAAATATTAAGCTAAAATCACCACTGGTTGTTTGATTTAAAGTAGCGAATTTAGTCTGAACATTAGGGGTTGATGTCGTTTTCCTGGATCGATCCCAAATGCCCTCCGTTCCCATTATGAACAGTCTCTGTGCCAGCACACACAACATTAACCAGACACACCAGAGTAACACTGACAAATGCCAGTTACCACAAGAACTGTTCTACAACAAGAGCTTTGTATTTGATTACCAGAGGCAGCCTGTTCAACTCCTGGGAAATGTTTTTTTTTCTTTCTCATTTTTATGTCTGCTCTTTTACAGCTTTTACTTTCACTCCAGTGTTTCTAGTTCTTGAGGGTTTTTGCTCTGAAATGTTCTGATTCCCCTGAATGAAATTTGAGTACATTACGAGGCACTGTTGTGAAGCGCAGTTAATGATGCTATGTAAGTTATATTTCACTCTTAAGTTTGTGAATGCATGTAACATGCAGTATTTAATATCTGGGTAGAAAAGTGACCATCTGGATTTCATTTTAATGTGTCCCATTACATCACAATTCAGCGCGAGGTTGGATGAATCTAAAGTTTCCTCTAATAAGAATCACTTGTAAGAGCAAAAAAGTACGTGTAAAAACAAAGGAAAGCATTACTTGACACACACATACCCAATGCAGAGAAACCCACTTGCTTTCCCTGATAGCTGCAAAAATTGTCTAATTGGACATATTAAGATCAAATGGTTGAACTTAGATGGAAAGAAAAAAAGTCTCATTATAGAATCTAGGGTATTGATTATGATCTAAGTAAATTCAACCTTCAAGTAACACCTTCAAGTAACAGTTAAAATGACAAATAAACCCGGTAGAATTAATTCACACGCAAATCGCTCTCTCACTGATGCATACATATAAATGTAATATTTTCTGTGCTACTTTATCTGTATCTGATTTAGAACAAGCAAACATCCGTGAGAAATATAACGACCCAAAGACAAAAGAACTGATAAAAAATAAGCTGTTATGTAGGAGCAATAGCCTTGTGGGCAGAACTGTGTCATATGCCATAGCTGTGCACAAGGCAACCCGCGTTCAAGTCTCAGCTTTAGGGTTCAGGCTTATTCGTTCATTAATGACATCATCAGTGACCAGTCGACTTTAAGAAAATCTGAAGCCGTACACACATGTAATTAATTAATTAAATGCTACTAAAATATATCATTATCAAAATTAATGTACATTAATATGTACATTAAAAGTAATGAAAAATGTCCTCAAAACCAAATATTAATGAGAAATGTAGAGAAAACAGAAATTAATACACTGAAAAAAATTATTCGTTGAAATTAATACATTTTTTTATCATAAGTGGTTGCAACAAATTGTAATTTGAATGGTAGTTTTTGGATGTTACTTTTGAACTATAAATATAGAGGTCTTGAAAGGAAATAAAGTGCAAGGTACAGGCCGTGACATCTGAACAAATTTCATGATAAGCCTGAACATTCATGCCTGCTGCAAAATTACAGCATTAAGGGGGTCGCACACCGGACGAGAAGCACAGTGCACTTTCTCAGTTTATGGCCAGCAATATTGTTATGTTTAAGGACATTTTGGAATTAAGATAATGGGCCCTATTTTAACGATCTGAAACGCAAGTATCAAACGCAAAACGCAAGTAACTTTGTGGGCAGATCTCGCAAGTCTAAAATGGGTTGGTCTGAAGTCGCTTCATTACTCACAGGTGTGGTTTGGGCGTAACGTGAAATAAACCAATCAGAGCGACATCTCACATTCCCTTTAAGAGCAGGCGCGCTTGTTCCATGGCGGATTGCTATTATAACGGCGGATTTGCCAGACGCATGCCAGGAGCGGTTCACAGCCGAGGAGACCGACGTTCTCGTCAGGGCCGTAGAAGACAGAAAAGTGGCATTGTATGGGAATGGGAGAAACACACCCAAATTAGCTTCGGTTAAACAGGCGTATAATAATTTGGGTAAATGTGTAAGCTAGATTTATGCCTATTTTTTCACATCCTCATGGACACCACAATGGTTTCCGTCATGTGGAATATTTTTCCTTGTAATTATGTATGACTTGCAAAAATGTCAACTGCTGTGTCTGTGTGTAGATGAGAGAAGCAGAGTGTATGCGCGTTGTGCACACGCTACATTATGGCCAAGCATGCGCCCTTAAAATAGCCTCTGAACACGCCACTGACTTTAGACGAGGTTTCTCCTGGTCTGTGGCGGAATTGTTTTCTGAAACTGCAAAATAGCACCAGGGAACGTTTACGCCGGAACACGCCTCCTCTTTTCGCTGAACCGCCCCCGGGAGCGCAAGTTCATTCCCTAATTTACCGGTGTGTGTCTGTGGAGGGAAAAGTCTGCTGTGCATCGGGTGCAAAATAGGAATGATACATGCGTTGCTGTACAAAGTCAATTGCGCTGGGTGCAAGATAGGGCCCAAAGTCTGTACTATGTTATGATTGTACTGTATAATTAAATACATTTGTTGTTAAGTCTGCAGTCTGAACACTTTACCTCAGAGCAATCGTTAACTGAATGAATTGAGAATATCACCTGAAAATCTGATAACATCAGCAATTTTCATTCAAGTAATGTAAATGTAATATAAAACTATGTAAATGGCGCTCTGTGGGCGGCAGGATTTTGAACAACGTCCTGAGCCATAGCTGGCGCCACCGGTGTGTGTACACTCATAGAGAATAATGTGTTCGAATTTTAACGACGTGGCGCTGCGTTTCGCTTCTCGTCCAGTTTACACTGTTTTTCAGTCCTAGAATTTTAGGGGTGAGTCTTTCAGAATCCATCTGCATAAGGACTTTCTGAAGAAATTCATAGTAGTTTTTTAGTTCTTTTGGGTATGCCAAATTAAGCACATATAGGCTTGTGCAACAGATTTGATCTCCTCAAGAATCATTACTCCGTCAACAACAGCTCTAATATCGTCATAGTCTCCAAGAACTCCTCCTTCCTTTTTTTGCCCATGGTGAGGTTTGTGAGGTCAGACATTTTTTTTTGATTCATAACTGTTTATCAAGTCTATACAATCAAAAGTATTTGTAAATGAACTTTTTACGCAACAGACAACTGATGGACTTATACACAACTATTAAAAAGGGTGCAAACATTAACTGATGCCCAAGAAGGAAAGTTGATTCATCAAGAGCCATATATATATATATAGCTACAGAATATACTTTCATGTTTAAGAGAAAACCAAAGTACAATTTACCCTGATCTTAATGCATTGTGTTGCTTTCTTGAGCATTGGTGAACATTTAAACCTTTGTAAGAGCTGTTTATGAGTATGTCAGTGTGAAAAGATTGATCTCAGACTCAGACTCACTCCTTGAAAGTGTTCAAATATACATAGAATCTGCTGGAAAAGCAAGAGCTGCAGGATTTTTCTGAAGAAACAGTGGACAGTTTAACTTATAAGATATATAATGGTTGCAAAAACAACAACAACAACAACAACAACAAAAAAAAAAAACAGTTGTGTGTCATCCAGGTTACATGGTAGTAATTTACAAATTTTTTTTTTTACATTATTTTTTTTAATTTTCCAGAGCACTATGAATGTTTATTTATTTAATTTAACAATTTATTTAATCAGTCAACAGATTGTTTATTGTATTGAATGATGCCCCATAATGAAACATTACTTGCTGTGAAAATTGTTGGAATAAAACTTCAGCAACTTCACGTACAATGTCAACCTATACTACAAAAAAACAAACAAAAAAACATCCGTAACCAGTCAACAGAGTGTTTACTGTTTTGAATGATACCCATAATGACATATTACTTACTGTGAAAATTGTTGGAACAGAACTCTGGGACTGGGCTGAAAATGTGAAGCTGGAAACTCTGAGTGTAGAGAGCACCTCAAATGAAAGCAAGCGCACAATGATTATTATTGTTAGTTCAAGATATATGCATACCACACCATTAAAGCTAATGAAAATAACTGATGGTTCAGTAGTAAAGATATTTGCATTAATCACAGGATCATAATTTCAGGATTCCTATTGTTAACTTCACTAAAAAGATTCAGAAATCCAATGCTATATTGTGAACTTTACCAACAGGAAAAACTCTGGAAATTCTCTACATATAATAAAATACAACTGTGCAAAAACACACAAACACAGTCGCTGTACAAAAGTACAAGGAAGCACAATCAATTCCTCATTGCTTTAAACCCATAATTGCAACGTAAGTTTCTTTTTTTCGGTAACATGCAAACTGTAACGATTAGAGGCCTTTCACAAAGAACACGTTTTCCATTCCATTGTTTTTCTATGTATACACACATTAAATTGACGTGTTTTAGGCCGTGTGTTCACCGAAGTGTTTTTCAGCCACTGGAAGACGTCAGGTGCTCAGCTAAAGACGCCCGGCTGCAGGCGCTCGAGTGCTTCAGCAGCAGAGGGGTTTTTTTTGCTAGCACTATCCTCCGCCAAAACAAATTGCTCTAGAACAAATAACAGATTATTAAGATAAAATATTACCCGTCCAAAACTATTTATATCTCATGTGTAACCACCACAGACACATTAGAGGCCACGGCAGATTCTTGAAGGACTGTTCTCGGCGGGAACGGCCGATGACGGCCTGGACCTCAGAAAACGTTGAAGCCATTTTTAAAGGAGCTATCTTTACAAACAAACACCATATTTGAAGTTTATAAAGCAACATTTTTACATAAAAATATTTTAAAAGTACATTCCGTGACATAAAATTGGGAATATGTGTAAAATTATGTGCGCGTGTGACGGTTGGTCGCTGTGAAAATTGTCTGTGGAAGACGTGTTCTGAACCTGAGGAATTTATACTCTTTGTACAGTCAACAAACGGTTTATTGTAATAAATAGTGATACATAATATGAAATATTACTTGCTGTGTAAATCGATGGAATGATAAAATTCTTCAACTCACTCGCACTGCATGAAGCTGTCTGGAAACGGCGGTAAAGAAAGAATCTGTGCATTTACACGCATGTGTAGAGAACCAACTTATTTTTTTTTTTACTGACTTTAATTAATTCACATAGCTTGGTTCAAAACACATGTAATTCCCATAAAACCAATGCATTTTTTTAAATTAAAATCAGCAACTAAATTTAAATAATTTAAATGAGCAAAATTTCATTATGCTTAATTTAATTGGGGCCATAATATTTTTTTTCAGTGTACTAACATGAGCTTCTATCTGGTACCTTTTTTATTTTTTTTATTTTTTTTTATCAAAAAGATCAAGTCACAATTGCAAAAAAAAAAAAAAACACATTCTTAATGTATATTTTTGTCTGTTTTTCAGTTAATGTAAGTGTGTTTTGTTTCACTGCAGATCTTTTCACTTGTTTTAAGTGTAAACCAGCTGAAAACAAGTTTGATTTATTAAATCCGTCTGAGGGGGTAAGACTGGGAGATGTTTGGTAATGTTGTTCTCCATGATTGTTGCTTGAACTCTCATGCTCAAATTTCATTTGGTAGCTTAATTATTGCTCAACTGCAGAATAAAGCATTAATTTGTGAAATAAATAAAGTGGTTTTATGAATATCAAGCTGGTTTGAAATAACATAGTATTCAGCACTGCAATCTAATTCATATAAAGCAAACACTCTTAACACATTTAATTATTCATAACACTGCATTACACAATTTGTATTTGCTGCATATTCATACCCATAGATATAAACACTGCAGTCTGAATCCAAAGTTGGATTTAATTTTTTCAGACTGATGATAATATCTGTAAAGCTAATCAAGTTGACAAGCACATGTTCAGGGCCGTCGCTAGCGGGCCGAAAGTAGTGATGATTCCAGATTTCAACCAAGGCGGCCCACAAATGGCCCTGCACATGTTACATACATCAGAGGACATTATTCAGGTGGCAGTCAGCAGTGATGTGTAGGTACTATATCATCCGACTTTGTATCACTAGTTACATAGGTAACTGTGGTTGAATTCGGTACTTAAGCACCAGTGCCAGATCGATAGGTCGAGATCATATACCAACAAATTCATGTAGTGACGTATAGGCTGAGCCTTAAGGATAATAGTCACATTAGGTCAGAATTCAGTCTTGGTACATCACCAGTAAAATGGGGGTTGTGGGTTGGTCTTAAATGTCTTACACCCTTTAAATAGCTACAAATAGGATTATGAACTATTAAGAACTATTAACAGACACATGATACACCTGACATCAGGAACTCCCAGTGATTCTATTTTGTCAATGTCTGAATACAGTGGAATAAGACAACAAACAACTGATGATGATGTCTGGTGGGGTTTAACCGCAAACTGTTGTTCCACCCCTGGAGAGGCCCGAGGTGGATCAAGCCCAGTGTAATTACAGATGTGGCGGCAGTCAGCATCCCTAAAAGTTGAGGTAATATGCTGTATGGCAGCCTTGTTCCCAGCTGGAAACGAGCAAGGAGCTGTAAGATCTTGTTTGTGAAAGGGTTGCATATATAGCAAGAGACTGGAATCAGACAACTCTTTGTCACATTTACAGCGAGACTCAGCATTCACATATTCTGAAGCAATCTGATGTTGTAGACTACTTTCTGTCTTCTTGGGGCACACAGCCAGTCTTCCAAATAAGGCTTTTCTAGGAACCATTCCTCTAAACTCAGTCCTGGAGGGCCACTATCCTGCAGAGTTTAGCTCCAACTTGCCTCAACAAGACCTTGATTAGCTGGTTCAGGTGTGTTTAATTGGGGCTGGAGCTGAACTCTGCAGGACAGTGGCCCTCCAGGAGCAGGATTGGACACCCCTAATCTAAACCATAGAGAATGCAGAGCTGCAGTATACCTTGTGTAGATTCCCTGTACAATTGGAACATGAAAGTAAGCACCCTTCAAATCGATGCTTGTAAAACAATCTTCCTTCATGCCAGACAGAAGAACATCAGCTGCATGTAACATTTATTTATTTATCTTTATTTTACCAGGAAGTCTCATTGAGATTAATATTTCTTTTACAAGAGACCTGGCCAAGGTTGCAGCCATTCAGTCAGCTTGACAGTGCAGAAATTAAATGAAGAATAACAGCCTATCTCTGTCAGGCAAGAAAATGAATGAGACTGAATGCCGATACCAAAAGGGCCCTTTCACATTGGTTTAATGGCGCTGCTGGTAAGCTGATTGCTGCCAATACCATTTGACATTAAAGCTGTAGATGAGGGCAGGATTTGAGTGTCCCATTGTTCGGATGGTAACACTTATCAAATTTGGGTCTGTTCCTCACAACAATCAGTGCAGTATCATATGCAAAGGACTAAACAGTAACACTTTATTTTACAGTGGAATTGTTACATATGTTACATGTAGTTACTATAGGCCTAGTATTAACTATAAATGATGCATTATTACATACAACTAACCCTAGACCAAACCTAACCTTATATACATGTAGTTACTTAATATTACTTAGGTAGTACTTAAATGTGTAATTACAGTGTAACAAAGACACCTTGAAATAAAGTGTAACCGACTAAACTATTGTTGTCATAATGCTCAGAAAGCTGAAAACTGATCATTTGTGTACCTTGAAAGACATTTAACCATAAACATCTATACTAGCCCAGAAGAGACCTACACATTTTAAATGTGTCTTTAAATGCATCCTGCATGTAATACACTGATACTGAGGTCATTATAAAGCACTTCTAATATAACCTAAGAATACTGAACTTTGTCAGAAATGCTCCTAAACCCAGCATATTTAGAGCAGCCTTGCATCTCTGTGCCAGCAGTTTGATCTCTACTGTCTGAGCTTCAAGATTACGTGTGCCATGTGATTGTTTAACAGAATGGGCTTTATGTTGTTTTCCTGGCTCAGCCTGTGGAATAAGCGATCCAAGGAGGTTCTGTGCCTGTTTTCTTGAAAAGGGTGCATTTTCAGGGGAAAAGCCTAGAGTCCACATAGAGATGATCTGTGATGTTAAAACCACATATGACAAAATCAAGTTGTCAGGATTAGACCGTGATTAGACGTATTTGTCAAAAAATTTCAGGATCTGTGAAGGTCAGTGTGAAGTGAGGATTTGTGGGGCAGATCTCTCCTGTTCAATGGGATATCCTTGTGTGACCCCAGTAAGAGAAAGGCAATGTAAAGTAGAGCCCTCCTGTGGTCCTCTCTGGCTGGTGCAGCTTTTTTTTGGATTATAATATCTTTTCACAAACTGTAACTTTATTACAGACGCTGCTATAATCATTCAGAAGAGATGTACTTGATTTTATCCACTATTGCTCATAATCTGAACAAACCCCAAGTATTAAACTTCAGCATGTTACTTTTCTGCTATGAATATGAATGATTCCTCAAATCAAGCGTCTTGTTAAGCAGAGTTGTGCTATTATTTTACTTAGCAAGAATTCTAAAAGAGGGACCAGACTATAATAGAGACACCCAGAACACCCTAGAACTGCATTTCAATGCCCTGGCAAATACCCTGATCACCCTAGCAGCAACTACTTAGAATACCCACTGTATAAAAAATTACATGATCAACAAGTTATGACAACATTTGTTTTTACATTGCTTTAACTCATCAAAATAAGTGAAGCATTTTTCAACTATTTTATAAGTTTTACAAAATTCAACTTTTTTAAATTTATTTTTTTAAGTCAATTTAATGTGATTTAAGTTTAAAAGACTTAAACATCCAGGTTGGTTGCACTTAAAAATTTAAGGAGACAATGAGAGTAACTCAAAAAAGTGTTTATTAGAACGATGGCTTTTACCAAATAACAATTAAATGAAAATACCGCTCCACAATAATATCAACTAATAGTGTAAAATAAACGGAAAGGAACATGGTGAACAATAGCAGAAGAGGGCAAATCAAACAACAATGAATGACAGGCCTGCAAATAGAAATTAAAACGTGCTTCAAAAAATGATTTAAAACACAAATCAGCGCAACACAGCAATGAAGGCATTGTGGAAAGCAGAGGAAGTCTTTTTCCAGTTCTCTGCAGGTGTTTAATGTTAGATTACCAGCTGATGGCACGGGCCTCGGGGCACGTCACAATAGCGAAATGCTAAACACACCTGACCTAGCTAACCACCATGGTTAGCATTGATGGGTTTTGCAAAGACAAACACCACTCGCAAATTCTTCAACAAAAGAGCTTTTGGTCAGTTTAGCCTTCAAAACCTTTTTTTAAAAATCATTTTAGAGCCCCACTTGTTTTTCTGATCAAGTGAATACATTTCACTCCAGGTTATGGAGAAGTAAACTACATATTTTCTCTTCATATGAGTAATCCTGGAGAGATTAAAGTGTCTTAGTGGTCAGAGCTCTTTAAAAAAAAAAAATGTTTGGCCAAATTTTCTGCCTTTCTTTTTCCTTCCCGGTTTCTTTCTCTCCTTAGTGCTTCAGACTGATGCTCCCACCCCAGGCCTTATGGCAAAACAGGAATGGACAAAAGTCTGATTTGGCCAGACAGAAAACAGCCCGCTACTCTTGCATGATAACAGCGTGAGTAAGAGAGAAGGCATTGACTGCATTGTGTCCAGCCAAGAGAATTATGTCAACAGCACAAAAGCTTATCAGCAGCAGAAGTCTGGCCACGTGGCCGTTACAAGTGTCTGGACCTTGAGCCCAGGTACAGAACGCACGCTTTACATCAAAGCCGAGGTCAAGATGTCAGCACGCATTCTTTCCTTCTCTCCAGTTCAATTACATTTTACAGAGCAACGCTGAGAGTGCTCTGTTTATGTCATGGAAATGTGGAGAGAGTTACTGGGCCGACATGAGCTGTCAATGGACAAAACCTGCATACAGATAAGAAGCTAATGCTGGCTATACCTGTCACACAAGATAAACTATAAAATCTATAACTCTACTTACTGATTCATGTTAGTGATTACATGAAATGGGTGGAAGGCCAGATATTAATTCTTTCGGCTTCCATGTCTGAGCAGCCCTTTTTGAATATCAGTTGAATTATGACCTGTCATAGATGGCTTGAAACTAAAAGCAGATTTAATAAAGTTTGTTGTGTTCTACCTGATGTGGTATGTTACATAAAATGAGAGATAACATCTGCCCAGTGACTCAGAGATGTTTGATGAGCTGATACTCTGGTGTGGGATATTCAACGATGGTTTTGTAATAAGACCCTGACATAACACACCTGAAATCCTGTTTTATCACAGAGCTCTGGGCTCCATTAAATGCAGTTTATCTATTTGAGAAATGTCGCATTGATTCATGTGTAGCTGATCTTTTTTTTTTTCATCAAACATCATACTACCTGCAAATAAATACTGTTGAATTCATCTTCTCTCATCTTTATCCAAGTTAATCAGATTATATCATAATGTTTAAATAAAATGTTAGAAATATGGTATTTATTTGGCATAAACATCGGTCAAAAAGCTATTATCATGACAGAATTTTCAATAAATACATGACATTTCTTTCATTGACCTGAAGTGCCTCACCAAGTCTGTGTGCTGTTATCCATTTGTTCTAGGTAATGCATTTAATGAATCAAGACCAGCAGCATTTGTTTTGGTCCATGGAACAAGACTGTTGGTCAGGTTTGAGTTTTTTTCTTTCTTTTTTTTATTCAACCTATCGCTTAAGCTGTGCTCTATAATAAAGCAGGGGCTAACAAATGTTCAAATAGCACAAAACTCTCTGACGGTCATTACTCTTCTTATGTGTCCTGTCTGGATAAAACTGGTTTTGAGTGACGGGAAATGAAGAAAACACTGATGAAGTGATGGCCCCATCACTCAGAATGGATTGCATTTGCCGGCACAATCAAAAGGAAACATGATAACACATAGAAGAAGTGCTAAACAAAATAAAGCCTATCTGCCTCAGACTCCACAATAGCACTCCATCAACTATTTGCAGACGATTTTCTACCATGTATTTATGAACTAATCCACATTATCTGATAGATAAATGGTTTGATTCTGTCATTTCTGGCATGGTGTAGGGTTGCAATAAATGGAAGCTTAGTGAAAAAAAAGAAAAAAAGAAAGTGTTTTGCGAACTGTTTGAATGGAACAAACGTTCACATCTCTCACAGTGTAGTGTCAGACTGCACCAATTCACGCTTCATTTGTCATGTCTTTGTCTTGGAGAACTAAACACTCAACCGAGCCCTTTTCCAGCAGAACAGCACCATAAGCTGATAAATGAACACTTGTGGCTGGTGTTCAATATCAAAATCTGGTCTCATCAAAAGCAGCACAATGCTCAGTGTGGTACTGTTTTAATAACAGGCCAGTTTCTCTAACAATACAAAGCGTAATGAAAATCCAAATAAAGCAAACAAAACAGATGATCACTTTCACTGGTTTATGAGAAACAGGAAAAAGAACATACTTCCCCCATGAGCTGATTTATCTTGTGTTTGAGATGTTTGTTTTCCATGGAAGCCCGTTTCCGCCACGTTGAGTAAAAAAAAATAAAAAATCTTTAAGTCATAATAATGAGAAACTTTCTCATAATAATGACTTAACATCTCATAATAATGAGAAACTTTCTCATAATAATGACTCAACATCTCATAATAATGAGAAACTTTCTCGTAATAATGACTTAACATCTCAAAATAATGAGAAACTCTCTCGAAATAATGACTTAACATCTCGTAATAATGAGAAACTTTCTCGTAATAATGACTTAACATCTCGTAATAATGAGAAACTTTCTCGAAATAATGACTTAACATATCGTAATAATGAGAAACTTTCTCGAAATAATGACTTAACATCTCGTAATAATGAGAAACTTTCTCGAAATAATGACTTAACATCTCGTAATAATGAGAAACTTTCTCGAAATAATGACTTAACATCTCGTAATAATGAGAAACTTTCTCGAAATAATGACTTAACATCTCGTAATAATGAGAAACTTTTTCGTAATAATGACTTACCATCTCATAATAATGAGAAACTTTCTCGTAATAATGACTTATTTTCTCGCACTTCTACGCATGCGCAAAGCAGCGGAGCAGAAGGGCGTGCCAACACTAGCGACATCCGCTGGTCAAAGCTTTGTAAATGCATTACAGCAAACATGGCACGCTCTGCAAAACAGTTGTTTTCATTAAAGTCAGTGTGATCTACTAAGTGCAATCTGTAGTATCATCAAATAACATCATCAGTAGGCCTATATCTTCCATACTTTTCCATGCGCACGATAAGGTGTGAAAGTGGAATGCAGAAGCAGGACGGTTACCATGGTAACGAAGGACGCCTGCTTGTGCACACCGATGGAAATTGTCACATGAATTTACAGAACTATCAGATTAAAGTTGGAATATTACATTTATTCATCAAGTTTAAGTGTAACATTTTCATAAAATATATGGGTATGTACGTTAATATATAACACGTATTTTGCAGATGCTTCTAGGATATTTGATGAGCAGGTTCTGGAAGATATCAATACAGAAATCACCTTTAAGATGTTTATGACTTTGGGGACATTTAAACATAAGTGGGCAGTGGAATGGGGGAAAACGCAAGGTCGAGACGTGTTTTTAAAAGCTGAACTTCTTTTCAATTGAGCGCTGTGTTTTTAGAACGCCGTGTCATGCGCGAGACGCTGCAGAAGAGCGAGCGCAACATCCGTCTAGTGCGCATATGCCTAGAAAAGCAATGAAAAAGCGCGTTCTGTATGAACGGACCCTTACACAGATTTCCAGATTAAGTGTTCTTAAACAGATTTGGAAAGGTGTGCTGTCTTATCATTCCTCCATCTATTTGAAATCCATGGATCACCCTTCTATGGTTGCTGCTTGTTCATACACAAAAATACAAAAGAATATTACAAATGAATAAAAGACTATCTAGCTATGGAAGCCCGTCTCATATACTGATCATTTATCATTAATGTTATTCACTGCAGAGCGTGCCATGTTTGCTGTGATGCATTTACATGGCTTTGACCAGCGGATGTCGCTGCGTGGCACGCCCTTCTGCTCCTGCTTTGCGCATGCGTAGAAGTGCGAGAAAATAAGTCATTATTATGAGAAAGTTTCTCATTATTACGAGATGTTAAGTCATTATTATGAGAAAGTTTCTCATTATTTACGAGATGTTAAGTCATTATTTCGAGAAAGTTTCTCATTATTACGAGATGTTAAGTCATTATTTCGAGAAAGTTTCTCATTATTACGAGATGTTAAGTCATTATTATGAGAAAGTTTCTCATTATTACGAGATGTTAAGTCATTATTACGAGAAAGTTTCTCATTATTACAAGAAAGTTTCTCATTATTACGAGATGTTTAAGTCATAATTACGAGAAAGTTTCTCATTATTTTGAGATGTTAAGTCATTATTACGAGAAAGTTTCTCATTATTATGAGAAAGTTTCTCATTATTATGAGATGTTAAGTCATTATTATGAGAAAGTTTCTCATTATTATGAGATGTTAAGTCATTATTATGAGAAAGTTTCTCATTATTATGACTTAAAGAATCTTTTTTTTTTTACTCAACGTGGCGGAAACAGGCTTCCATAGTTTTCTGTTGAGAAGTGGAACATGATAACTTTAACACAGAAGATAGGACTCCAAGTCAATATAACTTGAAAACCCAATAAAAGCAGCGTTTTAGGCCTTGTTTACACCTGGTATTAATATGTGTTTTGGTCAATCAGATCACAAGTGGATGACACTAAATATAGGTGTAAATAGGGTCGAAAATGTCCACTTTTAACCACTTCCAGATGTAGCCGAAAATGCATTTGATCGGATTGCTTTAGTAGTGTAATACGTTGCTTTAATGTTGTAGTGGTCGAATGTGTTTGAACAGCCACAAAAGACCATCTACTATCTGCCTACTGACCTAATGCGCAAACATAATGGGAAGCGTGCTAGCCAGATGGGATTTAAACTTTGTCTGCTGAAGACCCAAGTTTTGTTTGAAGACAGAAAACGCAATGTTCTCTCACCATTCCTGATTTCTAACACGGCGTGGTCTTGTGGCTGTCAGAGCAGAAATAAAAGTTGCTGCTCTCCTGTGTTCCCTTTCAGTCGGTCACTCCTACGCAGTGGTAATCGGGTAATCGGGGTAATCCGCGTAATCCGCGTCTCCCCTACCAGGCCTGCAAGTTTTCATCTGCTCTCACAGGCAAGGCTTACAGAGCCTGTGAAGTTGCCTCTGCCCTGCATGCCATGGCGCTCCTGCAAGTCTACCAGGCCAAAGCGCTCATGGAAATGCACGAGGGTGGCCCGACCCGACCTGACCCAGGAAGTGCAGGAAGTGTGCACAGCGACAGACCTCGCCTTTATTCTCGAAAATCGAGAATTTGTTATCTCTGCCTGAACCTGGCAGATATGCGGGAGGCCTATCTCCCAGGCCGGCCTCTTCGGCAACGCCGTCGAGAACTTTGCCCAGCAGTTCTCGGCGGCCCAGAAGCAGATGGAGACGATCAAGCATATCCTGCCCCGACGGCCAGCTGTTGCCTCCACCCAGCCGTCGGTTGCAGCTCCTTCATCTACTCGTCGCTGAGGGTGCCCTCCTGCAGCCGCCTCCGCACCTGCTCAGCCTCAGCAGCAGCCTCCACCCAGGCAACAGCAGATTTGGAGGCACTTTGGGGCCGCACAGGTAGACCTGTTTGCCTCCCCGGACATGTCACATTGCCAGCTGTTCTTCTCTCTGACAGATGCAACCCTCGGCACAGATGCACTGGCACACAGCAGGCCCCGGGGCCTACACAAGTAGGCATTTCCCCCAGTGAGCCTTCTTGCACAGACCCTGTGCAAAGTCAGGGAAGACGAGGAGCAGGTCCTGCTAGTTGCACCCTATTGGCCCAACCGGACCTGGTTCCCAGAACTAGGACTCCTCGCGACAGCCCCTGCCTGGCCCATTCCTCTGAGGAAGGACCTGCTTTCTCAGAGACGGGGCACCCTATGGCACCCACGTCCAGACCTCTGGAAACTCCATGTCTGGTCCCTGGACGGGACGCGGAGGTTCTAGGTGACCTACTCCAGGTGGTGGTAGACACCATCACTTCCACTACAAGGCGCCTCTATGCGTTGAAGTGGAACCTATTCGTTGAGTGATGCTCTTCCTGCCGGGAAGACCCCCAAAGATGCCCGATCAGAGTTGTGCTTTCCTTCCTGCAAGATGGGTTGGAGCGAAGGCTGTCTCCCTCTACCCTCAAAGTGTATGTCGCCACTATTGCCTCGCATCACGATGCAGTTGAAGGTAAGTCATTGGGAAAGCATGACCTGATCATCAGGTTCCTGAGGGGAGCGAGGAGACTAAATCCGACTCGTCCCCCCTTTATACCTAAAGGTGGACCTGTCTATGGTGCTCAGCGCAGTGCAGAGACCTCCTTTCAAACCGCTGCAGTCAGATGAGCTAAATATCCTGTCACTAAAGAAAGTGCTCCTGATTGCGCTGGCTTCCATTAAGAGGGTAGGGGACCTGCAAACATTTTCGGTCGACTAATCGTGCCTAGAATTCAGCCCGGCTGACTCTCACATTATCTTGAGACCCCGGCCCAGATTTGTGCCCAAGGTTCCCACCACGCCCTTCTGGGACCAGGCAGTGAACCTGCAAGCAATACCTTCGGAGGAGGTAGACCCAGCCCTAGCTTTTCTCTGTCCCGTCCGCTCCTTGCGGTTATATGTGGACAGAACGCAAAGCTTCAGGACCTCAGACCAGCTCTTCATCTGTTACAGAGGCCAGCAAGAGGAAAAGGCTGTCTCCAAAAAATGTAAAATCAGTCCAGTTCTGTGATGGAACGTCAGAGGTGGTGACGTTATGAACCAGGAAACTATAAAGCCTGCCCAAAACAGAGCCGCGCAAGCTTTGTAAAAGTCTGAAGTAGTCGCTGACAGGCACATAGGAGATATGACAAGGTGACGCAGTGTCTCGTTCCCTCTTCAGGGAACTGAGGTTACAGTCATAACCAAGGCGTTCCCTTTCAAGGGAACTCACGCTACGTCGACTGACGCTAAGGGAACGTCTATTCCAACGCCACCATAGTGACAAGTGTCTGTCCAGTGTGAAGTCGTGAGGAGCAGCACAAGGACGAGAGCACCTGGGACCCTGGTGTAAAGTCCAAGTTCAAAGAGTAGAACCTTACTAATGTGTGCGGTGAGGACCAACCTGCTGCATCACAAACATCTTGGAGAGCAACTCCTGTTATAAGGGCCTTGGAAGCCGCCATACTCCTAGTAGAAAGGGAACGGACAGAAATAGGTGAAGGCTGTCCGACCGATTCATAAGCAAGTGAGATAGCCTCAACCACCCACTTGCTCATTCTTTGCTTAGATGCAGGGAACCCTTTGTTAGGGGGCCCAAAACATACAAACAACTGTTCAGATTTACACCACAGGGCAGTTCTGTGGACATAGGCATCTAGCGCCCTGACTGGGCATAGCAGATTAGTCTTTTCCTGGTCTGAGTTCTGGAAGGGAGGAGGACAAAATGTCTGCAGCATGATAGATCTGGCCACATTAGTGGGGACCTTTGGAACATAACCTGGTCTAGGATGAAGGAGTGCTTTAACCATGCCAGGTGCAAATTCCAAGGACAAGGGTGCAACCGACCATGCTTGCAAATCTCCTATCCTTTTAAGAGACGTGATAGCGAGGAGGAACAAAGCTTTTGGGGTCAGGAACTTAGCCGGAACCTCCTCCAGTGGCTCGAAGGGAGCCAGGGAAAGGCCTTGAAGGACAATGGCCAGATCCCATGTCGGCACCCTGGTACGAGCTGCAGGCCTCAGCCTCAGAGTACCACGGAGGAAACGAGATACCAATGGATCTTTACCCAAAGACGTTCCACCCAAAGGAATGTGGTAAGCACCTATGGCTGCCACATAAACCTTCAAAGTGGACGGGGATAGACCTGCAGTGAACCGCTCCTGCAGAAACTCCAGCACTGTACCAACCGGGCAGTTAACTGTGTCCAAATGATGGTCACTAAACCATGAAGTGAAAACTCTCCACTTCAAAGCATAAAGTTTCCTCATGGAGGGAGCTCTGGAATGTAGAATGGTCTCTACAACTTCAGTTGAGAGACCTGTCCCTATGAGCTGGGCTCCCTCAGAGGCCAAGCCCACAGGTTTCACAGTTCTGGATGGGGGTGAACAATTTCGATTTCAATTTCGAGAGTTACCTACGATATGCAACGTGCTTCCCCGGATGCATTGGTTATAGTAAATGGGGATTTTAACCACAGTACACTCTCTGCTACCTTACCCTCCTTTAAGCAAATGGTGACATGTCCTACTAGGGATGGTAAAATTATTGACCTATTCTATACGAACGTTAAGGAGAGTTATGGTGCAAAGAGGCTCCCACCGCTGGGGCAATCTGATCATAATTTAATATCCTTGACATCCAGATACTCCCCTGCAATCCAAAATCAGCCCATTGGCTATAAGACTGTGTGTGTGTGGTCGGATGATGCCTGTGAAAGGTTAAGAGGATGTTTTGATTGTACAGACTGGTCAGAGTTTTTGGACGATGATGACTTGGACAGTATTTCTGACAAAGTCAGCTGCTATATATATTACTGTGTCGAGTCTGTCATTCCACGTAAACGAATTAAAATGTTTCCTAATAATAAACCATGGGTTACTAGGGAGGTTAAAGCAGCTATTAATAGGAAAAAAGCAGCTTTTTTAAGTGGTGATAGGGATCAGATTAAAACTGTGCAAAAGGAACTGAAGAGAGTTATTAAACAGAGTAAAGTTAAATATAAGGAAAGAGTTGAAGAACAAATGTCTAATTGTAACACATGGGGCCTTTGGAATGGTTTGAAATCTCTTGCTGGTTATGGAACCAAAAATAACAGTGCTTGCTGGTTAGGACTGAATGTAAATGAGGTAAATACGTTCTTTGCAAGGTTTGATGACTCTGATTTCTCTGCCTCTCATGATATGATTTTAGAATCTCTTGTACAGAGTGATAATGTGGACTGTAGTCCAGCAATTGTTATTAATGAAAATGATGTTCATCGGCAGTTAAAGTGTCTTAAGACCAACAAAGCAGCAGGCCCTGATGGTATTCACCCACGTACTTTGAAAGTCTGTGCTGATCAGTTGTACTCAGTTTTTCACTCAATTCTTTCTTTGTCCTTGTCTTCATCGAAAATACCTGATATGTGGAAAACATCGTGTCTTGTTCCAATTCCAAAACATGTTAATGTGGGTTGTAGTTTAAATAATTTGAGACCCATTGCTTTGACATCACAAATAATGAAATGTTTTGAGAGGATTATCCTTGGTTATCTGGGTTGTCAGCTGGCAGATTTTCAAGATCCGTTACAGTTTGCATATCGAAAAGGTGTGGGAGTAGATGATGCCATACTCTTTATGTTGCATAATATTTATAATCATTTGGAAACAACTTCCAGCTCTGTTAGGATTCAGCTCTGTTAGGATTATGTTTTTTGATTTTTCTAGTGCTTTTAATTCAATTCAGCCACATGTTTTAGCTGATAAATTGCTGCGTTGTAACCTACATAGTAAAACTATTATGTGGGTATTGAATTATCTTATACGTCGACCCCAGTTTGTTAGGCTGGGTGACAAAATGTCTGACATTATTTTAACTAAAACAGGAGCCCCTCAAGGCACAGTTTTATCACCTTTTCTTTTTTCACTGTATACAGCTGACAACAGGCACACTCAGACTTCATGTTGTATACAAAAGTTTTCAGACGATACTGCCCGTGTGGGTTTAATTAATCAAGGCAATGACGCAGACTATAGAAGAGAGGTTGAGTTATTTGTTAGATGGTGTGATGAAAATTTCCTAAATTTGAATGTGGAGAAGACTAAGGAGTTGATCATTGATTTTAGAAGAAAAAAAGAAGTTATAGTACCAGTGATTATTAACGGTCAGAAAGTAGAGATTGTACAGTCTTATAAATATCTTGGTGTCCATTTGGACGGTAAACTGAATTGGAAGAAGAATAGTGAGGCTGTTTTTAAGAAGGCGCAATAAAGACTATTCTTTGTGAGGAAGTTGAGTTCTATTGATGTAAGTAGGAAGCTTCTTTATGTTTTTTATCAGGGAATCATGGCTAGTGTTTTGTTTTATGCAGTCCTCTGTTGGGGATGTAGTATCACTGTTAGATCAGGGGTTCTCAAACTATCTGGAGATAGGGACCCCTCATAGGGCAGAAAAAATTCCAAGGACCCCCTCATAACCACAACACAAATGTAATAGCTAAATCGTGTGTGTGTGTGTGTGTGTGGGGGGGGGGGGTGCGTGTGTGTGTGAGAGAGAGAGAACGATGGGAAAGGGGTGAGCAAGTAAAAATGAGCTGCAACAACACAGTGGAACACCATGTAAATAGTGCAAAAGGCTTTTTATAGGTGTAGGGCCCTATTTTAACGATCTGAAACCAAGTCTTGGGCGGGTCTTGGGCGCTGTTGCTATTATACCGGCGGGATAAATGACTCTTGTGCCCGACACAAATCTAAAATGGGTTGGTCTGAAGTAGCTTCATTATTCATAGGTGTGGTTTGGGCGTAACATGAAATAAACCAATCAGAGTGACATCTCACATTCCCTTTAAGAGCAGGCGCTTTTTCCATGGCGGGTTGCTATTGTAACGGCGGATTTGCCAGGCGCATGCCAGGAGCGGTTCACAGACGAGGAGAGCAACGTTCTCGTCAGGGCCATATAAGACAGAGAAGTTACATTGGGCATGGAGAAACCCACCCAAATTAGCTTCGGTTAAACAGGTGTATAATAATTTGGGTAAATGTGTAAGCTAGATTTATGCCTATTTTTTCGCATCTTCATGGACACAACAATGGTTTTCCTCGTGTGTTAATATGAATGAATGAATGAATGAATGAATGAAATCTTTATTTCGAACAATTAAAAAATAAATTAAACCACAGACAGCAACACATGAAATATCCATCAATAAAAATAAAGTAGGGAAACCTGGTCCCTGTGAACTCTTTCCAGAACTCCCAGGAGCAAAGCGATCAGGGGAAATGCATACAAACGTAGCCTCGGCCACGTTTGTACCATATAGCATCCAGTCCGAGAGGAGCTGGATGCGTGAGGGAGAACCAAAGTGGACAGTGAGACATCTCTTGAGACGCAAACAGATCCACTTGTGCCTGGCCAAACACCCTCCATATCTGCTCCACCACCACGGGGTGGAGCCTCCATTCCCCAGGCCTCAGCCCATGTCTGCTCCTTTATTCTGTGCCCCAAAAATGTAAGCCGCTCTGAGTGACAGTAGCTTCCCCTGGGACCACAGGAGGATTTGGTGCGCCAGTTTGCAGAGTGGACGCGAGCGCAAACCCCCCTGGTGATTTATATAGGCGACCACCGATGTGTTGTCTGTGCGGAATTCTTTAGAGCAAGAAATACAGCCAACATGAGAGATGGTGGTCCATGAGAGATGGTGGTCCCTCCACAGACCCAGAGTCGAGCGTCCTTCTAGGATCGCTCTCCAGCCTGTGAGAGAGGCATCTGTCGTTAGCATCTTGCGACGACAAGAAGCTCCCAACACGGGACTCTAGGACAGGAACCAAGGTTTCTTCCACATAACCAGGGCACGTAAGCATTGCCACGTAACCCTGATCATGCGAAAGGGGTTGCCCCTTGGGGAAAACCAACAGACATTCTACTGACTATAAGTGACTATAAGTAACTTTGCAATTACATGTCATCTTAGTATAACCCTAATCCTAACAATCTACTAATACACTACTAACACTCTAATACTCATAGAAAATTTGGGCATTGTCCTATGCTTTTTTATTTGAGATATTAAGGTTCCCTTTGTAATGTGCTTTAAAGGTTTTTAAGCAATTTTGACTTGTCATGTTATAAATGCATAATAAATATATTCATATTTATTTAACTCAAAACCAGATTCCTGATTTATTTCACGATTCAGCAAAAATGGATTATTATAGTGAGACTGAAAGGTGCTGTATTTGTGGTTTCCTCTGTTCATTGTTCTGTGTTGTCTTAGTATTATGTGGTTGGGCTATTAAGTCTCCCTTGTGATCTCCTGCATGTATCCATTTGAATTTTTCATTAAAGACTGTCCTAGTAGATATTCTCTATTGCTGTGCATTTACTACAGCCACCAGTTGTGACAGGTGCAACAGTATTACTCACGCTCTCAAGAGAGAAACTCATAACTCATTTAGAGGTCTTAAGAATCATGTGGAAAGACAGTATTGTCCTGCAATAAAAAGGCTCTAAACAGTCTCTACAGGATTTATTGATTTTTGATTAATTGAATTATTAAAATGACTGAATTTGCGGCGACTTTATATATACATATACATTTATATTTACATTCTTCTAACATTTTTATTATTTTTCTGACCTCAGGAAACATTGGGCTTAAAAGGTGTGTAACAAATAATGATACAACAGGATCATTGATGGCCTATCATTGATGGCCTAATGATACAACAGGATCATTGATGGCCTATCCCCCCCCCCCCACATTAAAAAATACAGAGCTTTCATCATAAAACTAAGCATTTAAATATAATCTCACCAAGACATATTATTGGGAAATATAGAGAGACAAATTATATTATATGTGAGCCAGAGTTTCCGCTAGAAAAAATTCCGGACATTTTGATAATATGCCGATCAAATATCGCCTCTTAATTAGTCAAGTTGAGGAAAACTGGAGGCAGGCTATGTAACTTAAAAAATGACATAATCAGGCCAGATAGAATGCAACATGTTTATTAGCCTAACTTTCAAATAGACGGAAAAAAATATGAACGTCCGATTGGCGTCAATCAACGCCAATTGTTTTTACTATGGTTTCACATTCATAGTTTAACAAACCAATCCCCCTTCCCCACAACTATCTGAAGCCTATTGTTTTTACTCAAGCGAACTTCCCAGTGTCTCTCCACAACTTGCAATGCGCATAAGCCGCGTAACCTTGTTCTCCGCAAGGCGACTTCGCTGCTTCGTCTTGATCCGATTCTGCAGCGAGAACCCCCTCTCTGCAGGAACACACGAGACCCATTTTCTACTATGGTTTTGTACGTTTCTTCATTCGGATCTATTTGCGATCCATTCCATTCTAAACAAACAACGCAGTTTATATGCTTCGTCCTTGTTTCATTATTCATTAAGATAATAATTAATAAATGCACGCATAATTAATTCAGAATAAAATTCAGAATAAAATGAATGTGCAGCAATTTGTACAAATAGAGAGTCTAGGTCTACTATACGTGTTGTAGCCATTAAATAAGCTCATTTAGTTTAATATTTGTTAAAATATTATAATGTTATTTTTTAATTTATGTGGATTATGAAAAGTGAACGCACGTGTAAAATAGTATGCGCAATATCGAGAGAAATGGAGCGGGTCAGACATGATCTTGACCACTTAATTAAGTTTTTTGTTTTGTAGAAAGCCTTTTTTGAAGTGAATTTCGTTTTGTATAAATTGTATCTTAATTTTAATAATTTTTTTATCAACCAATTGCCTAAATTTAATATAATAATAATAATTTTTAATATAGCAGACGATAGGCCTACATGACGGCGCCCGCGCGGTCACTTGCATTGCTCGTGAACGGGAGCGCATCTCATCCTAATTTAACGAAACTCAGCGCGTAGGCCTCACAGACATGAAATTTATCTTAAGAAAGCTTGAAATGTCTTTTTAACAATTTAAAACGAAAAGAAATAGGCTACTCTCTGATTATGTAATCCATGATGTGCATTTCTCTCTATAGGCGCGTTCACTACGGAGATGGCGATCGTCAACTTTATCTTTACAGCTGTTGTTGCTGTTAATAAACTAAAAATAATAGGCCTATAATTTTAGTCGCTGTCCTCAGTGTCCAGAAAAGCGCTGAAATGGAGATGAAGGGGAACCCGTTTTTATTTATTTTTTATTTTTTGGCTTATCCAGTTTTCTGGAGGCCCACCTACAATCAAAATCCTGGCGCCGCTAGTGCTTCGCAGCGGTCTGATATCAAGAAATAACAGACCGCATTCCACATTGGAATTCAACCAAGCCATGTAATAATGTTTAATAACTTTCAAACGGTAGAGCCTTTTCCTTTATAACATAGCCAAAGGTCGGTGTATTTTTGCTTTATATATTTTAGGCTTATTCTCAAATTCAGATTGTCTTAGGGGGGCGGGATTATTAGGCAATTTTAAAAGGACAATTTGACCGGAGAGATTTAATTTTGCTGACATTTCATTTTTTTTCCGGCCAATGTCCGGCAATTACCGGACAACGGAAACCCTGATGTGAGCGGAGCGGAGCACGAGCGTAGGGAGCGGAGCGGTTATATTTCCTCCAGAGCGGAGAGCGCCACACTCAACCCAGTGTTGTAGTCGAGTCACCAACTGGAGTCACCATCTTTTCGCTGTAAAATGTAAAGATACCAGCATTTCCTTCTAGCATTTTGAGTGCTGTTGAACGGATTCTTAAACACCTCTGATTAGCCAATGTGTTCACGCGCTCAACATATATGTCTCTGATTGGCTACAATGATCAACGCTTTAAAAACATGTCTTCACCATGGCTAACACAGATACTCACGGAAGCGTTTGAAAGCAGGATCAGCGGATCCGTCTATCAGTTGATATATTAGGGATCCACTGATAGATGCCTGCTTTCAAATGCTCCCGTGTATCTGTGTATAAGTGCTCGGTGAAGACAACGGCTGCGTTCAGCACCGACAAAACGTTGCACAACGTTTTTTAAACAGAAACGGTGATGCGTTCAACACGCTGTTCTGATGACGCAAGAGTTGCAACTATGGCAGCTGAGAAGGCCATTCTTTGTGTTCTTTGTGAATAATTTTCGGAGCCTGATGAAGTCGGTATAAATATGTGTTTAATACTACAAAATATGCCCGATGTTACAGTTACTGCACTTGCCGCCCAGAACAAAAGAGAACATCCCAATCGAGTGAAGGGATTTCTGAAACTGAAATGGAAGCACGCATCTTACCTAATTCAGACTAAAACACATCTATTTAGCCTCACATACTGACTTTATTTGTAGTTCATACTGTTTTAATACCCTGTATTTTCTTTCTCATTTTTAGGAAAAGCACTTAATTACCATTGTTTATTTCTATACCAAATGTCATACACCTGCAATGAAGCTAAAAATATAAACAACTACATCATTATGTTGATATCCTATATGTTTACAATAAAACTTACGACAAACATGTCTTCTAATATCCTCAGTTGTTGCGTACACCGAGCTGCATCGAACACATTTGTAAATTACTTTCCTTGAACCCATTGTGCGAGTTCAGTTCACTTTAATACCGCGTGCTTTATATACATGTTGCTGCTGATTGGACTGCAGTTCTGACACACCCACCAAACAAGAGAAAACGTATCTCAAACCCTGTTGCACACCGGTGCACGCCGTTTCCAGGAAACATGACGTTCAACCCGGAAACCGTAGCAAAACGTTGCGCACCGTTTTGAACTTGAACGTGCCCAACATGTTTTTGAAGCGTTGATCATTGTAGCCAATCACAGATTGAGCGCGTAACCACAAAGGCCAATCACAGACATATATGTTACTGAAATACTTCCTGAACCAAACAGGAAGTATTTATACACCAGGGAAATTATTTGAATTAAATGACAGTAGGTGAACGAAATTATTAATCAAAGGAACTGAGAAACTAGGTCAAGACAGACAAACTAAGAACAAAGAAAACTAATGAAAACAAACTGAAATTGCATAAACATGACACTACCTAGGGCTACATTTGAATAATCATGTGCAATGGCTGGGCCTTTTCATCACATCAAGCTTATTGTTTATGTGAATCTTTTCAATGTGCTTTTTAACTAATGCGAATATTTACAGTTTATTCGCATTTCCATTTCTGTTTCCATTCAGGATGTCTTTTGCATGCTTTCACAATGTGCAATAAAATAGTTGGATGAAAACCAACTATTGTTACAACATCATCTTGCTGCACAAAAATTGACTTTAACAGCCGACATTTTACAAAACATTACAGTCTGTTGTTTCATATTATGTCTGTGATTTAAGGCAATTAGACAATTATGCAATTAGGTCTAAGAGAATTGCAAATCTAGGAAAACTGAAGTCTTTGAGTTAAGCTACAAATATTGATGAGATGTCCCACAGGGATGGTCAAATAGAAACTTGAAAAACATGAACTTGCTTCACTTGGCTTCTACAAGCTAAAGCTCATATTCATGTTGTTATTGGCCAGTGTCAGAATTTTGTTAGCAACAATACAGTCCTTCTTTAATATGGATGGTACCATAGTTAATGTTAGATGAATTATCTAATTATTGTGAGCTGAAGTTATATTGGAATAAATGCTATTGAAATAATGAAATAATGGGATAATGCAGGTGGGTAAACGGCAGATATACCGTTATAAGAGTGATAGCTGGTGGATAATTTGCAGTTCTCTGTCTTGACAGGCTGACGGGGATGAAGAATCTAAACGAAGCACACACCTCTGACAATCACGGTGAGTTTAAAGGTAACGCTTTTCCACATTGTTACAGGCACGAAGATGAAAGAGACAACGAAGGAGATATTCAGGACATATGAGCTTCACCAACAAGGTAAGTAGAACAGGTAAGGAATCTGTTTCCACATTCAAAGCCAGAAAATGAGTGACTAAGAGAGGTGTGTGCATTTAAACTGATGTGGAACAGGTGCCGGTTATTAGAATTCAGGGGAGAGTGAGTGCTGTGACGGTGGAGCCTGGCATGTCTGTGACATTGGGAGGTTAGCAATGCAGAAACCATTAATCTCAAAAAAGAATGTAAAGTCAAGTATGGAGGAGTGGATAAAGATTTATCGTAGTCTAATTAGAAAAAAAATGCCTAAAAGAAGTTATTTCCACATGAGTGTTTTTTGTTGGAATTTTTGCCCATTCATCCAGTAGAGCATTTGTGAAGTCAGACACTGATGTTGGACAAGAAGGACATCTCTATTCTAGTTCATCCCAAAGGTGTTTGTTGGGGTTGTGGTCTCTGTAAAGGGCCGGTCAAATTATTCCACAGCAAACTCATCCAACCTTGTTTTAATGCACCTTCATGCACTGGGGCACAATCATGCTGGAATAGAAAAGGGCCTTCCCCAAACTGTTCCCACAAAGTTGGAAGCATAGCATTGTTCAAATGTATTGGTATGCTGAAGCATTAGGATTTCCCATTACTGGAAGTAAAGGGGCCTAGCCAACCCCTGAAAAACAGCCTTCAATTGACGGATGAACATATAAATGATTTTCTCACATGCATTCAAGTGCGCAATTAAAGCAAGAAGTAGTGTTTACTAAATGTTTACAGTGAAACAAAAACATGTTGGCTTCTTTGATATTATGACAGTTTGTCATTGACAAATGATCAGAACAAAATAACTTTATGAATCACTTATCTAAAAATAATAATTTCGCTCTGGAACGACTGAAAGAGATTTTATTCTAGTTTTCTATTATGTTCTGCCAAAAAGTTATTAATTTTCATTTTCTTGAACCATTTCTAGTCCCTGTCAAAAAGTCTTCCAAACTCCTGTACGTTAATTCAAGGATCAAATGACCATTTCATCACAGCATAAATGCACTGAATTTTACTGTCCTCAAAACTCATATGGCACACAAACTCTTGCTACTTTATTTTCCCTGGCTTTCCCAGCGGCATTGACAGAGAAACATCATCACACACTAAATAACAACAAAGCAGTCATACATTTTGTCCTGTAATTGCCAACCACTAATGAGCCCAAATATGCAAACTGTATTCTGGAAATAAGCCCAACAAACCCAACTTGTGACTGCCCAAATCTATAAGCGACTTATAGTCGCGTATAATAAGCAAGGCAAGTTTATATAGCATAATTCATAGACAAATGGAAACTCAATATGCTTTACATAGAAAAGAAATCAAAATATTCATAAAATAATCACAACAGATGCTTAAGAAAAAATAAAAAAATAAAATCATGCATAAGAAATAAAAATAACAATTGTATTTTATTAAAGCTGCAAGCAGCGATAAAAAGGGCCCTCGCAGCGCTGCCACCGCCACCCGGCGCCTTTAGGAAAGGCCTTAAGATTACACTCACCAAATTTGAAGAGGATCAGATCAAAACTGTAGGAGGAGTTTGTTAAAGTACAACATCAGGAAATGGCAAAAACTGCCCAAAATCTGAGAGGAAGTTCAAAATAGCTGACTTCCTGTTGTGTTTAGGGCTATGCTCCAAGATACTTTTTTGTAGGTATTGGGTCAGTACATGTATGTGCCAAATTTCATACATGTATGTGAAACGTAGAGCCGGGGCAAAATGTAGGGGCAATAATTAAGCCATTTTGCCCCACCCAATTTTGAAAACCACATCACACGTAAATTTTCACCACTTCTGAAGCGTGTGCAAAGTTTCATGATTTTTCGAGCACGTTTTGTATTTGCCACACCTCCTGCTACCAGCAGGTGGCGCTATTGCAATAACCAAATATGAGCATGGTCATGTGTTCAGGACAGGACTCTTATCAAACATGTGAAGTTTGGGGCAGATTGGACATTGAATGCCTGAGTTACTGCAGGCTGTCTGTGGTTGCCTAGCAACATCGGAACTGCAAGCAATATTGACAGAGAACTTATCTGATCATGCATATATCACCAAAAGGCCGAAATTGGGTGTACGTTTGTCAGGCCGCCGAGAGCACACCCTTCGACGAAAACTCTAGATCTTCGTAATTCAATGTCGCAAAGGCCTTAAGATTACACTCACCAAATTTGAAGAGGATCAGATCAAAACTGTAGGAGGAGTTCGTTAAAGTACAACATCAGGAAATGTCAAAAAATGCCCAAAATCTGACAGGAAATTCAAAATAGCTGACTTCCTGTTGTGTTTAGGGCTATGCTCCAAGAGACTTTTTTGTAGGTATTGGGTCATTACATGTATGTACCAAATTTCATACCTGTACGTGAAACCAGGAGCCGGGGCAAAATGTGGGGGCAATAATTTACCGAATTTGCCCCCCCCCCCCCCAATTTTGAAAACCATATAACATGTACATTTTCACCACTTCTGAAGCGTGTGCAAAGTTTCATGAGTTTTCGAGCATGTTAAGGCCCTCTAAAAAGCGATTCACTTTGGAGAAGAAGAAGAAGAAGAAGAAGAAGAAGAAGAATAAACGGAGCAAAGAACAATAGGGTCCTCACACCATCGGTGCTCGGGCCCTAATTAAAGGCTATAATATTATTCCAGACTACCTGAATCACTAAATTCGGGGTGCCCCTGTTTGAATGGAGGAGTAAGAGAGCTTCGGTTCGTGAGACACACTAGTAGCAACTCCCGGCTTCCTAGGGTGGAGATTCTAACATCTTCTGCCTCTGATGGTTGAAGGTGTTAGAATACTCCACCCTATTTAGGGGTAGGAGTATTAGGCGGACTTGGCAACTCTGCTTGCATGCAGCTGCTCGGCCATGGAAACCCAGTCCATGTTTCTCCCGCCGCACAGTTTTTGTGCTGATAATAATGCCAGTGTAAGTTTGGAAGTCTTCAGCGATGGAATCAGCAGAGTGTTGGTGACTCGTATACACCGTGCGACCCAGCTCTGTGACTTTACATGCTTCTGCTCTGTGGCCAAGTTGCTGCTGTTCCTAAAGACTTCCACTTTCCTATAATATCACATGCAGTTGACCATGGAAAATCTAGCAGGGAAAAAATTTCAAGAACTGGCTTATTGAGAAATATCTTTTCGAAATACAGACTACTCGTTAAGGCGGTTCTAAGATGATTCTTTCTTTTGGGAGACATTATCTTTATTTATCATGCACTTTCAACTTTACAACTTTGCAGAACGTTTACATTCACAAACAGCTATATTACACACTGAATGTAGATTGCTTGAACGGTTGAGTAACTGCGTAGGAATTCAATGTAACGCATTCAATTGGTTTAAATCGTATCTTTCTGATAGAACATTTTCTGTGGAGGTTGGGAATTTTTCTTCCTCTTCTGTACCATTAACTTGTGGTGTACCTCAGGGGTCTATTTTGGGCCCGCTGTTGTTTTATCTGTATTTGCTCCCTTCAGGCTCGATTTTTCGAAAGCACAATATTCCATATCACTTTTATGCGGATGATACACAGGTGTATCTCCTTTTGAAAAATGGGGATAATTATGACAAAGTCTTTGTTGAACTGTCTTGAGGAGGTAAGACGCTGGATTTGGAGACAGTGATTCATGCCTTTATTTCATCCAGGCTGGATTATTGTAACTCGCTGTACCTTGGGGTGGCCAAGTCTTCCTTATCCCGCCTACAAATGGCACAAAACGCTGCCGCCAGGCTTCTTACTGGTACTCGAAAGAGGGAACATATTTCGCCTGTTCTTGCTTTGCTTCACTGGTTGCCGGTCGAATACCGTGTCAAGTGCAAGTGCACTCACTGTGCCACGATCTAGACTGAAATTAAAAGGTGATCGTGCCTTTTCTGTTGCTGCTCCGCGTCTGTGGAATGATTTGCCGGAACACCTAAGGTTGTCTTCCACTGCTGATAGTTTTAAATCTTCACTAAAGACTTATTTTTTCTCTTTGGCTTTTGGTTAAATGTAATTTTATGATGTGTTTTTATGATGGGTTTACGATGTGTTTGTGTCTTTTGGTGTATTTATGTATTTTATATTGTTTGAACTGATTGTACAGCACTTTGGTCAGCAGTGGCTGTTTTAAATGTGCTCTATAAATAAAAGTGCCTTGCCTTGCCTTGAATGAAAGGGAAAGTACCAAAAACCATAGAAGGGACACTTTAAAAGGTGTGTCCCAATACTTTTACCCACACAGTGTATGTCACGACTACCAGTCCCGCAATCTCTCTCAGTAACCGCCAACGGGTGCCCTCACCCGAATACTGACTGTCTCTTGAACTCCAAATCCCACAATGCCTCACTCTTGCACTGATCCCATTTTCACCTGTGAGTAATGATCACACACAGCTGTTACTCATTCCCAGCCCTATATAAACCACACTCACAGCACACTCTGTGCGAAGTCTTGTTTCACTGTTGTGTGCATCTCTGAGCGTTTTCTAGAAAGTTATCCTGCCCGTGTTTGTGACCCTTGCTGAAACTCTCTCTTTGTTTGTCTGCTGCCTGCCCATTGATCTTCTGCCTGATTCCTGGATCTTGTATTGTCTGCTGCCTGCCTCTGACCCCTTGCCTGGTTCTCTTTACGCCTCGCCTGCCCTGCTACACTGTTCTTGCCGGTACTGGACCCTTGCCTGTTGACTTTGAATAATAAACTGTTGCAAATGGACCTGACTGAGTCTGATGATTCACAACAGTGTATGTTTAAAAATGACAATACTTTTCATGCAGTGTACAACACTGTTTTCTTAAATTAGGGATAGGGTCATAATCTGTAATTTTTTTTTAGAAATGTTCATTTAAGGTCTTCATGCTAATTCAGTATTTATATAATTATGTTCTGGAACATATGCACATAATCTAGTTTCTAATCCCTCCTGCTATATTTCTGTCCCGAAGAAGGTTCAAACAAATCTGCTATTCAAATGTACAGCCAAATGGGATACTTTATCATCGTGCAATCTTGATTCGTGGTAGTCCTCAAGTTCTGAGCAAGACTGGAAACTATCAACAGTTTCTTGCCCAGATAATGAAATCCACAGAGATCTGTTCCAGGGATTGAACATTGAAGTCTTTAAGCACTTTCGTCAGATGGGGCTGGCACGGAGATGTGACCTCTCGGAGCAGCCAATGGACAAAACAGTTGTTTTCTATTTACAAGTCACTGAGTAGATTCATGGTCAAGAAACAGGCTTTATCAGCCACAGAGGCATGTTAAACTCTCTCCAGTTAATTGGCCAATATTAAGCAATTCTGTAAACAAATAATGATGGTTTGCTCTGGCTGTAGCAAAAGGGAATGCATTAGCACAGGTGGAAAGAATGTTTCAACAAAGTACATGAGAACGCACGGCTCCCTCGGGTCTGTTGAAAAGCAACCAGCCCCTGTAACCAACACAGTTTGTCACACTTTTTGGTCACTCTTTATTTTAGGTGTCCTTAACTACTATGTACTTGCATCAAAAAATGAGTATAACGAACGTGTTGTGTATTTATTGTATTGCATGGTTAAGGTGTAAGGGAAAACTCAACATTGTAATTATAGATGTAATTACAGAAACTAATTACAGCTGTAATTACATGCAGGTATTTTTAAAATATAAGTACAATTTAAAAACATGTATGTACTCAATAAGTGCATTTTATCAAATGATTAATTTAAATGTTAGTACATAGAAGTTAAAGACACCTAATATAAAGTGGGACCACTGGTCTATATAAATGACTGGATTGCTCATTGCGTTCTAAACGGCCAGCAGGCGGTGAAGCTTCCGGTGTTCGAGTGGCCATCTACCCGATCTGCAGCGTTTCAGTCGCACAAATAGTTTAGGATAAATGTATGTACATTAATGGATACTTCGAATGTAATCAATATGGTCTTTTCAGGCAGGATAAGCGATATATAGAAATCGTTAAGATGAGTGTGTCTACTGCACACTGCCAACACAGGTAACTGGCCTAACACAAAATAGATTTCTTTATGTATTTATTCAGGAAATATTAAGCATGAACATATATCGGTCACAGACACACCAGTCTCCACTGTCACTCCCTCAAAATGCTCATTATCTCCAGAACTCTAATCACCATCACCTGATACTCAACTGCATGCTTATCACCACAGTGTAGCCCCGCCCCTTTTCAGTGCTGCACTCGTTGTGTTCTGTCTTCGGTTTGTATTTCCACAGCATGAAGGTAAGATCTTATGGGTTTATGAATGAACCGCTCTGTGACGAGCAGGACGAGGACGAGGGCCGTGAGAGAGCGGCGCAAGGCCGGTGGCGTGATTAATGATGAGCGACACCTGCGCGACGCACCGGTCTCATATCTCTCACGGGGGAGTGGAAGAATAAAGGAGGAGCGACGACAGTGGAGATCGAGACCGGTGTGTCACGCAGGTGTCGCTCATCATTAATCACGCCACCGGCCTCGCGCCGCTCTCTCACGGGCCTCGTCCTGCTCGCCACACACTCGTTTTAAAATCTTCCCGGTCAACTGACATTTGTTATGACATCCACTTCAAACATTACAATGCTCATGATAACTTTCGTTAACTCTGCAATAAGTAAATCTACTTCACCAAATAATTACTCTTTGACAGCGATGCCATAGAAATATACAGAGCTATTGCAAAAACGGAAGTTCAAAGACTAGAGTTCTGTATAAGCCTACATAAGTCTCAGTTACCCGTTGAATCTCATTCTACTGTGTTTGCATCTGCATCTGACACTCACCTGTTGTGTAATATTGTACCTGATGCCTTGTCTTGAGGTATGGCTGAAGAACAGTCCTCTGCTCAAATTGCGATCTACAGTACCAAGCTGAGGGAATGGGAGGTGACTTACCCATTAGTTGGGAAGAGATCAGTGAGCATCAAAAGTCTGATACATCACTTGAGTCTTTGTGGGATTCTGTAAAACTAAACCTGTAGATCCTAATCATATTCATTATACCATATATACCATATTCATATATATTATATATGTAATGGCTGTTAATAATCTGTTTAGATGCATGCCCGATCCTCATGAGCATCAGACCCTGCAAGTTGTACCAAGTTTCTGCAAGTATCGGTAGTATTGGTATCGGGCCCGATACTGAGCTCATGTACTTGTACTTGTACTCATAAAAATACTCAGATACCAAAGACCGATACCTCTTGTGACGTAACTGACAACTTTCAGTGCACAGAAACACCGGCAGCAACAGCAGACAAAATGTCAGTCTCAGCGGTGTGGAAATATGTCGAGACAAGACGAGAGAAAATGACATGAGATAACCCAAGAGCTATAAAAATAACAGAGATGCTTACCCAATTCATTATTCTTGATGATCAACCACTGTCAGTTGTTGATAACACAGGTTTTCATAGCCTTCTTAATGTTTTGGAGCCAAAGTACGAGATTCCCAGTCGCCACCATGTCACAGATGTCGTATTACACACAGATACACGACGCAGTGAAAAAGCACATCATCAGCTTGTTGCATAACATAAAAGCAATTAGCTTTACTACTGACATTTGGAGTTAAAATGTCCATACTGGACTTGGAGTAGTGTAAGTCCAGTGTCTCTCATCAGCTTAACGGCACAATGGATAGATGGAGATTTCACTCTACAACAAATCATGCTCCATGCAAAGCAATTCCTGTCACGGGTGGTTGCTGGCAGACAGATGAGGAAGACGTAATATGCAATTCAAAGGTTTATTTAACTAGAGATCCAACAGACAGGCGAACAGATAACAACACACACTTAACATTGACGACACCGGACACTGAACTCAAACAGAACTGAACATATATACAGGTGTTAATGATGGTGACTGATGAGTGCACAGCTGAATGTAATTAGTGTCCATGACAAATGAGTGATGAAGGCAGGTGATGACAAAACATAACAAGTCCATGTGGTGTGAGTGTGACAATATACTCCCGGGTTACAGGATATTCAGATACAGCTGAATACAACCAATTAAAAGACTCCAACAAGACGTGCTGTTCTACATGCTGCAGTCTCTGATAGAGCAGAAACGGGCCATTGGTGTATATGTGTCTGAAAACGAGCTCCCTGCCACTCTAACAGCAAACCAGTGGAATCTAAGGGCCGTTACATAGTCAACATGAGCAACGCGAGCAAGCAACGCGCTCCCTTTCATAGTCTAAACAGTGGACGCAAGCAGACGCAAGCGTCACGGGCGATGTGTGAAATGCAATACACCGCTCACGCAACAGGGAGTCCAAATCAGTAGCCTACCATTCTCAGTAAATGACAGTAAAGACAGTGATAAAGACATCAAAATAATCAAATATTATAACATAACTTAAATTTAAATGTACAAATTGAATGGATTTGAATGTACACACACACACACACACACACACTCTCTCTCTCTCTCTCTCTCTCTCTCTCTCTCTCTCTCTCTCTCTCTCTCTCTCTCTCTCTCTCTCTCTCTCTCTCTCTCTCTCTCCTATGTCCTATAGTCCTATGCTTTATGAATTCACTCAACCAGCTAAGTTGAGTCAATACTTTTGGGTAGCCGAAACTTAGCTGCCCCGCACCACTTCTGCACGCCACCTTCCACTTTTTGTGCGCCCTAGTAAATTTGTCACGGGCACTTTTCCATTCCGTTTTCACCTTATCTACGGTCTTTCCCATCGCGGTTGCAACCTCTCTCCAGGCATTTTCCAACGCTATTTTATTGGAGTGTAATTGCGATGAACTGTCATATAAATGCGGATGTATACGTATAAGCTTGCATCATTTTTCCTCTTCGCCCGCCATTGTATTCAAACCTTCTTCTATAAACATAATATACTTGAATTAATGTACAATACTTGCAATGTCGCCCCCACTGACAACACATAGTATTGCGTGCATCGGCGCGTCGCGTATCAAAAACTAGGACGACACATTTGGCTACGCATCGACGCATAATGGCGGCCGAAGTGTAGCGATGCGTATCCTTGCGGACGCGTATGCGTACCGATGCGTTGACTATGTAACGGCCCTTATGGCGAAGATGGTAAAAGTCTTGGCTGCCTTTGAAGAAATGACTCGTCAAGTGAGTTCTTCAGATGCTTTAGCCTCAGATGTAGTTCCTGCTGACACTGTGCTACACAGAATGTTATTGAATCAAAATGATGAAGAGCCCTTTGCCTGCTGCTTTGCAGAAGCCTTTCTCCAACGTGGAGCAAAACCTGCTTTACAGCATTGCAACTTTACTCGATCCAAGGTAATTGTTTAATGTTTTTTTGCTATTAAATTCTAATTTAATTACTATTTACTAATGCTTAACAAATGATTCATAGCATGCACTTATTATAGTGTTACCAAATTCTATTAATAAATAAGGTTTAATTTGATCATAATAATAAATGAAAAAAATATATAAAAATGTTGTGATCCATTCAATTTAAATTCTAATATGCAAATAGATGTTTTTCTTACTGCACAGAATGAATGCTTATTATTATATCATCATTGTTTTTTGTTCTAGGTTTGATTATTCTCCAACACAGACACTGCTAGGCAGGTCAAAGAATCTGTGACATCTGTGATCTCTTCGAATCCTCTACCTCTGAAAAAAATGTGCCAAGTATACTTGCAGCCAGACTAATTTAGTATACTTCATGTGTGTTAATGATTAGTTAACTTGAAGTGTGCTATATTGAAACAACTAATTTTGTACTAAGTATATTTTAGTTGTAATCAAATTGTAGTGAAGCATAACTTTAAGTGTATTTAGTGTACTTTTGTGTACTAAATTGGAACAATTTCAAGTATACTTAAAGTATATGCCTGTATAGGGACTAATTACATGCTTGATTAGTGATATTAAAGTGTACTTTATTCGTGTGACAATTACATTACAAATTCATTACGAGTGTCTTCGAAACATAAAAGTAATATTTGCCTTTTATTAGGATAGGACAGTAGCTAGATGGGAGAGGATTCAGGAAAGGTCCATGAGCCAAGACTTGAACTCGGGTCTCCCGAAACACAACGGCACTACATGTCAGCGCACTTGCCCATGAGGCTATTGGCGCCAACCGTAAGCATCTACCACAAATGCACATTAATAGACAAATAATACTTAGCTATACTTTCTACAAAATACTATTGTATACTATAATGTATTTTGAAAGTATACTTTCAATGCATTGTTACAATGATCATTTCCAGCATACAGTTAAAATATACCTAAAATATGTTTAATAAAGTGCAAATAAATACACTTTAAAAAAATAAACTTAATTTACACTTCAAGTATATTTTTCTAAAATATATTTTTAGAAAAAATACTAAAGTACAATTATTTTAAAGTGTGTTAAAAGTTGTATTATGAAAATAGGTAAAAGCATGATGCTAATATACTTAAAAAAAGGGAATATATTTCAAATACAATAAAGTATACTTTTCTTTTACTAGGGTAGTATGTGTGTTTGCCGTGCTGTCCGAGGAGAGGGCTCTGAGCTCTGTATTTTGCCCCGAACTCAGAGTACTCCCCCCTGTATTTCTGTTTTGGAAAGTAATTAAGCGAAGCATCAGTTCTGGCAGTTTAGTCAAGCTCGCATCAGCTGACTCTCATCTGATCCACATCTACCTATAGGAATATGACGTCTATCACTGTATACATATATTCACCTTATTCCGGAAGTAGCACTGGGTGGCGCCATCCGCGTAATCTCACTTCCTGGTTTAGCTACTTAGCGCTTTGTTTGCCCTGGTCCAATCTGTTATCTGTTTTAGTTTAATTTAATTGCCTTCCAATTTAAAGAAATTCGAGATGGCCAGTGTTAACTGTGCAGTCCGTGGCTGCCATAACAGCTGGAGAAAAAGAAAATTGACGCTGTCTCAGCTTTGTTATGAGCATCAAAAGAAGAGATCTGAATGTTGTGTGCCAGCATTTACTCTGCACCGACCCCCGGTCAAGGAAGAGGACAGGCGTGCGTGGCTTAAGGCGCTGAATTTAAAGAATCCGCCGAAGTTTCCTTTTGTCTGTTCGTATCACTTTGTGGATGGTAAACCTACTCCTGAACATCCATACCCCAAGAAATGGTTAGGCTACATCGCGCCTCTGAAGAGACCTCGCCGGGTGCTAGTAAGACACACAAGTAAGTTGACATGATGAAGAAGTTGTTTGACAAGACTCTCCGCCTGATCCTGTTCTTGTATGTTTAGTGTAATAGACATTATTTATTGGGCTATCAGGACATTTAACAAAGATCATGTCATGTTCTTTAATTTGTTAAAATATGTAAAGTAATGTGATTGGTTCTATGTAACACTTTGTGAAATTATGAAAACCAGAGGTGGGCAGTACTGCGTTAGCTAGCTATATTTACAAAGTTTCTTTACTTTTAATGTAATTGAGTATTTTTAACAGTCTGTTATAAACGTTTTTGTTTAACTAAAAGCTTTATTTTGACAATATTAAACATTTCTTCTTCCAAAATTATTTCATTATTTCTTAGTTTTGTAAATTTAAGACCAGATTTTGTGTACTTTTCATTTGAATTGCATGATTTTTTTGTACAAATTGTCAAACGGATGTAGCGTTCACAATTTCTCTAATTTGAGTACATTATTTTTACTTGAACCCCTACTGTTGTATTGAAGTAACTTAACTTAAATATACATGTTGGTTACTTAAACCCACCTCTGGTAAAAATAAAAACTACTGTGATAAATGTGCTTTGTCAATAGAAGTTAAATTTTGCAGAGATGTCACCAATGTTGTACTATTTTTGTTTCCTCAGCTGCATCTGCCACCTGTGCTGTGGAAGACAATAATCATGAGGAAGAAACCCCTTCACTTCCTCCTGACCACGACTACGCAGGGAGTCCTACCCCATTATTAGACCAGCCACTTAAGCACGATAAGGCAACACAGTGCTCGGGTCCCCCCGAACTGAACAAACAACTTCTCCGCTCTGATCACCTCAGCCTTCTGTACACAGGCTTGAATTTGGAAACCTTTTCTTTTTTAGCTGATCAGCTGACAAAGGATTACATAAATGCCTTTCAGATGGATGCTCGTGATCAGGTGTTTATGTCACTGATGAAGCTGCGGCTGAATTTGCTGCAGGATCACCTTGCTGAAATATTTCATGTCTCACAGTCACAAGTCAGCAAGATTACATCATTGTGGTACAACATCATGGAGGAGAAGATGAGGACTTACATCCCATGGCTGCCCAGGGAGACCATTCAAGCTACAATGCCACAAAGATCACTATCCAACAACAACCTGTGTCATTGACTGCTCTGAAACCCCCCTCCAGAAACCCCACAACCTTGACTCAAGAGGCGAGTCTTACAGTCATTATTACGGCCAAAATACAATCAAATACCTGGTGGCAATTGCTCCCTGTGGTCTAATAATGTTTGTGTCTGCTGCATATGGAGGACGGTGCAGTGACAAATTCATTACAGCAGATAGTGGCTTTTTGGACTACCTACGTGCAGGAGATGTAGTCATGGCGGACAGAGGCTTCATCATTTCAGACCTCCTCCGTGAACGAAAAGTTAAGCTCATCTTGCCAGCGTTCACAAAAAAGGGGCTGCAGCTGTCAGAAGAGGACACCACCAACACCAGACGCATTGCCAATGTCCGTGTCCATGTTGAACGGGTCATCCGTCGTCTAAAAAACTTCAGACTCATTTCACAGACTGTTCCGATTAATCTGGCCCCCAAATTGGACAAAATCTTGAGAATCTGTGCAGCTTTATCTAACCTGCGTGGGGATATCATTCATGAAGAGGAAGATTAGTTGTAAATCAATAATTGTAAATACTTAAGTTAAGCTTTTCTTTAACAGTGTTTCCTCTACTCAATTGTCTTTAGTGATTCCTGCGTGCTTATATTCAGCAACTGAGGCTTGTGTACATTTTTTTTACATAATGCACGTTTTAAAGAAACATGAAATTGATACATGTAGAGTTATAAAATGTTGATAGAAACAATCACTGCTTGTTACAATGAAAGCTGTTTATTTGTACATTAAACAGAACATACTGTCACAAACTATTCTGTCAGCACATATGAACTAAGATGTAAACATTTGTCAAAGTGGTGACAAATGTAATGCAATGTGCATCATGTTGGCCAATAACAAAGCCTTTCAGCCACAAGAATAATATGACGTGTTTGTGAATCACATCACTATCAAATAATGAAGTACAACATTTGTCAATTTTCTATTGGGAAATTTCTTGCAAACTATTCAAAAACTTAACTACTGTATTGGCACCTGCTCCAACTGAAATAGAATTCTACAGTGTGAAAGCAACCTATAGAAATAATAATTTGATTTCACGTTTGTGGCAGCCCAGCACACAGTCCCTGTGCATATCGCGCACAAAGCACCAAACGACCCTCCTGATGCTCAACTGCCACATAAGGCAGTAAATATGTGAAATAAAATATTTTGAGCCTTGCAACAATTTTTGAGCAGAAGTCCTTGTTGAAGGGCACATCCACCACTACCTGTTGTGAAGAGGACCAGATCAGGAGCTTGCATGCTCTTAACCCAGCACACATCATGGTAAGTTGGATCTGGACAAAAAAAACACGAGAACCATTTTCTTGAAGCTGAGGCACTCCATCCACCAACTTCACGTCGTACTTCCCCCGCTCCATCAGATCAGTTATTGTCTCGACATCCTTCAGAAAGGGGCACTTAATTTCCAGCAGTACACCTGACTCCATTATTCCATCTGGACTTGCTGACAGCCAAGGCTCTCCCGGACACAGAATTGTACCTCTTCTAGTAACTGTGTGGCCTTGCTCCTCCAACCACTTTACCGCCTGACCTTCACTCACCACCCCATGTTTTGTAGCAGCACTGCCATGAATACACATGTGCTTTGAGAAATGCATCTGGGCTGGTTCTGACTGGGACTTTTTTAGCAGAGCTGGCAGTTACTATCAATTTTCGGGAATCATGCCAGAGCTGGGACATACTCTGCTCCCTAGTTGCTTCCTCTAACCTCTTGTCATCAATGGCCACAAAGGTGTCGTAAAATGACAAGCATCCTGGGCAGGACATGGTTCCATCATGGTTGGTATGTGATATGGTTGGTGTGTGTGGATCTATTGGTGGTACAGTAGGGTTAGCATTCACACATTTGAACAGCAGGGTGGATCTAGGGAAAGCCTGATTTTTGAAGGCTAAGTTGAGCTGCTCGTGAGTGTGAAAAATAGGGGTGGGAGGGAGAGGGTTCATTCTTGATCTTGAGCCTTGACCAAAAGTGTCAGACACTTCCCACTAAGCAAAATGATGTCCAAAACACGTCTTTTCAACGTCTTTGTCACAAAAGTCGGACGTTGAAAAGACGTCCACTGAAGAGCCAGAATGAAAGTTTTTATGACGTCTTTTTTTGACGTGTTCTGCACGTCCGATATAGACGTTCATCGAACCTTCGTACAAGCTTAAAACTAGTTCAGATGTGGCCATTGTGGATATTTTCAGCATCATTTATGGTCTCATTTAGACATAATTACTTTGACTATTGCTGTCAGATGCTCTTAGTGAGAATTAACAGAGGTTTAGGCGTTGATATTTGTTTAATTTGAAGTGTCACCATTGTGGTGATCAGTGTTTGCTTTAGTTGGGCTCTTGGTCCCCTTTGTTTTTACTTTAACTTTTCTTTGGCTGCTGTGACAGTGTATTTGTGTAACACAATTGTTGTGGCAAAGAAAGCCTAGAACAAGTATGAGGTGTTATCATCTCAATGTTGATGATGACATAATCATCACAAAATGGGCATCTAATATTGTGTTTAAAGTTTTGTGTTTATATTTGGCGTTCATAACCACCAACCTTGTGGAGCTGCATTATTGGTGCCAAAAGCATTAAAATGATCACTTATTTGAAGGTGTATAAAAAGCATGTGCACATGATGTTTTGAGCAAATGTATCATATAGTCACACACAGACATCAAGATTTTGCATATGATTCACAACAGTGGTGACAATTTAAAAAATAAAAAAAAGCTTCATGCTGCAATGCATGATGGGTAGCTTTCATAGTACAAAACTCATTGGTTTTGATTGTCACCACTGTTGTGATTCATATCCAAAATCTTGATGTCTGTGTGTGACTACGTGATACACTTGCTCGAAACATCATGTGCACATTCTTTTTATACACCTTCAAATAAGTAATAATTTTAATGCTTTAGGCACCAATAATGCAGTTCCACAAGGTTGGTGGTTATGAATGCCAAAACATCTGACAACATTAGATGCTTGTTTTGTAATGATTTCATGATCATCAATAAGCTGAAAACAGCTGATCTTACTTATTATTGGCTTTCTCTGCCACAACAATTGCGTTTTACAAACACACAGTTAAAGCAGTCAAATAAAAGTTAAAGTAAAAGGAAAGGGGACCAAGAGCCCAACTAAAGCAAACACTGATCACCACAATGGTGACACTTCAAATTAAACAATTATCAACATCTAAACCTCTGTTAATTCTCACTAAGATCATCTGACAGCAATAGTCAAAGTAATTATGTATAAATGAGACCATAAATGATGCTGAAAATATGTCCACAATGGCCACATCTGAACTAGTTTTAAGCTTGTACGAAGGTTCGATGAACGTCTATATCGGACGTGCAGAACACGTCAAAAAAAGACGTCATAAAAACTTTCATTCTGGCTCCTCAGTGGACGTCTTTTCAACGTCCGACTTTTGTGACAAAGACGTTGAAAAGACGTGTTTTGGACATCATTTTGCTTAGTGGGTTTGTGGTGTGTGAACTGAATGTCCCTCAAAGGTTTTGGCTCAAGATTCCTCTGGGTTCCCTTATTCCACTGGTGCTGTTCATCGGTGCAGGATAGTCCAGTGAGCCCACTGGACACTGCATTCTCCACCTAACACAAAGCACAGTGTTAAGCTGTGATACAAATAACACATGCCAATTATATTTATTAGATCAATTCCCAAAAGGAAACACTGCCACAAAGGAGTCGGACACAAATTTATTCAACTAACAAATATTGTAGGCCTACATAACCTTACCTTATGAAATGATTGTGATTAGACAAAAAATAAAAATGAATGGATGGACAGTGCTTAACAAATGTATTAGACCACCTGTCATGACTGGTAGTAATATATCTAAAGTGTGTTTCAAATGAACTCTTTTATTGTTAAAATAACCAATTGGAATTACAAAATAATAATTGAGAAATAATTACCTCAAATTTCCGTATTTAGTATGGGCACCTTTGGGCCTGAAAACAGCTTCTTTCTTGCTGTCATTGTTTTTATGTAGTTTTGCAAAGTCTCTTTTGTTATTGAGATAAATAGTTTATAGTTGTTCCCAGAGACTTGCTTTGGATCAGACTTTGGTCTGACCAATTTTTGATTTCACTAAATCACAGATCTGTTCAGTGGGGTTTCTTCTTCCTCTCCACTCCTTTTCGGGTAATTAATTAGATTTTTTTTTGTCAACTGACACGTTCATGAAATGAAAATGAATGGGGTTCAAGTCTGCACTGTGGCTTCAGTCCATCAGATCAAGATATAGAAAGATAAGAAGATATTTTGGTAAACAGAAATACTGTTAAATTCTGGCGGTAGCGGGAAACATTATACTGGGTGGTGCTCTAATACATTTATTAAGCACTGTATGTTTAAAAACTGTCACTACATAAAGTGATCATAAGCTGCTCACTCCATTGGTAGATAGCAGTTAGTGCAAACTTACCTTCATGTTCAGTGGCAAAATCGTCTGATGTGCATTTTACAAGCATGCCAATAAAATCATGCTTACTTACCTGCAGTGACTTTACTTACCTTACTCCTTCGTATCATTGAGAGATTTGACCACATACTCACAATTAGACAACATTTCAGCGGCTGTTACTGTACTCTGACAAAAGAGAAAATAAAAGGTTTATATTTTCGGAAAAACAATACACAACATGACAAATTAAATTCAAATGATATCTAATACTTACAAACATACAGTATATATATATATATAAATAAATTAATAGATATGTTATTCATTGTATTTAGAAAAATTGCCTTGCCATACATAAACATTTTAGCATTTTCTCAGCTCAACCCACCTTCCACAGTATTGCTGCTGCATGACTACAGGACCTCCCTAACCCAGCAATGCAAGTGCATCCTGTAGTCTCCACTGCTCCATTGGATGTGGCCAACACCCAAGCCAAATGAGATGGAGTGCTGGCCTGACTTGGGCTCACGCTTGCTTTCAGAAACACATACTCCTCCTCCAGGTGAACCAACACACGGCCGACTTTACCACTGTGGAGGTATATGCCTCAGTACTTTTAAAGTTCCGCATAGCAGAACCATTAACCCCAAGAGACAAAACAAAATAATTAAAAATGTCGCCATATGTAATCAGTGGCCATTGCTTCATGTCATCACCCCACTCAGACACATCCCTTGGGTGAGGCAAACATATCCCCCCTGAGCTCTTCAGTGCGTGTATTGTTTCTTCCCATGTACTTTTCTCCATTGTTGACATCTGTGAAAGATAAAAGTAATTAGTATAGTTAGAAACACTTAAAATTTAAATGTAACAGACTAATGATGCAGCAGACAGTGTGAAATAAGAGAGCGCTGTAGCTACATTTGTTTTTACATTTATGCTTTACTGTTCTCAGTATGATATTGATATAAGTAGATAGACTATAATATTATAGCCAAATGCGTTGGCCTATGGTTATTAACAACTGCTGCAACGTACTAAAGTACATTTCACTTGAAGCTTTTGAAACAATGCCACAATCAAATTATTTAATAGCTGTGTCTTTCTAATAGCTATTACTTAGTTATGAAGATGTGCACAAACACTACTACATGTAAAGTTTGAAACATTATTACACCACAGTTTGTTTGCTTAATCACCAGATACATTTGCAGTGTATAGCCAACAGATGAGAAAAAAATAGCCACGAACTGGTGTAGAAAGAAAGTAGAGCCTCAACTAGATGAACAAGAGGGTAACGTTAGCTTAGCTAACTGCTAGCTGCAATTTCTTATGGTTTAATCTCTAACACAAGTAATGGCTGTAAAATAAATCCAGCGACTGAATTCTAGAGGACCATAGCTTTCAAACAAGGTATAGCATGTGTATGTGTCCTGTAGTGAGACCATTACAACATTAGATGTTTGTGGCTAATGTAGGCTAAACACTACACATCGGCCGGGCTGCGATCAGACAGGCAGACGGGTCATATAAACACCTAAAAGTTGTTTAAAAATTACCCAGAGAAACAGTGCATTGCTGTGCTGTTGGTACACACGTACATAGCACATTTGGCACAAATTAGCTTACCTTATGTGACATTTTATCAGTGAGACTTCTCTGCAATTCTCCTCGAAATTGAATGAGGGTCCGCTAAACCGGAAGTTGGTTTACAACGGAAGTACTGGACAGAAGTAAAAGTGGGCGGGGCGGAATAAGGTGAATAAGCTCCTTCAGTATTATCAGCAGCTATCGCGTTTCTCAGGAGCTAGCAAATTAAATGGCGAAATTCAGCAGGCAAACCACATCAACTCACAAGAAGGGTTAGGGTTAGAATCGGGAATTTAGCGAGAGGAATTCGTTCCCCACAATGATTTCACCTCAGATTAATTCAAGTTTGTGAACTTGAACATGAGATTCACGGCACTGATCATTAGCTGCCTGATTTGGAAGTGACCTCAGTCTGTATTGCTGCTCGCATCGCTGCATTGACAAACTCGATGTGATTCACTCTCCATTCATCTCTGAAAGTCTTCACGAAGCTAAGCTAAGTTTCTTTTTAATGCTCCTTGCTAAAAGCTATCAGGGTTTGCTTGGGGGAATGCTATCCGTGTTGCTTGGGCTTATCTAGTTGTTTTCATTAGAATGCTCTTGCTAGGCTTATGCGATCATATTGGCTATGTGCGTTACTTATCTGTTGTAATTAGCAATTGCTCGCGTTGCACATGTTGTGCTTTTAGCACGATGCAGCACAGATTCCATCAGCATAGTTAGGAAATAACAATTTGTGCAAACTGAATCATTTCTGCTGTGGCACAGCTCTAAAAAGACATAGTAAACAGTCATTATTCAGTTGAGTCAGTTCAGCGTTTATTCTGTCGGGTATCGGACACGCTCTGTCTATCAAGTTCTTGGAAACACGACGTTCTTAAATCTATAATGTATTGGAAATATGCGTGCTCTAAAGGCTATCTGTTGTTTTTGAAACATGCTTGTTCTTAAGGCTATTTGGTAGCTATTGGAAACATGCTTGTGCTTAAGGCTATCTGGTTGGTACTGGAAACATGCTCAGATTTTTTTTTAAAGGTTTAAAGGGGGGTGCGACCAAAAAAGTTTGAGAACCACTGCTCTAAAAGCTGTTAGTTGCTATTAGAAACATGGTTGTTTTAAGGTAATTTAGCCCAGCGGTTATTGGGAACATGGCTGTGTTTTAGGCTTATATCTGGTGTCATTGTCACATGCTGTGCTAAGCTTATCCAGGTATCAGCAAAATGCTTGTTGTTGTTTCAGCAACATTGCTATCAGTACTGTACTGGTTGCTAATGTAAATGTTTAAAAGAGCTACAGGGTGTATGCTTCCCCGACCGGACTACACTAGTTTTAATACTAGTCCTATGGTTATATGACATGCTTGATGTATCAGACTTTGCTGCTACTAGTCAGAGCTATTGCTGTATGGTGTATGCTTCCCCTGCCAAAATACACTAGTTTTAGCAATAATTATATTAATAATAATTTAGTAAAAATTCCCCTGCCATGATCATGTCTACCTATAGGAATATGACACCTATCACTGGATACATATATAAGCTCCTTCAGTATTATCAGCAGCTATTGCGTTTCTCAGGAGCTAATTACCCTCTTCCATCCCCAGCTCCTCCTCTCCTCTAGTCAGTATGGCATTCTGATTCCCCTTGAATAAGAATAAATTCTTGAATTATGTTGTACTTTAAAATCTTGAATTAATGATATATGCAATACATTCAAATGTGTCCTTGCTTGCTCCAGCTGGGGTGATGCTTCCCCCATAGGACTGGATCTATAGTACTCAACATGTGCCAATAACATCAGGATGTATTAACCAGTCTATCAGCATCAGTCGTGTTGGGGGTAGTGTATAAAAAAACAAACAAAACAAAAGGCATCCAGATTTTCGCTGTCAGTTTGTGTTTGGAGGATATTGGCATATGGTTTTGTTTTGGGGGGTTATTGCTGCTCTCCCTGCTCTTATCCATGCTAGGCTGCATGGATGCACAGGGAGTTCTTGCCCAGAACAGAACCATACCACGAATCTTAACCGTATGCTAATTGTCAATCGTATTTGACGATAGTGGTCCTGACAGAAACAAGGTGAGTGTGAGGAGATGGGGTGGTGGAGGGATGCAGAAACCTGTCAAGAAATATAAATGGGTCGACTGCGTATATATAGGCCTCCACTCGTGCTGATTGGGTAGACATGTTGATTACTGATTGCTGACTGCTGGTTGGAATGACGTGCAAAAGTATCTTTCGTTCCAGTGACCAGGAACTGATTTCGTTGCAGCACACACAATGTTTAGCTAACCACCCCCGCAGTATTAAGAGAAAGCACCATGGAGTCTGGGTGCACCTAGCCCAGATATTAGCCCTGGGCACCTCCTCCATCCCCTCCTCCATCATGTTGTGTATGCCATTAAACACTTGACTAAACTATTCTTTTGTATCAGCGATTCTTTGTACCTCATCTTCACATAGACAAAAACTCCCAATCGCAAAAAAGTTTTTACGCTCGCATGAGGTGGTTTTTCAGGCAATTTGAAAAAGAAATATTTCGCAAAACTGCAATGGAAGCAGTTTTTGTGCATTTACAGGTCACCTGACGTAGATGACGCGGTGTGTTTGGACAGAATACGAGACAGAGTTCTTTATTAAATTCATATAAGACAAAATTATTACAGGAATAATGGATTCTAAACCTCAAATAAATGCCACAATCAAGACCTCGAAGCAGATATGAGGGAGAAACACCCAGAAACACCTCATATGTGCCACTCTCAAGTATAAGAGTCTTTCCTTACCATTAATGTTTGGAAAACACACATACATCTAATAATGGCCAGTGCAGTGGCTGGGATATAGTACATAAACCTACCAGCGTCCTTTGCCATGGTTTTTGGAATGACTTTACTTATCGCGCACATAATCACGCACATTTTCTTATCAGTCACATAACATCGGTTAATGGAAACGCCGTCATTTCGCAATAGTTTTTTTGTAGACATTTAGAAAAAAATCGCAAAAGTTTTGCGCAAATCTGTAATGAAACGCGTCTATACTATACTATACTACTTACCTGAAGTCCCGATCTTCCCGTCCTTGTCGTTCTTCCTCATCCAAGCTCATCTCGTCTACTTCTCTCCTGCAAAAACATTCTTCCTGGCAGTGGCGGTTCTACGCGGAGGCCTAGGGAGGCCCGTGCCTCTGTAGACATGTCCCTGGCCACCCCTGTGGCCACCCCCGCGCTGTAAAAAAAAAAAAAAAAAAAGTAATATGATTTTACACGCGAGCGCCAAAAACCGGAACTAATGCGACGCAACGTTCTACACGGGTAAATTAGTGCAGCGCACCCAAATACTGTTGCCTGCTTTAAGCAAGCGGGAAGGAAGTCGACCGGAAGTTGAAGCCGGCCGCGTGCCACCATCTTGTAGCAGAACTTCACCTGCTGTTAGCATCCCATTGACTCCCATTCATTTTGGCGTCACTTTGACAGCGAATAACTTTACATCTGAGGCGTTTGAAGACTCCATTTGTCCATTATTTATTTCTAAAGAAACACAACAATGTATAAAATGCTCCATTACCTTGTAGCTTATGTTATGGCCCCGTAGAAGCAGTTTTTGTAAAAGTAGGCTAACGATTGCGTCATAACCACGCGACTCTCTGTCGCACAGTAGAGAGATTACCGTATGGACGGGAGGAGAAGCTCGCGGGCAATCGGGGGGACGTGGAGGCAAAATGACAAAATAATTAATCAGAATACCTAGCAAAAGTTGCTCCTGCTCCTAGCTCATGGACAGCTCCTACTCACACTCTCCGTCTCTGCACGTTTCGGAAGGGAATGATTCAGATTTCTCTTGGCACAGCTACTAGAAGACAGACGGGTTGCTCACGTGGTCCGTGTAACGCTTTGCTCTGTTTGAGTCTGCGCGTCAGGAAAGGAAGTGCTAAGAAATCGCTAAAAATGGGCTTTACTTGTCTCAATTGAGATCCAATGAGATGGCTCTGTCCACTTCTTATACTGTCTATGGCTTTAAGTCCGCAGACGGGCTCTGTTTTAGTATTCAAACAGCGCGCGCCTCGTCCGGTTACAGCAGGATGCACGGTAAAACTCTCTCCAATATGATATATTCACATTATAATGCTTGATCTGTAGATATAAAGACTGTGGATTTGCATAAAATGACTTTATTTTGTGTATTTGTATTTTATGTTCGTTGCTGTTTTTAAACGACTCGCTTGTGCCTGTTATCACACACATCACAAGGACTATGAATCAGCATGAAACGCACAATAACTGGAATTTAAAACTGTGAAGAAACAAATGATCAATAAACTGTTGGACAGATATACACTAGGATTTGTGCACTCCACATTTCTTTGCTTTGTGCCGTGAACTTTTAAATGTTTTAAAAGCCGTGAACTTTTAAAAATGCTTTGTGAGCTCTGTTTTAAAGTGTTTCATATTATAATGGTTTTGCGCACTGAAAGATTATTAAAAGTTTATATATTTTTAGCCTGCACAATACATTTAAAATAAGCATAATTTAAAGAAACCGTATGTAAGATTGTGGCCAAAACTGGTACTGCAATCACTTTCAAATTACTGTAGAGCGGTGTATCCCCTCCCCCTCCAACTTCACTTTTAAATGACAATATCCTGGCTGGACTACTGTTGTCAGTGATATAAGTATTTGAAATGAACATGATTTCTTAATGTCTAGTGACATATCAGGGCCATTTTATGATTAAGTGAAATACATTTCTTACATATGGTTCCTTTAATTGTAAATTATTTCTGTGTAGTGTAGTAATAATATATACACTTCTGAATTCTTGACATTCATATATAAATATAAAATTGTGAAATGTATGATTGCCTGATTGAGTTTTATAAGAATACTAATAGTAATTTGTTTTTATTAACATGTTTAGATTGTATAAAATTTCTGTGCAGATTTTTTCAAGAATTACTTTTTGCTGCTGATACACTCACTAAGTTTAATAAAAATACATAATACATTTATTTAGGTGTTAACTGTAATCTTACACTGCAAAATGATAACTTACAAAGGATTAAATTCATCACAATTATGTAAGTATCTGGATATTGCCGCGGGGCGAGGGCTTCGATAACCTCTCTCTTTTTTGACCATACATGTTTTTCATTCCTGATATCTAAGCAAACTTATCAAAGCAGAAGCGAATATCTAAATGTCAGTATCGTTGCTAGGTCTGTTTCAACACCTGGTTTTAGAAACCGGAAAAAAGCAACTATGAGAGATGCAGGGTATTCAGTACATGCGAAGTCTGAACGACACTGTTGTACCCTGGTGTTTTATTTTCGCATTGTACCCTGTACTGTATTTTTAATTTTTTATGGCCTACCTCTTTTGCACCTGCACTCACTCTTGTACAAAATGAATGTTAATATGATTTTAAAGTAAAATAAAGTTTATAATCTTTAAATAAAATGTGTTGCTATTTTTAATGTGCCCCTCTGGTTAAACACTGGCCCCTCCTTGGCCCCCCTAGTAAAATTTGTCTAGAGCCGCCACTGCTTCCTTGTCAGCTAAGTCATCGCCATATTATATTCATCGCAACTGCATTATTCTCCCTGCACCGCTCACCCTCTGCACATTAAATAAACTTGTACGGGGTAACTCCGGTTACAATATCATTGTCTGCAGAACTCAAGATGTTCATAGCCTTTGTTAGATTGTTAGCGAGGCGCTTGATACTATTGAAGTGGAAGTCTCCTACACCTCCATCGTACTTTCATTGGATTAGGGATGTCCTTTACTTCGCCAAACTAGAAAAAATTAGACATTTGTTAAGGGGCTCTCAGGCTAAATTCTCAAGGACGTGGGATCCCTTTTTTGAATATGTGGGGAAGTTGACCTTCCCTGATAATCCTGAATAAATTTAGTGTCCCGCGTCTCTGCTGCAAACGATTGGGCAGTAGTCCTCGGATCGTTACTCACAGCTAATAATTAATGTTTTTTGTTTTTTTTATTATTATTCTTTCTTTCTTTCTTTCTTTCTTTATTTATTTATTTATTTATTTATTTATTATTCATTATTATTATTTATTATTATTATTATTTATATATATATATATTTTTTTTTTTGTCTTTTTTTTTTTAGGGTGTTATGTTTCTGTATTCTATATGTGTAGAGGGATTTTGTTTGTTCTTGTTTCATGTTCAAAATTGAATAAAGAGGTTTGGGAAAAAAAAAAAATAAAAAAAAAAAAAAAAATAAACTTGTATATTCACCTCAATCCTGTCTGCCTTTGTCTGAGTGTGACAGTGAGATGATCAATCTGAAGGATTTTTCAGGTATCAGATAACTTGTAGAGCCTTTTACTGTATTATCAACACAAGTGTAATAAAATAAATGTTAACAAAACGGTAAATAATAGATTAACAGGTTACTTAATTGTCTTGATTATAAACACACTGCTTTGTAGTGCAAATAGTTTTACAGTTTACTACACTTTGTTATTCTTCTTGCTATTTCCATGTAGTGGCTAATGAACCGAATGTCTTGCACAATCACAGAAAACAGATTACTTCTGCATTGAAAAATAACATGAATGTAACAATGTAAAATAGAAAATCATATGCAAATATACAGCAATGCCAAGGTCTCTGGAAAGAGGTTTGGTTAAGTTATATTTAAGTTTCCACGTGGTCGAATGATCAGTCCGATGGCGGTGTCTTCTTCCACTATTTGTTCTGGGTAACAATGCAGCTAGTAAAGGAACAGGAATCAGTTTCAATAGATTTGCTGTATCTGTTATTTTTAATTTGTCAAAGACTCTGAATGTAGTATGTGTCAGGGAACAGACTCGCAAAGAGATGGTAAGAATATAATGCAACACGTTTATTAACAAGTGCAACAGGTGAGTATTTTGCAAACAACACGTAGAAGTAAAAGATGAAGAGTCCAAAGTCAGGTGAGTTGCACAAGTCAAGTCAAGTCACCTTAAAGCTCCAGTATGTGATTTTTTTTGACCACAAGAGGGCGCAGTTTCCCACAATAACAAAGGCGAAGCTTGATGACGCTATGAAGGAGGTGACGATGGGAGATGTCGTTTTTAATGCGTTTTCACCATCTAGCGATGTATCTAAATGAAATTAATGAATCATGATCACGGATGAGGTAATTTATTCGTTTTTGTATTACCTGTATGTCTGATCGTATTATTTTATGTCATCATAATTAATGAACTGCAAGGAACGTGAAATGTTATGCTATATTATCCCGTTACAACTTACAGCTATTTGTCAAATGATTTGTTGGGTTAATGTTGTGCAGTTTTACGTTTTTATGGTTAATGTCGTGTTGTTTAACGTGTTCAAACCAATATCTAAAAGTAAATTTGAACGAACATTTGCAAGTAATGACTATTTTTTAACAACACATATCCGATTGTATTTAATTGTACTGCCATAATCTCGGTCACCACACGTGATAAAAAGCCTTACCGAAGTACAAAGAGCAATATAACTTTGTTTATAAGTGCTATTATTGACAGTTGCATGTCTTACCTGTCTATCAATACACTCGCGAGAGCAGAGTCTCTGTCAAGTCCAAGATAGTCGCGCAGCTCTCTCCATCTCGAAAACGCCTGGCCGATATTTATCCAGGTTTTATTCCTTCGTTTGTCACACAGTCTGCGTGTATCAGAATATGGACGCTTTCGTTTTGTTGGCACTTCAATACTCGCCAAAGAGTAATCGTGATCCATAACAGCAATAACCATCTATAACCACCACTTCCGCATTTGACCATGTGATATTCCGGTGTGGTGGGTCATATTTTTTATTTTATTTATTTTTCTTCTTTGTCAGACGTCGTTATTGTTTATTGTGATAAGAAAAAAAACTCAATAAAGTTGTTGTAAAAAAAAAAAAAAAAAAAAAACGGTGTGGTGGAATATCCGATCACATGGTCCACACCGGAAAACAAGGATAGAGCGGACATTGCGTCACTGAGAGGCGACGTTTCTTTTCCGGGACGGCCAGTTATTTAAAACCGGAATTTCTCTGAAATAAAAAATCTTTGGAGACTTTTGAAATATTGTAAGTACACAACTGGAGGAAATATATCACACTGTGCAAGTTATTTTCGGAAATTTTATTACAAAATTCCTACATATTGGAGCTTTAATTTATATAGCGCTTTTAACAATATGGATTGTTTCAAAGCAGCTTTACAGTGATAATAAGAAATTACCGTAACAGATTGTTTAGGCTTTACAGCAGCTCTAGGATAAAGTTATTGTCCAGCTAAAGTTAGTTTAGATTGATTGATTCACTTCCATTGTTAAGATCATTAGTTATTAATTTAGGGGCCGCTAACACAACACCGTTCTAACAGGAAAACCCTTAACGCGCTCCGGCTGCCCATCCGCACAAAACTGTGCCTGGTGTCTCGAGAACGCACTCCCTGAAATAGGTTTGAAGGTGCAAACAATTATCCGTTTTCTCTGTGCAAACCTCAAAAACGCAAACCCTTGAAAACGCAGACGTCGCGCACATGCACATTATGTATTCAGTCCAAAGCAGAGTTTCCGCTAGAAAAAAATGGTGCCGGTCAAAGTGACCGGCAGAGGTTTCGTTTTCCGGACATTTCAATGATGAATGATGCATATATGCCGGTCAAATATCGCCTCTTAATTAGTCAAGTTGAGGAAAACTGGAGGAAGGCTATGTAACTTAAAAAATGACATAATCAGGCCGAATGCAACATGTTTATTAGCCTATAACTTTCAAAAGAAAAAACGGAAAAAAAACATGAACGTCTGTTTGGCGTCAATCAACGCCAATTGTTTTTACTAGGGTTTCACATTCATAGTTTAACAAACCAATCCCCCTTCCCCACATAAAATATCTGAAGCCTATTGTTTTTACTCAAGCGAACTTCCCAGTGTCTCTCCACAACCTGCAATGCGCATAAGCCGCGTAACCTTGTTCTCTGCAAGGCGACTTCGCTGCTTCGTCTTGCTCCGATTCTGCAGCGAGAACCCCCTCAGGAACACTCGAGACCCATTTTCTACTATGGTTATGTACGTTTCTTCATTCGGATCTATTTGCGATCCATTCCATTCTAAACAAACAAAGCAGTTTATATGCTTCGTCCTTTCATTATTCATTAAGATAATAATTAGCCTAATAAATGCGCGCATAATTATCAGTGAACTTGATAAATGTTGCAGATATGTTTTGCTATGCATGCACAAACAAATGCCTTTCAACTTATGTGTGCAAAATTCCGAATAAAATGAATGTGCAGCAATTTGTACAAATAGAGAGTCTATGTCTAGCTACTAGTTGTAGCCATTAATTAAGCTCATTTAGTTTAATATTTGTTAAAATATTATAATGTTATTTTTTAATTTATGTTGATTATGAAAAGTGAACGAGTAGGATGGATGCGCAATATCGAGAGACATGGAGCGGGTCAGACATGATTTTGACCACTTAATTAAGTTTGGTTTTGTAGAAAGACTTTTTTTGAAGTGAATTTCGTTTTGTATAAATTGTATCTTAATTTTAATTTTTTTTTTTATCAACCAATTGCCTGTATTTAATATATAAGCAGCAAAAATACCAGACGATAGGCCTAATCATGCAGGCACCCGCGCGGTCACTTGCATTGCTCGTGAACGGGAGCGCATCTCATCCTAATTTAACGAAACTCAGCGTAGGCCTCACAGACATGAAATATATCTTAAGAAAGCTTGAAATGTCTTTTTAACAATTTAAAACGAAAAGAAATAGGCTACTCTCTGATTATGTAATCCATGATGCGCATTTATCTCTATAGGCGTTCACTAAGGAGATGGCGATCGTCAACTTCATCTTTACAGCTGTTGTTGCTGTTAATAAACTAAAAATAATTGTATTAAACAATAAATTCAATGAAATTGTAATTGTATTAAAAAAGCAAAATAAAAAAAAAATAAAAATCCTGTTTAAGTTTTTTTTTTTTTTTTTTTTTTTTTTAACGCATTAAGGCAGCTGAGTCACTGTCCTCAGTGCCCAGAAAAGCGCTGAAATGGAGATGAAGGGGAACCCGTTTTTATTTATTTTTTGGCTTATTTTAACTGGCCCATCCAGTTTTCTGGAGGCCCACCTACAATCAAAATCCTGGCGCTGCTAGTGCTTCGGTCTGATAAGAAATAAAAGACCGCATTCCACATTGGAATTCAACCAAGCCATGTAATAATGTTTAATAACTTTCAAACGGTAGAGCCTGTTCCTTTATAACATAGCCAAAGGTCGGTGTATTTTTGCTTTATACATTTTAGGCTTATTCTCAAATTCAGATTGTGTTAGGGGGGCGGGATTATTAGGCAATTTTAATCGGACAATTTGACCGGAGAGTTTTTTTTTTGTCGGACATTTCATTTTTTTTCCGGACAACGGAAACCCTGGTCCAAAGGTATGCGCAATTTAATATATATGTGCGCAGGCATGTAGTTAGCGTTGCCACCCGTCCTGGTTTTCCAGGGATTGTTCTCTTTTTTTTTTGTGAAAATGTACTTCTAAAGTAGAATTCCCTGGTTTCAAATTAAACCGTTTCCTTCTACTGTTACTGTTTTCTTCATGGTTGTGTACATCCAATCCTGTGTCCGTAAATTGGTAAAAACGAGTAAAACAGTGGATTGGCCAATGCCAGGCGTTTACTTTTATTTGACTGGAAGCTCAACTTATTGCCTATCGCTTAGCAACTGCCTGTGCTGTCGGTCGGTCGCACGCATCCACACACATCCAGGATGAAACAGTGTGAGTTCAGTTGCTAGCTAGCTTTTTTAAAACTTTCTGTTTACTCAGTTTTGTGAAATGGGGGGAGAGACGGACGAGGAGGATGTGCCACCAGTGTCAAAGAAAAAACGATTTACAACCTACAACTCAGACTGGGCGAAAAGAGAAAACTTTTCTGAATCTACGTCAGGGAGAGCATCTACGTCAGGACAAATATAGGTAAGAGAGGCAATAGGGAGTCCTACAACTGTTAACATAGTATATTTGCAAATATGGGTTGATCCCCCCCAAAAAACAAAACAAAAACAAATTTCATGAGTGTTTTCACAAATCAAAGGTGGCAACCCTACGTGTAGTCCTTCTTTACAAATCAAACCTCAATAAACTACTTGTCTGGCCTTAAAAATGTATAATACAGATTTTTTTTTTTGTCACGTCTGCGTCCCGACAACATTTTATCTGTACTGAGGTAAAGGGAAGGGAAGGAGGCCTTCACAGGGGAGGGACTGGTTGACACTTCAGGACTGCGTTGTCATTGTGTCCAGGCGCAGGTCCTTCATCAGATCTGGATATGGCCTGGATCCGACGGACTGCAGTAAAACTCGGATAAACAGAGAGACTAATATTAGCGTAGACGCCATTCTTCTTATGATGTACATCAGGATTTATGGGAAGTGTTCCCGGTTACGGCTGATCTAATTTATGCAGCCTAACATTGAATTATAGAAGTCTATAATGTGTTATGTGTATCCTAGGCCAAAGAGATGTGTTTTTAGTCTAGATTTGAACTGACAAGAGTGTGTCTGCTTCGTGGACAATGTTAGGAAGACTGTTCCAAAGTTTTGGTGCTAAATAGGAAAAGGATTTACCGCCAGCAGTCGATTTTGATATTCTAGATATTATCAACTGGCCGGAATTTTGAGATCACAATAGATGTGAAGGACTATAATGCGTTAAGAGCTCGCTTAAGTACTGCAGAGCTAAACCATTTAGTGCTTTGTAAGTAATCAGCAATATTTTAAAATGTATACATTGTTTAATAGGTAGCCAGTGCAGTTTTGACAGAACCGGGCTAATATGGTCATACTTCCTGGTTCTGGTAAGAACTCGAGCTGCTGCGTTTTGGACCAGCTGTAGTTTGTTTATTAAGCGTACAGGGCAACCACCCATAATGGTATTACAATAATCTAACCTTGATGTCATGAACGCATGAACTAATTGTTCTGCATTTTTCATTGAGAGCATATGACGTAATTTCGATATATTTTTAAGATGGAAAAATGTGGTTTTACAGATACTAGACACGTGACTTTCAAATGAAAGATTGTTATCAAAGAGCACACCCAGGTTCCTAACCAACGACGAGGACTTGACAGAGCAGCCATCAAGTGTTAGACAGTATTCTAGGTTATTATGTGAGGACGTTTTTTGTCCAATAATTAGAATCTCTGTTTTTTCAGAATTAAATAGTAGGAAATTACTAGTCATTCAGTTTTTTATATCAGCTAAGCATTCCGTTAATTTTGTGAATTGGTTAAAGGGATGGTTCAGAGTAAAATCAGCCTAGGGTTCTTTGCACTATGACATCGAGCCTTCTTTTACAGGCTTTACCCTAATCACTGAAGTGACCCCGGTGACCGGGTTAGAGGTAGCATTAGCCGTCAGGCAAGTGTTATTTAAATAAACTCCTGATGTACTTACAAACTTTCCAATGCCTCTGTCAGGTTTGTGCAGGTTGCTGAAGACGAGGGAACAGAATTTCAATGCAGCTGGTTTATTCACAAACTCAGGTTACAGGAAAATACAGGAACTCAGGAAAATACAGGAACTCAGGAACACACAACCATACAAAGACGAGAACCGACAAACACTGAGGGAAAACACAGGGCTTAAATACACTGGGGCTAACAGGATAATTAACAAGGTGATTGACAGGACACAGGTGAAAGACATGACTAATTAGAACATATGAGAAACTAATTAACAGGACTAAACCAAAAGCACAAAAGACAGGTGAAAACTAGATAACATCCCCGAAGGCGCGTCCTTGCACCGTATAACATCCAAAGGGGTGGGAGGGTTGGCATCCTGGACTCCAGGACGGTCCAGGCGGAGCAGGCTGGTCAGGGGACCAGGGCGGAACAGGCTGTGGGTGTGGCCACGACGGAGCAGGCTGTGGGCGTGGCCAGGGCGGAGCTGTCGGACCCTCGGACGTCCAGGGCGGAGCTGTCGGACCCTCAGGTGTCCAGGGCGGTGGTGACCCTTCGGGTGGCCATGGTGGTGAGGGCCCTTCCGGTGGCCATGGTGGTGAGGACCCTTCGGGTGGTCATGGTGGAGATGACCCTTCGGGTGGCCATGGCGGAGATGACCCTACGGGTGGCCATGGTAGCACCGGGAACCTCGTCAGAGAGACCTCTGGTCCCCCTAGCAGGTGTACTGCGCCCCCCACAAAATTTTAATGGGGAAATTGACAGGAAAGGGGGGGTCCGGCAGCAAAGAGGGTCTTGGGCTGGGCAGGACCAGCGGCGAAGGAAACTCTGGGCTGGACAGGACTGGCGCAGGATCAGCGGGCTCTGCGCAGGATCAGCGGGCTCTGGCGCAGGATCAGCGGGCTCTGGCGCAGGATCAGCGGGCTCTGGCGCAGGATCAGCGGGCTCTGGCGCAGGATCAGCGGGCTCTGGGCTGGGCAGAACCAGCGGATTGGAAAACTCGGGGCTGGACGGGACCAGCATATCAGGAAACTCGGGGCTGGACGGGACCAGCATATCAGGAAACTCGGGGCTAGACGGGACCAGCATATCAGGAAACGCGGGACTGGACGAAACCAGCATATCAGGAAACTCGGGGCTGGACTCATGGGCCGTAGTCGATGTGTGTGTTGCCCACACACACAGAATAGCTATAATCAGCATTGTGTCTTCATGAGCAGATTCAAGTGTGGCATACTCAGTCTCTGGCGGGCAGGCGACAGGCTCAGACTCTTGCTCGAAGACTGGCTCTGGCTCTTGCTCTTGCTCGAAGACTGGCTCTGGCTCTTGCTCGAAGACTGGCTCTGGCTCTTGCTCGAAGACTGGCTCTGGCTCTTGCACGAAGACTGGCTCGGGGTTGAAGGAGGTCAGTGGCGAGGGTGATTCAGGGCTGATGAGGTAAGGATCGGGCTGGACGTGAAGATCTGTCTGGACGTAGAGATGTTGGTGCTGAAAAAGCTGTCTGGACCCATATCGTCCATATCCTCCCCTGTGACCTCCATGGATCCCTCGGAACACAGCTTGGCGGGTTCCCACAAAGGCCTGCCTACAGATTTCCATCTTCGACTGGAGGTTTTTCTTTTAATGGTCGGTTCTTCTGTCAGGTTTGTGCAGATTGCTGAAGACGAGGGAACAGAATTTCAATGCAGCTGGTTTATTCACAAACTCAGGAAAATACAGGAACTTACAACCATACAAAGACGAGAACTGACAAACACTGAGGGAAAACACAGGGCTTAAATACACTGGGGCTAACAGGATAATTAACAAGGTGATTGACAGGACACCGGTGAAAGACATGACTAATTAGAACATATGAGAAACTAATTAACAGGACTAAACCAAAAGCACAAGAGACATGTGAAAACTAGAAAACATATCTAAACCAAAACACAGAAACGTGACAGCCTCGTTTTATGAGTACAGAACCTATTTGTACTACTGTAGAAGTACATATCTCTCAATGTCTAAGTATCTCAGCGAACAGGAAGGGGGCCAGAGCAAATTACAGTGCCTGACATCGTACTTGCGAGTTCACACACGTCTTTAACATTAATTCACGTTCCGTGTAATAGAATTGCCAATAACTAGGGCACATTTAACAGGATTCACAGTGGGTGTTTCACTGAGTGGGGAGAACCTGTTTGATGTTGTAATCGGAACGGAAGAGCAGTGTTTTGTCCCGCGACTACAGCGTCTCACCGTCACCCAATTGCCCTGCTGCACAGGCTCTACAGTCGGAACCGAACAATGTACAGAGTTCACTAAGCTAGTCGCATCCAAAGCAGTATCTAAAGCCCTTGCACTCTTACAATTAACCTCGATTAAAGCTTGGATGCGTGTCTCTTGTTCTGAAATCTTCTCCGTCAGCCTGACTATCTCCCTGCATTTATCACATGTAAATCCTGTGCTGACAGAGAAGGCTATGCTATACATGTTACATGAAGTGCAAGTGACAATAAGAGGAGAAGATGACATGACTCACCGTGTTTGTTGACTGATCCTACTCACCTAAGTTGTTTGAATGAACTTGTAAAAGACGCAAGCGTGCGCAAGAAAACATAAATAAATAAATAAAGAGTGCACAGATGGCACGCTAACAGGCTTGCGAATTACTAGTGTGTTGTGCTAGCAATAAAGATTTAGATTGAAGCTAGCAATGTCATGTTAATGTGTGATGTTGAGTAATCTATATTTAGCAGTATAAACAACAAGGAATGATAGTAAATAATGATTCAAAACAGAAAGATATACGAAGCTTATAGACGCAAACCAACTCAACAGCAGCAGCAGAAACAAGGCAGACAGGAGCATTCGATCGCAGACAGGGGCAATCCCCAAAAACCCCCACAACACACACACATACCAGTTTGTTGCTGTAAACAAAGACTTAATGAAGCATATCATTCTTTTGCAGGTTTGGAAAGTGATCGAGAGGAAAACTGGAAGTTGAAGATACAATCAAAGGAGTTGGAGACAAGGAGACAAACACTGGTAAGTATCACAGGTAAGGCTAACATGCATTCCTTTTGGGAAGTCCTAGTCGTAGACCAGATGATGAACGTGTACGTGGTGCATGCTATTAAAGTGTGGTGGGTGCAAGGTGATGTTGATGAGTGACAGGTGATGCTGATCGCTGAGTGGGCATGAGGGTGGAGCCTGGTGTGTCCATCTCCACGTCTCGCTCCTGAGGGCAGGGGACCCCCATGTCAAGCCAGTCATCCTCTTCTGTGTGGTGCTGGTCAATTTGGATGAGTCTTGTGGAAGGAGGTAAGTAGCTCAGGGTTGAGTATATCATCTCTGGGAACCCAGGATTGTTCCTCTGGGCCGTATCCCTCCCAGTCAACCAGATACTCCAGATGACCACCCGGGAATACAGGATCTCTCGTACAGTGTAAATGCTTCCAGCCTCGTCAATAGGTGGCAAGAGGGGTTTGTCTATAATACCAAGCTCTGTGGAAGAAGGAGAAACAGGTGATAAATAGGGTTTCAGGTGAGATACATGGAACACTGGATGGATTCTGTAGTGTGAGGGTAATTTTAATTTGAAGGATACAGGGTTGACTTGACTTTCTATCTTGCAGGGGCCAATGAACCTGGGACTCAGATTCTTTTGTTTATAATTAGTATTAGTACACGGTGGTGCCAGTTCCAGTGCCTGAGCCGTTGGTGTCTGTTCCAGTTCCTGCGCCGTGGCCACCCGAGGGGTCTTCACCACCGTGGCCGCCCGAGGGGTCTTCACCGCCCTGGCCGCCCGAGGGAAAGTCTCCGCCCTGGCCGCCCGATGGACTGTTGTCTCCACCCTGGCCGTCCGATGGACTGTTGACTCCGTCCTGGCGACCCGAGGGAAAGTCTCCGCCCTGGCCGCCCGAGGGAAAGTCTCCGCCCTGGCCGCCCGAGGGAAGGTCTCCGCCCTGGCCGCCCGAGGGGTCGTCTCCGCCCCGGCCGCCGGATGGACTGTTCGCTTTGCCCCGGCCGCCCGATGGTCTGTTCGCTTCGCCCCGGCCACCCGATGGACTGTTTGTTTCGCCCCGGCCACCGGATGGACTGTTTGCTTCGCCCTGTTCCCCCGATGTACTGTCTGTGTCACCCTGGCCCCCTTTGAGTCTGTTACCCCCTGTTTCTGTTTCCCTTCATGGACCTGGCCCCCCGTCCCTCCCCCTGATCCTCCACCATGCCACCTCCCTCCTGAACTCTTGTTTTGTTCCGTGTCCTGTCTTGGAGTGTCTGGGAGCCACTCCGTAGAGGGGGGGTTATGTCACGGTGTCTGGTTTATGTTCCTTGGGTCACCACTAGATGTCCTCCTTCCTCACGGTGTCCAGCACACTTTTGAACTACATTCCCCATGATCCTTGTCTTTTCATTGCACTCAGCTGTCCCTTATCACTGATCATTGCACTCAGCCTGTTTCCCATTATCATTGTCATTTCCGTGTGTATAAATACCCTGCCTGTTTAGTGTTTGTTACGGAGTCCTTGTTGTATGTATCACGCCACTTCAGAGTTCTGTTCTTGTCTGTTTGTATTGTTCTTGTTGGATTGCTACTTTGGTTTTGACCCCTGCCTGGACTGTTATGAGATTGGATTACCCTAATAAATAATACTTACTGCATTTGGATCCTACCCTTGTTTTCTACGTGTGGATCGTGACAACAAGATGTCGTCCGCGTAAAGCAGAAGCTTATGTGTAGACTCATTAATTTTAACTCCCTGAATATTCTGATTCTTGCGAATAGCTGCCGCAAGAGGCTCAAGAGCTAGACAGAAAAGCCCTGGCGATAATGCAGAGCCCTGCCGGGTGCCTCTATGAAGTGTGAAATAAGAGGAAATCAAATCATTTGTTCTCACTGCGGCCTGTGGGTCTTTGTAAAGAATCTCTATCCATCTGAGAAAAGTTTGACCAAAACCGAATGTTTTAAGCGTATGAAACATATACCTCCATTCTAGCCTATCAAACGCTTTCTCAGCGTCGAGTGAGATAGCTGCTGTTGGATCGTTGGAGTCCCGCACCGACCACATAATATTTATAAGGCGTCTCACATTATCAGAAGAATTTCTCCGTCTAATAAAGCCCACTTGATCAGGGTGGATAAGTGACCCAAGTGTTTTATCCAATCTATTTGCAAGTATTTTAGATAAAAGTCTACAATCCACAGATATTAAGCTTATTGGACGATAGCTTTTACAGTCAGTCGGGTCCTTTTCTTTTTTAAGTATAAGAGAGATAATTGCTTGGTTTAAGGAGGAAGGTAATTTGCCAGATTTAAATGCTTCTGCAAGCATATTTTCAAATAGTGGTAATAGGTCTTCTGCATAGCATTTAAAAAATTCTGCTGTAAACCCGTCTTGGCCTGGGGATTTACCTGATGGTAGGGCTTTAATTGCATCAAGTATCTCCTGTGAACTAATAGGTAAATCTAAGTCCTCCTGTTGTGATACACTCAACTTAGGAAGGTTTAATTTATTAAGAAATGACATCATCTCTTTGTCTGTGGCATTGTTTTCAGATGTGTAAAGATTTATATAAAATTTCTTAAATACATCATTTATTTCCCTAGATTTGGTTACCAGGCTTCCATACTCAGCCATCACTGCTGCAACCGAAGATTTGCAATTTTTTTGTTTAATGTACCTAGCCAAAAATTTCCCTGCTTTATCCCCAGATTCAAAAATAGTCTGCCTGGCCCTGAACAGAGGATATTCCGTTTTTTTGGATATTATAATATTATATTCATATTTAAGGTGAGTCAATTCTTTTAAAATAGGTTCAGATATATTCCTTTTAAATTTAGCTTCAGTGTTCTTAATTCTCCTTTCTAGATCTGTAAGTTTAGCAGCATTGACCTTTTTCTTATAAGAAGAGTATTGAATAATAAATCCCCTTATAAAGGCCTTCATGGCCTCCCAAGCCACTATGGCAGAGGGAGCTGTGGGCACATTGGTCTCCACATATAACCTAATCTGGGCTCGAAGATCTTCCTTAAATCCTACATCTTATAATAAAGATGAATTAAAACGCCACATCTGTGATCTTTCTGTTTCCTGATATGGGGTCATTTGTAGTCTGACCATGGCATGGTCTGTCAGCAGAATGCTATCAATTAAACAGGATAGTGTCGCAGGTAGCAAGGAGCTGGAAATTAGAAAAAAATCTATTCTTGAATAAACTTTGTGGGCTCCTGAATAAAAAGAATAGTCTCTGTCCGTTGGGTGGTTCAACCTCCACACATCTATTAGGCCCATAGATGAACACATTCTCTTAACCAGTAAGGCAGAATCAGGCATTCTACTTAATGTTGGTTTACTTCTATCAAGGAATTGATCTAAGACAAAATTGAAGTCTCCTCCCAGAATTATGGGGTACTGTCCAATATCATGCAACTTACTTTCTAAGTCTATGAAAAAATTAGGATGATCAACATTGTGTGCATATATATTGGCAAGTATCAGAGCATGTCCTTGTATCTCTGCTAGTATTATAATTATTCTGCCTTCCTCATCTTTAACCTCCCTCCTGAGCCTGAATTGTAGGCTTTTGTTAATTAATATAGCTACTCCTCGACTTTTAGATGACCCAGCACTAAAGGAAACATGTCCTACCCAGTCCCTGCATAATTTAACTGATTCTTGTGGACAACAATGTGTTTCCTGCAAGAATACTACATCTTGTTTTTTAGTTTTCAGATGTCCCAATATTTTCTTCCTTTTAATTGGACATCCTAGACCATTCACATTCCAAGTTGAATAATATAATGTCCTCTCACTACTTGTCATAAGCAATCTAAATATATTTTAGAATAGGATAAGTGGCCATTCTATTATAACATAAGATCCATGGTGCAACATAAATTATACTCATTAACAAGAAAGAAAAAAGAAAAGAAAAAAAACCCTTAATATCAACCAGTAATGATATCACTAACCAGCAGACTGCAAGCCAGTCTGACACAAAGAACAATAGAACAAGGAACATTGTTGAAATAAAACAAAAAGGTGAATCTCTTAGGTCCATGACTTAAGGAACAGGGGCAGCCCGGAGACCCACCGTCCTGAGTATCATATACAAAATTGTGTTCAGGTATTAGATTAAGGAGAACATAAGGATTTCTATACAAAAATAAGAAATTGTTGGCCTTACATGCCCCGGCTATATATATAAAAAAACTAAAAAAAAAACCTAAAAAATCAGCCTCTAAATAATTTATGAAATGCATAGCCGGTAATTTGACCTGATCTGTCCATGTCCAAAAAACAAAACAGAGGTCTGCCAGTTCGCATATCACACCTACTATCTCACATACCGTTACTTTCCCGAGCGTACGGACATAGCAAGATCTTGTAGTTTCCAAGGCACATCCATAACGTGCGGTGCATGGATCGCATATGACGTACTAACAAAGTGTCAGACATGTACCTCAGCGTCTCTCGATGTATTCCATTGCTTTATCTGGGTCATCAAACACCCGTGGACTCTGTCCATTGATGAAAATCTTCAGAAGTGCAGGGTAGAGCATGCCAAACTTTATCTTGCGCTCATGAAGGGCTTTCTTGCAGCTGGAGAATGCTTCTCACTTCCTTTGCGTCTCCCTCGAATAATCCGGGAAAATCATAACTTGTTTGCCGTTCCACGTCAAGCGTTTCTTTTCCCGTGCTGCTTCCAGAATGGCTTGGCAGTCTTTGTATCGTAGCAAGCGTGCCACAATCGTTCGACCATAGTTCGTATCTCCCGCTTCCAGCCGTTTCCCAATCCTATGAGCGCGGTCCATCTCGATTCCTCCCGGTGTTGGATCAATGCCAAGGGTCGCTGAGATAAACTCATTCAGGAACGCGGTAACATTGCTCTTTTCAGTCCCCTCCGGTATCCCCACGAATCTGAGGTTGTTGCGTCGAGATCTGTCTTCAGCTGTGGCCAACCTATCTGTCAATAGTTGTATGTCCTCTTTAGTGGCTCCCATCGGTCTAGCGTTTATGTTAGCTTGCTCGTCCTCTAGCTGACTCACTCGGTCTTCCACTTCTGTGATACGGGAAATGAGGGAGGAAAGCTTTGTATCCACGGAGCTCAGAGACCGACGAATTTCTTTCAAATCCGCCGTTTCCTCTAATATCTTGCTCAGCATCCCGTGAATCTGAGCCATGTCAGGCTGATCAGGCTCCGTGTCAGTGCTAGCTGAGGCTTCTTTGCTAGCTGTTACTCCCCTCGTGCACATGTTGAGCTGAGTCTGTGCGGTTGAGCGAAGTTTTCTTTGTTCAGTGTTACAGCCAGAAGACGAACATTTGCCACCTTCTGACATTTTGAGATCCACGTAACGTATAGAAGAAAAATACCTATATATCTGAACGTATTTTAGGATATAATAAGGATATATACCCAAAGGACAGCGGAGCATACGTTTCAAGCTGCCATCACTTATCCCTGCGTCACGTGACTCTCTTGGGACTCAGATTCTTGCAGGGTAGGCATAACCGGATGTCTTCAATTGACAGCCTTACCTTCTGTCCGCCTGACATCAGCATGATCCTTGTGATAATGAATTGTGATGACATCAGGTGGTGATGGGCTAAGTCCCAGACCCTTTTGCTCTCTTGGAACCAGAAATTCACTGATGGTGAGTTGAATGGTTCTCCTGACCATAGGAAAAATGTTGGTTGATAACCGAGTACGCACTGAAACGGGGTCAAACCTGTACTCTGTTGTCGTAATGAGTTTTGGGCGTACTCAGCGCAGGCAAGAAACTGGCTCCAGGAGTTCTGGTAGTTGTGACAGAAGGTTCGGAGGTATCATCCAATTTTCTGGACTTTCTTTTCAGGCGGCCCATTTGATTGGGGATAAAATAAGCTGGTTATAAAATCTACACCTAGGTGAGACCAGGTACGATCAGGAAGGAGAAGAGGAGTTTGTCTGATGGTAATTGGCGAGAGTTTGATTGGCCCTAGGGTGACCAGGGTGCAGCATGACAACTGGATGACTGTGAGACAGCATAGTCGCTGGACAAAACACAGCTGTTTCTTTCCAATTAGAACATCAAACAGGTTCTCCCCACTCAGTGACGCATCCACTAAGGATCCTGTTGAAAGTGCCCTAGTGATAGGCGATTCTATTACACCGAACGTGAAAATAGAGACACCAGCCACCATAGTCACATGTTTGCTGGGAGCCAGAGCGCCTGGCATCAAAGCAAATTTAAAAATCAAGTCAAGTCACCTTTATTTATATAGCACCTTTTACAATAGAGATTATTTCAAACCAGCTTTACAGTGATCACAGGAAAATAATGCAACAAAGTTTGTTTCGGCTGTACAGCAGATCTAGAAGAAAATAGTGTCATAGTCCAGCTGAAGTAAGTTCAGTGATGGTTTATCTTTGTTGTAAAAAAGTTATTAGTTAATTTATCTATACAGCCGCTCTGGAGAAAACATTGATGTCATCGTCCAGCTCAGTTCAGTTCTCATATATTAGTGTTAATGCAGGCAGATTAATAATATTGTTAAATATAATAAGTGTCCCCAACTAAGCAAGCCAAGTTGGGGACACCAATGAGGCAGTGTTAAAGTTAATGAGATAATTAAGTGATTAATTGAGTGATGATTGACCATTATTGAAGACACCTGCTGTTAACAAGCAGAATCACTGAAAGAGGAAATCACTATTTTATCAGTGTTTGCTTTACTATCACTATAATTAGTGTTTGCTTTAGTTGGACTCATGACCTTTAAATTATTAACATTAGATTTAGGGTGGCTGCTGTAACTGAGTTATAACAGCCAGATGAACAAAGAGAAAAGGTGATCTGGTGGTGTTGGTTGTGTTTTGACATAATTATCACTTGACCTGAATCACAGAATTCATATAGAGCCCAATCACTGGTGCGATTTTCACAGTCCACGATGCAACAAGTAGGCATTTTCTTTTCTTGACGAGAAATTCTCTGGTTAACACACAATTCAATGGGATGGAATGAACTTTCTGACCCAGACCTGTGCACTGAGCGGAGGCTTCATCCTTCAAAGGCCACATACAAAGGCAGATTGCACCTTCAAATGCACCCTCTGTTTCTCGAGCAATACGCTGATTTCACGCAGCCGTTATTTTGAAATCGAAAGCGAGGCTCCGGTGGGAAGAAAACCGGAAGTGTCGCCTTTAATCACAGGAGAGTCGTGAATGCGATGGCGTATTGTTGTGTTTAATGATGTTGTGTAAATTCTAAAACTGTACATACATTTCTTTCATACTTTAGACTATATACAGTGAAATTCATTTATAAATAAAATATTTTTTTTATATAATTCAGAAAGTAAAAAAAGAAGCAAGAATGAACTATACACATATCCTATATTGGATATTAACATCCAAAAGTGTAAATCGCGGCAGCAGCTTCAGGTTGGTAGTCCAAAGGCATTGTTGTTTATCTTTACTTCCGAGGTTTTTCCCACCGGAGCCTCACTTTCGATTTCAAAATGGCGGCTGCGTGAAATCAGCGTATGAAGGATACAACAGACGGACACTTCGTGGCCTAACCTACCCCAGAATTCATTGTGTGCCGGTGACAACATTATTTTTATTCAAAGAAAATGGCGGGTGATTCTGTGGTAGCAGAGAAATACACTTATAAATGTAAGTATTGTGTTTTAATTTACTCAAATAACTAACGAAACAAGTGTTAAAAGCCAGGGATCTTTCTTAAAAAACAAACTTAAATTAAAAATGTTACCACAGTGCAGCTTCATTTGTTAGGTGGTCTGAGGCAAAACTTTCTCTAATATTTTGTTTTGTTTTAGGGAACAAGGAGCAGACAACTCCATTTATTAAAATGAGGCATGGAAATGATAATTTATTTACCTTATTTCAGCTACGACCCATTAGTAATTCCCACTAAGCTCTCTTGTGTATTATTATTGTGTACAATTAGTCCTCACCCTATACAAAGCCCACAACAATAAGACAAACAGTACATAAGGCAATAGCCTTCCACTGTTATTTTTTTGTAGTGCTGTCATGCAATATATGTCTACAAATGTTTTAATCAAACTTGAGGATCCAGAAATATGATTTCTGGAGTATTTGTGTCATATAAGATAAGATAAGATAAGATAAGAGGAACTTTATTTATCCCGAGGGAAATTCTTTTGTCACAAGCATGCTCAATGCAGCCAAGGAATAAGAAAAATATACAGTAAATAATAATAATAAAATGAAAAACAGTATACATAAGTACAGTAAATAATAATAACAACAGTGAAATAGTGCAAATAAAATAAAAATAAAATACAATAAAATACAGTAATATAACTATTAGTGCAAATGGTTCTGAAAAATGACAGTGCAAAATAAATAAAGAGAGTATAAGTATATAATAGTGGAATGAAACAAACATTTAATGACATACATTTGTGTAATATTGCACGATTTGACTACGGACAAAGTAACATTAGTATTAATATTATTGTTAATCCTGAGAAATCACCTACAGAGCAGTGAAGAGTTGTACAGTCTTATTGCCACAGGTAGGAAGGATTTCCTGTGACTGTCAGTTCTGCATTTAGAGGCGATGAGTCTATTGCTGCGTGTGTTCCGATGGCCCATCAAGGAGGCATGCATGGGGTGAGAGGGGTTGTCCATGATACCGAGAAGCTTTTTTAGCATTCTCCTCTCAGTTACCTCTGTCAGGTTCTCCAGACTGACACCCAGGACAGCACCAGCCTTTTTAATCAACTTGTTCAGCCTGTTTGCATCAGCTGTCTTCACCCCACTGCCCCAGCACACAGCAGCAAAGAACACGACACTCTCTACCACGGAGTGATAGAACATGGTCAGCATTTTCCTACATACGTTGAAAGACCTAAGCCGCCTCAGTAGGAAAAGCCGACTCTGCCCTTTCTTGAAAACAGCGTTGATGTTGTTAGACCAGTCCAGTTTACAGTCAATGTGTACCCCCAGGTACCTGTAGTCCTCAACTACCTCCACATCAGTCCCTCTAATGATGACAGGGGTGGGAGGAGGAGCCTGCCTCCTAAAGTCCACAATCAATTCCTTTGTCTTTGTGATGTTAAGCTGTAAATGGTTTAGCTCACACCACTCAACAAAGCTGTCCACCACACTCCTATATTCCTCCTCCTGTCCATCCCTGATACAGCCCACAATGGCAGAATCATCAGAGAATTTCTGCAGATGACATGACTGAGACTTGTACCTGAAATCAGACGTGTAGAGGGTGAAGAGGAAGGGTGATAGGACGGTCCCCTGTGGCGCACCCGTACTGCTCAGGATGTTATCAGAGCAGCAGCTCTTCAGCCGTACATGCTGTGGTCGATTTGTTAAATAGTCCGTAATCCAAGCTACCAGTGAGTCGTCCACCTGCATTTCCGTGAGCTTATTCTTCAGCAGTGATGGTCTGATCGTGTTAAAAGCACTAGAGAAGTCGAAAAACATGACCCTCACCGTGTTCCCAACAATGTCTAAATGAGAATATGCCTGGTCCAGCAGGTAGATGATTGCGTCCTCCACACCGATACGGGGTTGATATGCAAACTGTAGTGGATCCAGCCAAGGCTCAACAAACAGACGCAGGTGTTTCAGGATGAGTCTCTCCAGCGTCTTCATGATGTATGAAGTCAGAGCCACTGGCCTGTAGTCACTGGGGGTCGACGGATTGATTTTTTTGGGGACAGGAACCAGGCAGGATATCTTCCATAGCGACGGGACCCTCTGCAGTTTCAGACTCATGTTAAAGATCTGATGTAGAACTCCTGACAGCTGGGCAGCACAGCACTTGAGGGCCCTGGGACTGACACCATCAGGGCCAGCAGCTTTACTGGAATTGAGTCTGCACAGTTCCCTTCTGATGTTATCTGCTGAGAGGGACAGAGAGACACAGGCTGAGTGAGCAGGAGAGGGGGGAGGAGAATGGAAAAGGTGGTAGGAGCTGAGAGTGGGGACAGGAGACGCAGGGCAGTCAAATCTATTTAAGTGCAGATTTAAGTTGTTTGCACATTCAGCATCTCCATCTATCCCAACACCTCTCTTCTGTCTCAGGCCAGTGATGGCCCGCATTCCATTCCACACCTCCCTGGTATTGTTCTCCTGAAGTTTGCTTTCCAGCTTCCTTTTGTAGGACTCTTTTCCCTCTGCAATCTTGTCTTTGAGCTCCTTCTGCACCAATCTCAGCTGTTCTTTGTCACCGCTTCTAAAAGCTCTCTTTTTCTTGTTTAGTGTAGCTTTGATGTCTTTGGTTACCCAAGGTTTATTGTTGGGGAAGCAGTGAATGGTTTTTTTGGGAACCACTGTGTCCACACAGAAGTTGATATAATCTGTAACACAGCCTGTCAGATTGTCAATATTGTCTCCATGAGAATTACAGAGAACGTCCCAGTTAGTTGCCTCAAAGCATCCCTGCAAAGTCTCCTCTGTCTCCCTTGACCATCTTGTAGCAGTCTTTGTAACTGCAGGGAGTCTCTGGACGGCAGGTTTATAAAGGGGCTGAAGGTGAACAAGGTTGTGATCAGCCTTGCCCAGGGGAGGGAGAGGGATGGAGGTATATGCCTCCGTAGCATTGGCATAGAACAGGTCCAATGTTTTATTGTCTCTTGTTTTGCAGTCCACATATTGCTTGAACGTGGGTAAAACAGTGGTAAGATTTGTGTGGTTGAAGTCGCCCGTTAAGGCTACAAACGCGGATGGGCATCGATTCAGGAGGTCCGCTGTCGCGGAGCTGATGACGTCATACGCCCGCGCCGCGTTCGCGTCCGGGGCAATGTAAACAATGATGATTATGGCTAAGGAAAACTTTCTAGGCAAATAATATGGTCTAAGACCGACTGCTAACAGTTCAATGTGTTTGTTACACACAGCCATCCTCACCTTAACATGACTTGGGGAACACCATCGGTTGTTTACATAAAGAGCGAGTCCTCCTCCCCTCTTCTTCTCGCTACTGCCAGGGTACCTGTCCGCTCTCACACACGTAAATCCGTTTAGATCAACCACCGGATCCGGAATGTTTTTATGCAGCCATGTCTCCGTGAAACACATGACCACTGCATTCTCGGAAAATTTTCTCTTTCCTTGTTAGCATCGTAAGCTCGTCCATCTTATTTGCTAGCGATCTAACGTTACCCATCACTACTGACGGGAGAGCAGGACGAAATCTTTTCTTCTTCAGTCGTCGTGCTTTCCCGGCTCTGCAGCCACAGTATCTCCTCTTGATCTCCGCGGGGATGTCGTACTAAACACCAGCGCGGCTGTGCTGTCGGAGTCCCAGCAACTGGTCCCGGCTGTAAACAAAGGGGCAGCGTGGCGTCGCGGTCATCGCAGAGGAGTTTTTATTTTTGAAATTTACTTAACAATGCAAAAATTATAAACTAAAAAGCTTAAGTAAATAAAAAGCAATAAATATATAAAAGAAAAAAAGAAAAGAAAGAGAAACGGAACTTAAAAAGCAGAGAGCATGCAAGAGCATGCAAGAGCATGCAAGACAGGCTGCTATCCGAGACAGCGCCGGACGGTTGGGTCTATTTATAATGTTAAGATTGCACCCCTTCCTTTTTCTCTTGCTTTAGGACAATTCTGGAGAAAATGGGCCTGCTGGGGAAGGTCATTGTCTGTCTTAGGATTGCAAGTGTCCTGGGACAGGCGAGGGAGTAAGTGGGAAACCCACTGCTGCAACTTGGCCATGGTTTGTCCTCATGGATGAAGTGTTGGGACAGAGGCATTCCAGGATTTCATTTCCTCATTTCACACAAGGGCCGAGTTCAGCAGTGGATGACCAAGATAAGGAGGAACCAGAGCCAGCACCAACACCAGCCAAGAGAAAATTAGACAAACAGGATGAGCTGATCGAGCTAATCAGGGAGGACATAAAGTTTCAGAGAGAGACAGAGGAGAGGAAATCACAGGAGAGCAGGGAGAGAATGGACAGTTTGTTTTCTCTTCTTGAGAGAATGGTTGAGAAATAAAATGTATTTGTTCAAATTGGTAAATGAAAAAAATTCTATATATTATTTCTATTTAAATGTCACTTATAATTTGTAAATGAAACAAAAAATTAATTTCTGTAGATTGTTTATTTTTGTAATGCAACTTGAAATTTGTAAATAAAAGATAGTTAATTGTTCTGCACATTGTTTATTTTTTGTAATGCAATACTTTACAAATTATAATTTATAAATTATAAATTAAATTATACTATACATTAATTTTTTGGTGATGTAAATTAAAATTTGTAAATTAATTTGTTTTTTGCTATTTACAAGGCTATTTACAAGATAAGTTTAAGATCAGAAAACAAAATAAAAGTTTACATCAACAGTAAATAAAACATATTGGAAGAAAACATTTCAACTCAAGTCACATTTATTTATATAGCGCTTTTAACAATACAGATTGTTTCAAAGCAGCTTTACAGAGATAACAGGAAAATAATGCAAAAAAGTTTGTTTCCAGAAGAAAATAATGTTTTGTATGTACACATTTATTGAGCTGAGCAGGGAGACCCTGGTGTTGCTGCTGGACCTGGATGGGCTCCACAGTAGAAACCCTGGTAAGGCCTCTGCCAGCGGGACATCATCTGGGATGAGTGCATATTTCCACTGTCCACTGCGTTATCTACCAACAGGTTGATGGCTGCCATGTCACTAAGATGTTTTCAGAAAGAGGGAAGAATAAAATAAATGAACTCAGATCCTCAAATCAAAAAAGGTGTGATGCACCTCCAGTGCATGCAGGAAGATGGCCTGGATCTTGGTCTTCATCATCCCGAAAGCACGCTCTATAATGGACTATAAATATAGTCTGCCAGGATAAAGAGTGTAGAGTGGGCTGTGGCGGAGCACTCTTGTCATGTTCTTAAAATATCAAAAGCATGTATTCAGCCAGTGTTTTATGAAGACTTCAGATGCTCAACACCTATGAAGAGACGGCGCCAACTCCTGCAAAGACTTTAGATGACGCAACTCTGAATCAACATGCACCAATGCTTCATTTTTCTAAATGTCATAATCATTTGTTAACAAACAAGTATTCATTACTTCAATGAGCTCATTGTTTCTGCCTTAAATTAATACATTTTTAGCTAACTGTGATTTTGTATATGTACATTTCTGAAATACTTAACTTAGACAAATACACCTCTGAGAACAGATCACTCTAAATTGTAATGTGGACTCATGCATTTTCTGTAAAGCTGCTCTGAAACAATGTGTATTGTGAAAAGTGCGATACAAATAAATGTGAATTGAATTGAATTTTACTTTTTTATTTGATTTTAAAAAAAAATATATATTACTGCTGTGTGACTGTATGTTGCATTTTACTTCTGCACATGTTTAAGGTTGGTTACTTTGAACTTTTATTATATGTTATTACTTTATATAGTTTTGGATAGTTTAATCTACAGCAATGCATCATAATAAGACCGCATTTTTTGTATTTCTATTAGATAGTGTTCATATTTTTTAACCAAAATGTAATATCTAAATCGTAATATCCGTGATGTCTAAAGCATGTTGTTCATTAAAAGTACAATATCTGCCTCTGAGATTAAGTGGAATTGAATAATAGTCTTAAATGTATAAATGTGAAAATAGATTGTCACAGTTACATTTGACATAAGAAATAAACTAAGTTAACTATAGTTGCTAACAATATAGAAGTGACATTACACAGTTTAACCATACATATTTTACCTGGTTATGGTCTGGTGTCCCGTCGTCGCCAGTGTCGAAGCATGTCAAAATCCAATAAAAACTAATTTAAAGCAAATAAAAAAATCTAAACATCCGCTGTCAGCTGTCTCACAGCTGCTAGGCCATTTAACAAGGCTCGGTTCAGTGTTGCCAAGTCTGGGATTGGGCTACTTTTACACTGTTGCTCTGGGTTGTTTGTATAGTCCGCGGGTTGAAGTTATCTTAACCCCCCATATTTCCATCTCATTACCATCTCAAATATTTGAACCATTTTGCTCTGTTAAATCACAACTGAATATTATGAAAATATGGTCCATTAAAAAAGAAAATGGGAAAAATTAAATGGGTGCAAACGTTTCAACACTGACTACTCAAAATGAGCACCGCAACTGCAGAAGTGCTACCCACTAAGCCACTGTGCCACCAGTTATGTGAACTGCAAAAATAATGTTTGAGTGCATGATCGGTTTACATTCACCATGCTTAATCTAGTAGATTGCACATTTTAGATAATTACATTATCTGAAAGCAAAGAATTCAAGTTAAGAAGAGAAACACAATAATTTCTTGATCACAAATAATATGATTGAGTAAATTGAACAATATTATGTATTCCCATTTTTGTGAATGAGCTATTTCAGTACTTCCTTCTGGTTCATTTGTCAAAGTGCATCATCAAGTGTTCCTAAATGTTTTTTTTCTTTTTTTTCCCTAATTATTAGATATATTAATGAATTGTAATATTGTATGTTGTAATTAGTGTATATTCAGATTTTTCACTTTGTTTGTCAGACACATTACAGTTTGCACCTACAGTACAAAAAAATAAAAAAAATCTGAGTTGGTCTTGATTAGTTGCTTCCAATTTTGTTCTGTGAATCAGATCTTGTTCTAAAAAACAGAGAGTGACTACATATAATAGACACAATCTCTCAGTCTTGCTCTTTTCATTCTAAAGGCTCATTACACACAGATGTCTTCACAGTGGAGGCTGCATGCATCCAGATATAAGAGTGCCTTGTTCAGGATCAAAAGATTTCTAATTGCTGGCCCTTGTTCCTGGCTCAGGGTGAGTTAAATGATGTGGATCTACTACGTAATGTCTATAATATCCTCAGTGAACCCACTCCTTTGGCCATCATTGTTTTAAGTCGAGAACCAAATGTTTGGAGATGCCAGCTTGTACACTTTCAAGGCAGGTCCCACGTGCAGGAAAACACTGAAAATTTTTTTCAATCAAGTCATCCTCCAGAACTCCCCATCCCAGCAGCTGTACAAGGTTTGGGAAAGTGTCAAATGGGAAATGTGACTTATTTCAACTGTGCATAAAGTCATCCAGTAATGCTTTTACTTTGTAAACATTTGAAACTCTTTATCACACTATTTGCCTTGCCACACTCTCTGGTTGTCATTTTTCCTCGATTAGTGGGTAGGTGTTGGAGAAAACATAATACCATGGCTTCAGAGCACAATATGATTTCTTTTCACTTCTCATTTCATCCTATTTATTTTTGATCAGTAAAGGCGGGCATACACTGTGCGATGTCTGTGCGATTTCAGCAAGGTACCTACTCACACTGAACGTGTAGATCGCATGCCATGTAAAGCCAAAGCTCAGGATTTATGTGCTCACACTATGCGGTCTGAACGTCGAGCTGCGACTTCACTGCTCACACTATACGTGTGAAATATGTGCAAATCAGCGCGATAAACCCTCGTGCCGGGTTGCGCCTATAGACGATTTCATGTATCCAGAGATATTGTCAAAACAAGCATCAGCTATCAATATCAAGATGACTTAGCATTTCCAATTTATGTAATAAATTATTATTAGTATTATTGTATTATTATTATTAGGGAAGGCCTAGGCTACTTTTATTATTAAATTGATAGGCTATTATAATTAAATTGCCACGCAATAATTTCATAGCGCATCACCGCAAAACCAATGTGCTGTGAGGATAATAAAATATTACATAGAAGCAGGTGCGGCTGTTTCATGCGAGGGGGGCTGGGGGCTGGGGGCTGAGGGCTGGGTTGGAAAATATGTGACGTCATTATGTTGGGTACTATACGGTTATCCGGACCACATGTGATGACCTACCCCAACCCCGCCCCTAAACCTACCCGTCACTGGGGTTACGACCAACCAAGAGCGGTTGTGGTCACGTGTGGTCCGGATAACCGTATAGTACCATTTCATATTTATGTTTAAATATTATGTTATTTTTTAATTTAATCAATGTTGATTATGAAAGTGAGCATATGCAGCATGAGAAAGATAAAGATACATCATGATATGCGCAATATGACTGGAGACATGGAGTGGGTAAGACATGATTTTGACAGCTTTTTTTAAATTTTGAAGATTTTAGTTTTGTATAAATTGTATCTTAATTTTGATTAATGTTTTATCAACCAATTGCCTGTATTTAATAAATAAGAAGCAAATATATAGCAGACAATGTAATAAGGCGCAGGCACAATCACTTGCATTGCACGTGAACTGAGGGCGCCGAAACTCAGCTTGTGCATCACAGATTTGAGAAATATAGGCTATCTATTATAGAAAGCTTGAAATGTCTACTTTTAAACGAAACTATTCAAAACGAAAAGAAATAGGCTACACTCTGATTATGTAATCCATATGAAATGTGCATTTCACATTCATTTCTCTCTGGCGTTCATGGCGAGTCTGCATCGCCAACTTCATCTTTGCAGCGACACAGAAAACACCAGTTTATCAATAAACAATTAAATGTCTCCTTGCTATTTTTGAAACATTCATACTTTTGCCGGTTCTTTATGCGTGCGTGTATTATGTACACACTCATTATCCTGTATATAGCCTATTTAAGTAATAAAATTAATATAAAGGGGTGATTTGTCCACTAATGGCTTAAATGAACAACTACTAGTTGACTAGAAAAAAACATATAATTAATTATTAACAGTGTATATGTCTGAACACTGCAATAATTCATCAATGAAAATTTAAAAACAGCTTTATTTCAAAAACATTGTTTAACAAATTAATAAAAGAGGCAAAGTGTACATCGCAGGTGGCTTGGAAGACGTGGGTAATGGTTAATCCATTTTGCAACACGAACTAGAGGTACACAACAGTAATTTGTTGCTAGTTTGAACTACAGAACTTAAAGATCTCCCTCTTTTCGTTTTTTTTTTTTTTTTCTGCAGATGAAACTTCTGTTTTCGCGCAGGCGCAGTGAGGAAAAAAACACTGAGTTTAGGGCAATCGGTTCGTAGCTCTGCTTCAACTGTGTGATATAGTCACGAGGAGCGACCAAAATTTCTAACATGCCAGAAATTCATCCGACCATCTGATTGTCGGTGTTGTGCCGAATTTCGACCCCCTGTCAAATTATTACCCCCCTCGTTGAAGTCAGTACCAGATTGCCTAATCCAAACCCCACCCCTAATCCTAACCCCTCCGCCACAACTAATCCTAAACCTACCAATACTAGCGGGGTTATAATTTGGCGGGGGTCGAAATTCGGCACAACACCGGTCGGGAGAGGTTAATCGACTCTCGTTTCCCCCTGTAGGCCTACACTGCAAGAACACTGCGCGACAAACGACGCACGACAAAGCTGAAAATCGGCCCGACCCGAAAAAGAGTTTGCATGGGCATCGGAATCATTGTATATGGGTGGGACAAGACCCACCCACTTTTTAAGACCAATGATATTGGACCCACGTACTTTTACCGTCTCTGATTCAGCGCATTTGTCTTTTCATAGCGCTGTCAGTCAAATCCAATTATTAGGGAATTCCCTAATAAATTAAACTCCGCTGAATCGCTACTTTATATTTCTCAATGAGCCGCAACTGATGAAAGTAACCGCCCGTTGTACCTTTCCAGTCAAATATTGCGTTGCAAACATCAATAACAGCTTTAAATTGTCATTGCTGGCAGATGACCATGGTATTAGCAGGATAATCCATGGATAGCTGTGCATTTAATGCACGACTTGGAGGCAAAGAACCGCCCGACGTGAAGTGGAGTTTAGTTTACTTGTTTTAATTAAAAGGCACCAGAATAGCCTACATGAAATGGTATTTACTCCAGTAACATTTTTCTGGGGGAGGACCCACCCACTTTTGTTTTTCTTCCGACGCCCATGGTTGTACGAGTCAGAATTTGGCTCAAAATCGGACGAAAAGCGCACAGTGTATGCCCGCCTTAACACAGATCAATGTCAGTGTTAGTTTGGATTCGTTTGTCATCACCTGCCTTCATCACTCATTTGTTGTCACGGACACTAATCACGTCCAGCTGCGTTCATTATTATTTAAATCTTATGGGAGATCAAATATGTGGTAAATTTCTACCAGCATTTTAAATGCTTTATCCTGTTATTTTAAATGTTTTCCTGAGCCCAGCTGTGATCATACATAATTTCCTTAGTTAACCAGCATTATGTTACCCCAAGTCCAAGCATGTGTTGTGTGAATGTTTTTGCTCTAAATTAGTTTTCAAAATTTGCTGTTTATAGTTAATTTATTTGATATCTTTTGTTGTATTAGCCAGCAAGTGCCCAAATAATTAAGTCTTGTTGATTGTTGTGGCTCTCTCTCTTGCATTGTAAACAATCTGTTGAATGAAATAGAAAAAATGTTCTAATGGTTTGAATCACATTTTAAACACCCTGCTTGATTAGCCGTGTGCACAAAACCAACTGTGACCCTAAAGGCTTTTTAAATGAGAGATACAAATTGGTAACACACGAACAGCCTCATAAAAATTATTTTACAAGGCTGCAAAGATATGGGCATGTAGATGGATTATTCAGACAGCAAATGTTCAGCTGCTGAGAAGGGAGGGGGAGCAGTCCGAAAGAGAATGAGACAGGGAGAGAGAAATGAGTATAAGTCTTTGTACCAGAATTAATATAAACTGAAAGAATTTTACGAATAGTGACGTCAAACAATAAATCTACAATAGGATCTAGAAAAAATGTGATCGTGATTAAACCAGAAAATCACAAAATAGCTGAACAAAAACATTTCCTAAAGCTTGGGCTGGTAAACATTAGATCGCTGAATTAGATTCACCTAAGGCAGTTATTGTAAATGAAATGATCACAGATAGTAGTTTTAAAGTAGGGGAGAGCGGGACACAACCTTACGCTTTTTGACTTTCTCAGTTTGTGTAAACCTACTTAGGGTTCAGGATATTTTTTTCCCCCCACATTCATTTCACACGTCTAGTACAATTATGTGGTTTTGTTTCATTAATACAGTGTATTCTTTTTTTCTTGATTTACCCGAAAGAATGGAAGTGAAATGTGACAACATGCCCCATAGGTGGGGCATGTTTTAACATGTGAGGGGCACCATTGTGCCAACTTTTTCATATAAAATAATGACATCTTTAAATAATTAAAAATAAACAAATTTTTGAGTTTGACAACAGACACACTGGAAAACACAGCTATACAACGTAGTTCAAAACATAATTACATAGTTCTGGCATGAAACTCTGAATGGTGCAAGCTGATAGGTCTCTAGCTTATTGGTAGCAATCATGTCGTTATCTACTTAGCACAGCTGATTGGTTGCTGTTGCATCAGCAGCCAATGAGCTCGCTGCTCAAACATTCAAATACTGGCATTGTTTGCTGTTAACATTCAAATGCTGGCAACAGTTTGCAGTGCGCTTTCAGAACACATAAAAAAAAAAAAAAAAAAAAAAAAAATCTCTGCATGTGGTGTGGTCTGGTTATTAATTCCTAAGTGGAGCAATCTTTACAAGTTTTAAACTAGCTTCATGTTAGAAGTGTTTTAAACTTGCATCATGTCAACAGTGCACAATTGAATCACTGACTGAAGCATATAGTGGTGAGCAGATCGAGGCTTCGTGGAACACTTAAACTGTTTGAAGCAAATGTGCCATATGTCGAGGCTTCGAAACAATACAACACCCATCTCCACAGTGACCCCTAGTGGTCAGAACAGTGTAAATGCAACAAAAACCCGGGCCAAACATACATAAAACACCTTTTACAATTTTCTTTTGAAGTAAAATCTTTCATTTGGAATCATCTAATAAGATTATGAAGTGTCTATATGTTCTCTTGTCAATTGTCAGGGTTTGTTTTGTTTGTTCTATGAATAGCTCTGCTTACAGGCCAATAAGAGACTATTAAAGACCATTATTCATTTTAATTATACTAATGTCTAATTAAAAAGTCTACAAATGTATAAAACTGATCAGAGATCAGGTAAAACCCACAGACACTTTCATTGGTTCTCAGTGACTCCTCATATTAATGGGTTGACAGAGATCATTGGCCCCAACAGTGAACCATTGAAATTTCGAGGTGTTTCGAAACAGTGATGACGTAATGAAGCCTTGTTTACTGAAATCATGTGACTCTGGCAGTTTGATACACGCTCCGAACCATTGATTTGAGACAAAAGATTCGTAAAGGTTTCGAAGCTTCATGAAGCAGTGTTTTGAAATTGCCATCACTATATATAACAGCAGTGTTTACTGCATGTGTCAATGTAGCAGCGGTCTGTTGTATGTCATTGTTGTTTTATCCACTGTTATCATGTATATGAAAACAGTTAAATTGATATAAGCATTTGCGCTTTAAATGGTGTTCACCATACTTAGCGGTATAATTTCAATTCGCATTCATTTATTTTCAAGAGCAATGTTTTTATTAGCAATGCTATATGTGTGTGGTTGATTCAGATGCTCGTTGTGTTCTTTTAGTCACGCTAAAAGAACAATCAATACAGTTAAACTAGTGTCATGTTTATAGTCTGGCGAGTATTTACTAAGCATAAGCTGGAGCGTTATGCAGTTGCGTCTATGCAGCAGATGGTATATCGTTTGTATCTCTATGAGCATGCTGGCTAAGCTGTTGATGAGAGGTTAAAGTAAAATTAGCATTCACATCAGTGGGGTTACATGTTTAGCTGCAAAAAATTATGACATCTTTTATTCAAGGGTAATGTTTCATTAGCTATGCTAACATGTTTACGCAGCGTCAGAGCATTCTCCTATTATTCATTATCGCTTCTAATGGCTTTTCATTTATCAAATAAGAGTATAGGGTAATGATAATATTATCAAATGGTAAATCGATGATACTTGCTCAGGTGGTTGCTGGTTTCCTATGTCTATCAGCTTGCAACGTTATATATATTAACACATAGCATGCATTTCTAGTGCTAAGCCGGTCAGCAAGGTAGCCAAGGCGCACATAGCCTTAAGTCACTAGTGCTAAGCCGGTCAGCAAGGTAGCCAAAGGCGCACATAGCCTTGGGTCACTAGTGTTAAGCAGGTCGGCAAGGTAGCCAAGGCGCACATAGATAGTAAAACATGTGATTCAAATACTGGCATTGTTTGCTGTTAACAGTTTGTAGCGCGCTTTCAGAACCCTTCCCCAGCTCCACCTGTATAGATCTACTATGGGGTTAATTGTATGGTATGTTACATGACTTGCATGCTCACAGTAATGTCTGTGAATGTATTTGCAGTAGCAAGTCTCGGTACAGCAGCAGATCTATTTTGCCAAGACTAAATACATTGTCATGTCCATTACCATGACAATCTCTATTACCATACCAATCTCCTGAGAGTTGTCATGACAGAATAATAATTAATAATTTCTGAACATTGACTTTAGTAAATTATTCACCTTTTTCTCATGGTTTCTCAATAGAATTCATAAAAGTATAGAATAGAATTGCATAGTTCTAATAGGGGCACATCGTAACACAGTGTTCCAAAGAACTCCACCTGCACAACTAGGATTTAAACCCTGCTAGGTACTTCTGCTGGTTAGATTAGCATTAAACAACTGTTAAATAACAGATTGGATTTGGAACAGATGTCTACTTTTAAATAAACACAAAAAAGAGATCAAAAATTAACATAAGAAATTATTTACTTTTGTTATGGTTAAATAAATGTTCAGTGATATCTTCCAAAGATTTCAGAATTTTGGCAAAAAAAACCAAAAAACTGTTATAGTGTTGATATGGCAACTATACACTAAGTTTCATCATGCTGGCATGTATGGAAGTATTTAAAACAAGAGTGCTACAACTAGCCCCGCGTTATGTTGTTCCCTGCTCACCCCTACTCTGCCTTACTGAAACCTGGCTTAATGTTATGAACAGCAGCTACGCTAATTTTTTTCCATTTGTTTTTCTGCTTTATACTAGAGAGTACATCAGCTCTAGTTTGGATCCAGTCTCTTTCAAAGTGGCCTCAACTACAGGTGGGAGTACCCGTTATTTGGCGTGTTCCCACCACAGGAACTAGGAACGATTTTAGTACTAGGAACTCCTTTTAGAGGAATTAATTTCAGAGTAGGGTCTAAACCAGCACTATTGGAACTACCAGTGGCTTTAATATACACTGATTGGCTGAACGCATGTGAAACACCAGCACCCGCCATTTTTAAAAAATCAAGCAAATTGTAAACACAGTGTAAACACACAAATTATAGCCTATATATTTACTCCAGAAACTCACTCTACGAACATGGAATACAGTGATAGATGGACCTCTTAACCTTTACGCTAAGGAGAAAATCCAACGCAAAACATGATTATGTATTTCTGCTCAGCTAGCAACACTGGACATCAACAACATGGCATACGCTAATAGGCTAATAGTTCCTACTGGCAGTGTGAATGCAACCAGGAAAATGTTCCTAGGGAACCATTAGTTCTCGGGGAACCACTCTGATGGCTAGTTCCTAGAACTAAGTTTCTAGAACTACCCGGTGCCAAAGCCCATATAGAGAACAGGATTGCTCAAGACGTCAAAAAAAAAATGAAGCCACTGTGGCCCCATATTGGTATTCCCTAATTACTCCATCACATTCTATTGATTTTATAGGAAATCATCTGATTTGAATGAGAAAACATTACCTAACAAGTTAGCGTTTTTATATCTGAAGTCTCCCTGTACATTCTTACAATGCAAACGTCCTAAACATTTTAAGTCCCCCTGTGGTGAAAATCAAGCTCTTAATTTTGTTTATATGTCTATGTGGTGTTTTTAATTTGTTTTAAGACAAAACATGTTAACACCATTGCTGAGTATTTTCTCCTTTTCTCGCTGGTGTTTCTAACGTCACAAACTACCTTGTAACCAATCACGTCACTGTATACATATATAAGCTCCTTCAGTATTATCAGCAGCTATTGCGTTCTCAGGAGCTAATTACCCTCCTCCATCCCCTGCTCCTCCTCTCTCCCAATCAGGATTTGGCCTCTGAGTACCCTTTGAATCAGAATAAATTCTCAAATTATGTTTTACTTTAAAATCTTGAATGCACAGGGAGTTCTTGCCCAGAACAGAACCATACCGCCAATCCTAACTGTATGCTAATTGTCAATCGTATTTGATGATAGTGGTCCTGACAGAAGTGTGATCGTCAATGAGTGGATCTCTGTGGTGTGTGAGTGACTAGAGGTGGGGCTAATTTGCATATTAATAGAACCGCGTATACGGCATGAAAAAAAAATTAGGCTTTAAAAAAAAAAAAAAGAAGTCATTTTTGTGATCAAAGATGAGTTATAAGGGATACAATTATTGACTACAGGGGGACTTTAAATGGTTATTTGTTTAAATGTGTCATGGTTCATGGGTCTGTGTGTTCATCTCTGCATGTCTGTGGTTGCGTCCGAAACCTTGCGAAAAGACAGCTGACTTGTTGCCTCGCTGCCCTATCAGGCAATGGCTTTGCAGATAGTGTTTGTGCACAAAGGTACCTCACGATACTGATTTAGGACGGACTTCTGAGGCAGTGTAATGGTTTAATGATCTACAGCATCACCAGGCTTCGTTGGGTCAAAACATTGTTCAATAAATTAATTCTTTGGAAACAGCAGTGGCAGTATGCCGATTTTTGTTTTATCTCTAGTGAAGTGCTTGATTTGATCACACACCTGCCTAAAGTTTTCTGGATGTGCGCATACAACTACATTGAACATCTGACCATTTGCCTTGCTTTATTTCCCTTCACTATAATAAACCTTATTGTTGCACTCGTAATTGGACCTTGAGTTTCTTTCTTGACAGAACAATCTGACCACAATGGATCCAGTGAGTGCTTTGGAATTAAGGGACATTTTGACAAGCAGCAATGCACGCATGGAATGACAGGATAAGCAGATTATGGCTACTGGTTGTGCAGTCCAAGCCCTAGTAGCACAGTTTTCGGACCTAACCACCATACTTCAGCAGTTTAAGACGGAGTCTGCCCACCAGCCCACTGCGCTCAACCCACCTGTTGTTCCACCTGTAGGCCACAACGGCCGCAATGCTGAACCCTGCCTGCCACCTCCAGCTGTATACTCCGGTGAGCCCCAGTTATGCCGCTCTTTTCTGGCAAAGTGTTCTTTGTATATCACTCTCCAGCCTTCGTCTTTTCCCATAGAGTTGTCCAAAGTGGGCTTTGTGGTTACACTGTTATCCAGTCGAGTTGCTTTCTGGGAAACAGCTGTTTAGTAACAAAAAGACTTGTGTTGTTAATCATATCAGTCCTTCACTTAGGAACTTTAGAAGGTGTACGATCGGGCGGTCGCTGGCAGAGAGGCGGTGTGGGTATTGGCTAAGTTACAACAAGGGAATTGGACCGTCACAGATTATTCCATCGAATTTCGCACTTTGGCTTCAGAATGCAACCGGAACATGGAAGCGCAGTGGGACATATTTTTGCATGGGAACTTGTCTTTCCCAGGAGGAGAAGGAGAGATGCAGGACACGAGACTGTGTTTGTACTGTGGTACAGCGGGTCACATTGCTGCGCAGTGTCCGTTAAAAGCCAAAGACCGTCAGAACAGAAGAGGTACACCATCAATACTGATGGTTGGGGTCGTCTTTGAAAAATCCTCTCTGGTTGCTGCTCTCCTCCCGATAAGACTGCAATGGGCCTGTTCTAAATTTATCTGTCAAGCTTTAATAGACTCTGGAGTGGAGGGTAATTTTTTGGACACCAACCTCGCTTATAAGCTGAAAATTCCTGTGATTCTACCCATCCCATCTCCGTCAGTGCACTGAGCGGCCAGCCTCTTCCACCCGTCACTCATACCACAGAGCGGTGAGGAAATTCGCTTTCTTTGGACTGACATTCCATTGTCTCTCATTATCCTGTGTCACCCCAGGCTTTCACTCTATTACCCCAACATAAGTTGGCGTCTGAACAATGTCTCTTCCTGGAGTTAATACTGTCATGCTTAGTGTTTGTTGTCTGCCAGTTCTTCTGTGTCTGTGTTTTGTGTAACAGAATGAACGTGCGGACCTGTCAAATGTGCCCAGCGAGTATATTGACCTGGAGGGGGTGTTCAGTAAGTCTCAAGCTGCTTCTCATCCTCCACATCGTCCCTATGACTGTGCTATAAATGTATTGACAGGTACATATCTGCCTAAAAGCAGATTATACTCGCTTTCCACTACGGAAAGGGAGGCCATGGAAAAATATATTTCTGATTCTCTGGCAGTCAAACTCATCCATCTTCCTTCTACTGCAGGTGCAGGTTTCTTCTTTGTGGAAAAGAAAGATGGTTCCTTCCATCCTTTTATTGACTATCAAGGGCTGAACAGCATCACGGTAAAGAATACTTATCCTTTGCTGTTGATGTCTTCAGCTTTTGAACGACTGCAGGGCGCTTCCTTTTTCACAAAGTTGCATATTGGCAAGGCCTATCATTTGGTTCGCATAAGGGAGGGGGATGAGTGGAAGACCATATTTAACACCCTCAGGGGGCATTTTGAATATCTTGTTATGCCGTTCAGGCTGTCCAACTCTCCCGCGGTCTTCCAGGCACTGGTCAGTGACGTGCTGAGAGAAATGGTGGATCAGTTCATATACTATATGTCTGCCTGGATGTCATATTGATATGTTCTCGCTCTCTCTCATGTTCAGCATGTCAGACGAGTGAATAGCTAGAGAATGGGCTGCTAGAGAATGAGCTTTATATCTGCACATGGATCCCGACAAGGTTCAGGCTGTGGTAGATTGGCCAACTCCAGATTCCCGCAAGGCCCTGCAGAGGTTACTGAGCTTTTTTTTAATCTGCATTTTATTCGAAATTACAGCCAGCTTAGCCACCATTTTGACTTCATTGACCTTTCACCAAGACGACGTTCAGGTGGTCCAGCACTGCTGATGCTGCGTTTTCCATACTAAAATGCTGCTTTGTTTCAGCTCCAATTCTTGCTGCCCCTGATCCTTCTCGTCACTTTGTGGTGGATGTCGACGCATCAGAGGTGGGGGTTGGCTCGGTTCTTTCCCAGTGGTCTTCCACAGACGGCAAGATGCATCCCTGCATGTATTTTTCTCATCATTTATCACCCGTCGACACAATTACGACATTGGTAATTGAGTTACTTGCAGTCAAGCTCGCCTTAGAGGAATGGTGTTATTGGTTGGAGGGTTCGGGGGTACCTTTTATCACCTGAACTGACCATAAGAACCTTGAGTCTATCAGGTCTGCCAACAGGTTAAACTGGTTTACAGCAGGTTCCTGTTCTGCAGCAACATAAAACAATGATCACAATTTCAGCACATTTATACAGGACATTATTATTGACTAGACAGATACAAACAAATAAAACATTAAATACAGAAAAACAAAACTAAAAACAATACATGAACAATCAGTGTGTGCAAGTATGACTATCAAGAAGAAACAGTTTATATGACTTTTTGAAATATGTGATGGATGATAATGTTCGAATGTGATAGGGAATGTCATTCCAAATTTTAGTATAAATATAGAAAAAGGATTTCTGACCGTAGTTGTTTTTGTATGGGGGAACTGGAATGAGTGCTTGTGAAACTGACCTAGTGAAACGTAGTGATCTCACATTGTGTGTCGGCAGAAGAACTGTAAGTGCTGGTGAAGAGCTATTTTGAATCTGAAAATAAAATGCAATAGCATGACTGTTTACGTAGTTCTGGTAAGTCAAAGCATTTGTGCGTGTGAGCGCACTACAATGATGAGACCACCTTGGAAGGTTACTGTGGATCTTAAGTGCTCGGTAGTATAGTCGTGCTATTGGTTCAGTAATGTCTTTAGTGGTTAGCGACCAGATTGGAAGACAGTAGGACATTGTTGAGAACACAATGGCATGTAGGTAGGTTTCAGAAACCGAAAAGGAAAGATATGATCTAATCTTGTTAAACACATAGAGTTTCTGATTCAACTTTTTTGTTAATTTAGAAATGTGTTCCCGATATGTAAGGTGTGAATCAAGTAGCACACCAAGGTAATCTCGATTTGCAAAAGTAATAAAATCAGTAAAAGAAAGACTTTTTCTGGGTGAATGAAAATACATACATTCAGTTTTATTTACATTGATGGTCAGATGGTTCTTTTTCAACCAATCATGTAAGAGGTGAAGATCAGATGATAGTTTGGAATTTATGACATTAGGATTTGCATCAGAGAGAAAAATCACAGTATCATCAGCATACAGTAAGCATTTTGAGTATTTACACACTCGAGTCGGAGTCGGAGTTGGAAATCGAGTAAGGGTCCAAGAAAAAGTAAGGGTCCAAGAATGCTACCTTGTGGAACACCCATGTCACAAACTAAAGGTTGGGATATGGCATGATTAATTTTGACTGTCTGTAACCTGTTCGTCAAATAAGAAGAGAGGATTTCTATCACAGATGGAGACGGTTCAAATGAGTGAAGTTTGTTTTGCAAGATCTGGTGGTTCACTGTGTTGAAGGCTTTACGGAAATCAATAAAAATAGCTCCAGTAATGTGACCTTTGTTAAGAGCGTCACGTAATTGTTCAGTGAAGAGTAATAAGCACGAAAACCGTGTTGACAGTCACTGAGCCAGTTATTAGTTTCAAGGTAAAAACTTAGCTGGTTATGCAAGACTTTTTCCAGCAACTTAGACATTGCTGGAAGTATTGCAATAGGTCTGTAATTTGAAACAAGGGTGTGATCATCAGATTTAAAAATTGGAGTAATTTGTGCTGTTTTCTAGTTAGTAGGAAAGATAGAAAGCCTGATACAAAGATTGGTTAAATGCAGAAAGAGAGGTATGAGGCTATCAGCATGAGTCTTTAAAAATAAGGTATTTAAACCATAAATATCACGGGCATGAGAATTTTTTAGCAGGTGTAATATTTGTATCACCTCGTTCTGTGAGATCTCGGAAAATGAGAACTGATCAGATGTTGAAGCGAGAACAGGTGAGGACAAAGAGGGAATGGCAAAATGCAAAATGCAAAAAGCCAATTCTTTAACAGATGATACAAAAATAATCATTAAAAGCACTTGCAATCTTTTCTGAATCTGAGATAAGAGTACCCCGTAGGGAAATTTGAATATTAACATTATTTTTCTTCTCATTTTCATTTTCACCGGTGATGACCTTAAGGGTCTGCCATAATGTCTTTGGGTTGTTAGCAGATTGAGTAATCAGCTGTTGAAAATAGACCGCCTTAGCCTTATGCAGTTCCAAAGTACATTTATTTCTAATTTGTATAAAATTATTTTTACTCTCAGATGTTCGATTTAACCTATACAATTTAAGAAAAGAGGCCTTCAATGTAAGAAGTTGAAGTATTTCAGAATTTATCCAAGGTAATTTACTTTTTCTTGGTCGAATCTTGCTGGCAGTAGTATATTTATTCTGTATTTTATGTAGTTTAGAATGAAATTGTGTTAGAATTTGTTCTGCATCTTCTAATGACAGCTCATCACTCCAATTAGTAGCACTAAAATCAGCATTGAATTGTGGGAGTTTTGAAATTGGTATTTTTGGTACAGAGTGGGAGGCATGAGTTTTTTTGGATTTTAAGATTGTTCTAACTGCATAGATGAGCGAATGATCTGAAATAGCCTATCTTAGCCTATCAATTATCTATGACACCAGACATTGCATATTTTGAAGGCTGACTTGTGAGAAAAAGATCCAGAATGGAGCTGCTTGTTTTGCCAATTCTTGTTGGATCCTTAATTAATTGATACAGTCTGAGTTTCATTGCAATAGCTTTTAAAGATTTTGATGAGCTATCATTCCAGTCAAGGTTGATATCGCCCAGAATTACAAGTCCCTTATCGATGATTACAATCGCCAGTTAAGCTCCCCGTTCATCTCTGCGTGTCTGTCTGTTGTTGTCACCTGTCTGATTGCTTGTTAGCTTTGCCTAGCAACCTCGGTCCTGACGAGTTAATCAGAACGGCTGCACCTGCTATGCATTTCTGCTCCTATATTTGCCAAGCGTTTTGCTGTGTTTGTTGTCATTGTTCTCACCAGTGTATCTCTAGTTCTATGTTCCTGTGTTTGCATCCAGCCATTGTGTGAATTTACCTGCCTGGTGTGGATTACTTCAGCCCATTGAAGTCTCCGTGCTACTAGACTATGCAAGTGCTTCAGCTGCATGACAACATCTGACCATTTTCCTTGCTTTATTTCCCTTCACTATAATAAACCTTATTGTTGCACTCGCAATTGGACCTTGAGTCTCTTTCTTTACAAAATTCAGGAATTTCCCCTGCTTATTAAAACATTCATCTTCATTACAGTAGTGAATATCAGATCAGCTGATGGACGAGACACCTCAACATTTATATTACAAATTCAAAATGATTCTTCTAAAATCAAGACAGATTTATGCTTTGTAAGATATGCTCATACAACTTAATTCGTCATGTACTGTAATTCACTGTGGTTATGTTATATTTTTATTCGTACAGTAACTGTAAATGATTGTTTTCGTTAACAGCATGTATTTCGAAGCAGTTAAGATAATGACTTAAATGTTGGTTAAATTAATAATTAGCTTAACAATATATACAAATGACACTTAATTAATTTGCAAACTGTTATGCTACTAAAAACCCATACAATTTGAGCTGACCTGTGGCTTTTTAACGGTTTCCAAGATCTCCAAGTGTCTGAATGAATGTTGTTCAGCAAAAAGACATCAGGAAATAATACAAACGCTTCACAACTTACTCAGAGAAATAGCGCTGACTTCGTATGGATTTAAAAACATGAAGCTTTATTTCCAAGCATTTAAGCTGTCATTCTGAGCAAGATGATGCATAGTAAACCATTTTTAATATAATATATAGTACAATTTAGTAATAGGGGATTGTATGTATTGTAATATTTAATGTATAATCAATCAGTTTCTGATAATAATCCCAGATATTGTAATGGAACCAGACTCGAGAGAGAGAGGCAGATGGTAAGTTAACTGTTTATTGAGCGATATGGCACCTTCCTTTACGGTGGCGTACGGCAAAATCAAAACCTTGCAGATGGATGGCCCACCTTGTTAGACGAGAGGTTGGTCAAGGATGATTGAAAACCTAAGTGAGTGCAGAATTATCAGTGACTATTTCACTGATAATGTGTGTCAACATACTGTAATGACAGTTGGTTGACATGTAGTTGAAAAGTTTCTTATAGTCAGTAGAATATCTAAAGTGGACTATCGAAATAAAGTGTAACCAAAAAATCAGTAAAATAAACAGACTTAAACTTTAGATTCAAACCCCTAGAGGAGACCCCTTCTTTGCCACATAATGAACGTGATGTGAAATCAGCCTAAACACATAAAAGCTAAAGAATACTGTCATATTTAATAACAGCAACAAACAGGACAGTAACTGAATGCAGCATTCTAAATCTGAACTGGAGAACTGGAGCATGATTTGAAATGGACAGATTTTGGGCCCCTTTGGGCTCCTTTAGCAATATGACTGCAGAAAGAATACCAACAAGCAAGTGATTTATTCCCAGCAATGTCGTTTAAGTCCTTGAAATTTCTCATGCAGGTGTCTGGCTGTCACACAGAGGGGTCTCACAGAAAGAGGCCTGCGCTCTAGGAGGTGTTGGCATGCTGCTTGCAGGAGTTGCGGTGGTTGGCATGCAAAAGCACAGTAGTCATTGTTCTCACTCATTAGCTGCTGAAGGACTGGCTCCCTCAGGCTACACAATGTGACATCATCCTGCAAAATGGTCTCTGAGAGCTCCCAGGTGCAGGACAAGCCTGCTTGGATATCCATTGCAATGCCCTGAAGCTAGAAGACATGTAAATGTGGGATTGAAACCATAGGTAAAACCTGTGAATCTTGTGAAGAACAAAATTCCTTGGAGAGAAAAGGATGCTGGAATTGTTACAGCCTAACTGAAAAGCAAGTTCCAGTTTGATTGTAGGCATGTGTTCATTTATGTGGGGGAATCTAGGTAATCTAAGTAAAAAAGGACACATTTCACACCAGAATTTTTGCCTAAAGAATATAGTGCATATTTTAAGAATTGTTAAGCATTGTTTATTTATATGACAATGAATGCATTTCTGACCATTATTTTTATGACAGACACATTCAGCACCATATAAAATATACTTTAAGTATATGCCTGTGTAGGGACTAATTACATGCTTGATTAGTGATATTAAAGTGTACTTTATTTGTGTTACAAGTACATTACAAATTCATTACGAGTTTGAAACATACAAGCAATATACCATAAGTGTGTATGTATATATACTGTATATATATATTTATTTATTAATAATTAATATAAATAATTATATATATATATATATATATATATATATATATATATATATATATATATATATATATATTTTTTTTTTTTTTTTTTTTTTTTTTTTTTTTTAAAGATGTATTTTTGGCATTTTATTAGGATAGGACAGTAGCTAGACAGGAAGTGTGAGAGGACTGGATCGGGAAAGGTCCACAACATCGCTACATGTAGGCGCACTTGCCCACGAGGCTATCGGCGCCGACCATAAAGGTATACTACAAACTGCGCACTTTGTCTTAAATAACAAATGAAAATGTATCAATACTTAGCTATACTTTGTAAAAAATACTATTGCATACTATACTGTATTTTTAAATTATACTTTCAATGCATTGTTACAATGATCACCAGCACACAGTTAAAATATACCTACAATATATTTTTAATAAAGTGCAAATAAATACACTTCAAATATATTTTTCTAAAATATATTTTTCTAAAATATACTAAAGTACAATTATTTTAAAGTTTGTTAAAAGTTGTATTGTGAAAATAGGTAAAAGCATGATGCTAATATACTTTTGCTAATATGCTAATACAATTTTTGTTAGTATATTTGCAAAGTACTATTGAAAAAGGGAATAAATCAAATACAATTAAGTATGCTCTTTTTTCACTAGGGTAGGAATGTTTTAAGACAGATTTTCATAGCTCTGGATAGTGATTTCAAATGCCAACCTCCAATAATAAAAGTAACAATTATCATAAAAGAGGTTTAGTGTAAGTTTAATATTGTTCACAGGTAATACAATAGCTTTGTGTGAGGAGCAGACCTGGGATGTTTCTCTCTTCTGTTGCTCTCAAAATATTAATATGGAAGACTGAATGACTACTGTGAGATTTTATTTTGTATGTAAATTGGGTAATTTGATTTGCTGTTCATAGGTGATGCAGTGGTGACTTTATGAATACGTATGGTTAATTGGCGAGTGACTCTCCAAGTGACTGTGGAGGCTAGCGCGGATTTTGATAATAGCAGATTATTTGAGTTTTTGCCAGCCTGCCTTGGTGGTACTGCTTTGAGCTTCTGGGACAGTTTGCCTAGCGACATCAAGCAGGACTATAAACAAGTGAAAGAAAAATTAAAGATGTTTTTGGCAAACAAGTATATCTATCCACATTTCAAAGTTATGTTAATGCACGCACATGCCTGCCTGGCGAGGCTCTCCAGGTGTTTGCAGCAGAAATTAGCCATTTGGTGGATGAAGCTTTTCCCACTTACGAGGCTAATGCATGGAACGGAGAACAAATCAGGCGTTTTGTTGCTGGAATTGAACCCTATCTACAGCTTTGCAACATGAACAAGGTGTAGACACATTGCTTGCTGCTTTTATGTTAGCTCTGCAGATTGAGCAGGCACAGCAGGCCAGCAAGGTACTGCTGCCATCTCACCCACAACTGTTGATTCTTCAACAGCAGGAGCCTTTCAGGGATCTACCTACAGTATCTACTGCGGTTCACTCAGCTACATCTGGGGACTTCATGAAGCTTCAACAGACCCTGGAAAGTTTGACAGAGAGAGTGGATTAACTTCAGCTCCAGGTCAGCAGACAAAGGTATGCCAACAGACACACTAATTCATCGGATCGTCAATGGCGAAGCCTTACCCCGGATGATTCACGAGGGCACACATTTGAATGTCGCAGGTATGACAAACATTCATATACTGACTGTGAGTCTTTTTCTGAACAATGTAGACCTTCATACAGAGACACTAGTGGCGATAGGGACTATTATGAAGCACGCAGACATGATGACTATCGTGCTCAAAGTCCTAGGATGTCACAGGAATGCGGCCAAAGCATACTCTCTGGATCGTTCTTCTCGTTCCAACCGTGGTCGGGGCGACAGGTCGTCGGAAGGCTACTCAACAAAGCGGCTGTGTCATCGATCTCCAAGTCCTGGACATGTGCGTTTCCAGTCTCCTTCACGTAGCCATCAGCGCCAGGGAAACTACCAGTAGTTGACAATGAGGACCAATTGCCAACTGCTACTGACACCCGGCCCATTGGTAATGTTGTTGAACATCATGTGACTTCAGACACTGTTCAGGTTGCGACGCAAAATGTGTCACTTGTAGTCAAAGACACACAGTCTCTTATAAGTTAAGATTTCAGGATGTCTACTCCCACTTTGCATCAAAGGCCCTTTGTGAAACAGTTCATTCCTCTGACATCTATTTCTGGTGACACTTAAGATTCAGTGAGTACTTTGTCAGCTAATGTCACTTTAGGTAAATGTACAGTGTCAAGTGATCAGAAATTGCTCAAAAGCAGTTGTACTCGGTTGGGACTTTTTGTCTATGCACAAAATTGTGATTAACATGTGTAACATGTCTTTTGACCTAGGTGATGACTCCATATCCTTTGTAAGTGTAGACCACCATAACCATAAACTTAATGTTACAGTGTCGGCCACTACGGTTGTTCCTGCCCTGTCAGAAGCTGTAATCTCTGCAAAACTTGTGTCACATCAAGCAGCGTTACAACCAAATGGCTACACTGGTGTGTTTGAGCCACACTATCGTGATGACTCAAAGGTAGGATTTGCATGGACTGTGACAAAAGCAGAGAAGGGGTCAATTTATCTGAAAGTGGTCAATCCCTTGTGACATTTCCTTGCACTGTGTCACTCCCATTGGTACTTTCCATTCCATTTCTGAGGGTGATCAGGATGGATTTGTGATAATTGATAAAATTGTGAATAATGTAAGTGTTCAAAATGTTTTTGGGTCCAGTCAAGTGTCAATGTCCAAGTGACCAGTACTGCCTGATCTCTCTAACACTGAGCTATCTGTGACACAGCAAAAGAATCTAACAGATTTGCAAACCTCTTTCTCTGATGTTTTCAGTCAGCATGCTCAGCAGTACGGTAGAACCAGCTTGGTTAACCACAAAATCAGGACCATAGATGACCCTCCCATTTCTTAGCCAGCATACAGGACTTCTCCTGCTCTCAAGGAAGAAATTCACAGTCAGGTAGAAAAACTGAAAGCACAAGATATATTAGAGTCCTTGGTCAAGTCCAGCAGTGATGGTGCGGAAGAAAGACAATACTTACAGATTTTGTGTTGACTATCGCAAATTGAATTCTGTAACCATTACTGATGCACACCTGTTGCCTCGGGTGGACGATAGTCTTGATGCGTTGTCAGGGTCTAAGTATTTTTCTACCATGGACATGGGTTATTGGCAGGTAGAATTAGATCCAGATGACAGGAAGAAGACAGGCTTTACCACTGGAGATGGACTATATAATTTTAAGGTGATGCCTATGGGCCTGAAAAATAGTCATCCAATATTCCAAAGGCTAATGGAATTAGTCCTTAGAGGTTTGCATTGGACAAAATGTGTCATTTATTTAGATGACATCATTTGTATGGGTAAAGATTTTGAGGATCACATGTAAAACCTCAGACATTTTGACGAGGTTTAGGGAAGCAGGTCTCAAGCTTAACCCGACAAGGTGCCATTTTTGTAAGGCATCTGTAACATGGCTCATGTTGTCTCAAAGGATGGGTTGGCTCTTGATCCAGCGCATAGTCAGAAAGTAAGAGACTGGCCAACACCTAAATCTGTTACTGAGGTACGAGCATTTTTGGGCTTGTGTAGTTATTACTGGCGCTTTGTGCGAAACACACAGACTAACCCACAAAGTTGTTCAATTTGAGTGGACAGATGATTGTTCAGCAGCCTTTCTGCAAATAAAAGAAGCTCTGACATCATCTTCTGTCATGGCATTCCCTAACTATAATCAACCATTTACCTGTACACTGAGTACAGATGCGTCTAGTTGGTGGTTTAGCGGTTGGTGCTGTCCTGTCTTAAATCCAAGATGGCAAAGAGCGGGTTGTTGCATACGCTAGTCACTTACTTCGATTGAACGAAAATGGTCCACTTATGACAAAGAGCTGTGGGTAGCTAGTTGGATCATTCAGGCATTTTCGTCATTACTTGAGTAATTGCCCTTTTACGCCCTTTAGGCAATCTCTGTAGGCTGTCCGTGGTCAATGCACTAAAAGGTCATAATTCATAATTACAGTGGTTTTATTAGGTAAAAAACCTACTGTAAACCACACATGAAACACCATTTAACTGTTTCATGTACATGTCAGCTCATAAAAATTATGAATATGCATAAAAATGCTTTATCCACAGAAAGCCTATCTGGGTCATGTCAAATAAGTTGCACGTGGGCGCTTCCTGTTTCAGTTGGTCAAATCAGCCTTTGTTTTTGTGCAAAAGCCTTGGGGCGTCGAACACTAGTCCATCACACCCTCATGCGCCACACGTTCAAGGCCCGCGTCCCTCGCAGTTGGGCAAGTATTCGAAAACAAAATCAGGAAAAAATATTCAAGGAAAATTATCAGCCCAGAACATCCCCAGCTCAGCCAATAAAGCACTTAAAGGACAAGTTCGGTATTTTACACTTAAAGCCCTGTTTACAGATCGTTTCTGATGAAATAGAACGGTTAAGATTAAAATTTGGACACATGCTGCTGTCCCAAGAATTTTAGGTTTCTTTTGCTCCCCCCCCCCCACCTCCAGAATGGCTGCATATGGGCACTGGAACAATCCTTCCTAAAACACATTAAACCTTCGTTTACAAAGACGTGAAACTCACCGAGTGGTCAGGGGTGTTCACTGATATGCTCAAACAAAAATCGCTGCAAAAGATGCTTTCCAACAGGTGTTTTACCATTCGTTGTAAAACTGTGGACCTATTTTTCCAAACGCTTCACACCCGTACATTCTTCCGTTGAGAGCTTGAATAATAGACACTCCAGTTTCCGGCGGTGGAGTAATACCGTACCTCACAGCACATCCAATACAAGTCAATGGAGTTGGACAAAAACTACAATATAACCTGTTGGAAAGCATCTTTTGCAGCGATTTTTGTGTGAGCATATCAGTAAACAGGGCTTTAAGTGTAAAATACTGAACTTGTCCTTTAACAGGGTACTATGGACCTCTGTCTTTGCATACCATCTAAGAGGACCCTGAGGGGCCAAAGATTTCAAATTGGAGCCATTCAGAGCCAATGGGACTGTTCTGCGGGATGTACACCAAACACCAGTGAAAATGAATGGGATAAGTTGCACATGTCAGTGGCTCCCGCTCGGCCCCCGGGGCTAACTTGACTAAAAGTTGCATCACGCGGCCCTCTGTGACGTAGCAAAGGGCTAGGCCGAGAGATGCCAAGAATTATTTTTTGCTTTTTTTTGTATCTCTCTGTCTTACATTGATCTCTGTGGGAACATGTGTCTGTTAAGGTTAATGCAGTAGTTAGGGTTAGAGGGCCTAATAGGCTCAGGAAGCATCTAGAGCCACGAAAACTCAGAGGCCCGATTCGGGGGCCCGTGACGGTCGCTCTTGCCGAATCTCGAGGTCCTGCAAACTTTTAACCCCCTTTGGCCCCTGTTTTTTAGATATCTGACTTGCAACTTATTCTACTAAACTGTTGGTGGCCAATTAGCGTGAAAAAAAGGTCAAAGGGACATGGAACTCTGGACACCATCCCAGGGGCCCCTGACGAGACGCATATGTCAGTTTCGGGACAATCGGAACTTTCTGTCCACCCTTCACAAAGCACATGGTAAAATTAATGGTAGGCTTCTTGCACTCACAGACAGACATACCCTCTTGAAAGTTCAAACTGAACCAAAGTGAGGAGAATTTTGCACTGCAAAAAGACATACTTGCCGATCTAGAACCCTGCGATATAGGATCTAGAACCGGGGGCCCCTGGACTACCACAATGCCAAATTTGGAGTCGCTGCAACATTTTGACCCCTGTATTTCCGACCGCCCACGTGCAACTTATTCAATTCAAACTTAACAGGCGCTTCCAGGTCAAGGGGGCCTTTTGGGGCCAAACAAGCAGACGTGGACACGGAACTCTGGACATCGTCCCAGCGGCCCGTGACAGGACATATATGTCAATTTCGGGGCAATAGGACCACCGTCCACGAAGTACCTATGAAATCGCATGGAATAAGTGTCGCTGGACCTCGTTTGACCCCTGGAGGTCCTAGGGGCCCGAAACTTCACAGAAAGCTGCGTCACACGGCCCCTGAAAACAATCAGAGAGGGGAACGATCAGGAATGCAAAAAAAAAAAACACTTGCTGTCCAATGTCCACAGAACACCTGTGAAAATTAATGGGTTAACCCTCTGGGGACCAAAAACGTGCCCGCGCGTTTTGCTCGTTTTTTTTTTTTTAGCAATGAAAATAAACACTAAATGCTCTGTTAATTTTGATCTTTCATTTTCGTGTAATACATCAATCGATCCTGTTCAGTTTCTATTTTTTTTCTGTATACTCACAATAAAAATAAAGTGTTTTGCTTTTTGACAAATAAAGAAAAATTAACATGATGCGATTTCTGCCTTCTCTCTGTCAGTAAACTCCCATTTGAAACGCGTTCGAAAATGATCTATAACTCCGCGAAAATTCAGTCAAACAGGCAAACATACCCACGGGCATAAAGCTTGAGATCGCATCTTTTAAATGAAGTCATTTATATAAAAAACAAATATTCTCAGCTTCTGTAATCTGTATAAAAAGAGAGCGACTCCAGTCGAGCTCATTACGAGCTAATTCACAAGTAATGTGACCACTCCCCGGAGAGCGCGTGCTATTCAAACGCAAATTCTGAGAACTATTTCAGACCTGTGAAACGCCCACATCAGCTGTAAACAAAGCGCGTCGCGATCGAGTGAGGCATAATATAGCCTACCTTATGGAGAAAAGATTCCTCAGAACAGTGCTGATATGAGGAGCAATATCTCCTGATATGAGGAGCAGATCCCGCTGAGGAGTGAGGTAGGCTGTTTTCTTTTCTCAAGTGTGGAATAACGTTATGGAATAACGTTAGTGTAGGCCTATGCAAACCGCAAAAAGATGAATCGCATTTCTATAATATGACTCGCCTTTCTGTGAGATGAATGAAGGGTACATATTTGTAAAGACTGTTTAGCCTAAATATGAATCGCGCGTCTGTGTGTGAAAGAATAAACTGCTTTGCTATAGCCTACTGAGATGAGTAAAAATCGACTGGAATATGTTGAAATAAAATGTATTTGTATAAGCAACGTATTAAACTGCAAATTAGCATTTATATGCCCTAATATTTCATAAAAACAACGTTACAGTCAGTCACTTGTTGACTAGATTTGGGTACAGTTTTTAGGCTACTGTAGAATATACTGCCACATCAAATAAGCTTTTGTTTAGCAATTTCTGCTCATATCTAACATTTTTTATATATATATATATATATATATATATATATATATATATATATATATATATATATATATATATATATATAAAATACTATTTTTGTCAAAAATAAAGTCATAGACTAAGATGTTAGATGTTCCAATGTTGGCTATATTCAAACTAATGAATACATATGATAAAATGTAGGCCTATAATCTTTTTTCTTTTTCTTTTTTTACAAAGAAAGAGTACACTTGAAATATTGTTGAAATTGTAATTATTGTTGTAATTGTAACATTTTTAATAAAATAGCAAAACATATTTACAAGAGAGATGTAAGCGAAATCTTAAATGGTCAATATAAGTCTTCTTCTAAATACATCTTTTGTCCTTGCATTGTGGCTCAGTCAGTGTCACACATGAATGAATGGCTCATTAGGCAGAGTCATTATGCAGAGTGGGTGGGACATTGTAAGTCAAGTCAAGTCATCTTCATTTATATAGCGCTTTTAACAATGTAGATTGTCTCAAAGCAGCTTTACAGAGATAAATGTATCATTTAACGTAAGAATGTTTTGGCTTTATAGCGGTTCTTTAATAAAGTTATTTTCCAGCTAAAGTTAGTTTTGATTGATTCACTTCCGTCGCAACGATCATTTGTTTTTAAATTAGGGCCGCCAAGACGACACCATTCTCTCTACACAGACTTTAAACGCGAACCTGTGAGAAACGCTGATGGCGTTCAGATGCGCATTAAGAACGGGTTCCATAGTTATGTGCGTTGATGTGTGCATGTTTGGAATTCCCTAAAAACCAAGCCTAAACAAATTACTGGTGTTTCCTTACAGTTTTGATTCAGAATTTAATTTTATTTTATTAATTCGGGGTAGATACGCAAATTGAGTTTTCCCGACGATGCTTTATCTGTAGAGTGGGAAAGGGATCCTCCATAGGGAGAGACTAGTTAGCACTTCAGCACTGCATTGACATCGGGTCCAGGCGAAGGTCCTTCATCAGATCTGGAAACGGCCTGGATCCGGCAGGCTGCGGGAAAACCTTGGGATAAACAAAGACACTCAAATTAGCGTAGATGCCATTCTTCTCATGATGTAACAAGTACATCAGGATTTATGGGAAGTGTTCCCGGTTCCAGCTGACCTTATCTATGCAGCCTAATATTGAATTATAGAAGTCTATAATGTATTATGTGAACGCTATGTCAAAGAGATGTGTCTTTAATCTAGATTTAAACTGACAGAGTGTGTTTGCTTCCCGAACAATGGTAGGAAGACTGTTCCAGAGTTTTGGTGCTAAATAGGAAAAGGATCTACCGCCAGCAGTCGATTTTGATATTCTAGGTATTATCAATTGGCCGGAATTTTGAGATCGCAATAGACGTGAAGGACTATAATGCGTTAAGAGCTCGCTCAAGTACTGCGGAGCTAAACCATTTAGTGCTTTGTAAGTAATCAGCAATATTTTAAAATTTATGCGATGTTTAATAGGGAGCCAGTGCAGTTTTGACAGAACCGGGCTAATATGGTCATACTTCCTTGTTCTGGTAAGAACTCGAGCTGCTGCGTTTTGAACTAGCTGTAGTTTGTTTATTAAACGTGCAGGGCAACCACCCAGTAGAGCATTACAATAATCTAGCCTTGATGTCATGAACGCATGAACTAATTGTTCCGCATTTGTCAATGAGAGCATATGGCGTAATTTAGATATATTTTTAAGATGGAAAAATGCGGTTTTACAGATACTAGACACGTGACTTTCAAATGAAAGATTGGTATCAAAGAGCACACCCAGGTTCCTAACCGACGACGAAGACCTAACAGAGCAGCCATCGAGTGTTAGACAGTATTCTAGGTTATTACGTGAGGACGTTTTTTGTCCAATAATTAGAATCTCTGTTTTTTCAGAATTTAGAAGTAGGAAATTACGAGTCATCCAATTTTTTATATCAGCTATGCATTCTGTTAATTTAGTGAATTGGTAAGTTTCGTTAGGTTTTGAAGAAATATAGAGCTGAGTATCGTCGGCATAACAGTGGAAGCTAATTCCATGTTTCCTAATGATATCTCCTAATGGTAGCATGTACAGAGTGAACAGCAGCGGTCCTAGTACTGAGCCTTGTGGTACGCCATACTGAACTTGTGATCGATGAGACATCTCTTCATTTACTGCTACAAACTGATAACGGTCAGATAAGTATGATTTAAACCATGCTAGTGCAATTCCACTAATGCCAACATAGTTTTCTAGTCTATTTAAAAGAATGTTGTGGTCAATGGTGTCAAACGCAGCACTAAGATCGAGTAACACTAATAGAGAGACACAACCACGATCGGATGATAAGAGCAAATCATTTGTTACTCTAATGAGAGCAGTCTCGGTACTATGGTACGGTCTAAATCCAGACTGGAAATCCTCGCAGATATCATTTCTTTCTAGAAAGGAACATAGTTGTGAAGATACTGCCTTTTCTAGTATTTTTGACAGAAAAGGTAGATTCGAGATCGGCCTGTAATTGACTAATTCTGAAGGATCAAGTTGCATTTTTTTAACAAGCGGTTTAATCATAGCCAGCTTAAAGTTTTTTGGTACGTATCCTAGAGACAAAGACGAATTAATGATATTAAGAAGAGGATCTATGACCTCTGGAAGCATCTCTTTCAGTAGCTTAGTCGGTATAGAGTCTAACATACATGTTGTAGATTTAGATGATTTAACGAGTTTAGTAAATTCTTCCTCTCCTATAGCAACGAATGAATCAAATCTTTCCTCAGGGAGGCTACAATGCACTGCCTGATGCGATACTGTAGTAGACGGTTGCATAGTTATAATTTTATCCCTGATATTATCAATCTTATAAGTGAAGAAGTTCATAAAGTCATTACTGCTGTGCTGCTTGGAAACTTCTGGGCTTGAAGCTTTCTTTTTCGTTAGTTTAGCCACTGTTTCAAATAAATACCTAGGATTATGTTTATTTTCTTCTAATAGGTTTGAAAAATAAGCAGATCTAGCAGCTTTTAAAGCCTCTCTGTAAGCAATCGAGCTCTCTTTCCATGAAATGCGAAATACCTCTAGTTTTGTTTTCTTCCAGTTGCGCTCCATTTTTCTGGCTGCTCTCTTAAGGGCCCGAGTGTGCTCGTTGTACCACGGCGTTGGATTATTTTCTTTAATCTTCTTTAAGCGCAAAGGAGCAACTGTGTCTAAAGTGCTGGAAAAGAGAGAGTTAAAAGTTTCTGTTGCAATATCAAGTTCTTCTAAGCTATCCGGGATGCTAAAATGATGAAACTGATCAGGAAGATTATTAATAAAGCAATCTTTAGTGGCAGAAGTGATAGTTCTAACATATTTGTAACACGGAGTCGGCTTTGCAGCCTTGGCTAAATGTAATTTACACGAGACTAGATAATGATCTGAGATGTCATCGCTCTGCTGCAGAATTTCAACGGCATCAACATCTATTCCGTGTGATAATATTAGATCTAGAGTATGATTACGACGATGAGTAGGTCCTGACACGTGTTGTCTAACTCCAATTGAGTTTACAATGTCTTTAAATGCCAAACCCAATGCATCTTTTTCATTATCGATGTGTATATTAAAATCACCAACAATTAGTACTTTATCTGCAGCCAATATTAATTCTGATAGAAAGTCCGCAAATTCTTTGATAAAGTCTGTATGGTGCCCTGGTGGCCTGTATACAGTAGCCAGCACAAATCTCAAACGTGATTTATCATTTATACTATATATTTTTACATTAAGCACCAATGCTTCAAAAGAATTATATTTGAAACTTGATTTCTTAGTGGTTTTGAAAATATTACTATAAATTACAGCAACACCACCCCCTTTGCGTTTCAGACGAGGTTCATGTTTATAACAGTAATCTTGCGGGGTTGATTCATTTAAAGTAATGTAATCGTTTGGTTTTAGCCAGGTTTCTGTCAAACACAGCACATCTAGGTTATTATCTGAAATCATATCATTAACAATGAGTGCTTTTGAAGTAAGCGATCGAATATTCAGCAACCCAAGCTTTAGCATTTGCTCATCTGTATTATAGCTGTTTTTTATTTGTTGAACATCAATTAAATTTTTAACCTTAGATAGGTTTAAACATTTTTTGGATTTCCAAATTCGGGGAACAGACACAGTCTCTATATGATGATAGCTAGGTGAAAGAGGCTCTATGTGATAGGATTTATCTGACCTTGGTGACGTGAGGCCGCTAGCAGACGGTCGGTTTAGCCAGTCTGTCTGCTTCCTGACCTGGTGCCCAATTTGTCATGTTTGAGCTCTAAGACTATGAGCCATATTACTAGAGAGAAGAGCAGCACCATCCCAGGAGGGATGAATACCATCTCTTTTCAACAGGTCAGGTTTGCCCCAAAAACTTTTCCAATTGTCTATGAATTCTATATTATTACACGGACACCACTCAGACAGCCAGCGATTCAGTGAACACAATCTACTAACTATCTCATCACTCCTGCGAACAGGAAGGGGGCCAGAGCAGATTACAGTGCCTGACATCGTGCTTGCAAGTTCACACACCTCTTTAATATTAATTTTGGTGATCTCCGACTGGCGGAGTCGAACATCATTAGTGCCGACATGAATAATGATCTTAGAGAATTTACGATTAGCATTAGCCAGCACTTTTAAATTTGCTTTGATGTCAGGCGCTCTGGCTCCCGGCAAACATGTGACTATGTTCGCTGGTGTCTCTATATTCACGTTCCGTGTGATCGAATCACCAATTACTAGGGCACAATCAACAGAATTCTCAGTGGGTGTTTCACTGAGCGGGGCAAATCGATTTGTTGTGGTAATCGGAACGGAAGAGTGGTTTTTTGATCCGCGACTAGAGCGATCCCTCACTGTCACCCATTTGCCCGGCTGCGCAGGCACTAATTCAGCTGGAACCGCATCATGTAAAGAGTTCACTATGCTAGGCACATCCAAAATAGTATCTAAAGCTCTAGCACTCTTACTATCCTCAATTAAGGTTTGGATGCGTGTTTCTAGTTCTGAAATCTTCTCTGTCAGCCTAACTGACTCCTTGCATTTATCACATATAAATCCTACATTGCCAACAGAGAAGCCTATGCTAAACATGTGGCATGAAGTGCAGGTGACAATAACAGGACAAGACATTACTCACCGTGTTTGTTGACTGATTATTACTTACCTGAGCTTTTATTAACTCAAAGGCGCGAGAGAAAAATAAATAAATAAAACAGCTGAGCGCACGGGTGGCGCGTTAACAGGCTAGCAGTAGCGAATTAGCGTGTTGTGCTAGTAGTAACGGAAGCTAGCGATGTCAATCTGAGATGTTGGGTAAGCTGTATTTAGTATAAACAACTACAAATTGTAGTAAATGATGGTTAAAAAAAAAAAAGAAATATGAGGCTAAGACGGAGCTTGCAGCACCGAAGCAAACAAACTCACAGCAGGCACAGCAAACTCACAGCAGGCAGAGAGGCAGACAGGAGCAATCCAAGCTCCTGTAAGCTAAGGTGTATACTACTCCTCCCCCTCGCATATTGGCTTTCCAAGCAAAACCTGTTTTACACCATTTAAATCAATGTATTTTTTTTTTGTGAACGATAAAGCAAGACTATTTTCACATAATTTTGAAGCTAGAACTCAAAGGGACAACATCCATTAGTCAAAAGTCTTGTGGACACATATTTAATATGTGTTTTGTGGTCTTAATTCAGCAACTTTCATTTGAATTTTTTTCCAATAACCACGCATAAACATTATTCTCTTAAAAATACAAACATCTACATACACGTTGCTCGCATATTATGGTAGCCCTGTTTGTGCTATATAGAGTGAATTTACACCTTTGCCATTAACATGTTTATAAATAACTGAAAAAAGCACAAATGTCAAGGCATGTCAGAACATCTCAAGGGCCCCAAAAACACCTTGGTCCCCAGAGGGTTAAGTTGTACGCAGGACGCTTTGCAGAAAGACCCTTGTGGATGGAGAAAGCTGAACCATGTGTGGATCAGGCCGAACCGCTGAAACACACACTTGGGAACAACGTAGAACCTTGAAACTAAGGATCTCGGCTTGGGTTCCACTGGGCTACCCTCATACCGAATTTCGAGGCCCTGTGACTATTCGGCACCGAGTTAGAGATACGGTGACTTGTGACAAAAAACAGGTGGTTAGGGGTCAGAATAGGCACTTTGTGGACAATGATGAAGACTATGGTTAAGTTTAGGTGGTTAGAGGTCAGAGCAGGCACTTCGTGGTACTGAGGAGGACTATGGTGAAGAATAGGTAGTTAGGGGGCTCTATAAGCACTTAGTGGCCCGCCACGCAGTGCACTGGCACCCCCAGAGGCGTCCATACAGAGCCTATGGGCAATTTGACCACCTAACCTGTGATTTTGGAAAACGTCCACATCACCATTAGAATAAGCAGTTTGTGTCATCCATTTCGAGCATGCGGACCTCGAACCGCCTGTGTTGACAGTGGCAACTTATTTGAATGGGAAAATTACCACGAATCACCTAGGTTCCCTTACAATTGTTACCGATCACAAACCTCTAGTTGGCCTGAGGAAATTAAACTTTGACATTGATCCCACAGGGCGTAGAGGTCGGTGGGCTATGGAGCTTGAACCGTATGAATGGGTGATCGTTCGCAAAGACTGCAAGAGAAATACTAATGTGGATGCCATGTCTCGAATTCCTGTAGATTCATCTACGACTCCGAAACCCCACACATAGACAGTATCCATTCAAACAGATGACTTACTTCACACCACTCAGACGGCTGTTTTTGTTAGTGCCAACAGTAAAGAAAGTCAGCCTAAGGTGGAGTCACAAGTTTGTCTGACCGAATGTGAAATTGTTGACAGTTTTTCGGAGTCTGTTGTAAATGTGTTGTGTACCTCTTTGGGTGATGTGGGAAAAGACATTGCGTACTATCAGAAAACAGATCCTCTGCTCTCACAGGTCTATAGTTGGGTTGGAAATCGAAAAATTCCTAATCTTAGGCAGGTAAAAGGGAAATTGAGACAGCATTGGTGGCAAGTGTGGCATATGGTGTTGAAGGGTAGAGTGCTGTTTGTACAGCCTGTAGTGCTCCAGGTAAACCTCAAACTTGTCAGGTGGTAATTTTGGGGATATTTAATTTTATTCTATCAATCAATAAATTCCACTAGAAACAAACTTTGTTGTATTATTTTATTTTAATTTAATACTGTGAAGCTGCTTTGATACAATCTGTATTGTGAAAAGCGCTATACAAATATACTTGATTTGATTTGATTTGATTTAATTCCTGATGTTCTCATTCAGGACACTTTATATTATTTGCATGGTGACCCTATGCTGGACACTACAGTGCTGAATGCACACTTAAAAGAGCTTAGAGTTTGTGTTTTTGGCCAGGAATGAGAAGTGTCATTGAACAGCATTGTGAATCGTATGAAGCTTGTGAGTCTCGGAAAAAGCCTGTTCCTCAGCGAAGGGCACTACTCCAGTCTATTAGGGCTGTGGGACCTTTTCAGTTTGTATGTACCGATATCACAGAACTCCCTGTCACGTCCAGTGGTAATAGGAATGTGTTGGTAGTGCAAGATCATTTTACTAAATATTTCAACACTTATCCTATGGTGGATCAAAAAGCTGGTACAGTGGCACGGTTGTTGTGTGAACAGTACATACCTGAACACGATGTTTCGGAGGAATTTGTCTCTGATCAGGGACGTCAGTATGAGTCAGATATTTTGCAGGATATCTGTAAGAGATAAAAAAAAATACAAAAGAAGAGAACTATGTAAAAATACAAAAGAAGAGAACTATGCCTTACTACCCTCGTGGTAAAGTCATGGTAGAACAGTTCAATAGAACTTTAAAGGATCAATTAGCTAAGGTTCTCTTTCATAGTGATGGCGAGTGGGACCAGTACTTAACGGCAGTTGTACTGTCATTTAATGCTACACCTCATTCTAGCACTGGGTACTCACGTTCTTCTTGGCTCATGGTTGTGAACCTCGTTTATCAGCACATGTACAGCTTGATTCTCCTTCAGGTGGAGCCGTGGACACTCCGCAGACTCAGCTCTAGTCAGTTGTATGGAAACTGTGTTCCAAGAAGTACTTAACAATAGTGATGATCAGAGAGTCAAGCGTGAGTACTACTTTAATAGGTATGAGAAATTCAGACCTTTTAAAGTTGGTGACCTGGTGTAGATGAATGATTCGACTACACAAAGAAAGAAACTTGAACCAAAATGGATAGGACCATATCGGGTGGTTACGGTGGACATGGCTGGTATAATTTACACTGTGTTGGACATGAGAAATGTAAATGCAGAACCTAAGGTTGTTCACTATGAATGCTTAAAGCCTTACAGGTCCAGGTGGAAGAAACCAGCTCTCACTTCAACATGTGCTGGTCAAGATGTGGACAAAAGGGTTCAGGGGTTGAGACCGCTATACACAGCATTGTCTGGTTTTCTCCTTTTGTCATCAGGAGGGTCGCTGGTTGGTGAAAATGGGGCTTCTGTACTCTCCTCTGTTCCTCATATATGTAGGCCTTCAGGTCGCATGGTGCGAGTTCCTCATTCTGAACTGCAGCCACTTCATTTGCCAATTCAACATGCCTCCTCAGTAGTTGGGGAGCAGGCGTCTGAAGGTGTGGTCACTCGTTCAGGACGTGTTATTAAAAAAAAAGAAAAAAAGAAAAAGAAAATGGGTATAGATTAGGGGTGCCCAATCCGGCTCCTGCTGATCGACTGTCCTGCACAGTTCATCTCCAACCCTAATCAAACACACCTGCCTTTAATTTTCAAGTGATCCTGAAGACCTTAATTGGTTGCTTCAGGTGTGTTTGATTAGGGTTGGAGATGAACTGTGCAGGACAGTCGATCGGCAGGAGCAGGATTGGGCACCCCTGGTATAGATTGTACTTTAGTTATTGGTTTCAAGGTTTTTCAATGTAAGAACACTTCCATTTTCACATTGTGTATTTTTTTTTCCTCCTATTCTGCACAATATCTGTGATTGTTGGTGGTATGATGTGTTTAAGAAAACAAAAAACACACACAAGTTTTTTGTACGATTGTTAAGAACCATTTAATATTGTCTGCTATGGCATGTTATATCCCTTATATGTCCTGTTCAATGTGGGCGAAAACATTTGAGATTTATTTGTTCTTTGTATATATTTGAAATGAGGACATTTATTTTTCTAAGGGGGGAAAAATGTGTGATTTTATTTTGTATGTAAATTGTGTCATTTGATTAGCTTTTCATGGGTGATGCAATGGCGACGTTATGAATACGTATGGCGAATTGGCGCGCTGACATGCGCAGTTATGTGTAAAAAAAAAAAGGGGACATGCACAGAAAAAGAGTGTGCGCAGGTGAAGCTAGAATGACGGCAGTGTGTGTCTCACTATATGAGCTCTGATAAATAAAAGATGTCAGTAAAGTCCCATATTTTCGTGTATGCCTGTTACGGAATTATGTGTAATTTAGTACAATACGTTTTGATACTGTATATTGTTTGCATACACTGTTATTGTTATTTCTGTGTGTGTGTGTGAGTGTTTTAGTGCTGTTTGTTCTAAGTAGGATCCCCTGATCAGCTGCGGGATTGCTCCACCCCTTTGATTGATGTGGGTTTAAAACTATCCCTTCCGCTCTCTGAAGCTGAGCTGTTGCGATTCCGAGCCGGTCGCACTTCTCCTGTCTCCTCTCTAGCCGTCAGACCATTATTGTACATGATTTAGAATCTGTTATGTCTTTTCTTTTCAGTGACTGTGTTTTGTAGCATTGACCTAGTCTGGCTATCACCAGACCAAGCTCAATCATTTAAGATTGAACATTGCTCTGGGGAGTCTGCTATGTATTTTCTACTGCACAAGGGGCGTGGTCAACGGGCAGTTCAAATGACTCTGTACGCAATTGGATACTCCTTCAACCAATCAGACCAATGATCCGGGTGACGTACTTTGCAGAGCGACGCGAAAACTCCAGGCAGTAAATGTGTAACTAAACATGTTGTTCAGTGGTTTGCAGAAGCAGCAATGGACTCGAGCGAATTTTGTAGGTTGTGCAAAAAAATATGAAAGTAAGTGGTATTTACACCCACTCGAGCGATTTGTTTGCTAAAAAGAAGCCATTAAGCATCGTCGAGAGGTTGAAAGGTATTGGATTGACAGTCGTGCATGACCATCGTGGTTTACATATTGTTGTATCATGCATCATGTTATGCAAGTTGTATGTTGTGTAGTCCCCTTTGACTTTAGATCTATGAATGAAGTTGGTCATGCCACTGCAACTAGTTGTCATTACAAGTCAGTTTTAGCGAACTATCTTACACAATGTCAATGTAGTCATAAACCTAGTGCATCCCCCTTAAAAAATAAATGTCAAATGCTGATACTAATGTTGAAATATATATTTCCGGTCATCATTAATTATCCGTCTCGGACGGTTTCCAAGGTTTGTGAACCAGAAGATGGTATGTTAATTAACCACATCAATAAAAATAATTGGAAAGTAGCTTTCAAGAGAATCATGGCACACAAGGAGCTTCTGGAACACTTAAAACCATGCATCCTTCAGCTCATTCAGTGTGAATGCACACTACTCTGCAGCCCAAAGGAGGGGTTCATGCTTTGGAGGTCCTCACCTGGGGACCTGGCCTGTTTCTCATTTTCTGCATTGGAGGCAGATCTCCATCGCCTCTCTCCATTCTTGCTGTCTGTGTTCAACACTATTACCAACCACTCCCGCCTGACCACCTGTGCTGCAGCTGCCATCACCATCAGAGGTAGACAGTCCCATTTGTCTGCATTTGCCCACTATTTGAATAGCACACTTTCATATGGTGGGGCAAAGAAGGCAGTGTTTAACAGGCTGTCCAAAATGTCAATCACCAACTCTCACAAATGTGCAATAGGAAAACAGCAAGAAATAGCAAACACATGTGCAACTCGTCTACTCCAGTTAAAGCAGCAAAATGAACACTTCCTGCACTCAACCAGAGGACACAACTGATACTGAGATGGCACTAAACAACATCTTCAGCAGCCTGGAAGACCTTCAGTTGTCAGGTGAGAAAACACAAACACACACACACTCAAAATCTTATCCTCATATCCTGTCATCTATATATGTAAAGAAGGATGTGTTGTTTAATTTTTGTATGAATGTTTAATATTCCCCAAACAGAGGAAGTAACCGAAACTGGAGATGAGTTTAAAGCCACAGGAGAAGGGAATTTGCTGCCAACGACCCTCGCATTGCCAGACACACAGCCAACTCCACCACCAACATACTCCATTATATTTGATAACCTGGATTTCTTCCTCCGTGCTAGCCATCAGTCCTCCCTCCGCAGTAACCAAAACATACACTGGATTCACCACATTGGAGTACAAGACCGGATCCCCACTCATCATATTACCAATGAAAAAACAGTTAAAGACATACTGCAATATGACCTTGCCACATCTCTCCCAGGACCGGAAACACAACATTTTCTACGCAGAGAATTCATTGTGCTAGGAAGCAGAATGCTGTGTAGGTACTTGTCCATATTCCAACCATTCTCCAACATTGTGGTAAGTACTCACCCCAATATCCCACTAATGTCTATTTACCACCAGCGTTGTTGTGTTTGTTAACATATTATTTGTGCTTCACTGAAATTATTTTTCTCTATCTAAAGTTCCCCCACGGGAGACTTGGTGGATGTGCTTCGCCATATTAAGGATGAGTAATTATTGAACAAGGCCTCAATGCTACTCTCTGGTTGGAGATGGTCTTATGCCATAAACTAGTTAAGTCATTGTATCACTAATTGCGTCATCTATGCAGGTATGTGCCCAAGGGTCCAGAAGGACTAAACGACTTGTTAGTCGGAGGTGACAGGCTGACTGAGGCAAACAACCGAAACATTCAGTGGGCCTATGCAGATGGTGACACGAAAGAGGAAAGGATGGAAGGCATGGTCTTCAAATTTGAGGACTGGCATGCTATCAGAGTACTTTTTGAAGTGAGTAACTTTTCAGAATCATACCAATCAAAGCGTTATAATTTGGTTATTTAATTATTCCCTTAAGAGAAATACGGCTGTGACAGTGTGTGGGACGAAAGTCATTAATATGTCCTATATTTACTTAGGTACACTACAAAATATTCCTCAAGGAGTCTGGAAAAGATCATGGCACACTCTGTGCAAACATGACAAAATTAAGGTACAGATTTTTTATTTCTTATCTGTGATACCATGATAATTCCTGATTTTCATACTGTTCATGAACACTTTGTTCAGGATCTCAAGATTTTTCCCTTAACAGACATTAAAAAATGTTTTGTACATGAGTCTGGAAAAGATCATGGCACACTCTGTGCAAACATGACAAAATTAAGGTACAGATTTTTTATTTCTTATCTGTGATACCATGATAATTCCTGATTTTCATACTGTTCATGAACACTTTGTTCAGGATCTCAAGATTTTTCCCTTAACAGTCATTAAAAAATGTTTTGTACATGTCGATTTAAATGTTCATAATACTTTCAACAGTTTTTGGTGATGTTCAAATTCCAGTCAACATGGACATGTCTAGATACCTCATGAATTACTGTTCTTTGTTGTGGGATGGGAAACACAGCCCTGTCATCATGAATTCAGCACCGCTTTTCCCAGGAAGGTTGTTAAGTATATTTTTCAGCCTGGTATGATTTTAATTTAGCATGGCATGTTATCATCATATGTTACTAATGTCTTTATGCGTGTCTGCTTGGGCGATATGAGTTTTGATGAGATGTGTTACTAACATCCTAAGGAGTGTGTGTGTGTGTGTGTGTGTATGTGTGAGGGAGCACACATGTAATGCAAGTCAACTAGATGGTTTAGTAACATTCTAACAAGTGAGTGTGAGAGAGTGAGTGTGTGTGTGTGTGTGTGTGTGTGTGTGTGTGTGTGTGTGTGTGTGTGTGTGTGTGTGTGTGTGAGAGAGAGAGTGTGAGTGAAATATTGAATGAGTGAGCACGCGCACAAGATGCCAGTCAGCAAAATGTTTTAATAACATCCTAACTAGTGAGTTTGTTTGTGAGTGAGTGAGTGAGTGAGTGAGTGACAGAGTGAGTGAGTCAGCGTAAGAGTGAGCGAGCGAGCGAACGGACATGAAATGCGAGTCAGAGAAACATTGACAGTGACATATAGCAAAGTCTGGCGTACATCTAATTGCATATGTTTTACAGGTGCAGCAATGCAAAGAGTGGTCCTCATGCTACTTACAATTCATATAAAAACTTTGTCATCAAGGACACGACTGCACTCTTTCTGGCTGCTGCAATGGAGCACCTTGGGTTGCAGAATGCCACAGGTAATTGTGACCTTGACATACATCAACATAACTCAGTTACACACAAAGTTGATGTTATATATAATTTCATTAAAATGCTTCAACTAATGCTCCTCCTTCAAGATGGAGAGTGGTTATATGACTATAGAACTTGACAGTTGTCATATAAATGAAGGCAATCAGTACTTGTGTGTGAGAGGGTACTGAACATTCCCTGCACAAAATGTGTGAAATTGTTACAATATACATTATCTTATATCATAACAGAACATCCAGAATCCCTTGTCCCAGAAGGCATTAAAAATGGCTCACAAGAAGCAAGGAGGACATAGCTGCACGATGTAATGTCCCAAGTGGTGGACAGATATGTCATGCTTAATGATGTCTCAGAGGATGCAGGAGCTGTAACCGAAGCATCTGCCACGCCAATTCAAAAGAAGTTTCCATGTCGCATGTTCAAACACGTTCACTTAATTCAAGGCCAGACAAACGCATGAGAGGAAGAAACACAACCTTTTGCTGCCCACAGACTCCTCACCCAAAACAACCCCTCCCATTCACTGTGACCACAATGAAGAGCACACTGTCACAAGACTTGGTTTCAGCTTCCTCCTGATGGACATTCTTGATGCAGTTAAGGAAGGTGATGGTGATCGGCTCATGCGCATTTACAAAGTCGCCCTCCTGTTCTATAAAACATATGGAAACAGTCATTACGCGTACAGCACATTTTTTCTCACCTTACAAGTGAATGCCACATTATCCCCTCGCATTGCTCACAGTGTAAAGTGGAACAGATTCTGGAACAGTAGAGGGGGTAAGGGGAGAAACATACCACTCGACTTACAATTGGAACAATTGAACGGCTTTCTTAAATGCTTCCTGAAGGGCCTCGGACCTAACTTGACTGAGCAGACAGCAGCCAGAGTCAGCAAGTCTATCGGAGTACTAAAGGAGATGATGCACACAGACGCAGAACTTCAGGTGTCAGGGCAAACTGGTGCCCATCATGTTCAGCACGATAATGACATACTTGCCCTGGTGGACATTATCAAGGAAGTTGAACTATTTAAGCACCAGCCAGGCAGGGATTTTGCCGCATTCCCTGGCTTCAAGAAAAACCTCTTGGCAAAGCTTAATTACAGAGAGCTTTGGAATTGGATGAGGGCCAAAATTAAAGACTGGCGGAATGTACCAATTTAAACATCACATAGTGTAGGATGGACACTGACTGTAAATATTTCTGTATTTATTTGTATTTATCAGCAACAATGGTTGTTCTTAAAACCTCTTTTTTTAAAGTTATCCTGATGTTTTCGTACATTGTCTATATTAAAAAGATATGTTGATTGGCAGTGATTAAACACAGAGGACACAATATTTTCACACAGTCATAATAAAAGTAAAGATTTTTATTGTCAATGCAGAGTATTTACAATTATTAACATTGTTTCAACATCTAATCTGAGCTCTTAAAGCAATACCAAGGAACTTTTCCTCTGCAGTCGCCCTACAGGTTGGAAGCGGAATTGTCCATTACCGCTGTCGTAAATAATTTAGCCTACCGCATCCTACTGTCGCACACGCTCGCTGTTTATCCAGCACCGGCTTTGGAATCGACAATTGTAACGCTTGCCGTAAAGCAAGTCAAATTTGTAGTTTTCCTATGTCTCTTTAGAACTACAGAAACACGACCCGATCTGGCAATCTTACATAGCGTGGATATACCAGATAAAGGACCGCAAAGCGGTGGCATAAGTGCCTTTCACCCTGTCACGACTTGATGAACCACTGAAACGATTTTGGAAACTTTATTTGAAGGTAAAAAATCCTACTTAGTGTTGCTTTAAGCAAAGAAAAGTCAGATTCAGAGCTGCTACATGTTGATAGCATGTGGTCATGCTCCCAATCCTCCTCATCAAAGTAGCCCATGAAATCCATATCTGGCATCAAAAAGTCATCATGACGCTCAGCAGACTCACAGAACTCAAAGTCTCCAAATACCTCATACATTATCCTTAGAATTTCATGCCCGTGCCCAATGTGTGTTTTCTATAACCAGACTTTCCCTGTATTTCTGCAAAAGATCTCTAATAAGCTCTTGGTAACTCAGAATAAACTACTGAAGTAACTATTCTATACTGATCAGGTGAAGAAATCTCTTGTAACTCTTCATGGTTGGGTAGTGGCACTGCGCAACCTGCAGAGTTACACTTACAGACAGAGTGACAGTATGTACAACAATGATGTCCAGGTTCTACATTTTTTGTATCTTTTTCAAAGTTAGAGTAAAGGGCATGTTGAAAGCAGCCATTTCTGCTTTGGTCAATAACTCTCCGTACTGCCTCAGACGTTTGTGGGTGCTGTTTGGTGGCATAGACAACAGCATGTGCCTGTGTGCCATCTCTGCCAGCCCTGCCAACCTGCTGGAGCATGGCCTCCACATCATCAGGTACCCCATACATGATAACATGTGACACTTTGGGAAAGTTCACACCCAATCCAAGAGCAGTTGTGGCCACAACTACTCTGCAACTGCCCTCTCCAGAGAATGATGATAGCACTCTGCTTTTGTTGACAGGGAGTTCTGGCTGTGGAACATTTCTATTATTAAATTGTCACCCTTATGCTCTTGTTCTCCAGCTACCCAGGCATCCTCTTCAAGTTCGGCCTTCAGATGACAGAACACTCACCCAACTATTTTTAATGTCCGACAATATATAATTAACGACGACATGTTCAGGCCCTTCTCCTTGACTTCCCTAACTATCCAGTCCAGACAGTTCAGGGAATCAGTGGTGACTTGTCTCAGGCCAAGTCTGATGTTGGTCCTGATAGGGCTCACAGTGATGGTAGTCGCAGAGTCCAAATGCAACTGTTTCTTCACCATTGCTCTTGATTGGAAATCAAGATGAGTTGATAAGTGGTTATAGGAGTAAGGGTGGGGGAGGTTATCAAGGGAGAGTAGGTAAGCACCCCGAAAACGACAATACCTGTCCAGTGACATGGTACACACAGGACAACTAGTATCCTCTCTATACTATATTCTCTGAATGCCGTCTTTCCTTTTGCAGCCATTCCCCTGGTTGAGAAATATTGGAGCACAATATAAATTTACACAGCAGTGAAACACAACTGTATTTTCAAATCAGGAACATGAGTGCTGACTTGACTCACACCAGATCGCATCTCAATCTCATTTGCAATTGAATCATTATGACTACATTTTAGTGAATTTACTTTCCATCACTTACCATTTATAGGTGAGATGAACCTTGTCGACCACAAGGCTGATTAGGTTGACCTGGTAGACCTCGGTGGCTAGCATCTTTCGGCTTAGCCAAGACTCTGGGCTGCCGAACAAAATCTGGTATTGGCCTCCTCTGATTAATTCTTCTGCATCAGAACTCAGCTGTGCAGCAGAAATTCCCAGGTTGGTTGCCTCCCAGACCTGGTCCTCCATGACCGCAACAAGGGGGTTTGAGCTGAGCTCCATTCTTTTGGCCACCAGCGGGGCTAGCTGGTAAATTAAGCTTTTACCAAAGCCGGTCGGTAGTAAGGCAAACACATCCTTCTTTTGTAGGAATTGTTCCAGGGCAAGTTTCTGTTCTGTTTTCAAAGAAAACTTGTCTTTTAAATCTTTTACGACAGCAGCGGCATCAACAGATTGCTGCGCTTCGGTGGCCGCCATGCTGAATGTAAACAAAAAGCTGCTTGCCGTCGCTTCTCTGTCGTCATCGTGTTAAACCCAATAGCGCGCCGGGTGGATAAGCCAGTTTGTGATTGGTTCCCGCAAATGTGTAACGGAAGCAGCAGAGATAAATGTACAGGTTTCCAGCCTGAGCTGCAGGGTGAAATCAAATCGCCGGCAGATCAGGCTGGGTTTACCCAGTCTAGCGTTGACCTGCCCTTTTCTTTGAAATTACGTTTGTTCTGTTTTGTTAGTGTATTTAGGGTATTTAATTTTCTGGATTTTGATTTGGATACTTTGAGGGAAGTTAGTTTGATATTTTGTTTATTATCAGTTTTGTTTGTTATTTTGGGCCTTGGGTCTTCCTGCAGATTATACACCCACTGGTTTATGTTACTCTGGAAATACTCAATTTTACTTATATGTTCATCTTCTTCATCTTAATAAAACGTTTATTGTTTTTTTCTTGAATTTTGGACTCGTTGATTTATCTTTTGGTCTGACGACTGGGTGTGGGAGTCATGTCTATTTTCTTTTGTTACAATTGAACTTAGACGGATCGTATTAATGCCTGCATCAATACATTGGACCCATTTACAAGAGACTGGAGCTTCCTCTTTTGTTCCACAGCCCCTCTTACACTACTTACATTTCTTCCTTCTGTCTAAGATCATTCTTGTTTATCAAATATAAGTTATACAAGTTTGAAATGACATGAAGGTTAGTAATTGAAGTCTGAATTTGTTGTGTAAACTATCCCTTTACTGAGCCTAAAACAGGCTGTTATTTATATAATATATGATTTCTTATTGAACTGCAATGGACTGGCCATTCATCCAGGTCTGTTTCCCAAAACGCTGGGACAAATGGTTTGGGAGATGGATGGATAATTTCTTATTTCTTTCTTTTCAGTTTGTAGTGGAATATTTCACAAACGTAACCTTTACTGGTTTTGTGAGAATCACACTGGGCAGGGAAGGCTGCACCTTTGTATCCACCAGAAGTTAAACGTGCCGGGAATTTTCAGCATGGGTACACAAAAATGTTGCATTTTTAAATATGCCAACCTTTTTTTAAATGCAGAAAAAAAAAAAAAAAAAAAAATTGTGCAGTTTGTTTAAAGCCTAACACTTGTTAAGACGACAAACCTTGTTATAGTTGGCTCCAAATGTAATATGACGCAGCTGTCCTGAGGATTGTTCCTGTGTTGCATTTGTTAAATTCAATACCTTTTGCTCTGAGCTCTGTGGCCTGTATTCTGAGATGTTGAAGTTTGGTTTGTGTTGGCTGGTTTGTGGAACATTGCTCAGAGGTAGGTTACTCCGAACACTTGTGTCTGGAAACTACATCAGTATGAGACAAACTCTACAGGGAAACAAACAGCGGTATTCCAATAGATCTGTAATATGTTTCCCAAAATGTCTTTGAGTAACCCTCCGTTTTAAGGTCAGCGAGAGGAATGTCCCCCTGAAAAATGTGTTGTGAATAATTATTCACACCATGCCGTGTATTACTAAGCCAAAAGAAAACTATGGGAACTCTGAGCTGTCAGGGAGCAGGTTAGGGTCAAGAGTGCCGTGGGTCACTGACTGCACCTTTGGAATTTTGATTGAAGTTGGTCCCTCATGTTAATAGGGTCCTTGAAGAGTCTTGGTTTGAAAAAAACAACAACTCTCTCCTGCTCAAAGGGAAGAGGGGACATGAGAGCGATATCTGAGAAAGCAGCACCGGTGCGGCCAGCCTTTTATCCAATGTGATCTTGGTTTAAGCAAACATCCGACCTGGCGTGCGACTTTTCGCAAGTGCCGAGGGAATTTTTTCCCCTCCTAGGATGTGAAGGTGTAGAAGAGGCTCTGGCTGGGAGGCAGGCAGTGGTACACACACTTAAGTGCCGCTCCGAGGACAAAACACAGAGGGGACAAACAATTGGAGGTGAGCCAGGCTTGGTAAATAGGCCCTGGTCGGGAAGATGCAGAACAGAATCATTTGCAGCTCATGCTGCAGTGTTTTTTTTGTTTTTTTTCACACTTGACGCTAATTTACTTCCTCTTGGCTCTGTCTCAGTGTTCTCTGTCTCAGGCCTTTTATCTGTCATCTCTTTTTTTTGATGATCTCTGGTCCATATTACTCAAAGCAAATGTTCATTCGTATCCACTTCCTTTGAACTCAGGATTGTAGAAAAGTAAGGGTCTGTGCAGGGTATGCTCATTATGTTTTTTGGCCATTTTGTTAACAAACTACATGGTAATAAAAAGACACTAAGGTGGAGCTGCAACATTTAATACAAAAAGTGATTTAAATTAGTTCACTTGACAGGCCAAAGGATTGTTTCCGCAGACGCAAGCTCGTTGACATTCAGCTGTGGCTTTTTGTTGTGATGTATTGCATTGTTCTGTGAACAGTTTCCTCTCAGAAAACATGTTTGGCTCAGTTTGCATACTAACAGGATGTACATGATAAATGCCTGGGCGTTGTGCTTTTCTGTGTGGTCAGCTTATGTGGATCACGAATGCTTTCATCTCCTCAATGCAATGCTTTTCATTCATCCATATACAAGACTCGCCTGACATTCTCCACCTTTCTCAGAAGCTCTTCAATGGTTTGCTGAGACAAGATTGTCGCTATTTTTATTAAAATCTTACTATTCCACTAAAAATCTTAATGTCAACGACAATTTCTAAAATGAGATAATTGGCCTTTTAGTTGTTTAATATATTTTGTTTTGAGCACTTTCAACACAGCAACGGAACTTTACACCTTCATCCATGCACCCTGCATGGCAATACCTGTGTATATTTAATTAATAATTTATGACTGTGATATTAAGTGCAAAACCTGTACACAGTCAGTTCTGAGTATTGTGGAAGGAGTGTGGTCCCTTGTGAAAAAGTACACTTCTGCATAGTTTTAAAAAACGGTATGTAGAAGGAAGTGGAAAGCCTGGAGGCAGGACCGTTTTTAGGCATAGGCAAACTAGGCGGTTGCCTAGGGCGCCATCAGCTGGAAGGGCGCCAATGTCTGGCACTTTAGCAAGGGTGTGTGTAAAGGGTGTCACAGCCATCCTGAAATATGATTGCCACCCCCCACTGGTTCTGCCAACACTATTGGGCTAGAGTACTGTCAATCTGATGATTCCTATATGCCATTGGATCAGAGAACTGTCAATTACTGTCTGACTGTTGCATGTAAAGTTTGCATTTGGAGCGCTCAATAACACCATTAGATCACAGAGCTCGGTCAATGCTTTGGCAAGGTAACAATTTTTTTAACCACACAATAATGCTAAATTCAAAGATCAATTAAAAAAAACAGTAACAGTAAAAAGTGCACAAATCCTTATTTTGTTAGAGCAGTATTTGTGGTAGTCAAGAAATCATGCTGTGAAATGGGCAGATAGCGTAATATTGCTCAGTGTGTATTTTAGAGGCAAAATAAACTGCACATTTCATGTTGAATTAAGTGTGCAGTTATGTTTGGACTCTATAAAGCATTCATCTCTTCCTTGCACTTAAAGGTGTGTTTCTGCGCCAATGCATTGTTGAGAGCAAGCTGGTACCAGATTTCAAACAGTTTCTTGGAGAGTTTTGTGACATAAATGCTTCTGTTAAAGAGTTGCTAATTCAACTAGAGTCTGAGGAAGAAGTTAACCCTCTGGGGTCTGAGGTGTTTTCTGGCCCTGGAGGTGTTCTGACATGATCTGACATTTGTGCTTATTTCTGTTACTTGTGACATTTTCATGGCTAAAGTCTGATTACACTGTATTCAGCACAAACTCTGCTACAATAATATATCAGCAGCATGTATGTAAAAGTTTGTAGTTTTGAGATAATGACGTTTATGCATGGTTTGTGAAAAAAATACAAAATAAAAAAATGTCACTGAAATAAGGTCATAAAACCCATATTGATTATTTATTCACAAGACTTTTGAAAATTGTATGACGTAGCCTAGAATATTTGCTTCAAAACTATGTGAAAATCATCCTGACTACTCATTCAGATAAGACAATATATTGATTTAAAATTTGTAATACGTTTTTTGTGTAAGAAAGCGTTATGCGAGTAGGCGTAAACACATCCTGAATATGTATGGCTTTTCACACCTGAGAAAGACAAAGACCCTCCCCTAATGGCCCTATAAGGTGCTATCAGGCCCTATCATTCTGAGCAACCTTGCACAAAGAATGAGGAGATTTAAAAAAGAATGGCTTTTAAATTGTTTGGATTTATTTACAACACAACATAATCCAAAGATACACAACAAATGCCAAAAAAACACTTCAAAGACAGAGACCTTTGTGCCATTCCTAAAAACATTGTACATACCTTTCATTTCCAAGGTGTTTGATTTTCACTTTACCATGTTCATGTACAGAGACTCATGTGAATGTTGAAGTCAGCAGGACTCATCAGTGGGGCATCTGGTCCCTGTAAAAAACAAACAAACAAACAAACAAAAAAACTGTGAACATGCTGATATCAAGAGGAACTATAGGGCTGCACGATTTTGGGAGTACATTTTCGATTTTTCTGGTTAAAATTGCTTTTTAAAATTCACAGAATACACACACACACACAAATGTTTCCAACAATTTATAATGAACACCAGGTTTGTTGTGCCTTGTAGGCATAGGCTATGTGCAGTGCTGCATAAAATAATAATAACAATAACCTATAGCAGCCTATAAATCTTTCAAAAGGAACACTTCAGTAACAACTACGCTAGAGAAAAATATATTGATTATCATATGTTACTTCAAATGTTTCCATTCGTTATGATGTTATGAAATGAGATTGGAGTAAAAACATGAAGCCTAATGTTTGGTGCGTTTTGCTTTTCAAACGCACAGTGCGTTTTGAATATGAAACATTATGGTTACCATATTATACATATCTACATTTGAGCAGATATCCACAAACAGTATTTAACAGTAAACATGGGTCTAAATATTATAATATTCAGCATATATCTAGCAACAGTTCAACTGCAATGTGAAGTTTATTATTTCTTACCTTAAATCTTTCTCGTCTTCAAATCGCGTTCTTCTTCTTCTGAGGTAAATCCAATGTAAGCTCACGGCTCTTCCAAACTCGACGAAAAGCAGAGACTGATGAAGTTTGGTGCTTTGTTTTTGAGGTAACGAGCACGTTCGTGTGACGCGTGGACGATTTGCATGTCAATCTCTTTTGCACGTGTGGGCGTGGTCAAATTAAAACTAATGAGCAAGGGTTTGAGAAACTGGACATCTTGTTGACATGAAATGTGTGACAAGTATTCGCTGAGTTTTGTTTCAGTTTATAGACGTGTTCAAGAAAAAAAGGTTCACCGCAACGGAGAGGCAGAAAGCACACCCTGTTTATTTTCTTTATTTTACAAAAGCACAATGTTTTGATTTGATTGTAAGTGGACACATACAAAAGTAGACATCTCACAGATACTTTTTTCATATTTCTTTTTTCTGTATGACCATAAATGACGGAGTAATTTAAGTTTATTGTGCTACAATGTGAAGAAAATCCAGCAAAACATGCCGGCGCGTTTGCCAACCTCAGAGGGTTAATAAGGATCAGCTGCATTGGTTCGAAACTAAGGTAGAGACTTTAAATAAATTTACAAATGAAGTGGATTTGTGGATTGACAATGCTCTGCAACGTAAAAAGAAGTCAGTGAAGGTTAGTGAAGAAGTTGGCCCTGGAGACAATATATCTGCAACATCTTCTAGGAGCTCCCGTAAGTCTAAAGCAAGCAATGTGCGCTCTGTTACTTCAACAGTTTCCTCTGCACGCCTAAAGGTAGAGCTGGAGAAAGCAGCATTACTAGCAAAGGCAGCATCATTAAAACAAAGGCAAGCTTTGGATGAACAGGAGTTGAAGTTTAAGCCTGAAAGAGAGCAACTGGAAGTCCAAGCTGCACTAGATTCAGCTGATGCACAGCTTAAGGTTTTAGAGAAATATGGATCACAGGCATCTGATGATAAGCAAAGTGAAGCAAATGCATCTAGAACTGAACATGAAGATTACAGTTTGTGTGTTAGACATAGTCCAAAACCCTCTTCATAACAGTCAACATCATTGGGACATTGCAGCAAATGTAGGAAGCAGCCGTGATTCTGCCACTCATGGTGCCACCAAGCCTGAAACACTTTTTACTGTAATGCAAAAGCAAAATGATATCACAGAATGTATTTTTAAAGCAACAATGACTGTCAGCATTACCTCCACAGAATATCCCCACAAAAGGCGTTTGAACATGGTGTGGAAAGTAAGACTGACAATAGTAGAGATCAACTGTACTTTCTGGAACAGTACACCAGTGGTCAGCCCAGGGAACTGGTGCAAAGTTGTTTCCACATGCAGCCTGAAAGAGGCAAAGCTGCTTCTGAAGGAGCACTTTGGTGATGAGTACAAAATCTCCATGGCATACGTAGATAAGGCTTTAAATTGGCCCATCATTAAATCAGAAGATGGTGCTGCTCTCAGTTCTTATTCTTTATTTTTGACAAGCTGCAGTAATGCTATGGCAGAATTGGATTATATGGATGAAATGGATAATGCAGCTAACATGCAAATAATCATCTCTAAACTCCCTTGTAAATTAAAAGAGAAGTGGAGGAACACAATAAGCTTGTCAGTACGCATCCTTCTGCACTGACAAGCTTATGACAGAGCTCAACCTCTGTGGATGAACAGTTAATATCACCACTACCACTATGGGGGAGCAAAGGGTTGTGCGCAGCAATGTTGTAACCGACTTGGTAGTGAGTGGTTTGAATGATAATGACTTCATTAAACTAACTGAAGTTTTCTCTCAAAGAGTGATTCCAGTGAGCAAAGATCATATCCCACAGCAGGAAGAAGTAGACCAATGGCCACATCTAAAGGGTGTACAAGTTCCATACATCAATGCAGAAATAGGTTTGCTGATCGGTACTAATGTGCCAAAGGCATTGGAGCCACAGGAGATAATCATAGTGTAAATGAGGGGCCATATGCTGTGAGGACTGCTCTTGGATGGATGGTAAATGGACCATTGAGAGAAGGTAACTGTAACCGAAACAAAGATGGGGTAATACAAGTATATTCTAATCAAATATCTTAGGTTTCCAGATTAGAAGATTTGTGGAGCCAGCAGTTCAAATATGACTTCCCTGAGCAGGAAGAAAAAAATGGAAATGTCAAAATCAGACCTACTGTTCATGGAAAAGGTCTCTCAATCAACCACAATGATAGATGGGCACTATTGCATTGGATTGCCGTTAAAGGATAAAGACGTGGAAATGCCTAACAACTGCAGCCTTGCTGAGTAGCGTGCATTAAACCAGAGAAAAAAAGTTCTTGAAGAATCCATTGTTTCATCATGAGTATGTTAATTTTATGAAAGATGTAATTACCATGGGCTATGCAATGAAGGTAACAAAACCTCAGCCGTAATAATGGAAAGGTATGGTACCTTCCTCACCATGGAGTGTACCATCCCACCAAGCATAAAATTCGTGTTGCATTTGACTGTGGGGCTTCGTTCCAGGGAACTACCCTAAATGATCAACTTCTTCAAGGACCAGACCTGACCAGTACTCTAACTGGAGTTATTATGAGATTTCGCCAAGAGCCTGTGACAATTATGGCAGACGTGGAAGCGATGTTCCACCAGGTAAAAGTTCCCCCCGAAGATGCTGACTTGCTCAGTTTCTTGTGGTGGCCTGATGGTGACCTTAGCCAAGCTTTAGAGGAGTACAGAATGGAAGTACATACTCTTTGGTGCCACATCATCACCAAGCTGTGCTAACTATGCCCTGAGACGATGTGCCAACGGCAATGGTCACCAATTTGATGCGGTCGTAGTAAGTACGATAATTTTTTTTGTCTATGATCAGCTCAGTGTACGATCCATTGGGGATCATATCACCAGTGATTCTGCCTGTGAAGAACATCTTACAGGAACTCTGCAGACTGAGAATCAGTTGGGATGAGACAGTACCAGAGTATATTGCTAAGCAATGGTTTAAATGGCTTGCAGATCTGCCTCAGCTCAATGATTTTGAAACTGACAGATGCTTTAAACCTGCACAATTTGGAGAAACTAGGTCTGCTCAGCTGCACCATTTTTCTGATCCAAGTGAGGTCGGGTATGGCACAGTCACTTACATAGTGCAGCAGAATTCCGACAATGAAACTCATTGTGCTTTTGCCTTAGGAAAGGCTAGAGTTGTACCACTAAAACCAACAACAATTCCACGCTTGGAATTGACAGCAGCCACTTTAGCTGTGCGTATGGACCAAATATTAAAAAGGGAGCTGCAGTTACCACTAAAAGAATCAGTGTTTTGGACTGATAGCACAGTAGTGCTTAAGTACCTCGCCAATGAGAAAAGCAGATTGCGGATGTTTGTGGTCAATAAGATAGCAGCAATACTGCACACTTTCAAAGTGTCCCAATGGAGATACGTCAGCTCTCTGTCAAATTCTGCAGATTGCGCCTCCAGAGGCCAAAGCATTGATGCCTTGCAGAACAAACCTGGGTTTTGGGCCCTGACTTCATCACCGAACCAGCTGAGCAATGGCCAGATAACTCTTATCACTCAGAGGAGCTTAATGCAGCAGACCCTGAGATAAAGAAAGGAAGTGTCATTGTTAATCTGATAACATTAGAGGAGAAAGAGAAAAGCGACACAATAGAGAGGTTAATGGAATACTTCCCTTCTTGGAAATCTCTAAAAAGAGCCGTAGCATGGCTACTCAGAGTAAAAAGCATGCTGCTAAACCATTCCAAAAGGAAAGGAAAACGGAGTCTTACACAGACAGAACTTGAACGGGACAAAGCGAAACATCATGCACTTTGGGGGAAGAATCTCACAGTTGATGAGCTTCAGCAAACCGAGCTAGCAATCATTCAGTACTGCCAGCAAAGGAAATTTTGCTGAGATCTTTGCACTGCAAAGGAAAGAATCTGTTAGTAGAGGAAGTCACATAATCAAGTTAAGTCCAGTACTTCAAGACGGAATTCTCCGTCGTGCATCCATGCCAGTGGAAGCCAAACATCCAGCCATCTTACCAAAGGACCACAGAATATCAGAGCTGATTCTGCAAGAAATCCACAAAGAAACAAGTCATAGTGGACGCAACTATATTCTATCTAGATTGCGCCAAAAGTTCTGGATTCCCAATGCCAATTCCTTGATAAGAAGAATCCTGTCTAGATGCACAACTTGCTGTAGGCAACATGGTGTTACAGGTCAACAAATGATGGCAGACTTACCCAGAAATAGAGTTATTCCAAATGAACCACCATTCACCAGATGTGGAGTTGACTGCTTTGGGCCATTTGAGGTCAAGCGTGGAAAGACTAAAGTTAAACGCTATGGTATCATCTTCACGTGCCTGGCCTGCAGAGCTGTTCACATAGAGGTAGCAACATCCTTAGATACAGACTCTTTTATCAATGCACATCAACGCTTCATAGCAAGAAGGGGTCAAGTTATAGAAATGTGTTCTGACAATAGAACTAATTTTACTGGTGTTAATCGAGAACTCGAATTCAAAAGGATGGAACAATTCCATTCAACTCAATTCAAGAATGGAACAATTCCAAAATAGAAAACACCCTGCCTCAACGTGGCATCACGTGGATGTTCAATCCTCCAGCTGAATCTCACCACGGAGGTGTATGGGAGCGTATAATCCGTTCCATTAAGAAGGTTCTCAATGCCACTTTTAAGGTTCAGAACCTAGATGAGGAGGGTCTTCAGACATTTCTCTGTGAAGTGGAAGCTATCTTGAATTGTCGACCCATAACTACCCCCTCTAATGATCCAAATGATCTAGAAGCTCTTACACCTAACTTAATTTACCAGAGCTTCAAAGACGTCAAAAATGGATGAAGGTATCACGGAATTATAAGCCTGGAGATGTTGTATTGATTGTAGATGAATCAGCACCTAGAAATTCATGGGTAATGGGAAGAGTTACCAAAACAGTACAAGATGAACTTGGACTTGTACGCAGAGTTCAAGTTAAGACTAAAACAAGCAAACTTGATAGACCCATCACAAAGATCTGTCTCTTATTGGAAGCTGATTGAGACAGTGAGACAATGTTATGGACTGTAACTGTTGATAACAACCCCTGACACCATTGATCATCATTAGAAAAAGAATTGCTCTGCTACAGTATATAGTTAAGTCATATTGATTATAATTGTTTCTAATAATAGAATACAATTAGAGGCCAGGAGTGTAAAGGCCATAATGTTATTTGTATTTTGTGCATATTTTATGTTTAATAATTGTATATTTTTCTGTGTTTATCTTATATGTTTCTAAACTATGTATTTGGTATTAAACATGATGTCTCTTTAAGAAAATAGGATGTGAATGTTTAGAGGATGTATTATTTAAGCCTGTAGGTGCATTACTTCCTGTGTGATCAGCTGTGGAAGTACATGGTTTTTCTACCATGTCTTTTGTTTGCTTCTGTTCTGTTTGGAAACTAGAATAAATCATTTTTTTGTAAAGGAACATGATGCGTGTAGAGACTTTACTGACACAGATAATCACCAAATTATGGACTTTACAACAATTATAAGGATATAATTAGAGTTGTTTCATTAAGGAAGGAATCAGTGTTTGTGAAAGAGTGACAAAACATTTTATTCATGTCCATTGTTTAATTTGTAAACAATTCTGTGGTTTTTTTTTTTTTTGCCAGCTATACTGGCATAGGCCTACATAAATAGTCACAGCTTTATTAGCATGACTGTCAGGCAATTACAGTATTTACAAAACATTTATGGTGACACTTTACAATAAGGTTTCATTAGTTAACAATTCTAGTTAACAACTTTAGATAACATGAACTAACAATGAACTGCACTTCTACAGCATTTATTATTCTTAGTTAATGTTAATTTCAACATTTACTAATATATTATTAAAATTAAAAGTTGTATTTGTTCAAATTAATTAATGCACTGTGAAGAAACATGAACAAATAATGAACAGCGGTATTTTATTAACTAATGTTAACAAAGATTAATAAATACTGTAACAAATGTATTGCTAGCTAATTGTTAGTTCATGTTAGTTAATACATTTTCTAATGTTAACAAATGACACCTTATTGTAAAGTGTTACCATATTTATGATACTTAAAATACTGGGTAAAGGCATACATCAAATGAAGGGGAAAATAAAATAAATAACAATAATCAATTATATGCAGATAATTCAAATTGAAAAGTTTAGCCGATGAAGGAAGATCAGGAACGATACTTGGTTACTCACGTAACCTCGGTTCTCTCTAGAGAGGGAACGAGTATTGCGTAAGCTGTGCTTACGCAGCGGGAAAAGCCTTCTTTTCTCGAGATACTGAAACCAAAAATTATCCTTAATTTCATATATTGTCAACGCAGTGCAGCTGCGGGCAGCTGAGCTAGAGCGGCATACTGCGCGCTCATTGGCTGCCGCGCGGCAACTGCTTAAGCCTACCAGTGAGCCTGGCGTGACGTCACGCCCAATGAGGGCGCGCGCGACCTCGCGCGTCACAGCCCGCCAGAATGGGCGGCGTCAGAGCGTATATAAGGAAGGCTCGTAGGCTATATTCTCTGTTTTCTGTCGACTGAAGCGACACAAGCGATAGGCTCAGCACGGTCAGGGAACGCAATACTCGTTCCCTCTCTAGAGAGAACCGAGGTTACGTGAGTAACCAAGTATCGTTCTCTTACGAGAGGTTCTCTCGTATTGCGTAAGCTGTGCTTACGCAGCGGGAACCCTTTGTCCACGCCGTGCGAGCCTAACAATCACATATGACTCATAGAAAAACATAGAGGTGATAAAACAGGTGGCCAGCGGTGCGGGCCAACATATGTTCATAAGCACACAAAGGGAAAAAACACAGAACGGCACTGCCGGTTCGTGTAACTGATACCCTGAGCGTGCAGCTCAACAGATAAGCTAATCGGTAATACAGCCTAACCCTTGGGCAGGACACGAACACGACTAGACTGACAGAAGTTTAGCCTGCATAGCGGGAACTTCCAGGTTATAAAACCTAACAAATGTGGAGGGGGACGCCCAGCCCGCCGCCCTACAAATGTCGTCAATGGAAATCCCACTGGACCATGCCCACGATGAGGCCATGCCTCTGGTGGAATGAGCCCGTATGCCTAACGGACATTGCAGGTCTTTGGACGCATAAGCTGCTGCAATCGCGTCTACTATCCATCTGGACAGTGTCTGTTTCGAAGCGGCGCGACCCTTGGAGCGCCCGCCAAACGAAACGAAAAGCTGCTCTGAGAACCTGAAGGCTGCAGAGCGCGTCACATAACACCTTAACGCCCTGACCGGGCAAAGGCGGTTAACCCCTTCCTCACTGCTGGAGGACGGCAGGGCCGATAGGGTAACGACCTGAGTCCTGAAGGGAGTGCCTAACACTTTGGGAACATAGCCGTGCTTCGGTTTGAGAATGGCTAACGAGTCGTTAGGTCCAAACTCGAGGCACGACGCGCTGATGGACAGCGCATGTAAATCCCCCACACGTTTAACTGAAGCCAGAGCTAGCAGAAAAACGGTCTTAAGCGTTAAGTATTTCAACTCCACAGAGTCCAAAGGCTCAAAGGGATGCGCTTTTAAGGACTCCAGGACCAGGGACAGGTCCCAAATAGGAACCGACGGGGGCCGCGGAGGGTTCATTCTCCTGGCCCCGCGTAGAAAGCGGGTAATGAGTTCATTTCTGCCCAGTGCACGGCCGCGCGCCTACTCAGCGAATGCTGCTATGGCCGCGACATAAACCTTGAGCGTGGAGGGGGACCTGCCCGCGTCCAACATCTCTTGGAGAAATTTCAGTACCTGTGGAACTCCACAGGTCCGAGCATTAGAACCCATATTCACACACCACTTGTTAAACACTGACCATTTAGATGCATAGAGCCGCCTCGTCGAGGGGGCTCTGGACTGCGTGATCGTGTTAATTACCCCTTCTGGCAGGCCAACGAGTAATCGTTGATTGTCCACGCATGCAGAGACCAGTGCTCTGGATGGGGATGCAGAATCGAGCCTCGGGCTTGAGAGAGGAGATCTCTCCTCACCGGAATCGGCCATGGGGCTGTGTCTGCCAGTCTCATTAGCTCGGGGAACCATGGTTGGTTTTCCCAGCGCGGGGCTATGAGGAGCACTGCGCAGTTCACCTCCCTGATCCTCGCTAGCACTTGAGGTAGCATCGAGATCGGTGGGAACGCGTACAGCGGAGCACTGGGCCAGGTCTGGGCCAGCGCGTCCTCCTGTTTCGAGAAAAACCTCTGGCACTGAGCGTTCTCGCTCGCGGCGAAGAGGTCGATCTTCGCTTCGCCGAAACGACGCCAAAGCGTCTGTATCGTCTGGCGGTGTAGAGACCATTCCCCTGGGGGAACGTTGTCCCTGGACAGTCTGTCCGGGCCGTCGTTCAAACGACCGGGTACATGAGCTGCCCTTAGGGAGCGCAACGGGCCTTGAGCCCAGGATAGGAGACGCTCTGCGAGCGCGCACAGGGTTCTGGATTTGATCCCGCCCTGGCGGTTCACGTACGACACCACTGACATGTTGTCCGAGCGAACTAGCACATGGTGTCCCCGTAGAAGCGGTAGAAAGTGCTTCAGCGCTTTCTCGACCGCCAGCATCTCTAGACAGTTTATGTGAAGGTCTTTCTCCGTATTCGACCACGGGCCGCAAATCGGACTGCCTTCGTGAGTCGCTCCCCAACCCATGTTGGACGCGTCTGTCGAGATTACTTTGCGGTGTGCGATGGTTCCCATCGACACTCCCCGCTGATACCATTCGGCCGCCAGCCAGGGCTGCAGGGCTGTAACACAGCGCTGAGTCACTCTGATTGGAGCGCGGCCCGAAATCCATGCTTTGCGGGGCATTTCCGTTTTTAGCCAGCGTTGAAGCGGGCGCATTCGGAGTAAACCCAGCTGCAGGACAGCTGCTGCTGATGCCATGTGGCCCAGCAGCCTCTGAAAAGTTTTCAATGGAAAAACTTTTCCCTCCTGAAAGGAGGCGGCGAGGTGTCGAACACAGCGCGCGCGCTGTGCGGACAGTCTGGCCGTCATCGCCGCCGAGTCCAGATCTATACCCAGAAAAGTGATAGACTGGCTGGGGGCTAAAGAGCTCTTGTCCCAGTTCACGGAAAGACCCAAGCTTTGTAGGTGACCGAGAAGCGCTTCTCTGTGGGAAACTAGTTCCTCCGTCGAGTGCGCTATAATGAGCCAATCGTCCAGATAGTTCAGGATTCGCATTCCCCCCGATCTCAGGGGTGCGAGAGCCGCATCCATGCACTTCGTAAATGTACGGGGTGCCAGGGATAGACCGAACGGCAGGACGGTGTACTGATATACCTGGCCGTCGAAGGCGAATCTCAAGAATGGCCTGTGACGGGGTATAATCTGAATCTGAAAGTACGCGTCTTTCAGGTCGAGAGATATGAACCAGTCCCCCGGGCGAATCTGCGCGAGGATTCGACTGGTTGTGAGCATTTTGAACGGCCGTTTCATAAGCGTTTTGTTCAAATATCTCAGATCCAATATAGGTCTGAGTGCTCCGCCCTTCTTGGGTACGAGGAAATAGCGGCTGTACGCCTGCCTCGGAACCCGGAGGGAGAACCCGTTCTATCGCCCCTTTTTGCAGCAAATTCGCTATTTCTGCGTGAAGCAGATGCGCTGCATCCGCTTTCACTATAGTCTCGGCCCGAGCGCGATAGCGCGGAGGGCGGCGAGCAAATTGAAGTGAATAGCCCTTTATCACTGTGTTCAGTACCCACTTCGACACTCCCTGAATAGCTTTCCATGCATTCGCACTCATAGCTAGGGGTCGAATCGCCTCTGAGTCTCGCCCGCCGCACAGCGCGGGACGGGGGATCTGTGGCGATGTAAGCGCGAGTCGCGCAGTGGCAGTGAGGGGGAACGGGGGTTCGCAGATGGCGGCAGCCGGCTGAACGGCGCTGTGAGAGAGCGTTGTGTGTGACGGCTCGCGGCGCAGAAGCGGGGCGGGCTCGTGCATGTTTATCGGAGAGTGTGCGTGCTGTAAAGCGGGCACAGAGCTCTTTATTATCACACAGCCGGTGGCTGACTTGTACATGTTTACATGAGAGTGTGCGCACTGTGTAGCGGGCACAGGGCTCTTTATTAACACACAGCCGGTGGCTGGCTCGTGCATGTTTACATGAGAGTGTGCGCGCTGTGTAGCGGGCACAGGGCTCTTTATTAACACACAGCCGGTGGCTGGCTCGTGCATGTTTACATGAGAGTGTGCGTGCTGTGTAGCGGGCACAGGGCTCTTTATCAAAACGCGGCCAGTGGCAGAATGTTCTGGTCCCCGAGCGTGTGAGACAGAGCGAGCACTGTGTAGGTGTGAGCACTGAAGTGTGGGCACGTGACCTACAGTTATCACTCGAGCGGCCGTAGCGCGCTTTATGTGAGTGCACTCTGTGGGGTACACAGGGGGATTTGTGCTTGTGTGTAGTGATGAGCACTGGGAAGTGGGCAAGCTTACTACACTCATAACACTGACGGCGTGAGCCGTCTGACCAGATATTACACTCTTTATTCGATTTATCTGGGTCGCCGTAAAAACGGCGTTTGTGTGCAGGCGAGAGAGTTGAAAAACTGGCTCGTTGGCTGCTGTGGGCACTACTGCAGTAGCCTTTGATAAGGGGACTGGCAGAGGGATATATCTTAGCTTTGACGGTGGTCCGGCCGCAGCGGGACCCGCCCGTCTTTTCCTCCCGACGGGTGCTAGGAGGACTTAGCAGGCTCGGGCTTCAGCGTTACCTTAGGCCGAGGCCCACGCGGGGGCGGCGGCCTGTGCTGGCTGGTGGAGCGGGACCTGGGGCGGCCGCGCTGGCGCTGCTGGGAGGCTGGGGGTCGAGACGGCCGCTGTGCGGAGCTGCGTGCAGGAGGCTGGTTAGAGCGGCCTGCAGCGGAGCTCGAGCGGCGGGGCAGGAAGAGGTTCATGGCCTGTGACGCTTTCTGTACCTCAGAAAAACGGTCCACGAGGCCACTCACTGCCGGGCCGAAGAGACCAGTAGACGAGAGCGGGGCGTTCAGGAAGACGGACCGCTCTTGTTCCCCCATGTCGGCTAGAGTTAACCAAAGGTGGCGCTCAATGACGGTCAGCGAAGCCATGGATCGTCCGATAGCTTGGGCCGCTGTCTTGGTCGTGCGAAGGGAAAGGTCCGTCGCACTGCGCAGGTTGGTTAAGGCCGATCTGTCCAGTTCTCCCTCGTCGAGCTGGCGGAGGAGGTCCGCCTGGAGAACTTGAAGGACCGCCATTGTGTGCAGGGCTGAGGCGGCTTGCCCAGCGGCGGAGAAAGCGCGGCTGGCGAACGCCGAAGTAGTCCTGCAGGCTTTGGACGGGAGGGCAGTCTTTGAGCGCCATCTCGCGGATGGGGGGCAAAGATGCGCTGCAACCGCCTGTTCGACCGGTGGAATCCGGTCATACCCCTTCTCCGTGGCTCCGTCCACGCGGGAGATAGTCGATGAGGCTGGAGAACGGAGTCTGGCCGAAACTGGAGCGTTCCACGATTTAGCAAGCTCGTCGTGAAGCTCAGGCAGAAACGGCGCTGGTCTAGACGCTGGGGCCTGGCGACTGGTGGTCAGGAAGCATCCATCAAGCCTGTTAGGCGGGGGTACCTCCGGTGTAGACCACTCGAGGCCCAGACGCTCGACTGCCATAGTGAGGAGGCGGAGAAGCTCGGCCTCCCCCCCGGCGGGAGCCCTGCTGGAAGCTCTGGTGGAGGAGGTGGATCGGGCGGAGCCGGACCACACCTCGCTGTCCGACGCCAACAAAGAGCACGTGTCCAGCCGATCGTTGTCATCCGCTTCATCCGCTGTGTCGACGGCATCGAGGGCGAGAGCCGCCTTATATACGCTCTGACGCCGCCCATTCTGGCGGGCTGTGACGCGCGAGGTCGCGCGCGCCCTCATTGGGCGTGACGTCACGCCAGGCTCACTGGTAGGCTTAAGCAGTTGCCGCGCGGCAGCCAATGAGCGCGCAGTATGCCGCTCTAGCTCAGCTGCCCGCAGCTGCACTGCGTTGACAATATATGAAATTAAGGATAATTTTTGGTTTCAGTATCTCGAGAAAAGAAGGCTTTTCCCGCTGCGTAAGCACAGCTTACGCAATACGAGAGAACCTCTCGTAAGAGAACACTGGATACGATCAAAATAGAGTTTAGTGGTAACTCACATGGAGAACGGCATTACATCAAACAATAACTGACAAATAACTTAACAGAACAGGGAGTATAAATGCACAGGGTGAAATGAGGGAACAAACCAGGGACTAACGAGAACAGGTGCAGACAGGACAGAGCATAATAGTGACAAAAATAAGAAATGGTAAGCAAATTAATTTAAAAGATTTTGGGATGAAATGAATATGAAAATGTTTTCTTTTAGGCTTATATTTTTTACTGTTTGTTATAACCTACAGTTTTTAGCACATATTGATAATAACACGTTTCAAACTTCATTTGAATGCTGTCATACTATACTTTGCATGCAATATATGAGCAATATCACACGAGTAGCCATACATAATTGCTCTATATCAGCACAGCTGTGATTCAGCCATAGGCAATCACAGCTGTGCTGATAAAGAACCATTTCGCACGGCTACATGTGTGATTTTGTGTTTATACAACAGTTCAACGGCACAAGCGAGGAATTAAATAAGAAACAACCATGGAGTGTCTTTAAAAACCCTCTTTTGTGCAGAACTACTTCCTTCAGCCACGGATTTAAATATTTAACAGCTGAGCCCAAGCCTCTGTTACTAATTCTAAAACGTCACTTTATAACTAGCAACGAAGGAACACTGAGTCACTTCATTGAAGTTTATTGTATTATGTAGAGTAGAGTATTGTGAGAGATCGACTTAATGAGTCAAGGAGATTTCCCATGACAGTGTTAGTCAATGCATTAGTAAGTAGCATCTTATAAGGTGCTGTGTAAAGTAAAAACTTGTTTACAACCTTGTTTCATTCCCTGTCAATATAAAAGTCTGTATTATACCTTGTGTTTAAACACTATCTACATAAGATCCAGTGGCAAATTCACGAAGGACTGGTCGAGATAAAGCTGTTCTCGGTGGGTACATGAGCGCTAAACGGCCGCTGACGGCCTGGTGCTCAATTTACAAAAACTCCCAAACAAATTGTCAGATAAGCGCTATGTTTATATGTTTATATATGTCACATTTTTGAGGTCTAAATAACTACATTAAAAAACTCTTTAAAACTACATTTCGTGACACAACAACAGTAGTTTTGTGAAATTATGGTGTTTGCTCATCCGCCATGAAACTCACTGTGAGAAATGCTGCAAGTGGAGTGATACAAACGATGACACAGTTCCCATGGTGATACTGGTAGAATATTGCATGGCTGGAAAAGGCTCTCAACCAATCAGATTCGAGAACCAGAAATGAAAGCTTTAGCGTAAGTTCTGCCCGGAAGACTCGATTGTTACGTCACTTATTACCTTCTCATCTACATTGTAGTATAAAAGATAGGTACTTACACATGTCTGAATTCGCAGATGCTGATGCTTACATTCATTCGCAGAAACCGACGCCGGTGATCACTCACCCGCGTCTCGGTAGCACACATAACGACACAAAATCATATTGTTGATTTTGATCTCACCAACTCTGGAAGCCGCGCCAGAGCGAGGGCGATACCCATGTGCAGGAAACCAGCGCATGTCGGTTCTAAAAACAGCAACTTATGAGAGACGATCTCCTCTCCAAGTTCAAGTACCACTTCCAAGTCGGGTTTCAGGTTTCGGTAGGCGCTTAGTTCCATCAGCCACTGTTAACATATCCCCTCTACTATGATCAAACTTAAATCAGGTAAGTATACATTAACTTGGCTATTCTACTGCTCCCTTCACCAGCAGCAGAGTTCAAATCGGCAACTACGGTGACGTGGCAGTGTTTTTAATAAACTGCTAATTCAGTCTGCAACGTAACATTCTGCAACGCTTTAAAAAGTAGGGCCGGATAGCTCGTATGATTTTGTAGAAAGTGTAAGCAAGATTAACGTAACTGTTATTACACAGTGCAGTGGTAATTATCACTGGCGTCATCGACCCCACGCACAATGGGCAGTTTGCAAAATACTTCACTAACAACCGTGTTACTGAATATAATTAAAACAAGCTTAAGAGCAACAAAAATATTAAACCGGCTTTATATGCATATATGCCATATTCACAGCTCGCGCTCCTCATCTGCTCACTCACCACTGAGAGAGTGCCTTCCATCTTAAAGGAGCGGTACCTAATTCAACTTGTTTTATGCCCTTCTCTGAATTCGTTATTGCTTCGGCATTTACGGAGATGTTTTTGCCAATCACTTCCCGATCGCCGGAAAGATCTCGACTTATACCTAGATGATTTCAGACTTCAACCAAACACAAGGGAGCACATTATTTTTGTATATCTCAGCTTGTTTTCTAATTATTGCCTTGTCATATGTAAAAAATGGCACATGGTCTCGTGGCCCTTAGTGGTATTGGTTCTATGTGGTCTAGTGGCCAGTGTTCTGTGTGGTTTGTTCTATGTGGCCTTGTGGCATATCATTGCCTTGTGCTGTATGTAAAAAATGGCCAGTGGTCTCGTGGCCCCTAGCGGCATTGGTTCTATGTGGCCTAGTGGCCGTTGTCTGTGTGGCTAAGTGGCCTTGAGGCATTGTTTCCTTGCTAAAAAATGGCCATGGTGGTCTCGTGGTCCTTGCGGCCTTGGTTTTGTGTGGCCTTTGCGGCCTTGTGGCCTTGTCCAGTCTTACTTCGTCTTCTGTGTGGCATTAGAGGCCATTGTGGCTGATCGCCAGCCTTGTCTCTGTGGTCTACTAAGGCCGTGTGGCTGTTTGCGGCTTTGTCTCTGAGGTCAAGCAAGGCCATGTGGCCCAGCGTGGCACTGCTCTGTGCGGCCACTATGGCCTGGTTCTGTGTGGCCCAGGGTGGCCTGGTTCTGTGTGGCCCAAGGTGGCCTGGTTCTGTGTGGTCCATCGCGGCCTGTCTCTGTGTGGTCCATTGCGGCCTTGTCTTTGTGTGGTCTGTTATGGCCTTGTTCCGTGTGGTCCATAGTGGCTTTACTCTATGTTGTCCATCGTGGCCTTGCTCTGTGTGGTCTATCACGGCTTGTGTTTCCAATGGCCTGTCTCTATGTAACTAAGTTAGCCTCATTCTCAGTTTATGTTCAATATTCCCCAGCGCTTGCTTCCCTTCAACACGTTTCCTGTAGCTTAAACAGTAGAGCATTGGAGATATAACGCTAAGGTCATGGGTTCATTCTCTGTTCATTCTCCGGGGAAGCAAGAAATGATAAGACGTAAAGTGTTTCTTGAAGTGTAATATAAGTCGCTTTGGATGAAAGCGTCAGCAATGGATAAATGTTTAGATGTGTATATACAGCAGCAGGAATATTAAAATGCATAAATGCATAATACACGTCTTCACATAGTACCTTACAGGTTCACCGTTTCTCACTATGATGAAAGTGGCCCTCTTACTAATTAGCTATCAGCCTATGAGGCATTCCATGTTCCATGTTTCATGCTTATTATGTTAACTCTTTTTTCTTTGTATGTTTTAGGAACTACAGGATACACAACTGGTGGGTATACTTTTCTTTACCATTCTTTGGGGGTGGGCTCCATCCTGGTGGATTCCTCCAACTATTTTTGGGGGTCGGCTGCGCCCCTGCCTTCGTCTTCATGCAGGAAATGCAGAGTCCGTACCCTCGGATTGCAAGCTATGGACGGGGCCTACGCCAAATAACTTTATATCATATATTGCTTGCTAGGCTGTTAATAAATGTATAATTGTTATGGTATTTATTCTCCCGAGTCTTTCTGGTAGAAATTAAAGCTTTAGCGTAAGTTCTGCTGGGAGCACATGCGCATTTAGAATTGGTTCTATAGTTATGTGCGTTTGAATATATGTGCGCAGGTTTGGAATTCCCTACAAGCCAAGCCTAAACAAAGTACTTGTCTTTCCTTATAAATTTTGATAAAGAATTTAATTTTATTTTGTCACTTCGGGGTAGGAACGCGAAACGAATTTTCCCGACAACGCCTTATCTGTATAGTGGTAGAGGGATCCTCCATAGGGAGAGACTAGTTGGCACTTCAGCACTGCATTGACATCGGGTCCAGGCGAAGGTCCTTCGTCAGATCTGGATACGGCCTGGATCCGGCAAGCTGCGGGAAAACCTCGGGATAAACACAGACACTAAAATTAGCGTAGATGCCATTCTTCTCATGATGTAACGAGTACATCAGGATTTATGGGAAGTGTTCCCGGTTCCAGCTGACCTAATCTATGCAGCCTAACATTGAATTATAGAAGTCTATAATGTATTATGTGAATGCTAGGTCAAAGAGATGTGTCTTTAATCTTGCTTTGAACTGACAGAGTGTGTCTGCTTCCCAGACAATGTTAGGAAGACTGTTCCAAAGTTTTGGTGCTAAATAGGAGAAGGATCTACCACCAGCAGTCGATTTTGATATTCTAGGTATTATTAACTGGCCGGAATTTTGAGATCGCAATAGACGTGAAGGACTATAATGCGTTAAGAGCTCGCTCAAGTACTGCGGAGCTAAACCATTTAGTGCTTTGTAAGTAATCAGCAATATTTTAAAATTGATGCGATGTTTAATAGGGAGCCAATGCAGTTTTGACAGAACCGGGCTAATATGGTCATACTTCCTGGTTCTGGTAAGAACTCGAGCTGCTGCATTTTGAACTAGCTGTAGTTTGTTTATTAAGCGTGCAGGGCAACCACCCAGTAGAGCATTACAATAATCTAGCCTTGAGGTCATGAACGCATGAACTAATTGTTCCGCATTTGACAATGAGAGCATATGTCGTAATTTAGATATATTTTTAAGATGGAAAAATGCAGTTTTACAGATACTAGACACGTGACTTTCAAATGAAAGATTGGTATCAAAGAGCACACCCAGGTTCCTAACCGACGACGAAGACTTAACAGAGCAGCCATCAAGTGTTAGACAGTATTCTAGGTTATTACGTGAGGAAGTTTTTTGTCCAAAGTTTTTTGTCCAATAATTAGAAACTCTGTTTTTTCAGAATTTAGAAGTAGGAAATTACGAGTCATCCAATTTTTTTTATCAGCTATGCATTCCGTTAATTTTGTGAATTGATAAGTTTCTCATAGGAGGTTGGCTGCACCCCTGCCTTCGTCTTCAGGCAGGAAATGCAGAGTACGTGCCCTCGGATTGCGAGTTATGGACGGGGCCTACGCCAAAGAACTTTATATCATATATTGCTTGCTGGGCTGTTAATAAATGTATAATTGTTACGGTATTTATTCTCCTGAGTCTTTCTGGTGGAACTAACTGCAGCAGCCATATCACCCTGTAGCCCAAGACTGGTTGCCTACTGAAGCTAACCAGGGCTGAGCCTGGTTAATACCTGGTTGTACCAGTACCAGGTTGCTGCTGGAAGAGGTGTTAGTGAGGCCAGTAGTGGGTGCTCACCCTGTGGTCTGTGTGGGTCCTAACGCCCCAGTATAGTGATGGGGACACTATACTGTCAAATAGCACCGTCCTTCGGATGAGACATTAAACCGAGGTCCTGACTCTCTGTGGTCATTAAAAATCCCAGGATGTCCTTCGGAAAAAGAGTAGGGGTGTAACCCCGGCATCCTGGCCAAATTAGCCCAATGGCCTCTGTCCATCATGGCCTCCTAATCATCCCCCATATATACTCATTGGCTTCATCTCTCTGTTTCCTCTCCACCAGTAAGCTGGTGTGTGGTGGGCATTCTGGCGCAGTATGGCTGCCGTCGCATCATCCAGGTGGATGCTGCATATTAGTGGTAGTTGAGGAGATTCCCCATTCCATATGTAAAGTGCTTTGAGTACCCAGAAAAGCGCTATATAAATGTAACAAATTATTATTATGTTTTATTATAGCTCTTGTATATAATATAAGTAAGGGATAATGTACATCCAGCCAATTGTTATTGCAGAACAAATCCCTACAGGGTGATCAGGACCCAGACACGAAGCTAGACATTGTTTTCGAGAATAAATAATATATCGCTGGATGGCACGATTGACCAATCATAATCAAGTATTCCACAGAGCCGTGTAATAATATAATATAATAGCTAAGGTCATGCAGGTTTGTTTGTGCATTAAATTCATGGCCATGAGAAAAGGATGTCGTTCCATCATCATAGGATCTTCACATAACTCCACAACTTTACATCACACATAACTTCACATCATTACCTCAACAAAATGATCTTGAGGCCATGTCATATTATTATGCTTCCACAAGTTAATATGTATATAATATATATATTTTTTTTTTAAACCATTGCCTAAGTGACAGCCAACTAAATAAAAAAAAAATGTTAAACTCACTCATTAGACTTTTGACAACCGGTTATCTTCATTTAGGACATATCTAAGTTTCATTACTACTTTTATCCAAATACTTTTAGGGCTACTGCATACAGATATTGCATCGAAGTACCATTTTTGAATTGTTTTGTTTTTTGTTTTTCTTTGTGACAATTTTCAATATGTGGGCAAAAAAAACAAAACACTTCAAGAGGAGATGCATCCCACAAAAACTTATAGTTTGAATAGAGCAAATGGTAAGGAGAAAATGAAATGTCCCAAGCATCAGCTGTGGCCTCTATCTCAGGCTAATCAATAGAGTGGTGTGACATTTATTTGGCTGCAGAATCAGAAACATATTAGCCCCTACAGATTTCTGGGAACAGTTCTCCATGCCGAAGACTGCGTGTTTTCTCTCCTAAAAGTAGTGGTGATCTCATTGACTGAGTATACAGAAAACGAAAAGAAAGAGAAAAAAGCAGAGATAGAATATTCATCAGATGGTCAGAAACTGTAAAGTCATGACACCATAACATAACTTCTGACACATTTTTGGCTACACTGAATGGATTGTTCTTTGTGTGACAAGAAAGACCAAAGTGTTGATTGCATATTGTTTAGTCTCTCATGAGTTTGCATGCTTAGCTGTTGTCAATGTAGCCATGGTTCGATTTCACAATGGCTCTGGTTTACAGAGAACACATCTGGCAGTGGAGAGCAGGAAAAATTAAAAGTGAATTCAAAATCTTGTCACAGTTGGTTGCACTGAAAAGCCAACTGTATAAAATTACAACTCAGTCTAAACCAAAGGGTCAAAGTTTGTCGGATAGTATGGCCCACCCTGCTGAAAGTCTCTGCATTAATTCCTTGTTTGTCCAGGCTGGTTTATGCTGTTTAGAGTTGATAGACTGCTGGTCTAGCTGGTGGATTAGCGTAGTCATCTGAAATTTTGAGTAAAGAAAAAATGCCAAATTGGTAACACTTGAATCACACAGAGACAAAATAATAAGCATCAAGAGTATGTAACTACAATTTTGTTGCATCAAGTTCAAAATGGAAAGTTGCTGTTTTTAAAGGATTTTTGATGCATATTTGAGAACAAAAATGTGTACATTTGTGTCAAAATTGAGCCGACAGCCACTGGCCCCAAGAAAGTTGCAAACTTAGTAAGAGGAATAAATGTAAAAATCATATAGTAAAAAGAATGTCATTGCAGTCAGAATGCTGTGTCTATCAGCACATCAGTATCTCATGCTGTGGACCAGCTGACCAACAACCAGCATCCCAAGCTGGTATATGCTGGTGAGCAGCAATGCTGTATTTTCAGCAGGGCAGTTAGATCCTCCTGGTTCATCCCATAACTACACCTTCAGGTTTCAAAAACATCCTATTTAATCAACAGTAATTCAAAAGTTGCTGTGTATTGTTCTGCGGATGCAAACTCCAGTAGGGCAAAGGAGTTTTTGACTTCCAAGGGGGCCTGCACCAGTCGGCAACTACCACAGAGATGGATGAAAATGCAAATGGATAGCTTTCTCCAGGCGTCAGACTTTCTTGGTCTAAACTGAGCCAGTGCAAATTTGTCAGCAAACCCCAATGTTTTATCTCACCATTCACAATATGGGCGCTATCATACAATCGACGCAACACAAGTGTTTTTTGCTAGTTTCAGCCCGATGCAGTTATCATTTTCAAGTCCTGCTGTTGTTTAAATAGCAAATGCATTTGTGCCCATCTGTGCGCCTGTCACAATCCCTGTATCATGGTTCCTTGTTGTGGACTCTTATTTTGAAATGTATTTTCTCTTCTCCTTATATCATTATTTCCCCTTTCCTGTTTAGTTCCTTTTTGCTTATGTCTTGTTTGTTACCATAGTGATTAATCAGTTTCAGGTGTGCCTTGTTATCCTGTGTATATATTAACCAGTGTTTCAGTCTTGGTTTGTTGGTTGTTGTTTTTGCATGTTGTGTGAAGCAGTTGCGTTCCTGCTCTTTTAATTATTGTTCCTGTTCCTGTTCCTGTTCCTAGTGATGGCAAAATGAGGCTTCTTGAACCACTGAGGCCTCGCAGCCCATTGCTTCAGCCAAAGGTTCATTACTCAAAGCTTCATTCAACATTGCTCACTAGTGACACCTAGCTACTGTGCAAAGAAATAGCAGACAAATTAATTAATTCTAAAATAAAAGATTCCTCAGAACAGTGCTGATATGAGGAGCAATATCTCCTGATATGAGGAGCAGATTCCGCTGAGGAGTGAGGTAGGCTGTTTTCTTTTCTCACGTGTGGAATAACGTTATGGAATAACATTAGTGTAGGCCTATGTAAACCGCAAAAAGATTAATCGCATTTCTATAATATGACTCGCCTTTCTGTGAGATGAATGAAGGGGACATATTTGTAAAGACTGTTTAGCCTAAATATGAATCGCGTGTCTGTGTGTGAAAGAATAAACTGCTTTGCTATAGCCTACTGAGATGAGTAAAAATCGACTGGAATATGTTGAAATAAAATGTATTTGTATAAGCAACGTATTAAACTGCAAAAAAAATACAATTTTTGTCAAAAATAAATTCATAGACTAAGATGTTAGATGTTCCAATGTTGGCTATATTCAAACTAATGAATACATATGATAAAATGTAGGCCTATAATCTTTTTTTTGTTTTTTTTTACAAAGAAAGAGTACACTTGAAATATTGTTGAAATTGTAACTATTGTTGTAATTGTAACATTTTTAATAAAATAGCAAAACATATTTACAAGAGAGATGTAAGCGAAATCTTAAATGGTCAATATAAGTCTTCTTCTAAATACATCTTTTGTCCTTGCATTGTGGCTCAGTCAGTGTCACACCTGAATGAATGGCTCATTAGGCAGAGTCATTATGCAGAGTGGGTGGGACATTGTAATCTAAGGTGTAAACTACTCCTCCCCCTCGCATATTGGCTTTCCAAGCAAAACCTGTTTTACACCATTTAAATCAATGTATTTTTTTTTTGTGAACGATAAAGCAAGACTATTTTTACATCATTTTGAAGCTAGAACTCAAAGGGACAACATCCATTAGTCAAAAGTCTTGTGGACACATATTTAATATGTGTTTTGTGGTCTTAATTCAGCAACTTTCATTTTAATTTTTTCCAATAACCACGCATAAACATTATTCTCTTAAAAATACAAACATCTACATACACGTTGCTCGCATATTATGGTAGCCCTGTTTGTGCTATATAGAGTGAATTTACACCTTTGCCATTAACATGTTTATAAATAACTGAAAAAAGCACAAATGTCAAGGCATGTCAGAACATCTCAAGGACCCCAAAGACAGCTTGGTCCCCAGAGGGTTAAAACTTATTTGTGCGCTTAAAACTTATTTGTTTTCTTTAGCATTTGATAATGCTTTGTAAGTTGTGTATGTCATATGTTTGCATTGTTTTTATGTCTTTGTTTTTCTTTTTTCTTTTATACCTTCTGTACAGCACTTTGGTTCCACTTGTGGTGTTGCAAGTGCTTTATAAATAAAGTTGAGTTGAGTTGAGTATAAAATGGCAAGTTATTGCTAGGTAGGCATCCATGTTTAGGGATGTCCACATGTCCGAGGTAAGGCTTATAGCCGCAACTTTCTGCAGCTTCTAACTGGCCTTCTCCTTAGTCTCCTTATATTTATGATCAACCATGACCTTCAAAGCCTGTGGATAAAAATAAATAATGATGAACCACTTTATCAAACACATACCTTTCGAGTTGGGATAACATAAGTGGGCTCCCTAAACCCATCATCATCCACAATGGAAAAGGGTTGGGAGTCCTTGATGACTATGTTAACCAGGGTCTCATTCACCATTTCTTTTTTGGAATCTATAATAAAATAAAATGCAGGTGTATTGTAGGAGCCTAAAATATTATTTAAATAATGTTTTTTTTTTTTTTTTAGATATTATTATCAATTACTTTGACTACTGTGTGGATTGTTAGTAGTTTGTGCATGCTCATGCAGTGCTCGATAATGCCTGAGCATGGAGGAGGTGTTATTGCTGTATGTCAGCTCCTTTAGGCACAGCAAGCATTTCACCTTGAAACATAAATTAATAGACATGAAATATAATACAGCCATATAGTGAGGATTATTTTAATATCAAGACAGACATTTTTCTTTATAATAATAATACATATACCTTATTGTGAGCAACCATTTCAAAATACTCCCAGAGAGGGGAGGATTTCCTCTTTCTTGCTGGCTCCATTACAAGGAAAAAGGTCACAAAAAGCAAACAAATCCAAAAGGGCAATCCAAATCAAAAAGCAGTCCAGATCCCAAAATCCAAAGCAATCCAAATAATCTTATCTAATATAATACTATAATATAGCTACTATAATTAATAATAACAATATACTATAACTAATCTAACCTGATATAATGTAATAATATATAGCCCTAACACATATGACACAATAACGACAATGACACAACTCTCTAACTCTGACTCTCTGACACTACTACAACTGATTCTACTACTCCTGACAACACCCACAAAGAGGCGCGAGTTTCGAACCCCTTTTATCCGGAAGCGACACTCAGACCGAACCGATGACGTATCCACACAAAATGAGGCCTCGTTTGTCATTAGTCACGTGATTTTCACTTAAACAACACAAGCCTCGAATCGCGGCTTCATCTGGCACGCCCATTTTTTCTCGACACAAGCTCTGACACCTCGGTTCAAATGTCACATCATTTCCTGTTCCTGGTTTTGACTCTCTATTTTGATTATCTTTGTTTTTGTTTTCAATTAACACTGCTGCTACTGGATTCTCATCTCTCCTTGTCCCTCCATCAACGTAACAGCGCCCATGGGCTGCTGGTCTGAAAACCAGGTGTGTTCAGGCGCACTGTTGGCGCGTTGCTATTTTGAAGCAACTGAAATAGACTGCGTCATTGACCAACTGGAACCTGGTCTAAAGTCAATGGCGCAATATTTTATTTTATGTAAATGGCGCGTTAGAAATGTGCACCTATAGGCGGGTCCACAGCGCGCTACACTTTGTCCTGTAGATGGTCTGCTTGCACGCTTTAACCTCACGCATGATAAGATCCGTTTCCTCGCTAAAGAAGTGTTCAGTTTTTCAGCTTGCAAATTCCGTCATGTAAATAGCGAATCCGCCATGGCGCGAGCACAACTGGCATTTAAAGGGAATGGGAGATGAGACTATGATTGGTTTATTGCACGTTATGCCCAAAATACACCCATTACTCATTAAGAGAATAGGGACAACCCTTTTAGATCATGTTCCGGGTGCACCGACCATTTTTCCCGTCGTTAAACTAGCAAAAGTGGATTTGGACACGCCAAGTGCATGGTCATGGTCTAAGTGCATGGTCTAAAGCGCATGGTGCAAGTGCACTTAGGGCGTGTCCAAATCCACTTTTGCTAGTTTAAGGATGGGAAAAATGGCCGGTGCACGTTAAAATAGTTAAAATAGGGCCCTACGTGTCAGTGACTAAAGGAAATTTTAGCACTTTAATTTGATGGTCCCTTTTGAACATTCTGTTGACTATAAGTAGCTTTGCAACATGTCAACTAACTTTCATTAGAGTATTAGTAGAGTGTCTACTTAATATCTACTAACTCTTTATTGTGATGCTCCTCCAACAGACAATCTACTGACTAACTTTGCAACTACATGTCAACTTATTCTAACCCTAACCCTACCAGTCTACTAATACTCTACTAACACTCTAATGAGAGTTAGTAGACATGTAGGTGCAACGCTACTTATAGTCAACAGAATGTGTTAAAGGGACCATCAAAATAAAGTGAAACCGGAAATTGTTTAAAATGATTGGTTTTGAAAATGTGGAGAACTCAAGCACAGAGCATCATTTAACATAAGTCCTGGATAGTTACAGATCTGAATTGGTTGTTCAGACAAATCTACTTCCCTTGAAAACAACTGCTGGTACTGTCTATGGTCATAAACAACAAATGCCTTACATTACACCTCACATCACACATTTTAACTCCCACTTGGCTCGTCATTGAGGCAGAGTTATGGCTTGTGTTGGCCAGTGCAAGCAAAGGTGTGTACTCAGAAATTCCTGCATAAATTTCTTGTGGTTCTTTTTTCCTTCTTTTGAACATGATCATCTTTTAGAACATTTTTTGATTATTTGTAGATCCTTTCTTTTTTCAGCCCTGCTTCCATAATTCATATATTAATGCAATGTGTTAGTTGTGAATATGAGTTCTTTGTATGAAAAGGCCTTCTGAAGACTCCTTTAGCAGATATCACATAACACGACTCCTATAATTGTACCAATCCTAACATTACACCATAATGTTTTTAGTTGTAAAACATGGGCCCCAGCTCCAAGGATAGCATTAGTCAAGTAATAATTTTTACAGTGCCACAAAATTGTCCACTTACTTGTTGGTGTAATGACAGTCTCTGGTGAATTAACTGCAGCTTATTTGGGAATTTACTTCATCACTGACCTCAACTTATCTACAACTTAACATAATTTCATTCTTTATACTTCACATGTCCAAGACTGCATACTTGTGCACATGCCAAGAACAACCTTGCCTTGATTAAGGCCTGTATGTTAGTACATCACTGCCATGCCATTTCTGACTGACATTTCTATGTTGGATTTCCAGAGTAATGGTAACAAGCTGGCATCAGCTTGTGTAGTCTGACTAAACATATTGTCTTGGCATTTGTCTGAAATGCCTTGGAAAGCTGTTGACCATTTTTTAGTTTGAGTCAGTAGAAAGAAAAGTGGCTATAAAATTTGTGACAATGTCTTTTTTCCAATATGGAACATATGCCTCATTCCCTGTTTCCCCATGAAATTGCATGGGAAAGTATAATTATGTGTCAGAACCAATCCTACCCTATGTAATGATAATTGTGCAATTCAAAAGCCTTAATTTTCAGGATAGTGTTATTTGTTTAGTTATTCTCGTCATTGATGTTTGTCCGAATGTACTTTCATTGACCTCTCACCCCAGACACTCACTCTAATGTTCACCCAATGTAGACACAACATGTTCCACCTTCAATCCAGTAAGCCCTCTTTGCATGCTTTTTCTTCTGCCGACAGTGCACACGGAGAGAGGAAGCTCTGTTCCTTTCTAAATAATTCCTCATGTTTCCATTGAGTGGGCATTGTACTGTACATTTCCTCCATTATCCCACTGCAGAGCCAGTCCCTGTGGATCAAGCTGAGACGATGGCTGAATTCTGCAGATTGTAGCCAAACGCTGCATTTCATGGTGATTGATTTGACACTTAATTGGTTCCCAAGGTGAACATGGCCAATCCAACTCAATTGTTCTAGGAGGCAGCTTGCTGGCAATCATGCACTGTAAAGGGGGACCCACCCTGACTTGGCATGGGTAATGTGAGAATGATTCAGTGGGGGAGTGGAGGGCTGATCTGGCCATTGGCCAGCAAGTGTGTGGACAGTATCAGAAATGAGAGTTCATATAGATGCCTGAGAAGTAGGTCAAGGACTCAATAGTGAAGCCAGGGATGTTTTTCACTATAAGATGTCTGAAAACAATTTCCATTTCTCACACTCATGTTTTCCAAACACACATGACTTTCTTTCTTTTGAGTAAGAATTTGACATCTTCAGCTTGCAAACCAAAAGGTGTCGTTAAAAATTATTTGAAAAGATTTGGCTTATAAGAATGACTCACTGATCTCAATGAGTTAACAGCAGTCCACAAGTTATCAATTCACTAGAGGTGAAGATATTCCTTCAAAAAATCAGCTTGTTTATCACATAAAGCTACAGTATAGCCATATTGACTATTAACTAATGTATGGAGGGAAGATTTTTCAAAAAATCTCTCTTTGTGTTCTATGAATGTAATAACAGAATACAGGTCTGTAATGACATGAGAGTTAGTAAATAACTAAATAATTTTTTTTGGGTGAACTATCCCTTTCATAAAAAAACTCAATGTCATTTTGAGGAGTTAAAGAATGACCTCTTCATTAACACCCTCAAGGTCGGAAGACCCCTTCCACTAGCAAAACTCTGATACAGTTCTCCTAATCAGCTGCAGACATGCAGAGATAAGCTAAGCCCCTTTCTTCACTGCTTTCAAACAAACTGAATGTTGCCAAGATCCTGTTCTCAATTTCTATGGTCTGACATGCCTTATGCATTTGAAGAACTCTGAGAAAAGTGGCTGCCGAGTCTCTGTGCATTCCAATAACATTCTGATATTATTATTATTATTATTATGACTCTGATGTCATGGCTTAGCTTTGCCAAGCATTATAGTCATAAGGTCATCTCTGCACATGACAAGCTTTTGTGTGTGTATTTCTTATGCAAGTGTAAGAGTTCTGTGAGAACTTGGGTGGGGTAAATGAGTCGAGGGTGGGTGAAAGCTGGTGAAGAAAGACATGGGGTTCATACGCAGACAGGGTTTAATGGTTTAGACAAATGCTCATGGAGAGCTGTAGGGTGGACAGAACCCAACACTTCCTTTTTTATTGCCGGTCTTCATCTAATCCATGATGGCCTAGCTATAGAGTGGGTTGTTTGTTCTCCAAGCTTCAGGTTATTTGTAGAAATACACTTTGATTCTCCCACACATTAAACTATTAGGAGTTATTTTGCTTAAGAATTGTGCAGTTGGTAGTCTGGTCAAGAACACACTAGCAGTGAAGCTTTATATTTGAAGTATGGGTTATTAGGTGGAAATGTGAAGTCATTGACTGACTTTGTCCAGACCAGCATTTGTATGCTTTGGATGCTTGCTCTCTGAATGGGATTTTGCTAGAATCCCGACTAGGATTTTTAAAGGATTAATTCACTTTAGAATTAAAATTTCCCGATAATTTACTCACACACACATCATTCAAGATATTAATGTCTTTCGTTCTTCAGTCGAAAATAAATTAAGTTTTTGAGGAAAACATTCCAGGATTTTTCTCCATATAGTGGACTTCAATGGGGTCCAACTGTTTGAAGGTCCAAATTGCAGTTTCAATGCACCTTCAAAGGCTCTACACGATCCCAGCTGAGGAATAAGAGTCTTATCTAGACAAACTTTTTAATCACAAATGCTTGTCTTGCACTAGCTGCGATGCACCATACATTACCTAATCACGTTGAAAGGTTACGTGTGACATAGGCGGAAGTACCGACCTAGTGTTTACAAATCGAACGTGCAAAGACTAAGTCAAACGCCTTTTGCAAAAAAAAAAAGAAGGTAAAACAACGATGTCGGACGATTTTGAAGTTGGGGGACAAAAGGAGAGTTTTTCACCCTACCCTACACTTTTTAACCGGAACACACACGCATGACTTTTCAACGTGATTATGTAATGCATGGTGCATTGCAAGCATTTGTCGTTAAAATATATTTTTTTATGTGTATAAATATATTAAATATATTTATTATATGCCGTATATAGCGGGGAAAATAAGTATTGAACACGTCATCATTTTTCTCAGTAAATATATTTCCAAAGGTGCTATTGACATGAAATTTTCACCAGATGTTGGTAACAACCCAAGTAAGCCATACATACAAAGACACAAACCAAAATAAGTTCAGAAATTAAGTTATGTGTAATAATGTGAAATGACACAGGGAAAAAGTATTGAACACATGAAGAAAGGGAGGCGCAAAAAGGCATGGAAACCAATAACCAATGCCATCATTATGTTTTGCAACAATTAGGTTGCGAAGGTCTTGAGACAGCTCTTTGCTTTTACCCATCATGAGATGTGTCTTGTGTGACACCTTGGCAATGAGACCTTTTTGCAGGCCATCATTTGGGACTGAACCAGCTGTTATTAATTTCCACTGACAGGGGGCTGGATTGCTTTTTAATTACTGTAAGTTTTCAGCAGTTGTCTTGGCTTTCCATGCATTTTTGCGCCTCCCTTTCTTTATGTGTTCAATACTTTTTCCCTGTGTCATTTCACATTATTACACATAACTTAATTTCTGAACTTATTTTTGTTTGTTTCTTTGTATGTATGGCTTACTTGGGTTGTTACCAACATCTGGTGAAAATTTCATGTCAATAGCACCTTTGGAAATATATTTACTGAGAAAAATGATGACGTGTTCAATACTTATTTCCCCTGCTGTATATATATATTTCTTTTTTTTTTTTTTGAAAATGACCGATGGTTGACCTATGATGACCTAGATAAGCCTCTTATTCCTCGGCTGGGATCGTGTAGAGACTTTGAAGGTGCATTGAAACTTGGACCTTCAACCGTTGCACCCCATTGAAGTCCACCATATGGAGAAAAATCCTGGAATATTTTCCTCAATAACCTTATTTTCAAGAAAGAAAGACATGAACATCTTGGATTATGTGGGGGTGAGTAAATTATCATTTGGTTTCACTTTATTTTGATGGTCCCTTTAACACATTCTGTTGACTATAAGTAGCGTCGCACCTACATGTCTACTAACTCTCATTAGACTGTTAGTAGAGTATTAGTAGACTGGTAGGGTTAGGGTTAGAATAAGTTGACATGTAGTTGCAAAGTTACTTTTAGTCAGTAGATTGTCTGTTGGAGGAGCATCACAATAAAGAGTTAGTAGATATTAAGTAGACACTCTACTAATACTCTAATGAAAGTTAGTTGACAAGTAGTTGCAAAGCTACTTATAGTCAACAGAATGTTCAAAAGGGACCATCAAAATAAAGTAAGTGTTACCTTATTATTATTATTATTATTATTATTATTTTTACCTTTTTTTTTGTTGCTTTGTTACATAACATATACACAGATGAACCAAATCATTATGGCCACCTGACTAATAAGCTGTTGGTCCTCTGTGTGCCAGCAAAGCAAAACTGACCCTCCACGGCATGGACTCTACAACAGTCCAGAACATTCCTCAGGTCCTCAGTTGGTTTGAGATCTGGGGTATGTGAAGGCCGGAGCAACACCTTGAACTCTTCGGCATGTTCCTTAACTTTTTCCTCAACAGCGTTTTTTTTTTTTTAAGTTACCACCGCCAGCATTTTTTATCGTTTTCACAAAACTTTCATGGCCAACCGGGATATTTTGTTGTATGAATATCTGAACATACCATACATCAAAAGAAAGAACAGATGAATGAGCAAATTTTCAAAAATGAGTTATTGTTATATTGTTATTTCAACCTACAAAATGATGTATGATTTGTTGGAATCAGACAAAAAAAAATACTTAGCTACACCTGTTTGAAGTTGGCAGAGTCAGCAAAGTCAATTTTAAGAAAAATCAATTTAAAGTTTTCTGAAGGTTCCAAAACAAAATCACCTAGCAATACTTTTTTTCCCCATGATACCACAATTGTTTGATTAACATTTATTTATTTATTTTAACATTTTATTTAACAGACAGCCTATATATTCAGACCTACTGTACCGCACGGACAGAGCCGATCCTGACCTCCCTGGGGCCCTAAGCAAAATTCTGTTAAGGGTCCCTCCTACCTGACCAGTCAGCCATGTAAACCATTTGCCATTGCCACACAGTCACACCTGACACCCTTTAACTAATAAAAATTCCTGATATTAGAAATAGACAGTGCTACTAGTAAAAAGTTCATTCTTAATATCAAGAATTCACATTTTAGATAATACAAATTTAATTATTGATATCAAAAATGCATCCTGTGAATGAATACAAGCTAAAATTGCTTGCATGTCACTGTATTTTAAATGATAAAGGCAATACTTGATACTTGATGGTTATTATTTACTGAGGGATGTGCATCCATATTGACCAGTATGTCCAGCCAATCAACATTTTAAATTTAATATAGTCTCTAAATCAATAGTCAATGTCAATACACTACATCTTGCATTACTGCAGGGTTGTAACTAAACTGACTTGGAGACTAGATAATCATTGTCTTGTTTTAAAAGTATGTGCGCCTGAGTGCCATCACGCCCATATTGTACATTTCGTGGACGGGCAAATCAACGCATGTTATCGTGCGACGCGGTTATCTTTTCCGAGCTGCAGTTAATAAACAAACACCAATTGCCCTTTGTCGTTTATCACATGTAATAAATAGTTGTATTTCACTCTCACTTTTTTTGTCAAGACACAGAAAGAATAGATGCACTGCCCAGCTGGGTTAGACAGACTAGAGAGAGATGCACATCAAACTTTACTGGTCTCTGCTGACATCAAACTTGGAGAGGAGAGAACACAAGTCTACCTGATCGCTGTTCCCGCAATTCACTATGGTGGTTTTTTTTCTTCTTCTTTTTTTGCAACTTGCGTAGTGTGCATGCTTATAGGGCTGCTCGGCTCTGCGCACGGATGTAGCCTAATATAATGTTACAAATCAGATGATTTTCCCCAACAGTTAACCAAATGTTTTTTTAAAAACATAACAGATAATGTTTGCGTGAATACTCGCCAAGACAGACATTTTGAAATACTGTAATTCTGTTACATGTGCATATCGGAATCACACGCCATCTTAGCCGTCTTTGTGTGCACACTTTGGCTCTGTCAGTCAGCACGAGTAAGATCGTTTTGTTTACATCAGTTTAAAATGTTTAAAAATCACATTTCATTGGTTCAGACGCATATGCCATCGAGAATTCACTGTTCACAAAGTGGGAATACTGCGCTTTACAAAGATACCACACTTGTGCTGAGGGGAGAAAAACTGCATTTTTCATAGAAAAAAGGAAATGTACTCCTCTCAGAAAATAAACAAATAAAGATAATTTTAAGCGTTTAACTGGAGCATTTGTATTGCTAGACAAGGGCTTAATGAAATAATTTTTGTGAAAACCTCAAAATCTTGTTTTGCCTGTAGCTCGATATTAGCCTGTGCGCATTGTCAAAGAGTTCGTCCGGATCGGATTCAGAACGATGAATCTGATGATATAAACACAGATAGAGTAGATCGAGTCCATTAACACCCTCAAAGCTTCACAGTCGTTAACCCTTCCTGGTTTGACATTTAATTCGGTAACATTAGGCAGTTTTGAATTATATGCTGTTTAATGTCTGATGATCACATTAGCTTACACATGCATAAGCAATGCTTGTATCGCTTGTAATGCTTGTAATGCTAAGGTAGGGCTGATCCAGGGCTCAGGAAGAGCCGCGTGCCGCCACCGACCTTGCTCTACGGGCGACGAAGGTGACCGTACGCTCCCTGGGTCAGGTGATGTCCACTTGTGTGGTCCAAGAAAGGCACCTATGGCTCAACCTGGCTGATATGCGGGAGGCTGAGCGAACCCGGTTCCTCAACTCCACCATATCCCAGGCTGGCCTCTTCGGTGGCGCGGTCGAGAACTTTGCCCAACAGTTCTCAGCCGCCCAGAAGCAGACTGAGGCGATCAAACATATTCTGCCCCGGCGGCCAGCTGCTGCCTCCACCCAGCCGCTGGCTCAGACGCCTCAGTCCGCTCGTCACTGAGGGTGCCCTCCTGCGGCTCCCGCCCTTCCCGCCCGGCCCCAGCAGCAGCCTTCACCCGGGCCGCGCCGTGGAGGTAGCCGCAGGAAGGCGCCCCAGCCCGTACCGTACCATCCCCGCCGATTTAAAAAAAGAATAGCTTTTTGATTGTTCGGATTTATTTACAAAATAACATAATCCAAAGATACACAACAAAGGACAAAAAAAGCACATTATTGAACACACTGATCTAAAGACAGAGACAGAGAACAGTCACACACCTTTGTGCCATTCCTGAAACATAGTACATACCTGTCATTTCCAAGGTGTTTGATTTTTCATTTTACCATGTTCATGTAAAGAGACTCATGTGAATGTTGAAGTCAGCAGGACTCATCCAATGGCATCTGGTCCCTGTAAAAAGAAATAAAAAATAAACACCTGTGAACATGCTGATATCAAGAGAATCTATAGGGCTGCACGATTTCGGGGATTTTTCGGGTTAAATTTGCAATTTAAAATGTTCTATACATATATATATATAATGAACACCAAGTTTGTTGTGCCTTGTAGGCATATATGTGCAGTGCTACATAAAATAATAACAACAGCAGCTGTATAAAAAACTATTTAAAAGATGCCTCCCTGGAGACCCCAGTCATTTGAATTCTAAACCTGCAGCGTACATTTTTCATATCCTCATTTCTACCAACAGCCTATAGCAGACAGCCTATAAATCGTTAAAAAGGAACACTTCAGTAACACTACACTAGAGAAAAATATATGGATTATCATATGTTACTTCAAATGTTTCCATTCGTTATGACGTTATGAAATGAGATTGGTTTGCAGCGATCGAGCTGAAGTACGCATACTTTCATGTCTCCATTCTTCCTCAACACAGACCGTTTCTACGGTTTGCTTTCGAGGGGTGGGCATACCAGTACACGATACTTCCATTCGGGCTAGCCCTGTCTCCTCGCGTCTTTACGAAAGTCATCGAGGCAGCCCTTGCGCCCTTTCATTTATATAGAAGAATTTATATAAAACTAACCAATGATTAACATTTTTGTATCCATGTTTGAATATATGTATTATAATTTGCATAGATATGCTTTAGAATTTCGTTTACTTCTCAGTTTACCGTTCAAAGCTTTGACTATATCCTCATCAAGCTGGACATGAGTGTCCATTTTTATCCTCTTGTCTGTCGTCACTATACAGCACTCTATGAGTTACACTGAACATAAGATTAGAAGAAGCCCAACACCACTTACAGTGAGCAGAGTTCAATCAAAAAGTCACTGATAGTTATTTCCAGCAATAAAGCAACCTGTGAGTATTAGAGGGTATGTTGTATATTGATAATTGTGGTGGTTTATTTAAACTTAGGGTATTCCCCATGAATGTGTCTATTGTGGTCATGTTAACATGCACTCTTCACCTCTGTTGCAAAGATTTAAGAAAATTAGAAGTTGTGCAAAATATTGTATGCCAGGACAAATGATTTGCAGCTTTCCCCAAAAAACAATTAAATAAACAGATTGCACAGTTAGACACCTGCAATGGACACATTGCTTACATTTTCCTACCAAGACTGACCGAATCACCTTTCATTAGGCCTGATTCAAATATCTCTATAACAGAGGTGAAATGAGATTAAACCCGCAGCAGCCATATCACCCTGTAGCCCAAGACTGGTTGCCCACTGAAGCTAAGCAGGGCTGAGCCTGGTTAGTACCTGGATGGGAGACCTCCTGAGAAAAACCAGGTTGCTGCTGGAAGAGGTGTTAGTGAGGCCAGTAGGGGGTGCTCACCCTGTGGTCTGTGTGGGTCCTAATGCCCCAGTGTAGTGACGGGGACACTATACTGCCACTGAGGTCCTGACTCTCTGTGGTCATTAAAAATCCCAGGATGTCCTTCGGAAAAGAGTAGGGGTGTAACCCCGGCATCCTGGCCAAATTTGCCCCTTGGCCCCTGTCCATCATGGCCTCCTAATCATCCCCATATACTGATTGGCTTCATCACTGTCTCCTCTCAACCAGTAAGCTGGTGTGTGGTGGGCGTTCTGGCGCAATATGGCTGCCTTCGCATCATCCAAGTGGATGAGGAGATTCCCCCATCTATGTAAAGCGCTTTGAGGTCTCAGAAAAAGCGCTATATAAATGTAACGAATTATTATTATTATTATTAACCATACTTACTACTCTCTTCTTCGCTTGTCTCTACACTCAGATTTCAGTTTTTCTTCTATAGCAGCTGCTCTGAAAAACAACAAATATTAATATATATATATATATATATATACACACACACTACTGGTCAAAAGTTTTAGATTGGTAAGATTTTTTATGTTTTTAAAAAAAGTCTCTTCTGCTCACCAAGGCTGCATTTATTTGATAAAAAAAACAAACAAACAACAAAAAAAACAGTATTATTGTGAAATATTATGACAATTTAAAATGACTGTTTTCTATTTTAATATATTTTAAACTGTAATTTATTCCTCAGATGAAAGCTGAATTTTCAACATCATTACTCCAGTCTTCAGAGTCACATGATCCTTCAGAAATCACTCTAATATGCTGATTTGATGCTAAAAAAAACAACATTCATTATTATTTTCAATGTTAAAAACAGTTGTGTACATCTTTTTTTTTCAAAATTCTTTGATGAATAGAAAGTTCAAAAGAACAGCATTTATTTAAAATAGAATATTTTCTAACATTATAAATGTCTTTACTGAAACGTTTGATCAGTTGAACTCATCCTTGATGAATAAAAGTATTGATTTATTTTATTTTTTCCCCCCAAAAATAAAATTAAAATTCTTACTGACCCCAAACTTTTGAAGGGTAGTGTTTAATGTTACAAAAGCTTTAGATTTCAGATAAATGCTGTTATTTTGAACTTTCTATTCATCATAGCATCATGAAATAAAAATGTAAAAAACTGTTTTCAACACTGATAATAATCATAAATGTTTTAATCATAATCATAAATGAGCATCAAACCATCATATTAGAATGATTTCTGAAGGATCATGTGATACTGAAGACTGGAGTAATGATGCTGAAAATTCAGTTTTGATCACAGGAATAAATTACACTTAACTATATATTCACATAGAGAACAGCTGTTTTAAATTGTAATAATATTTCACAATATGACTGTTTTTGTTAGTATTTTTAATCAAATAAATGCAGCTTGGTGAGCTTCTTGAAGATACTTCTTTTAAACACATTAAAAATCTTACCGATCTAAAACTTTTGACCGTTAGTGTATATGCACACATACATATAAGGTAGGGAAATTATGATTAATGATTTGTTTTCTTTTTAAGAATGACAGTACACTGAGTACAATGTACCTGGTGGGTAATATAATCAAAACCCTTCACAGACTCAGCAGTTTCAGATCACAGCAAAATCCCCAGTGTTAAATTAACACTCCTCACTGTACATATAGGTCCAACTACAGGGTGTTAAAAATTAACACTGAAGCAGTGTTGAAGTTAATGAGATAATTAAGTGATTAATTAAGTGATGATTGGCCATTAGTGGTGACACCTAATGTTAATAAGCAGAATCCTTGAAGGAAAGAGAAACAAGAACAGAAAAAAAGAGAAACACAAGAACTACAACTGACTTCGAGCCTTTACACATTATTGAACTTATTACCAGTTTGACTTTATTTCTGTCATACATCTACAAAAGTTCTTGAGATTCAACATAAGTTTAGACGGTATGTTTTATGGAATTTTTCGTTTTCCATTATGGTGGTCAGTGTTTGATTTAGTTGGGCTCTTGACCTTTTTTTTTACTGTTAGTTTTTCTCTGTCTGTTCCAAAATTGTGTTTATAAAGCACATTTGTTACTGCAAGAGAAAACCTGCTCACAATATGTTGTGATGATGACATTATCATCATGTAGTGACCAGATTCACTGATGTCATTCAGGATCTAAATCTTTGATTATATGCTTGAAGTTGCATTTTAGTATTGGTGATTTGTAGCCCTGAGATTTTACAGTTTGAGATCCAACAGCAATATGAACAATTTTTCAAATACTTTGTGCACAGAAGTTATTGTGTTTAGACACACAGACATCAAGAATTCTTGATGTCTGTGTGTGATTATAAAATATTCAGATTTTTTTAAGCACTGCTAGAATTAGCTACTGTAATGCATATGAATAAAACATTTGTAAAATAAGTTTATAATGCTGGTTCGGTGAATCAGGCCATTACAAGACTGTAATTTCATCATCAGAACATGACCATCATGACCTGGGCTTCGTTTCCCAAAAGCATCTTAAGTCTAACTTGATCGTAGAACAATTGCAACAAATGGTCTGTACAATCAAATTAGGCTTACGATGCTTTTGGGAAACACAGCCCAGGTCATAGTTTCTCTTGCCACAACAAATGTGCTTTATAAACACAGAGTTGGAGCAGACAGAGAAAAACTAATATTAAAAAGTAAAGGGTCATGAGCCCAACTAAAGCAAACACTGTTCACCATAATGGTGACATGAAACGAAACATTCCATAAAACATTACCATCTAAACGAAGGAAGCTCTGGGCTGGACGGGACCAGCGGCGAAGGGGGCTTTGGCTCTGGCTCGGCAGGCATGACGCTCTCAGTCTCAGGCTCGGCTGGACTGGCATGAAGTGCAGGCTCGGCTGGACTGATTATGGGGAGTTCAGGTTCAGTAAAAAAAAGTCTATTAGATTTATTTCCTTAGAACCTTGGATGGCGACGGGAGGTGTGATCGGGAGATCAAACTGGATATGAAGATCGGGCTGGACGTGGAGATCAGGCTGGACGACTCCCACAGTGATTGAGGAACCACACACCCACAACGTGCGGTCAGTGAACTCCACGAATGTTAGGTGAATATAATCCAACATCAGTATCTGGGCGAGAGGATCTTCCAAACCACTCAAAAACTGCAGCTTTAGTTCTACCAGAAAGACTCGGGAGAATTAATACTGTAACAATAACATTTATTTAGGAGCTCAGCAAGCAATCAGGTTCTTTGGCGTAGGCCCCGTTCGTAACTCGCATTCAGAGGGTACTGAATCTGCGAGTCCCGCCTGAAGACGAAGGCTGGGGCGCCGCTCACCCCCCGGCGGAGTAAGGAAAGGGGCCATCTGGTGGTGGTGGGGTGGATGGAGGAAAAGACACCTGAAGTCTTCAGGATGGAAGGGATAGCCTGACTGATGGTGTTGAGGTTGATAGAGGGAGGACCCAGCTTGGTTGAGTAGAGGAGTTGGAGGAAATATCCCATCTTGGTGGATGTGGGGAGGATGGAGGTACTGGAGCGACAGCATCTGCGAACTCAGACGTGTGTAAGCATTGCCCTTTTAAGCTACAGTAAATGATATGATTGGATAGATGAGGAGGTAATTAATGACGCGAACGATTGAGTCTTCCTGGCAGAACTTGCGCTAGCTTCATATCCTCTTCACCCCAACTTACATCCTGAAAGAGAACTAGGTAAAATTCAACATACTCCTCCAGAGTCCAATCGTCCTGGAAGAGCATAGTGGATTCCATGGGGTTCTGCATTTTGTGGTCTGGTCTTCTGTCAGGGTTGAAACAGGAGTCAGACAGGTGGTAAGTAAAATGTAACTTTATTAACAGAAACACAGATCCAGATGGAGAAATGGTGAGTATGCAATAAGCAGATTATCAGACTGGAACTTAGCTGGTGAAATAACAAAGTCTCTTTGCAGATGACAGCTGGATGATGCTTGGATGAAGACTGAAGACAGTAAACAGCTGACCAGGTTTCAGATGAAGACGAAGGGTAGGTATTCTCGGGTAAGTACAAGGTGCGTAGCATGAGGGAGTCTGTATGTCATATAATGACGAGACCAGACGATGACTGAAGGGTAAGTGCTGAATATAAAGGGGTGAGATGACGAGGTGCAGGTGGTGATGATAATTACTCAGGGGAGAGTGAGTGCAGGTGTGCAGGTGTGCCAAAGAGGATCCTGGGTAATGTAGTGCAGAGACAGACGGTGAAGAAGGTGGTGAATTTGACAGCTGTGATATGCTCTTATAAGCATCCCTTTTAACAATTTAGTCTTTGTACTTATTTGTAATTAGAAATATATATTAGAAAGTAATCAAAAAGGCAATAAGGTTGTCAAGCTTGAACAAATATAAACACCAATCAACACACATTACCATAATTGGCTGGTCAGCTCAAGACAAAGTAACTTTATGTTCAAAACATGTTTTTTTCAAACTTTTCGAAGATCATTTACATAATAACAATGAAGCCAAATTGTTCAGGAAATCAGAAATAAATACACATCTTCATTTTGCAAATAAAAATACAGTAATGTTAATGTAATGTTGTACATGTTTGGGCCCCATTTTAACGATTTCTGTCATGTAAATAGCGAATCTGCCATGGCGTGAGCGCAACTGGCATTTAAAGGGAATGGGAGATGAGACCCTGATTGGTTTAACGCACGTAAATCCCAAAACACACCCATTACTCATTATGAGAATAGGGACAACTCTTTTAAACCATGCGCTTGGCGCGCCGACCATTTTTCCCATCGTTAAACTAGCAAAAGTGGATTCGGACTCGCCCTAAGTGAACTTGCGCTCTGCGCTTTAGACCATGCGCTTAGATCGTTAAAATAACACCCATAGTCTTTAATTACTATTTATATGTATTTTTTTAATATCTATCAATATATAGCCACGTTGTAAGAAGGCAAGGCAAGTTTATATAGAACATTTCATACACAATGGTAATTCAAAGTGCTTTAGATAGAAGTAATTAAAATAATCAAAAAAATAAATAAAAATAAGAACAGTTTAGAATAAAAAGGAAATAAAATACAGAGGAGGACTCCAGGTATTACGGACAAGGAAGAGAGGTTTAGAGAGAGAGAGCCACATGTTTTGCATGGTTGTTCTGGCTATTCAGCATGCTGTGGTTTTCTTTGAGGAACTATTAAACTATTAAGAAGGCAGAACTATCACACTCAAATTAGTTAACTCAACTAATTCACTCCAATTAAAGTCAACTTAAATATTTTTGTTCATCTAATAAGTAAAAGGTAGTCTTTTGATCTTAGTCTTGTCACAGTGACTATAGAATATTTAGCATTTATCAATGCAAGCAGCTACAATCCTTGTTTTTTATCTCCATGTTTGATTTTCAAAGATAACTTTATGTCATGAACGTTGTTTGCCTCTTAAAACTAGAGGCAAACATTTTACCCATTTTACCTTGGCAATTATTGCACACAAAAGTTTCAATGAAATGCACATGTACCTCAGCAAACAAATCTCAAACATGGTGATGATCAGCAATAGTAATTCAGTAAAAATATGAACTCTAAACCCTATGACAGCTAAATAACAGTGACAACACCAACAGCAGCAGCAGCGTTCAAATGCAAAGCAATGATCATATTTAGCTGGGAACTGGCACAAAAGTTACAGTGTAATTAACGTAATTTTATAAATAAACATTTCATGTCTAAGTTGCTGTGTAATAAGCGTGTTATCCATTCAGCGGGTCATTATAGCAAAATAAACCCTTTCATGGTAATAGAAATCCCTTCTCCACATGTCTGGGGTTTATTTTGAGATAATGACTGACTGTATCCTTTACGTATTTTATTATTATTATGCTGAGTCAATTTATTGCAAATTTGAATGGTATTTTTAAAACTTATTTAAGAATGTTAACATAGGTTAAAAGTATAATATTTAAATGAAATGAACACTCAGAAAATAGTTTGTTCAATGAGCATAATTAAATTAAGGAATTTTTACATAATTAGGTTAATTAGTACAATAAGTTAATTTAAACAAGTTCCCTGTGTCATACTAACCAGACATACGCTATTGCTAGTGCAGTTTTATACATAATTATCCACAATGTATAGAATGATCAAATAAAAAAAGACTGGTGTCAATAATGACATTAGTAATACCTATTGTTCACTGAGTGAAACAACTAAACTCACACCATAAATATCATAGGGCAACTCACAACCTAAGCACTAAGAAGTGCCACTCTTCAGCACAATTGTAACCATAAAATTATTATTATTTTTTTTTATTACAAAAACTCTTCTGAATGTCCAATATAACTGAATATTAAACTCTAACATGTGTTCCCCTAAAAAAAAAAAAAAAAAAAAAAAAAAAAACATAAAATAACACTTAGGGCCAGATTTACTAAACAGGGCAAATGAGAGCGTAATCCCAAAAAAGCGCAGTTGAGAGTGGAAAGTTCTGCGCATTATCTACTGATGACATGCAAATCAAAGAACACAGACAGATCGTTTCCACGATGACCAACGCAATCTACCAAGATCAGCACAAATTTAACTTCCATTTTACAAATTGAAGTGGATTGAAAATAATACAATTAAGTTGTTACAAAATGTAAAAAAATTGTGTTGGTTTAGATTTTGAATTTTAATTTTATGGTTTAGGTTTTAATTAATTAAACTGAACGTCTCGGTTACATATGGTAACCCTCGTTCCCTTATCGGTCGGTCACTTCTACTTACGTTGTGACCGACTGATAGGAATCTCGCTAGAGAGGCCAATCTACTTCGAGTGAAACTAAAACGAGCCAATACACATTGGCATGCAATCATTTGCATCAGCTGTTCAGCCTTGCAGCGCAGGTATATAATGAGCAGAAGGTGCATTGCATTTCAGTTTTTTGCTGAGGAGCCAAGCCTGATAAGCTGGCCGTCTCCGTTCCCTCCCTCAGGGAACGAGGGTTACCATATGTAACCGAGACATTCCCTTATCGGTCGGTCACTTCTACGTACGTCGTGACCGACTGATAGGAATCCCTGCCAAAGCGCCACAGCTGCTGCACCCCATCCAGCGCCCTGTGGAAGCCTCTACCCCTTCTTGCCTGGAAGGACAATAGGAGAGGGCTTACACAGAGTGTATCTGTCACTGTTGTTCCGTGATAACCCATACAGTGAGATTATTGGATAACACTGGGAAAGCGTGCCCTTTCTATGGGAGGGGAATGCTGCAGAAGCCACATTTTTCGAGGGAGTTATGTGGAAAAATACATATGGACTAGCCCGTAGGGTCACACATATAGAACCCAGCCTAAACCTGGTTCTCAAGGATTCAACGGATAAACCCAGCCTGCAGCTCTACAGATATCTGTTAGTGAGGAGCCACGTGCCAGTGCCCAGGAGGATGCAACGCCTCTCGTGGAGTTAGCATGCAACCTGAGCGGGCAGGGCACGCCTTGAGTTTGGTAAGCCAAGGTGATGGCATCCACTGTCCAGTGGGCCATCCTCTGCTTGGAGACAACCTTTCCCTTCTGCTGGCCTCCGTAACAGACAAAGAGCTGGTCTGAGGTCCTTACGCTTTGATTTCTGTCAACATACATATGCAGAGTGCGAACGGGAAAGAGCAAAGCCAGGGCTGGGTCTGTCTCCTCCAGGGGCAGCGCTTGCAGGTTCACTACCTGGTCTCTAAAGGGAGTGGTAGGAACCTTGGGCACATAGCCAGGCCGGGGTCTCAGTACAACGTGGTTGTCACCCGGCCCGAACTCTAGGCACGATTCGTTGACCGACAATGCTTGCAGGTCCCCTACCCTCTTGATCGAGGCCAGTGCAATCAGCAGCAAAGTCTTCAAAGATAGAAGCTTTAAGTCTGCTGACTGCAAAGGCTCAAAGGGAGCATCTTGAAGTGCTCGAAGCACCAGGGAAAGGTCCCAAGGGGGTATGGAGGGGGGTTGAGGAGGGTTTAACCATCTCGCGCCCCTAAGGAACCTGACGACCAGGTCGTGCTTTCCCACTGATTTGCCATCTATATGGTTGTGATATGCTGAAATAGCGGCAGAAGATGGAGGGTGAGTTGCGACATGCGACGGGAGCGTAGACCACCTTGTCGGTTGATGTACGCAACAGTCACAGTGTTGTCCGTACGATCCTCTGCACGGGGGCGAGTTTGCTCTTTTCCCAGTTGACCTGAAGACCCAACTGGCTGAGGTGCCTGGCGATAGAAGAGGCGGATGAGAGTGGTGAGGATTATCTCCTCTCACTACTCCCCGGGGCCTCTTCGGACCCAGAGATGGAAGGAACTGCTCTTTTATTGATAATTTGGGTACCGCTGGTTTTAAGGCCAGCGGTGGAACACAAATAAAAGGAAACAGAAGATTTTCCACCCTCTTCCGGGGGAGGGAGCGGTGCGGTCACCGTCTCCCGAAGAGCAGTCCCGTCCATCTCTGGGTCACCTGTCCTAGGGCCGCTTGCTCTTGGCTTTGCCGCCCTTCTTGGCGGGGCCCTGGATGGGCGGGGGGGCCTGCCTGCGACTGGTTCGGGGGCGCCGGTTAGGTGGAGGCTGTTGCTGCGGTGCAGGAGCGAGGACAGACGCAGGAGGTCGCCCCCTGGAGGAGCCGTGGACAGTGGAGTGAAGGCAGCAGCTGACCGTCGCGGCAGGATGCGTTTGATGGCCTCAGTCTGCTTTTTTACAGCCGAGAACTGCTGGGTTCAAGGGTGGTGAGGGAGGAGGAGATCAACTATTTTTGACTGACAAAATGCCGGCAGACACAACTACAGTGAGTTGCTCAAAATCTTTCTTTTTACTAAACTCTGTGTAAACAAACAATGTTCTCAATGTTCGAGTTCATGTGTAGAGCCCCTGGTGATACTTCCAGCAAAGTTTCATATTGTGTCGAGCCTTCTTAGTGTTTTAAAAATAGCGATTTTTGATGCTATCATAGAAGTGCCCCAAGCACTCCCATTCAAAAGGTAATTTGACCAAAAACGAAAATACGGTCAAACTTAAAAGTGGAGTTTCCATTCTAATTATGCTTTTAAACGAAAGTTTGCCTCAGGTAGATTAACAAAAAGACCCTAGGTTGCATTTTGATGAGAGTTACTCTTTAATTGTTAGTTATATATTTTACAGATCTTATTAAATGCATTCAAAAAGATAGAGAATGTTATAATGGTTTGAAAACCTCTATTATTACAAAATGAAAAATAAATGTGGCATAAACCCAGACCAATACAAAGATCAGGCCATCTGAATCGAGCAACCATACAAGATGGCCTATAACACTGACAGACTTGTAGTCTGGCTATCACCAGACCAAGCTCAATCTTTTAAGATTGAACATTTGTCTGGGGAGTCTGCTATGTATTTTCTACTACACATGAGGTGTGATCAACGGGCATAGTTCAAATGACTGGCAATTGGATAGTCCTTCAACCAATCAGACCAACGATCCGGGTAACATACTTTGCAGAGCGACGCGAAAACTCCAGGCAGGAAATGTGTAACCAAACATGTTGATCAGCGGTTTGCAGAAGCAGCAATGGAATTAAGCGATTTTTACAGGTTATGCAAAAAAAACAAAAAAAAACATGAAAGTTAGTGGTATTTACACCCACTCACAATTTTTTTGCTAAAAAGAAGCCATTGAGCATCGTTGAGAGGTTAAAATGAATTGGACAGAGCCGTAACGGCTCTGGAATTGGATTGGATTAAACCTGCCAATAGCGCACCAGGTACATAAGCCAGTTTGTGATTGGTTCCCGCAAATTTGGTAAGGAAGCAGCAGAGATAAATGTACAGGTTTCCAGCCTGAGCTGCAGGGTGAAATCAAATCGCCGGCAGATCAGGCTGGGTTTACCCAGTCTAACAGACTTTTTGGCTAAAATGGCAGAAGCTGTCCGGACATCAACAAACGAGTTGGCCTCTTTGGGAAAGTTGCTAGAAGGAACTCCACTTCTGAGAAAGGCCAATATTAAGTCATGCTGGTAGTGTGCTTTGAACCATGATACAAAACCTGAAACCTTTTGGCGATAGAAAAATATGGTCTGATGAGCTGGCCTGAAAGGAAAGCCTTATGTTTGGCACAAACCAATGCATGGCACATGCATGCTGTAACACCATCTCTGCATTCAAGAATGGTGATGGCAGTGTCCTGCTCTGGGGTAACATTTAAGCTGAAAGAACTGGAAAACTTGTTGCCATCAAGTGCAACCAGAAGTCAAATGTGGACAAATCTCTGAGGAGAACATGTCATAATCATCATCGTTCTGCAAATCTGCATTTAGACTGGAGACACATTTTCTTTCTGGACAATGGACAAAAAAAAAATAAAAAAAAAATGATTAAATGAAAAAAAATAAATAATAATTTCGGGATGGTCCTGCCAGGGCCAAGAAAAAAAAAAATCAGTTAAAAAAATAATTAAACATACCCAAGAAAACTGTAAAAACAATTTTTGAATGAACCATATGAAAAATATTTAAAATACACTATTGCATATTACATGTTTTATATATATATATATATATATATATATATATATATATATATATATATATATATATCAAAGCACCCATCTGATACCAACAATGTCCTTTTGATTTGACTAATATAGGGCAGTGGTTTTTCAATCCTGGTTCTTGGGACCTACCGCTATCTGACACTCTCAGTTCAGTTCATGGAGCTCCCTCCTAAAAAGAAGATGATCTGAATCAGGTATTTTAAATAAGGGAACCACACAAAATGTGCAGAGAGGTAGGTTCCCAGGATCAGGGTTGAAAACCACTGCTCTAGGAAGAACTAGACTCTGAATTTGCCATTTTGCGAGGTTCATTAGTTCAGAGAGACATAAAATTAAGTAAACTTTGTATTTTTGAGCACACAGATTCTGCTTTCAGATTCATCCACCTCTAAAGCAAACTGTGGTTAGCATGTCAGTTATATGGCCCCTTCCTGTCTGAGTGGGCCATTTTTGGCAACCAAATTTGTACTGCAAGTGAACTTATAGGTATACTAGTAGTTTACTATTTTAATACTTGTAGCAACTTTGAAGTATACTCTCAGTAAACTACTAGTTTAGTAGTTTTATACTACAAGTTTTCTTTAAGTGAACTTAACATCATACTTATAGTTTACCATTTATATATTATTTTTGCTCTTTTACTCTCAGTAAACTACTAGTTTAGTAGTTTTATACTGCAAGTATACTAGCAAGTTTTATTTTAGTGTACTCTCAGTAAACTACTAGTTTAGTAGTTTTATACTACAAGTTCCCTTTCAAGGGAACTCGCGTTGCGTCGAGTTTGACGCTATGGGAACGCTTTGCGTGATGACGTCTTGAAGCACATGTAAAATCAGTCCAATGGTGTAGCGGGACGTCAGAGGCGGGTGACGTCACGTACCAGGAAGCTATAAAAGCCGGCCTGAAGCAGGAAACAACAGCTTTCTGAGTCTTCAGTAGCGCTCTGTGTTGAAATCTGTCTGTCTTATTTGGTGTTGTCTGATATATATATTATTATTCAGTATGGCGAGCAAGCAGCAGTTTAGAGTGTGTGTCCATCCCTGCCCGCGTTATTTAACGGGAGGTGACACACACACTCTTTGTGTTGTTTGTTTGGGAGAGGAGCATGCCCAGTCAGCACTCGAGGGTGGTGACTGTGAGCATTGCTGTGCGCTTCCTTTGCGTACGCTCCGATCCCGCTTGGCTCGGTTCAATCCCGACCACGTTCCCCAGGGCTTTGGTCCCGCCGCTGCCGAGGCACGGCGTCGATCTCAGACCTGGGGTTCGCAGATGGATCTGTCAGTGGATGTTGAGACGGGCTCTGCCTTATCTCAGCCTCCTTCTGATAGATCCAGTGCCTCTCATCAGGGTGTGGAAGCACGCGCTGCGGTTACTTCCCCCCCGGTAGAGGCACCAGTACTGCAGATATCCAGCTCTGAGGAGTTGGATGTTGTAAGTATTGATGCTGAGTCTGAGGATTCGCCACCTCAGTCTCATGCTTTTGAAGAACTGCTCGATGTGATCACGAGAGCAGTTGACAGATTGTCTATTGAGTGGCCAGAGGATAGGCAGGACGTTCGTTCAAAAAGCAAACTCGACGAACGCTTCCTGCCATCTCGTGCTCAGCCCCAGCGTAGGAGCCTGCCGTTTTTCCCCGATCTCCACACCGAGGTGTCGAGATCGTGGGGGAGACCAGTCTCTCACAGAGTGTACACACCACACACCTCTCTATATTCTTCTATCTCTCAATATAAAGAGCATGGGTATGGGGGGATGCCGAAGGTGGAAGAGACGCTCGCGGGCTATCTCTCTCCAGCAACGGCATCTTCCCTGAAGGCTCCTACACTTCCCTCAAAGCCAGTAAAATTAACTTCATCCCTGATCAATAAATCGTATGCAGCCGCTGGTCAAGCTGCAGCGTGTCTGCATACGATGTCCATTTTACAGGCTTATCAGGCAGAATTATTGGGGGATTTAGAGGAGGGCGGGGGAATCGGTCCCGACACTGTGGCTGAACTGCGCAGAGCCACGGATGTTTCTCTCAGAGCCACCAAGGAGACCGCTAAATCTATCGGGCGGTCTATGGCAGCCCTGGTGGCCACTGAGAGGCATCTGTGGCTCAACCTGAGCGATATTAAGGACAAAGAGAAACATGTTCTGTTAGACGCTCCGGTTTCCACTGCCGGGTTATTTGGGGATGCAGTAACTATTGCGGTTGCAAAATCACAAGAAGCCGCTAAACAAGCAGCTGCTCTCCAAAAGCTTCTCCCCCGCCGTTCTTTCTATGAGGCTGCTGAGCGGGAGCAGCCTCACTCCTCTAAAAAGGGTGCTGAGCATCAGAAGCAGAGCGTGTCCTCCCGTGCTCCCCCACGAAAATCTCAGGGACACGGAGGGCGCGCTCAAACCCAGCAGTCTTCGAGGGGTAGAACGGATCTGCGGACCGTTATTACCGCCAAGAAGGCTGCTGGGAAGAAATCCTGACGTCCGAGGGCTCAGGATTAATGAGGGTAGTCCCCCCCGAAGCAGAGCGGTTAACACCTCTTTTTACGGTGCCCGTCTCTCTTCGGTACCCTCAGGGGACCGTTCTGCCAACCCTGCCGCCATCGGTGTTACAGGGCGCAGCGGTCTCCGGCGAGCACATATCTCAAGGACCACCCGGAAACGTAGTGGCCTCGGGATGCCCGCCCCCTCCGAGGAGGGTGTTAGAGCAGTCTGTTCGGTCGCTCCCTGCCGGTGCGCCGTTACAGGGCGTCGAATTGACTGCTCAACAACAACAAAATCCAGAAACCAGTCTCGAGAGGCTGGTACCTCTAGTAGAATCTTTGACAGCGTGGAAGCTACTGTCAAATGTTTCTCGTTGGGTCCTGCAGACCGTGGAAAAAGGGTATCTGATTCAGTTCGGGAAACGCCCACCTCGGTTTATGGGGGTTCTGCCCACTGTGGTGGCCCCCGAGCAGGTTCTGGTTATGGAACAGGAAGTAAACACTCTGTTAGAGAAAGGGGCCATAGAATATGTACCTCCCTCCGACAGGGAAACCGGGTTTTACAGCCGGTACTTCATAGTTCCAAAAAAGGACGGGGGATTGCGTCCCATTTTGGATCTTCGAGTTCTGAACGAGTCAGTCATGCAGCTCAAGTTCAAAATGTTGACATTGAGACAGATCGTGCCACAGATCAGGTCCGAGGACTGGTTTGTCACGATAGATCTCAAGGACGCATATTTCCATATTTCCATCCGTCCATGTCATTGGAAGTTCCTGAGGTTTGCTTTCGGGGGCAAAGCATACCAATATCGTGTTCTTCCATTCGGCCTAGCTTTATCACCCCGCACTTTCACGAAATGCATGGATGCAGCTCTGGCGCCTCTGCGCCTTCAGGGGATTCGCATCTTGAACTACATCGACGATTGGTTGATTTTAGCTCAGTCGCATCAGTTGGCGGTTCAACATCGAGATGTTGTTCTCGCCCACATGAAAGAGCTGGGGTTACGGCTGAACGCCAAGAAGAGTGTGCTTTCTCCACTCCAGAGAACCACTTTCCTAGGCGTGGTTTGGGACTCAGTGTCGATGCAGGCGCGCCTGTCACCGCCACGTATAGAGTCCATCCTTGCAGCTGTGAAAAGTGTAAAGCTAGGCCAGCTACTCACTGTCAAACAGTTCCAGAGACTGTTGGGTCTCATGGCAGCAGCTTCCAACGTGATACCTTTTGGACTGCTGCACATGAGGCCCCTGCAGTGGTGGCTCAGGACCAGGGGGTTTTCCCCGAGGGGCAACCCATTTCGCACAATCAAGGTCACGCGGCGATGCCTACGTGCCTTGGTTATGTGGAAGAAACCTTGGTTCCTGTCCCAGGGCCCAGTGTTGGGAGCTTCTTGTCGTCGCAGACTGCTAACGACGGATGCTTCCCTCACGGGTTGGGGAGCGATCCTGGAGGGTCGCTCAGCTCAAGGTCTGTGGGAAGACCATCATCGTTCCTGGCATATCAATCGCCTAGAGATGTTAGCTGTCTTCCGGGCTCTGAGGAGCTTTGTCACAGACCTCAGGGGACACCATGTGTTAGTGCATACGGACAACACGTCGGTAGTCGCCTATATCAACCACCAAGGGGGTTTGCGCTCGCGCCCATTATCAAATCTGGCACGCCATATCCTCTTGTGGTCCCAGGGGAAGTTGCTGTCACTCAGAGCAGCCTACATCCCCGGGGTTCAGAATATAGGAGCAGACACTCTGTCGAGGCAGGGGCCGAGGCCCGGGGAATGGAGGCTCCACCCCGAGGTGGTGGAGCTGATATGGAGGGAGTACGGCCAAGCACAAGTGGATCTGTTTGCGTCTCGAGAGACGTCTCACTGTCCACTTTGGTTCTCCCTCACGCATCCAGCTCCTCTGGGACTGGATGCTATGGTTCAGACGTGGCCGAGGCTACGTCTGTACGCCTTTCCCCCAGTTGCTCTGCTCCCGGGAGTTCTGGAGAGAGTTCGCAGGGACCGGGTTTGCCTGCTTCTTATAGCCCCGCGCTGGCCGGGCAGAGTATGGTTTCCCGATCTGGTCTCCCTCCTCGACGGGCATCCTCTGGAGTTACCCGTCAGGAGAGACCTTCTGTCCCAGGCGGGGGGCTCAATATTTCACCCCCGCCCAGAACTGTGGAACCTGTGGGCTTGGCCTCTGAGGGGGCCCAGCTCATAGAGTCAGGTCTCTCAACTGAGGTTGTTGAGACCATTCTACAGTCCAGAGCTCCCTCCACGAGGAAACTTTATGCCCTGAAGTGGAGAGTATTCACTTCTTGGTGTAGTGACCGTCGGCTGGACCCAGTCCACTGCCCAATTGGTACAGTGCTGGAGTTCCTGCAGGACCGGTTCACTGCAGGTCTGACCCCGTCCACTTTAAAGGTCTATGTGGCGGCCATAGGTGCTTACCACATTCCTTTGGGTGGAATGTCTGTGGGGAAGGACCCTCTGGTATCTCGTTTCCTTCGTGGCACTTGGAGGCTGAGGCCTGCAGTCCGCTCTAGGGTGCCGCCATGGGACTTGTCCATTGCTCTACAAGGCCTGTCCCTGGCCCCCTTTGAGCCCATTGAGGAGGTTTCGGAAAAGTTTCTGACTTTGAAAGCTATTTTCCTTCTTGCCATTTCTTCTCTTAAGAGAATTGGGGATATTCAAGCATTGTCGGTTGCTCCTTCCTGCTTAGAGTTTGCTCCGGGTATGGTGAAAGCTTTTCTCCATCCCAGACCGGGTTATGTCCCCAAGGTCCCCACTAATGTGGCCAGACCTATTATTCTGCAGGCCTTCTGTCCTCCTCCCTTCCAGAATGCGGACCAGGAGGCTAATAATTTGCTTTGCCCAGTTCGGGCGTTAGACGCCTACGTCCACAGAGCTGCCCTGTGGCGCAGAAGTGATCAGTTGTTTGTTTGCTTTGGCTCCCCTAACAAGGGAGGGCCGGTGTCTAAGCAAAGAATGAGCAAGTGGGTGGTCGAGGCTATCTCACTTGCTTATGAGGCGGCTGGGCAGCCTTCTCCTTTGGCTGTCCGGTCGCACTCTACAAGGAGTATGGCGGCCTCTAAGGCCCTTATTTCAGGAGTTTCTCTACAGGATGTCTGTGATGCGGCAGGCTGGTCCTCACCGCACACTTTCGTCAGGTTCTACTCTCTGGATCTAGACTCTGCTCCAGGGTCTCATGTTTTGTCATCCTAGTGCTGCTCTTCATGATTTCACACAGGACAGACATTTGTAGCTATGGAGGCGTTGGTATAGACGTTCCCATAGCGTCAAACTCGACGCAACGCGAGTTCCCTTGAAAGGGAACGCTCCGGTTACGACTGTAACCTCGGTTCCCTGAAGAGGGAACGAGCGTTGCGTCACCTTGCCATATCTCCTTCATGCCTGTCAGCACGACTTCAGACTTTACTAAGCTGTTGTTTCCTGCTTCAGGCCGGCTTTTATAGCTTCCTGGTACGTGACGTCACCCGCCTCTGACGTCCCGCTACACCATTGGACTGATTTTACATGTGCTTCAAGACGTCATCACGCAAAGCGTTCCCATAGCGTCAAACTCGACGCAACGCGAGTTCCCTTGAAAGGGAACCGAGGTTACAGTCGTAACCGGAGCATTTTCTTTAAGTGAACTTAACATCATACTTATAGTTTACCATTTATATATTATTTTTGCTCTTTTACTCTCAGTAAACTACTAGTTTAGTAGTTTTATACTGCAAGTATACTAGCAAGTTTTATTTTAGTGTACTCTCAGTAAACTTCTAGTTCAGTAGTTTTATACTACAAGTTTTCTTTAAGTGAACTTAACATTAGTTATTATTTATTAGTTATTTATTAGTAACTATTAACAATAGTTATAGTTTACTATTTACATATAATTTTTGCACTTGCAGTAGGCCTATACTACTATGTTAAAATGTTATTTTTTATACTTGAAAAAACCTTTAACTGTACTTTAATTTAAAAAAAAAATTAATTTGCTTCATGCATCCTTTTTTATCAACACTTGAATGTCGGTAAGTTTCATAAATAAAGGCAACATTTTAAACAAAAAATATGAGAAAATCTCATTTTTGTCAAAGACTACGCTTGATGTCAAAGACTTGTCAAAGACTTGATCAGATTCAGAAACGTGATCAAACACAGATGGAGAAGATCGAGTCCAACAGCCCCAAAGCTTCACAGTCGTTTTCTCTTCATGGGTTACGCTTCATTTCATTTGGTAACAGTAAGCAGTTTTGATTTACAAGATGTTTAATGTTTGATGATCACATTATTTTATATTTGAGTGAGCAATCTTCTATCACTTGTTTCAGCTTCTTCTTCTTCTCCTTCCGGAGATTCTGTACTAGAAGATATGTCATAGCGCCCCCTATCGTATAACAGTGAAAACATGGATAGCTGGAAAATTCAGTCAATGGTGGGGAAAGAGTAAAGCAGAATTAGAGTAAATTCTTATGTACACTACCAGTGGACTAGCCTACCCAAAAATTCAGATACGCAGAATTAGAAACATATCTGTTTTATATCAATATTCTAATCAATATTTTCAAACAATGTAAGTTTCATAAGACTGTATATGAAAAACTATGTAAAAAAGTATATTTAATAGGCTACTCAATCAAAAGAGCTAACATAACTACAAGCCAAGTATACTTTAAATAGTTAAACTTTTAAGTATATCTCGATCAAAAGATTGAGTACAAGTATAGGCCCAATATACTTGGACTTTTCTCTCAGTATAAGTCAAGTGTAATTAATTATATTTCTGAGAAGTACATAAAGTATATTTTTATATAAAAGTATATAAAATGTAGACTGAAAGTATGCTTTCTTCTTTTTAGTTGAAAAGAAGTATACTAATTGAACACTTGAATAAACTTATTTTTCGTAAGGGAATTATTATTGCTGTGTACAAGATCAGGTTCAGTTCCATGCTTATTTTATTTACTCTATAAACTATTCCCCCCGAAAACTTGTTACTATATAAACTTGAACATATTAGTTGATAAGACAGTGTGTAATATTATGTTTAAAAAAAAAAAAAGTATTTAATAAGCTACTCAATCAAAATAGTAAACACAAGTACAAGCCAAGAATACTTAGTATACTTAATTATACCTTTAAGTATATCTCGATCAACAAGTAGAGGCCAAATATACTTAGACTTTTCTGTCAGTATATGTCAAGTATACTTAAGTGGAATTTGAAGTATATTTCTGAGAAGTACATAAAGTATATTTTTATATAAAAGTATATAAAATGTAGACTGAAATATGCTTTCTTATTTTTAGTTGAAAAGAAGTATACTAATAGCACACTTGAATAAACTTATTTTTCATAAGGGTACTGTTACCTGGTGTCTGTAGTTTGCCCTGACGTCATCCTTACCTGAAACAGCACCCGTGAAGGAGTTTCCAGATCTTTCTGCAGTACCACCAAAATAACAGGATGATTGGACATCATGCCTGTTTTAAGTCCAGGAATCTCTCTGCCTATATACTGTACAAATGTACTATTGACCTTCTCCCCTGAACAGTGCATCTTAAGGGACATCTCTACTTCTGCATCCAAGACTGAAGCTACAGTATGAATATTTGCATGGGGCAGTTGCATGAGGTCACTAGTGCATCGGCATGAATATAAACGGGTGCCTGCATTACAAGTCATCAGCTTATTTTCTTCAGGAAACTGCTTTCTTTGTGTGTGCGCAAAAGAAAAGAAGATTTTGTGTGTTCGTTAGTTTGAAATTAGAAAAGAAAAGAAAGAAACAGCATGGCAAGTGCTCAAAATAGATTTAGGAGTTGTGCTTTGCCATGTCCGTGTCATTTGTTTGGGAGCAGCGCATGATAAGTCAGCACTTGAGGTCAGCTCTGTGATTGCTTCGCAGTGAGAAATCTGCGCCATGTGGTTCGGGTCCAGCAGCACAGTGGCTTCAATTGTGGGGATTGCAGGTGAAGCTGGCAGAGGAATTCAAGATGGGTATTTCCATTTCTTGCCGATTCCTCATGGGTCATCGATGCTCTCCCCTTGTGAACCTTCTGTTTCTCCCTGATCTCCACACTGAGGTGTCGAGATAAAGAACCATATTCGGCTCACATAGCAACCTCCACTGTGTCAAATTATTTTTTTCCTAGAAAAAATATGACTTAAATAATAATTAAACCTTAGAGAGTAGAAAAAAGAATAGACAAACTACAAAAACAGTTACACCTTTAATTTGCAATATTCGCCAAAGGCAATAACAAAACACTGTTTAATCATCATGTTCAACCAACAGAGCTCAATAAAGGCTGGACAAACCAGCATAGACAATAACCTGTCTATTTTATTCAGGCTAGTCAGCAGTGCAGACAGTTCACCCGAAAATAAAGTAGGCTAAAAGTAAAAGAAATTCAAATAATGAAAACTCTCAGCAGAGCACGGTTTGAAATAAATAACGACACACTCCCTAATTTCTGTTAAATCAACCATATTCAATGCAATCAGCCTGGTGGAAATTAAGTTTTCAAACTTAAAAATAGCAACTCATTTAAACAATGTAGCCTATAAGGGCATACAGCTATACACAACACACCACTGAGTTAAATCACTTCACGGGCAAAAAATAAGGAATTTAGTTAAACAACAGGGCCTACCTTTGTTGTTGTCATTCTACAAAACAAGACGCAAGCGCCTGGGTTTAGTGTTGAAAACAGAAATTATCTCATCATAGTCCAAAGAGTCACAGAGTTCTTTTTCAAAGGATAAAAGGCACAGGTTGTTGAGGCGGGTAGTACTCATGGATGCTCTGAGGTCCGTTTTTATCCTACCTGCAGTGGAGAACAGTCTCTCAACACTACAAGATGTCATGGGAAGGATGATGATGACTTGAAGTAGTTTGTTGAGGTTAGGAAATATGTCAGGAGCACAAATGTCCAATACTTCCATGAAGGACGGAAATTCCAGGCTATTGGCTACTTTCCAACGCAGTTGCCCAATGAATACTGTTAGTTCAGCATCCTCAACCAATATATGAAAGTGATCACACGGGGCCCGCAGAGAATCCTTCTCTGCAAAAGTCATAGACTGTGGGAGAAAATTTGCGGCTGCCCTCATTATTCCATACTGATCCTCTTGGAAACAATTGTCCAGCTCTGTCAGCTGTCTGTCAAGGATGTCGTTCCATATGTGTCTTAGGTCATCATCATTTCTCACACTTGTTGCTTTCCCCAAACTAGTTGTGACCACTGATCCTGCAAGCCTTTTCTCACTCTGGTCCCAGATGTGATGTCCCAGCTCGTGATTTCATTTTTCTGCATCAACTCTTCTGTTAGCTTCATTACTTGCTCAAAATCACACACTGAATTGTCTCTAAACCGAGCAAAGCTCTCTTTTAGTCCCTCAATTAGGTCAATGCACTCAGGAACTGACAATGTTGGGCTTTGTAAACCTTGTGTGGCAAAATCGCTCATCTGAAATAATTTTCCAAATGTGACGAGTAAAAATAAGAACTTTTTTGTTTGTATTTGTTGCAGCAGGGACTGTGCCTCAACCTTCGATTGGCCGCTGCTTTCCGCATACTCAGAAAGCACTTCTAATATTACGTCAAGTAACGTCAGTACTTTGCTCACTGCTCCGGATTTGGAGCTCCAGCGCGTGTCTGTGGATCGCTCAAGTTCCAAGCACCGGCGTCCTGGATGAAGCTCCTTTTGCGCTGCCACAAACTTTGCGTGTCTGTGCCTGTCATGAAACTGTGAATATTGTTGAGTGTATAAAAAAATGTGCTGATGTGCCCAGACACCTTTGATGCTGCACAGAGTACCAGATTCAATCGGTGAGAATTGCAGTGGACATACAACGCTTGAGGAAAAGTTTCAAAATCACATGCACACCTCCCTTGTTTCCTGACATAACAGAGGATCCGTCGAAACCGAAGCCAACACACAGAAATGGGTCAAGTTGCAGTGGTTCAATCACCTGTAGTATCTTTTCTGAAATACCACTTGCACTCAGGTCACTTGTGTCCATGAACCCAATTGCCCGTTCTTTTATTTTCCCTGCATGAACATATCTCACAGAAACAGCCACCAGTTCACGTTTTGACTCATCCTTATATTCATCTGCCATAAGTGTCACAGTGTCTGGTTTGTGTTCCCTGGGTCACCACTAGATGTCCTCCTTCCCCACGGTGTCTGTCACACTCATGAACTACATTCCCCACGATCCTTGTTTCTTCATTGCACTCAGCTGTCACTAATCATTGCACTCAGCCATTTCCCCATTAGCATTGTCATTTCCCTGTGTATATAACCCTGTCTGTTTTAGTATGTGTCATGGAGTCCTTGTTGTATATCACGCCACTTCAGAGTTCTGTTTTTGCCCGTTTGTGTTGTTCTTGTTTATGTTGGATTGCTACTTTGGTTTTGACCCCTGCCTGGACTGTTTGATGATTTCGGATTACCCTTTAATAAACATACTGCTTTTTGGATCTTACCTTTCCTGTGTGTGTGGATCGTGACACAAGGACTCCGTCCCCCTAGATCCAGCGGTATGTTTTCTAACTTCTCTTCCCCAGCCACCGAGCGGGAGAGGAGAGATTGTTTTGAAGGAACCCGCCTAGTCATTTATCGTGGGACCCGGGAAGGTCGCACAGGAGTGGGTGGTCGAGTCCAACAACACTCTCCACCATGGCGCCCCCCCTTCGACCCTGCGTTCGTGAGGGACGGATCGGAGCCGCTGTCTCGCCATCGCGGATGGAGAAGGGGGAGGAGGCACATATCTGCCGATCCAGAGACGGTTCACGTCACGTCTGCCGAGCCTGTGTCTCCGGACAAGATGGCCGCCACAGAGCCTGTGTCCCCTGACAAGATGGCCGCTGAAACATTATTAGATTATTTTTCGACGCTATTCAAGATCCTAGAAATTCCCAGGAATGTTCACGTCACGTCCGCAGAGCCTGTGTCTTCGGACAAGATGGCCGCCGCCGAGCCTGTTCACGTCACGTCTGCCAAGCCTGTGTCTTCGGACAAGATGGCCACCGCCGAGCCTGTGTCTTCGGGACAAGATGGCCGCCGCCGAGACTGTTCACGTCACGTCTGCCGAGCCTGTGTCTTCAGACAAGATGGCCGCCGCCGAGCCTGTTCACGTCACGTCTGCCGAGCCGGTGGTGTCTGTTCCAGTGCCTGAGCCGGTGGTGTCTGTTCCAGTTCCTGAGCCGGTGGTGTCGGCGGTTCCTGGGCCGGTGGTGTCTGTTCCTTAGCCGGTGGTGTCTGTTCCTGTTCCTGAGCCGGTGGTGTCTGTTCCAGTTCCTGAGCCGGTGGTGTCTGTTCCAGTTCCTGAGCCGGTGGTGTCTGTTCCAGTTCCTGAGCCGCCCGAGGGAAAGTCTCCGCCCTGGCCGCCCTAGGGAAAGTCTCTGCCCTGGTCGCCCGAGGGAGAGTCTCCGCCCTGGCCACCCGATGGACTGTCGTTTCAGTCCTGGCCACCTGCACGACCTGCTCCGCCCTGGCCACTCGAGGGAAAGTCTGCTCCGCCCTGGCCGCCCGATGGACTGTCGTCTCCGCCCTGGCCGCCAGATGGACTGTCGTCTCTGCCCTGGCCGCCAGATGGACTGTCGTCTCCGCCCTGTCTGCCAGATGGACTGTCGTCTCCGCCCTGGCCGCCAGATGAACTGTCACTCCCTGTCCCCGTTTCCCTCCATGGACCTGGCCCCCCATCCCTCCCCCTGATCCTCCACCAGTCCACCTCCCGCCTGGACTCTTGTTTTGTCTGTCACGTCTTGGAGCGTCTGGTAGCCGCTCCGTAGAGGGGGGGTTATGTCACAGTGTCTGGTTTGTTCCCTGGGTCACCACTAGATGTCCTCCTTCCCCACGGTGTCTGTCACACTCATGAACTACATTCCCCACGATCCTTGTTTCTTCATTGCACTCAGCTGTCACTAATCATTGCACTCAGCCATTTCCCCATTAGCATTGTCATTTCCCTGTGTATATAACCCTGTCTGTTTTAGTATGTGTCACGGAGTCCTTGTTGTATATCACGCCACTTCAGAGTTCTGTTTTTGCCCGTTTGTGTTGTTCTTGTTTATGTTGGATTGCTACTTTGGTTTTGACCCCTGCCTGGACTGTTTGATGATTTCGGATTACCCTTTAATAAACATACTGCTTTTTGGATCTTACCTTTCCTGTGTGTGTGGATCGTGACAATAAGAGCATAATAGGTGCCCGGTGTTTCACAGACTTCTGCTTTGATTTTACGCAACAGCAAGGAGGCTGCGGACTCCAGCACCTCAATTTGTATATCTGGGCTCATCAAAGTTCCGTTTCTGGGCAGCTGCTCTAGACGATTTTGGATCTGTGGACCATATTTGCACATGAACTTGAACAGTTCTATAAAGTTTCCTTTACTGAGAGCATCTTCATTTTCCCTGTGTCCACGTAGGGGGATGTCCTGCTTGGCACAAAACAGCACAATGTCTAAAACAACTTTTAGATGGTCCCGATTCCTTTCAATAAACGAATAGTCCATGGCATCACGGTTCATTTGATTTAACACATTTCCCCGGCCTGCAGTTTGGTTGGCCCTGTAGCCTTGAAATTTATCCAGTGAAACGGAGTGGGGTTTGCTCATCTGGTGTTTTTCACATGCCTGCCGCAGGTGCTTCCAGTCCACAAACCCCTCTCTCGCAAATGGGCTGTCAGCTCCGCTGGGAAAATGTCTGCACATTTTACCGAAAATTGCGTCCTTAATTACACTTACTCCAACCAAGAAAACTGTCCATACCACTTTGATGAGAAGCTCCTTGATTTTCCATTCTTGACAGTGCAGGGAAATACCTTCAGACTGGGTTGTGAAGGTGGTTCATCTATTGCAGTTAGATCGGCGGGTAAACCCGCGTTAGGCTGACCGGGAGGGAGCACTGGCACTGCCGCCAGGGAGCAAGCGGCGGCCGCCACCAGCGCCTAACTAGCCTTCTTGTGGGTTAATGAGTCTGAAGAACTGGGCTGGGTGGACTCGGCAGATGAAGGCAGTGGCGTGTCTTCTTCCTCAACTCTTTTAAAAAAAAAATAAAACGTTAAAGAAACTTGTTTAGCCATTATTGTGGCAATGCTAATACATTGGCTAAAGGCCGCCAGAGCCCGCCACTCAGAGAGTCTTCCTGTCGCCCTAGCAACCATAGCAACCAATTAGGCCTACGTTCCGGAGGGAGGCTTTCTACAACTTGCTTCAACAATTCCATTTTATTCGGAAAACAAATTAAACACACACACCAGTCACCAATAAATCATGTTTATATTAATATATTTTCTTAAATACATTTGAATAATAAAAATAAACTAAAAATGTATTTTGATCAAACTTGCCTGGGCGGGCCAGTGAGTAATGTGGGCGGGCCAGTGCCGCCCTGGCCAATTACTGGCTACGCGCCTGGTGTGGACATGTTTGAGATTTGAGAGAATCGGTGAGGATTTAAAAACTCCTGTAGTCTGAACCCGGCTTTGGTTATTGTGGTGGGATGAGCAAAGACAAGCACAGTAGGTGTGGTGTCAGGCCTTGGAGATGCATTTATTTTATACTACCTAAACATTATATATTATATAAACAGAGTGTCCATAGATGGATGTGTCCCAAATAAAGAGGGAATCCAGTGTACTTGCAGTGCAATTGGGCTCAGTGAGGGTAACACTACTAGTCTTACTATTGTAGAGATTTTTCCAAAGCTTCACACTTTGTCTCTACCTAAGTTATCAGCCAGAAAATTACTCAGTTCTTCATTAGTCATGTGTTTATACTTCTTGGACTGCTAGGGACATGTGACAGAAGGCCACATTATGAAAAGCTTACACTTATTATTAACCAGTATGTCTTTATTTATGTCATACATTTACAGAAGTTTTTATTGAGATATTTAATTGAAAATGTTTGGTTTGAAGACACCATTATGGAGATCAGTGTTTGCTTTAGTTGTGATGCTGACCCTTGACTTTTTAACATTAGTTTTTCTCTTTCTGCTTGAACTGTGTCACACTTCTGCACACACACACGGTTTGTGAATGCAGTTTGTTATATTGATTATGATGACAAAATCATCATATAGCCTGTTCATTCACTGATCTCATTCAGAGTTTAATCCTGTATCAAAAGTGAAACTGCAAACAGTTACAGAGTTACACTGTCTTGTAGAAATACAATACATTGTAGAGATATCAAAAATCAGCACACATCTCTCAACAATGGTGGCAATAATTTATTTATTTATTTATTCATACTGCAGTGCATGCTGGGAGTTCTCTTATGAGAGTACTCTCGTGTTGCGTAAGCTAGCTTACGCTACGGGAAAATCCCTTTTCTCAGAATACTGAAGCCAAAAATTATCCTTAATTTTGTATTAATTTAAAACGCATTTGCTGCATAGAGCAGACCTAGGCAAGGCAGCTAGCGCACCTATTGGTCGCTCTGTGGCAACTGCTGCAACCTATCGAGAGGCCGCCCTCAAACGTCACGTCCCGCCAGAATGGGCGTGGCTTATGTCTATATAAGCCAAGCCCGATAGGATGCTCTTTGATTTTTCATCTCTTCAGCAAAGTGTACACATCGCTGGATCTCCGGAAGAGAAGCCTGCGCCGTCGAAAAGGCACTGCAGCGGGACGACCATCTGCATTGCAGAACAAGTGACTGAGGAAGCCGGCCGTCTTCTCGCCACCTTCAGCCGCCGCTCCTGCTGCGCCATCCGGCGCCAATATCCTTTTCACTTGCTTCCGTGTGTGTTCGCCGCCGCGACACACACGTTATCCGCTAAAAGAGCCGAGGCATTGATTCAAATGCCTCGTTCCAAGTGCACGCGCTTCCCAGGGCGGCTGCCTGGAAGGCGACACCATGACTATGTCGACCCTGCGGGCTCGACTAGCCATTCCAACGTGGACCCCGCTTCTGCCTCTCTCGTTCGGGTCGCGCCGAAAAGCGGCCAGCTTTCTTACGTACAGAGAGTGAACCCGCCCCTCGCGCCCTCCCGTTCATATGGCAGGGCTCGAGCATTATGAGCGTTTTTAAACATATGAGCCCACGCCGGTGCCAACCCCGCGTGACTCACATGACGCTCTCTTATATGCTCACGCTAACTGAAAGCTTATGTCATTTCCCCCTGTGGCTCAGTGGAGAAATCTAAGGCTTTCGCGCCAGAGACCCGTGTTTAAATCCCGGCTCTGGCGGGAGATAAAAAATGATGCTGCTCTCGTCTGAGCTCGCGGCCAGCTTTCTTATGTACAGAAAGCGAACCCGCCCCTCGCACCCTCCCGTTCAAATGGCGGGGCTCGAGTATTATGAGCGTTTTAAACATATGAGCCCACGCTGGTGCCCTCCGCATGACTCACATGGCTCTCTTATCTGCTCACGCTAAATGAAAGCTTATGTCATTCATAAATGAAAGCTCATGGCTTATGTCTGGCCTTACGTACAGAAAGCGACACGCCCCTCGCGCCCTCCCGTTCAAATGGCGGGGCTTGAGTATATAAAGCATTTTTAAACAGCTCGTGGCCAGATTTCTTACGTTCAGAAACCAAACCCGCCCCTCAGAGTTCACACCGAATCTCGGCTACTCTGAATCTTTTCACCAAAGTAAACGAGCTCACGCTGGCCCCGCCAGGTGACTGGAAACGTTTCGCTCTCACAGTTCCCACAGCATAGGTGACTGGAGGAGTGTATTTTGTAGCCAACGAGCCCGTTATACAACCCGCTCGCCTGTGCCCTGACGCCGTTTTCACGGCAACCCAGATGAACCTCGAAAAGAGTATTATGTCTGTTTCTCCGGCTCACGCCGAAGGTGTTTTAAATGTAGGAATGGTGCCCACTTCCCAGTGCTTGCCCCTACACATAAGCATGGCCCGTTCAGTGACACTCACTCATTCACGGCCCACACCAATAAAACCGGCTCAGGCCGCGTGTGTTTCATATGTAAGGAAAGTGCCCACTACTCAGTGCTCACACCTACCCATAAACACCGCCCGTTCAGTGACACACACTCACTTAGGGCTCCCTTCAACAAACACCCACTGTGCTTTAAGTGTAAGAAGCGCGCCCGCTGTTCAGTGCTCGCGCTTACTAAGAAACACTGCACGCCCCGTGTTACATGCACGTTTAGGGCTCCATTTGGGAGAACGCTCCCGGTTGCAAGAGCGTCACGTGCGAGTCAGCTGGCCGCCGTCAGCAGCACGCCGCCCCATGTTAGCACTGTAAGCATAGTGTTAATGCATCAACCCAATCATGCTTCTGGGTCCCTGACACACAGCTAACAGAGCCCAGATATCTTTCTACCACTAGCCCTACGTGTAAGAGCATGGGAAAATATCCCGGGCGTGTCAGAATGGGTGTTGAACATTGTAAAGTGAGGCTGTTCGCTGCAGTTCACTCGCAGACTTCCATGCTTTCGGGCCAAGGTCGAAACCACGGTGAAAAACGAAGTAGCACACGTTCTTCGCACCGAAATAGCAAAACTGCTAAAGAAGGGAGCTATAGAGACAGTCCCTCTGACTCAGAGCGAGTCGGGCTTCTACAGCCGGTACCTTCTAGTGCCCAAAAAGGATGGCGGTCTCAGACCCATCCTGGACCTCAGGCGTTTGAACAAAGCTCTTATGAAGAGATTGTTCAAAATGCTCACAACCAGAAAAATCCTCACACAAATTCGCCCGAGGGACTGGTTTATTTCAGTGGATCTGAAGGATGCTTATTTCCAGATTCAAATAACGCCCCGTCACAGGCCTTTGTTGAGATTCGCCTTCGACACCCAGGCTGATCAGTACCCCGTCCTGCCATTCGGCCTGTCTTTAGCACCCCGTACATTTGCGTGCATTTACAAGTGCATGGACACGGCGCTCGCTCCCCTGAGACAACGGGGTATGCAAGTGCTGAACTATTTGGACGACTGGCTAATTCTAGCACAGTCAGAGGCAGAACTGATAACGCACAGGGCTTTACTACTCAGTCATCTAGAGGACCTGGGTCTCAAAGTCAATTGGACCAAGAGTCCGCTGTCTCCCAGCCAGAAAATCTCTTTTCTGGGGACAGAACTAGACTCAGTGTCGATGACAGCGCGGCTTATGTCACAGCGCGGGCTGAGTATACAGTGCCTAGCAGCGTCTTTCAAAGCCGGCAGCGTCACCCCTCTCAAAAGATTTCATAGGATGCTGGGTCTTATGGCCTCAGCCTCAGCAGTGCTTTGACTGGGCTTGCTTCGCATGCGCCCACTTCAGTACTGGCTGAAGACGCGCATTCTGCGTCATGAGTGGACTACTGGTCACGCACGCCTCAAGGTAACCCAGAACTGTGTTACAGCTCTCGGGCCATGGAAGGCGACCAACTGGTATCAGTCAGGTGTGGATCTGGGAGCGATCTCGAAGCTGAAAGTAGTCTCGACAGATGCCTCCAACTCAGGTCGGGGTGCCCTATACGAGGGCAGGCCGACGTTTGGCCTGTGGTTAGGCCAAGAACAGCGCCTACACATAAACTGTCTGGAGATGAAAGCGGTCGAGAACGCTTTGGAATTTTTCCTTCCCCTGCCATCACGTATTAGTCCGCACGGACAATATATCAGTAGTATCCTACATAAACCGCCAGGGCGGTCTCAGATCACAGAACCTACACTGTTTGGCAGAACGCCTCCCTGTGTGGTCCCAGCACAACCTGCGCTCGCTGAGGGCAGCGCATTCAGGCTGTCTGAATGTGGGTCCAGACATGCTGTCCAGGGACAACGTTCCCCCGGGGGAATGGTCCCTTCACCCTCAAGCAGTCCAGCTGCTATGGGACAGCTTCAGCAGAGCGGAGGTCGACCTCTTCGGCCATAGCTGCGTTTAGAAAAACTACGCATGGTCGGTCACTGGGTAGGAACGATCTTATCATCCGCTTCCTGAGAAGGGCGAGGAGGCTGAACCCCCCTCGACCCCCCTTTGGTTCCTGTGTGGGACCTTTCCACGGTCCTGGAGGCCATGAAAGGTAATCCCTTCGAACCACTACAGTCAGTAGACTTGCGGTATCTTTCGCTCAAAACCGTTTTTCTGATGGCTCTCGCCTCGGTTAAACGAGTGGGTGACTTGCACGCGCTGTCTGTGAGTACCACGTTCCTCGAGTTTGGACCTAATGACTCCAAAGTCATCCTCAAACTGAGACATGGCTATGTCCCCAAAGTGCTCTCCACCCCTTTCAGAGCACAAGTTATCTCCCTGTCAGCTCTCCCTAGATCTGATAGCGAAAATGATGCGAATCTTCTCTGCCCGGTCAGGGCGCTGATAATTTACATGGACCGTTCGGCTGCCTTCAGACGGTCAGAACAGCTCTTTGTTTCCTTCGGTGGCTGCACCAAAGGTCTAGCCACCTCGAAACGAAGCCTATCCAGGTGGATAGTCGATGCTATCGCGCTGGCTTATACATCCAAGGGCCTTCGCTGCCCGTTGGGCGTTAGAGCTCATTCCACCAGAGGCATGGCCTCTTCATGGGCTTGGTCCAAAGGGATATCACTTCATGATATTTGTATGGCGGCAGGCTGGGCCTCTCCGTCTACATTCATAAGGTTTTATAACCTAGAAGTCCCTGCTTTACAAGCTAGACTGTTATCAGTCTAAATGAAAGGTCAGCAGCCCTGGCGAATTACTTCTGGCGGGTCTGTGTATTATGCTTACAGAGGATAATACTGGGCTAAAACACCCCCAGTTTTTCACAGCTCAGGCTGACTGAGGTCCTCCTTGACTGTGATACCATGCTAAGCACCTTTCACTCTTCAGTTCAGGCCGACTTGCGTCTCTCCTGACTGTTATATTGTGTAAAGCACCTGCTTTCTCATAGGCTACAGCACGCACAGCGTTTTACATTGGGTTCCCAAGCTAGCTTACGCAACACGAGAGTACTGTCTTTAGCACCCCGTACATTTACGAAGTGCATGTACGCGGCACTCGCTCGGTTACTAACGTAACCTCGGTTCTCTCTAGATGAGGGAACGAGTGTTGCGTAACCCTGCCGTGCTTTGTGCTACATTCTGGTTTCGCTTCAGTATGAAAAACCAAAGAGCATCCTATCGGACTGGGCTTATATACACATAAGCCACGCCCATTCTGGCGGGACGTGACGTTTGAGGGCGCCCTCGCCCTCATTGGTGCTTACGTCACGAGCAGCCTCTCGATAGGTTGCAGCAGTTGCCACGGAGCGACCAATAGGCGCGCTAGCTGCCTCGCCTAGGTCTGCTCTATTCAACAAATGCGTTTTAAATTAATACAAAATTAAGGATAATTTTTGGCTTCAGTATTCTCGAGAAAAGGGATTTTCCCGTAGCGTAAGCTAGTTTACGCAACACTCATTCCCTCATCTAGAGAGAACCGAGGTTACGTTAGTAACCAAGATTTTTTATATTATCCTGGAACCCAGCATGCATTGCTACATGAAACTTTTGATTATCACCATTGTTGAGATTCATGTGCTGATTGTTGATGTCTGAGTGTGTCTGAGTTAAGTAAGAGTTCAAAATGTTTTAATGCACTAAATTATTTCAATATCCTTCAGAATAACTGATTACAGAAACATTGCTGGATTTCACGCTGTAGATTTACAGATATATGATAAATATTAAATACCCATAAATTCACTCACTTCTTTTCATTCACTCTGTCAAAGTGGACTATATAAGTGAACTAATGTAGGGAATAGTGAATGAGTGTATAGGGTGTGATTTGGAACACAGCCTCTGAAGTGTCGACTTTGAGCGGTGTTAATTCACAGTATAATCCTGTAGGCTACTTTCTCGAAAACAACAAATATAACACAGAATGCATTGTTTCCTACGGTATATTACTGTTTTAATGGACAACGGTATGATACTGTCAGAATTTGGCCTTTTTTTGTACAGCAAGGGTTAACAGTGTAGGCTTACTGAAAGCTTTTTAGAACCCATAGCATCTATGTGAATTATCTATCTTTAAAGTCTGATTTAAAAAGGAGTAAGCGAAGAGCACAACATTGTTTTTTCACATGCAATTTACAGTAAGTTGTGATTTAGGAACAATGGCAATTCCAGGGGACAAGACTACACAAGCCAATCACACAGCAAAAAACTGACTGTGATTGCAGGCAATTGAGCAATTATGTGCTAACCACTATCCTCTTCTTTGTAAAACATAAGGCATGATATTTAAAATGAATTCACTTTCTGCTACAAATATAACCATTGTGTATAATACAAAGAGTGCCTAAACGTGCCTTATTATTTCTTAGATATAACCACAAGAATTCCAAGATATGTCCAGACTTTTAGAATGAAGTGTTGAATGTTTTAACAACTGAACTATTTGACAAATGCAGGTCTGGATAATATTCACATACTCCTCGTATTCATAAACAAGCTGAGTCTTTTGGCGTCTCCAAGATGCTGAAAGGACACGCACCAGACGTGAGCTAAAATAGAAAAGCCGACAAAAAAGGAGGAAAATGCATTTGACTTCCAAAAAATGCACTCAGTGTCTTAACACAGCTTCATTAGGCAAAAGTTATTATCCTTAAGCTAAACACAGGACTAATGTGGTTGCGCAGAATGCGGAAAACGGTTCATAAAAAGGTTCATAAAAAGGTTAATAATGTTTTGGGTGTGAGATAATGGTAAACTGTTGACATTTTACAGACATATTTGCTTTTTTAAAAAGGACTAGCTCATCAAATGTGATGTATATGCCATTACAGGTCATTGATATGTCTTTATATATTTTATAAGTAATATTATATCTTTATTTTGGGGGGAGGGGGGGGGATTGTTACAAAATAATCAAGAAGTACTTGGGGCATTACTTTAAATCAATGGCATATAAAGTGGACAGTGATACAGAATTTTGGGTGAAATTAACCATGGAAAAGTCTTTCAAACATTTGTCTAGTGGACACCATGAAGCAGCGGGTTAATCTACTGCAGATATAAATCAATGTCCGGAAATGGTGTTAAGTTAAAGCTCTGTTGGAAAAAATAATGATCTTTCAGTTCATTGGGCTTGTTGATTAAAAACTCAGAAATGCTTTCTCTCTGTCTGTCCATCTGTCTTTATATATCCGTTTAATTAGCTGTGAGGATTTCAAAGTGACTCCTCTTACATCATTCTTGGGAAAAATTACACTGGAGCTTACTTCACATCTGTGGAGACAAAGCTTACTGACGAAATCATCTTCACCATGCTTGGAAGGGCTCTTCCAACTGAAAAAGTTTAAAAACAAAGAAAACTTGGACTCTAGGCCATGAGGGATTTTTTATTTTTTGTACCTATTCCATGGAAAAGTTGTGTCTTGGACACTTCCTCTATTTGCATGTGACCAGCAGCCTTGATTGTCACAGTTAAATAAGTAATGATCTTAGTTAAAAAATAAATAATGCACATTGAATGCATACATGTGCCACCTGGAGCAAGATTTTTCTGGTCTTGGTTGTGTGTCTCTGCTAGTCAAGAGTGTCTTAGTTTGTAATGTAGGTAATAAGTACTTTGCACATACACAGGCCTCTGGCCATGGCTGATTTTGGAGCCATGATTTAGAGCCAACTATTTCACTGAGAATTTAGGGTTGGCAATTAGCTCATAACTAGAGTGGGGATGAGTGCAATAGCTAAGCTTTAGTGAGTTTGGCATCTATCTGTTCCATCAAGTGTCTTTCTTTCTATTGACTCTCATCCACTCATCACAAGTGCATGATACTCATGTTTATAAGCATGTCTGCTTTCTTGTGGCTGCCCAGATTGTTTCTCTTTTGAGCAAGAGTTACTCTTCTTTTTTTTTCTTTTTTTTTTTTTAAACCTGAATTTTGTTTTCAGCTTGTAACAATTTTGTGTGCATTTTTGAAATGCTTAATGAATGTTCATTCATTTTTCATACTGTATGTAATGAGTACCATTGCAGTTATTCCTGGCAGGTGTAACAGATGCATTACAAAGCTTTCGATATGCCCTTCACAGAACAAATGGGCTTAATTTCCCCAAAGTCTCTTAGACAAACATTGGTCGAGTTTCCCTTTACTGAGTGGCTATTGAAAAAGAAAAAAAAAAGACTCGTCATTTTACAGGAATGAGAAAAGTTGTAACTAGTTGAGGATCAATGAGTTTTTTTGAGTGGATGTAAGGAAGAAACCCAGGGATGGGGTGAACACTGTTATCCAAGAACTGATTTTGTTTTATTCCTCTGCTCGCATAAAAAAAACGTGTAGTCCTCTTAAAGTCCATGCAAATGTCTGGCAAGACAGTGAAATTCCTCTTGGACGAGAGAGTGGGAAAGCAAGGTCTCTTGCTCTCCCTGTCTCTCCTGTTCTCTCTCGTCCTTCCCTCCCCTCTCTCCTGTCTTTCCTCCCTGCATGTCTCTCTCTCTCTCTCTCTCTCTCTCTCTCTCTCTCTCTCCTCTCTCTCTCTCTCCTCTCTCTCTCTCTCTCTCTCTCTCTCTCTCTCTCTCTCTCTCTCTCTCTCTCTCTCTCTTCCACTCACTCTCACTCTCTTTCTTTCTCTGGCAGCACTCAGCTTTTTTGGCAGGAGTGACCAGAATAAAAACAGCAACACCAGACACAGAAGAGAAAAAAGTGCAATGATCCATCGAACCAACAGCTTTGCCCTTTCTTAATTACGTCGTGTCCAGTATCATTTTCTTTTTTCCTCCCCTCTTCATTTTTTTCAGACATTTTTGAAGTGGTAATTAGCTCTTGGAGAATAAAACCGGCTGATTCGGGGAGGGCCAGTGCATTTTGGAGCGAGATGGCTAACAGGAGGGCTGCGTTGCTCCTTCTCGGATTCTTCCTCACCATACAGCTGAGTCCTTCGCTGCAAGGAGGTAGGTGGTGTAAACTTTGATGGCTCATTTAGGAGATCCTGAGAAACATTAATGGCATAGAAGTGATGCTGTGGTCTTCCCAAGTGACTTTACCTGCAAATATGTTAAGAAACCAGAAGTGTGCAATGTGTAGAAAGTGAAATTTCGTCGTGCACTGCAGGTGGTCATGTGGTCTAGTGATTTTAGTCATGCCTTTTCACTTAAGGTGATAGCATACTAATAACATGCAAGCAGTCATGCATTCAGTGTAATGAGTTTTATTACATTTACATATGCCTTGCGTGGTTACAATATCACAAAGTGATGACATCTTCCAGAGTCTACAATGCATTCATATATATCACTAACAATTCAGAGGCATCCCTCAGATCTTGAGCATTACCACTATGCCTGTTTACTGAGGAATCTGGTCCACATTAATGGGAAACAATCGGGAGTGATGACATTCACATGGTTCATATGTTTTTCTTTTGCCTAATAACATTCAGGTCATTTTCAAACAAGAAGATAGATGTTTTATTTTTGAGAAAACTATTTCTGTGAGTGAATTAAGATAGGATTCAGTGGCAGTATACTGTATATAGAGTATAAGCAGTGCTTTGTTCAGTCACGACTGATGTATTTAACTTCTGTGGTAACGTATTCACATCACAGAGGCATATAAGTTATTGTAAACAGTTGTTTAGATGGTTTACATCATTAAGCTGAACTGCAGCATCCAAATACTGTTGTACAAACCACCAAATGCAGGCTGCAGAGATTTTACAACGAATTGTCATAAACATTATCTCAGCTACAGATGTTAGCGTTAGTTCTCATACGTCTTGTGCCAGAATGCTCGACTGGGAATATGAATGTGGTGAGTGTTGTTTCTCCTGAAGGCCATTCCCTCGATCGTAGAGCACTTTGCTAAGCTGATGGGGATGGTTGTGATCAGCTTGTTAATCGAAAACACAGCTCATGTGTACTGCATTTCTGAAGACTACAGCTGGACTCTTTCTGTCAGCTTTTGTAGACTTGACAAATAAAAAACCATCCCGGTGGACATCAATGTCCAGTGAGCCACGCAAGTGCCGATTAGGTCAGTGTCTTTGGCTCTAGTCACCAACAGCGTATGCTGATGCTGTCTGCTCAGAGTCTGACTTTGTAAGTACGAAGGCAAACTGTGGTATAGAGCGATGCAATATAAGAGGGGGAAATCAAAAAATTTCCAACTCCGCTTTGGCCCCGTCATTAAATTGCAGTTGTTTTGATGTTCTTGGATGTGCGTCTGTGCAATGTTTAGTCGTGATTGGAAAGGATGTGGGGGTCTGTTCCCAGTTTCCAAACAAAGCCAGAGTATTTCACAATGATTTATTTATTTTCACAAAAATACTTTCTTCGGCACTTGCTGATGTATGTGTTTCCAGGCTGTTCCTAAAAAAAAACCTCTCTCAGCAACGTCTCACTGATGCTGAATGAATTTATTACAGAGAAATACTGCTCTTGTTGCCTGTGAGGATTTGCAATTGTGATATGTTTTCCATAAAAGCCACCAGGTCCGCATCTTAATTTCAGCAGTCTGGTATGTTCATTTTAATGAATGTATTTGTAGCCATAAAACAGCTTTGCTATTTCCTCCATATGTCACAAGCTCCATAACAAATCACAGTAAAACTTTATTTCCATGGTCCACTTTAGACATACTAACTAAAGCAACTGCATGTCAGCTAACTCTCATTAATAACTAATACTCAAATGAGAGTTGAGAAGCAGTTGCAAAGTTACTTACAGTTAGTAGAATATCAAAAGTGGATGAATGAAATAAAGTGTAGCCAAATCACTGGTCTGTTCATCCTATGCCTGTCTGTAAGGCACCGGTGATATTTGCGTACAGAGAATGAAAACGGTCATAGCCGTGAATGGGGAAATTGTTTAGAAATTACGTTTCACCCTCTCTGCATTCATCTATCAAACAGCCAAACCAATTCTAGTAGACCAACTCTAAGCAAAAGGTAATGCTGTTTGTAGGATAAGGTGTATGCCTGAAGTCGATCCCCATGACCCAATAGAGAGTTTGCTCAGTGCTGTCTGCAGTGCATAAATCGCTTTCTAAATGCATTATTATTAAATGTCCTCTGTATTGGACAGTTACCAAAAATGTCAGAGGTTCAGAGCCTGCGAGTCTGTTTGGACGGCTCGCGCAGGTGGAATGTTTTCTCTACTGGTGTGAGTGAGTTATGGGGCAGGTGGGAATTTCAGGGGCTTGGGAAGTTACAATGTCACCGTTGACGTTCCTGCCATGGGTTAAACAAAACCTAAAAGTCTCTCTTCTTCCCTTCTTGCTAAATAGAGATTGTCTTGACACATGGAACAGCCTCTGTCAGAGCTGAAGAAATGTCATTTTGGAGCCAAAAGGCTCACATCATGCACTGCTTTGACCCTGTGAAAGCTTTTATTCAAGGGCACAAGAGCACCCACCATGACACTTCATGTTAAAACATATAGTGTTACAAAGTATGCAATAACTGTTGCGGTTAAATAATGGTTCTGTGGGATCACAGAGTCTGTTTGCTTTATTGGAGCTGGCATTAAGTTAAGTGTATCTAAACTTTTGATTGACTGTGTAAGCATACCTAAGCAGTTACAGCCACATCATACAAAACAGAAAGTCCTTGGTGGAAGTACCAATTATCAAGTGCCAAGATTTCCCCCTCATTCTCTTATAATTTAGCTCTCAGAAGTCTGTCATACATGTAACCGTATGACAACCAATCATTTTGTGCACCGTATCGGGTAACGGCCATTACTTCAAACACAGCTACAGGTCTTCTATTAGTTCAGATGCTTCCAGTGCAGTGCTGTGCTGCAGACGGGCACCAGTCTCTGCCACAGCCAAAATAATTAGGCTATTTTATGTCAACCGCTATAAATGACATGCAGGCTATGCGAGGAGGGCCAGGGCCAGATGAAAGTAAAGTAAAGCAAGGTCTTGCTTCCTTCTAGTCTTGTAAGAATTAAGAAGCCCTACTTTCACACAGCAAAGCTTGAAATAAGGGGAGCGCATTTTAAAAGGCACCACTTGGCGGAAGTCTCTGGCTCAGAACATCAGAGGAGTTCAATCCATTAGGTCTCCTCCTCATTGACACTCGGCTGGCTCTACTTGAAGGTGTATGAAATCACCACCAGATCAGATGGCACACCTCGGCTGTCAGACGGGATCGTGATGAATTGTCCCCCCCCCCACCACAAATTCCCAATCTGATTAGCAACTCCTCCAGAGGTGCTTTATGGCAAATGTGTGCTGGGAGCGCCTTTCTGGACTCCATCCTGGAGATCTTGTTTTCCAGTGCTGGCTGTACTCGCCTGAAAGGAATTAATGTCTCGTGGTATGTCTAGTGGCGTGTTGATGGATTTGAACGGAGCATTTGCCATGCTGTCTGCTGACTGGAGCCGCTGTTAAAACTGTAATGCCTGTGATAGACAATGCATACTATTATTTCCACGCACTAAAGCCAGTTTATGTTTGGTGCTGGTCTCGCTCGTGGCAGTACAGCCATGATTTTCACCAGCAAAACAATGCTTGTTAAAGGTAGAGTAGGCTATGTTTGGAGAGGCTAGCAATAGCAAGCTAGCTTTGAAAGCATAAGATCCCATCCAGATTCAGAGCGTCTCCAAAGCCACACCTCCTTCAAAACACATGAACGCGTACAGCAGGTAGCTAACAAAAGCATCAGAAGAGACGGCGTTAAACTACCTCATGTCTCAAAGCACATTCGGAACGAATGCAATGATTGGATGAACATGTTATGGTCCTATGCCCTCCACAGACAATATATATACACATAAATACATATAGACCACTTAACTTAGTGATTGCTAGCAGGATGTGAAGAGAGAGACTTTCAACAAGCATGACGAAAAATATTTCTAGAACAAATCACCTACCCTGCCTTTAAGGTAACCACTGTCTAAAGAACAACATATGCTGGAGACTGGCTATATAGTGAGGTTTTTGTAGGATAACAGATAAAGCACACTACAAATGGTAACGGAGCAAGTCTGCTGAAATAGAGCAATAGTCCAGAGTACATATGAATCATAGCCATCCCATTTGAACCCTTGCTCTGGTTCTGGTAGCCTGAAATACCTCCCATGTTTCCTGCTCTTCAGTTAGCAATACAACATATGTACTTGTTGACTGATGTGATATGCTCTAAGTGGCCTTGTATAGACAGAATAGGCCTCTGTAGAGCGTTATATCGTGACCTCAGCTCTCAACGCCATGCTCTATTGGGCTCCTGCAGTGTTGGCAGCAGCTCTGTAGGAATGCTAGCAAAGATAAGCGACTTCATTTAGCTACATTCATTTATATCTTCCCCTCATTCACAGTCTGAGGACGTTAACAGATATGACAGTTTATCTACCATCTTTGGCATTTTGAAACACAGCTCACTTGCCACACTCTCATATACCCAACGGTCACCGGTCCATCACAGGATGGCATTGCTGGGAAATCATCAGATATAAAGGCTGTTCTGCTTAATGTAAGGTGGTGTGAACTGTATGTCATGTGAGTTTTAGAATTTAAAATCGACCTGTCTATCTCTTAGAAGTGCTCTTGAATATGGACCAGTCTTATTTAGGTTTTGAATACACATCTAAAGGGAAGTGCTTAGGGTAGATAGCATGTTTATCTTTGTTCATAGTGGTGTTAACAGCAATTCAAGCGGGCTAATGACAGCTTCAATGGTCTTATTTACAGTAAAAAGAATTTTCTTATAAAGCTGATCATATTTCCTAAAATTGTAGAACCAATGCGCCACCGTACCTCCCGAATAGCACATTAGACTGTTATTTACTCTATAACCACAAATTCCAGTGAGGGTAAACGTCAAAGTGTGTGTCCTGTTGTCCTCGACCAAGAGGAGACAGAGCCAAGATTTAAACAAAGACCTGCACTTAAACCAAATTATTTTATCTGAAACCAACCCGAATATCTTTCAGACCAGCCAATGTCTTAGACAGACTCTGTTTGGAACAGAACATGGACTGGAATGTGCTTGGTCATGAGGTTAGTGCTTGATCTGATCTGATCTTCCTCCTCCCTGGTCTTCATTCAGTTATGAGGCAAAAGGCCACAGAGTGAGCCTGGAAATAGTCTTTATTTGAAAGATATTCGAAGTGGCTTATTTGCTATCATATTAGTCCACTTGTGTGTTTTCGTTGACATCATATGTTCTAATTATGGAAAAAATGTTGAATCAGAAATTTTGGTAAACTGTATAGTTTGGGTTTTAGGGTACAGTTTGTCATATTCTTTCTAAAGATGTGATGCAAAGTGTCCACAAGTCGCTCATTAAATACATTTACAAGTTTTTGAATAAACAGCATCCTCATTTTAAGTGTTCCTTTTCTTTTGATTGAAAACTCTGGAACAATCAGCTCAACGTTTGCTTAAACTTTGTGGAACCTGTGGTGTATCCCTTCCATATGAAATCTGTAAAGCATGTCTAATGGCAAATTCACTCCTATTATAGTAAACCAACCGACGTGTGCTTCTGTCGGTTCGTAGAGATCGCTGGAGCGCACAGTGTTTCTCAACCCTGGTCCTGGAGGACCCCCAACATGCACATTTTGGAAGTCTTCTCTTTCTCACACACCCATTTCAGGTCCTGGGGTTTCTTCTAATGAGCGGATGAGTTGAATCAGATGAATTTGATTAGGGAGACAAAGAAGATGTGCAGTGTTGGGGGTCCTTCAGGAGCAGGGTTGAGAAACGGTTTCATAGCCCATTGCTCATGCTGTTTACAAGATTCAAGCCTTTCAAATCTTGCTGGATGTGATCTTTCTGGAGGAGGCTTGTGCTGATATATGGAAGAGAGAAAAAAAAAAAATGAAGCAGTTATCTCTGTCTGTATTGTTTGTCAGGTTAGGTGAGACCTTCTCAGCCAAGGGAGAATAGAGGCTAATCAGCCTTCCATCTCACCTTACAAATGGACTTGAAAAATGTAGGACAGTCTGTGAATCATATGTTTATTTGCCTTTGCATTCCTCAAAGTTAATGCTCTCTCTGCACTACAGTTGTGAGACGTCGCAGCTCGGCTCGTGTCCAGGAGAAGGAAAGCAGGGAAGGGTGTTTCCCATCAAAGAGATTTACTCTTCTAATTCTCAGGCTCACATCCTTCAGCCGTTCGTCATCCTCCTTTTTATTTTCTGCAAGATAGGAATCTAGTGTCAAGATGTGACAAAATGTAGGCTTACCTACCACATGCTCAGCTAAGCCTGCAGTCCTTGAGTTCAAAAGCATGGATGTACAAGTATATGAAAACAAAACTACAAAATCATTATAATTTGTAGAAAATCCTCACGAACGGAATTCTTTCAGGAGTCACCCGTGCTCATTTACAGGGTTGCAGCTTATGCTGTACGCACGTACACTAACAGTCTAACGTTTGGACAGGTGAATTCTGTTTACAAAACAATCATTTGAATTGATTTTTGTTTTGTTTAGTTTTTTTGGAATTGATAAGTTGTAATGGGTGGTGAAGGAAAAGCAACCAATGACAGCCAGCAACAGCAAACATGGGAACTCATTCAATGCTGTTTAAAAAGCATCCCAAGATGCACTTCATGAAATTAGGTGATGATTGTTCAGAGTGAGTGTTGTAATCTAGACTAGAAGAAGGTCAAAATTAGTTAAAAGGGTTATTTGGGTTTTGGTCACTACGTAATTTCCATTCTTCTATTTGTTATTTCATAGTTTTGATGACTTTACTATTATTCTAAAATGTGGAAAATAGTAATAATGAGTAGCTGTATCCAAACTTTTGACTGGTAGTATAGATTTATAATCATATAGAATCTGCATTCACATTTCCACATGTTGCTGTGCCGTGTTTAAATAAATGCATTCACTAATTAGGAAATGAATAAAGGTATGTCACAATGATTTATCGCATGCACAACTGCAGTGGTGTTGCAAAATTCCTTTAAGAAACGTTACTTCTCTTTTAATTGGCCTTATTTTAAGACGTACTGTATTTTAAGAGTTAAGAAATAAATTACTAATCCAGAAAACAAACTAATATGTTCCAAGTAACTCTGTAGTTGAATCTGCCAGTCATTTGCAATGGAGCGAGGTGCTCTGAGTCATGTGTTCATTAATGTGTTAATTAGCCGTGACCTGGATGGGAATCAAGTCCCACATAGAGAATGTGTAACTTTAATAGCAGTCAGTCATTTATTTGCCAAACAAGTCACCAAAACAGCCCTAATGATTCCCTGTGCGTCAATTAAATGACCGTTCATAGCTTTATAACATTTATTAATTTATGACCTTGTGAATTACTTTACTGATATAATTTAGATTTCTCCAAATCACTGTGTTTCATCAGTGATTCCCTAATAAATATTTGTCTTTATGAAGGGCAGTAATGAAAAGGCAAGCAGCAGTTGCACTGGACTATGACTGCAGTTATAAATGTCACACTTTTTCTACTTTAAACACAAAACGGTCCTGATGCCAACTTCTATTCTGGCTTCTTGTATTTGCATGTATGTAAGCATTCATAATAGCTTTTTTGTTTAACTGCATGAAAACAACCAATGCAATAAAAAGGGCTAAATTCATTAACTAAATGAGATTCAGCATGACTGACTAAAATAAGGAGCTACAATAAGCATTTCTCAAAGAATGGGGGTGGATGCAATATATAAGCTGTTTGTAACGCATGCATTGAGTACAAAATGTAAATATAAGCAGAACTGAAGCATGACATTTGTATTTTTAATCATATCATAACTCTGGTGTTTTATGAGAGATTTAGGTTAGGCTGTTACAGTGTTGCTCACTGCACAGTGCACAGCTGGCTCTAAAGGTCACCGAGGACGACCGAGTCCAGGCATGTTGCAGTCAGGTACCTAAGAACAGACTCGCTCTCACCACTCAAACGGAGACAGGAAATCCTCTGTTTGATGTTGATAGGAGGCTGTGACATGGTTGCCATGGTGATCTGTCACTTCTTATCCTGCTAAAGAGTGTGTTCAGAGGGCGGAGCTTCTCTCTGCGCTCACCAACCAGCCGAAAGGCGATTATATTTTCACTGGAGATCAGTATCATACTGTCCATTCCCTCAAATGTTCCACTGAACTCTAACACTGTAGAAAGAATCAGATGTAAGTATTCATAACAGAAACATACTATTTGATTTGATTTGCCCTTTACAATTAGAAAAATGTATTATAAAAAATATATAATAAAGAATAATTGGTAACACTTTACATTAAGGTTTCATTAATTCGTTAACAATAGTTAACAATTCATGTTAGTTAACTGTTAACAAATGAAACCTTATTATAAAGTGTTACCGAAATGATACCTACATGTTTTTTTTGTTTTTTTTTATTCTGCTGCCTTCTTTAGTTGGGAAATTCAATTATTTCCAATATATTTTTTTCAGTCATTTGAAGGAAATGTTTCTATTTGTGCCTGAAAATCTCAGTAAAATTCATATATGCATGATTGCAAATGACCAATTTGATTTATTTACTGTCCCTACGTCCCTAAGATGATTTCATACCAGCACAGTAAATTTTGAAATTCATATACTTATAATATGAAAGGATAATAGTAACTTCAGGTTTCGTGTGCCTTTATGGTCATTCAAATTATTTGGGTAGATAGCTGATTAAAGATGGCAAATTGGCTGATATTAGCATTAAAAAAAAAGAAAATTAACAATTTATACTTAAATTTCTATTGCATTATTCTAAACATAGTTAAAGGGGTCATTACATGGATTTAATTATTTTAATATATTCCTTGAGGTTTACTTATAGCCTAATGTTAATAAAGTTTTTTTGCACACACACACACACACACACACAGCCATGTTTATGTGATTTGTGAGGACATTCCATAGGCGTAATGGTTTTTATACTGTACAAACTGTATATTCTATCCCCTTACACTGCCCCTATCCCTAAACCTACCCATCACAGGAAATATTCTGCATTTTTACATTAAAAAAAAAACACTGCTTAGTATGTTTTTAAAGCCATTTGAAAAATGAGGACCCCCAAAATGTCCTCATAAATCACGTATTTTCCTGAGTGTCCTCATTTGCAGGTGTGTTATCATAAAAATGTCCTCAGTTGTCATGAAAACAAGTACACACACACACACACACACACACACACACACACACACACACACACACACACACACACACACGTTACACATTACTAATCAAATCAAATCAAATCAAGTATATTTGTATAGCGCTTTTCACAATACAGATTGTATCAAAGCAGCTTCACAGTATTAAATTAAAATAAAATAATACAACAAGGTTTGTTTCTAGTGGAATTTATTGATTGATAAAATAAAATTAAATATCCCCAAAATATCCACAACTGAGCAAGCCAAAGGCAACAGTGGCAAGGAACCGAAAAAACTCAACAGGTGACCTAATTGTGTCCGAAAACTTCATCAAGTGACCTAATGGAGAAAAAAAAAAAACCTTGGGAGAACCCAGGCTCAGTCGGGGGCCAGTTCTCCTCTGGCATTTATGAACTAGAGGCCGGATTGTAGTTTAAACTGTGAGATTAACGCCTGGCCGAAAAGATGCGTCTTTAATCTAGTTTTAAACTGGGAGAGCGAGTCTGAGCAACGAACAGTATCAGGAAGACTATTCCAGAGTTTCGGAGCCAAATGTGAAAATGCTCTCCCTCCTTTGGTTGATCTGGATATCCTAGGTATGACCAAAAGCCTAGAATTTATTGATCTTAAAGAGCGCGATGGATTATAGGGCGATAGAAGATCCGTTAAATAGACTGGAGCTAAGCCGTTTAGGGCTTTATAAGTCAGTAGCAATACCTTGTAATTAATACGGAACTTTATAGGTAGCCAATGTAGTGATGATAAAATCGGTGTTATATGATCATATTTTCTTGATCTAGTAAGAACTCTAGCGGCTGCATTTTGGACTAACTGTAGCTTGTTTATTGAGGATGCAGGACAACCAGCTAATAAAGCATTACAGTAATCTAGTCTCGAGGTCATGAATGCATGAACTAACTTTTCTGCATCAGAAACTGATAGCATATTACGTAGCTTAGCAATGTTTCTAAGGTGGAAAAAGGCTGTTCTTGTAACATACGAAATATGATTTTCAAAAGACAGGTTACAATCGAGTATAACACCCAGGTCTTTTACTGTAGAGGATAAAGTAACAGGACATCCTACGATGTCAAAGTTGTATTGTGATAGTACTTAGTTGTATAAGTACTACATGTACTTACTATAGTTAGTAAATACAGTAAAGTACAGTACAGTAAATTATGCATAATTACAAGTAACTAACCCTAAACCAAACACTTACCCTATCTGTAAATCTATTGTAAGTACTTGTAGTTACTTAATATTACTCATTTGAGTAAGTACAATGTAACCTGAAGTCTGTACAGAAAAGAGCAAATGAGTTGTTCAATTGGGACGTACGTTCTTTCACTCTTCCATTTGTTCTGTTGTCGGCAGACTCAAGTGCGTGGACTATGCCAGAAACTGAACACACATCTGTATACTGTATCAGTGTAGACAGCGTCAGTCATTATAATCTGAACACACATCTGTATACTGTATCAGTGAAGACAGCGTCAGTCATTATAATCTGAACACACATCTGTATACTGTATCCAGTGTAGACAGTGTCAGTCATTATAATCTGAACACACATCTGTATACTGTATCAGTGTATCAGCGTCAGTCATTATAATCTGAACACACATCTGTATACTGTATCAGTGTAGACAGCGTCAGTCATTATAGTCTGAACACACATCTGTATACTGTATCAGTGTATCAGCGTCAGTCATTATAATCTGAACACACATCTGTATACTGTATCAGTGTAGACAGCGTCAGTCATTATAATCTGAACACACATCTGTATACTGTATCAGTGTATCAGCGTCAGTCATTATAATCTGAACACACATCTGTATACTGTATCAGTGTATCAGCGTCAGTCATTATAATCTGAACACACATCTGTATACTGTATCAGTGTAGACAGCGTCAGTCATTATAATCTGAACACACATCTGTATACTGTATCAGTGTATCAGCGTCAGTCATTATAATCTGAACACACATCTGTATACTGTATCAGTGTAGACAGCGTCAGTCATTATAATCTGAACACACATCTGTATACTGTATCAGTGTATCAGCGTCAGTCATTATAATCTGAACACACATCTGTATACTGTATCAGTGTAGACAGCATCAGTCATTATAATCTGAACACACATCTGTATACTGTATCAGTGTAGACAGCGTCAGTCATTATAATCTGAACACACATCTGTATACTGTATCAGTGTATCAGCGTCAGTCATTATAATCTGAACACACATCTGTATAATGTATCAGTGTAGACAGCGTCAGTCATTATAATCTGAACACACATCTGTATACTGTATCAGTGTAGACAGCGTCAGTCATTATAATCTGAACGCACATCTGTATACTGTATCAGTGTAGACAGCGTCAGTCATTATAATCTGAACACACATCTGTATACTGTATCAGTGTAGACAGCGTCAGTCATTATAATCTGAACACACATCTGTATACTGTATCAGTGTAGACAGCGTCAGTCATTATAATCTGAACACACATCTGTATACTGTATCAGTGTAGACAGCGTCAGTCATTATAATCTGAACACACATCTGTTTACTGTATCAGTGAAGACAGCGTCAGTCATTATAATCTGAACACACATCTGTATACTGTATCAGTGTAGACAGCGTCAGTCATTACAATCTGAACACACATCTGTATACTGTATCAGTGTATCAGCGTCAGTCATTATAATCTGAACACACATCTGTATACTGTATCAGTGTAGACAGCGTCAGTCATTGCAATCTGAACACACATCTGTATACTGTATCAGTGAAGACAGCGTCAGTCATTATAATCTGAACACACATCTGTATACTGTATCAGTGTAGACTGTGTCAGTCATTACAATCTGAACACACATCTGTATACTGTATCAGTGAAGACAGCGTCAGTCATTATAATCTGAACACACATCTGTATACTGTATCAGTGTCAGTCATTATAATCTGAACACACATCTGTATACTGTATCAGTGAAGACAGCGTCAGTCATTATAATCTGAACACACATCTGTATACTGTATCAGTGAAGACAGCGTCAGTCATTATAATCTGAACACACATCTGTATACTGTATCAGTGTAGACTGTGTCAGTCATTACAATCTGAACACACATCTGTATACTGTATCAGTGAAGACAGCGTCAGTCATTATAATCTGAACACACATCTGTATACTGTATCAGTGTCAGTCATTATAATCTGAACACACATCTGTATACTGTATCAGTGAAGACAGCGTCAGTCATTATAATCTGAACACACATCTGTATACTGTATCAGTGAAGACAGCGTCAGTCATTATAATCTGAACACACATCTGTATACTGTATCAGTGTAGACAGCGTCAGTCATTACAATCTGAACACACATCTGTTTACTGTATCAGTGAAGACAGCGTCAGTCATTATAATCTGAACACACATCTGTATACTGTATCAGTGTAGACAGCGTCAGTCATTATAATCTGAACACACATCTGTATACTGTATCAGTGAAGACAGCGTCAGTCATTATAATCTGAACACACATCTGTATACTGTATCAGTGTAGACAGCGTCAGTCATTACAATCTGAACACACATCTGTATACTGTATCAGTGTAGACAGCGTCAGTCATTACAATCTGAACACACATCTGTATACTGTATCAGTGTATCAGCATCAGTCATTATAATCTGAACACACATCTGTATACTGTATCAGTGTAGACAGCGTCAGTCATTATAATCTGAACACACATCTGTATACTGTATCAGTGTATCAGCATCAGTCATTATAATCTGAACACACATTTGTATACTGTATCAGTGTATCAGCGTCAGTCATTATAATCTGAACACACATCTGTATACTGTATCAGTGTATCAGCGTCAGTCATTATAATCTGAACACACATCTGTATACTGTATCAGTGTATCAGAGTCAGTCATTATAATCTGAACACACATCTGTATACTGTATCAGTGTAGACAGCGTCAGTCATTATAATCTGAACACACATCTGTATACTGTATTAGTGTAGACAGCATCAGTCATTATAATCTGAACACACATCTGTATACTGTATCAGTGTAGACAGCGTCAGTCCTTATAATCTGAACACACGTCTGTATACTGTATCAGTGTATGAGCGTCAGTCATAATCTGAACACACATCTGTATACTGTATCAGTGTATCAGCGTCAGTTATTATAATCTGAACACACATCTGTATACTGTATCAGTGTAGACAGAGTCAGTCATTATAATCTGAACAAACATCTGTATACTGTATCAGTGAAGACAGCGTCAGTCATTATAATCTGAACACACATCTGTTTACTGTATCAGTGTAGACAGCGTCAGTCATTATAATCTGAACACACATCTGTATACTGTATCAGTGTAGACAGCTTCAGTCATTATAATCTGAACACACATCTGTATACTGTATCAGTGTAGACAGCTTCAGTCATTATAATCTGAACACACATCTGTATACTGTATCAGTGTAGACAGCGTCAGTCATTATAATCTGAACACACATCTGTATACTGTATCAGTGTAGACAGCGTCAGTCATTATAATCTGAACACACATCTGTATACTGTATCAGTGTAGACAGCTTCAGTCATTATAATGGGTTATATTTGGTTTTGATGCGACGTTCACATCGAGTGAAGGCAAATGTCAGCCTTTTATCAAATGAATGCCAGTGGGCGGGGCCTATGGTGAGACGATGTATAACTATTCTTCGATGTCTTGCTCTGGAGGCAGGCATATGAAAATATTTGTGCCTGTGAGATGTCACAGATCCCGCAATATCCAAACAAGCTGTTTTTGGAGCTTGATTAAATGCTCTGTTTATAATGAGTAAGACACTTTCAGCTATGAAACGTGTAGGAGGTTTTAAAATGGTACAAATACCTTTTGGGCCCTATTTTAACGATCTGAAACGCAAGTGTCAAAGCGCAAAGCGCAAGTAACTTTGTGGGCGGGTCTCGGCGCTGTTGCTATTTTCCCAGCGGGATAAATGACTCTTGCGCCAGGCGCAAATCTAAAATGGGTTGGTCTGAAGTAGCTTCATTATTCATAGGTGTGGTTTGGGCGTAACGTGAAATAAACCAATCAGAGCGTCATCTCACATTCCCTTTAAGAGCAGGCGCGCTTGTTCTAAAGCGGATTCCTATCATAACGGCGGATTTGCCAGGCGCGCGCCAGGAGCGGTTCACAGCCAAGGAGAGCAACGCTCTCGTCAGGGAGGTTGGGGATGGAGAAACCCACCCATATTAACTTCGATTAAAAAGGCGTATGATAATTTGGGTAAATGTGTAAGCTAGATTTATGCTTTTATAATAAATTGTCTATCTATCTATCTATCTATCTATCTATCTATCTATCTATCTATCTATCTATCTATCTATCTATCTATCTATCGTAATAATGTATGATTTGCAAAAATGAAAACTGCTGCTTCTGTGTAGATGAGAGAATCAAAGTGCGCGTTGTGCACACGCTACATTGATTATGGCCAAGCATGCACCCTTAAAATAGCTTATGAATAACATGCGCAACGCGCCACTGACTTTAAACTATTTTTTCCTGGTTAGTGGCGCAATTGTTTTCTAAACCTGCAAAATAGCATGAAGGAACGTTTGCGCCGGAACACGCCTCCTTTTTTTGCGCTGAACCGCCCAGGGAGCGCAAGTTCATTCCCTAGTTTAGCGACGTGCTTCTGTGGAGGGAAAAGCGTGCTTTGCGCGGGTGCAAAATAGGAATGATACATGCGTCGGTGTACAAAGTCAATTGCGCTGGGTGCAAGATAGGGCCCTTTATGTGACAACGGATCAAGACGAATTTGATTTCTCAGGTGATTTCTCACCCCTTAAAGTCCTTCCCATAATGTGATAAAGTTCAGTTTACTGTTAATTATATCAGCAGTTAGTCATGAGGGCACATACAGCACACAAATTCACAATTTCCTTTCGTTCTGTTTTTCAAACAAGTCAAGTAAACTTGCACTGCTGAGAAGGTAAGAGAAAACTCTGCTGGCATTATCGTGTAAGCTGAAGCTTTTTTTCCAAAAGCAAAAAATGTAGCTTGCCTCAGACTAAACATTTTGTCCCCCCTAATCATGTTTTGAAGCTATGAGATAATGTCCTTGCGAAGCATGTGAAGGTTTCCTCTTGTTCAGAGGGCACGATGACAGTATATGTAAACTTTCCACTAGCTTAATAAAGATCTTTGTTCCATTTCTTCACTGCCTCATCTGCAAGTCAATGCCAGGGCAATTCACAGCTTGCTTTTGTAGTTTTAATCTCTGCACCTGATCTGCCAACTGTGAAGGATTCTTCCCATGTGTGGCTTTTTCTTTCACATGACAACTGTGGCCTTGAGAGGGAGGTTTTTGAAATAATAATAATAAAAAATAAAGCCTGTATAATCCATTACTGAATAATGACAGGCTTTTCGTGCAACTCCATAATAAAATACCATGCTTACTGCATTGCTGCTAATAAACACAAAAGAAGCTGGGACGTATGGATTTGATTAAATAGCCTTCGAGAAACATGCAAAACCTATTAAAAGTCTCTGTCATCGGAGGGTCTGTTCACATTCTCCATCACGATTTTGTGATGCAAATCGGGTCTGGCATCGAAATGTAACTTCATAATTATTTCCTGAGCTAACAAGACCTCATGGGAAGCTGTTCGTATATAGTCGTATAGCATTTTGCCCTCCCAAAATTACCCTTTCCCAAGCTCAGGGCTTTATTTACTTGAAGTAGCCCGCTCCCTGAGACTATAAGTAATGTTCTTACCTTTCCTTACAGTATTGGTTATACTATAGTATAGTCATTTGGTATATACCATAATACTGAATGATTACCATATTGATGTAACAATACTTTCGTCAAAGAATACATGTAATGCTATATTACCTTTGCAAAACAAACAAACATGACATTGCAAAACTTTTTGGTTTCTTTTGTTGTTAATTCTTGAGTAATGAGCAATACATTTCAATGGTACAATTATACAAAGTTCTGTCATGAAACTCTAGGTGGTGCAGGCTGATGGATCCCTAACTCAATCACATTATTCTCTATAGGGCACAGCTGATTGGTTCCTCCTGTATCAGTATCCAATGAGCTTGATGCTGAACTTCAAATACTTTGTTGTAGCAGTGCAGCACACTTTCAGAAACCCTCCACCCTCCCCAGCTCCACCTGTATAGAGTATACAGGTAGTTTATGTACGCTATATTGTACAGTAGTCAGTGTTGGGAGTAACGCATTACAAAAGTAATTATATTACAGTAATATATTACTTTTTTTGTCTTTTTTGCATGTTACAAAACCGCATTTTAACCCGAAAATTAGGTAGTGTTAGTAGTGTAAGTGTTGGATTAGTGTTAGTTTTCACCAGAGAAAAAAAATCTGCGGGTAAAATAGTATGTCTTATATTAAAAGAAGATGAAAGAATAGAAATGAAAAGAAAACTAGGTTGTGCGTCATTAGGCTTTAGGTTGCATAGTGGGATCTAGCTCTATTGTGTTTGGTATATCTACTATAATTTACCAGACTTTAATCGTTTGTCTACTTTTGTGATTCTGACAATGATTGTTACTATTGCATTGCGCCATGAGCCTTCCTTCACAGTCATTATGCTATACCACATTGCCCTTCACTATATGTATAATCAGCAGCAATTTTTTTTTTTTGTATTTTAGAATGTCTAATCATAACTCTGTGGTTATTTTGGTGAAAGTAACGCAAAAGTAGTGTAACATTACAATTCAGAGACAAAAGTAATACATTTTAGTAATATCCTATGACATCCCCTTTAGCCAATAGAATGAACAACATCTATTAGCCATGAGCTTGACATTTTTGGCAGCAAGGAAGTGAAGGAGAAATAAGCACATGTTAGGTCAACTATTGTTCATTTTATATATAAATTCCTATAAATTTCCTTTTCCATTGTTTATCCAAATGTGCTTTCTAACGTTTTTGGTCATTTTTAATGGATATTTTGTAAAATCAATAACTTAATGACCAAAAAATCTGTACGTCATGTATAAATGACACAGGTTACATATTTTCTTCAGTATTGGCAGGCAGTATAAAAGTCTTTTGCCTTTGTTTTAGGTTGATCTTAGTAAGTTTTATAGCAGACAGAAAGGGAAAAGCTGTGCCTTTATCAGAAAGTATTGATGATAGTGACGGCAGTGCATCAGAAAATGAGGTCGTAGAAAGAAAGGAAGAAGTTGAAGATCAAGGAGGATAGTAGCAGTGAGGGTAATGGTAGTGATGAAGAAGATACAGTAAGTCATATATTGTTGTGGAAGTCAGACATTTGAGAACATTATCCTGCCAGTATGGAAGATGTGATCCATACTACAACCAGAGGTCAGGAAAGATGCCACTGCCTATGATCCTCACTACACTGACAAACTAATGCTCCACAAATCAGGACTAAACAGGTCAAAATCAAGTTCCGTGTGGAAAGTGTGGGCTATACTGAAAAAGAAGGGTCTTGTTGATTTCCACTTGTGCTACAATTATTGAATTGGAATTCCAAGAAAGAAACGATTATTTTTAATGCTTTTTAAAACACTAAGACATGGTTTCACTACTTTCCAGGCAGTGAAATTGCGTCTGAATTCGAGTCAAAACATTATTTTTTTTACATTTTCACATGGGAGTTCCAAATGAAATATAGTAGAACAAGATGAAATAAAATGTTAATAAAGCTGTTTAATGTTTTTTTGAAACACTAACTCCTTTTCACTGCTTTTCAGAGAGTCAAGTGTGTGAAGTTTCAGACAATTTGCCAAAAATGATTGACCCTAATAGGACAAAGTCAGTTATAAATGACAAAATCCTAAAAAAGGCAAAGGTCGGATGTAGAAAACTAATTTTGGGAAATGATTTTAGTCTTAAATATATGTAAAATATAAAGTCATTATTTTAAAAGACTTTATTTTAAAGTCATTCGTTTTAACTGCGATTTCACAATTAGTCCCATAGAGGGTTAAGCGTGGTCACCCTAACAAATTTGTACCACAATAAAAGTGAGTTTGTCAATAAACTGTTTGACTGTGCATAGCAGATTGTACACATTTTGTATACTGCTGATGGACAATAACGATAGACTTAGACACTCATTTAGCTAGGTTATGAGGCTTTTTGTCCCATGACTACATTTCCCATCATCTTCTGTAGCAGCACAAGCATCAGTTTCACCCGTAATGTCCATCCTTTCCTCTTCCTTCTGTTGCATTAGTGCTTATTCCTGTTTTGTCAGTAAAGGAAAGGAAAAAGAGAAAGACATGAAATGAAAATGAGTTCATTCGAATCTGATCGCAATCACATTTTTGACTTCAGTTGAAGGCCGAATGATTTCCGTGAGTAATTGACATCAGTAAAATATCCAGAGAAATGCTTTTCAAGGTCTTCAGCATTTTCAGAACCGTTTCTGTTTCCTCAGAGACACATCATTTGCTCGAATTCTTCTCTTTGGATGTCAGCTAGGGTCGGGCTTGGGAAACATGAAAGACATACCCTGACAACTGGTGTTTTTCTGTTTCAGGGGTGTATGTGCCTCAGGGTTCAGCTGGAGCAGGACCAGGTGGGGCTGGATATCTACCAGGTGCTGGACTTTACCCAGGTATAACCAATAACAGCCATGATCTGCTCACCACTTTGCTCATCATAAACACATTTATACCAAATTAAGATATGATGATTATGATTTCAATCAGAACTCACAGAATGGATTTCGAATACAAAAAGCTGTACTACTCAAATGCATTTTTCATGCTGGAAGATCTAGTTTACCAGCTGCTAGGCATCTAAAACCGAACTCTTGAATGTCTTCCAAAGAAGAATTTCACATGCTTTGTGGTGCCGTCTGAGGTTGAGAGTAAAGTTGAACCATTTCTTCTCGGTTACACTTGACAAGATGTGTATTCTTCAGCAATGATACTCCTATAACTCTCACTGGTTTTAACAGGTGCTGGGACGTCCCAATACAAAGCAGCAAAAGCAGCAGGTAAGATCATTTTACTTTGACTATGAGCACTGTAGGGTGATTTCCTCCACTGAGACCAGAATCCTGTGTTGTTTAACATCATTCAGACTTTATTCACTCAATCAACCAACCAACAAACCAAACAATCAATCAATCAATCAATCTGTTGCACCTCAGAACTTAATATTAACTGAAACATTTCTTTAATTCTTTATCCAACTGATCAGTGGTGTAGACTTAACATGAAAATGACAAATGAAGGCATCAGTCATCAGCATCAGCACACTGAACCAGATTCAGGAATGCGTTTGGCTGAAGTACAAGCACCTTTTTCCAAACCCTCTTCAATCACAATATTTTTTGTGAATTCTGTTCTCTAAATTAAAATTTCAAAATCATATCTTTGTAATATCTGTTGGATATCAGGTGAACTCAATAAACCACAAACTGTAACTGTATCTTTTTTTCCTTGCAATAATGATGGCAATGTTCCTTAGCATTGTATTTCATGAAGTCCAATCTTACACATTATAAACCTATCATCAGTTCTGTAACTGGACAGCTATTGTTAAGTGTGTTTACTGCCATACTATATCAGTAAGAGTGAGCTGTCATTCACAGTTACTCCTGTAACACCCATAAAAGTCAAAGTTCACCTGTGTGCCATGAGTGTAATGTGTAATGTATGCTACTCGAGCGGACACAGATAAAGCGTTTCATAAACGCGGGAGGGATACTAATGAACTACTCTTGTTCAGCAGGAGGATATGGAGGAGCGGCTGGGACTCTGGGCACTGGTGCTCAAACAGGAGCTTTAGGGGCTGGAGCTTATGGAGCTGGTAAGAGCTATTCAAGGTCATTCATACAAGGACACTTATTTGCATGCTTACAAGTATGCCGATCTGTACACTGAATTAGCAAAGCAATTAAAAAGATTTTCAGCAGTAACAATTGTGTAATGTAGCAAGCCAGAGTAATGTCATGAAATTTTGTAATGATGGTACTAAATCATGGCACTTTAAAATACACCATAGTAAAGTTTAACATATGCATATACTGTACCATAGTATACACTAGTATACACTACGTTTCAAAAGCAAGATTTTGTAATGTTGCAATGTTGTAATGTAGAATTTTTTAAGGAAAAAAGTTTAGAAGGTTTAAAAAGTTATTATCAACGCTGCATTCATTTGATAAAAAATACAGTCAAATCAGTAATATTATGAAATATTACATTTTAAAAAACTCTTTTCTATGTGAATATATTTTAAAATGTCATTTATTCCTGTGATCAAAGCTGAATTTTCAGCATCATTACTGCAGTGTCACATGATCCTTCAGAAATCATTTTAATGTGATGAGTTGATGCTCAAGAAACATTTATTATTATTCTCAATGTTGAAAACAGTTGTGTACAATAGCTTCATATTTGTTTGGAAACCCTGATACATTTAATTTTTCAGGATTCTTTGATAAAAAGAAAGTTCAAAAGAACTTCTTTAAAAAATGTAAAAATAAATAACAACCTCATATGTTTGAATGGTATTTACTACACATTATTATATGTCTAAAAGAAATGTTGGTGCCTTATTATATTTTGGCATTTATACTCGGAAGTGAAATTAAAACCTAACAGATCTGCTATTAGTATTTCCAAAATATGTGTGTGTATATATATATATATATATATAACATTAGTCTGAGGTCCCAGTGCCCAGAGTTGATCAGAGTATTCTTGAGTCTATGTGTTGAAATAAGTACGAATACTGCCATGTTTCTTCAGTACACTTTTATATATAGGCTACTGGCTTTTACCTATGGTCAGAATATCCTTTTTTTTTTTTGTGATGAAATGAGTGGGCGACCTGATCGTTTTCAGCCCAGCTGACTAAATTATTGTAAACTTACATCAGTGCTACTCAAACAATGGGGCATCAGCGCTGATGATGTTATTGGAACACGGGCAATACAATATGTGGAAATCTTGGCGCCTACCAAGTGCAACTGGACCCATTCTGATACTGTAATGTAAATATTGTTGCTTTCTCTGTCAAACCAAGCACTATTGGTGCATTAGCCCCATTCGGGTATAATTGAATTTCCTAAAGCAGCGCCGATTCCAGCGACATGTTTGGAGAGATAAGGAATTAAACAAATGTAACCAGGCTCAATAAACTTTGGAGCAGCTCACTGGCTCCTCTGAGAAAGACCTTTTCACTCTGAAAGAGCTTATAAACTCCCCGATATCAGATTCTGCAGTGGAAGTTGTCTTTGGCTGTGATCGTTGGAGTGAAGAAGGAGATAATTGTCTAATCTTTTGCTTTTCATCTTTGAGGTAAAAATACTTTACAGATCTGAGGAAAAGCAGACGGCATTCGGACCCCAGGCCTCACATATAGCTGATGTGGAGCACATATAGCATGAACAGAATCCTTAGAAAACACTGTATTTGAGATTAGATTGGATGTAAGGAAGGTTCTGAAGGTGCTCAGTGCCTGCAGTTCAGCAGTTGACCAAATTGAAAATCAGTCATGGCTGTGTGTTCCTGTATTTCACTCAAATGGTAGATAATGGGTAGGATTACACACATTCTGTGCCAGCAGAAAGCTACACAGACTTTCACAGAATTTGAACCCCCATTCATTTATTAACCACCAGTTGTACCTGTTCCCTTAATGTTGTGGAAAATAAACCGGAAGACAGAAAACAATGAGTGCAGTGCTGAAACGGGGCGGGGCTACCTGACCAGATAAAAATGCGGTTGTCTTCCCTTTTGCCAAATAGGTATAAACACTTCAACACCCATAATGCACTGGGCATGTTGCCTTCCAAGGCCACTCCCACCAGTCTGCTATGGATATGGGTGAACAGTCAAATACCGCCTTTTTTGAGTAGATAATACTTCTTAGAAAACTTTTAGTCATAATGGTGTCAACTTGTATTGTTCTCGAGTGCAAAATTTCAAAGAGTAAACATTTAGCGGGAGTGAATTGCTTTCGGTTTTCACTGCGTTGTAGGCAAAGAATTGCAAATACGTAGAGAACGTCGCAACAGAAAATCATGTTTATAATGTTAAATAATGTTTGTAGTCAACATTTCAAACTGGATGACCATGAACTTAGTGTTTTAGGCTAAACGGAGAGGGAAACTGAAAGAAACTGCCATTGTAGGAATACAAAAATGTGGAAGTATATTCTGTAGTTTTCAAGCCCTGGAGCTGTCAAAATCGTTTTGTGTAATTATATATTTAAGTGCTGATTAGTAATAATTATCTACATACTATAGTGTTAGGAGAAGGGTTTGGTTTAGGGTTAGTTGCATGTAGTTATGCACAATTTATAGTTATTACTATAGTAACTACATGTAACGTACAAGGGCATTGTATAATGAAGTGCTACTTTTAACAAAGCTAATAATCTAGGGAAGAATGAGGAAAACATTGATTGTAGCATTGAACTGGCAAACATTGAATGTAATTTGTCTTTAATCAGACAAAAATAAGTTGTCTTTAATCAGACAAACAAAAAGAAAAGTAAAACAATTAAATCAAAGTAAAGTGGCTGCCCCTCACAGATGACTGTCGCATCAACTAAAACAAAAAAACAACATAAACTCAAGGCCTGGTCCTCTCTCGCCTTCCACTGTCGTCCCACCTCATTTTATCATTATGGAGCTCCTCCGTGGGGCTCATTAACATTCACTCCACCGCCCTTGCTCCGCTCTGACAACTCTCTGCCCCGTATAAAGTGTAAAAAAAATTAAAAATGGATCTGGGCTGCCTTACTCAAAAACATCATAATGTAGATTTAAGGGTTAAATCATTATAGACTGTTAAACCTGGTTGATACTCGCCACATCCGATAATCTCTTTTAGTTATAGCACGAATTAAACATGAATGAACATCAGAACTGCAAAACAAAATCAATACACACCATTTTTCAAGTTCAAGTCCACTGACTTTAATCTACTAACTGGTTTGGTTTGTTTGTCGGACAAAAATGGCAGGTATCTGCATTATGATTGGTCAGATCGCCTGTCAATCAAATTCCGGCAAAAGGTCTCAACACTGAGCTCTTAAATTAATATTTTAAACCTTACAAAATGATTGCAATGTATAGTTACAGTCATACGTTTACCTATTGTACATCTTTCAGAATCTGCAAGGTAATGTTCAAGAATGCAGCACAATGCATTAAGAGCCAGGGGGAAACTTTTGAGCAAGATGATGGTGATGTTTAAATTTTTCTTATTTTGTTTTACATGCTATTATCTTATTTAGCCTCTGAAGGGCAGCACTAAATTAATTAATGAATTTTTAAACAAAATAAAAACAATTTACACCAATGATCCAGTTCAAAAGTTTACACCCCCTGGCTCTTAACGGATGCTTCCTTCTTGAGCATCACTGAATGTTTGCAGGGTTTGTAATAGTTGTGTATGAGTCCCTCAGTTGTCACCAGTGTGAAAAGATGGATCTCACAATCATAGTCAATGCTAGTAAGGAGTCAAATATGCAGAAGATGCTGGAAAAGCAAAGAATGTGCAGGAGCTGGAGGATTTTTCCTCATGAACAATAATTCAAATTAATTAGAGTCCGGACTCGAGTCCAAGGCCAAGTTCGAGTACCCCAACTCTAACACAACCATCGCAGTGTTGTCCATCTGGACTTGTGCTTGCCCTGAAACAGAAACTGGCGCAGGGTGAGCAGCACTACCAACAACTCCAGGCAACTGATATGCCACTGCAGTCAAGGTCCTGTCCAGGAGCCAGAGGCTGTGTGCCCATTGCATACAGCACCCCAGCCCATTAGAGACATCCGTTGTGACAACAACGTGCCTGGACACTTGTTCTAAGGGCACTCCTTGTTCTGCACAGGGGAGAACTTGCTTTTTCTCCCAGTTCAAGGGCAGGTCAAGGGCAGCCGACTTTATAAAAAAGGGAAACAGGGAAAGCCCAAAGAGGAGGACCTTGTACTGGTACGACCGACCCTCGAAAGCAAACCGAAGAAACGGTCTGTGTCGAGGGATAATCAAAACGTGGAAATACAAATCCTTCAGGTCAATCACTGCGAACCAATCTTGGGGGCAAATGCACATGAGAATGCACCTTGTGCAGGGCCGGGTTCAAGACTTGCAGATCCAAGATCAGCTGGAACCCACCCCCTTTCTTGGGTATGATGAAGTAAGGACTGTAAAACCCTGACAGAAAAGCATTCTTTTAATTGAAACAAAAGATTCTATGCCCGGTCCTCCTCCGGTGGAAGGAGTGGTGTACGATCACCACTTCCTGGTTCAGAGCAGCTCCGTCTCAGGGCTGCTTTTATGGACATTTGGAGGGTTTTGCGGCGGCCTGAGGGACGGGCTGCGTCCTCTGGAGCAAGTGTAGAAGCCGCAGGGGGACGCCCTTGACGACAGGGAGACAGGGGGAAACCATTTTGAGATGATTTGAGCTTTGTGACATGGTGCGTTATCCTGCTTGAAGCAGCCATTAGAAGATGGGTACACTGTGATCATAAAGGGATGGACATGGTCAGCAACAATACTCAGGTAGGCTGTGGCACGTAAATGATGGTCAACTGGTACTAAGGGGCTCAACCATGCTTAGTTTCGCCAGCTAACCAGTCTAAAGTTACAGATTGCCAGAACATTGCATGCATGTTTTTCAAATGTCCCATACATCCCTGGCCCTCTGATCATGTGATAATCAAAAAAAGAGAGAGCTGTAAAAATGTAAGTGCATGCACATTTAAAAAGACAAGTTCATTAAACCTGAGACCATACATAGGACAAGCCGTTTGGAGAATTGATGGATGCAGTGGTCCCTCTGGGATTTCTGGGCCCCGTGGCTAACTTTCCCCATCAGTGGAATGGAATGGTCTGACCAGATTCACACGATTTTTTAAGATCCTATAATATTTACTTTATTCTGGGGAGGACAATCAACATTTTCTCAAAGCACTTTGTATTTACAGTGAAAACTTTTCTAGCATTTAGGCTCACTGATAAAATGTTTACCTTGAGCCACTTTGGCTAAAGCACCTGGCAACTAAAAAGCAGTAAATGGGTTCTTTATGGTTCACAACTGTAAATTTGCTATTTGACTTATAGTTCTTCTATAAATTATACAGTAAATGAAAGATTGTTTCCTCCCCTTAGCCATCTGCTCTACCATAAGAAGTCATGACCATTTTATAATGGTGTAGCAACTATAATCAAAAGGTCATCAGCAAAGTATGTGTATGATTCAAGTGCCTGATAGTACAACATTATGGTTTATAATTTCCAGTGTACCTATTGTAAATCTTGGGATTACTTATAAGCCTTCGCAGACAGTATTGAAAAACATCTACTGTATGCATGGCAACTCCTGTGAACACATAGACAACGAAAAGATACCTGGTGTTTAATTAAAGCAATGTGATGGCTGAGACGAGTGATATGAGTCATGAGCTTGACTCATGCGAGGCCTTGAAAAACAGAGCTAATTGTGAAGCCTGTCATCATTATTGTGATGAACTGTTGAAATTGGGGAGGGTAACTTTTGGAAACCATCAGATAGTCCCAGTGCCTGAAGCAAAGGAGGATTCTGCATTGCTTCCCACTGCCAACGCTGTACAAAATGGTGTGGCGCTTTTCTTCATTGCACATGTGCGTGAGTTTGATCTTATAAACATCATGCTTAGATTGGAGGTGACGGGGAACGATTTGGCTAGCAAGACTTTTTGCATTGAATTTATTGGATTAATTTTGTAATGGCTAAACAGGCAGCTGCATTTTATTTAGTCACCTGATCTCAAAACCAGATATTGTTTTGATCTGTACAGAAACCAGAACAGCATAACCCTGAGAAAGTATGTCAGGTTTTGCTTTCCACATGCTTTTCTATTGTCTCAGTGAGAGGAGCCAGTTTGTTTCAGACTTGAAAGGGAGCGAGGGGTAAATGCAGAGAGAATGAAGGGTGTGGGCCAGGCAGATGAGCTGGGAAGAGCCAGCGAGTCTTGAGAAGCACATGTGCTTTTCATTAGCTGGCTCAGACCTGTCCTTAAACTGCTCGCTTCTGGCCTCTGATTGTGAATAATGGCTGATCCTCATGTCGCAGAGTCCACACTGACATCCTCCAACTCCCGCAGGAGCCACGCATCACTTCCTGTGCTCGTCCCCAGGTGCAGACAATATGCTCCTAAAGCAAAATTTGCAAACAAGTCCTTAGAGTTCATTCTCACTCCTGATGATATGGTTGTATGTTTACATTGAGCCATGTCACAGTCGAACGGTTTCAAGATGCTGAAGATCACTTTTCGTTTCATCAGTCTTGCGCAACCGCTTTGGAAGAGCACAGTTCCAAAAAAACAAATGCTTTTCACAACAATGTGGTCATCATCATAACAGTGTTCTACTATTAGAGTATGATTTAGCATAAAACAAGAAGTCTTTTCTTCTTAGTTCCCTTCCTGAGTAGTGACACACAGCCATAAAACACATGCATGCATCATTAACGGAAGAAGAGATGTGTGTATAGTTTGACGCTGGAAATAAATAACCAATAAGTAAAAGGAGGAAAAAAGGCAACAGATCTTATTGTGTCAGATTTGGACTTCATTTCTCAATGCAATGTGGATGCAGTAAATTAGGAGGGGGAAACAGCATTTCTTCATGAGATTTCTTAAAACATGAACTGTTCAAGCATGGATACTTTTGGTACTCATCCATGTAGATGTTGTCCCGTGACATGAATATTATATATAATAATTTCAAGATTTCAAGAAACAAAAAAACAATATTTGTTCCTCAATTTCTGGGAATGAATTGAGTAATTATAGCCATTCAACTTTACAGTACAATTGAAATCATTTTTAACATTTAGGGCCCTATCTTACACCTGGTGCAATGCAGCACCAAGCGCGACCCAAGTGTTTTTTGGTAGTTTCAGTCCAACACAGTTATCATTTTCACGTCCTGCACCACGTTGTTTAAAGCTACACTGTGTAAGATTTTCTCCCATCTAGCGGTGAAATTGTATATGACTCCAACTGAACATTACTTTCTAGCCCCTCCCATTCCGAGGGCGTTTTAACTCCTACCGTGGCCGAGGAAATGTATCCTAGACTTCGTTCTAGCGGTATGCACAACCATGCTATAGTTAACTATAAAACTTCGAATTTACACAAATAGGCTGAATTACCTGTCGAGAAGAAAGCAGGCAACTTCGGCGTCCCTTTTAAAATCCTTGCTCCTCATGAGCTCCTCTTTCCATCTTTGCCTGTCGCGTTGTCATTTTAATTCTCTCTTTCGCTTCCTTGGCGACTCTGTTACATGTCCCCGAGAATAGGCGTGATCCTTCATCTTCAACAGGCTTTCAAATCTGCCGGCAGTCGCGAGTAATCTCCCCCTCGCATTCGTCACGGTGCCACTGAGTGTAAAAGCGTGAAAGGTGAAGCTTGAATTTCCAGGTATGTCCCGCTTTGGTTAGTGTATTTTCAAGATGGAGGCGCAACAACGATTCGCTCGTATGTATTCTGAATGGCAGATTCTATGCTTACGAGAATACTTGATTAGTTGGTGGAAGCAATTACACATGAATGAGCACATATAATTTTGAAGTGTTTTTTGCTAAGAATCAACGTAAAAAATTGCAACGTGTAGCTTTAAATAGCAAATGCATTTGCGCACATTTGTGCACCCATGGGCATGCTGGTCTAAAAACGAGGTGTGTTCTGGCGCATTGTTGGTGCGTTGCTATTTTGAGGCAACAGAAATAGACTGCAATTTTTTTTGTTTGTTATTTAATGAGTGCGTTAAATGCAACTGGCATTTAAAGGGAATGGGAGATGACACTCTGATTGGTTTAACACACATAAATCCCAAAACACACCCATCACTAATTATGAGAATAGGGACAACCCTTTTGGACCATGCGCTTGGCGGGCCGACCATTTTTTCCATCGTTAAACTAGCAATTAAACTAGCAAAGTGGATTCGGACTCGCCCTAAGTAAACTTGCGCCCTGAACTTTAGACCATGCGCTTAGATTGTTAAAATAGGGCCCATAATAGGCTTTACAAAATATAACAACTTTCCATTTAAGTGAACTTAAAACAATCTTCATATAAACTAATTGAATAAATATTCACATAATAATAATAATAACAACAATATTTAAATTTACATAATAAATGTTACATTTAGTAGCTGTGCTTTTAATATATCAGGGCTCAAAGTATAGGATTTTCTTTTTTACTGGCCGTACAAAAATAATGTTTTTGACCCATATAACCTTTGTAACGTTTTTTTATTTTTTTATTTTTTTTTATAAGGACATTTAATTAGCTTTTATAAATATGCTTTAAAAAAACATTACTGGTGTGCCTTTTCAGACAAAATAATGGCACTGACATATTTTAAGATACAGGGCCCTATCTTGCACCCAGCACAATTGACTTTGTACACCGACGCATGTATCATTCCTATTTTGCACCCGCGGCACCCGGACTTTTCCCTCCACAGACGCACGTCGGTAAATTAGGGAATGAACTTGCGCTTCCGGGGGCGGTTCAGCGAAAAGAGGAGGCGTGTTCCGGCGCAAACGTTCCCTGGTGCTATTTTGCAGGTTTAGAAAACAATTCCGCCACAGACCAGGAGAAACCTCGTCTAAAGTCAGCGGCGCATTTTCAGATGCTATTTTAAGGGCGCATGCTTGGCCATAATGTAGCGTGTGCACAACGCTCATACACTTTGCTTCTCTCATCTACACACAGACGCAGCAGTTGACATTTTTGCAAGTCATACATAATTACAAGGAAAAATATTCCACATGAGGGAAATCATTGTGGTGTACATGAAGATGTGAAAAAATAGGCATAAATCTAGCTTACACATTTACCCAAATTATTATACGCCTGTTTAACCGAAGCTAATTTGGGTGTGTTTCTCCATCCCCAATGTCACTTCTCTGTCTTTTACGGCCCTGACTAGAGCATCGGTCTCCTTGACTGGCAAATCCGCCGTTATAATAGCAATCCGCCATGGAACAAGCGCGCCTGCTCTGGGAATGTGAGATGTCGCTCTGATTGGTTTATTTCACGTTACGCCCAAACCACACCTATGAGTAATGAAGCTTCTTCAGACCAACACATTTTAGATTTGCGTCGGGCGCAAGAGTCATTTATCCCGCCGGTATAATAGCAACAGCGCCCGAGATCCGCCCATAAAGTTACTTGCGTTTCGCGTTTGATAGGGCCCACAGTATATCAGTGCAAGTTGCATTTTAGTCTGTGACTAGACTTTAGCCTGGTCTGTGAAACATATAAATAAAATATTTAGTTTATAAGTTTAGTTTATAGTTAGTTTAAAGTTAAAGTTTATAAGTAAGGGTTATAAACATAAAGTTTGATAAAGTTTAAACATGATTAAAGACAAAGTAAATAGTCAGTAGTAATAAAATAAAATAAAATAAACAAATTACAAGCAATTGCAAAAATAAACACAATACAACAAAGAACAAAGAACAAAGTATTTCTTTCAGGTAAGAAGTACTAAAAAAAGTTAAGTTACAGAAATTGATACTAAATCAAATGTAAAACAACACAGCATAGTTCCCTTTCGAGGGAACTCGCACTGCGTCGTAAACACGACTCTTTGGGGGACGCTCCCTGAGCGTGCGTCTCTGAAGTATGAATGAAACTATTCCAATCCTGATTGGTGTTGCGTCATGACGTAACATGTGACGGCATACCCGGAAGTATAAATACACGCCGATACACAAACACACTAGCTTTCGCTCTTCAGCAAGCGCTCTCTGTATACTGTCTGTCTTATTTGGTGTTGTATTGTCACGTATCTAAGCAGAATAAATGGCGAGTGAACAGTTTAAACAATGTGTGCACCCCTGCCCTAGATATATTACGGGTGGGGACACACATCAGTTATGTGTAAACTGTTTGGGGGTGCAGCACGCACGGGCAGCTCTCGAGGGAGCTGCTTGTGATCACTGTGAAACACTTCCCATCAGAGTGCTGCGCTCCCGTCTGGCTGTTTTTAATGAGGATGGCCAGGCTCGCGTTCCCCGCGGTTCGGGTCCCGCGTCCGTTGAGGCGGCGCGGCGGCTTAGATCGTGGGGTTCGCAAAAGGATCTTGCAGACGAGAATGAGACTGCTGAGGCACTTTCTCATTCTTCGGCTGAAGATTCTGAAGCCCTCGTTCGTGGTGCAGAAGCCCGCCCTGCGGTTTCTTCTGCCCATGACGAGGGTCCGATGCTTGAGTTGTCTGCTTCTGAGGAAGTGGATGTACTCAGCATCGAGGCGGATGATCGTGAGATAAATTCGCCAGCTCACGTTCCCGCTTATGAGGAGCTTGTCGAGGTTGTGACGCGTGCAGTGGCCAGACTTAACATCAGCTGGCCACTTGATAAGCAGGAAGTAGAGAATAAAAGCAAATTAGATGAACGCTTCCTGCAGCACCGCTCACAGCCTCAGCGCCGGGGTTTACCATTTTTCCCTGATCTACATAAAGAAATATCTAAATCATGGGGAAAACCACACTCTTCTCGTGTCTCATATCCATCTGCTGTAGACTATAGTCATGTTGTGGGTGCGAGAGAGGTGGGGTATGGGAGATTGCCGCAGATGGAAGAGGCTCTTGCCAGCTACCTCTCTCCTGAAGCGGCATCATCCCTGAAAGCCCCGGCGCTGCCCAGCAAACCATGTAGGGATACCTCTGCATTGGTGGGCAGGGCATATATGGCGGCAGGTCGGGCTGGTTCATGTCTGCACACGATGGCCATCTTGCAGGCATACCAGGCCGACCTATTAAAGGATTTGGATGAGGGTGAGGGTCCCACACCAGAAGATATTGCGGAACTTCGTTAAGCCACAGATTTGTCTCTCCGGGCTACCAAGGAGACGGCCCGTGCTATTGGCCGCTCCATGTCAGCTCTGGTAGCCACGGAGAGGCATCTGTGGTTGAATTTATCTGGTATTAAGGACAAAGATAAAAATTTTCTCCTGGATGCGCCGCTCTCGCCTTCTGGCCTGTTCGGTGACGCAGTTACAACTGTCGTCGACAGGTTTCAGGAGGCGAGGAAGCAATCTGCGGCGTTCCAGCAGTATCTTCCTCGCCGTTCTAAATCCAAATCCTGGAAGGCTGGCCAGAGCGGCCAGCCTCAGCCGTCGACAAGCTCCACGTACAGACAAGAGCAGAAAGAGAGCGTTGCCTCTAGAGCCCCTCCTTCGGGAGCTTGGCAACAGAGGAAACGCTCTCACCCGAAGCCCGCTAGCCAGAAGGGTGACCTGAGGGACGTCCTTCAGGCAAGACGGGCTTCAGGAAAGAGGTCCTAACTTGAGTGATAGGATCTCGGAGGGCTGCCCCCCCGCACGAAAGCAACCGAGGTTGTTTTCGCAGCGGAGCCCTCAGGAAATCGATGTGGGTTTTCCGCCGTCCACGACGCTTCGGTTCACATCAATTTCCAGCGAATGCACACACCAAAAATGTGTAAACAAGCATCAACTATGGTCACAAAGTCAGTCTCAGCTAAATCCTGCCGGTCTTTCGCTTCAGGTGGTTGAGAACAGTGCTCAAATAATACCCGAGGCCAGCCTCGAGAGGCTGGTTCCTTTAGTAGAGTTTGCAGAAGCGTGGCAACGTCTTCCCAATATATCTGCATGGGTCCTGCGTATAATAAAAATAGGGTACAGACTGCAGTTCGGTCATCGTCCCCCCAAGTTCGCTGGGGTGGTGCAGACTGCAGTGGTGCCCGAGCAGGCTCGGGTAATGGAACAAGAGGTACAATCCCTGCTGGCCAAAGAGGCCATAGAACATGTTCCTCCTCCAGATAGGGAGACTGGGTTTTACAGCCGGTACTTTATAGTTCCAAAAAAGGATGGAGGGCTAAGACCAATTTTAGATCTGAGACACTTGAATCGTGCTCTAAGGAAATTCAGGTTCAAGATGCTCACTATTCCCATCATCGTGAATCAAATCAGATCCGAGGACTGGTTTGTCACAATAGATCTAAAAGATGCGTATTTCCATGTCTCCATCCTTCCTTGTCACAGGAGGTTCCTGAGGTTCGCTTTCGGGGGCGAAGCATACCAGTATCGGGTTCTTCCGTTCGGCCTAGCACTCTCTCCCCGCACGTTCACCAAATGTATGGATGCAGCTCTGGCTCCTCTGAGGCTTCAGGGCATTCGTATATTGAATTATATCGACGACTGGCTCATACTGGCCCAGTCTCGGGAAATGGCAGTTCGGCATCGAGATGTCGTCCTTGGCCACATTCGGAACTTGGGGTTGAGACTCAACACGAAGAAAAGCGTGTTGGAACCAGGCCAGAAAACTACGTTTCTGGGCGTGGTTTGGAATTCGGTTACAATGCGGGCACATATGTCTCCCGCACGTATCGAGTCCATACTGGCCATGGTTTCCAGGATAAAGCTAGGCCATGCTATCACTGTAAAGCATTTTCAAAGACTGCTGGGCCTCATGGCAGCGGCATCCAACATAATACCTTTGGGCCTGTTATACATGAGGCCCCTTCAGTGGTGGCTGAAAGCCAAGGGGTTTTCCCCGAGGGGAAATCCGTTCCGTACTATCAGGGTCACGCGCAGATGCCTTCGGTCCTTGTTGATATGGAAGAAATCTTGGTTCCTTTCCCAAGGGCCAGTGTTAGGAGCGTCATGTTGCCGGAAGACCGTTTCGACAGACGCCTCCCTCACTGGTTGGGGCGCGGTCACGGACGGCCGCTTTGCCAGGGGTCTGTGGCAGGACCATCATCGTTCTTGGCATATTAATTGCCTAGAGATGTTGGCTGTGTTCAGAGCTCTGAGGAGCTTCCTCCCAGACATCAAGGGCTACCACGTCTTGATTCGCTCAGACAATACGTCGGTGGTTGCTTATCTGAATCGACAGGGGGGTCTCAGGTCGCGCCCTCTATACAAACTGGCGCGTCAGATTATCCTCTGGTCCCAGGGCAAGCTGTTGTCCATCAAAGCGATGTATGTCCCGGGGGTTCAGAATCAGGGAGCAGATATCCTGTCGAGGCAGGGGCTGAGGCCCGGGGAATGGAGACTTCACCCAGATGTGGTGGAGTTAATATGGCAGAGGTTTGGACCAATGGAAGTGGATCTGTTTGCATCTCAAGAGACGACTCACTGTCCACTTTGGTTCTCACTCACTCATCCAGCCCCTCTAGGGTTGGATGCCATGGTACAGGCCTGGCCGAGGCTTCGCCTGTACGCTTTTCCCCCGATTGCTCTGCTCCCGGGGGTTCTGGAGAGGGTCCGTCGAGAAGGAGTCAGTCTACTGCTTGTAGCCCCGTTTTGGCCGGCCCGAGTATGGTTTTCGGACATAATAGTACTCCTGATAGGCCCGCCATGGCAGATTCCTCTGAGGAGGGATCTGTTGTCTCAGGCGGAAGGCACAATTTTCCACCCTCGCCCAGAGCTGTGGAAATTATGGGTGTGGCCCCTGAGGGGGTACAGTACCTAGATGCTGGTCTTTCAATTGGAGTAGTTGAAACCATACTTAGCTCCAGAGCTCCTTCCACGAGGGAATTATATGGCCTCAAGGGGAATGTTTTTTCCACTTGGTGTAGAGAACATGAGGTGGACCCAGTTAACTGCCCAGTAGCTTCAGTTCTGGAATTCCTTCAGGATCGTTTCTCTGCTGGTCTTACCCCTTCCACAATCAAGGTGTATGTGGCTGCCATTGTGGTTTTCCATGCACCACTAAGTGGTGGACCGCTGGGGAGGAACCAGCTGGTCATATGTTTCCTCCGTGGTACTTGGAGGATGAGACCGACAGCCAGGACCAGAGTTCCTGCCTGGGACCTGGCAGTGGTTCTTGAAGGGTTATCCCTGGCCCCCTTCGAACCACTTCAGTCGGCTTCACCTGGGAACTTGACTTTGAAAATGGCCTTTCTCTTAGCTATTACTTCGCTTAAGAGGTTGGGAGATCTCCAAGCCCTGGCAGTGTCACCAGCTTGCTTGGAGTTTGCCCCGGGAGGGGTTACGGCCATTTTTGCATCCAAGGCCTGGCTTTGCCTTCTAACTTGGTTAGGTCTATCGTTCTACAGGCATTTCATCCTCCACCACATGTGTCGGTAGAAGAAGAGAGACTTGTGCATGTGCTTTGTCCTGTCAGAGCACTGAGTGTTACCTTGAGAGGTCCTCTTCTTGGAGGAGGTCGGACCAACTATTAGTGTGTTTTGGGTCACTTAAGAAGGGGCTCCCTGCATCCAAGCAAACAATCAGTGAATTGGATTGTACAGGCTATTGCTTCGGCTTATCAGGTGTGCATTCTGCCTTCACCTTTGGCCATAGGGCCCATTCCACTAGAGGTATGGTATCCTCTAGGGCCCTCTACTCGGGGGTACCCCTCCAGGAGATCTGCGAGGCAGCCGGTTGGGCTAGCCCACACACTTTTATCAGGTTTTATAGTTTGCACCTCCCTAACACGCCCGGTGCGCGGGTGCTCTCGCCCTAGCTTGTGCCTTTTGAGCTTCACACAGGGGCAGGCATTTTGATGCGTGGCATAGTGGGCATTCGTTCCCCAAAGAGTCGTGTTTACGACGCAGTGCGAGTTCCCTCGAAAGGGAACGTCTCGGGTTACGTCTGTAACCCTTGTTCCCTGAGAAGGGAACGAGACACTGCGTCGCCTTGCCACGCCCCTTCATGCCTGGGAGCGACTTGCTTCATCGCGAGGCTAGTGTGTTTGTGTATCGGCGTGTATTTATACTTCCGGGTATGCCGTCACATGTTACGTCATGACGCAACACCAATCAGGATTGGAATAGTTTCATTCATACTTCAGAGACGCACGCTCAGGGAGCGTCCCCCAAAGAGTCGTGTTTACGACGCAGTGTCTCGTTCCCTTCTCAGGGAACAAGGGTTACAGACGTAACCCGAGACGTTTTCTCTGTATAAATTAATTTGAGATGAAACCTTATTAAAGCTACAAAAGTCATTCAGTCAAGAGCAGTGAGTGATTTTCTCTTTTTTCCTTGGCTTTATGATTAACATTAAAGTCACCATGAAATAAAAATTCTTATTTTTTTTTAATGGAATGTTGCAGTGTTTTTTCTGAAGTATTTATCTGTGCGTATCATTATTGTTTTAAATTCATGCGCCCTCATAATCTTGAATCAAATGAACATTCCCTCAATCTTGCAGTCACATCTCTTCTTTGATGGTGTGTTTACTGGTGCGTGGGCGGGGCAATTTGTCACTCACATGAGATCCACCAATAGCAAACCCCAACCATAAATGTTTTCTTGCTCTAGAAACCGTTTCATGCCTGTATGAATTAAGTTCTCTTTAGCGTCTTATCGCGCTGGAATGGTTTAAAAGCACTTGAACGAATGATTGGCTGATGATAGGATTGGCTTGCATGTGGACCATCCCAGGTCAGCCACACTCTCTCGCTTCGTGGAGCTTATTGGAGTTATTGTGTTATTATGTTCAGTGTTGGGAAGGTTACTTTGGAAATGTAATTGGTAACAGATTACAAATTACCTTATTTAAAATCTAATAAGTAGTGTAACATTTCAATTACTTTATTAAAGTAATGTAACTGATTACATTTGATTACTTTTTGATTACTTTTTAAAATTTCTAACACATTTTTTTGAACGGTTAATCATTTTCAAACATTTCAACCAGGCAGGGTTAACCTTAAAGTACTACTCAACACTGATTACTGTCAGATTTTCAGAATGCTTCATCACTTGAATTAAGATTATAATAATTGAATTTTAAAGCACAGCTATCACAAAATCAGACTTAAGCAATTCTTTTTACTTTGAGATCGTTCTGAGGTTAAATACAGATTTAAAATCATAATAAGAAATAGTTTAATATACTGTTTTTGAAATCAAATCTTTGCATAGCTATTTCCAGCACTGGAACGCATTTTTATCCCTCACCATGGTGGCAACTTTCAGACAGGTTGTAGCCTAAAGCTTTCAGCGGCAGTGTGGATTGATGTAATTGGCAGATGTGGTGCGCTGCAAATTCAAACAAGATAACCAATCAAAAGCATCAAAATAGCATTGCTTTACTAAACAGCCTTTCAATGGCAGATGGCATCGTGCACATCAAAATCAGGCAAAGCAACAAATTAATATTATTCAACATGTTCTAGCTTTTTACAGAAAGTATTCAGATGTAACCCTCTTTGTAATCGTTAACATTTTCATAAGTAACTATAATTGACACTTTTTTTTTCTCAGTAACTGTAACAGATTACAGTTACAGTTATTTTGTAATTAAATTATTAAATTACATATAATTAGTTACTCCCCAACACTGACAGTGTTAAATTTATTATTAGAAAATAATGAAATCACATAACTAACTTTCTTGTTACATGAAAGTACTTTGACTCCCCTGGTTCTTGTGAGGAGCAAGAGTGGAGAGATCATGTGATCTCTGTTTATTGGTCATATCATATCTCAGCCCTGACTTGTCAGAAAAGTATTCAACATGCACAAACCTCATGCATATGTGAGCCATCTGGGACATGTTTCACGCATCGCCAACTGATCAGACCGCCACAGTTGGCTCTTGCATTGACATTTTCGACTTTGATTTGCACAATACTGTTCTTTGTGATAAATAATGGAAATAAATGATCAGTTGGTCTGTGCCAGCTCAGACTGCACTGTAAACCCATCCGGGAGTGATATGTTCGTGTTCGGGCGTTTCACCCCAGTGCACTCTGTCATAAAACGTAAACATTTCATAAGCATGTCTTTCTGTTTGTGACAAATGATGTCTTGAAATGAAGCCCCAATGTCAGCGTTTGGCTGTCACCATGATTTAAACTATACAGTTGAAGATGAAGTCATATACATTCACCAAACAACAAATTAGGGTAGCTACCATACCCCCATGGTCTCCGTGATTTTGCCAAGTAAGACATGTTCCTGGTTCAGCATATTTTGTTGATCCTGGAACAACATTCCTGTCTGAAAATGTTAGTCCTAACCCTACCCCTAAGCCTAACCCTACACATAACTTATCCCTTAAATCAGAGGGAACTGATAGATGAATAACACTGATGTAGAAGCACCTTACCCTAACTGTAAGCCTAAACCTAAACTGTAAACTTTTCCCTCAAATCTGATTGGTTGACTGGGATGTTGTTCCAGGAACATGTTGTACTTAGTGAAATCACATTCAGCATATAGTCAAAGTTTATGAGACATGCAGTTGCACTTTAAAATTGAATGACAGTAAACAAAACAAAAAGAAAAAAAAGGTTCAGTAGCTGATATGGCTGGTATTGTTGCAATATGCCTATATGTGCCGTGAATATGTACGATGAAAAGCGTTTCTGGAAATGTGAAAAAGAATTTCCCTAAAGGGACAATATATATACTACTACTACAATGGATCGTTTCCTCTGATGGCTGTTTTGCTGTTGTCATGACATGTCTCATTTTCACTCGATTGTGCATGAAAATCAATACACTACGTGACATTGGCTATACTGTAGGTGGTCCGACAGATGCAAGTATGAAAACATCAAAACAGAGTGTGCAAACTAAATGAAACAGCAGTTGTAGTTACGTATGCATAATAATGACGTTGTTGCTTTTGGTTGGATAGTGAATCACAGCCATTCAAAGAGTTTACGGCAATGAAAATGTCTACAAAACAACGTTAGATTAGTGTTTGTAGATTAAGCTGAATTAATTGCAGGAAATTCTGCACAATGAGAAGAAAATGAAAAAAAAAAAAAGATCTAGGTCTAAAGAGTCAAATACAGCGATCGATGTTTACAAGTCTCCATAGCAGTGCCAGTCGCTCACAGGGAAATACCAACATATAGGTTTGAAATAAAACACTTCTGGTATCAGAACACATGGGGTGAGTGTTTTATAGTTCGGTATGTTGCTCGTAGTGTTGATGTCCTTATGATGTCTCTTTTATTTTGGAGTCCAAAGGCTGGAAATAGTTGTGGAATCTCAATTAATGTCACTCAGTCTTGGAACAATGCCTAGAGTCATGTTGGGCTGACACTAAATGATTGTGTGTTAACGCATCACAAATTGCTTCTACAAGTGTGTATTAAAACACTGGTTGAGAAAAGCTCTCTTTAGGTGATCTGACCTGAAGTAGCAATATTTTGACTTATTTTAGCAGTATAGGAATGCCCATAGAATGCAAGTTTTCATGGTTCTGAACAAGAAGATCTAGAGACTGTCTGACAATCGCCAATGAATGTGAATGAGCCAGCATGCGGTTGTTGATGTCATCCTTGGACCCTCTAACAGAAGAACTGTCTGTTTTTCTGTTTTTGTTTTTTGTCATGTGAAAAGGAAAGGACTATGTAAGCCTTTATTTTTTCTTCCTTTAATTTGGTAACTGGCCATTTACTTGCTTGTAGGGTTCACAAGGGATACCAGGCTCACAGGTCAGTGGAAATGACTGGGTTTGAGATCCTGCCAATAATCTAGCAAGAATTCCGTGCCATTTGAATTCCAGGATGCTGTAGTCGGTTCACTGCAGTTGCCGTCAGTTACATGGACGAGGGCCACGGAATTCTCTGCTCTCTTAAATTAAATCTTCAGGCTTGTCCAGCTGCTCCAGGGTTGGAGGGGGTTTGTGGGTGTAGATTAAACTTTGCTTCTGCTCCTTACTCCTATCTATCTGCTGCTTTTAACAATCCGACGCTCATGTGGACTCTGCCCAAATGGTGTTTTGTATTAAAAAGAAATCACTGATGAATTGTTCTTTTTAATATGAAATGTCTTTACACTTGTCATTCACATATTGGCACACAGCACTACAAACCTAGACAGGTTGGACGGCCACATGCTTTGAAAGCTGAAGGCATGCTGCTGTCTTGATCATTTCATACTTGATAAATCTAAACAAGGACCATTACAATCACCAAAATAGTGCCCTGTCTAGTTGTCAGTACCCAAGTCTTGCTTGAAAGAAATCATTCAGACATCAAAGGAGAGAGTACTGGATTACATTTTCCATCTTTTATGATGAAATTACTTCTTTCCACCATCTGCAAGACTGGTGAATTGTACCTTATAACATGTCTATATAACAAATGACTTGTCGATTTTCTCAGAAACCAATGGAAATGAATTCACATACATTATCCATATACATTCAAAGTTCTGCAATTCCCTTTATTTTGCGTACACTGAATTTTCATCCAATTAAAAAGATTTAGGGTAATGGTTCACATCTATATTTTATAACTTGAGTCAATGAAAAATATATATCTTTCCCTAAACAATATTTTCCGTCTATGAAAACTATTTCATGAGAATGTTTGGTCACCATTATGGTGATTGGTGTTTCATTTAGTTAGGCAGCTGACTCTTTGACTTTTTATGTAAGTGGCCTTTGTAACAGTGTTTACCAAAACACATAATTTGTTGCAAAGGGAACCAGAAACAAAGATGATCAGGTGATATAGTTTTCATCATTATAAAGTAGAGTAGTTCAATAATCTTATCCTTAACCAAAAGGGGTTCATTATTATCAATAAATTATTTTCAGCTTTCTTGCCACAGATCAAACAATTTTGATCTTTAAAGATAGACATCAAGAATCAGCATAGGAATCTCAACAATGTTGACATGCTTTATGCCGCAATGCATGCTGGGAGCAATGAGTTTTATACTATGGTGGCTTCCAGCATGCATTGCAGCATGAAACATGTCACCATTGTTGAAATTCATACACTGATACTTGATGTCTGTGTGTGTGTCTAAAGAAAATTTCACATAATTCATTAAAAAAAAAACTAAACTCAGAATGTCTGATCTGTGACAAGAAAGTACTGTTGGTGAACACAATCTATTAATAACAACTTTTGATCAGAGATAAGATTAGTGATTTCTTCTATTTTATGATGCAAAATTATGGTGACACATTATGTGTTTTGGAAAACACTGTTACAAAGACCACAAACTGATATAAAATACTAAGAGTCAAAATGCCCAACTAAATGAACACTGATCACCATAATGGTGAGCAAACATTTTCAAGAAAACATCCAAATCTAAACCTCTGTTAATTCTTAAAACTTCTGTTGAGAGCTTGAGAGATGTATTGTCTTTTATTTGCAGTTGATTTCAGGCTGTGTGGTTTTAAGTTGTAGTTGTAATTGTTGTGTTTAATTTTCTGAGAGTGCAAGCATGATGTTGAACCAACATCACATTGTAACTTTCCATTACTATTGATTTTTGGATGAAATTTCAACATTTTTTGATGCTGATTCAATGCAGTTAACATCGACACATTAACAGTGATTTAACATTGTTTCGATCGTGGCTTGCTATCTGGGTCTAATGTTGTCTGGGTGTCAATGTTTGCCAGCTCTTAAAAGTAAAAAATCTGACACTTGAGTACTGAAATTGTGGATGTGTGGAAGTAATGTATAATAAGTTAATAAATATCGATGTAATGAAAATTTATTAGATTCTGGTAAGATTAAATATTAGGTAATGTTTCTTAATGGGAATCATGTTTTATTAAATTCATATCTTTTTGTTTGTTCAAAACAAATCATTTTTATTAACTTGTATTTTAAAAAATGAGAAACAATTGTTTAATTAAATCTATATCTATTTGATTGGAGAAAATAAATCATACTACATATTATTTCTTAAATGAGAATTTTTGTTTTGATTAAATCTATATATTTTGTTTAAATTAAATTAAATTAAATTAAATTAAATTAAATTAGATTAAATTAAATTAAATTAAATTAAATTAAATTAAATTAAATTAAATTAAATTAAATTAAATTAAATTAAATTAAATTAAATTAAATTAATTGACTTTCTTCAACAAGAAAAATATACTTTGTGCCAGTTTTTATAAAAAAGTTTTCATAGACATATCAAATCTAGTTGCAGCCAGGTTAGCTGTAATGTATCCAGCTCCACTGTTTTAGATCAGCATTATAGCTATTTCTGTGGCATGTGAACGTTTGTGTGGGTTTTTGCATGTGTGTGTAATTAATGGTAATTTGGCAAATAAGCATAAATCAGTAGGTGCATGATTAATTAGTGAATCAGATAGGTTCATGGTTGGTGCAGATGAAAAATGAACACATTAACATTGAGTGTATGTGTCTGACGTCACTAATGAGTTGGCACTTACAAAAAAAGTACCAAAACTCTGGAGGAACCAAGGCAGTCCCATTTTTGGTGTAGGCTAACCCTAAACCTTATCTAACCCTGGACAATACGCCACAATAACTGAAACTTAATTTATTCTAAGTCTCTCCCATCTAACATCGTCACCTATACGGGTTATTGTCTTTGACAAATAGCATCCAGCTTAAACATTCAGTGGTGGTTTGCTCTACTATCCATTCAAAAAACGTATTATGCTGCTTCTTCTGTCCTCTTTAAGTTTTTGAGTGGACAGAGTTATATTTCGATAACCTCATGCACTCTGGGCTTTTTGGAAATATGGAGAGTAAGCTAACAGTTATATATTCCAGCTGCACTTGGACAGTCTTCACATTCATCAGGAATAGTTGCCTTGCCTAAGCAGTGCTCATAGTGCTTGAGGGAGGTTTGGTGTCTGACACCGGGAAACCAGGGGAGTGCATCATTAACTAATGGCAGACGCACCTGTCTGGGTGTCTGATCCACACGTCTGAGAGATGCTCTGACTGATATATTAGTGAAGATTATATGCACTAAGAAACTAATGGATCAACAGGTTCAGCTAAATATTTGAGATAATAATTAACAAACAGACATTAGCCACAGTTAGTCCAAGACAATTCCACATTTTTTGGGGTCTGAGTTTTGATTTGCTAGTGGGATTTACTGCAGTGTCACATGGCCTAGCTTTTGGCCCATTTTACAGTTTATTCTGGCCTAGAACTGTCCACTTATTTATGTCCGGCCTACCGACCAGTGACTAGTTATATTTTTTCATGCATGTGGTGTCATCTCTGCAAAATGAAATGACGGTGCTATTGGGTATTTTACTTATTATTTTCATATTAATAATTACAGCTAATTACAAATTTGTCACATGCAAAGGCTTTGTTGTCAGAAAGAATATGATTTATGGAGGATACCATTTTTGCTTATTCCTTGGGGAAATCTTATCAAAGCTAAAATGTATTTAGGATATTCTGTCAGTTTCCAATAATTAGAAAAAAAATGTTTTGACAACCATATTAATTGACAACCATATAAACATCTGTGAATTTAGATCTGCTAGTAGGACATAGTCCAAATTTTGGCATAAAGTCTGGCCAATTTTACAACTTATTCTTAATTGTGCGAAAAGAAATAGAAGTTGGAAGCTGCACTGGAAACCACACTGTAGGTTCCATGTATAGGTACACTTTCAAGTTCTGCAAAAATGTAGGTAGAAGAAAATTTTTCCAATGAGCCTGTGTTGGAAATAATTGGCACCACAATATTAGACTGTCTGGGAAAGCACTCATTCAAATACTTGCACAGCAGTGTCAGTTTTTCAGTTGATTGTTCATTGATTCCATTCTGCAACTATTGGAAGAAATGGGTGTAGACATTTTAATAAGTATAATTGTGAAAGAAAATGTGTGAACCTTTAATAGTTTTCTGCATTCTTGAGTAGCGATGTTCGGTTCTTGAAGGAATCTTTCTTTTGAGCTGGTTCATAGGAAGTAACAGGTTGAGCCGGTTCATTTATTGAACTGAATCGAATTTTAGTTCCGGGTTGATGACGCAAGGCGCACAAGCCGAAGTAGCACGTCCGACTCAAAAAGAACCAAATGAGCCGGTTCAACCAATTGTCGAAGTTTGCAGGGAATTGCCGAGGAGTCTGATGAGTGAATTGGCAATACTATGCAAGCCTGAGGCATGTACTGGAAATATGCTTGTTATGACTATTGTTATTAAATAACATTTTATTAAAACCTGCAAAAACCTTTCTGTCGAGAGATGTAAATACATTTTACAATAGTTTGTTGTGCATTCACATAATATTTTAAGTTAAGCGAAATCAAGGAGTTTAAAAGACTGGTTTATTCTTTCTATATACTTTAGACATGTAGAACATATCCATGTTTATGCATGTCAGTAATGTATGCTTTTGATGCAAAACTTATCCAAGTTGTAGGCTACTCAATATTGATCAGTCATATCAACATAAAGGATCCGCAAATGAAACTGTGATCACAAACACCATTAACTTAAGAGAATGAAAGGCAATAATCAGCAATATGCATTCACACAAATAATTTTTCAATATGCATTGACAAAAATTACTTTATTTGATTGTTTCATTGATATAACATGGCACTGAGTTGTTAGAAAATAAATGCGTAGTGCCAACATTGCTTGTTGACATAAGGAACCGATGAATCGTTTTTTGAACCGGTTCATTGAAACGAATTGTCCGAAAGAACCAGTTCACGGAAATGAATCGGACTTTACATCACTATTCTTGGGATTTTTGTCTAGATAAAGTATCCAAACAACCAATGCACAATTTTTTTTTTAATTTTGGCAAATTTGTTGTGTTCAAGTGCTTTGTTGTCAGAAAGAATAAGAATCATGGAGACCAGGTTTTCTTGCCTATTTCTTGGGGAAATCTTATTCAAGCCTGAACAGCATGGCTGTCACGATCTCAGTGAATAAAGTCCACAGAAGAAGTTAAGAATAATAACCAACAGCTACGGCAGAGAAATTAAGGAATTTAGGGTACGTTTACACGACAACGATACGCTTAAAACAGAGAAGTTTTTCCTTTGAGTTTTCCACGTACAGACAACACCATTGTCAAAACGATCCTCATTCACACGGATCCCCGAAAAAGACTAAAAACATTGTATTCTGCTGCCAGCCATTAGATGGAGATGAAACACTATAGACTTAACACGTAATATGCATGTGCATGACAAAAAACAAACTAAGGGCCACCAATCAGACAGATACTGTTCAAATTTTAAAGGCCTCTCTTGCATCGGCTAAAGTTTATTAGTGTTCATTAGTCCACCGTCTGGCAGGACAACACAGAGGAAGCCACTGCTCTCCAAAAACAACATTTCTACCAACCTCAAATTTGCCTAAAACTGTGTGGATGAACAAGAATGTTTTGTGAACTGATGAGTAGATAGATTGAAACTCTGCACTTACCCATCCCGACTGTGATCCAGAGTAGAGGCAGTATAATGGTTAGGAGCATCAGGATGTCTTCAGGATGCAGCCACAGTTACTGGAAATGTAGAGCTGCCAGTATTGATAATTCAGTGTAGTAAAATAATGCACAGTAAACTAAAAATGCACAGATTTAGTAAATCACATTGGAACCAGTGGATTTAGTAACTTCTTGACATTTGTGAAACCATCTGTGAACAGACTGTGGATGCTAGACATTTTAACTGATCCAAAAGAATTGCAAAAGGTTGGAGCCAAATGTAGACAAGCAGTTTAACAGTCTTTAACAAGCCAAAATATGGTTACATCTCCAGCTCTCTACAACTGTGGCAATTGTTCTGTGGAGAGATGTGGCTTTTTCCCAAGGTAATGATCTGTTGTCCATGACCCTCAGCAAACGAATTAACTGTGCTAGGAGAGCAAGAGTATGTGACCTCTGTTTTCCGTCAGTGCTGTGATAAATTTAATCTTTTTTCTCTTGTGTGAGATGTTGGAATACCAGGATTTAGGGCTATTTTAAAGCTACTCTCAGATTTATAATGGCAACCAGGCAAAATAAAGACTGACAAGCAAAGCATCTTGCTGCACATCCTTTCCATTCCTGTATTCCTCCCTCTACCATAAAATAAGAATGCAAACTTTTTGACCTCATTTGTTTAGGGTTTCCGTGTTGAAGGAGGACAATGTAGCAATAATTTTCAATGAAGCCTAACTCCTCATTTATTTAGCCAAGATCCACTGTAGCCTCTGAGACCTCACTTTCCATCTCGACTTTCTTTTCATTTATTCTTTCTCTCTCTCTTCATTCTTTCCCATCCAGCCCCTCCCAGTTACCAAATCACCCAATAGCCCAGGCTATTTGGGGTTTGGAGCAGATCATCATAATTCATAATCATTCATATGTCATATTCTTCCTATTAGATATTACTTCAGTTACACTTTTATTTTGATTGTCCACTTTAGACATTGTACTATCTACAAGTAGCTTCATGTAGTTGACATTAACTACATGTCAACTAGCAGTCATTGGAGTATTAGTAGACTGTCTTAATATCTGCTAACACTTTATTGTGATGCTCCCAAACAGACATTCTACTGACTATAAGTAACTTTGCAAGTACATGTCAACTTATTCTACTAACCAAAACAGTCTATAGAGTTAGTTGACATGTAGTTGAAAAATAATAAGGGTTAGTTAATGTATTAAAGTTGGAGGAGGGTAATTTGCTTATATTAGCTGCTTATAATACTGAATGGACCTTAAATTGGGATGCTGTGGTAGGCGTCGTATTCCTATAGGCAGATTCCTGAGAGTCAGCTGATGCAAACTTGGCTGAAAATGACCTGCCAGAACTAAACTTAAACTTGATTTATTTATTTACTTATTTTTCCTTACACTACAAACTAATTGACTATAAATGTCCATGCCTTGCATACGGGTTTTCTAAATTTGTTGCTATATGTCCTTCGTACTGTAGGTGGTTTTGGGGCTTATGGCGGATATGGTGGTGCTGGAAGATTCTACCCAATGGCTGGAGGTCTGAAACCGGCTAAATCAGGTGCTCGTCCAGTGAATAGTCAGTTAACACATGTACAGTCAAGTAATTACATAATAACCATTAGGCTTTCTATTTAGGAACTGGACTACCAGGTGGTCTTCCAGGAGGAGGTCTACCTGGAGGAGGTCTACCTGGAGGTGCTATTCATTCAACAAGTCTATTGATTCATTTGATTTTCTCAGTGGCTAACACAAAATGCACAGCTCTCTTCTAAGTCTGATTTTCTTGTTTCAGGTGCTGGTGTAAAGCCCCCTAAAGGCGGTAATATATGTCTTTGAGTTTCCATCGTTTTCATTGTACAAACACATTGTAAATTAAACTTCTTTTAGGCAAGCATCTTTAGAGAAGAACTAAAATGGAAAAAGTAGGTGGAGAACTGACCTCATTCTCAGAAGAACCATTCATACAGTACAAACATACAGGTCCCTTTTTAACACATTTTACATATAACTACATATAACACGGCTGAGACTCGTTTCATGGTACTCCAGTTGGCTTGAACTTGAATGAAGGAGCCTTAGATCATGAGCCAAATCAACAAACGTGTCCCCTCTGGGACCCCGCTGGTGGTGTCCGTGGAATGAAGGCCAGCACATTACTTCAGCTTGTCCTTGGCACAATCTAAAAGCAGCATGCAGTGTCTGTTCCTCTGTGTTTGATATCGGTTGGAAAAGGGTTAAACAAATAAATGAACAGCCTGAAACATCAGCTTCCAGGCACTGAAATCAGATAAGATGACTTGTTTCATGTCAGAGGGACGGAGCAAGTGAGGCAAATTAAATCACTGAGGAATCACATGGAATATCTGCAGTCTAGCTTTGCATTCAATGTGTGTAATGATGTGACTATAAATGTGTGTGTTTATGTTTGTTCAGGGCCAGGTGTAGGAGGAACTGGTACTGGTCTCCCAGGTGCAGTGAATGTATATTTAGCTATTACTGGCATCGTCCTCTGCATGAGTGCATTTGAATGATTATAGCTAGCAGTGATAGTCCAGTCTATGATGGTCTTATCTTTGTATTGCTTGTTAGGCCTTGGCATTCCTCAGACTGGTGTACAAGGACTGGGCCCTGGTGGGGTTGGACCTGGAGGGAAAGCAGCAAAACCTGGAAAAGCTCCAGTGCCAGGTAAGCGTGGGATTGTGAAGTTGCATATATAAATGTAAATATGCACGATTATAGATCAGCTTTTCAATCTTGATTTTTGCAGGAGTGGGAGTGCCTGGTCCGTATCAAGGAGGACTTGTTCCTGGACAAGGTTTGTTCTTTTCCTCTGTTTATGTACTATAATTTGACCACCAGGCCCACAAGGAATCTGCAAACATTTTTCACATTTTCTGTGCTGATTGTGGGGAACATATGCCGAATTCTGTGAAATGGATCTACACATGGCACACTGAAATATGTTCAACAAAGCTGCAGAAACTACACTTCTAGGCCAGAAACATATTATATGCAAGTATGCAAACCAACAAATTCTTGGCACGCTCAAAAGGGCGATATAGTTACCTTTAAAGTAGGTAGCTAGGATTTTTCAGGTAGCTAGCTAAATACAGCTCCATTTAACTTGACTTGCTCAGAAAGATTGACCTCAGACCTCAGTTGCTCCTCCACGACAGCAGTTGACCTAAAGGAGAAAACAGACCACAGAAGACATTCATTCTAATGCCCACATAGAAATGGTGCATATTGTGCGGTTAGAAGCATTGCATTCACATACTTGCGTTATTGGTCCATTATCAAATTAGCCAAGACATCTCATAAACAAATGTGCCGAACTTGAACGATTTCTGCAAACATCTGTGGAGCTTTCTGAGGTCGCAGATTTCGTGCAGGCCACCTATTCAGTTATTTGGAAAAAACGCCAAATTAAAATTGCACACATGGCCTTAGTTTGTTCTTGATCACTTGGATTTACATGACTACAGGCTTCAATGGACGGGGTGTTCTTCCTGGTGTAGCCACAGGAAGTGGACTCAAGCCTAAATCAGGTAAACTCTAAATGAAAATGACATCTGTCATTGTAAAAATAAACTATATGATATCTATATGACTGACTGAATCTTTCCCATAGCTGCTGGTGGTGCTGGGCAGGGTCTGGTACCAGGTGCTGGTTAGTACATGAGCATACAGCAACCACTATAAATAGAATAATTATATCTGGAAAATGTGGAAGATGGATTTGTAAAGAAGTGTTTGCAAATCTGACAGGATCTACACTAGAAGTTTATTTTGTCTGTCATAGGTGGGCGTGGATATGGTGGTCCACTGCAACAAGGAGTTTTTCACGGATACCCTCTGAAATCTCCCAAATCCCCAGGTGAAATTTCAGATTCTTTTAATCAGACTGCACAAATCAGCTCAGCCCTCCGAACCACCGAAAAGAAGCATTTGCTGTCTGATTGCATTTGTGGTTTTACAGCTATTAAGCAATGCAATATGAGGTTGCTATAGAAATAAGCAAGAATGTCTTTCATCAACGCTCTAGATGAAACCCAGCTATATTTGATCACTGCTTAGACTTGCATTGCTAGTCATCCGTTTATGTAGTAGATTGCTCTCCGGTGCACAGAAACGTTGTGTGATTTCTCCTGTATGGAGGTTCAACAGTTGAAGAGCTCAATTAATTTGTTTCGAGCACTAACCTCAGATTGACTATGTGCTCTCTGGGAAGTGACTCCTCACTTGGGAAAATGCCTTGACAAAGTTCATTGGCATAGTTTTCATAGTCATATCTAAAATATATTTTCGTAAATGTTTCCGAAATGAAATACATATTTTCACGTCTCTCTTATCGGTGAGCTATCAGCCTTAATCAAGGATTAGGAATACATCCAGTAAAATTAGGAGAAATTGATTGCGGTATTAATATGTGAGCCTCTAGTGGAACATAGCTTTTTCCAAACTTGCATATTTGTTCTGATTAAAACAGGATACAGTGTTGATAAAAATGTGTGGTCAACTTGAACGGTTTAACGCTTCATATGTTGTATAAAAGTGAGCTCATACATCAACAGAAATCATTTGGATGCTTCTTTATCATCTGCATTTTTGCAATTTTATATGTATTATTTTATCTTTTTGTTCAAACACTGGCCATGTGTTAGTTAATAGCAAGCTTTATTGTTGTGGATAGCTTTGATACATAAAAAACATACTTGATAACACAAATCATTTTTGGTATATCTTTAGTATATTTTGATACATATCAAAGTACATTGCCTGTCTCAACAGGTGCTGGTTTGCCCTACACTGGTGGTAAACTTCCATACGGTAGGATACAGTAGCAACCCTGAGAACATGCATGTGCAAAATACCTGGTGTATGATGTGTATTAGCTTGTGTGCTGATTCTCACCTGGTATACCAAAGGTTATGGTGGCTTTGGTGGAGGTGCTGGACTCCCCGGTGGGAAAGCAGGAGCTGGCTCCAAGCCGGGTTATCCAACAGGGACTGGTGTGTTATGTCAGAGCTATCAGATTTGAATCATTGTTCCACATGTCTCAAAGCACATAACATTACAATAATACTAAATATAAACAACTTACAGAGCTCTACTTGCACCTCCTGACTGCTGCAGATTAATTTCAGCGTTGAAAGTTTTGCCAGAGAAACACATATATCCAAGTCTGAGCTCCAGGTAGAATGTCACGGGTTGCTATTTTATAATTACGGCTACGGCTACGGAACGCAGCATAAGCTCATTGTTTTAGTTGAGGAGGAACTGTGAAAGGCTGCAGCTGTTCGTTTGCAGTGTTCGGTGACTGTCTGTCTAACTCTGCCCAGCCTCAGGAAACGTGCTGATGGCGTGTGATCTCTACAGGGCTTAACATTAACACTCGCCAAATGCGGGTAGATTTCAGCAGTGTTGTGTAACACAGCCACTCCTACTAGCCACTTTGGCGGGTTGAATTTTATATTTTTCAATTGTAGTCTTTTAAAAAGGCATCAGAAATAATAAACTAAGTGCAATCTAGTGTTGTCATATATAATGCTTTTTCGATAGATATCGATACTGAAATATCTGAAACTCTTCGGCAGAATAGATTATTAACAATACCAGCTGCGCGTTCTCTCTCTCTCTCATCTCTTTTCGACAGCGAGTGACACTCAACCACGCTTTGCAATTTGCTCTGGATGAATAGTGTTGGTCTTACAGGGCTTGAATTTCGGCGAGGGATTGCGCTTATTGCGCATCATTTTATTAATTCCCGTAGATTTTGTGCTCACACCCAAAGTGCAAATATACCTGCTGCCAAATTATGAGGTAATATTAAAAAATATCTATATGGCAGTTTTTCCCAATGGTATTGATGTCAAAATTGTGGCCAGTGAAAATACTGAGTGGCTAGTAACTTTAGAAAACCACAGTGGCAGCTGAGCAAAAAATGTAATGTCAAGCCCTGGATGCTGGCAGGTGCAGAGGTATGGAAATACATATGTTGACAGGCAGGTATGACATTGTTGTCGGACTGAATGCAATGATAGGTTGAACATGTTTTAGTCCTGAGACTTCCACAAAAGATATATGTACATGTTTTAATATTTAGACTACTTCTGTTATTGATTGCTATCAGGGTGTTAAGAGAGTTTCAATCAGTATAACAAAAATGTTTACAAAAAAATAGTCTACCCTTCTTTTAATATAAAAAATCATTTCTTATTTACTCAAATTGTGTGTGAAATATAACACACACACACACACATGCTATTGACTTCATGATATTCACCCTAGAAGAGTTGCAAAGATACTGAAATCACTATGTTACTTTACATGGCTGCAAACAGTGCACACACACACACACACACACACACACACACAAATGCATGATCAGTGGCGCTGATCTGCTGTGTCTGTATGCAGGTGTGGGATCTTTAGGGGTTTCTGCTGCACAGGCCAAAGCTGCTAAATATGGTAAGAATCATTTATTAAATTATTTTAAATGCCACATGACCTAAGTTCTATCCACAGAACAAAGATATTAAGATATGCTTCAGGTTTTTGTGCATATTTGTGTAATATGAATGTAATATGAAACATTCACCCTTTGCAAATTTCTGAAGGTGCTGGAGCTGGTTTAGGTGGGGCTGGAGCTTACCCGGGTGGTGCTGGTGGACTTTACCCAGGGGCAGGAGGTGAAGATGCATTTTCTTTTGTAATCCCACGAAACTGCAATCAACATTTTCATATTAAAGGAATAGTCCATTCAGCAATGGAAGTCAAAGCACGGCAAATGCATGATCAGTGGCTGATCTGCTGTGTCTGTATGCAGGTGTGGGATCTTTAGGGGTCTCTGCTGCACAGGCCAAAGCTGCTAAATATGGTAATAATCATCATTAAATTATTTTAATAGCCACTTGGCCTAAGCTCTATCCACAGAACAAAGATATTAAGATTTTGTGCATATTTGTGTAATATGAATGTAGTATGAAAAGTTCACTCTGCAAATTTCTGAAGGTGCTGGAGCTGGTTTCGGTGGGGCTGGAGCTTTCCCGGGTGGTGCAGGTGGACTTTACCCAGGGGCAGGAGGTGAAGATGCCTTTTCTTTTGTAATCCCCCAAAACAAACATTTTCGTATTAAAGGAATAGTCCATTCAGCAATGGAAGTCATTTACTCAAGCATCTACTTCAGTGTTTACATATTTCCTCAGGTATTGGAGCTGGTTTAGGGGGAGTTGGAGGTCTGCCAGGTGGTGCTGGTGGACTTTCCCCGGGGGCAGGAGGTGAGAAATCATTTAGCTAAAGAATGATTTAAGAGCTGCAATCAGCCATTGTCATTTTAAAGAAATAGAACACCCCAAAATGGAAATAATTTACTCACTCATGAGTAAAGTTGTGGAACAGAAAAAAGAAGCCCCAGAAAAGAGCGTACAAGCAGCTGCGTTTAGCATCGGGGGCTAAGTAGATCGTAAAGCCTTTTCCACCAATTCTCTCTTCGATCTACTTAGCTCACAACGCTTTTTAGAAACGCAGCCCTGGGCAGTGGATCAGTAGTTCCCAGCATGCTTTGAAAGGGACTGCATTAGATGAGTACATTTAGGGATTAAGTGTTATTTTATGTGTTTTTCAGTAAAGGGAAAGATGTTAGTTTATGTTAATGTTTAATGTTCAGCTGGACATTTAGAGGAGTTTCTGTTATTGAATGGTGTGGTTACCATTGTGGTGAAGAGTAGTGCAGTCAATTGCGATTTTCACTTTGATGCAATCATGTTTAATAACCCCAAATCACAATTTCTCATTTAAGCAAAATTCAGGTGTGCATGTGTCGAATGTGTCCATCCTGAGCTTTAATGGAAATTGTATGTTGGGTCAATATAATTTAATTAAGCTAAAACACGCATTCCCTTGTTTTATGTAACATCAAACTGATTGAGTAGATTACAAAAACAAAATTAGAATTTGTTGGCAGAATCAGGTAGAAATACCAACTTAAAGCAACAACTGCACGTTCACTTTTTACAGTGTAGTTTCAAATTATAAATCCCACTCTAACGTTTACACATATTTATTTGTGCAGAGTGGGCACTTATATCAGAATAAACAGTTGCTTTATTTCGATGGTCCACTTTAGACATGACTAACTATAACTGCATGTAATAGGGTATTAGTAGACTGTAGTAGACTGTTAGGTTAGGTGTTAGGGTTCAGGTTAGTAAGTTGACATGTAGCTGCAAAATTACTAATAGTCAGTAGATTAGTCTGTTGGGGGAGCATCGAAATAAAGTGTTGGCAGATATTAAGCAGACAGTCTACGCTAATGACTGCTAGTTGACATGTAGTTACAAAAGTTACTTATAGTTAATAGAATGTCTAAAGTGGACCATCAAAATGAAGTGTTACCAAATAAACTGTTCCCTCTGAGCAGGCACAGGTGTTCTCACACCAGCTCAAGCTAAAGCAGCTAAATATGGTGAGTACACTGATTCATTATCCTGCTATATTATGAGGCCCATAAGTGGTTATTTAGCAAGTCAGGCTTCCCGTTTTTGGCTTGAAAATGTGTTTTTGTGGTTTGACTAGGTGCTGGTCCTGGTGTTACTGGTATTGGTGGTGCAACAGGCACAGGCAGACTCTTTCCTGGGGTAGGAGGTGAGATACAAATGTGTGCCTTAGCCTTAAATGACAGACGGTTTAGTAGAATGATACAATATTGATAAACTTTTTCTTGTTTGTTTTCCCATGTGTCAAGGTACTGGTGCACTCTCCCCTGCTCAGGCAAAAGCTGCTAAATATGGTAAGCATGTATCCATATTTAAGCTCCAATTTTTTCTTCAAAACGATGTGAAAATCATTCTGCCCACTCATTCACATGAAACAATATATTGTGTAAGAAAGCTTTATGTGAGGAGGGCATTAATAATCATGAATATTGATGTGTTTCACACCTGAGAAAGACAAAGACCCTCCCCTAATGGCCCTATCAGGTGGGACTGTGAGGGAACTTGAACAAACAATGTAGAGAGTTTAACAGAATGGCTTTTTGATTGTTTGTATTTACTTACAACTCAACATAATCGAAAGATACATAACGATGGACAAAAAGGCACATTATTGAACACACTGATCTAAAGACAGAGATAAGTGAACAGTCACACACCTTTGTGCCATTCCTGAAACAGATCCTGTTCAACATACCTGTCATTTCCAAGGTGTTTGATTTTTCATTTTACAATGTTCATGTACAGAGACTTGTGTGAATGCAGGACTCATCATGTTCTGGTTTAAAATTCCTTGTGGACTTATACTTGTAGGGCTGCACAAGGTAATAACAATAATAATAATTTTACTTTACAGAAATGCAGGCGACCTATAATGATAAATCATAAAAAAGGAACACTTTAGTACACTACACTAGAGAAAAATATATGGATTATCATATGTTACTTCAAATGTTTAATTCGTTACAACGTTATGAAATGAGATTGGAGTAAAAACATGTAACCTAATTTTTGGCACGTTTTGCTTTTCAAATGTACAGCGCGAGTGACTCAAACTCAAAGCGCATACAGAGAACATTTACTGAAGCAATCGAGCCGCTCCTCATATGAAACATTATTGTTACGACGTTATAAGCATCTACGTTTGAGCAGATATCCACGAACACAGTATTTAACAGTAAACACTGGTCTAAACATTATAATTTCCATCACGTTAGTGTAAACACTCATACTAGCCTACTTTTATATCATGCTGTGTTTTATAGCATAAAAACATCCTTGTGTTGTACATATATATTTATATTTATTAAGCATTGAAAGGTTGCTTCCCTGTCTATAATTCATATTTCAACATGTTTCCGTCGATTTCATTCATTTTAGTCTGACACCAGTTCAACTTGTACAATGTGAAGTTTATGCAACAATAACACGCTAAATTATGTTTTATTAACAAAGTTCGGGAGGAGCACGTTCATATAATTAAACCTAATTAAACATGTGGAGCACATTTAGATAATCAAACCTAATTAAACACGAGTGGAGCACACTCTATTAATCAACCCAATCAACGAGTTAAGAGGCGTATACTTGCCTCTGTTCGTTGACAGTTTAACAGCATTCCTTACATTCCTTACCTTAAAAATCTTTCTTATCTTCAAATCATGCTCTTCTTCTTCTGAGGTAAATCCAAGGTAAACTCACAGCGTGTCTTCCAAACTTGATGAAAAGCAGAGGAATGATTTCATTCTTTGTTTTAAGATAATGAGGGTGTTTACAGGTGCTCGTTCTTTCACGTGAACGATTTGCATGTGAATCGCTTGTGCGTGCGTGTGTGTGGTCAAATTAGAGGTAATGAGCAGACGCTTGAGAAACTGTACCTCTCCTTGCTTTCATACGGATTACTTAAACAGAGAATATTAGCTTTTAATATGATTCACATCTTTTAAAATAGACACTTCAAGCTTTCTAAAGAGCCTTTCTGTGTGGCAAGTTTCAGAATGAACTTCATACTGAGAGAGGCGGCAAAACACACATCATGTTTATTTTCTTTATTTCACGAAAAGCACAACATTTTGTATTTATTATGAGTGTACACAAATAAAAGAAGACATTTAACAGTTTTGAATGATGTATAACACTTGTCTGTATGACAAAAATCAACCGAGTTATTTGAGTCTCTTTCGCACTGATAAGAAAAAAAGCGAGGTGATTGCGCCTGCGCGACCACCGACCCAAGTTTTTTTTGTTTTTTTTCAGATATACCAGGGTTCTTTGATTCTTACCCAAATCAAACACACCCAAACAAGCCACTCAATGTATTTATGGTTACCAGGAAAGTACAAGCAAAAGTTCAGGGTTAGAACTAAATTCTGCAGGACAGCGGTCCTCCTGGAGGAGGATTGAAATATAGCATTGGCAATGTCAAACTGAGTGATCATGGTTCTGCCTTGCTCCAGGTGCAGGAGCAGTTCCTGGTGGTGCTGGGATTGTGCCAGGAGCCGGAGGGGTCTACCCTGCAACAGGAGGTAAAAGTCTGTCTGTACAATATATCTAGAAGATCATAAAATAAGTGAAGTACAGGGCCTTGTGGATGTAGTTGTCGTCAGTAACAGCCCTTTCCCAAATGACATTCTCAATCTTTGCAGTCTGCCTCCAAGTTCACATTTTTATCGGTCCTAGAACAACTTTCCTGTCAAATAAACATTGTCCTAATCCTAATCCTATTCCTAACCTCACCAGAAAAAAAGGTGTCCTACATGGTAAAATCATGTTCTCCTTTCAGTGACATACTGCCTCATTAATGTTACTGTTGGTAGTAGTGTGCTGCAGAACCCAGTGTAGGTTCAGCTAAAATATGCTTTGACGGCACAAAGCAGGGATCTAGGTAGCACACTTTTGAATGACAGAATGACAAATGGGACACTCTACAGAATATACTAGTCCATTTAATTTGGGACATGGCCAAATTTGTCCATAATGTCCATATCTATAACATTTTTCACATATCTTCCATTACAATGATCATAGAGTCTCAATACATTTATTTCTGCTTTCTTTACAAGGTCTGACACCTGCTCAAGCCAAAGCAGCTAAATACGGTAAGACAGATTTGAATGATTCAGTCTAAGACCAGATTTCCAAAGCATCTTATAATGTATTCTTCTCTGATCTCCTAGGTTTGGGTGGGGCAGGTGGAGCTGTGCCTGGTTTTGGGGGACTGTACCCTGGAGCAGGAGGTGAGTGGGAACAAACAATCAAAACTAATTAGCTTTTTGAGGCACTCAAAAAAGTTTGATCAAGCCACTCAAAAGTTACTGGATGGATTTTAGAGTCTCAGGGGCATTTTTTAAAGTGGTTCACTGCTTATTTTATTAAAATATTTTACAAACATTAAGACATTTAAAAAAAAGATGATCTCAAACAACTTGTGTCTTTTTTCGTAGGTGCAGGTGTTGTGGGGGGAACTGGAGCAATTCCTGGAGCAGTACCAGGGGCTGGAGGTGAGTTTTACATCACGCTAATATTGCATCTGATGAAACCTAAAATTCATGTCTTGAGGTAAAATGTTTGCTAATAATAAAGTTTTAATCTAAAAAAAATAAGGTAAACTATATTAATAATTGTAGAAATTACTTTACCAATTCCTTTTCTTTTAATGTATCCAAGTGGAGTGAAGCCTCCTAAATATAGTAAGAGAAGTATTACAAACAAATATAGTTCCCTTTCAATCAGTCACATTCGGCGTTACGTCGACGCCATCAACATATTGGGATCCCGCCTGGGAGCCTATCATCTGCAAGTGTTAACAGAACGAGCCAATGGACATTGGCGTGCGAGATTTGCATCTCGCACTCCACCCTGCAGCGTGTGTCTAAATAGGAAGAGGATGTACGTACCATTTGCTTTTCGCTTCGGAGCCGAACAGTTCTGTATGTCTCTGAAGAGTGTTGGTTTGCAACGAGCGAGTATGTTGAGCTCTTCTGAAAGAAGCCTCTCACCTGGTGTCGGTGTGACAGTGCGAGACAGCGGTGGTCGCAAGCCTCTAGCGCTCTCAACTGCTGTTTTAACAGCATTTCCTTTTCTTTGATTTTTGGTTGGTTAGAGGGCGTTCATAGTGAGTGCTTCACTATGTGGGCTACACCATCCCCTGCCAGTGTTTGCCGCGGCCATTTCTCCTGTGTTTTTTGGTACCTTAGAGAGCTATTTCCTGAAAGAGTAACACGGGTGTGGCTGCGTCTTTTTCAAGATGTCATATCACCTGTGTGTTTCTGGGTGCGGTCGTTCCCTGGTGCAGACTGACGGTCTCGAAAACTGCATCACGTGTCTGGGCATTCAGCACGCTGAAGCAGCGTTTGTGGATGACTCATGTTCCCATTACGGGAATATGACCATTGCGGTGTTACAGTCGAGACTCCTATACATCAAACAAGGTGGGGTCCCCTTACCTATGCCTCGATCTTGTGCTTCTTTTGGCCAACCCCAAAAGAGGGCTACTTCGACAAATAGCCAGGGTGACTTGAGGATCACAGTGAGGGCTTCTCCGCCCAGTACCCAATCCCAGTGGGCCCCTCACTTCTCTCAAACACCGCAAGCCTCCTTCTGAGAAAGTTGCGTTGCCCGAGCCTGAGAGTTGATGGTTATGCTTGCCTGGGCCACCAAGAAGGTTGGGCTCGAGTGGAATTCTCCACCGTGTCCCGAACCTTAGAGGTTGGACGATTGGTATCTCTAGTCCATTTAATTTGGGACATGGCCAATTATGTCCATAATGTTCATATGTATAACATTTTTCACATATCTTCCATTACAATGATCATAGAGATAATTTATTTCTGCTTTCTTTACAAGGTCTGACACCCGCTCAAGCCAAAGCAGCTAAATACGGTAAGACAGATTTGAATGATTCAGTCTAAGACCAGATATCCACAGCATCTTATAATGTATACTTCTCTGATCTCCTAGGTTTGGGTGGGGCAGGTGGAGCTGGTGTTGTGCCTGGTTTTGGAGGACTGTACCCTGGAGTAGGAGGTGAGTGGGAACAAACAATCAAAACTTACTAGCTTTTTGAGGCACTTGGTAAACTAAATATCCATGAGTACAACTGTATATTCTTCCTTCTCGTCAAATCTCAGATGGCAGTTATTGGCTTCAATATTAGCTGCTGAGTTTTTCTCCTTTTATCAGTTCAATTAAAATTTGTGCCACTACCTTGGATTTTGATTAAATAAAATAAAATAAAAACTGCTCCTGCAAATAACAAGGACAGACTAGCTGCCCAAGATCAAGCCACTCAAAAGTTACTGGATGGATTTTAGAGTCTCAGGGACATTTTTAAAGTGGTTCACTGCTTATTTCGTTAAAATATTTTACAAATATTAAAACATTTAAAAAAAGATGATTTCAAACAACTTAGGTGCAGGTGGTGTACCAGTTGGTGGAGTAGCGGGGGGAGCTGGAGCAATTCCTGGAACAGCACCAGGGGCTGGAGGTGAGTTTTACATCACGCTAATATTGCATCTGATGAAACCTAAAATTCATGTTGTGAGGTAAAAATGCTGCAAATAATAAAGTGTTAATCTAAAAAATATATATATGAAGGTAAACTATGTTATTAATTGTAGAAATTACTTTACCAATTCCTTTTATTTTAGTGTATCCAGGTGGAGTGAAGCCTCCTAAATATGGTAAGAAAAGTATTAATTACAATTTATAGGTGCATGACTTAATTCAGAGATTGTATGTACAGTACAGGCTTTAGTTGACTGGGGAGCAAGGATAACAGCAAGAACTTGGCGTAATGGGCTGCTAGTGATCTTTGATCTTGCTAGTACCTATATCTTGCCAGTGTTCTATGAAGAACCTTTAAGTGTCATGTTAATACCCTGGTACACTAAGATAGTAATCATTAAGTACCATGGTATGTTTTACTGTACATCAGAGCATCATGGTTTGCCATGATATATTTTAGAGAGTATGATAATCAGAGTATAATTTTCTAAAAATAAAGTCCAAAAATGAATCTGTTCACATCACAACAGTAAACAGTAAAAAGTGCTATGCTGAATTAGCATGCTCACAGCCTTTTTACCAGACATTATGTGTGCTATAATAAAAACTTCAGAAATAAAATTACACTGATTGGCTGCCCATGACTTGTCTGTAGGAGGAGCAGGAGGGGCTGGTGTTTTCCCAGGCTATGGTTCTGTTGCTGGGATCGGAGGAATTCCTGGAGCTGTGCCTGGGGCTGGAGGTGCATATGTTGATTTGTCTCAATTTCTCACAACTGTTGTTTGTTATTTAAGCTCATTTTGTTTCTCGATGTAGCTTATTTTTGGTTAATATTTCGTAACAGTGATCAATGTTTTCAGGGCTAGGAGCTGGCGTCAAACCTCCTAAATATGGTATGGGTTTGACTCTTTTCTTAGACACTGTCTAGAGTGCATTGGCAATGCTCTGTAAGATAAATAGATTGCACTTTTTATTGTGCCATATATTTATGCTGGAATGTTGTTTGTAATAGACAATTATTGTGGTGATATTATAATCTGAACTATTTAAGTTACTACCCTGTACTGTCAGTAGAGTATTGCTTGGTCAAAGATTATGCTGTTGTGGCCTTAGGAGTACCTGGAGGAACAGGTTTCGGAGTCCCCGGAGGAGTCCCTGGAGGAGTACCAGGAAGAGTACCAGGAGGAGTACCAGGAGGAGTACCAATAACTGGAGCTGGAGGTATCACTGCTTTATTCTTCAAAGCATGATGGAAAAACTGAATTAGCTGACATGTTAGACATAATCATTTTTTGAGATTTTGGATGAAAGTGCATGGGCTTCAGCATTGAATCTGTATTAAATTGAATCGTAATGCTCATCTGTTTATATTTGTGTGTTTAAGGATACCCTGCTGGTGCCAAAGCTCTTAAATATGGTATTTATATTAGCTGAGTATTTATATATAAACCAGAGATTAGGAACATTGAATTGTCTGCTCTTAATCAAAATTCTTCATCTAGGTTTGGGTGGTGGTGGTGGTTTACCAGGAGGGACTGGATTTGTGCCTGGGCTCCAGAGACCAGGTACTGTAATATTAGGCAATATTAATATAACAGCTGTTTACATTGTGAGTAAACAAGGCAAATGACAAATGGCAAATGACATTACTAAGTTTGAATTGAGGTGAACAACAAAGTTTTCATTTAGAGAGATTATATATGATTTCTGTATTCAAGCTTGCCTAGCCATATAATTTTTTTTTTCTTCTTTAATATCTGAAGAGTCTGTTGCAACATCAAATAAATAGCTTGTTAAATTACTTCAGACTTTGAAAGCATGAATCCATTTTTTTTTGTACTGTAACCATGTTGCTTGAAACAGATTGGATTTGGATGTTTGAAGATTTAGCTCATGTTCCATTAATTGGAAACATGACTGAGCATGTTTGTCTCATTAATACTACATGGCTTCCCTCATATTAAGTTCGCTGCTGTGAAAGTATTTGGCACCAATATGTTGTATGGGTTATGGGACTGGAGCTGGGGCCAGACCCTTAAGTAAGGTAAGAACAGCCCCTGGATATTATACTCAGGTGTAGCAAATTGTGAACCTTTTTGTGGCAGTGTCTCCTGCCAAGGACACTTGAGGTGATAGGCTGGAGTGACTTGCTGGGGGGAGGGATGAAGTCGCTGCCGTCCGCCTGGAAAGTCACTCCATCCCATCGAGTGTCCATGGAGGCAGGCTCGGATGGAACCCGTGTATGTTCAACATAACTTTAATCACAGATAAATATAAACAAAACGAAAGTGAAGTGGCAGTCCCTCACAGATGACTGCCACATAAACTAAAACAAAACAACACATAAAGTCCAGGCTTGGTCCTCTCTCACCTTCCACTGTCGTCCCTCCTCCTTTTATCCTTCCGGAGCTCATTCGTGTGACTTGAGACCAGTCATCACCACTGGCATTACTCCGTTTCCACGGCTCTCGGCCCTACCCTGCTTGTCACACTGTTAAAAGCTCATACCTCCAAACAATACAGGTGTACAAAGCAGGACTATTTGTTTAGTTCTGTGGCACGTTTGTGACTTGTAATGAGCAAATAGAATATGAATTACATTAAGTGAAAATAAAGTAAACTAAAGCAGTGTTGGCAAATTGCGGTTCCGCTGTAGACGACTGAGATGGTCTATTCGCTACTTTTGTCTAAGTAAACTGCTAACTGCTGACTATTTTTCTGAACATCTAGTTACAAGTGAAAATGTGTTGATAGCAAGACCCAAAGAGTAGTTACAGAGCCTTGAAATTTGGAAATGTTCTATTATTTATAATGGTTTTTAAAATTTTGGTTTGCTAAGATTTTTGCAATACCTCAATTTTTAGTTTGCCAGTTACAGACTGTTACAGCCATGACAGCATGACCTTTCTTCAGTCTAATAGCATTTGTGCTTTCATTAGGTTTGGGCGGAGCTGGAGGAGTCCTAGGTGGAGTTGGAACAGGAACTGGATATCCCATTGGAGGTGAAATTATTACATTTTCAAATATTCAACCAATAAAGTACACTACAAATTTCATCCCTGTGAGACAACAACATGATGTGCCGCAATACGTCGAGTTCTAAACTAGCTAAGAATCATAGCCTTAAACTTGATGTAAGCAGAGACTGACACCTTCTGGAGTGAGACAAAAGAGGTGTAACATGCAGTCTGACTCTTGGGTTCATTGAAAACCAAACGTGACAATCTGCAATCTGTATTGTTTACAGTGGATTTATTGAGCAAGCAGTAAGGCCACTTAAAAGAGCATTCTTCAATCTAGAGATGACAAGAGTTTGGACAAGGAGTTCAGACAGAAAGGGTCTGATCTTATTATATTGTTAATGAGCCTAGATCAGGGGTGCCCAACCCTGCTCCTGCCGATCGACTGTCCTGCACAGTTTATCTCCAACCCTAATCAAAAACACCCGAAGCAACCAATTAACGTCTTTAGGATCGCTTGAAAATTAAAGGCAGGTGTGTTTGATTAGGGTTGGAGATGAACTGTGCAGGACAGTCGATTGGCAGGAGCAGGGTTGGGCACCCCTGGCCTAGATCAATGATGATGCTGTGTTGAATTATACAGGCCAGAATGACAAGGAGCTCAGTCTTCACTAGGCTGAGTTGGAGGTGGTTTTGTTGCATCCAGGCTTAGGCAAGTTAAGATGCAGCCATTGTGTGATCATCATACTAGGACGAGAAACAGAGCTGCATGTCATCAGCATAACAGTGGAAGGAAAATCCATCTGCCTGGATGATAGGTCAGTGCTGGTGTGTATATGAAGAAGTAGAGAGGGACAAGCATCGAACCCTGAGGTACCCTGTAGTTAACTGATGTGATTTAGACAGGTCCAGCAGAAGTGGATGATTTCCCACCAACCAAAGGCTAATAAATAGCTATATTCTTCCCTGAATGTCTGCCTAAAGAATTGTTGTCTAGCAGAATAATCTACTAGAGGAAAATGATAAATGATTTTTGAAGATGGGGAGAATACGGTCAAGGGGCAGGTGGTAGGAGAGATATTTAGAAGCCTCTGTGACAGGAGAGAAAAGAGGAGAGCCACAGTTGCATTTGTGTGGTATACTAGGCGAGTTGCATTTGTGTGGTATACTAGGCGAGTTGCATTTGTGTGGTATACTAGGTAGTTATGAATTTGTTATGCTGAGAATTGATTGCTAATGACTATAACCTTATCTAAGAAATACTACAAAGGTAAAGTCATTACCCATTATGCTACAAAATAATGAAATATTTTCTCAATTGTGCAGCAATGTAAACATTGATTTAATATTTTCTCAGGATATGGAACCGGGGCAAAACCACCTAAATACGGTAAATGGTTTTAATTTTTAAAAACAAACAGGAATTTCAACACATTAGATCAGGGGTCTCCAAACTCGTTCCTGGAGGGCCACTGTCGTGCAGAGTTTAGCTCCAACCCCAATTAAACACACCTGAACCAGCAAATCAGTGTCTACCTAGGCCCAGTAAGACACAGGCTGAATCCGAAATCGCCCCCCATATCCTCAAATAGGGCGTTATTTGAAGGGACAGCCATTTGTAGTGGTGTCCGGAACCACAGTGGACATTATTGAGTGCACTTATTCAATCCCACATTGCACTGCAATAACGAGTGTACAACCGATGTACGCTCAACGGCTGTCCGAATTCGCTCACTCCTTTTCATTTACTCCTTCAAGTGAACAGTATTAGGGGACTAACTTAGGGAGTAGTGAATGAGTGTTTAGGGGGTGATTTCAGATTCAGCCTGCCTTTTACTGGGCATGTGTTAAATTGGGGTTGGAGCTAAACTCTGCACGACAGTGGCCCTCCAGGACCGAGTTTGGAGACCCCTGCATTAGATAATCTCTAGACCAGGGGCGCCCAATTCTGTTCCTGGAGGGCTAGCTTCCCACAGAATTTGGTCCCAACCCTGCTCCAACTCACCTGCTGGTTGTTTCTAGTAATCCACCTTAATTAGCTAGTTCAGGTGTTTGATACTGAAATCAATGTTTAATAAAGTCAGCATGAAATAAAAATTCTCTGTTTGTTAAATGCATGTTATATTGTGAATGGTTTGTTGGCTTATATGTTTTATTTTTTGAAAATACCTTTTTAATCAAAATGTAATAACTCAAAACCGGTCCCGAGGACCCACAGCTCTGCATATGAACTGTGTGTGTCAGATAAGAGATGTGACAAAATGTGCAGAGCTGTGGGTCCCCAGGACCAGGATTGAAAACCAGTCATAACTGGATCTTCCAGTGAAAACGTCTCTCTGGTGACGTATGCAGGACTTTTCTAAACATTTGGTTCTCTTAAAACTCACTCACGCTAATCTTCCTTCAGTTTTATGTGCCATGCCCACATCCAATCAACAATGATGTATAAAAAGCAAGTTCCCATCCTACAATTTTTTTTTTCTCCTTTGATAATACGTTACACTCAGATAAACATCACAATATGGAGGAAAAGATCTGTAGCTACTTCAGTTTCATCACGATTTTAATGACAAATTTAATGTGTAGGTGTTCCTGGTGGAGTACCTGGCGGAGTACCTGGCGGAGTACCTGGCGGAGTACCTGGTGGAGTACCTGGCGGTGTACCTGGTGGTGTTCCGGGTGGAGTACCTGGTGGTGTACCTGGAGGTCTCCATTAATTTTCTTTTCACTGACAGCTGCACCATTTAATCAAGACATTTATTGCTTAAAGATTACTGCTCACTTTTGCTTAAACTCTAAAAAGTCTTTAAAGGTTTAAATTAAACTGAATTCTCAGAATAATAAGCCAAGCATTATATAATCATAAATCGGGATCTAAAATATTAGTTCTATAAATTGAATTTTTGCCATTACAGGGTACCCAGCAGGAGTTAAACCTCCAAAATACGGTGAGAGACATTAACATTTTGTACCTTTATGTTTTTTTTTTTGCTTAATAAATGTTTACACAAAAACAAATAAATACCACTTTTGAAATTTGTTTAAAATCATTTCTAAGCTCAAGTTAAAGCTCTTTCTTCTAGCCCTTCCCTACGGACATCAAGTCAAAAAAGTTTTCCCGTAATAGCGTAAAGATTATATAGGCAAACTCTTAATTTTAAATAAGAACCACAGTGATTTTTAACTAAAAGTACAAGTTGGCTACAGAGAAAAAGAGATGTTAGTACAAACTAGTTGGCACTGATTAGAATGGTGACACGGTTTGCCTGCAGGAGTTATTGGAGGTGCAGGAACGGTACCTGGTGCAGGAGCACCACTGCCTGGGACAGGATTGACACCAGGAGGTAACGATTCAACTGACCCATGAACAGGTCACTGTCAATGTGAGATAATAATCAGCAGGTTATCAATCATTGAGACTTATTTAATTGTTTGCAGGATATCCTAGTGGAGTCAAACCTCCTAAAACTGGTATGATAGTTCATATACATTATAGCTTCACATACTGCTCCATCTAAACCCGTGTTCACCTGTCTTTTGTCATGTCCTTTAATAAGGAAATGGAACATAACATATAGCTGGTTTCTTCCCAATGTGTGCTAGGTGCTGGGATCACTGGAACTGATATAGCAGTTCCTGGTGCAACACCTGGTGGTGACGTGGTGGTCGTACCGGGTGGCACTGGGGTGCCCATTGCACCAAGTGGAAAACCAGGTACGAAAAATAGCCTTACTCAAACAAATGCCATGAAGCACAAAGTATATCATGCTTGAGTTGCAGTAAAAATGAGTTAATTTCACAGCAAAGCTTCCGATCCAGACCCCCTCAGGGACTGATGTACCAGGTAAGTACAAAATGGCGACCTCTGTGTACTCTCACTCAGTTACATTTTTTCATCTGTTGTCATTAAATTGTTGTCTGTTGTCAATCAGCCAGTGTAAATTATAGTACACTAATGTCAAAGATAATAGCATAAAGTATTTTATTGTGGCCAAGAACTGCCGACTAGGACAGGAAGAGACAGTCAGACTGGCATCTGACCAGTCAGTTTTGTGTGTGTGTGTGTGTGAGAGAGAGATAGAGGAGAGAGACATTTGAGAGGCAGCTTGTCAGAGCCGAGACTCGAACAGCGTGAGAGTCTGAAAATGTGAGTTACTGGGGAGATTGTGAAGCACTAGAGAATACTTACACAGGCAGATGGCTTCAGGACAACTAAACACCAAATAAAGAAACTAGAGCTGCGTCCAAAATCGCTTACTGTCTAGAAGGTACAACATTTGGTTTGAAATGAACTTCGTGACTGCTAAAAAAGTTCTATATAGTATATGGGTACTAGTGTGAATGAAATTCAGATGTACTATATCCGCCATGTTGTTATGTGGCATTTGGTATCAGTTGCATCGCTTCACTGCCAATTACAAATCCTCTCCTGTGGCCTAATAGGATAATGAAGTGTCCAGTATATGCACACTTTTCGCCTACAGTTTTATGAATACTATCAAAGTCCTTTTAGGCAAGTCGTGCCACTTGGCCGCCATCTTGGCAACGCCTTCGGGCAGCTATTTCGGACTAACAAGACCAGGCTCCTATCTAAATGAATGGGCAGATAGTCAGAACTGCACTTTCACTGGTCACTGGGACATAAAAACTGCATGTATAGAAACAGCAGTAAAATATGATAAAAATCGCTGAAAAAGTTTGATGACTTTGCCCCAAAATAAGGTTTAAAACGCCCTTTCCCCCACAGGTTATACTTTTACTACGCATGCGCAAGGGTTCACGCTCACGACACCAACTTCATTGACGTCTCTATCCAGATGCCGGTGTTGTGCAAGCACTTAAACAATTATATGTATTTAAATGTCTGAAACCTAAAATAAACATTATGTGGTTAAAAACACTAAACAGTTGTGATATAGCCTATGACAAGCGCTGAGCGCGTCCGTCTTTGGCTCAGCCATAGATATCATATAAAGGCTAGATGTCTCGTCCGCGCTGCTGGCCAATGGAGCTCGACATCCGCACACGGCGGCCATCTTACGACAGGGTGCTCGCTCACTCATAACATGGTGCATGTACTTTTAAATAACCATAACTTGCTCAATTTTCTACCGATTTTCAAACGGTTTGGTTTGTTATAAACGTCAGAGATGTAGCTATTATACTGCATACATATGAATAATTATGTTCAAAATGTTTAAGCATTCAGAATTATAGCCACGTTAATAACGTTTGTAAGAAACCAAACCGTTTGTAAATCCGTCCAGATTTCAGCGAGATAAGAGGATTTGTGTGCGTGCTGCTCACTCACCTTAATTCACAGAGCCCTGTCCTAAGATGGCCGCCGGTGATGCCGGAAGTGACTCCGCCTTAAGACATCTAGCCTTTATATGATATCTATGGGCTCAGCGCCAGCCACAGCGCGAAAGCACAGGTTGAATATGGCAGTTATGTCACGTCACTGTACATTCGCTCCTTAGTGGTTAGCTGCTGACTGTTAAAAGCAGATGATTGGCTTTCCAGCGGGAGGGGCGGGACATATGCATACAACCGCCATCTTTGCCGTTACGGGTTTTCCTTATATAGTTGTATTGAGGATTGAGGAAGTGGCATGTCTCTTATATAAATTGTCTCTGATACTATGCATTTAGACATACTACTCCACTCACATACTGTTCTTCATTGTAGGAGACAGATGCTGAATTTAGAACCTAGTACACATACTACTTTTACCATATCTTTGTATGGTAAGAGTAGTATACGGTTCTGAATTCAGCAAGAGCCACTAAAATACACACAGCTGACTGAGACAGGTAAAGACAATAACACTAACTACAAGTTGTGGGAACAAGACATGAGGGCGCAATGAGGAACTTTAGAGGCTGAAAAAGCAACACAACAAAACCAAGTACTGACACAGCTAGCTCTGAATATGCCACAATAATGGGAAAAAATCAAGTAGTATCTCAGTCAAGTAATGGTGCAGCGGTTTTCTGCAAATTGTTGTACAGACAAATAATAGTAATTGATTTGGGGTCAGAATTGTAGTCCTTTAAAAATATGTAGCCTATATATAATTTTATGGACATAATCTTAAATGAAATAAAGTAGCCTCAGGCCGTATCCAGATCTGATGAAGGACCTTCGCCTGGACCCGATGACAACGCAGTGCTGAAGTGCTAACTAGTCTCTCCCTATGGAGGATCCCTTTACCACTCTACAGATAAAGCGTTGTCGGGAAACTCAATTCGCGTATCTACCCCGAATTGATAAAATAAAATAAAATTCTGTATCAAAAATTATAAGGAAACACCAGTACTTTGTTTAGGCTTGGTTTGTAGGGAATTACAAACCTGCGCACATATATTCAAACGTACATAACTATAGAACCAATTCTTAATGTGCATGTGAACGCCATCAGCGTTTCTCACAGGTTCGCGTTTAAAGTCTGTGTAGAGAGAATGGTGTCGTCTTAGCGGCCCCTAATTTAATAACAAATGATCGTTGCGACGGAAGCGAATCAATCATAACTAACCTTAGCTGGAAAATAACTTTACTAAAGAACCGCTATAAAGCCAAAACAATCTCTGTTAGTAACAGAGATTGTTTTGGCTTTATAGCGGTTCTTTAGTAAAGTTCATTTAAGATTAACAGACTGTTAATTATACGTTTATCTCTGTAAAGCTGCTTTGAAACAATCTACATTGTTAAAAGCGCTATATAAATGAAGATGACTTGACTTGACTAGCCTACACACATTTCTCAATAACATCCCCTTTACGTGACAATATGTGCCTCTAAGGGTATGTTTACATGACAACAATATGCTGAAATCGGAGAAGTTTTTCCTTTGAGTTTTCTACATACAGATGACACCATTTTCAAAACGATCCCCATTTACACGGATCAGCGAAAAAGACTACAAACGCGTTTGCGTTTTGGGATGATCTCAACTTTTTGAGAATTTAGGACAGAAATATATCATTATTACAAAGAATTCACACTTCTAGAAATAACATTATGAAACAATATATTAATATTGTTGACTAGATCGGGGGTTTTCAAAGTCTAAGACAGTCGGCCTCCCTTTTGACACAACTTACCTTTTAAAAACTTGTGGAAATAAATCAGATATAAATTAGATATGTGCCAATGCGACTGTCATGTAAATAGGCAGATCGGATTTTCTGAGGCATTACGTCTCCGCGGTTTAATGACGAGAGAAACCCCGACGCGCTTCTGCAAAGGGACAGATGGCCCGACGAAACGTCGTGTCGTCGTAGGAGAGGAATGTGGACAAACGATGACACAACATATCAAAGGTTGGCTTGCTCATCCTAAAATTTCGGACCGATCGCTCCTCGTTAAAGCCAATATTTAAACAGAATATGCTCCCACCAGTCCTGAGATCTCTCTCGCACACAATAACAGAAGCATTATGCGCAATGAGGATGGCACTTTTCGTCCTCCTCCGCCTCAAAATCATGGTGATGTTTGGCGAACTTTGCTTATATCGCAGAGGCAGAGCATCAAGCATATTTCATGTTCGTCCATCTGTGCAAGAGAATTTAACCCTTTAAGCACGCGCGATGTTTCAGATAGTATGGCAAGTGTAAACACATGAATCGGATACAGTTGAAAGAACGTGCAAACGGACGGTAAATTGGGCATCAAGACCTGCAGTGTAAACGAATCCTTATTTTCAGAATAATAATAATTTAACTTTTTTAAATTGATTAATTTAAACTTCTAATTTGTACCACTCTCCGCGCCTCCCCTGGCATGCTCTGGCGCACACCACACACTTTGAAAACCCCTGGACTAGATATAACACCATAACATGGTGTCTAGGTTTTGTTACTTCTGTTATTTTTGTAAGAGTAGAGATAGTGAGATAGTATTTCCACAAACAATGGTGACTATTACTGTATCTGTATAAACATCTGTCAGCTTGCTGGTATTTTCCTTTTCCCCCATCTATCAAACTGAGCCCTACAAATAACGATAACCATAATAATTGATAGCTGGTTTCTTTCATCTCCTCCACAACTGCACCCTGTTACGGCCTCTAAGCTAGTCACCTCTATGCTGCCTGTCTTTGAACTGCAAGAGTTGAAGGTGGAACATGTTGTTTCTTGGCAGGACCGACAGCTATTGTAGCCACTGGCAAGGCCCCTGAGCTCAGTAAGATCTACTGTATTGCATGTGCAAATGTCTTGTCTAAATGTAGCGGAACTCAATTACCGTTTAGCTCTGGCTTTAATTCTCTTTCGCCTTCCATCTAACCTCGCTGCTATCTGCGCTTGAGTTTGCAGGTCTGCGTTTTCTCAGATGTGTTACTCACAATCTGTACCTGTAGCAGGACATGGTCCAGTGATGTTTTGTGTCTTCAAAACACAACATGCACACTAAGTATTAAGAAAGAACACGATCAGTTCCGAGCAGGGACCAAAATTAACTCTCATCAAGCAGCAAATGTGAGCAAAAATTGGCTTCTGCAGTTGAAGAGTGACTTTATTAGGAACTGCAACATTATATATGGTTTAAATCTAATTCAAATCGGAGACAAAACTAACTGTCATGAGCGACGCCAGTGGGACAGTAACCATTGAGCATTTTTCTGGGATCAGTTTTCTTTTTCTCCAGAACTGGTGACACTTGTGACACAAAATCATATCTGAGATAGAGACTGCATCATCTTGAATATGGCACTGCAAGTGACACAAATATATAAGGAAAAGTCAGCTAAATGATCCCAATGTCATTCTGACAATTTTAATGCAAAATGCAGTTTCATGCAGTTTCATTAAGACATTTCATGGGCAATCATTCTTCTCAATTCACCCTCCATTGGCAGGTGAGGCAAAATGTTAATTTTGGACCCTAGTTCAAAGTCTTCTGTGCACTAAATTAAACTTCAGAAACTTGTTTGATATTGAGACTCATTCAGAATCTGTTTGTTCAACTCTTGATGGATCATTCTCAGGATGCTGTGCCATTTGACAATGTGCTTTTTAATCACATATTATAATAGAAGATAATAACATTTCTCTTTTAAAACACTTTTTGTACCAACCCTGTTACTACCAAAATAGTGTGTGGTTAAAAGGTTAATAGCTGACAACTATATTTGCACCACACCTTTATATTTACATTCTGTGCTTTGTGTTAAAAAACAACTTTTGTTTCTATCTTTCTGATCACTGTTAAGACTGACCATGCCAATATAAGTGTAACCATAATGAAATGCTGACGAAGACTGTAAGAGAAACTTAAGATGAACCATGTTGTTAAAAATATATTTTTTAAAAAAGACATCATTTGAAATATTGCAGCATAACAGTCTTGAACAAAAAGTGCAGGGACAAAGACTGTATTTTCTCAGAAAATGCATTTTATAAACACACAGACAGTGATATTTTTTCATTTGAATAAAAGCAAAATGTAGGTGGAATTTGTTTTGTTTAAATTTAAAACCCAATACAATTTTGTGGTTATGAATGGGCTTATGTTTATTAAAACTTTAGCATCTGCAATGTTATTTTTCCTGTTAATGATCATTCAGTCATGGCCATTCAAAATGCACTGTTTCCTGAGAATGATATTCATTGTTATAATGTTGCTTGTGTTTCTGTCTGGACTCATCTGACTGTGTATATATAAGCTTATAATCATGGTCTGTTGTGTTACTCAGGTGGTGCGCAGAGAGTGCCTGGTGGTGCTGGTGAGTACATGCAGTTTCCTCAATCTACAGCGTTAGACACTGCACAGGTGTGGCTTGTCTGGAATTATATGTCCTGGGCTTCAGATACATTGGTCACCCTGAGCCGTGATAGCAGTTGGGATGGCGTCCTTTAAAAGAATGTATCATTCCCTATCAAACCCCAGACACTCCATGTTTATCTTGATGGTTGCCAAGTTTTCTTAGAATCACCGAATGAAAAATATTCAGGAATTGAAGACAAAATTCACAGCCCAAAGTTGTATAGTCGTGTACCGTCTCTACAGTCAAGGAAAATACAAAATGTTCAGAAAACATAATCCACAGGACAATTATGTCAGGTTTTCTGGAAGAAAGATAGACACATGTGAAATGTGGAAGGCACAAAACACACTGGCAAAGAAACTGAGCAAAGGGAGGAGAATATAAAGTGGAGGGATCAAGAGAAAAGTGAGAGATAATGAGTGACGATCGAGCGGTCTCCACTTGGAGAGGACGAAAACAAAAATAAAGAAGAGATCAAAGAGTCCTGACAAATATATGTATTTTCTTTTTATTACGTGCATTTCTTGGATGCATCACTAGAGGGCAGTGTAAAATCACTTGTGACCTGAAATATCACTGTCCTCATAATATCTGTGTGATTTCAAGAAGAAAAAACCCCTGATGAGTGTGATGAGGCTGAGGTTTTTAACCCTGAGAGATCAAACAGTTAATGGCCAACCATTAACAAATGGCAATGGCAAACTAAACAATTGTCAAGGTTTTTTTTTTTTTTTTTTTTTTTTTTTTTTGGACACGCACTATGGTAATTCCTCTGTACTATAGTCTAGTACAGTACCATGATATTGCCATCTGATATTACGTATAGTCTCCCACAATACTTTTGGTGTAAGGGTAAAAAAAAGTCCTGATGTACAAGCTCATCAAACAGAGTTTAACTGTAGCAACAACTGTTGCAAAAAAGAAACATTCAATCTAAGTAAAACCCAGGAAGGGAAATGGGGAATGGAAAAAAGTGTGGGACACACATGCATCCCAAGTACAGTTTATACACAAACAACAAACACATAAACTTCTGAACTTTTGTGTAAATATGCTGAAATATTAACAAAACCCTTAAAGGCTATGTCATAGGACACTACATTTGACTTCAGTGTAAAGTACACTTTTGTGTTTGCAGGTCCTGGTGGGGTTTACCCCTATGGCTATGGTAAATATTATTAGTCCATCATTAAGGACAAAAACGAATTAAAGACTTACCAAAGTTAAAGTCATGCTGAATGTTTCTTCCTCCTGCTGTTTAAGGCCCATTTGGCACTGGAGCTTCTGGAATCGGAACTGGTGTGTTACCTGGAGCCAAACCTCTGAAAGCCCCTGGTAAGATTGAAGTTTTTAAGTACCTTTGCTGCTGATTACTAACCAAGTTTACATGCACAAAGATATTCCGCTACTGGAATTATGTGGTCAACATGTTTACCTGACTGCCATAAGCCTGTGCATATGCCTGTGTTAATTGAAATTCTTGGTTAATGTAAACATCTTAAAGTCCCCCTGTGGTCAATCATTTTCTAAGTAAAACCCAGGAAGGGAAATGGGGAATGGAAAAAAGTGTGGGACACACATGCATCCCAAGTACAGTTTATACACAAACAACAAAACTTAAAACTCATCTTTGATCACCAAAATTACATATTTAAGCGTTTTTTCCTGAAAAAAAAAAAAAAAAAAACCTTCATGCCTTAAAATAGCTTGAATGTAACTCGGCACCCTTCCCTCATTTAGTATACGCAGTTCTATGTATATGCAAATGAGCCCCCCCTCCACTCACTCACTCAGCTCAGAGATCCACTGGTTGACGATCACACGTTGATCTGATTGGTTACAATGTAGTTTGTGACGTCAGAAACACCAGCGATTTCAAAGCGTGTTTTTGAGACTGTCTTTGGTTCACTGCAGTTTTAAGGAGAAAATACTCAGCAATGGTGTCGACTTATGAACTTACACATGGTTTGTCTTAAAGCATATTAAAAACACCACATAGACATATGAACAACATTAAATGCTGGATTCATCATTGTGAATGTAAACGTGTGCATGTATTAATTTAATCAGAGAATGCTAATCGCCATATGTAGAGGAATATCTGCTGCACATGCAAATATATTATATTTTGGAATAATATCGTGAAACTTATTTGGAAAATTATGTCCATGCAAGTATAGAAGAGGTCTCCAATCTGAATCTTTGCTTTCCTGTAGCTCAAACAGTAGAGTGTTGGCGCTTGCAATGCCAAAGTCATGGGTTTGATTCCCAGGGAAAGCAAGAACTGATAGGAATGTAAATGTGTACTTTGAAATGCAATGTAAGTCACTTTGGATAAAAGCGTCTGCCAAATACATAAATGTAAATTAATCTCACTGTATGCCACTATGCCGACTCCTAGTTAACACTGTGTGTGTGTGTTTGGTCCAGGTGTTGGAGGAGCAGGCACTGCTGCAGGTGTTGGCGGGGCAGGAGGTGTTCCTGGATTCATACCTGGAGCAGGTGAGCTGTCATGCAAATCCACATTACTTGATACCTGATCACTGTTGCACAGAAGAAGACTTCTGTAGAAGTCTGTGCAGTTAGTTAGTGACGGTAGGAAACAGATCTAAGCATCAGTGCCTTCCCACATAACAACATTATGACGCCACAGATCCGGCCCACATCTGGCACATGTGGAAAGATGATCTGGCCCACATGCAGCGTGGAATGACGGCCCTTGTGTGGCTCACTCCTGTTTGCCAGATCTGGGCCACAAGCAGGCCATAGCAATGCCACATGTAAGCCAAGAGCAAAGAACTAAACCAGAACTGGACCTTATCTGAGCCACAAAACCTGTGTATATTAAATATTGAGTCATTCAGCCTTAATAAGCCTGTTAACAAGCAGAATCACTGAAGGAAAGACAAGCAGAAACACAAGAACGTCAACTGACTTCCAGCCGCAGCCTTAGATTAAATCAACTGAAGAGAAAAGAAGACATTAAATCTGTGAAGATCTCAGCAGAGGAGGATTAAACAACTCCACAAACAGCATTACCAGCTTCACTTATTACTAACCAGACTGACTTTATTTCTGTTGAACGTCTACAGAAGTTATTAAGAATTAACAGGGTTTAACTCTCATGTGTTTCATTCAAAGTCACCATACCAGTGATTAGTGTTTACTTTAGTTGGGCTCTTAGCTCTTATTATAACTTTAGTCTTTTTTTGACTGCTATGACAGTCTCTGTTTACAAAGTTTCTGGCAAACAGGAGGAGTGAGCCCCCCAAGGGCCGTCATTCCACGCTGCATGTGGGCCAGATCCTCATTCCACATGTGCCAGATGTGGGCCGGATCTGGGCCGTCATAATGTTGCTATGTGGGTTGGACATGATGTCTTACACAAAGGTGTCAAGAGTGAAGAGTATGTCACCATATCCTGGATCAATTACCGAGGAGCATTAGAGAGACAGCATTCATTCATGTAGTGTTAAAGTGATAGGCAGGCTTGGAAGACAAGGGGCTGTCTTTGCTAGATGGTGTTCTTTCATCCAGGCTGAAATGTCTACTAGGTAAGCCAAGATCTGTGCAGCCACACTAGGATTTTCAGACTGGGACGATAAGATGAGCTGCATGTCATCGCTGTAGGCGAAAATAGGTCTCTGGGATGTTGTGTATATCAGGAATAGGAGGGGGCCAAGCATCGAACCCTGAAGTACCCCAATCCCAGTGGATAGTCAATGTAATTTAGACTTCCCTTCAAGATACCACAAAGGATCTACTTGTGAGGCAGGACTCAAAGCAGAAGACTGTAGCTCCTGCGATGCAGAGTATCGAGAGGATAGGTAGGATTGTCCTGTTTTTTTGTCAAGATTAAAACATTTTCACCATAATTATTTTATATTGCAAATGTGACATTTTACGTTAAGATTCAGCAAACCACACAGTACCAACATATCACGTACAACAGTGCAGTGACTGCTTTGGTAGCAAACCAATGGTATGTTTGTTTCCTAGTAATCTGAACACCAGACAGAAAGTGTAAGAATAATGTAGGAAATGACATCAGTTGTGATGTCCTCCACACGTACAGCCTTGATTCTGTTAAGTGACAAACACTGCCAAAGCCAGTTTCTCTCAAAATAGTGAACACTCACTTGAAATAGCTTTCCTTGTGTTACTGGACTGTTGTGAAAGACATTGAGATCATCTTGTTGCAGGTGGAGGGTATCCAGCAGGTGTTGGAACTGGAGCTAAACCACCTAAACCAGGTAGAACAATGAACTATACTCAAACATATCCACGTTCCACAACATGGCTCCACACCATAATGCCGCAGTGTATTTCAAAAGCATTGCCAAGTTCATTTTCAGAGATCCCCCCCCCCCCCCCAGAACAAATGTACCCCCCATGGCTATAGATGTATTAATTAACTGCACATTTTCTCCACTGGGGAATTGTAGTGGATATAAGGAAGTGCAAATAACAAATACTGAATTTTCACTGTTTTCCGTCTCTAAAATTGTGTGCGCTAAGATTGTGTTGAGTATATTTACCATCTTATTCTATTAACAGGCTACGGCTCTTTGGGTACAGGATATGCACAGCCAGGTAAGGCCCAGCATTAATGCTACAAAGAATGATTGAGGAGAATAGTTATATATTTTCAATCAACAAAAAACTTGAAGTGGACCTGTACGCACCACTCTGCCAGTTATATGCTATTCTGTTAACAATACCAGCAAGGATTTTCCAGTACCAGCTGGTCTTATGACATGTCGGTTCTCTTTTGACACCAGAATCCTCCCGTCCTCCTCATTACACATATACATACACACACTTTTCTGTATTCACTCTCTCTTTCATACACACACACACACTGCAGTGAGGCTGGGATTTGTCTGCATTAATCCTGTGAGCCCTCGTGTGATTTGGTGTCACTGTGTTCCTTCTAGCACCATCCTTTCAGAACAGATTCCCAAATTTGCTTCTCTGATTATGCAAAGACACTGCATCCAGCAAACCCGGCAAAATCCATCTGTCAGAATACTTGCTGTAGAGAAGAGTCGCAACAAAACTTCTCTGATGTTTCTCCTGAGAAAAAGACCGAAATACTCTCACGCTTTCAGAAGAGATCTCAACAATCTCAATCTTTGTTTACATTTGCCAAGATACTAAAGTCTTTATACAAGATTACAAATTATAATCTTAATCTATATTAATCCCACCTTTTGATAAATACTGTGTCTTAGATAAACTGAGTTGCACAACAAAATCTTCGAATCTTTCCTTCCTACAGGTGGTGCAGTTCCAGGAGGATATCCACAAGCATATCCAGGTAGCTTTTTATAGAAATAATCCCTGGCTAAATTCATACTGCATCTCCATATGGGATTCAACCCCTCTGTTATTGAGTACATCTCTCGTTTAGAGGGCCATCTCGATGGAAATATGCACATTTAATAAAGTACTCGGCTGTCTTTAGCTCCATTCGACTAAATAGTGTGCTGTATTTAACAGAGGATCAGTGCCTGTGTCACAGATCAGAGACAGGCAGGACAGGAGCAGAACCTACAGTGGTTCGGTCCTTGAATGAGGTTTATTATAAACTACAATCACATCTCTGTTCATGATAACCATAATAATTTTAACACTAAAACACTATTTTGGTAATAATAGAGAACATTCACTGCTGTTCTGAAACAGGAATGGGACTGTGGATACACAACATTGCAGGCAGAGGAGTAACAGAAAGAAAGCCCGGACATTTACTCTAGTTTATCGAGAGTAATAGACCAGGAATTCTATGATCCTTCAATCATTCTAGAAAAATACCATACATTTAGAATTGGTTTCTACTAATTACAAGGTAAACACAGTTTTGAAGGGTCTAGACCAGGGGTGTCAAACTCAGTTCCTGGAGGGCCTGTCCTGTCCTGTCCTGCAGAGTTTAGCTCCAACCAGCTCCAAAAACGGAGTTTCTAGTAATCCTGAAGACCTTGATTAGCTGGATCAGGTGTGTTTAATTAGGGTTGGAGCTAAACTCTGCAGGGTTGTGGCCCTCCAGGAACTGAGTTTGACACCCCTGGTCTAGATTTTTCCTCTCAAGTTGGGTTTTCATTATTTTAGACTTACTAACATGACAAAATATATAAAGAAAGCAAAACAACTGTTATTGAGCAATATGTATAATTAAACCTTGTTTCAAGCAAAGAAAACATGTGATAGATGCAGTTCCCACCAAACATTAGTTGATCATGTTAGTAGTCAAAGTGTGCTAGGACACCTGAGTGAACTTGAGGACAGCTTACCTAATACATCTACTAAAACACGGATGATTCAAACACACGGTGAGAAGAACAGTGCAGAAACAAACGCTTGCTGTAATATTTTAACACTTAGACATTTTTAAGTATATCTTTACGTCCCAGAACTTATAAGTATGCTTGTCAGTACCTGATACTTGATACCATAAGTTAAACAAGGTAGCACTTTATTTTACAGTCCTGTTCCCCATGTACAAACTATATACTTAGTAATTACAGTAAGTGGGTAATAACTTTACCAGCCCTTAACCCAACCCATGTAGCTACCTTATTACCCAGTACTTTCTTGGGTAAGTGCAAGTACTGTAAAATAAAGTGCAACCTGAAACAATACATCCTGACAGATAATAAGCTAAAAAGAGCCATTGTTCATTACGGAAGGACATGTAGACATTGACCCACTGAAATCTGCTTGCTATGAAAAGTGTGGGTTGAAGTGCAAATATCATGCAAAGCATATTTGCATTTTGACCATAATGTCAGTCTCAGGGCCTGCTAATTCTCACGCTCAAGCTGCTGTCATATACGACACGCTGTTACGTGCTAGTCATTATATAATCACAACGTGGAGATGCTCGGTGGGTTTATTATTATTTCAATCCAGACGCTCTTGGTCACAGCTGGTCATAAATCTCCAGCTGGAACAAACAGTAATCCTGACACTCTTCTTAAGGCTGACTCACCGTTCCTGTATGCATCTCACTTCATTTCACGCATTTCACACCGTTATTCTTCATTTAGAGACAATGACACTCAATCCCTCATGGGGTTTGAATGGCTCATAATAATGTAATGATTTCTTGTGTTTTAGGAGGATATGGAACAGGACTGTCACCACAACAAGGTACAAGCTCTTCCAAACCCCCTTACCATGCACCAGAGGTTGCAGTTGTATGAGCTCTAGTTATTGGACCTTACCTCAAAACCAGGGGCTTCCACTCCTGCTCCTGCAGAGTTCAGCTCCGGCTTGCCTCAACACACCTGCCTGCAGTTTCTAGTAAGACCTTGACTAGCTGATTCAGGTGTGTTTAATTGGGTTGGAGCTGAACTCTGCAGGACAGTGGCCCTCCAGGAGCAGGACTGGACACCCTGTTCTAAACTATATCAATACAATACAGTAGAATCTTCAAGCTGTCAATTCCCATACATTGAAAGTAAAACAAGTTCCAACCCTTCTGAACCTATACAAAAGCTTATCACGATAGCTTTGATGTCAGTGCATTTTACAAGAAAATGACAATATGGGCTTTTCTGTTATTATAATTAAATTGGAGTTTAGAGATCATGTGCGAAAAGGAGCTTTTGATAAATTGTAATGTTACCGCTAAAATACAGTCTTGATGCTATAGTTTGTGGGGGGAATACAGCATGAAATGACCTTGTACTTTTTTTCCACAGCCAAAGCAGCCAAATACGGAGGTGGACTGACGGGATTCCTGGGAGGAGGTTATCGAGGTACGCCAGAATGATCCGAGTCTGCAGTCTGCTGATGAGACAGATTTAATCCCTGCCGCCACATAATCACTGATTTCTCATAATCACTGCTCTCATTTGTGATGTCCTCAACTAAACGTTCTGATCCTAAATCACACCAAACACTGGCCTACTTCTTCAAAAGTTTGGATTTACATGATTCAGCGAACATACGCGAGTTTATAAAACAGAGACACATCGGTTGACGTCATAAAGAAGTCGAGATGCTGGATGAGGATCATTCCAAACTCACATTCAGTTCTGACTCCATTCAGACTTGAAATATCCAGATTTCTGATGGATTAAAAAGTCCCATTCACAATTTTGGTAACACATTACAATACGGTTGTTACGGTTAGGCAGGGACAAAGAGAGGCCAGGATCTAATCCAAACAGGTATGGAAGATGACAATCCAAAGATAGGAACATAAACGCAACAGCTTCACAGCAACAACGGGTGTAAAAAGGAAGGAAAACTGAAAAACAGGTGTTACAAGAGACTAACAAGAAACAGGTGTGAGTAATCAATCACTATGAAAGAAAAACTGGAACTAAACAAAGGGAGTGAAACAGCAATAGGAGGATAGGAACAGAAAATATACTTCAAAATAAAAGTCTGTAAACACAAAACACAGAGGAAATCATGTCAAAGGTACAATGAGAAATACATTTGTTACATTAATCTTTGTTAATGTTAATTCAAATACAGCTGTTGATTGATAGATCTTGGAAATCCACAAATGGAACCGTATTTTAAAGTGTTACCAAATCTTGTTTCAGCCACAAAGCATCTTGTCGTTTCACGTTTCAAGGGTTAGAAATCCTCGTGTCATAAATTCGGAACCCAAATGAAGTCATTTGTAGTATTTGACGTACACCGAGGTTTTGTCTCACGTGTGGTGTTGTTCTACAGGTGGAGCGGGCTGCCAAGGAAAATACTGCGGGAGGAGAAGAAAGTAAACGATCTCTTGAGATGTGAAGTGACCTCAAGAAACATGGTGCTACTGCATGCTCTAGAATGTACTTTTGATACTCAAACAAACAATCCCATCATGCACAAGTGTTATGTTTTGTTTTGATAGTAAATATTTGTAACAAATCCAAATCCAGATCCATAAAGCGTCTAGCGTTTTGTGGCATTAATTCCAGTCCTGATTGTTTATGGCACATTCCATCATGTTACTGTTTCCGGTTGTAGGGTTGCATATGTAACCGGGTTCATTAGCTGCCAATGCTTTTGTGTTGTGTAACTGTAAACGTTTTAAGCGCCGACCTCTTCGCTTTGGAGCTCTGACACCACCGGAAGCTCTTTTGTGCAGTTACAGTCACGATCTAGCTCTCTAGACTCTTAAAATAAGGGCATTTCTTGCCAACGTACGTAGTGTCTTGCCCGCACAAGATGTTTTAGCGTCCCTGTCGTGAAAGCATTGAGCTCCTGGAGTCCTGTCATACTGCTGATTAAACTGAAATACTTCACATCTGGCCGTGCTTCAGCTTAGCAGTTTGCTTGTTATTTTTGACCCTTCACCAGCTTTCTGTGCAGATGAGCCTTACAATTACAGTACTTTATGGGTAAATCCCCTCCAAAAAAGAAGTGTTTTTTTTTTTTTTTTTTGCATAAAGAAATTTAAACCTATTTTTAGGAGCATATTTAAGCATTTTTTCCACCAAAAATCTTTTTATAGTAATGCGTTTTACTTTTGAGGGGTTATTATTTTTTAATCATTATTAATTATTATGCTCAATGGTTATGTTATATTCTCATTACTGTAATACAAACATGTTCTTGACATGTTTTGTGAGATTCACCCCTCCAGATGATTTAGGCTTTCATGAAGCATGAGTGAGTGTCTTTTGATTTGAGACACTCCACCCATGTGTTTTTAGAAGTAGGCCATAAAATGCGTGCGAATGCATTTAAATACATTATGCTAAGAGAGCTTTGTGGATGTCTGAACGCACGTCAACTAACAGACCCCTGACAGCGACAAGCGTGCGGCTCGATCGCAACACTCAGTCCTGCGCAGTGTGTGAAGTATGAAGAGCAGAAGTGAACCACGGCTTGTGTCTAAGATCAGTCACCTTGTGGGAATCTATTTTGGTATCTGTCTGGTGAAGGGAACAAATTGAAAGTAAACGTGTAAAATAGTAATCATTATGTACATTATGTATGTTTAAACCTGGAAGATTAAAAGATGTGCTTATGTTTTTCCCTGGACCCGGGGACTACAGGTGCTTCCATCATTTGACCAAGAATGTGTTTCTTTAATCATTGTGTATTCACATAGAATTAGTTTATTATATACATATAAAATATACATAAATCATATGCTTACAGTAGGTTGGATCATTATAAACAGGTTACTTTGCCTTATGTTGTTTGTTTTGCACCATTTGAACTTGACATGTTGACCAATTATCAAGTTTGTACACATATGACAATAATTTTTTAATTTTTTTTTTGCTTTAAATAGCTTGTGCATTGTAGTCACTATGGAACTTGCAAAACTGTGTGTGATATTTTAAGATGTGAGTGACTGTGTGTGTATGTAGGTTATGTACGTAAATCCCCCCAAAGTGTGTGTGTGTGCGTGTCCGTCCCAAAAGCCTCACTAGCCAATGTACTATCAAACATATAATGTGTCAATTTTTGCTATATTTGGTTGATACTGTTTTTCGATCCATCTGGAGAGACACTTTATCATGTAGTAATATACCTGGTGCTGTATTTGACCTGCCTGTGAGCCCTACCAGGTCTTCTCTATTGTGCCGTAGGATTTCCATCTTATTTAAATAAAGGGGCGGGGCTATTGCACTTTTTCCACAACCTATATTCTGACTAGTTCCCGGAAATCCCGGCATTTTACCTGCTCTAGTGAAAAATTAAATAAAATATTTTAAATAAAAAAACAAGCGTCTCTTGGTATGCATGAATGTGCCAAATATAAATACTTTTTTTTGAAGCATAATAAAGCAATGAGCCCCAAGAAGCCTTGGCTTACAGTGCTTTTAGGACAACTAAGGGATGTCGCATCGTGCCTAAAACCCCTCAGCTGTTCTCAAACCACAGCTTCACGGGATTATTACTTTTATATTAAACCGCTACAACATTTACCTGCAGGGCTTCCATAAAATAAACACACAGCAACAGTAATACTGATGAAATGTGGTCACAGGTGTGTGTTTATAGAGTATTTTACAACAGTGTCGAATGTGACTCAGCCAATCATATTCCAGAGCTGAAAGTATCCATTTTATAAAGCAATATACAACTTTATTTTTTTAAGTCCCCCTGTTACTCCAATTTTTTATGTTGTTTATATGTCTATGTGGTGTTAAGCCAAACCATGTGTAAGTTCATAAGTCGACACCATTGCTGAGTATTTTCTCCTTAAAACTGCAGTGAACCAAAGACAGTCTCAAAAACAGGCTTTGAAATCGCGGGTGTTTCTGACGTCACAAACTACCTTGTAACCAATCAGATCAACGTGTGATCGTCAACCAGTGGATCTCTGAGCTGAGCTGAGTGAGTGGAGGCGGGGCTCATTTGCATATCCATAGAACCACTGAATGAGGCAAGGGTGTCGAGTTACATTCAAGCTATTTAAGGCATGAAGAAATTTTATTCAAAGAAAAAACGTTTAAATATGTAATTTTGGTGATCAAAGATGAGTTAAGGGATACAATTATTGACCACGGGGGGACTTTAAGTCAGTTTAATGTTCAGTTAATAACTTTACATTAAATAATAATAATAAAAAAATAGTATTGATGACATAAACAGTTGCTGTGTTCTTTCTATGAAGTGTATGAACCTAGGCTGTCTTGTTATAATATTGTTATATATATGTTATAGTATTGTTATAAATTTTATAAAAATAAAAATTGGTTACACTTTATTTTAAAGTGCCATTGTTACAGTGTAATTTTACTAAAAAGTACTGGGTAATATTAATTAACAACATGTACTTACTATATAATTAGTGTTAGGGTCAGTTGCTTGTAATTGTGCATAATTTACTATTATGCATGTAAGATGTGTAACAGAGACACTGTAAAAGAAAGTATAACCTAAACAAAATAATATTTTTTAATATAGCCTATTATATAGGCTACATGTATAAATAAAACAAAATAGCCATGGTCATTATTGTCCTTGAAATGATTTTAAGTTATCAAAGTGTAACTCCTTTTATTTTAATCAGCGTCACAAATTATCCAAGTATAAAAAATAATGTGACTATGACCTCATTCCAGGACGATTGTGAACGCGCATGCGCAAACAACTCCTATTATTTTCCAGGGATAGTGTTCGGTTGGCCCGTTCACCCGGAATCCTACTACGGCGAAGGCTGTGTTCTGTGTGTGTGTGTGTGTGTGAAGTTCCTCGGGAAGCGCCCAGGCTCGTCGTCAACATCCCGCAACGCGCCAGCGGACTCACGCACACTTAATGCTTCCAGCTAATCAGTAGCGTACCGCGTGCGTCTGTAATATTCATGAGGCGCGCGCCTTTCCCGTAGTGTGTTCAATAGATATGTCTCAGTGTGTTAGACTGGCGGCAGCCTGGCAGCAGCTGGCCGCATTTCTCCAGTGAGTGTGATCGCAGAGGGAGTTTCTGTTGCGGTCCGTGGCTTGAATGAGGTTGATGCTGCTCTGTTGCACCTGGAAGGACGAACGCATGGGAGAGGAGGAAGGTTAGTGTGTCTGTCTGAGTCATGATAATAAAGAGTGCGCATCTTCTTCTTCAGCAGAGCTCGCGCGCGCGGGTGCTGATGCTGCCTCTACCTGCACGCGCACATCAACCAGCTTCTTCATTTCACTCAATACAACACTTAACTGTCCGCTTTAACGTGTGTGTGTGTGTGTGTGTGTGTGTGCGCGCGCGCCACAATTAACTTGAGAAAAACACTCACACACTGCGTTCTGGTGAGTGTTTTCCCGCACTGTTCTGCTGCAGCTGCAACACACACACACACACACACACACACACACACACACACACACACACACTCACACACTCACTCACTCGTGTTCATTTCTTTCTCACTTACATGAGTTGTTTTATTTAAAGAGCAAAAACTTGAATTTTAAATTGTAGTATTGAGATTTCCAGGTAAAAACATCATTCGTCTGTCCGTCAAGTGTCTTAATGAAGACACCTGGACACTAAACTATAACTATTAAAATATTTTTTTTGTTTCTACCTGAAATGATTTCAGTGAAATCCCATTTAAAATCCATCTGGTGATTTCTGTAAAATTATTCTTATTATTATTTGTAATATGAGGTGAGAGTTAATGAAAAAGTTGTGGAAACTCATCAGGCAAAAATGTGTGAATCATCATGATCCGGTGAAACAGTGATACTATAGTACTTTAAAGTGTACTTTAGAATCAAAACCCATTTTCATGCTCTTCCGAAGGACATCTAAAGTTACATTGTTACGAAATGTTTCCAAAATGTCATGGAAGTACAGTAACACAGTATTTTTAGTTACATTTTGCATAAATGTTATTCTGGTAAATGATTCATCTCCATCTGGTCCTCATGTGAGGGTGTGTACTTATGTGAACGTATGTCTGTGAGTGCGTGTGTGTGTGTGTGTGTGTGTGTGTGTGTATGCATGTGAGAGTGTGTGTGTGTGTGTGTGTGTGTGTGTGTGTGTGGCAGACACATTGATGTGTGATGATGGAGTGAATGAGGTTTGGTCTGTCAGACGCCTCACGTCCGTCACTGATGGAGGGAGTCATCGACTCACTGTCTGTCACACTCAACACACACACACACCGGTTTAGACACAAGTAATACTCATGCAAAGATAAAAACACTGATAAAAATGAATAGCGTAAAGACTGTCTGTTCAAGAGAGTTGACCTGAACGCCAGCTCTTCCTTCTGCTGAACACACAGATGCACACACACTCCATACCCCACATAAAGAGTGTGGGACATTTGTTTGTATGAAAATTCATTTAAATCGAGTGCAGAAAACTATTTTAGCAAAGCCGTGAATGTTTATTTGACTGTTGTTTTTGGACACTTTGCTGTATAAGAGGCTCAATATTAGAGACGCTGAAGAATAGAGTTGGTCAGGGAATCACATCTGATCACTGTGAACGAACTACAGAGAAGGTTCATTTGTGAAGTGGGACACATGATATTCACCACATCATATCCTGTTCCTGTGGAAATGCGATCATTCAGTATTAACAAAATTATAAAGCAGTTCCGATAACACTTTATTTTATGGTGTTCCTGTTACACATCTTACATGTACTTGCTAAAATAATAATGGTAACACTTTACTGGAAGGGGTGTGCATAAGACTGACATGACACCTTCATAATCATAACATAACACATGTCATGAACATGAAGGAGGTTTTATGCATGTTTAAGACAACTGTCATTAAGTGTCATTCGCTTATGACATTTCTAATGCAAAGATGATATGGTTTGAGATGTCTTTGTTTTGACAACTTTGATGGCTGACCGACATCACGATGGAGAGCCACCATCGTGATGCCACGCCCCCCACCCTGTCAGACCAGTCCAGTCTCACGGCAGTTCGTGAAATGGTCACGTAATCTATTAATTCGTGTACACCAGTGATTGGGAACTTATGGCTCGCCAGTCACACCTGGCTCTTTGGCAAAAATCATGTGTCTCGCAAGGTCTCTCTCCCTTTACCAACAAACGATCGATAAAAAAAATAATAATGAAAAGTTTATGATAATAATAATATTCAAGTTGTACCGGCAAAAGTGCTGTTGCACCGGAAGTGCAACACGGACAAGCACAGTAGCCTTTGTCTCCGGTTGCGCGCCTAAACGGCCAAATAAACACAGAGATATATCAAAATGCCAAGTCGAGTATTCCCGTAAACGCAGTAGATGTAAGTAATGTGTGTGCATTCTCTCTCTCACACGAAGAGGATTTATGTTCATCAGTTGGTAACTCAACCTCACAGTGAAAGCCCTGCACAATTAATTCTATATTGCAACTTATTTATTGTTTGCTGAATATATGTTTGTTTTTAGTTGTCTATGGACCTAATAATTACTGCTGTTGAAATGTTATTGAAAAAATCGCGTCCATCGCAATGTTTTACTGTAAACATCGTCAACTGCCAATTTAGGGGACATCGCCCAACCCTACTTGACATAAACCAATACATCATAACCTGTCATAACCATGACATAGCAGATTAATGATCAAACTTAAGAACTTAGCTTTATGGGTTAACATTACATTAAACTGTCATGTGGTTGGTTCTGACATCGGCTGTCATGAGGCCATTATAACTGTCATGAATATATTTCTGACCACTTTTTTTCCCAGTATTCCAGTATTAGTTCTAAAATAATTTGCCAGTATTGACACTTAATGACATTTGAATGACAAATTAAATTTGTATCACTGGGAAAAAAAGTGGTCAGAAATATAATGTTAACCCATAAAGCTAAGTAGTTTCTTAAGTTTGATGATTAATCTGCTATGTCATGTTTATGCTGTCTTGGTTTATGTCAAGTTGTCATGACAAAGACATCTCAAACAAATCTTTGCTTAAAAAATGTCATAATTGAGCGAATGACACTTAATTACAGTTGTCATAAACATGCATATTCATGTGTCATGACATGATTATGAAGGTGTCATGTCAGTCTTATGCACACCCCTTCAAGTAAAATTATGCATAATTACTAATACCTTACCATAACCCTAATAATATAGTAAGTACATGTTAATTAATATTACTCAGTGCTTTTTTGTATAATTACATTACATTACATACAATTACATTGTAACAAAGGCACCTTAAAATAAAGTGTAAGCGCAAATGCATAAAAAAGCACGGGCACTCCTAACTTAAAATACCCCATGAAATATGTGTGCGGTTTGTTCTGAGCGTGGCTCAGTCAGTTCTGCTAAATCATGTCTAGTGTCCCACTCATCTGTTGCAGTGAGGTTGGTCTGTTGACACCTGGAGCTGATCTGAGTTTGTAAAAATGGAAACAGAATGTATTTTTATGTTGATGTATACAGCATGAGTAATTTATGAATTATTGATTGGTCAGTCGGAGAGGTCATGTGTGTCAAATGTTTTCACAGTCTGCCACACATTTGGCTGCCGATCATCACTCAGCTGCATGGTGTATTTATAATGTGTACAATAACCGTGAGGTTTAATGAAATGAAGGGTATCGTGCCAGTGACCACTACACAATTACTGGAGAGAGAGGAGAGAGCATGGGCAAGTATTCAGACGCAGTGAAATGCTTGTATCGCTCACTTGCTGATGTGAACCGCTCAATCACTCGCACTGTTTGTGAAACACAGAGAGTTGTTAAAGACGACTCGCGCTGTTTTCAGTGCTGAAGGGATGCGTTACTATATTGGGCAGCTCTGTCCGCTGCTGTCTCTGTAGTAACACTAATCAAACAACAAAAGACAAAGAGAAAATTCACTCGTTCTTGACTGAATAACTTTTGTAACTATATTTGTAATGGATATTTTATTTATAAAGTGCAGTGTTATTTCACATTTGGTTACAGGTTCTGTACCTGAATACCTGGAAATCTGGAGTGTTTACTTGTTTTTAATAATAATTGAAATTAATATTAGTTACTCTAGTTGTTTTTATGGTATTTTTAAACCACAGGCAAACGTTCCTTGCGCAAGTGTTCTTTAGCCTGTTGAGTTTTGTTCATGATATTCAGACTTTGGGCCCTATCTTGCACCCAGCGCAATTGAGTTTGTACAGCAACGCATGTATCATTCCTATTTTGCACCCGCGCACAGCGGACTTTTCCCTCCACAGACGCACGTCGGTAAATTAGGGAATGAACTTGCGCTCCCGGGGGCGGTTCAGCGAAAAGAGGAGGCGTGTTCCGGCGCAAACGTTCCCTGGTGCTATTTTGCAGGTTTAGAAAACAATTCCGCCACTGACCAGGAGAAACCTCGTCTAAAGTCAGTGGCGCGTTATTCAGTGGCTATTTTAAGGGCGCATGCTTGGCCATAATGTAGTGTGTGCACAACACACATACACTTTGCTTCTCTCATCTACACAGACGCAGCAGTTTTCATTTTTGCAAACCATACATAATTACAAGGAAATATATTCCACACGAGGGAAATCATTGTGTTGTCCATGAAGATGTGGAAAAATAGGCATAAATCTAGCTTACACATTTACCCAAATTATTACACGCCTGTTTAACCGAAGCTAATCTGGGCGTGTTTCTCCATCCCCAATGTCACTTCTCTGTGTTTTACGGCCCTGATGAGAACGTCAGTCTCCTCACTTGGCAAATCCGCCGTTATAATAGCAATCTGCCATGGAACAAGCGCGCCTGCTCTGGGAATGTGAGATGTCGCTCTGATTGGTTTATTTCACGTTACGCCCAAACCACACCTATGAGTAATGAAGCTTCTTCAGACCAACACATTTTAGATTAGCATCGGGCGCAAGAGTCATTTATCCCGCCGGTATAACAGCAACAGCGCCCGAGATCTACCCACAAAGTTACTTGCGTTTCGCGCTTGATACTTGCGTTTCAGATCGCTAAAATAGGGCCCTAAATGTGAATATCTAAGTTTTTTTTTTTTTTTTTTACCTTATTGGAATCGAAATTAGGAATCGAAAAGAATCGGAATCGATAAGCAGAATCAAAATCGGAATCGCAATCGTTAAAATTCAAACGATATCCGATCTTAGTGCGTAATACCTGCAGTCGCATGCCGGAATTCAGGCCCTGTTTGAATCACTATTTTCTGTAATTTTTTTGTACTGACACATCGCTACTTTGTTAAAATATAAATGCATATTTTTTTTTAGCTATATGTAAAAGTAGTAGAGCTGTCAAAGATAATGAGTTTGTTTGAAAATAATTAAATGTTTAACAGCTTTAAATATATTTTAGCACAGTTAAAAGTCGTTTGTCATAACAGCTTCATTCTGTTCTGTGTGATTAAGTCAGTTAGTAAAAGAACGGCTGATTTATTTATAACTTGAATGCCTTTTTACAAGTCTTGATGTTTTTAAGCTCAGCTAGAACAGGTTTAATAGGTTAAAAAGCATAATAGGTCCTCTTTACGGTCCATTGACTTCCCTTAGTGTAAAAGAGAAATAAGTAATGCTTTTATGAGGGAAAAACTGATGTTCAGGCTAATTCATCCTTTGATATCTGACCATTTCTAGATAATCAGCATTGGTTCGCTCCCATCGCTCCGGCTCTGAAACCTACCAGCGGTCTTGTGTGGATCATGAACATTTTCTGTTTTCAAAAAGAATAATATTTTACACAGAGAGAAAAGAATGGAGTCTCTTCTAAGAGCCTGCGGTTGTTTCTCATTATGGCATTACTTGGACGATGTTTGTGAATGTGTGTGTTGTTGTGTTTGTGTTGTCCAGCCGGAGGGAGGTTGCCGGAGTGTGCGGGATGCAGACGGCACATCTATGATGATCAGTACCTGCAGGCCCTCAACACAGACTGGCACACGCTGTGCTTCAGGTAAGACTCAGCGTCTGTGTGTCATGCTAACTAATGAAGCCTATCCGATCTGTTTACAAACATGCAGATCTCACTTTAAAAATAGATGTTTTTCAAATCTCAATCGAGAATTAAGATCGGAAGTTTTTCTAATACAGCCCTTGGAGCTTTCCTAGTTCTTCATTTATGGTGAGTTTGCAACTGTTGTGAATCTGGATTTTAATTGGGAGAATCCCGAATGTTTTATTTTTAAAATCGAGATCTCGATTCTCCCACGATTCTGAATAGACTATTAAACAAAATATCATGTCATTTGTCACTAGAGGGTCTGACAAAGTGATAATTGCTGCAGATTATAAAAAAAATAAAATAATGAGTGATTCAGTGACTCCCTCAAACACTTCACTTGTTTCATTACTGGATGAATCAGCATTTTTGAACGAATTTATTGAATTAATGATTCAACGACAAACACATTTTATTAACAGTCACATAACAGTCAGTTAATACAATCTTTATTGGAAGCATCAAGTTACTTTCACATCACTGTTCATATCCAAATTATTCACTTTTATCGCAGTACTTTTGTTATAATTTCAATTATTTTAAGACAGAAATAATGATACTTTGTGGTTGTCTTTTCAAATATTTCTGTCGTAGCCCTCAAACCGTATTCACTTTATAGCCCTTAATTCTGTAATTGTGGACAAATGTGGGCACAGAGGACTCAGATGTGATCCTATTTTTTATTTATTATAAATGTTATATCACTGTCTTCGATAACATTTTGTCTATCCATTTCTGGTGTGTTTTTTTATTTTGGGGGTATTTTTGAATTTATCTACTTCAAAAAGTACCATATTTTCTATGTAAATTATGCTTATTTTTTTTGAGTGTGAGTCTTTGCCATGATGAGAATGTTGTACAGGATTCATTTGTGTGTATGTTAGATATGCATTGTATTGGATCTATTGATTTATTTGTACAAAAAAACAAGAAGAATGCTCTAAATTACAGTTTTTCCCATTCATTTCTATGGGTGCCCATTTTTGACCCAAATACAAGATTAAGGAGTTTTTTTTTTTTTTTCACCCACTTAACATTGTAGAATTGAGTCAAAAGAAATTGTGTGTGTTCAGGAGGCAAACTTAGGAAAAGTAGCCAAGTCTTGTACCGCTCAGATCAAGGGAAGTATTTTTTAAAAATAAATCAAAATTATTTTGCCCACATTTGTCCAGAATTCGGTTTTAGGGTTAAAATAATGTTCGTGAAACTGTTTCCTATGACAGCTGCTTCTCTCAGATCTGAATGTTCTCTGTGATCGTACTTGGCGAAGGTGTAATAGACAGAGCCGTAATGGTTAGGGATCTGCCTTTGTAGGCCGTAGACAGCAAGGCTGCTCACAGCATTTTGAAACCAACCACATTAATGTGTCATTTTGCTTTGCTTATGTTTTTTAAAAATCCCTTGGATTTTTGAATCCCTGCATCCACATTTCCAAAGAGCGGGACAAGTAAGACGCTCACAGGACGGATAATCAGCTCTTAGTGTTGGAGCTGCTCTTGTCTTTGTTTGCTGAGTTCTCCTCTTGTTTTCAGCCGTTTTCTTTATAAATTGCTTCTTTCCCAATAATCCATTAGGCCACTGTTTGGTCAGCCGTGCCGACGTGCTGACCTGACAGCTGCACACATTTCACATCACAGAGTCAATAACGGGAAGCTGTTGGTGTTGCTTGATCCCAGGTGTGTGGAGCTCCTGCTGAAAACATGCTCAGGATAATGAAAGTGATGTGACGTTGCTCAGTTCCTCTGAACTACAGCGGAGAGAGCTGGATCATTATCAGAGGCAGTGGGGGAAACATGGGGATGCATGAAAGGCTCATTGCGTAATAAATGTGTGTGTGTGTGTGTGTGATCTAGGTGTTAGTGTGTGAACAAAAGGACTTGAGTGAGCAGAGGCAGGGTGAAGTTTGGGGCGATTGTAAGGGTGTTGTGTGCGGTTGCTCACTGACCCGATTAAGAGTTCCTCCTCGCGTCTCTGCTGTAGATGTGACTCGGGATCATCCTTCAGTGTGTGTCTGTGGGATTTTTTTCACCTGTTCTCTGGTTCAGCAAGTGAAAATGTAGGGTTCAAAAACATGAACGTGTGTTTATTGTATAATGTGGAATGTCATGAAATTTGGCAAATTTTGGATGAATAAATCAGACATAGGGCTGCACATTTAATGTAATGACGATATGGATTATTGTGTGTGTGAATATGTATAATCATATTTTTTTTGTGCATTAACAAGTGCAGTTACAAATAATATTGCATGTTTGTTTATTGGAAATTTGACAGTAAATCACAGAGTTTGAATTGAGAATAAAACTTTTATTAACAACAGTAATGTGCAAAAACCCTGAGTTTTATTGGAAAAATGTAAATATTCGGCTCTTATTAAATGTAGTATACTGCACATCAAATCAGGAAAACATTTCAGGATCCTCCATTGTAATGAATTATAATTGTACCAAATCCTTGTTAATGTACATAAAGACTTCATCCTACTAGGATTGTACGTTTTACATCCGTGTCTGGACTTTACATTTTAATATTAGAAACAGTACTAACAGTATTAGTTTGATGCCAGATGTTCTATATTCTTTTAATTTATGAGACTATAATGTGTTTTTTTTTTTTTTAAGAATAGAGATCACAGTTTCCCACGATTCTGAAAACAAAACATTAGACAACCAAACAAAATATGTTTGTGATTTACTTGAGGTTCTGACAAAATGTTCTATTTAATGTTAAAAATAAGTCTATTTATCAATGTTAAAACGTCATCGTTTAATATGAATGAATTAATGAATAATAGTCGGTTGTTTCGTCTAGAGTTTTTGCAGTCATTTTTGCAAATACATTTTTACAGTCACTGGTCGCCACCTACCGCCATAATGTAACGTATACAATCTTCATTTGAAGCGTAACATAAGTTTCAAAGATCAGTTACCTATTTTGATCTGCGCGTCTGCCGCAACATCAGAGTCTGTATCCGGACTATAAACTTTTATAATACTTTCGTTATCATTTAATGTTTGCAACACAGAAATAAAGCCTACTGTGTAGTGTGTCACTTCCGCGATCCGTGATCTGAGGAATCAGTCTGGAGCTCAAACTCTGCAAACACACCAAAGCCATACCTTGGTTAGGGTTGTTTAAATGCCTAGGCTTAAGTATGAGCAACAGAACTGACTTTGCCAACACCACCTCAGACCAAATGGCTTTATTTTACCCTCTCACACTTGTTTGCTGTATTTGACGCTGGTAACTGCACTGCTGAGAGACTGACGGCAGACTCTACAAAGGTCTGCTGTGTTTGTGTGTCGATCACAGACTGTAATGCTTCATGAGGTTTGTCGAAACCAAAACCTTACATATTGCAAAATACATAATACATAATACATCATGTTTACACAATCGCTACCTCAAAGGCTCTTGGGAAACGCTCATTGAAGTGCTGAAATCAAATTGTTGGCTGCTGATCCAGTCTGTTAAAACGTGTGTTTAAAATGTGTTTTATTCTTAGTCGTCATGCAGAAGACTGATATCTGACTAATCTGATAAATCTGTGAGTCGGTGTGCATAGGTTTCCAGAAGTTTGTTAGGAAAGTTGTTTGTACGATGAACACTTGTGAGGAAGAGTCTCTGGACTTGGTGAGGTTTGCGAAAGACATTTTCTACAGCTCAGCTCGCCTACAATCTACAGTAGCACTCTCATTTTTGTTTGTTTTTGTTTGTTTGTTTCATTTGTAAAGCGTCTTTGCGTTCCTCGAAAAGCGCTATATAAGACTTATGTATTATTATTATTATTATTTAATCGTGTTGTATTACGTGCATAAAATAATTGGTTTTTAGCACTTTTGAAATCAGACGTTCCAAACGAACTTATGTATATACTTATGTGTATGTATATATGATTTTTAGTGATGTTTTATTGTAGTAAATTTGGTATGATTATATTAGGACTGGTGGCTGTAACGGGTGTATGGTTGATTGAATGAATTAATAGTTGCATTTGAGTGGTCAAATACATTTTATATTGTATATTTTGTATTGTAATTCACTTTGCAGATGGAAACTAGCTTAGGCTAAATCTGGTGCAAGGCATCTTTAATTAATGTTTTTTGCACATTGTCCCTGTTGAAATAAATAAACAAACAAACAAACAAACTTACAGCGACGGAGAAATAAGCAGCGTGTTCTCTGAAGGTTTTAGATCCAGTCACTGGCAAAACTTTAGCGATATTTTCTAAATGTCGATAAAAAGCTACTGCGAAATGAAGGCGTTTCTATTAACCGATGTTATGCGACTGAAACGTAATTTTTTCCTCATTCCACAAATCATGGCGGCGGATGTTAGTAGATTAACGTACATCTCGGCCGCCGCACTAGACACATTATTTTTAATGAAGATATGCAGGCGTGTATCCAGCATTAATGGCAAGGACAGACACTTCTACTGAGAGCGGCACAGATGAGGAGTTTCTGCTTCAAGCTCTTGATCAATTGTGGCATTTCTTTGTGGTTTACAATCCAGTATTCCCGTAATACTTTAGTCTTTCATGAGTTTAATGAAGAACTCTGCCTCGTCTTCTGTCCAAACACACCTCGTCTTCTTTAAAGATTGATCGACTGTTACGTACGCCAGGTGACCTGTACATGCGAAAAAACTGTTTCCATTGTAGTTTTGCTAAATAATATTCCTTTTTCGAATTCCCTGAAAAAACACCTCATGCAAGCATAAAAACTTTGCGATATATGGGAGTTTTGTGACTCAAATGCTCCGCTCTCCACCCAGATATAAAAGCTGCGGTCGGTTAATGAAGATCTGACCGATGAACTGGAGGCTGGATTGGATACTTTGGTCGTTGTCCATATGGTCACTGGTAAGAGAATACGGGCTTGACACCCATTGCACATTCATACAGACAGTATTCGAGACGCTACTGTAAGTTGCTGTTTGAACGGGACATTTCGAGACTCACACCTGGAAGTAAATGGGGTTGTCAATCCCAAAAACTGACAGTGTGAACGTCGCCTATGTAATAAAGTGGGCCTTATGCAGATATTCAAAGGTCTGTCTACGTAACACCTCACTGTGTCATCACTTCCTTGACAACAGTGGACACGGCTGTGGTTTATTTGAGACTTCTGGTGTCACATTGTAATCTGTCACAAAGCTCTGACCAAATGCAGAAGTTGAGCTTCCCCAATAGTGCTGAACCGCACAGAGCTGCTCCCTCATCTTCCCTGTGAGATCGAGAGCCGGTGGTTTTCCATCACGTCTGTTCTTGCCCTCACACGCTTTAATCCAGCGATGGGGGATCAGTTCTTATTGTTTTCCTCAGGACATTCTAGATCCGCTTAGGTGAATGAACGAACAACCGGATCTGTTTGTGCCAGCTGCCGAGTTTATGACACAGCACAATAGGGCTGGAATCACGAAGCGATCGCTAGGCTGGCTAATCACCAGCTCTAATCATGAGGAAATAATTGCATCAGTGTGAGGTGATTAGCTCTGAGCTCTTATGAGGGCAGGTGTTGGGTTTTATGTAAGTGGTGTTGCTTGTGGTCGACGTGCAGCCGGTGTCAACCAGAATTTCCAGTTTAGATTGAAGGATATTTCAGGGGAATTTACCCTCTTCTCTTGAACACTTTCATTTGCTCTTTTCAATTTCATTCTGACGGCATTCTTGCAAAAGTCTGTAAATACCAATTTTTGAAACATCAATAAAGAAAGTACCTGAAGTTTGAATTGGGCATCTCAGAAAAATCCTTTGAGTCTGTATTTAGGAATTTGCCTCACTCTGGATACTTTTATTAAGATCATTATTATTTCACCATGTCGGATTTGTTTCTGGATCAGTGTCCATGTTGGTCATAGATCTTTGTTCCTGTGGACAGTTTTAATGAGAGTTAAGGCTGGGGTGGGTGATATGGCAAAAATATAGCAGAGGTTTTTTTTTTTTTTTAGGCAGGATAACGAACCACAATCGAATCATGATTATTTTTCATGTTGGTCTTTAAGACTGCTTCGCAAGTCACTGAGCAGTACAGCAAAACTAAGGTACAAGGTACAAAAAGAAAAGAAAAGAATGACAGACCATTTTGGTCAAAGTAGGGGTGGAAATCTATTTTATTTCATTATTTTATCTTTTTGTTATTAAAAATAAGAACAAAGATGCAAAAATACAAGGTACAAATTCCAAAAATTGCTTAAATTCGACACAGTCGCATTCATGGAAGAAATTGAATAACCAAATGTAAAATAAAACACTGTATAAACTTCACTGTTTGAATTAAATGTGCACTGATGCTACTGGAGTTATTCAGTCTAGAGCAGTGAGTGATGTCTTTTTCTTTGTATTTTGTTTGATTAACATTAATGACACAGATAGCAGCAGGTTTATTAGGCTGCTGTCACTTTAAGACCATAAACCATAAAGGATCCAGCAAAACACATCCAGTTTTCAGCTGTTAAAGCACACGTAATATATAACTGACTGTGTTTATGTATTTGACTGTTTAAACGCAATAACTTTAACTGCTGTGTGACAGCCGGCATTTACACTTTAGGTGTGTGCGCACAGAAGTTTAGACGGCGGCGACAGAACTGTTGCACAATACTAAAATCTCTCTTTAAAGGCCGATCCTGGAGATATTTTAATCATTTATAATGATTTAATATCGTGGTATCGCTCACCCCTAGGTTGATTCTTGTAAAACGTCTTTGTCGACTTCTCATTTCCCTCTGGTTTTAGGGAGAGTTCATTATTAGGGTTGGGATTGGAGATTTCTTTAAGATGAAATAGCAAACAAAAGATCTATTGATGACTTACAAGACAAAATCATGTGACCGTCAGCTAATGTTTGGATTCACAGCACTCAAATCCAGTACCAGGGACAATCCTTGTTGGTTCCGGAAAAAACATTTTTATTCATCCGATTTTAAGGATGGAGTTAAGAGTTTGAACAGTGTCCTTAAGGGTGCATCATACACTGCAAAAATGCTTTTCATACTTAGTACTTATTTTTGTCTTGATTCCAATCCAAATGTCTAAAAATTCTTAAATCAAGAAGCATTTACTAGACAAGAAATATGACATGCGAAATTATGTCTTGTTTATTGAAAAAAAAAAAATTAAAAATCTAAATTAAGTGAGTTTTTCCATTTAAATTAAGATTATTTTTCTTACCCCATTGGCTGATAATTTTGCTTGTTTTAAGCAAAATGCACATAATTTAGATTTTTCTTCTTCAGAAAACAAGATATAATATCTAGTAAATGCTTCTTGATTTAAGAATTTTTAGATATTTGGACTGGAAGCAAGACACAATTCTTCGAAAAGCATTTTTTTGCAGTGTATCCCTCTGATTTTTTGAAGTTGGTACTGGTTAAAGGGGGCAGGAATGTTGTCTTATGACCATTAAAACTTATTTTGATCCAGGGACACATCCGTCCAACTTGGCAAAATAATAAGGGGCTTTCGCACCATGTAGTTCTAGGAACGAGACACCAGGGTGATTCCCCGGGAACTAATGGTTCCCTTAGGAACATTTCCCTGGTTGCATTCGCACCGCCAGCAGGAACTCTGAAGTGACGTAAGCCGCGCTTGTTGTTGTGACTTTTATTTTGACGGCGTTGAGAACGCTAGCCAGAGCCACGCAGTGCTCGATTTCTCTGTGTTCATTAGCTTACGATCTGTCTCACAGTCCTGTCTTATATGTTATTAGATAGAACTGTTATACATAGAAAGTAGACAGTAATGAAAAGTTATTAGCATATGCCGTGTGGTTGATGTCCAGTGGTGCTGAGCAGAAATACATAATCATGTTTGCTCGGTCCCCTCATGTTTTGCGTTGGATTTTCTCCTTAGCGTAAAGGTTAAGAGGTCCATCTATCACTGTTTTCCATGTTCGCAGAGTTAGTTTCTGAAGTAAATATATAGGCTATAATATGTGTGTTTACACAGCTTTTATTTTAAATGGCAGATGCTGGTGTTTCGCGTGCGTTCTGTAGTTCCTATAGCGCTAGTTTAGACCCTACTCTGAAGTAGGAGCTAAATTAGTTCCTCCAAAAGGACTTCCTAGAACTAAAATCGTTCCTAGTTCCTGCGGTGTGAACCCGCCAAAATCCGGGAACTTCTGCCAATAGTTATCAAGCGTAGCGTCAGTTCTGGCAGGTCACGTTAGTCAAGCTCGCATCAGCTGACTCTCAGCTGATCCACATCTACCTATAGGAATACGACGCCTATCACCGTATACATATTATATAAGCTCCTTCAGTTTATCAGCAGCTATCGCGTTTCTCAGGAGCTAATTACCCTCCTCCCTCCCCAGCTCCACCTCTCTCAGTCAGGATTTGGCATTCTGATTCCCCTTGAATCAGAATAAATTCTCGAATTATGTTGTACTTTAAAATCTTGAATTAAATATATTTGCAAACATTCATGTTGGTTCTGTTCTGTTTACCCCAAGGGGGTTTATTGCTGCTCTCCCTGCTCTTATGCTAGGCTGTCCAGAACAGAACCATACCGCCAATCCAAACTGTATGCTAATTGTCAATCGTATTTGACGGTAGTGGTCCTGACAGAACTAGGAACTATGAAAAGGTTCCTCCGGTGCGAAAGCCCCCACAGTCACCCACTGGAGTGTTTTCATGGGCATATCCTTTATTCTGCTAAGTCTGCAAAAGCATTTCCATTGGATCTGGAAATTGGCAAGATTGTAAAACCGTCTCAGTGGTAGGGCTGAGCTGCAGAGATGAAGGACGTTTGGCAAGGACATCTGGGTCAGAGGGAAAGAGAGGGCTGTGGATGTTTGGAGATGGGGCTTTGAGATCTGCCGTGAGTGGAGAGCGGCGAAGACTGATTAAAGAGCTCAGTTTGTTCCCATCTGTGACACAAGCCGCTTACACCTGAGCCAAACCTGACCAGGTTTATTAAAGCTCCCAGACAGGAAGTGCAAATATGGGTTTAGTTCATCTTTTTTTCTCACGTTGCTTTTTTTTCTGTTCTCAATTTAAATATCAGTCTAGTTCTCTTTTAAAACTGTTCTGAGATACAGTTCTGGTGAGATTTTAGGTCATGGAAGGGATTGAAAGAAACCTGCAGAGTAAAGCAGTGTGACGTGTTTGAGAATTCATCGGCCACTGCCATGTGAACAGACTCGAGTGACAGTGAGCAAACAACACTTGTGGAAAACGTCTTTGTGACGTGGTTTATTTGGGAGGATGCTTGTTGTCTCTTGGGTGGGAAAGCACAGTTTTCATTGGAAGACGTAAATAGGGCATTAATTTCATGGGAAAATGTCTCTGATGCAGAGTTTTCTGTTCCCGAACTCTCAGCAGGGGCCAAAATCACATGAGAAAGTAGTCAGAGTTAGTGAGAAAAAAAAGAAGAAAAAAAGAAGTAGGAATTCACAACAGAGCTCATCAAAACACAATGGATTTACTGTAGTGGCAGATTGTCATCACCCAAATAACATGCCGCTTTACTGAGCTCTAATGACATTAGATGAACATTATATTAAATGCATTAAGGGTAGTTACTAGGGTGACTTCACTAGACTGTGGTCTAGTAAAACTGTGGTAGATATGGCTCTTCTACCTGTGGGAGTTTTCACCAGTTTTGCCTTTTGCTAATCCACCAGTTTTATCTTACTCGCAAAAGTTAGACTTCTAAAATTTGACATTTGGGATTGAAGGTTTATTCAAATCACTAACACTAATATGAGCATTGGTAATAGTGATGTTTGACTTTGCCAACACCAATGCAGTCTTTCAGCTGTGTTTATTAGGACCACTCTATTGTCATTTTTCCCCCAAAGGTCTTACCCAGAATGAATTGAACAATAATGTTGTGCTACTCACCCCAGTTAATTTTAGCCAACAATAACCTAAAATCATCTCCACATGTGTTGCGAAACGCGTTACATCTAGAATACTTGCAGTGTTTTCCGATGACATAATGAACACAGGACAGTAACTTTCCCCTCTGAGCACTGCTTCCTCCTGAGGTTTCTTTCTTACTTTCAGGGAGTTTTTACCCTGCCACCGTTGCCTTGTTTTCATTCCCGAAAGGATTTCAGCCCAAACCCCCTGTAATGCTGTTCTGTGGTAATTGCCATAGTTAAAAACAGCATGTAAATGAATGGAGTTTCCATCCGCATCTCTGGGAAAGCGGCATGGGAAATCAGTGCGCACAGAGAACCTGTTCCTCTTGGAGCATCAATCATGAAGTTCATCTTATGGAAAGATGAGTGCAGTGAGTCAGCAATGTGAATTCAAAAGGAAATTGTGCGCACATCCAAACAACCTTCGGCAGGTGCTCGAGTCAGCAGCAACACACGCATCTGCTGCGACCCATTCATTCACAACATCACAGGAGGTTTAACCTCAGCGCTGAAAATAAACTGGCAGAATTGAAGACCTAAAGCCATTGTAGTTAAATGATGATGATGATGATGATGATGGAAGTCAAGAATGACTGCCACAGATCAAACGAGTCCTTAGATTGATTTTAACCGATTACTCATGAGTTCAGAGCTTTTTTACTTTTACGATTAAGAACCTGCTCATAACTATGAAGGTGAAAGAGTAGCAAAACCCGAGAACATGTAGATGTGAATTTGAGAACTTAAATAAATATTTGTACTTGTACGCTAAAATTTACACTCACAGCTCCAATGTGAAAACCTGTACGATAAAAATGTGAAATTGAAAATTTAGTCACAAACCTGTATTCTGAATTTGAAGCTGCAGACAAGTAGTCACAAATGTGTGAAATGCCATTCACAGAAATACAATGACAGACACAAACTTGTAATATACACTCACCTAAAGGATTATTAGGAACACCTGTTCAATTTCTCATTAATGCTATTATCTAATCAACCAATCACATGGCAGTTGCTTCAACGCATTTAGGGGTGTGGTCCTGGTCAAGACAATCTCCTGAACTCCAAACTGAATGTCAGAATGGGAAAGAAAGGTGATTTAAGCAATTTTGAGCGTGGCATGGTTGTTGGTGCCAGACGGGCCGGTCTGAGTATTTCACAATCTGCTCAGTTACTGGGATTTTCACGCACAACCATTTCTAGGGTTTACAAAGAATGGTGTGAAAAGGGAAAAACATCCAGTATGCGGCAGTCCTGTGGGCGAAAATGCCTTGTTGATGCTAGAGGTCAGAGGAGAATGGGCCGACTGATTCAAGCTGATAGAAGAGCAACTTTGACTGAAATAACCACTCGTTACAACCGAGGTTGTAAAAAGCATTTGTGAAGCCACAACACGCACAACCTTGAGGCGGATGGACTACAACAGCAGAAGACCCCACCGGGTACCACTCATCTCCACTACAAATAGGAAAAAGAGGCTACAATTTGCACGAGCTCACCAAAATTGGACAGTTGAAGACTGGAAAAATGTTGCCTGGTCTGATGAGTCTCGATTTATGTTGAGACATTCAGATGGTAGAGTCAGAATTTGGCGTAAACCGAATGAGAACATGGATCCATCATGCCTTGTTACCACTGTGTAGGCTGGTGGTGGTGGTGTAATGGTGTGGGGGATGTTTTCTTGGCACACTTTAGGCCCCTTAGTGCCAATTGGGCATCGTTTAAATGCCACGGCCTACCTGAGCATTGTTTCTGACCATGTCCATCTCTTTATGACCACCATGTACCCATCCTCTGATGGCTACTTCCAGCAGGATAATGCACCATGTCACAAAGCTCGAATCATTTCAAATTGGTTTCTTGAACATGACAATGAGTTCACTGTACTAAAATGGCCCCCACAGTCACCAGATCTCAACCCAATAGAGCATCTTTGGGATGTGGTGGAACGGGAGCTTCGTGCCCTGGATGTGCATCCCACAGATCTCCATCAACTGCAAGATGCTATCCTATCAATATGGGCCAACATTTCTAAAGAATGCTTTCAGCACCTTGTTGAATCAATGCCACGTAGAATTAAGGCAGTTCTGAAGGCGAAAGGGGGTCAAACACAGTATTAATATGGTGTTCCTAATAATCCTTTAGGTGAGTGTATATTTGCTCTTATTCTTTCATTCACATTCACAGTACAACCACAATTAGGCATTTGCAACTTCTCAAATCTGCCACTGCAATTTAAAATAATTCATGCCTTGACTTTGAGAACTGAACCGATTCTTGACGCTATAGAAAATGAGGACGTGTGTGTCCAGTGCTTCTGTCATCTCTGGGGAAGTGCTGGAGGGAATGACAGGCAGGTGCTTTGAGTACAGCTCAGCACAGGCCAGATCAGCTGACCTGAAACCAGTCTGAGGAACTACACGCCGCTTCAGTGTCACTTCGACAGTTTCAGTTGATAGTCAGACTGGATTTCAACGTCTGCTCGATTTATCCCCTTAAAATAATCTGATGTCGTTCTGGCATTGCAGAAGAAGGTAAGACGAATTTGACAGAATAAACAAAATGACTCCAACATGTATTAAATATAGTTCTGTGGCAGTACCATGGTAAAGGAGTATCAGGTTGGTATAGTATGTACAGCTAAAGAAGCGTAAAATATGTTTGAATCCTTTTCATAAATATAAATATGCTGTATTTACTTAAATTTTTTCAATTGTATAGATATTTTTGATCCTTTACCCCGTAAACATATTAAATGAGTGTCTTAAGTTAGATTCCATTATAATGGCATAGATAATGATATGTAATTCATAGGGAGAACATAATATTTTTCTGTTTTTATTTAAATTTTTGTTATATTTATTTGCTTGGTCAGTGTCTTTGTTGTTTTAGGTTATTTTGCTAAGGTAGGCTGTAAAGGTCTTTGACTGAACTGAAATAATTTGTCATATAGAACTGTAATACAGACCTACCACAAATGCAGAAATCCTGGTACCGTCAACTTTTTTTTAGTACTCACCATACAATATTATTGTGATGCCCCAAGACATATGGTAAAAGATTAACAGAAAAATGTACTGTTGATTAAAATGCTAAATTTGATATTACATTGTGCCATGGTTGTAAATGAATAGGCTTGGACTTGGTGCTGAAAACCCAATGCACAGGACAATAGTGACAACAGAATAAAAATATTTATGATTCTGAAGCTGAAAATGCTGAATTATTTTAGACAAATATGCTTACACTATATATTTATAATATTTATAATGTAGGCCACTTTTTACTGGTACGTTGTAAAAATTATCAGTTGACGTAACTTAAAAAAAAGTTAGGAAACCCAATGCCTTAAAATTATTAAGTAAATAAACGTCATGCGTAATTTTAAAAATTAAGTTACGTGGAATTGTCAAGTTCACACAACTTAAAATGATTACGTAAATAAACGTCATGTATAATTGAAAAATTTTATTATGTGGAATTGTCAAGTTTACACAACTTAACTTTTTCAATACCTATGAAGTTTATTTACTTAATAATTTTAAGTTGTGTGAACATGACAATTCCACATAACTTAAATTTTTCAATTACGTATGACGTTTATTTACTTAATTTTAAGGCAACGGGTTTCCTCACAGTCAACTTATCACTTTTTACTGGTAACATTAGACATTTGGCATTATCAGGACCCAAACATATTCCCCCATTGCATTATTATACATTAAATTTAACATTATATATACAGTATAGGATAAAGTAATGACACTAAAACTAAAAAAAAAAATGAACTATACACATTACATATAGTGACTATCCACGATACATATTGTTGCATTTTTGTATTGCGATATATTGTGACACGATTCATTGTGACAGCCCTATTACCGACTGGTACTGGTATGTTTGACAACCCTAATCACAGTGGTACACCGTCCAAAACGAAAGCCATGGTTGGCGTTAGGCACTTGTAGTGAGTGCTGTAGGAAGACAGGAAGTGTTGCTGATCGAGAGCTGGTGTCATGGGGTCACAGCGGCTCCCGAGGAGTGTGTGCGCGAGTGAGTGCATCACAGCACAGGAAATGAGCAGACCTCACCAGAGACGAGCGCTTCTGTGTTCAGACATGAGCGATCCTCCTGAAGCCCGTCAGACGGTGCGAGCGCTCCGAGGACAGATGATCTCCTGCAGGAACCAGCGCTACCGGCGCGTGAAAGGCAGAAAGTAAGTCTGGACCGTGTCCTTCACTCCAGCTCTCGGTTTAGTCAGGGTTTGGATTCTCGCAGCGCTCTGTTTTTGCATTCACATTCTTGGTGCTGGTGTGAATTCGGATTGTGTGGTATTGTGTCAACAAAACACTTCGGTCATTGTAAGTGAATCTTTTCATTGCAAGTAATTTTTCTCATGGTTTGTGCATCTGATGATCAGTTAGGAAGGGTGTGTGTCGCCTGTAGTTTCACTTCTGTTTTTCAGTTGTGATTGTGTAGGATGATTGCGTCTCCTGGATTGTGTTTTTGATACAGTACTTCAGTTATTTATTAACTAGTTTGATAAGCCCATCAGCAGCAGTGTCTTTTCTCATCCGGTGGGCAACTTTTTCTTTCTCGACGGACTACTCATTTTTACTAGTCAGCCAGTCGTGCAGATTAGTAGGACTGGTCAGCAAGTCAGTGTTTACATTATGCTGACCCATAATCCCACATCTGGACAACATCAGAGAGTTTTGTGCCGTACTGTACTGGCCTGACACTGCGATTCTGACATAAGCTGAGGAGTTTATGAGGTTAAGCTGATCAATATTTTCATATCATAAGCAATAATTCATAAACACTGATCAATGTGACTATGTGCTGATGTTATATTATTTGCTACAGGATTGATTTGATCTCCCAGTGTCACAATAATGATGTTTTTGTCTTAGCAAAAAAAAAAAAAGAATCTTGCAGGCTAATAAAGCAAAGCATGGTTACGTTCGACTGCATTTAACTGTGGTGTACTGTGTAGTGTGTGTGTGCATGTAAGACCCGTCTTCAGTGTGTTTGAGAGCAGACGCATGCGCAGACTGACAGACACAACAGGGGCGACTGCCAGCGGTTAGGAAACGTTACCCGCAACAAGCACAGTTTATTTCTGTGTGTAAAGTCCTGTTAAACCGCTAGAGTACTGCAATATGTAGAGCAGAGGAATATAATCATATGCGATATCACGCAGGAACTTGTGCACTTTTACCATACATTTTACAGTCATTTGTTGTTCTTGCATTGTGAAACATTATATGATCAATAAGTTATGACAACACATGTTTTTACATTGTTTTAGCTCATCAAAATAAGTTAAGCAATTTTAAACTTTTTAAAGTTTTACAAGATTCAACTCCTTTTTAAAGTCAGTTTAATGTAGTTTAAGTTGATATGGCTTAAATCCAAGTTGATTGTACTAAAAAATTTAAGGCAGCCACTTTTTTTTTTTACAGTGTTCTTGCAAAAAGCATAAATTGTACATTATTTTTAGTGATGCACCGAAATGAAAATTCTGGGCCGAAACCGAAATCGAAAATTTAGGATGCACTTGGAAAATCGAAAACCGAAATCGAAAATTTTCGGCGGCCGAAATTTCGGTGCACCCCTAATTATTTTGCAGATGTTAGAATGTGATGCCATCTACAATTTTTCTCTATATGTTAAAGTACATGTAGACAATATTTTTATAGTAGCAAGAACATTACAAATGTTTTACAACGTAGTGTTCAAATTGTCTCTATATAGTGGGTGTAAATGTCCTGTTAAAGTGCAGCTTTATGAGATCGAAACAAACAAATTCAAGTAAAATCATGTGTTAGTTGAGCTGTGAGCACATAGGTCATTGTAAATCTGTTTTCTTTCCTTAAATTACTCTATTTATTTGTCACTTAATATTGCATTGAAGGTGGAAACAGATTTTCCTTGGTTTCATCTTTTACATCTGAAGAAGCTGTAATGTTAGCAGGGGTGTGTAAACGAGTGTAGAACTGTTATTGAACGAGTCATGGTTACACACATCTGTTGAGTCGAAGCACATTCATCATGTGTCGTGTGAATGTTAATGAGCTGATGTGTCCTGGTCGGCATCTCCTCAGCTGTGCTGATCTCAGTGAGCCACAACACAACTCCCGCAGCTCCTTCTTGAGTGTGTAAAGCTGTGATCACACACGTGTGCTGCTGCTGTAAGTGAACGGCTCACTGTGTGAATGTCTGTCTTTATCATTGACTCACCCTGCTGTTGTTCTAATGCAGAACCTCTTTATTTTTCAGACCACAAAAGGAGAATTTAAAAGAAATGTCCCGCTCGCGCTCGTCCATATAATAGCAGTGAATAGCGACCAGTATCCAGCATTAGAGGTTACCTAACACACAGTTTCTGCCGATCTCATGTTCATCTTGAGTACCTATAGAGTAGTATTGCATCCTTCATATCTCTGAAGAGACTTTAGTTTTATCAGATTTATAAAAGACAGATACGCTGTACCGGTTCTTTCTGAAAACACTCGAGCTCCTGTGGGCGGAGCTAAAGAGTCACACGCAATACATCATCGCATTATCCCTGGATTATGTTTGATTCACTGTACGTTCGAGTTGTTTACATTAAATGCACTTATGCGCTGATTGCCAACAAAACAAAAAACTAAAACCGTCTGTGATTCCCACTCATGACCGGGATCTTTTATCGCTGGGATCGCTCCATCTTTCAGTTTTAAACGATCTGCAGATCCAGCGTCGAACTGGGCCTTGTTATCAAACATTCGTCACCGAAATGCCGGGAACAAACAAACACACTTGTACAGCTCGGTTGCTGCCCTGGAAAAACTAACTTCATCCAGTGTTCCCGTAACGCTGGCTTCTTTGGGGAATCTGAACAATGTTATCTTTCCCTCACAACCAAAAACACACTGATATCATGGTGTAAAAACAAAATGACAGCCCTGCCAACGCTGCCCGTGACCCGAATGTCACCCTTTATGACGTCATACAGGGCCATACTCGGAAAAAAAACAACAATCCGAAACTTTTACGAATCCTGAAGGAGTGTATTTGGCACAGAAACACTCGTCATACGTCCAACTTAATTTTTGGCCATGTTTAGCATGAACCCAACTCTTTACCAGTGTAAATAAGTCAGAATGCATGAAATAGCATTAGACATCCCCTTTAAAAAAATAGACGCAAATGTTTTTTTGCAGAATGATCCCATGCGACGCGTGTCGTATATTCCAAGTGTTCAGTGGGTGAACGATCGGGTTTAGTGAAAATAAACCAAAATATAATGTTATTATTTAACAGAAATCCTGACCTTGGCCGTGGGTCTCAAGATTAATATAAACGTGGCATGAAATACAACACCTAGAAATCCCCCAAAAAAGTATCTGTGCTCTTTCTCCGGACTATGACGGTCAGAATGAAAGTTGACAGCGGTGAACTCGATAACAAACACCACGGATATGTTCACCTCGGAGAAGAAGATGCGTGGACTGTGTTTCAAGTCCATTTCTATCTTGATTTCTCACAACACACGTGCTGTTTCTGACGAGTGGGTGTGAACGTGCGGCACAGGAGACCGATGGCCAAGCTCAGGATCTTCGTTAGATAACGCATTATATCTCGATTTGTTATATCGCATACCCCCCGAACACTTGGATATACGACACGTGTCTCATGGGATCATTGTGTGATGCTTCTGCGTCTTTTTGTAAAGCTTGATGTCGGTCGATATTCGGGACGTTTTTGTTTTACTCTCCTTTTGTGTTCTGAAAAAAAGAGTGCATATTGCATTAGAACAGCAGCAGGGTGAGTCAATGATGGCTGGATGTTCATTTTAGGGTGAGCTATCCCTTTCATGAGTTGTTCCAGTGTTTGTGAATGAGTATGTTTATATAATTGTTACATCATGTCATTGACACCATTTTTACATGACAAGAGTGATAACCGAGACGGCTGCCTGAAGCGTATCCGTGTAGAAGCGGTCTTGATTTTCATCAGAGCAGTGAACTGTAGATTATGGAAGGCATTTTCTGCCAAATTTAAATAAATAAATTAAATGATTAAAATGAAAATTAAAACCAGATTAACGATTTCATTACAGAAAACAGTACGCAAAATATGTTGAGAATGAAATTAAATGATTTCATTTTCACGGTGACAGTGCATCATCCCTGTCAAATTGAAAAATAAAATGCAATTGGTACTTTCACATTTCATTTTCACTTCAGTCTCGAGGCAAGACTGCCAATATTAAAATGAAAAGCCAAACGTGAAAAAGAAGCTACAAATACAGTTTTTACAATGCTCTTTATTAACGCTCACGCAATAATAGTGACACAATTCAAATTCAAATGTAAATTTTAGTTTTCATTTTAATTCCTCTTTTATTTCAGTTTTCATTTTCAAAGACAACCTGCATGCAAATTCTATGTTAATGAGTGGGTGTGGCTTATTCAAGTAACGGCGCTAGAGACACGCCTTCTGTAAAGCGAAGTCGTCGACGTCCCGTGTGCATGAGTTGAATGTGTGAAACGAAATTATTTAAATGTGATTATATTGTAATCGAGACTACGAGATATGGCATAGTAGTTGTGTTTCTGTGCAGATGCAGAAACACACACCGGATAATAAGCTTGTGTCAGGCACATGTGATGCGTCACATCCGCTGCTGCTTTATGCTGATAAACACTGCGTTATTCTGTGTTTATAATGATTGTAATGATGACTGCTCCTCACACTCTCTGCTTGCTTCAGAAGAGTTCGTTTCAGCCTCAGTCAAATGCTTTTCTTGTCCGCTGAAGAGTGCTGGTCTTCTGTGGGATCATTTACTGTGAGGGCAGTTCATTCTCTCTGCAGACTGGCAGAATGAGCAGCGGAGCACTGCATTCTGGGAAGGGCTTAGTAAGCACAAAGAAAGCGCTGGCATGCAAAACGATTTGCACAGGACACCCCCAATATGCGAGACACGTCTACTACTGTTAAAGAGAGCAGCAACACAACATGACAAAACACGCTCTGTTCTCACAGTTGTGACTCTCGCTCATTTGACGAGAAGAGTCTGATCGTCTGGTTTACGGCCGTCAAGTTCCAAATAAAAAGAGAAATAATGAAGCACGTTTATCTTTGACTAGATGGCATGAGGAACTTGAAGCATTATAAAATTTCAAACAAAGATCCATTGTGATCCGAACTGTCGCTCAACCACATATTCGGGATTCCTGTTGGCGCTCCGCCCTGAACATGACATCACTGCTCTCTTCTGATGACATCATCAGCCAGTGCTGAAGTGATGACAGAAACACTGCCTCATGATCCCTGAGGACTGGCACAGGGAAGCTCACTTTCCCAGGGATCATTGCCATTTTTATTCAGCCATTGATCAGAATTAGACAGTCTGCCTGTCAACTCCATCAGTGTTTTATCAACTAGTCGATCGCATTTCAACGACACAAAGGACGCGAGTTTCTAGCATCACCTCCATGACAGTCTCTCTTCTTTCACACAAGAGTGTTCTTCTCTTTTAAACTACTAATATTAAATGAATAAAACTGATATTGTCAACTGCGTGACAAGCCCTTGAAATGTAGAATATAATAAATAAATAAATACACAATATTTGTTCCAGTAATAATATTCCAAACATTTTTTTTTTGGAACGCAAGAATCACCCAGAATGATTTCTTTTTTTTTTTCTTTTTTTTTTATGTTGAAAATCAGTGTTTCTTATTAGGACTTGGTCTTAGCAACATCACACATCTCTATTACTGTACCTTATGTTACAAAACAGTAAAACACAGCAGTTAAACTCCACTTTTAGTCAAAGGCTTCGTCCGGATCAGATGGAGTAGATCGGGTCCACCAACACACCCAAACCTCTTCATGGGTCGACATTTCACTCGGTAACATTAGGCAGTTTTGATTTATATGCGGTTTAATGTTTGCTTATCTTGTTAGCTTAAGCAATGCTTTCATCGCTTGTTTCTGCTGCTTCTTCTTGTTTTTGAGTCCGGAGACTCTGTACTCTTTAAGAAGATGCGTAATAGCGTAGGCTTGGGTATCCTTTTGAATTTGAACGATTCCTATTCCGATTCCGATTCTTCTTATCGGTTCCTAATTTCGATTCCAATACGGTAAAAAAAAAAAAAAAAACGTATATCATATATCATTCAATATCAAAAAATATCAGTCACATTTATTTTAAGTCTTATTGTAAAACATTTCATTGTTGCTGAATATCATGAGCAGGTTAAAGAACATTAATACAAGGAACGTTTGCCTGTGGTTTAAAAATACCATAGAAAAACAACTAGAGTAACTAATATAAATTTCAATCATAATTAAAGACAAGTAAACACTCAAACAAAAAATGATAAATCGCAGCAAATAAATGCAACTGAACAAAGATACGATTGGAATAAACAGTGTTTTAAGATTTTCAGGTATTCAGGTACACAAACTAATCAAATGTGAAATAACACTGCACTTTATAAATAAAATATACATTACAAATATAGTTACAAAAGTTATTCAGTCAAGAACAGCGAGTGGATTTTCTCTTTTTGTGTTATTATAGAGACGGCTGCAGGAATATTACTCTGCTGTCACTTTAAGAGCTGCACAATACACTGTTACTCGTGGGCAGCGTCTCACGCTTGAATGCTTCAGAGTCATATTGAAATGCACACAAAGAATCAATGGGGAATCGAAATGTTCATTTTATAACAAGTATCCGATTCCTCACAAAGTATTCGATTCCAGGATTGAAATCGATTTTCGATTCCCAACCCTATAATAGCGCCCCCTACAGTATAGCAATGAAAACATGGATAGCCAGAAAATTCGGTCAGTGGCGGGGAAAGGGTTAACCTCTCGTACCCACATGGCAATGCCGGCGATCACCGGTGAGTGTTGCACAGGAAAACAACACACTGTCTGCAGAAAATGTACATATCTGGTTCTTTTGTGGAGTGGTTACTGTAAATGGGTTATTTTATTTGCAACCCCTCTGAGCTTTTGTGACAAATACAGAACTTTCCCCCCCCCGGTGGGACGTGTGTGTATTTGTGGTTACATGGTGAGTTAAAGTGAAACTGATACTTTGACACACTTGGCCTTTATCAGGCTCTTGCGCTCTCTGTGAAAATGGCGAGCTCACATTCAGGTTTGAGGAGTCCTCATCAGAGGGGCGCAGTGTTGTTGTGTAGAGGAATGAGGAAAGGCAGCCTTATCTCTCCGTATATTTGCCTTTCCCTCTTTACTTCATCTCTTACTCAATGTTGCCACAGTTTCCAGCACAACACTAGAATAAACCTGTGGTTGCTGGCTGTTTTTCCACTCTGTCATCACTAGAAGACATTAAAATGACACAACTGTCCTCAAAGCTTGTTGCATTGTTGAATTAGATCCAGTATTCCTTTGTGTAATTATACTTTCATAATTAAACGTTAAATGTTGTTAACCATGGCCATATTCCTGATGCTAACAAAAGTGTTATGTGGAGAAATCGACCAATATTGATTTTTTTTTTTTTTATAACCGATAATTTGTATGTTTTTATGTCAGATAACTGATATGCAGAACCAATATTTGTTTCATGGTTTACTTCTGTTTTTGATAAATTTCATTTTTGATTAATAATGATAAAAATCTTAATAATAAAAAAAATACAACATCAGCAACAATAATATTATTAACAATAGGCAAAAAAAAACAGTCTAATATTTTTCTAAAATTTTTCAATAAATGACTATTGAGTCGATCAACCTTTGCATAAATGTAATAATTTTAAACTCTGGTTTAGGTGTTTATTATTTATTAGGTATTGTTTAAACTGTTAACAAATTTTATTTCGATATGAAGTCTAATAAAAGTTGAACAAAAAACGGTAAATAACGAATAAAAATCACAAACATGACATTTGTAAATAAAATTATTATATATACACTTGAATTATATGTCATATACTTGAGGAAATATGATGAGGAAATGCAGTGAATTGAAAATCAAATGAAGTCATGCTATCGGAGTTTCAGGTTTGTCCCGTTTATATACATGGCGTATTGGGTAAAATGAAAATAAAAATATACAAATACCATTTTAAATGACTTCTGTTTCTGAATAAATAAAGCATTACAAAAAATAGCCTGGTGTTTTTGCTCTGAACGAACCAATTGGTTTTTAATTCCTGATTAAACAAGAAGAATATCAGGCTACATTATTTCATGAAAAACGGCACTAGAAATGTTGTAATTAACAAAATTAATCAGAAAAGACATAACGAAATGTGTCTACTCAGAGGATAACGGCAAAAAGAGAATGTGAAAGCGAAACATGTAGGACTTTATGAAACAATATTTTATTCAAGATACATTGCTGCGGAATCAACACACATTTATCATTCCTATCAATCACCATCATTTCTACCTTCACCATGAACCTAAAATTTGGGAACCTAAAATTTGCACAAGCTCCAGAGTTAAACATAAACTCTGGATCAAACTCTGAGTTGAACCTGATCTAAGCTGGGTTACATTTATTTGGGTTTGTTAAACTCAAGTTTGTTCAGCTAGTGTTGTTTCCCCTCATAACTCAGTGCTGTAACGGCGTCTTGTGCGATTCTTAAAGTTTGATTCTTACATGGGTGAATCAGATATGCTTAAATATCAGGAAAAAAGTATTGGTAAAACCAATTATCAGATGATTTCTTATTATGTGGCAGTGAAATCAAAAATCAATATGAACTCAATTCAGAACAAATTCTTCCAGGACCAAATGATCCGAGTTACTGTTATAGGCTGTCAATTATTTTGTCTTCTCTTATTTCTAGTAAGAATTCTCTTTTACTTTAGAGAAACATTGGAGACAAATTGATAGTTGATTAATAAGCCATAACACTAACAGCAAACGCTGTTCTCCTGAAACATGAAGTCCTGTGGGTCAGTCCTGTTTGGTGTTGTTTTGGTTTCCTGACCCAGGGCTGGGATCAGCAGATGGGCGATGAACGGAGAGATGGTCTGCTTTAATGAAGTGTTTCCTCCTTCAGTTAGAGATGTGAGAGCCAGCTCTGATGGGGCAGATCCGAGACAGCACTGAAGTCAGACGGATCCAGGGAATGATTAACAGCATCCTGTCCGTCTCTGCTTTCATCATTAGAGGCTGATAACAGAGCCCTGGGGATCACACATCATAGATTACCCAGCATCCCCCACGTCTGCCCGAGCGGATTGGTTTCATCAGTCTAATGGACAGTCCTCCATTGACAAACACTTCACTTTCATTCAGCCCGATACTTTAGCTGTGCTTGCATCTCTTTTACTGTTGCTTTGTGATTTAATCAAACTTAAAGGATTAGTTCACTTCAGAGTTTAAATCTCCTGATAATTTACTCTCCCCCACGTCATCCCAGATGATCATGTCTTTCTGTCTTCAGTCGGAAAGAAATTAAGGTTTTTGAGGAAAATATTCCTTTTCTCCATATAGTGGACTTCAATGGGGTCCAACAGCCCAAATGTAATTTTCAGTGCAGCTTTCAAGTCTCTACACGATCCCAGCCGAGGAATAAGAGTCTTATCTAGACAAACCATCACTCATTTTCTAAAAAAAACCAAAACATTTATATACTTTTTAACCACAAATGCTCGTCTTGCACATCCATGACTTTATGCATTACGTAATCACGTTGAAAGGTCACGCGTGACGTAAGTGGAAGTATCGACCTAGTGTTTACAAAGCGTGTTTGCAAAGACTTAAGTCAAACACCTTTTACAAAAAATAAAATTAAAAATAAAAGATAAAACAACGATGTTGGATAATTTTTCGCCCTACCCTACACTTTCTGCCCACATCAGGTCACCGCCTGACCTTTCCAACATGATTACGTAATGCGTGAAGTCGTGGACGTGCAGGACGAGCATTTGTGGTTAAAACGTATATAAATGTACATTTTTTGTAGATAATGAGTGATGGTTTGTCTAGATAAGACCCTTATTCCTCGGCTGGGATCGTGTAGAGCCTTTGAAGCTGCACTGAAACTGCAGTTTGGACCTTCAAACCGTTGGACCCCATTGAAGTCCACTCTATGGAGAAAAATCCTGGAATATTTTCCTCAAATACCTTAATTTCTTTTCAACTGAAGAAAGACAGACATGAACATCTTGGATGACGTGGGGTTGAGTAAATCATCAGGAGATTTTAATTCTGAAGTGAAGTAATCCTAAAAGCAGACAGCATTAAGCTGCGGTGGCGTCTCACCTCACATTTACTGTATTACTGCAGATCTGGACCTGGTGGACAAACCGCTCTCAGACTCTCTGGAGATGACGTTGGTTGTTTTGACAAAAATGTAAGGAGTAGTTGGCCTTTGACTCATTTCTGTATATCTGTATCTTGTCTGGGGGAATTGGTGTTCAAACTATTATCATCACTTCATGTGCTATTATAAAGAATTATAAACGAGCTGAAACATATACTTCTCTCCCTAAAGACAGGTAAATTACGGGACACATCAGCTTTCTTTGGCTTTCCCAGACGAGTAGAAACGGTCAAGTTGTTCCTTCTTTCTAAAAATAATCCTCTTTATTTGCATTCATTGTGGCCACTCTGCCCTGTGCCGATCATTGAGTAAACGGGAATTGGTTTAATAAAGCCTTTGACATGGTAACTCACCAGTCTATAGTCCATTGTTAAGAGGACAAATGCATTTCCTGGTTGCACATGAATATAGTAGTGACAATTCAAGTTCAGTTCACGGCAGTTCCTTAATGATGCGGCTCACATACAAATAAGGCAAAATTTGAGATAAAATACAGGAACGACTCAACACTGTGACTTTGGATGACAACATTTGCCAAGTGCATTTAAAGGGATAGGTCACGCAAAAATAACAATTCTGTCATCATTTACTCGCCCTCAAGTTGTTCTAAACCTCCATGAATTTCTTTCTTCTGATGAACACTAAAGAAGATATTTGGATGAATATGTGTAGCCTAACAGCTGTAGGGCACCATTGACTTCTATACAATTTTTTTTTCCCCATACTTTCAAGTCAGTTGAACCCCACAGCTGTTTGGTTACACATATTCTTCACACAGGTTTATGGAATAACTTTAGGGTGAGTAAATGGTGACAGAATTTTCATTTTTGGGTGAACTATCCCTTTAATGTAATAACTGTAAAATACAGTACAATTGCATTTCTGTGAAGGAACATTGGTCAATGGCAACTTCCAGTGCATAAAGTTTCTTTACGGCTTCCTTGAAGTCATTGAGTTCTCATTTAGGTCCTATGGCGTGAGAAGGTACACTGCCTCTTCTTCACTCTGATCAGCTGATTTCCATCCATGTGATTATGATATGCAAAACACACTGTACTCGAACTGATTGTTGTACTGATTAACAACTCACTTACCCCTTTTTGTCATAATGAGGTAAAGACATATATTATCTTGACATACATTGATTTGGAGGGTTTCGATCAGGAGAGGTCTGTTTTTCTGCTCCTGTCACAGAGGGCTTGATGGGTTGGCAGGGGTCATTGTGTGGCAGATGGTCATGAATGAGCTGGACTCCCTCAGGCTCTGATCAGATCAATCCAGAGGACAGTGAGAGATCCGCCTCTGGCTGCTGTTATGACACCAATGATGGATCATCTGACGTCATGCTGAAGCTCAGTCTCCTGTCAGCTGTGCTGAAACATGTTCTTACTGAGTTATAACAGTATTATCATGTTCGTGAAGGCAACATTTTGTTTCCTGGTGTAATCCATTGTTAGTAGGCATGTCACACCGGGAGGGGTTGGAGATATCAGGGAGCAGGGTATTGAAATCGGATTTGAATACTCTCTCGCTTTTCACTTTCGCCATCACGCGTAATCTGTGCATAAGGAACGACCGCACATTTTACAAGATAAGATATTTGTCACTGACGCTCAGGATCTGTCGCCCATCAAATCCTCCGCCGTCGTCCTGTCAGTCATCTCTCATATCGGCATGTAATAAGTGAAATCCGACTCCTGCTGCACTGCGCACCGAACCGAAATTTTCAGTTTATAATTGTTGTGTCCATTGTGTAACTGAACTAAATGTTTTTTGTTTTTTGTTTTTTTGATAAAAAAGCAAAGCAACAGTGCAGGTGCTGCGATGGGAAAATAATGTCGGTTTATGGCCGAAAGCTGGTGACACAGACTACCACAGCAAGACTAATTGTTAGACTATAAAACCGTAGTGGTGGTGGTTGTTGGCCAGTCAATTCAGTGTTCCAGTAATCATAAAACACAGTAAGGCCCAATCCCAATTCTACCCCTTACCCCTTCACTTTCCCCTACCCCTCTGTTTTGCACGTTCCCGTGAAGGGGTAGGGTTGTCTCGATTCTCTTTTGGTTGGAGGGGTAGGGGTAGGGGGAAGGGGAAGGGCCAGATAGCCCTCGAAACGAAGATTTTTCAGGGCCACTTCAAACGAAGGGGTATGAGAAATGTACCTGCATACACCGGCTACAGAGGCAACATGACTGCCAATAATCATTTTCTTTATGTCACATTCAATCTTGTGTTCATATTTACGGTCATGTTCTTCAAAGAAACGTTTGCAAAAAAATCGCTGAAGTTCGCTAACGATAGTCCCGCAACATATTTTCATGTCTGATAACTGGTGAATGTAATTGCGGCAGGGAATTGGCTTATCTTTTACCGTACGTCTGCTATGAACGCATTGTTTTCTTGTGGTTATATGTGAACACAATATAAACGAACAGTGCTTACACAGTTTTGTGCTTTTTGCACCTTGATCAACCAGTCTTGTATGTTCTTTATCAAACAGGGACACCTGAGGAAACCCGGAGGCTCAATCGTTTTCGTGCTGACAACGAGCAACGTTTCCTGAAGTCCAAAAATACTTAGGCGTCGAAGATATCGTCATCTCCGTTGTTTTCTGCGAACTTCAGAAGAAAAAAGCAAAAAAATAGCTGTAACCCACGCAATTGAGATGACTACAGATAACGACGGCATCTTGGAAGTTTGTGATAAACATTGGCGCATCTCCTGTGACGTAGGCGCTAGCGACGACGTATAATGACGTGTAACGGTGCAGCAGTGGTGTCCCATTTCTTAGGGGAATATTTTCACCACTCTGTTTCAAGGGGCAAGCGTAAGGGGTAGGCGAAGGGTTAGGGGTAGGCGAAGGGGTATAAAATAGAATTGGGATTGGGCCTAACAGTGCTGTGTGTGTCACTGCACAGCACCCATAGAGACCAACTATTAACATTAGTTCACATGAAACCACAGATCTTGTGGAAGAACGGCATTAATCACTTTGATTTGCATAATGTTTTCATGGAAATGTGTGACCTTAAAGGTGCAGTTGGCGATTATCTGAGAAACGCTGTTGATGGTGGATCGGACCAATCACCACAACACACTTGTAGCCAATCAGCAGTAGGGGGCGTGTCCAATCATGATGGGGGAGGAGAGAGAGTGAGCCAATCAGCAGTAGGGGGCGTGTCCAATCATGATGGGGGAGGAGAGAGAACGAGCAAGAGGGAGATTTGAAGAAAGACTGTAGAAAGAGAGATGGCTGAGAGACATTACAAAAGAGTAAAAAGTCAGAAGAATATCACTGGAAAAAGAAGGGTATGATCAGGAAAGAGCTTTAGGACCCATTGTTTTCTGAAGCTGCTGTGATGTTGGTGACTAACAACCAACTCTTGCTTGTAAATAATAGTGTACTGTATGTTCACGTTTTGTTCCTCTTTTTTGTTTGTTCATCATGACTTTATTTTTCGCGAAGCATTATCTTGCTTCACTTCATCCATGATAAACAGACATCCACTCTTGCATTGTGTGTCTGTGCATTTTGGGGGCGGAGCAATGAAGGGAGGGGTGTGTTTGTTTGGTCTGATTTCAGATATCAAGTGTTCAACAATGATTCTCAGAAATCTCTTACTGCACCTTTAATATTTACACGTAAGTGAGGTAGTAACCATTTATAAAAGCGAGAGGTCATTCGAGACAGAGCTGCGTTGTGAATATACTCTGTTGTGTCTCATGACTGCATTCACAACCTCTCTGTATTACCTAATTCTAGTTAAATGAGTCTGTTGTTAAACAAACCTCAGAATTTCATAGGATGTTGGTCCATTTCAGTTTGTATTTTGTTGGCCAACGTCATGAATGCACATGTCTGATATCTTGTTTGCTAACACTCATACTCGTCATAATGCTCCACTACCAACGTACGAGAGCAGATTAGCGTTGTGTAAATATTCATGTCATGACCCAAGTTTGGGACCAACATAAAAAGCCATTCAAAAAAGTGATGAAACCCACAAAGAGGAAGTTGTAATGGCCAGGGGAAAAGAAGTTAATTATTCACAGTTTAAAAGATAATAAATAAAATAAGCAAATTCAAATCTTAACATGTAATGATTAACAAATTCCCTAACTCGTGAAAAATCACAATTTGATTTGAGAGGAAAGCTTGCTTGCCTGTGTTTGGGGGTAAATGCAGAAGAGAAGAGCTGATCAAACACGGTCTTCTAGAATGCATCACTCTTAAGCAGCAGTAGAAGATTTCATTTCTTCATTTTCAGCTGGACTTCCTGTTGTGGTGTGGTGTGGCGTGTTGTGGTGTGGTGTGGTGTTGTGTTCAGGTGTGAATGAGGACAGCAGGACATTGTGTAGACTGTTTTATTTATTGCTTTAGCAGTGCTAAAGGAACATTATTAGTGCATGAATGTTCTGAGAATGATAACCTTTGACCTTGTGTGTGTGTGTGGTGTTTGATCCGCAGGTGTTGTGAGTGCGGGGCGTCTCTCTCACACTGGTACTATGAGAAGGACGGCCGTCTCTTCTGTAAGAAGGACTACTGGGCCAAATTTGGGGAGTTGTGTCATGGCTGTTCAGAGCCCATCACCACCGGACTCATCATGGTGAGTCCAACCCGTCCGAAACCGTATCTCTGCCGTCTCTCCTCACCCCACAATCCTGCCTGTCCTACGCTTTCTCACACGCAGCCGCTCTAGTTACACACTCCATTCACACGGTTACTGCAGCCGGATCACACATGAGCAAATCATGACGGAGCTGCTATCTATAATTCAGAGGTCGTGTTAATGAAGGGAAAGTTTGTGTGGGCTTTTGTTTTAAAGCATTCACTGCTAGCTGTATTATTTAGTGTTTCCACAAGAGCAAGAGTTGTTTATTGGACAAGAAGGATCATTTGAATGATTTACGACCTTTTGAATTCCTTCATTTTGCCTGAATCCTCATATATATATATATATATATATATATATATATATATATATATATATATATATATATATATATATATATATATATATATATATATATATGTATTTACTGGTTTGCATACAGTCTTGGCACAGCGTATCTGTGGCCAGTACAGGTTATCATCTGGTTTCTTTATACAGAAAATCAGTTTGACCCCCCAAAAAAACAAAACTGCATTGCCAATTCTGCACTTGTGGATCAGCCATTGTACAGTGTCCGCATTGATTTCAAGTTAGGGCTGTACAGTTAATCGAAATAAAACTGAAATTGCGATATTGCAGAGCCATATATAATTATATGCACAGCACTACTATATGTGTTTCAGAGTAAAACATGTTCACTGTAAACGCTGCTCCACATGAATGTCATCTCTACATCTGCTCTGAGTTTCAGTCAATTTAACGTGCATTTGGGATCGCGACATGCGTAGAATTCTATGATTTCTGCGATGTGGAAAACGTGGAACGAATCACAGAATCCAGTCCATTTTCTTATATTTACGCATAGGGATACAATTCACATCTGTTCACATTTGTCACTTTTACAGCTTTACTAGTTCATAAAAAATATTCCTTAAACTGGAATAGCAAGACTCTCCAGTGACAAAGTTCTTCATAATACCAAACACCTCAATATATCTCTTTAAGTTATCTTTGGTCTCAACACGGAAACTATTTACAAAAGAAGGGGGAGGTAGTTGCATCACTCATAATTAAAAAAGACAAAAATCAATCTATATCAAAAAGGTATGTGGTTCAATAGGAGTTATATACTCAATCCATTTGAACCAGAAATCAACAAAAGAATCCTTATGAAAATTCACATAAAATGTAATTTTCTCCATATTGGAAACACTTTAAGACATCAATCCAATCCTTTATTTGTGGAGGATTAGGTTTATATAAGCATCTACTTATGGCTTTTTTTGCTAGAAGCAACAATTATTCTATAATGGAATCCAGTCAAGCATAAAAATATGAAGTTTGCGTGTCTCTGTGCTACACATACTCAACATACTCAACATACACATACTCCTTCCTAATATGCAGTTTTATTAGCCTGGGAAAACCCAGACTACTTCCGGCGAATTTTAATTCTCTCTCCAGGATAGTCTGGAGAAGAGCCCATTCAAACTCATTTCTGTGCCGCCGAAATCGCACCAATCAGAAACGTTGGGGGAGGGATTTACATGATGACGATAGCGCAGCGACGCTGAAGGAGATTTCATTACAAAGATGGATGCCGCCGTGGAACATCACTCGTTCGAATCAGTTATCGCGTCTGTTTTGAGTGATTTAAACTTACCGTTTTCGTTAAAACCGGAGCAAAGAACAACAGATGTTTCTCCGTCGCTCTGCATACGTCATCTCCTTCATCGATCTGATTGGTTTTAAGACTATCCAATTGCGCCCAGAGGAATTTGAGCTACGTCGTTTGGTGACGCCCCTTTGGAAATGATTTGTCTACATAGCTTCGCCAGACCCTACACTCAGTTTCAACTGAGAAGGGTCTGGTTTTAACCAGGCTACAGTTTTATATGAATCCAAACCCTTCTCTGTTGTTTTGGATTTCAAAAAGAAACTCCAAATGAAGATGAATGTTATCATCATCTCGGCAATATGATAACATGACCAGCATTTCCTCTTTATGATGGTGAAGATTCATATCATTCGTTCTCAAGAAACCATTCATTCAGACTGAACCTATTTCACGTCTCTAAGGCGTTTCTTCCTCATGTTTAAGAAAAAATAACAAAATAGCATTATGGCTGACAAGATGTGTTGAAACACAAGTACTTATATTAGAGAATGAAAAAATGACACACAACGAGAGCTTAATTATTGGCGTTTTTAGAATTTAATTCCTTTCCAGTTTTTGAATTCTGATGTTTAATTTGTTTACATTTCAAATGAAGTTTAATGAAATGGATGTGAGTGAGGGGTGTGATGGAGGAGGACATAATAACAATTATTTTGAACAAGTACATTTCATTACCTTAATAAATTCATGCAAATAGTTGTATAACTGTTACAGCCCACCTCAGTAACACTTCACATTCATTCACACAGTTTATGCATGAGGTTTCGTTTGTGACGGATGAATATGTCAAGGACAAAAGGGTTAAAGATGTTAAAATTACTGGAGTGTCTATTTACACAAACTCTGCCACCAGTGTCTGATTGAGCCAGATACAATCACAACAGAAACCTGATAACAGGATCAGTGTCGTGGAGAGGGAAGCAGGTGCTGTTCCTTTAAGTTCAAATCCACCTTTTCCCAAACTATTTCTTCTCCCTTTCCCCATTGCGGATCAGCTTAGAGAGGCATTTCTTTAAAAAGTGGTCATAAAATGCCTACCTGGTATTAAATAGTGAGAATATAGTGTTTATTGGGTAGGGGAGGACTTTATGGCTAGAATAAAGCAGCATCCATTCATGATTTGAATAAATATAATCATATACACTGAATATGTTTTATAATATGCGACAATACACTGAGGAGCAAATAGGTTATCTGCAACTATATGCACTTTACACTTAGACACAAGAAAATACTGCTATTTCTACTTGGTGTAAATGGCATCTATTTACACAGTGTAAATAATAATGATATTAAGATACGATACGAAGTGCAAATAACAATAGATGCTATTTACAGTAAAACAGAGCAAAGAAAACTCTTTTTTGATGCTATTTTCCACTTAGTGTATCAGATAGCCTCTGCCTAAAGCTAAATGTTCCTGCAGTAACTCAGTCTGTCCTGAACACGGACTCTCTCTGAGCTCTGCTGAGTTTATAGCCAGAGTTCAGGACACACACTTCGCTTATAAAGCGCAGGTGCAGCTAACAGGGTTGAGAAAACCTTTCACACACACGGCATGCCGTCATTGGTTTCTCTCACAGGATGCGTTCTCTGTTGCTCGGTGGGACGGCGACCCTTGTTCTGCAATGCTAGTCAAGACCAGGGTTTGGTTTCGCTCAGATAGCCTCTCTCCACTGGAACTATAAAGCAGATGGTAGACTCTGTGTTTTTCTATTTAAAACGTCTGGTCTGCTCTGCTCGCTGTGTGATTTAGTGGCACTCTGAAGGCCTCAGGCAGTGCAGTCTCAATGATTAAACTCCCCAGACTCGGGATAAGTGAATTAAAGATGGCTCAGCACGCTCTTCCTGCGTTTGACTGACAGACACACATCTTCATCAGGGCATTGAGTGAGGATGAAGGCCAGGTCTGTGGACTCCTGTGAGGAGGAAGATTCTGGTCAGCAGGAACGAACTGCGTATGTGACCTAGAAAGAGATCCCAGGAGCCATTGTTACCAGTTCAGAACTTGAGGAGTGATGTGTGAACAATAATAATATAGACTTCATATCAGAAGAATATTTATAGAAGTATTTAAACGTTCCATTAAAGGAGTGAACACTGAGTTGTATATGGCGTCTCTTGGTAACACTTTCTATGAAGATCATGCTTATAATGAATTATATCCCCATTTATACTGATTTATAAGTATTACAATTCTATAAATATATTTATAAAGACTCATTAAGAACTATACTGCATTATAACAACAGTTAAAGTTACATTTATATCATTTTTTATAATTACGTATGTCATGCATTTGCTTTTTCAATGTGCGTGCTCATAACCCATTATACACTGACTTATAAATGATCAAATATAAAATAGATCCAGAGACACTTGTTTGCTGTACCAATTAGTTATCAATTATGTCTTTAATGGCTAATGTTTGCATTAGAGGTCATGAATGGTAATTTTGATTTGTTAAAATCAAATATCCATGGTATTGCTTATAAGAGTTTGAAATTATACTTTAAAAAATATTGTTGCAGTGTCTAGTTTGTAACATTTTATATATATATATATATATATATATTTTTTTTTTTTTACATTATTGTATTACAGATAATGTAATACAATACAGGAATTATTGTTTATTAATTACATTTACAATTAAACAACTTAAAATGTAGAATGAGCACATCTTCATGATTTCTTAACATTTGATTTATGAAAATTGCATCCTATGTTTTCACTTTACTTAAAGCCATCAATGATGCATTTATAGAGGTTAGTCTGTATTATCACTCACAATAAGTATTTATAAGAACACAACACCGCTATTAATAACAATATATTCACTTATTGGACAGAAATCAATCTGAGTTTCTAAAAGTCACTGCAACTATAATATAACTGTAGCGGTCACCCGCTGGATGCCCTTGAGAGCCACCAGAGGGCACTCCACATCAGACTATTGTCATTCCCTCACAAGCTACATCTCCCATTACTCACTGCCCAGACTCTTCATCCATTATCATTTTCACCTGTGTCTCATTGTCTTGTTTAGCTCACCCCGTATAAGCCTGGTTTTCTCATTCATTCTCTGCGAAGTCTTGTTTAGTGTTACACTTAGGGGTGGGAATCTTTTACCATCTCACGATTCAATTCGATTCCGATTCTTGAGGCCACGATTCGATTCAAAATCGATTTTCGATTCAAAAAGATTTTCGATTCAAAACAATTCAATTTTATTCATAATGATTTCTAATCGGGTTTCTGATCATGATCTACTCTCATCTGCTTTGCTATACAGAATGACAAACGGAGACATTAAAGTGTCTTTTTCACATTTATTAAGTTCAATTCTCAGGGAAGGTTACATTTGCCAGCATATGTCCCAACATTGCAAAGAACCAACAGGAAAATAAATGTGTGCCTGTACTAGCAGCAAACTAACAAACTTCAGCATATTCTGAATCTCTAGCATTTAATAATAGACTTCTAACCAACATCCTCTTGTTATTTCCAATGAGCAATATAATCCTTCAGACAAAAAACATTTTGCTGTAGCAAATTCACAAACAGTTTTCGTTCAAAAATATAGAATTATGTTCCAGCAGCTCTCATATAATGCTTGTGGACTTATGCATATTCTGAATAATTAGTAACATACAAAGCCGCTCTTATACACAACTAAATAATAAAGAGTTATGACTTGAAATGTTTGCTGTATACCACAATCAAAAACAGCTTATACAAAAAAAGTGAATGAACATCTGCAGAGAGCACAGTCAAAATGTAACTTTTTGTGACTGGCATTGGACATATTGCATACAGATCAGTTTACAGTATATTGATGTGAAAACTAAACAATACAGAAATTAGCTCTCATACAAAAAAATACTAAATAAATCACAATGAAATTGCCAATTTTCCATACGTTAGCTTTTAACGAAGAGGGTGCCGTTTGAATCTGGCGCTCAGCCATCATGCGTCTGTTATGCGCACGCCACAGTCTGTCCGCGCACTGCACGTCCGCTTCAGAGTTCCGCCCTTTGCGTTCCGTCAATATTACGTTATTAGAATTTTTTTTTTTTTTTTTTTTTTCGAAAATCGATTTTCGACATTTGTGAATCGATTCAGAATCGTCCACATCGCGATGCATCTAAGAATCGATTTTTTCCCCCCCACCCCTAGTTACACTGCAATTCTGAGCATTCTCCCTGGTTTCATGTCTCCTGGTTTTTGTATTTCTTGCCTGATCCGTGGATTACTCTTTTGCCCGTGTTCCCTGCCTTGTTGTGTTTGTTTGTATGGTCTGCCTTCATGTGTTTGACCTTGCCTGTACTTTGGATTATGTCTTTGGATTACCCTGTTCAATAAATACTGCATTTGGATCCTCAACCTTCATGTCTCAGAGCAGTTCGTAACATATAACAATAACATTATAGCAATGCAGGCTGCGTCTTTATAAATACATTAACCATACAGCTGACTGATTAATAACTGTGAATCCGTGTGTAATGGATTATGGGGATGTGCATTGAAACTAATTATAAAAAATAATATAACTGCAACTATAACTGTTTTTTATAATGCAGTGTAGGTCTTAATGAGTCTTTATGAATATAGCTATAGAATTGTAATACTTATAAATCAGTAAAAATGGAGCTATAATTCATTATAAGCATGGTCTTCATAGAAAGTGTTACCGGATATTTTTAGTCCTGCTGCTGTCAGCTCTTCCTGGAGGTTCCCAAGGCATTCCCAGGTCTGCCAGGAGATATAATCCCTCATCTTCAGTCTCTTCCCAGTTGGACATGCCCGAACCCCCTCCACCAGCTCCCTGTAACTGACATCTCTCCTGGATGTCAGAGCTTCATATCCTGTTTCTCAGGGTTAGACACCCTCAGTCTCGTTCTGTGGGTCACTATCCAAAGTTCATGATCATAGGTGAGGGTCTGAACTACGAGGACATGGACCAGCGTTTGGCCACCAGGGACTCATATACGAGCTCCTCTCCCAGGCCAGGCTCAAAGATGGGCCGTATCCCTCTTTCTCTCTCTCCTTTGACCTTTCCGTAGGGGAAAGTGCTGGATCACTCTTTTCCTGGCCTTTCACCGGGGACCAGTTTGCCTATTGAGCCCCTGCTAGAAGCTGAAGCTCCAGACAACACAACACTCAAACCCCTCCAGTAAACCCCGCCTGTAAAACATTTATTCTTTGTTGTGCAATAGACGAATAACGCTTTGTTTCCATTGCATGTTTCCTTCATAGAGAAGCCAATCCCAGAATGCACTGCAACTATCCCATTAAAATTCGTCCAAGTTGTTTTCAGAATTGTTGATTGTAATAAATACATTCCCTTAAATAATTATAATGCATTAGGGCTGGGTAAAAAATATAGATTTCTCGATTTTAATCTATTCTCATTTTTACGAACCGATATTAAATCCCAAGAATAGATTAGTCATCCTGTTTTCAGTTGATGAATGAATGGAACATTATAGCGCGCATCCCATCCAATAAATCGTAATAAAGAGAGATCGCTCTGGCTCAGCTCGAGAGCAGCACGTGATCTTCTCTTCCGCCTTAATAACACCAGTTACAGCGCAACATAAACATGAATGAGCATCTGAAAGTGTGTTAAAGATAGAGTACAACTTATCGAAGTCCGTATCATGTGACATGGAATTGCTCGATCAGTGTTTCAACCGTGGAAAGATGTCAGTAAATCAGCTTGTGAACAATGTCACGTCACATTTACCTCAGAAAAACTCTAGAGAGGAGCATTTTGCTAAATATATGCACCATATTCATTATAATTGTTAATGTTCTTTGATATTTAATGCATGTTTGAATAAATCTGGCAAGTTTTTATGACAGCCACCATTTAAATGTTTATATTTCATAACTTTATTATTATAAAAATAAAAGTGTAATATAAGTGTTCGTATACAAATCAGTTAATTTTTACCTTCAATATTATAGTAGGCTAATGAAGCCTATAGGCCACAACTGACTCCCACAGTTTACAGCATTAGGGAAGAGATTTGTTTTCCTTGAGAAAATGTGCCATGCATTGTACCTGATATCCAAAATAATCAATATTGAATCGAATTGAATTGTGAAATGTGTCGATACCCAGCCCTATAATGCACTAATAAGAATTGTTATATCTAATTACAAAACAGTGCAATACTAGTATACAAATACTGAGTGAGTGAGCGTTAATGAAGTTTCTGCCCGTGAAGAGCGTTTCAAATCATTCATTCATTTGGGTTAAAAGCTTCACAAGACTCCTGTGCTATAGTCTCGTTCTCAGTAGTTACTTACGTTGAGTGGCGCTCTGTAATGAAATCATGACACTGAGACGCGTCCCACATGGTTGTTCTGTGGAAAACCCTCCTCCCACCGCATTCACACACAACAGGCCTGTGTTATCATTGCCCGATGTCATCGGTTTCTTGTTTATTTGTGTCTTTCTGTGAGCTCAGTGACAAACATATCTGTCTGGATCTGTGTGTGTTCACTCCCGGCGACTGCTGTTGCTGTTTGGACCCCCTTGCTAGTTTCATTGCCATGACTAATTCCAGCCGTTTGTTATGAATACTCATGTGTCGAATGTGTGTGTTGTTCAGTTTTGAGTGATCTGCTTATGGGGAATTCACAGTGTTTCTCTCTGTGTTCCTCCTGCTTTTTGTTTGGTCTGTACAAGCCTGGTCTCGACCCACAATGTTGCGATCTGACTGATACGGGCAGAGACCTCAGTTATCACATGAGACCGTCAGCCATGTTTACAAGGTTGGTGGCTTTCCTTTTGCTGTATAGCTAAAGATTTGAGCCTGTTTTCCCTGGAAGAGGTTGTGTGTGTGTCAGTGGGAGGGTTGGGTCGAGTGGGGGAGGTGTGTGTGTCGCTCAACAGGAAGTGATGAAGTCACCCACTCAGAGCGAGTGAGTGAGCGAGCGAGAGACAGAGGGTTCTGGGATGAGCTCAGCGTTGGGCGTGTGGGCTGTGTTGTGTTTTTGTGCCGGCTTCGCTAGAATGATCCGCACGCTGTAGCCGCCGGTCATGGTCGGCGATGTGTTTTACTGGAGCTTCTGCTGTCTCAAACTCTGGAAGAGAGAGAAGAAGGTAAGCCAGATGCTCTCTCTCTCTCTCTCTCTCTCTCGTGCTGATGGGACTTTACACAGCCTTCATGCATCACATGTGGAATAGATTTCATTCATTTTCAGCTTAGCTCATTTAAAAGGCAATTCAGTTGCTGATTGATTTACAGAACATTATAGTTTAAACATATTCAAGCATGTGTGTAGATGCAGATGTAAAGTTCATTGAATCTGGATGTTTACATGAGAATGATTTCAATTAAATTTGGAATTCACAATTATTTGTATCGCGCTTTTCACAATACACACCGTTTCAAAAGCAGCTTTACACACACATGTCCACATTACAATTTAGAGGGATCTGTTCTCAGAGGTGACTGTCTAATGTATTTCAGAAATGTACATGTACAAATCACAGTTAGCTAAAAATATATGAATTTAAACAATGAAATATTAAAGGCCGAAACAATGAGCTCACTGAAGTAATGAATACTTGTTTGTTAACAAATGATTATGACATTTAGAGAAATGTAGCACTGGTGCTTGACTTATCCTTCATCTGATCAAACTGCAACACAACATAATAACTGTACAGTCGGCCTTGTTTCCAAATGGTCATTCTCACATTATTTTCTGTTTGGTTCATTCTCGTAGAGTCTTCTGGCATCATAAGATATGGGGAGTTATTGACCTAAAACGATCATTCTTTATTATTGTTGTTATGATTAATTTACATGGAATTGTCCCCTAGCAGTAGATGATCGTTGACTAGTAAACCGGGTCATGTTTGGCATCACGTCCCAGTCTCTGTGTGTGTGTGTGTACAGATGCGGATGCTGCGGCACTGGGACACACTGACATGGACATGTGCCGATCAATATTCACATTTATTCATGAAGCAGAGATTCTGACCCAGTAAAAGGGGTTTAAATCAGTAGAATATACTCCATGAGAATCAAACCCATGACATTAGCATGGCTAGTGCTGTAGTGAATCTATGCCTTTTGGTACTTTTGATTTTGTCAAATATCTCGTAAAATTGTGCATCTGTAGAACTGCTATCCAGGGTAGACGCCTTATTTAAAGGAGTGCTATGTAAAACAGGCTGTGAGGACACACATACAGTAGGTTTAACAGGTTAAATGCTTCATTATCCTTTAGATGAATGTGCATGAGGTACAGAAGTGCAGTGTGTTTGACAGTGTCGAGAGCTGTACACTGTACGTCTGTCCCTCAGGGCTGAATGCTGTGTTACATCAGCAGAGAAACTTCCCTGCCCATCACAGGGGGTTTGTGATGCTGGAGATTTCCCCAGAACGGTTTCCGAGCAGAAGCAGGTGCCATGATGAGTGTTGTTGCGTTCAGATGGCTGAACGACTCTAGAGATTTCATTCGTGTTGTTGAAGGAATGAACAGCAGACAGAAGGAAGTATAAGTGTGACTGGAAAGTGGTGAATTCCAGTCTTTCCCATATTTAAACATCACTTTTGAAATCACTCGTCGGCCCAGTTGTTGCCAAACACGCAACACTGGCAACATGGCTCAAGATGTGGGTTTTCATTCCTGTTTAGTGTGAGCTGTAATGTTTAGAGTGGAGGATGAGTTATTGTGTGGACAGCATATGACATAAGAGCGTGTGTACAGTATGTCATACTCAGAAGTGGTATCACAGTGGGAATATACCCAGAACAAGGGTGTCTTCCACAGTAGTTCATGTCGTTTAGTAGAAACTTTTACAGTTGTGACCAAAAGTAATGACCAGAGGGGATAATTGTTTTTAATGACCCTACAAGTTCGATTAAACCACCAAAATAATGTATGAGGAAAACATATCAAACTTTTGTACAGCAGTTTGTGTATATATGTATATGTGTGTGTGTGTGTGTGTGTGTGTGTGTGTGTGTGTGTGTGTGTGTATGTATATATATATATATATATATATATATATATATATATATATATATATATATATATATATATATATATATATATATATATATATATATATATATATATATATATATACACACACACACACACACACACACATACAAATGTTTGATCTGTACGATTTTTTATGTTTTTAAAAAAGTCTCTTCTGCTCACCAAGGCTGTGTTCATTTGATTATAAATACAAAACAAACAGTAATATTGTGAAATATTATTACAATTTAAATTAACTATTTTCTACTTTAATATATTGTAAAGTGTAATTTATTCCTGTGATCAAAGCTGAATGTTCAGCATCATTACTCCAGTCTTCAGTGTCACATGATCCTTCAGAAATCACTCTAATATGAGGATTTGATGATCAAGAAACATTCATTATTATAATTATTATCAGTGTTGAAAACAGTTGTGTGCAATTTATTTCAGGATTCTTTGATGAATAGAAAGTTCAAAAGAACAGCATTTATCTGGAATATATATATTTTTTTAACATTATACACTACCGTTCAAACATTTGGGGTCAGTGAGAATTTTGGTAAGAAATGAAAGAATTTAATACTTTTATTTAGCAAGGATGCATTACATTGATCAAAAGTGACAGTAAAGATTTCCATTTCTAAAATCTCACAGGAAATAAAGCATACATTGACTACAACACAGTCAGTTATTCATATTTCTTTGGTTCTCTTTTGTTTTTGCATGTGTTCATAATTTATGACAGCATGGCCAAAAATTATGTCAGACAATTTGGCATGTTTCATTGCATTACCATAAATAAAACAGTTGTCTCCGAGCACAACTATGCAATATACTGACAAAATCTTTAATAATATTTGAATAAAGGGTGAACACGTCATATCATATGTCTCAACCGTCCGTCCAGCCCATCACTGCCACAACAGAGGAACAGGACAACTTACAGATTTACGGGTTCTGCGTAATAATCCAATAATAACACGGGAGATGTGTTTTCCTACTGGAGCTTTGCTGATGTGTTGAAATGTCTGTAATCTGATTAAAAGTGGATGTCAGGCAACTGTTGATGTCATTATTAACATATGGTAATGAGGGACTCTACAGGCTCCTGTTTTGTAAAAGATCATTTTTAGACTTTTGCATAGATCTCTTGACTGGAAAGCGTTGTTTGCAGTAGAGCTTGATGTATAGTAGATGTTTTCTCTGTGGGCACGGTGTGCTGTGTATTTTCAGACGTGTCGGTGGGCTGTCAGCTCTGTTTTCCGTGTTGGTTGAGAGCGACTGAAATGAGGAAGCAGTGGGCAATCCTGTGTCGTCACCTTTCCCCCGTCGTAGGTGTCGTTCACACACAATTTATGGTACAAAAATTTTGTCAAAGACAAAAGATTCCAAGAAATGGAAAGACCTATTTAGTACACATCTTTTAAGATCATAGCGTCACATTTGTTTCCTATTTGAAAAACACCCAGAAACTGTTGCTAAACAAAAACTGGCCTTAAATATTGGTGTGTTTCAAACATCCTGGTGTGTTTCAAAGGTCACTCTTCATTTAGATGAAGATCAATGCAAATGAAAGTTCCATCTAGGAACATAAATATCATTTTTCATATTCGACATTTGGCTCAGTAAAAACGAATGAAGCTGAGAGACATGAGACGTGTTAAGTCATTTATCTGGTTTGTTTCTCTCGTCTTCAACACTTACACTCATGACTCTGAACTAAAACAGAATAAATGAGTGTATTGATCGAATAATGTGTTCAGGACGCCTGAAGACTTTTTCTGATGTTGTCATCCTAATCTGAATCAGAAAGCACTTTATTGCCAAGTATGCTTGTACACACAATGAATTTACCTTATTTAAGCTTCCAGTACACACATATAAGTGTGTATACACCTTATTCCTACACCCCATGACGCTTTGCGTGAATTATGGGTGTAACTTCCTTTAAGCTGTAAACAATCAGTGAAAATGAACGCAATACCTTAAAAAATTGTCACAATGAGATGACATTAATTTACTCACCCTTCAACCATCGAACATTAAAAGGACATTTAAAAGTGTAAAAGCATCAACAAGGTACTTTCAACAGACCAAATAACCCCAAAAGCGCGAGTCTTTCCACAGCAATAATGGCTATAGTAATATATATCTGTATTATGTAGCCTAACTTATGTTAATCAAAAATGTTAATTAACTTCTGCATTAAGTGATACTATTTCAAAGTGATTTCCGTCATTTTGACTGATTATAAATTGCATTTACCTGTGAAAACAAACTCTTTGAGGAGAATAACAAGAGATTCTTCGTGCATTCCAGTGAATTATTAATGGAATATATCGTAAATTAAATTCGGGAGATCAGACCACAAATGTGCAGTATATGTTGACATTTTTCATATTTTTACAGCAGTTTGCAAAGGGAAAAAAGAAAATAATCATGAGGAAAAGAAAGCAGCGACTGAAAAGAGCTTATTCTTGTTATAACATGTCACGTTAAAATACCAAGTATAACGTTATTCTCATGATGTCTGAAAATAAATCATGAAGGGAAATCGACAGCTCATCCAGTCAAACTGGCGGATCAGCTTTATTTGTAGGGCAACTTTATGATTTGAAATTATTTGTTTCAGCCTTTTTGAATGGAAGTTCCCCAAACCGGAAGTGCCACCCATAATTCAAAACGCAGTAAGGTCGTCAGGAATAAGGTGGATAGCAAAAAAAAAAAGTATAAAGACACAGTGGGTTATGTAGATAATAAGTAATAGATAATAATAGATCACAGAAGATGATAGAAAGTGAGTCGCCATCAGGGCACATGGAGCGCTCGAGCAGGTGTTGAACATCTGGAGAGCATATAAAGCGCGTCTGATCTCAGTGTTTCTGTGTTGAACATCTGGAGAGTGTGTAAAGCGCGTCTGATCTCAGTGTTTCTGTGTTGAACATCTGGAGAGTGTGTAAAGCGCGTCTGATCTCAGTGTTTCTGTGTTGAACATCTGGAGAGTGTGTAAAGCGCGTCTGATCTCAGTGTTTCTGTGTTGAACATCTGGAGAGCGTATAAAGCGCGTCTGATCTCAGTGTTTCTGTGTTGAACATCTGGAGAGCGTGTGAAGCACGTCTGATCTCAGTGTTTCTGTGTTGAAAATCTGGAGAGTGTGTAAAGCGCATCTGATCTCAGTGTTTCTGTGTTGAACATCTGGAGTGCGTAAAGCGCATCTGATCTCAGTGTTTCTGTGTTGAACATCTGGAGTGTGTAAAGCGCATCTGATCTCAGTGTTTCTGTGTTGAACATCTGGAGAGTGTGTAAAGCGCATCTGATCTCAGTGTTTCTGTGTTGAAAATCTGGAGAGTGTGTAAAGCGCATCTGATCTCAGTGTCTCTGTGTTGAACATCTGGAGAGTGTGTAAAGCGCGTCTGATCCCAGTGTTTCTGTGTTGAACATCTGGAGAGCGTGTGAAGCACGTCTGATCTCAGTGTTTCTGTGTTGAACATCTGGAGAGTGTGTAAAGCGCATCTGATCTCAGTGTTTCTGTGTTGAAAATCTGGAGAGTGTGTAAAGCGCATCTGATCTCAGTGTTTCTGTGTTGAACATCTGGATAGCGCGTAAAGCGCATCTGATCCCAGTGTTTCTGTGTTGAACATCTGGAGAGTGCGTAAAGCGCATCTGATCTCAGTGTTTCTGTGTTGAACATCTGGAGAGCGTGTGAAGCACGTCTGATCTCAGTGTTTCTGTGTTGAACATCTGGAGAGTGTGTAAAGCGCATCTGATCTCAGTGTTTCTGTGTTGAAAATCTGGAGAGCGCGTAAAGCGCGTCTGATCTCAGTGTTTCTGTGTTGAACATCTGGAGAGCGTGTGAAGCACGTCTGATCTCAGTGTTTCTGTGTTGAACATCTGGAGAGCGTGTGAAGCACGTCTGATCTCAGTGTTTCTGTGTTGAACATCTGGAGAGTGTGTAAAGCGCATCTGATCTCAGTGTTTCTGTGTTGAAAATCTGGAGAGCGCGTAAAGCGCGTCTGATCTCAGTGTCTCTGTGTTGAACATCTGGAGAGCGTGTGAAGCACGTCTGATCTCAGTGTTTCTGTGTTGAACATCTGGAGAGTGTGTAAAGCGCATCTGATCTCAGTGTTTCTGTGTTGAAAATCTGGAGAGCGCGTAAAGCGCGTCTGATCCCAGTGTTTCTGTGTTGAACATCTGGAGAGCGTGTAAAGCGCATCTGATCTCAGTGTTTCTGTGTTGAAAATCTGGAGAGCGCGTAAAGCGCATCTGATCTCAGTGTTTCTGTGTTGAAAATCTGGAGAGTGTGTAAAGCGCATCTGATCTCAGTGTTTCTGTGTTGAAAATCTGGAGAGCGCGTAAAGCGCGTCTGATCCCAGTGTTTCTGTGTTGAACATCTGGAGAGTGTGTAAAGCGCGTCTGATCTCAGTGTCTCTGTGTTGAACATCTGGAGAGCGTGTGAAGCACATCTGATCTCAGTGTTTCTGTGTTGAACATCTGGAGAGCGCGTAAAGCGCGTCTGATATCAGTGTTTCTGTGTTGAACATCTGGAGAGCGTATAAAGCGCGTCTGATCTCAGTGTTTCTGTGTTGAACATCTGGAGAGCGCGTAAAGCACGTCTGATCTCAGTGTTGAACATCTGGAGAGCGTATAAAGCGCGTCTGATCTCAGTGTCTCTGTGTTGAACATCTGGAGAGCATGTAAAGCACATCTGATCTCAGTGTTTCTGTGTTGAACATCTGGAGAGTGTGTAAAGTGCATCTGATCTCAGTGTTTCTGTGTTGAACATCTGGAGAGTGTGTAAAGCGCGTCTGATCTCAGTGTCTCTGTGTTGAACATCTGGAGAGCGTGTGAAGCACATCTGATCTCAGTGTTTCTGTGTTGAACATCTGGAGAGCGCGTAAAGCGCGTCTGATATCAGTGTTTCTGTGTTGAACATCTGGAGAGCGTATAAAGCGCGTCTGATCTCAGTGTTTCTGTGTTGAACATCTGGAGAGCGCGTAAAGCACGTCTGATCTCAGTGTTGAACATCTGGAGAGCGTATAAAGCGCGTCTGATCTCAGTGTCTCTGTGTTGAACATCTGGAGAGCATGTAAAGCGCGTCTGATCCCAGTGTTTCTGTGTTGAACATCTGGAGAGTGTGTAAAGTGCATCTGATCTCAGTGTTTCTGTGTTGAACATCTGGAGAGCGCATAAAGCGCGTCTGATCTCAGTGTTTCTGTGTTGAACATCTGGAGAGCGCGTAAAGCGCATCTGATATCAGTGTTTCTGTGTTGAACATATGGAGAGCGTATAAAGCGCGTCTGATCTCAGTGTTTCTGTGTTGAACATATGGAGAGCGTATAAAGCGCGTCTGATCTCAGTGTTTCTGTGTTGAACATCTGGAGAGAGTATAAAGCGCGTCTGATCTCAGTGTTTCTGTGTTGAACATCTGGAGAGTGCGTAAAGCGCGTCTGATCTCAGTGTTTCTGTGTTGAACATCTGGACAGCATGTAAAGCGGGTCTGATCTCAGTGTTTCTGTGTTGAACATCTGGAGAGCGTATAAAGCGTGTCTGATCTCAGTGTTTCTGTGTTGAACATCTGGAGAGTGTGTAAAGCGCGTCTGATCTCAGTGTTTCTGTGTTGAACATCTGGAGAGTGCGTAAAGCGCATCTGATCTCAGTGTTTCTGTGTTGAACATCTGGAGAGCGTATAAAGCGTGTCTGATCTCAGTGTTTCTGTGTTGAACATCTGGAGAGCGTATAAAGTGTGTCTGATCTCAGTGTTTCTGTGTTGAACATCTGGAGAGTGTGTAAAGCGCGTCTGATCTCAGTGTTTCTGTGTTGAACATCTGGAGAGTGCGTAAAGCGCGTCTGATCTCAGTGTTTCTGTGTTGAACATCTGGAGAGCGTGTGAAGCACGTCTGATCTCAGTGTTTCTGTGTTGAACATCTGGATAGCGTATAAAGCATGTCTGATCTTGTTGAACATCTGGAGAGCGTATAAAGCATGTCTGATCTCGTTGAACATCTGGAGAGCGTATAAAGCCCGTCTGATCCAAGGTTATTATAGTTTCGCATTTTTCATTAGTTTTTATTTCGTTTTGACTGTTTGTTTTCAAATTCAGTTTAGATTTAATTAGTTTTTAAAGTGGGTTTGCTAGTTTAGTTTAGTTTTTATTTTTTGAAAATGCTTAGTTTTAGTTTAGTTTTTATTAGTTTTAGTGTTAGTTCTAGTCTTTTTTTTTGTAATTTGGGTTATTTGTCTGGGGCAAGATTCAAAAAGGTCAGAAAAAGTATTGTGTAATAACTCAACAAAAACATCATACAATTTTAGAAATATGTATTCGACAATAACACCAGTACATAAAATGTACATATGGGCACAAATATGTGAACAGTCTACACAAGACTCCGCAGTAAGTGCAAAATGTGTAAGTGACGTGTGCCAGGAAAAAACCTAAATAGCCAACAGACTAAAGAAGACGTACATGAACAGCATGTATTCAACCCGTTTGAGCCACACAAGACATTGCTGTCAGAGTGTCAGGGAGCTCAATCTGAGAAAAGAACATGAACAATAAAAAATAAACTCTTGAGGGTCAACACATTTAGATGAACCATCTCAAAATGAACTAGGCTACTCAATGAATTGGACTGCCCAGCATTAGATGCATGTGCTGCAGCTCTACGGCAAATCATTGCAGTTGAATAGCAATACAATACTGCATATACTTGACATCGTTAATTAACAGTGAATATTTTGAACACTTCAAGTACACTGAGATCCAGACAGCTGGCAAGATACTGCACCATCTCAGCTGGATGCTGATGTGGTTTGCTTTTCTATGTTAAGTTGTGTCCAACATGGTAAACAAAAGAATGTAAGTCCCTTGCATTAATGAATCAGCTGTTTCAAATACAGCTTTTACATTTTTTTAGTGTGTGTGTGCCGTGGATGTGTGCGTGAGTGAGTGTGCATGGGTGAGAAAGAGAGAGATGGCTATACCCTGACCCTATACAAAATTCACACCCCATTGCAATTCCTTTACCTCTTACAAAATCCACACGCCGTACCAAAAATCTACACATCTTCTATACAACATTCACACCCTATACAAATCTCACTGCTGTACAATTTTCACACGCTATACTAAATTTACCCTATACAATACTCATCTGGATTGAAGCAGCAAACATTCCGTGTAAGAGTAAAAAAATGACATAACATTATTTAATATTTGAATCACAGCTTATATAGTGTTTTGACATTGACACCCCAACTGCATTTCACCTCAAACTTGCGACTAGTTAACTTTCTAAAGAAGGCGCAATCGCTTCTCGGGTCGACATTAACACACTGACAAAATTGTATTCAGAATTTAAAATATTTTTTATACCACTTTTTAATGTGCGATTGTGTAAAGGTGTTCACGAGATACCAACCTTTCGCGAACTTGCTTTCAACGAACACACGTTTTCTTGGAGACGCGGTGTGACCGGAGGGACTGTGTTTGTGTTTGTGTGTGTGTGTGTGTGTGTGTGTGTGTGTGTGTGTGTGTGTGTGTGTGTGTGTGTGTGTGTGTGTGTGTGTGTGTGTGTGTGTGTGTGTGTGAAAGGAAATGCAGCTGAACGAATACGCTGCGTGTTTTAAATGGTGTTAAAAAAGATGACTAACTATATTATGTCTAACTATATTATGAATGACTATATTTACAATGACTATATTAGTCTATGTGTGGGAAACACTGCTAGTCGGAAACTGTATGTCTATGGTCGGAAATGTCAACTCTGAAAGATATAATGTTATTTGCCTCGTTTTTATTTTTATTTCAGTTAACGACAATGTTTTTTCCCACCTACTTTTCGTTTTTTCCGTTCGTTTTCGTTAACCGTTATTACCTTGGTCTGACCTCAGTGTTTCTGTGTTCCAGGTGGCCGGAGAGCAGAAGTATCACCCAGAATGCTTCACCTGTCTGAACTGCCGAGCCTTCATCGGTGATGGAGACACGTATGCGCTGGTGGAGCGCTCCAAACTTTACTGGTGAGTGACACCCGGGGCTCGACGTGACTCTCTTGCTCACCAGACACTGTGGCTAGTAGGGGTGTAAGGATTCCCTCATGTCATGATTCGATACATACTGGACTCACAATACAATATAGACAATAGAGACACCAGAATAAAAATATGCATGATTCTGAAGCTGAAAATACAGAATTCTTTTAGATGAACATGCTTGCACTCTGTCACTGACTAGATATATTTAAAATAATGTAGACCTCTTATTACTGGTAACATCAGACATTTGGCATTATCAGCAACCACAAATATTCCCTCATTGCATTATTATACATTATATTCAACATTATATAGTAGTTTAATGTAGTACTGACACTAAAACTGTTAAAAAAAAAAATCTGTATGTAGCAAAAAATAGATATTTTTTGACAACACTACATTGGGCTTAGTTTATTATTTCAGATGCCTTTTTAAAAGACTGCATTTGAAAACTGTATATGTAAAATTCAACCTGGCGAAGTGTCTAGTAGGAGTGACTGCGTCACACCCCACTGCTGAAATACACACACATTTGGTGGTTGAAGGGTGTTAATATCAAGCCCTGGTCACACCTAAAAACCAAAACCAAAAAAAGCCCACGGACACGCCAGTCGTGTGCAATTCTGCTGACCGCTGGAACTCTTTATTTTGATAATCCCCTAGCAGACAATCTACTGGCTATAAGTAACTTATCCTAACCCTACCAGTCTACTAATACTCTACTAACACTCTAACGAGAGTTAGTGGACATGTACGTTACTTATAGCAGAATGTGTTAAAGGGACCATCAAAATAAAGCGAGACCAGATATCGCTCTTTATTTCTAAAGCAGGACATTAGCATGAGCTGTTGTTATGTGTTATTAATATTTTATATTATGTTGAGTGGGTGTGATGTAGCCGTGCAGAAGATGTGTTTTATCTTCATATCGTACCATCACAAATCAACAGCATTCAATGAGCTCTGAAAGTATGTGCTTTATTCATGTGAAAAACACATGAATAAATGTGAATAAAACATTTATTTTGTTTTACACATGAATTTTACACATTTATTTTGTTTTACACATGAATTTTACACATTTATTTTGTTTTACACATGAATTTTACACATTTATTTTGTTTTACACTTGAATGAAAGCGGTGTTTTACCGTTTGGCCAGTAAAACACATTTTTAGTTATTTATTTATTTATTTATTTATTTATTTATTGTTTACTAACAGGCAAAGCCAGGAACTCTGAGTAAATGTTCACTTCATTTCAGTTACTGTAACAGTATTTTGAAATCTACAGTTTGATGATTTCATCGATCGCATGTTTGTATGAGCCAGAACAACATGTCAATAAATCAATAAAAGACCCTGTAAATGTTGTGGTGTGATTTAACATAACATATGGGGAAATTATATAATATACAAAACATATATAACCTGCAGTGTTTGTGTCCCAGAATGATTGATGACCCCTTAATACCTTTCTTTTCATAATCACCACTCATTTATAATGATTAAAGTGTTTCATGTGCATTCATAAAAGTATATAAGAAAAAATCTACAGTGTGAAACAAAGTTTCATGACACTTGGATGTTTGAACGATTTAACTAGTTCTTAAGCCATACATGAAGATGTTTCTAATGTTATTTACAGAAGTAAAATGTGACATGATACATGATATGATATGACATGAATGTTTCAGTCCTTTAACTTTATGTAAAGTTGTAAAAGCATGTCCTGTTGTACCTGCCCCATCAGTCAGCTCTTCTCCTGCTGTGTCTCCCTCTAGTGGACAGTGTTATTACCGCACCGTCGTGACTCCGGTCACCCTGCCCGACTCGCCCTGCTCCAGGATTCCTCACACGGTCACGCTCGTGTCTATTCCCGCCTCCACCGATGGGAAGCGAGGGCTCTCCGTGTCCATCGATCAGGGCTCCAGTCCCAACGGATACAGCCCCGAACACAAGCCCACCATCAGAGTCTCGCAGTGAGTGTGTGTCCGTCCTCCCAGGCCGAGTCAGTCACTGACTCTCAAACTGCTGAGGAACACTGACTAACCAAAACAACACTGATGCATTCAACAGTCGAATTATTATCCTTTTAATACTTTGATTTAGAATTTAAAGGTAAAATGCAAATGTATGAGCGATTGAAAAGGGAAAAGTAAAGTTCCTCCAAATGTCAGCCAGTATTTTAAGCACAGTAGAGTAGCTTCCTTCTATAGCTCTCGAATCTTTGCCTGCCCCCTCTTGCATGAACTGTCCTGACTGAAATCTTCAAACGTCTCTGTCCTGGTCATGTGACTCGTGTCATTGGTTTGTGTATGTGTTCAGGGTGGACCCAGAATGCATCAGTCCAGATGTCAAGAGCTCTATTCATGTTGGCGATCGGATCCTAGAGATCAACGGGACGCCGATTCAGAACGTTCCTCTGGACGAGGTGAATAAACACACACACACACACACACACACACACACACACACACATTTACTGAGCTTTTGATGTCCGCTGAACACCACACAGCTTCATAACACTATTATTATTATTGTGTAATTAGCTCATATGTAAAGAGTTGAATCATGTTTTTAACTGTAAATATTCTCACTTTAGACCAAAGAACTAACCTTTATTAGACACAAATTATTTCAAGTGTTTCTTAACACAGAAAACTAAGTTTATACAGCATAAAAACCATTACACCTATTGAGAGTCCCTGTAAACAACATGTGAGTGTGTGAGAGTGTGTGTGAGAGTGTGTGAGAGTGTGTGAGAGTGTGTGAGAGTGTGTGTGAGAGTGTGTGTGAGTGTGTGTGTGTGAGTGTGTGTGTGTGAGTGTGTGTGAGAGTGTGTGTGTGAGAGTGTGTGTGAGAGTGTGTGTGAGAGTGTGTGTGAGAGTGTGTGTGTGAGTGTGTGTGTGTGAGTGTGTGTGAGAGTGTGTGTGAGAGTGTGTGTGAGAGTGTGTGTGTGTGAGAGTGTGTGTGTGTGTGAGAGTGTGTGTGAGAGTGTGTGTGAGAGTGTGTGTGAGAGTGTGTGTGAGAGTGTGTGTGAGAGTGTGTGTGAGAGTGTGTGTGTGTGTGTGAGTGTGTGTGAGAGTGTGTGTGTGTGAGAGTGTGTGAGTGAGTGTGTGAGTGAGTGTGTGAGTGAGTGTGTGAGTGTGTGTGTATGAGAGTGTGTGTGAGAGTGTGTGTGAGAGTGTGTGTGAGAGTGTGTGTGAGAGTGTGTGTGAGTGTGTGTGTGAGTGAGTGTGTGAGTGAGTGTGTGAGTGTGTGTGTGTGAGAGTGTGTGTGTGTGAGTGTGTGTGTGTGTGTGTGTGAGAGTGTGTGTGTGTGTGTGTGTGTGTGTGTGTGTGTGTGTGAGAGTGTGTGTGTGAGAGTGTGTGTGAGAGTGTGTGTGAGAGTGTGTGTGAGAGTGTGTGTGAGAGTGTGTGTGAGAGTGTGTGTGAGAGTGTGTGTGAGTGTGTGAGTGTGTGTGTGTGTGAGTGTGTGTGTGTGAGTGCTTAATGTGTTGGTAAACATGTTAAAAAACACTGAATATCAATGCTATGAATGTCTAATAACGGTTGGTTTAATGAAATTCCCCGTTTTCCATGACCTGATCTAAAGTGAGAACTATTTACTTCTAATAACCACTGAACAGTTCCTTCACTACGAGCTAATTACACAATAATAACTGTTAATTACTGACAGTGAATGAAGAACTCACTATTTGTATACAGTCTATTATTATATTACCAATGTACAGACTACAATATATGAACCATACATGATTTGTAAGTCCTTTATGACTGTATTGTGTGTGTGTGTGTGTGTCAGATTGATCTGCTGATCCAGGAGACCAGTCGTCTGCTGCAGTTGACCATTGAGCACGACCCTCATGACCACGGCTCCTCAGAGGACCGGGTGGACGGCCCCACACCCCTGTCCGAGGGTCCCAGTCCCATCATGCCCATCACACGGCCGCCCAGCCAGGACATCAACAACCTACGCTCGCGCATCATCACGTCAGTACACCACACACACACACACACACACACACACACACACACACACACACACACACACACACACACACACACACGTGTGCTCCATCAGCTGTTGTGATGTTATGATCACAGGAGTTAGTGGTGTGATCAGTACATCACACACACACACACACACACACACACACACACACACACACACACACACACGTGCTCCATCAGCTGTTGTGATGTTATGATCACAGGAGTTAGTGGTGTGATCAGTATCACACACACACACACACACACACACACACACACACACACACACACACACACACACACACACACACACACACACACACACATGTGCTCCATCAGCTGTTGTGATGTTATATCACAGGAGTTGGTGGTGTGATCTGACCGGGGTCGGTGTGTGTTCTGTGCAGGCGCAGCTACAGTTCCGACAAGTCTCCGAGCTCCAGCAGCACGCCGTCTCCACTGTCCCTGAGGAAGGACATCGGCCGCTCCGAGTCGCTGCGCGTCGTGACCAACCGCACACACCGCATATTCAGAGCCTCCGATCTCATCCATGGAGAGGTTCTGGGGAAGGGCTGCTTCGGGCAGGCCATCAAGGTCAGGACACACTCACACACACACTCACTCACTCACGCACACTCACTCACGCACACACACACACACACACCGCATATTCAGAGCCTCCGATCTCACCCATGGAGAGGTTCTGGGGAAGGGCTGCTTCGGGCAGGCCATCAAGGTCAGAACACACACACACACACACACACACACACACACACACACACCGCACATTCAGAGCCTCCGATCTCACCCATGGAGAGGTTCTGGGGAAGGGCTGCTTCGGGCAGGCCATCAAGGTCAGAACACACTCACACACACACACATACACACACACACACACACACACACACACACACACACACACACACACACACACACACACACACACACACACACACACACGCGCGCACGCACGCACGCACGCCCTCACTCTCACTCTCACACACACTCAATCACGCACACACACACTCACTCTCACACACACTCAATCACGCACACACACACAGACAAACACTCTCACTCTCACTCTCACTCTCTCTCTCACATGCGCGCGCACACACACACACACACACACACACACACACACACACACACACACACACACACACACTCTCTCTCTGTCACACACACATGTGGTGTTTTCATGTTTTATGGGGACTCTCCATAGATGTAATGGTTTTTACATCACTTGATATGGTTTATGAGCCGTTTTCCTCATGGGGACCAAAAAATGTCCCGACAAGGGTTTTGTATATTGCCATCTCTGTGGGACATGTTCTCCCCATAGCGTAGGGTTCACCAGATCCGCTCGTTAAGTCTGATGCGTCAGTTAAAGCATTAAAACACTGGTGTCCTGTGACTGGAGTTTACACTGAGTTTCTGAAGGCTCAGCTGAAATAAGCCGCTGTGGTGGCAGTCTTGTGTGTGTCAGAGTGTCCTCATTCAGCTCATTTGTGTTCTCACACCCGTCAGGTGACTCACAGAGAGACGGGCGAGGTGATGGTGATGAAGGAACTCATCCGCTTCGATGAGGAAACACAGATGACCTTCCTCAAAGAGGTGAGCAGGACAGATGGAGTGTGAGTGTTGAGCGTTTACCCAGCAGGCTCAGGGGTTAAACGAGGAGAACGAGTCTCCACACTGCAGCTGAAAGACTGTGTGACGTCAACCAGCACTCGTTTGTCTGCGATTCGTTTATGATTAGCTCCCATAATTCTCTGTTTCAATGACTTTGCTGTACACTTGTGCTCAAGACGAAGGAAGCGCTCGTGGTCTCAGTGCAGCTGGTGTTCACGCCGGTTCATCTGAGGAGAGAAACAGCACACACACACACACACACACACACACACACACAGCCATCGAGGGCCCTTGAACACTCCTCTGCTCAGTTGAATCGAATCCAACACCATAAAAACCTTAATGAACATTTCATGAAGGATTACGCTATTGCACATCTGAGGACGTTCAGCCCGAGACAGGAAAGATTCTCAAAGAAACTTCAGTTGTGTGTGATTTGAATGAGTTTATTGATTGTAAGCACGTTTGTGAACATTGCTGACGCGTCCTGTGACGGTGTGTGTGTGTGTGTGTGTTCAGGTGAAGGTGATGAGGTGTTTGGACCATCCCAACGTGCTGAAGTTTATCGGCGTCCTTTACAAAGACAAACGGCTCAACTTCATCGCGGAGTACATCAAAGGAGGAACACTGAGAGACATCATCAAGAACATGGTGTGTGTGTGTGTGTGTGTGTGTGTGTGGCACATTAATGCCAAGCGATTGCTTCTGATCTACTGTTGATGAATTATGACAGTGTTGACCTTATGGTGTGTTGTATAGAGGTTCACAGGGGTAACGCTGTATTTCTGCTGCTCATGAGCGCCGCCTGCTGTCAGACAGTGAGACTGCATGCATATCAGCTCATTCTCACAGTGAGTGTGTGTTCTGTGTGCAGGACAGTAACTATCCATGGAATCAGAGAGTGAGTTTTGCCAAGGACATCGCCTCTGGGATGGTGAGTGAGACGCTCATTACCGTCCTCTTCTGCCACAGATGTCCACAGTATTTTACGTTTATTTATGAGCTTGAAATGTGAAAAAGCTGAAGAAGTGGTGAAACTGTTAGTTTTGTTAAAGAAAAGTGCATTCAAACATAAGTCTGTTTAGGAAAACAAACTAAAGTAATATTGTTCAGACTCCAAAACGGAAATAAACTATAAATTATCACACATTCATGTTTTAGTTTATAATACACGGTATATTATTATAATAACTACAAAAAAACAGAAAACAAAAAAAAACAGCCATGGATTAAATACAATAATTCTGAAAAACGAAATAATGGAAAGGAAAACCTGACAGTAATAATAATGATAATAATATAAATGGTGAATAGTCACAGAACCTGAAGTATAACTTTTAAAAAATTATATTTTGTTTAGTTTTTGCCTCGATTTGTTGTCAGCAGATCTTGAGCTGTCAACAGAAAATCAGTGTGTGAACGACACAGACTTCAGACTTCATCATGATTGATGATATCAGATATGTTTTGCTATGTTGAACCGACTCTAGAACACACACTGTCTCAGAGAAGCAAGCCTCATGTTTCTGTGTGAGTCTGTTGTGAAAGTCTTCTAGTGTGTGATTCCCAGTTTTAATCTGTAACCATTAACAAAGTCAGCAAGTGTAGGGGGACCAGTCCTTTAAACCTGTTCAGATCTGTGTTAGACTGTGTTCAGTCCTGTGAGTGACTGTAGAGGGCAGCATTTTAACATCTCCTTCACTGACCCAGGCCTACCTGCACTCCATGAACATCATCCATCGAGACCTCAACTCACACAACTGTCTGGTCAGAGAGGTGAGTGACGTCACAGGCTTTTCTAAATGTTTTTGTTTGCATGCTGAGAATGAAGAGAACAAGCTTTCTGTATTGCATTGCTTTCGATTGCTTTTGACTTGTGTAATGCAGGATCACATTCAGAGCTTTAAAGTCCCCCTGTGGCCAATCATTTTATCCCTTAAAACTCATCTTTGATCTCCTAAATTACATATTTAAGCGTTTTATTCCTTGAAAAATATCTTAAAATATCTTGAATGTAACTCGACACCCTTGCCTCATTTAGTATGCGTGGTTCTATGAATATGCAAATGAGCCCCGCCTCCACTCACACACTCAGCTCAGAGATCCACTGGTTGACGATCACACGTTGATCTGATTGGTTACAAGGTAGTTTGTGACGTCAGAAACACCAGCGATTTCAAAGTGTGTTTTTAAGACTGTCTTTGGTTCACTGCAGTTTTAAGGAGGAAATACTCAGAAATGGTGTCGACTTATGAACTAAAAACACCACATAGACACATAAAGAACATTAAAAGCTGTATTTTCACCACAAGGGGACTTTAAGGGTTCAGAAGCGAAACACTAAAGACAGGCAGGGCATTTGACAGAACATAGATCGCTCCAGTTCATATGCTCTGGTTTAAAGAAAATGCCCATTTAAAGAGTGACGTCAGTGGTTATAAAATGAGAATTTGGTCTTGGACGAATCGCGTGCTGTCATGTGTCATACTACTGTGCAAAGGCAAAACACAGTGACTACAGCTTCTCTCAAAGCAAATCATGAATAAAGCATGACTGTTTGATAATACAAATGTAGCTGAAGAACTCCAGTTTTCTCCGTTTCTGTGTTTGGCGTGTGTAGATCAGCACAGCTTTAGCGGATTAGGATTAGTCTTTGTTCACATGTACAATGGCAGATTTGTAAGTATTTCCCTGCTCTGACAGAATAACAGTGTTGTCGTGGCGGACTTCGGACTGTCCCGGCTCATGGTGGAGGACAAGATCCAGGACAAACTGGTTTCCGGTCAGATCCCGGGCGTCAAGAAAGCCGACAGGAGAAAGAGATACACTGTGGTGGGAAACCCGTACTGGATGGCTCCGGAGATGATTCACGGTGAGAGTCCACTTCTTTCTTCAGTCGTCCCGTCGGTTTACGCTGTTCACGTTTTGATTGAACCGAATTTTCTTCTTTAATAATGCATTATTCTGTGTAAATTATGATGATCTTACAAAAAAGGTCGTGGAATCATATTTCAGAGAAAAGAAGATTTCAAAATAGTTTTAGCATGTTTATGTATTTGGTCTTGGCGGACAAGCTCACTCTTGTTCGAGGGTTAGGGATGAAACGGTTACCAGTTTGACGATAAACCACAATGCAATTTTCAGCGATTAGTAATACAGTTAAATATTTTAATCATCATTAACACTGTATTTGATTGCCAGGATTAATGTAAGCAACAGTCTCACACAGACACGGCATGAAACGTTGGTTTCGATTTTTTTTTTTTTTTTTTACAACTGAGGGAATTCTCTGAATTAAAGGCTGAATGAATTCTCTGAGTGTTTCTCTGAAGGGAACTGACTGCCTTGAGAGGAGTTTTGATGGCATTTTCTCTTCATCTTTCCTCCAAGGTGTAGTGTTTATAAGTGCAGCGCTGCTGTGTTTACAGAGGTTACCATGGAAACCACTATTTCTAAACTATTTCTGTTGCTCCACAAGCGCCACCTACTGACAGAGAGTGGATTTACATTTTCATTCAGTCTGTCTGTGGTTTTTGTTTGTGAAACTCGGACCACATTTTTATGTGCTGTTGTAAACTTAACCCTGTTAATGGAAAATAAACTAATGTGCATTCTAGAAACTTAAACAATTCGGATAAAAAGGTATCTAGAATTATTCATTGAGCTGATTAAAACATGTTTGAAAGGCTGGAATATTAGGTTTATCATTTTATAAATCATTTTGGTTTATACTACATGTTAGTAGATAACATTATTTTGTAAGTCAAATCGTTAATGATTTTGAATGTTAAAATAGTGGTCTCCTGGGAAACAGGTTGGCCGTAGCAGATCTGGGCAGGTGGAGCTGGGGAGGTGGAGGGGTTCAGAGGAACTAGCTTACAGCAAACACTGAAGCAGACTATTTACTTGTTGAGCAAGCGATCTCATTGGCTGCAGGATCAGCAGAGGCCAATCAGCTTGAGCCATGCGGTGTCACAGATTGTATGTGAAGGACCGATCAGCCAGCGGCCTCTAGAGTTTCATGACTGAACTAGATATTTATTAATGTTCTTAGAAGTGTAATCCTTGTGATCCTGTTTGTTTTTTTCTTTAATGTCTCTTAAATATAAAAAGTAATTCAATTCTTTCCTTACACCTTGTGAGTGCACTCATCATAGTTGATATTTAAAAAGAAAAAATCATAATCTCGCAAAATAGTAAAAAACTAAAAACTAAAACTAAACTATAAAACTATCAAAATAGTCTGCTTTTAAATATACTTTTTATATCCCGATTATCTACAAAAACATGAATTTAACATAATTTAATATGATAACCTCAACTTGCAGGTTAATAGATGCAGACACGATCGATGTTAAAATGCCACATCAGATTGTTGAATAGAGTGCGAGTCACGGGGTGAAGTCGTGTTTTCTCTGGGTTTTCATGGGAGACGTGTGAGACTGATGTTTTGCTGTTTGTGTTTCTCAGGAAAGAGCTATGATGAGAAGGTGGACATCTTCTCCTTCGGCATCATGCTGTGCGAGGTGAGTGTTTCAGGACTGATCCGAGGGCATAATCACAGGCTGTTAAAGCTCAAAATAACTGCTTCCTCCACATGAACTTCCAGGGATTTCTCTTTTAATGGGAAACACTGTTACCACATACAGCAGCACCAGTTTAAAGCAGGACAGCAGCCCGTCATTACTGAAGCACGGCCAGAGGAAGCGGTGGTCGGGTGTGTGGTGTGGGTTTAGGGAAGCCTGCCGCTTAACGTGTGATGATTAAAACTGAGAGGAAACCTGACCTCACTTCCTCTGTCCTACATCAAACTCTCTGCTCTGCCTCAGATTATAGGGCGAGTCAACGCCGATCCCGACTACCTGCCCCGGGCCATGGATTTCGGGCTGAACGTGAAAGGCTTTCTGGACGATTACTGCCCGTCGGACTGTCCGGCCTCTTTCTTCCCCGTGGCGGCGCTCTGCTGCGATCTGGACGCAGAGAAACGGTTAGGACATGCTTATCATACGCCTCGCGTTTGCACAGAACATAAATATTAGTAACATCCATGATAGCTGGGAACAATATTACCAGGGTTTGAAATTAACACCCGCCAAATGCGGGTAAACATCAGCTGTGGCGGGGAACGCTGTCACATCACGAGCCAATCTGGCGTGTTACTTATTCGTGTGTAAGTCAAATCTGCGCAGATTTAGCGCAAATACTCAAGTCATGAATATTAAATACAGCGCATATCTGGCTTACTTGAACACACTCGTCACTACGCAACACATAACGGTGCGTGTTCATTTGCATTGAAGCAATAGCGAATATTAAAAAGCATTTGGTGAACAGAAAAAACATTATTTTCCAACGTCCTTTTTTTTTATGTTCTTTGTACTGTGTTGATCTGTCCAACTAAAACACATTTCTGGTGAAAGAGGAAGGGAGGAGATGCTGGATGACAGGATTTAGTTTGAATTAGAAATGAATGTATGAAATCCACATTTTAGAATATATATATATATATATACAAGCTATGACGTAGTTAATCTGGTTCGTTTCTTGTTTTTTTGTTTTTGTTTTTGTTTTTTTGGGCTAGTAGAAGTTCTGAATGGCCGGTAACTTAAAAATGTATTAGTGTGAGTGAAAAAGTTGATTTCAAACCCTGAATATTCCTGTAATGGTATTATAGATATGACGCACTGTTTATTTGAACTGGGAGTCCATCAAGTCCACTGAATGTGGGCCTGTTATAATGGCTGTGCTTCTCCCGCAGGCCTGCGTTTGTGAAGCTGGAGTCGTGGCTGGAGAACCTGAAGATGCATCTGGAGATGGGCCTGCATCTGGTCTCCGAGCTCGAGCTCATTCATCAAGACTTCCGGCAGAAACACTCGAGCGGGAAGAACGGGCTGCACACACACCCGGAGCAGCCCGAGTGACGCGGAGGAGAGGGCCGATCCTCACGCCGAGCAGATCTACTGGAGGACGCTCCCTCACTGGACGTCTGCGGTCGTGGCCTGCGGGCCTGAAGGCACCATGTTTCTGGAGATACAAGCATCAGATGACACCCTCAACATAATGTCCCGCCACTGGCTGAAAGGCTTCGGTCTGGACTGATGATTCCAGCTTGAAAACGTCACCTCACAAGCACAGCTTCATCAGTCATAATGCATGTCTGTTGTGGCTTATTGTGATGTTCTTCACACGGTTCTGGAGGTGCGTTCACGTCTCGTCCAGATGATGCAAGTATCCGAGGTCTTTGTTCTTCAGGGAACGGCCGTGTGCTGGTTATGAGACCTGAACGGACCCCTGCACATCTTCCTCGTCAGCGTCCTGTCCTCGTGTCACACGTCAAGCTTCACTAATATTCCTCATGTTTCCCGCAGTGTAAATACAGTTATAGTACATATTGTAAATGTTTGACATTATTTTATATACTTATTCCGCACTGGCGTACTTTTCACCTGAGCACCAGGAAAATAATCAACTTTCCGTGTCACAAACACGTAAAAAACATGATACACTGGGTCAGATCAACTCATTTACTGTCCTCTTTTACCCCCAAATCCCCCCCCCCCCTAAAAAAAGTTCTTATTTAACTCTTTCCCCGCCAGCGTTTTTGACCATTTTCACAAAAGTTTCAAGTTTGCCCTCAGAATATTTTGTTGTATGAATATCTGAACATGCAGTATATCAAAACAAAGAACAGACCCTCTGCTTTTAAGCAAAACACACGTTTTATGCTAGCGTCATGCATTCATTTTTATCAACATTTGAATGAGGGTAAGTTTCATAAAAAAGCTAAATTGAGCAAAAAGCGTAGAAAAACGTGTTTTTGTCAAAGACTACATCCGGATCAGATTGAGAACGATGATCAAACACAGATGGAGTAGATCGAGTCCACCCTCAAAGCTTCAAAGTAACATTACGCTATTTTGATTTATATGCTGTTTAATGTTGATGATCGCGTTATTTTACACATGCATCTGCTTACATTTGCTATCGCTTGTTCCTGCTTCTTCTTCGCCTGTGTTTTGATCCTGAGATTCAGCGCTCTTTCAGAAGATGCGTAATAGCGCCCCCTACCGTATAACAGTGAAAACATGGAAAACCAATGGAGGGGAAAGAGTTAAATTGTAAAGTAAATGAACATCATGTTAGTATGTGATGAAATGAATGTAATTTATGTGGATTTCAATATAAAATCTGAAAAATCTTCACAGGGATCTTTTGCTAAATGGATTTCCTTCTTGATTTTGGGGTGAAAGATGCTGAGACAGATTTCCTGCGCTTTATGGTCGGATGAAGCGCTCGTCACTATTAGTCTGGGTTGAGTTTATTCCCAGAGCCTGATCTTAGACCCTCACGCGGGACGGTGGGTTTCGGGGTCCAGCTCCGCGAGCGCCTGTGTCTTTGAGTTTACAACACTGCTGGTGTAAATATCTTCTAGAAACGCTTCTCTCGATGTCCTCCGCTTCCAGTCCAGCTATTCTCATCACGGTGAACAAATGTCATTATAAAAACACAACGGAGGATCGCCAGGAAAGCACGTGTACAGACTGAAAAAAAGACAAAAAACACAGCCTCTTCTTCTCTCTTTTTGAATTGAACCACTATTTTCTCTTTTCTAAAATGTTTTGATGATTTCATTTGCACTATGGAAGACAGCGTCTGCCGCTCGAGCCTTTTGGTTTCTTTGGGTTGTTTGGTTGGTGATTGTATGAATGCACGTCACTGATGGAGCCTTTTGTGTCGTCTGGCCCCTGATGCCGCGTCTCCTGAGCAGCACGTTCGTAACACTCAGAAAACATGTGACCTGTGACCCCTGTTTCTCAATCACAGGCTGCCGCTGAAGTCAACATGAAGCAGCATCTGCTGTCCATACTGTCAAACTTGGCTTTAACCAGAACTAGACGACTGCGTTCACTATCGGTACGATTCTGACGTTGTCCAAATAGATCAGTTTAGCTCTCGCCCGAATTAAACACTCCTGAACCAGCTAATCGTGGTCTTCAGGACATCGCCCCCTATACCCTCATTCACTGTTCCCTGCATTACTCCTCTAATATAGTCCAGTTGAAGAGTGAATGAAAACGAGCGAGTGAATTCAGACTCTCCGGGAGGGCTGACGCTTTTGCACAGTTTGTGCTGTTTAATAATCATTTGAAACTGAGCAAACTAGCAGCCCCATCGATTTATCTCGAACTCGATAACTTGTCCACTACGAATAGTGTTTAAAGGTATAGGAGGCGATTTCAGGTCTTATTACTGGGAGACATTAGGCTGTACAATTAGAGAAAGCGTAACGCCCAACTTGGACCACGTGAACCTTGATAACCAATCACATTACAGCCTTGACATCTGTGAATTTCTTTCAGATGTGTGACAGTGGCCGCGTTTCCTTTACAGATTTGCGCAAAACGTTTGCGATATTTTCTAAATTCCGATAAAAAACTAGTGTGAAATCACGGCGTTTCCATTAATCGATGTTATGCGACTGAAACGTAATTTTTTCCTCATTCAAAAAATCATGGCGACGGATGTTAGTAGGTTTACGTATCGCAGCCGCTGCACTAGACATTATTTTTAATGGAGACGCAGGCGTGTATCCAAGCTTTAATGGCAAGGACAGACACTTCTCCTGAGAGATACACAGATGAGGAGTTTCTGCTTCAAGCTCTTGATCAATTGTGGCATTTCTTTGTGGTTTACAATCCAGTATTCCCGTAATACTTTAGTCTTTCATGAGTTTAATGAAGAACTCTGCCTCGTCTTCTGTCCAAACACACCGCGTCTTCTTTAAAGATTGATCGACTGTTACGTACGTCAGGTGACCTGTACATGCGAAAAAACTGTTTCCATTGTAGTTTTGCGAAATATTCCTTTTTCGAATTCCCTGAAAAACCTCCTCATGCAAGCATAAAAACTTTTTTGCGATATGTGGGAATTTTTGTGAGATTGATGTGTTTCCATTGGCCGTATTTTCAATTCGCAATTTCAATTTGAGCAATTTGAAGGGTAATGGACACGGCTAGTCCATCACTGTTTGCGGATACCAGAGAAATAAAAGAGAAGTGCCGTAATCTGAATCGTACCTGTTGCTAAATTGACTGAATTATCTCATAGAACAGCATTTTTTTCAGTCTAAAAATAGATCAATCCAAAAATAATGTTTAAAATAAAACATGTTGTAGATTGCCTGTCGGTTCATTAAATGATCAGCTGTTTCCTCATAAAAGCAGCGTACTGACGCCTCTCCTCCATTGACATCCAATTAAAGAGAAAAAAACATTATGACGGAGACGAGTGCTGTCTTTGAAATATCGTGCTGTATTAAGATAGTAAATAGGGTCAATTTGGATTTCATGTTGACTTTAAGCCCTGATGATCTGATATCAATACTATCAGTATTGCCACTAATAAAAAGCCATATTGCTGTGTAAGCCATTATACAGAATTGATTATGAGTCCATTGTTTGTGTAAGCACCAAATGCTGCTTGATATGGTGTTGGTGCTGCTCAGGCGTCCGACTGCAGTCCTGTAGCAGGACCACTTCTTCATGACAGAACGAGCACTTAAATCATGTAGTCTAGCTTGTAACGCTTCTAGAAGTCCAGCTCAGGTCACGTACAGCATGAGTCTCAGCATCACTGAGAAAGAGTTCGACGGTACTTCAGCTTCTGGAGGACGTGACCCGATGCAGCCGAGACCATGCTTTACCTCTCGACATCGCTGTGCCTTTGTTTTACGCTAGCCTTGCCAACGACTTGTGTTGTGTTTTGAGCCGGATGAGTTTATGTCATCGCTTGTCAGGTCTCCTTTTGTTTTCCAGATATATTTATATTTTCCATGTTTTCTTTGTCCAGATTCTGGTTTCTTGTAATGTAATGTTTGTACTGAAGCTGTGAAAATGACTCTGCACTTTAAACGCACTGGCCGTGAAGGTTGAAGGAGACAGAATAAACTGAGCTCCTGAAGTTACGTCTCTCGACTCATCATTGCTGCTGCGTTCAGGTGTGTCGCGCTTCATTCCTGACATGCCAGCTGTAACCGCTTTCACACAATGCTTTTGTATTCACAATTAGGTATTCAGTGTATGACTGAACATAATGACTCACAGGACAGATGAATACAGGGACATTTCAACATGTCATTCAGTCGTGTGCAGGGCCTGACGGAAAACAAAAGTTATTTACATTAAGGCCATGTTCACGCCTGGTATTAAGATGTGTTTTTGTCAATCTGATCACAAGTGGGCGATGCTAAATACAGGTGTAAACGGGGCCTAATTTTGAGCTTGTTGACCACTTCCAGAGGTAGTCAAAAAGGCATTGGACCGGATTGCTTTACTAGTGTAAACCCTCATGTGGTCGAATGTGTTTGAACAGCCACAAAAGACCGTCTACTCTCCGCCTACTGACCTAACGTGGGAACATTATGGGAAGAGCTCTAGCCAAACGGGATTAAAACTTAGGCTGAAGACCCAAGTTTGGTTTGAAGACGAAAAAATCAATGTTCTCTCACCATTCCTGATTTCTAACACACACTGCTGTCAGAGCAGAAACGAAGGCTGTTGTTTTTCCGTCATCTCTGGATGCATTCATGTGTAAATTGTGCGAGCTTATTTTATTCATTAGATCGAAATATATGAAAAACTACATTTTCCCAGCTCATAGACCTTAAAGAAATCAGGACAGAAGTGGTCGAAAGTGGACAAAAGAAAAATCTTAAAGTCCCCCTGTGTTAAAAAAAAAATCAAGCTTTTAATGTTGTTTACGTCTATGTGGTGATAAGACAAAGCATGTGTAAGTTCATAAGTCGACACCATTGCTGAGTATTTTCTCCTTAAAACTGCAGTGAACCAAAGACAGTCCCAAAAACACGCTTTGACATCGCTGGTGTTTCTGACGTCACAAACTACCTTGTAACCAATCAGATCAACGTGTGATCTTCAACGAGTGGATCTCTGAGCTGAGTGAGTGAGTGGAGGCGGGGCTCATTTGCATATTCATAGAACTGCGTATACTAAATGAGGCAAGGGTGTTGAGTAACATTCAAGCTATTTTAAGGCATTAATTTTTTATTTTTTTTTTTCAAGGTAGAAACGCTTAAATATGTAATTTTGGTGATTAAAGATGAGTTTTAAGGGATAAAATTATTGACCACAGGGGGACTTTAATATCAGGTATAAACAGGGTCTTACATTTGCAAAAAAACAGCCTGCTTATTAGGAAAATGGCCATGAAAGGCTAAATTATAGCTTGTTTTTTTTAATTATTATATTACATTAGTCACAGACGTAAACAACACCTGGTCTCACAGGAGGAGGATGATAAAGCTGGGACGTGTTTGGCTCGCCCATGTGCGATTGTTTTGATGGCGCGCATAAGTCCATCAGGCGGAGCGTGACGTCACGGCGCGAGGATCCGCATTTAAAGCGCTCAGGGACGCGCTGGTGATGCAGTGAGTCGCTCGCGCTGTTGAGGCGCTGGATTCCTCATAACACTCAGGAGTATCTGGGAAGACGAAAGGGACTTTAGCGTTTTCAGAACGATGGAGAACTCGACTGTCAGCAGCCGGCTCAGGACTGTGCTCTTCAGCCACGGTGAGTGACGCCCTGCGCTGCGTGCGACATGCGCGACCAGACGCCTTTCTGTCATATTATTAAACTCGTTAGTGTATCGTATTCCTGCGTGGCTCTTCTCACTATCAATTTCAAACACTGCGCATGTGTATAGAAGCATGCATAGACTGCACTGAGGCTTGTGTCTGTCCTCTTGCTCATGCATTAACTGATGCTCTAATGCAGAGACTCCTAAAAGCGCGTTAGCTTCACATTTAAAGCTCACCTATTAACCTAATGAAGCATGACTGTTACCGAGACAAGTTGAACAAACCGAAACTCAAGAACTAGTCTGATGCATTGGAGCACACCTCATGCATTATACAAGAAGCAAGTGTTTGCATTGGGTCAGTCTGCACTGTAATGCATGTACAAAATGTATGTACAAGCAACTAATTCCAACTTAAATTACATTAAACTGACTTCGAAAAATGTGTTAAATCTTGTATAACTTATATTAAAAAAGTTTAAATTGCTTATCTTAGTTTGATGAGTTAAAGCAATGTAAAAACATGTTGTCATAACTTGGTCATATCATTTTTTTACATTGCGTCTTGCTTTCTTCTTACTGCTACGATCTGTCAGTGTTACTAACCAGCTCAGTTGAGTGCTTAATAATTCATTGCTAATCACGCGTGCTACACCAGTGCTGAAATGACCAGTCGGCATCCAGGACTGGAACCACTACAGCACCAAGGCGAAGCAGCGAGGGGATTACGTCATGATCCTGTGGGGAGAAGAGTGGAAAAAGGAAGCCCACTATCTGTTGACCATCTGCACTCATGCTGCTTTAAGCTGCTCACTTCAGCAGGATCTGAGAACGTGTCCCGCTGCTTCTGTACTAACAAAATGCAGTCAGCCCATCACATCTGAGTGACTGGTATAGATCAGTACTATTAATGCATTAATGTACAGTGCACTGTATGTTTAATGACATAAGACTAACCTCAGTATCCCACAATGCAATGCATTTATCTTGGCATACTGCTGTATGAATGATTTCATGATTAAATAATGATGCATACACGCTAGTTTGACAGCATTGGGAGTGTATTGCAGAGGATGCCGTTTCATCATTCAGAACACACTAATGCAGGTCAAGTGCTGCTTACAGGAGTCAAACTCAACTTGCAATCTCGTGAAACTGAGGCCATGGGCCTTATTTTAACGATCTAAGCACATTGTGTAAAGCGCACGGCGCAAGTGCACTTAGAGCGAGTCCGAATCCACTTTTCCTAGTTTAACGACAGGAAAAATGGTCGGCGCTCCCGGCGCATGGTCTAAAAGGGTTGTCCCCATAGTTCGAATTACAGGGGGTACTGGGGGGTACTATACCCCCTAATGAAGACCTAGTACCCCCCAAAGGGACAGAAATATCAGGTTTGGGGGCGTCAGATCATTTTTATGATATTGTGAAAAAATATAATTACAGTTACAATACAAGTCAACTCCTATTTTCACTGTAGGAACATTTTAATGTAAAGCGATTTCAGACACCCCTATTGTGGACCGTACCATTTTTAACCACTGTGGCGCTAGAAGCAACGGAGACAAAGAGTATAGAAGCCTCGCGCAGGTTATATCCTGGCGTCTCGCGCGCTGATGATCGTGGCTGTGGTGTGAGAAAACGCTAGTTTCATAAAGTATCATTCTTTTCAACATTCCTTATTTGTATATTCAAAAATATTTAAAATAATCTAATTTAATACAGTTATAATTTTTCAATGAAAATTATTTAATTTTATTGGTAACAGCCTATAGTGTCTAATTATTTTAATTGAATATATTTATCAAATTTAAGAATGTTAAGAGTGTTTTCAAACAGTGATGTAATGAAACAATTTAAGTAAAGCCTTTGTTTAGGCTATTAAGGAAATGTAATTTTGCCAAAAGAGAACTTTAATTTTAAATAAATGTTCATTTTAAATCAGCCTACTTCAGTGTGATATGTGGTAACATATTATCATGCTTAACACTAAGAATTTGAATAATTGTAATGTGATGATCAGATGCAGATAACTAAATCAAAGAATATGGGCGGTTTGCGGGTGGATTATTTATTTTTAATAGTGGATTCGGGGGACTCAAAGTGCACCAGATTAATGAATTTATCTTTAAAATGTACAAAATTTTCTTCCGGGGGGGCATGCCCCCGGACCCCGCTAGAGACACCAAGCTCAACCAACAAAATAATGTGGGAAACACATTAGGCTATATGATGATCTACAAAAAAAAATAAACATTATATTATCTTATTAATAAAATTGCCTACATTATTATGATTTTACCACCTCCGCCTCATTTTAAGCCAGGACAAACCCTGAAATAGGCAATAGGCTTCTTGTAAAGGTATTACTTTTACTAGTAATTAGAATGGTATTTCAGTGCACTTAACTTCTAACTTTGGGGAGTTGATCAAACCAGTTCTCTTTTGGATAATAACAATGAGATATTCTATAGCCTACTGATTATCAGTTTGTCAATGTCGCATGTTTAGACCTTGTATATGTTGCACAACACATGATGCACTTGGCGATCACGGTGGGGATTGATATGGTAGTGGACCACGATGGTCATAGAAGAAGTGAAGGAGCAGTACCCCCCAATTATGGTGGGTTAATTCGCACTCTGGTTGTCCCTATTCTCTTAATAAGTAATGGGTGTGTTTTGGGCGTAACGTGCAATAAACCAATCAGAGTCTCATCTCCCATTCCCTTTAAAAGCCAGTTGTGCTCACACCATGGCGGGAATTTGCAAGCAGAAAAACTGAACTTAAAGCTCACAAGCAGACCATCTACGGGACAAAGTGTAGTTGTGTACCCGCCTATAGGCACATATTACTAACGTGCTCTTTAAATAAACAAATCTAAAAAAATCGCAGTCTATTTCTGTTGCCTCACAGATGGGCGAAAATGCATTTGATAATGTGGCGCAGGACGTGAAAATGAAAACTGCGTCAGGCTGAAACTAGCAAAAAACACTTGTGTCGCGCCTGGCGCTGCATTGCACCGGGTGTTTGATAGGACCCCATGTCTAACAACTAGTCAATACACTAAACCTGACCAGCAGTTAACCAATACACTTGTGATGCCACTAGTTCCTCCTTCAGGGACGAACAGGAAAGCAAGTTGAAGTGCGGTTCCTCTCTGAAGTGCAGCTGAAACAACAGTCTGCGGTCAGATGCCAGAACGGTTAGAGGATCTGGCGGTGAGCATTCCTCGGCGAGTGTTTGGCGGACAGCGCTTGGAAAACACGTCTCTGCTTAGATTTGAGTCAGTGAGCTGCAGAAATACAGAAACGCGTGAAACGGTTGAGTGAGAGACGGATATAAGCTCTCTGGTTGGATTTGGCAGGAGCGGGTGACACTGGAATGCCATTAGTGAACTGCAGAACTGACGTAGAGGAATAATAAGCACCACGTCTGAAATACTCATCATCTGACTCTGGATTCATAACACTGTATAGATACACACATACAGCACACTGCCTGCAAATACTGTATGAGAAATATATTTAAAGGATCACACAATCCACCAGAATTATGTTTACAGTGATGAAAAGTTACAGAAAAAAGTGTACAGGATTTAAATGCGAAGCTTTTAAAGGGGCCCTATTGTGCTTTTTTACCATGTTCATCTTTCTTTAGTGTGTGTAATGTTGCTATTGAGCATGAAAAAGCTCTGTAAAGTTAAAAGCACACAGTCCCTCCAGCGGGAGTTATTCTCTATATCAGAGTCAGTGTTTCTGAACTCCTGAAACGCCTCCATTGTAGTCTTGAGTTTTCTTCCAGGAACGAACACGCCACAATATTCCTCATTTAAATAATTCATATGCAGAATAAAGGGATGGGACTGGTTATGAGTTATTTGGTGGTGTGTTGTTGTCGCCATACTCAAGAGGGGCCAGCTGACCAATCACAGCAGACTGGGGCCAGCCGACCAATCACAGCAGACTGGGGCCAGCCGACCAATCAGAGCACTTTGAGAAAACAAAACTAAAACAGAGCGTTCAGACAGAGGGAGAAAACAGAAAAAAACATTTACAATGTAAATGTAAATTATAAGAAATATGAGATTTTTTTTACCCTAAATGATGTAAACGTATTCTAGTAGACCCTATAAACACAATTATGAACTAGTAAATAAACATAACAGGACCCCTTCAAACTTTTTACATTTTTGGTTAGGCTTTATTTCATAGTACTTGCATTGTGTACTTACGGCAAACTTGGGCAAAAAAGTGATCTAAATTATTTGACCATGGACTGAGGTTAGATTCAGGGTTAGTTCCCAGTTATTACACAGTTATTGTACTTGCCTCATGTTCATGTAGAACAGGACTGTGGAACCAATTTTCTGTTCAGAAGTGTAATCTGAGCTGTAAAGTGCCTGCAAACGCTTCTCTCTTTGACTTGCCAGTGTTGTTTGATTAAAAGTCCCTAATCTGCCAAAAGTCTCTGGTAATTAAGAGTCCATATGTGCTCCTGTAAATGACTGTCTATACCCTCTCCAGAAGAGCATGTGTTGTGCATGTGCTCTCCACACATCAAGGTCTAACAGATAAAAGACTGCTTGCATTAGGTGCTTTAGGGCATGGGCTGGTCATCTGAATCTTTGAATATGTAGAAACTCACAATCACTGGGTCAGTTTTCCCTCTGTTGTGTCTTACATCACACCACAACTAACAAAGAGCCTTTCATTTGCTTCGTTATGGAGTTCAGTGTGATTTTGGCTATTCTTTTTGCCGTCATATTTGCATTGTGTGTGTGTGTGTACAAGTTTATGCAGAAGGTGTCTTGCTGAAATATAAGTGTGTTAATCTGTGTGTTCTGCTCTCTTTCTCTCTGGGTTTGTTGTGCTGTTGAATCCGTCGTCCCGGTTGAATCCTTCTCTTCAGTGGATGATGAGGTAAGCCAGCGTTCACATGATGAGAGTTTAATGTAACACGTGTGTCTCGGTTTCATGAGAAGCGTGGCACACTATACTGCTCATACCGTACTGTTTTTTATTTATTTTTAAGATAGCAATGATGTACAGTAACTAAATTGGGAGCCTAAAATGCAAATGAATCTTTCTCTGAAACACCCACACTTCACTACCTCTGTTCAGACAGCGATATCAGTTAATAGAGGTGGAGTGCATTATGGGATTCACTATAGTATGAGCAGTCTGATAGTGTGCCATTCTCATGCTATGAATCATGGGATGGTCATTCCTATGAGAGATGAGTTCTCCAGAGCAGTTTCTCATTCCTGCTGTTGCTCAAGAAAGGGTTTGGTCACTGGTTTCACCAAGCCCAGTTTTTCTTGTTCCGAAAGACTCCTCTGGAATGCTGCTCGCTGAACCACTGGATGAGGAGAGGCCAGGTCACTGTTTGCTCTGACATTCAACACGAGCATTCAACACCTGATCGTGTAGAGAAGATACTGAATGGGTGTTTCCCAGCATGCTCTTTGCTAGTGAGTGTCATGTGGCGCTGCAGCTGTGTTTGAATGTGTTGAGCTGTTGCCAAACAGTGTGGTGTTGTCAAGAGCATCTCGTTTGCTTTGCGTGCATTCAGTGCCAGCGTGTTATATTGTGTCCTGCTGCAGATGAGCTTTGGGAAGAAGATGCGGATTCAGATGTTTCTCCTCAAACTCCATTATCGCACCAGCGCTAAACTATAAAATGGATCAGTTGTGAATAGCATCTCGGATCCTCTGTGCCTGGAAGAGTTTAATGCTTGAGTTCATACTGAGATCCCCCTATCTGACTTTTGATGGACGTTTGAGATTGGCAGAGGAGACACATGTCAGAGGAGACACATGTGAGATTCTTGACGGATTTTTCTCAGCAGGCTTTTCTCAAATATCAGTTTTCTCTCCATTTCATCTCATTGATGTCTAGGAGAAATAATAAAGCTATTAAACAGTTTTGTGATTTTTCTTTCCTATGTTGGTATTTTCTGCTCCCCTATAAAAGCAAAGATGTAAAAACATTCAGACTCTGAAAATGACATTTGTCACACAAAAGTTTAACGTAGTTGCATTTCCATGCATGCCATGTAGTAGTTAATCCTTAAACAAAAATATGTTATCATTTGCTCACCCTCAAATAATGTCGAACAGCATACAAATGCCATAGAAGTGTCCATACAACTCCATGTGTCCATGCACTCCATTTCAAGTCTAAAACGCCCGCTCCGCCCAGTCTGTTCTCATTCATTTGGATCGTGTGGATGTGATGTGTACCGCAGAAGAAAGACTGAACAACATGACGATGAATAAATCACAACAGAGTTTTCATTTCTGTCTGAGTTCTCTCTTTTAGAAACGACGAAGCTCATATTCCTTCACTGTGTTTTCAGTAGTGCTTCAGTTGTACAGATGACCCACAGATTGGATGTAATGAATTCTGTCTGTTTTGTGGTTGTCTAAAAGACTGACGGCGGCTCACTGTCAGTTCTCCCTGTGTTTGCATGCTCCGGTTTCCCCCACAATCCAAAAACATGCCGTTTGTTTGGGTGAATAGGACATGCTGAAGTGTCCATATGTGTAAATGCGTGTGTGTGTGTGTGTGTGTAAGAGGTCTACACAGAGCAATCTAGCAATCTATAGGTCCCAATCGAAGCCCATTGTGTGTAATACCCGAGTATGATCAGAACACCCGGCCGTGATCAGAGTCAGTCAGCACTGCTTGTGTGTTTTTTGTAACTTGCAATAAAATTAGGACAAGAAAAGTTCTGAGCTTCTGAAAAGAGCTTCTGCAGAGACACAATGACTTTACCAATTGACGATTGGCTCTTTTACTTAAAAAGCGGGGCTTATTCCGCCAAGCCGCGCTTTACACTTTCTCCCATTTTTATGATAATATGAATGAACCGTCTTGTTTAATCTTAAAGTTTTGGTGGTCAGACTCGGCGCAGAGAGCACAGAGATGATGGCAAATAAATAATGCTAACGTCAGCGGCCATGACACTGAACGAGCAATCGTTATTATAGTTCAGAACAAGTCTCAAATCTCGCATTTATCATCCGTCACCGTGTCATCAAGTGGACTTTTGAAGCTGAAACAATGAGTGGATTAAGCTTGGAATAACGAGAAGAATAACATGGATAGAACTTCCTTGTCAGAGGATTGTAATGCCTCACAGTCAGTCAGGTACAACTGAAGGGAGACGACGGCTACTAAGATTAGGTAACTTAAAAAGTTTTATTTTTCGCAACTGGTTTAATGACTTGTTAAAAGCAATTTAGTGTGGAATATGTGACAATCGGGTCCAGTCGGGTCTGTGTCTTCCCGCCGGGTTCGGGTCCAGCTTTCAAATAATAGATGGGTCCAGGTCGGTTCCGGATACATTTATGGCAGTTCTCGGATCTGCACGGGTCCGGATCCAACTTTTGAAATAATAGATGGGCCCCGAATTTTTGGACCCGTGTAGACCTCTAGTGTGTGTGTGTGTGTGTGTGTGTGTGAGTCCTAAGCCATGTAATGGGGAGGGTTGGGGAAAGAACCCAGAAAAATCTTGTGTATGGTAAGAGATGGCCCATAAAATCACCAAGAGTCGGATTCAGACACCCTCTAAGCAGTCGACCAATCACAACAGACTGGGGCCATCTGACCAATCGGAGCAGAGCAGACCAATCACAACAGACTGGGGCCATCTGACCAATCAGAGCAGAGTAGACCAATCACAACAGACTGGGTCCATCTGACCAATCAGAGCAGAGTAGACCAATCACAACAGACTGGGCCATCTGACCAATCAGAGCAGAGCAGACCAATCACAACAGACTGGGGCCATCTGACCAATCAGAGCAGAGCAGACCAATCACAACAGACTGGGGCCATCTGACCAATCAGAGCAGAGTAGACCAATCACAACAGACTGGGGCCATCTGACCAATCAGAGCAGAGTAGACCAATCACAACAGACTGGGCCATCTGACCAATCAGAGCAGAGCAGACCAATCACAACAGACTGGGGACATCTGACCAATCAGAGCAGAGCAGACCAATCACAACAGACTGGGGCCATCTGACCAATCAGAGCAGAGTAGACCAATCACAACAGACTGGAACATCTGACCAATCAGAGCAGAGCAGACCAATCACAACAGACTGGGGCCATCTGACCAATCAGAGCAGAGTAGACCAATCACAACAGACTGGAACATCTGACCAATCAGAGCAGAGCAGACCAATCACAACAGACTGGGGCCATCTGACCAATCAGAGCAGAGTAGACCAATCACAACAGACTGGAACATCTGACCAATCAGAGCAGAGCAGACCAATCACAACAGACTGGGGCCATCTGACCAATCAGAGCAGAGTAGACCAATCACAACAGACTGGAACATCTGACCAATCAGAGCAGAGCAGACCAATCACAACAGACTGGAACATCTGACCAATCAGAGCAGAGCAGACCAATCACAACAGATTGGGGCCATCTGACCAATCAGAGCAGAGTAGACCAATCACAACAGACTGGAACATCTGACCAATCAGAGCAGAGCAGACCAATCACAACAGACTGGAACATCTGACCAATCAGAGCAGAGCAGACCAATCACAACAGACTGGGGCCATCTGACCAATCAGAGCAGAGCAGACCAATCACAACAGACTGGAACATCTGACCAATCAGAGCAGAGCAGACCAATCACAACAGACTGGAACATCTGACCAATCAGAGCAGAGCAGACCAATCACAACAGACTGGGGCCATCTGACCAATCAGAGCAGAGCAGACCAATCACAACAGACTGGAACATCTGACCAATCAGAGCAGAGCAGACCAATCACAACAGACTGGAACATCTGACCAATCAGAGCAGAGCAGACCAATCACAACAGACTGGGGCCATCTGACCAATCAGAGCAGACTGCGCTTTTTGGAAGGCTGAAATGGTTAATGAATGACTGAGAAGACTGACAGCAGTTTTATGTTGAAGATATACTGGCTAGAATCACAACCCACCATAAACCACCGGCACCCACTGATGACAAACCACTTTACAATAACATCCTCAGTTTAGCTCGAGCTCCTCTTTCCCCACGCTGGATGTTTGTGAAGGTTTTGCTGGTGTCTTTTGGGTGTGGTGGAGATCTCTGCTGCTTCTGCTGCAATAAACGCAGAAAAAAAGGCCCAAATGCCACGACTGCGCCGAAGCCAACTCTGTGGTTGTGATGTCATCTCATCCAGTTTTAGATCTGCAGACAGCTTTAACCACAGATATCTGTGTATGTGACGCCTGCAGTGTCAGACGTCAGCTTCCTGGCTATATTTGGACTTTATTGGGCCTTAAACTGGGCTGTTTGCTTGCATATATGTCTAGTTGTACGTTTATGTCTTTCTCGGTTCAGTGCTCCAGCGGGTGTGTTGAAAACACCCATCAGTCCCTCCCAGAACCTCTCCAACCTGTAACACCACAGCTTTAAATATCCCTTCAACAAAAGCAGCTTTAGTGCAGGCTTTCTGAACAATGAGTGACGTCACGTCTGATTGCATCTCTCCTGAAGACTTCACCTGGACTCATCTCAGCATTGCTTTCACTTCTCTAGACAAGACAAACTGTCTATCATCTTCCTTTCCTGCAAATGCAGTGTCTGATTTAAACGCTGTTTCATAACCAATTAAACGGGCTCCGTGTGTTAAATGACATGCAAAAATAACATGTATATTAAATAATAATATAACGATATTATATTTTTTTGCCCGCAGTTACTGGAGTAGACCATCTATAGGCCTGGAAGTGTGTTTGTGTCAGACAGTAATTTACATAAACTCTCTCTTGCTCACTCACTTTCTTAGACTTCTTGTAAGGTGCAACACAGGGTCACTTAGTTATTTCATTTCTAATAATAATAATAATAATAATAATAATAATTCCATGTTTATAAGGCCACCAGTAGTCCGAGATTTGTACTTTTTTTTTTTTTTTTTTTTACACATTTAAATCATCAATCATAATTTCAGCATGAAACAGTTTTAAAGGCAGAGGTGGCCAGTCGAGTTAGTGACTCTGTAACATGCTGGCTTGACTTGATATTCCACAAAAGATGCTTTACACAGAACAATGAAATGATTAATAACCACTAGGAACAATACACAGAAACACCAGCATGAAACGTTACCACAAGACAAAGAACAGAAGATAACTGATGGTGTAAATACACAGGATGGTAAGGAACAGGTGAGACAACCAATAAAACAGGAACTAAACAGACCGGATCTGAACACAGGCAATACAAGACAAAAGAATATCAAAATAAAAGTTCATGAACAAAGATACAGGGGAATTGTGACAGTTACCATGGTAACTTGCTCTGTGAACCTAACCTGGGGGCATATTACAGAAACTTTCCATCTTACGTCTTAAGTTAAGATCTGACAAGTTAATTTAGGATTTTTCACAAATTCGTATTACAGAAGCAAATCTTAAGTTGATTTATGATTCTTATCTTATAAAATCTCATCTTATCTGTAGTCTCATCTATCTTAAACCCCTTCATTGAGTTCAGTAATCAACTCTCAGGTCTGTTACCAAGCAACCAACAAAGCAAACAGCTGCTGTGAAGTAAAACGCAAAAACTGGAGAATGGAGAAACAAAATAAGTGGTGCTTTTCATTAGGTGAAGTTTTGATAAGCTTGGGAGAAAAGGCAAAGCCTAATTCTTTTATTTCATAGGAGTCTGTAATTATTTGTCAGAGTTTTGTCATCAAAGTGCAACACATCATTTGGGTGTTCACAAAGTCTTTCCACCATCAAACATCGCTGTTCTTCATCTTGTATCATTAATAAATGTGACGTCATTCTCAGACAGGGCTTTTATGTAATTGTTACAGTTGGCTTTCAAATAATTATTATAATTCTAATTAAATAATTTCAAACTTCAAACTTTTTTTGAGTAACGACCCCAGCACTGGCTGTGTCCTTGCTGGAGTGTGACGTGATTTGTGTCATTGTGCGATGGATCACGTACAAACCAATAGGGTGTCAGAATGGTACAAGTTTATACTTCTCATTCAACCACAATCAAATTCAAAAAAGATAGTTTTTTTTTTTTTTTTACGATGACAAGCCAGAATGAAAACAAGCCGAAATGAAATAGGAGTAACAAGGCTATTTTTAAAATGTGAGGAGTAGAAAGTACAGATAATTGCGTGAAAATGTAAGGAGTAGAAGTAAAAAGTCGGCTGGAAAATAATTACTCCAGTAAAGTAGATACCCAAAATTTCTACTTAAGTAAGTTAATGAAGTGTTTGTACACCTTTGTGCATTGAATACAAAATTCTGCTCCTCAAATTCAAGGCACTTCATAATCTTGCTCCTCCGGACCTTCTTTATATGTAAACCCCTTCACGTGGTCTAAGATCTTCACTCTCACTTTCTCTCGTGTCTCCACATATACGCTCAACTACATGGGATCTGGGACTTTTACCCATACAACCCCTCTCCTATGAAACTCTCTCCCTTTCGATATTCATAATAGTGACAGTCCACGTACTTTCAAATCCCTTCTGAAGACCTATCTCTTTACCCAGGTATCTTATGAGCTGCTTTTACTGGCCTGTACTGTATTCTGCTGTATCTATGAAGCATGTTGGTGAAGTTTGTGCTGCTAATGGTTTTGTTTATTTTCTTTTTCTTTTTACTGTTTTATTTGCTCTTACGGTGACCTTGGGTGTTATGAAAGGTGGCGTTAAATAAAATGTATTATTATTATTAACATCTCTGGAAACAGGTTATTTGAGGAAAGACACAGGTGTGGACAGTGTGTAGGTGTGGGCTGTGACTGTGTTATAATGATATTAAGCAGTGGATCTCGTTCTTCATTTCTCCAATAGGATGCTCCACACTGGTTTAGTTGTAATCTGCTAAACAACATTACTGATGATGGCTCTGTTAGAGAGTTAAACTACTCCACTTCCACAAGCCTAAAACAAGAGTTCAGAGTTTCCATTTCAATCATTTTTTGTACAGTTCTGTCTTCGTTTCTTCACTTTCATGCTGCATAACTCAACAATAAACCCCCAAGTTGTTATTTTGGAAGCTTCTATGTAGTTGACAACAGTTTTCCTCCTTGCTTCCACCGTCCTCCTCCATCTTCACTGGCTCTGGCTCTGGCTCGGCCTCGTGGTCTGCAGTGGCTCTGGAATGCCTGTGAACACCCAAAGACGCTTGCGTTACTGAGGCCTTGTCTATAAATATAACCCAGCCTGGTTCTCATGGCTCTGAGTGACCCGAGCGTTACATCAGAGGACCGTCCAGCCTCGGCAGTGTTTTGGGCTGCCGTTAGAGAGTGTTGTGGGTTAAGAGCAGCCGATCAGCTGAAATGCAGTTTCAATCGTCTCATTTCAGAAATGTGTGTGAAACCGAGTCGTGGCTCGTGGAGTTTATTGCTGTGCTACAGTTTCTACAGATTACAGCGTGCAGATTGTCCGTATTTTCCATGGACACTTTTTCATCTTTTAATTCGTTTGTTAATTGTAATGCCTTACACCAAACCCGAGTTTGACTCCACTCACCTGTGTTTGATACTTCACCTTTCCATGCAATGCACTGAATTAGCTCTTCGATTTCCAGTGTGCCGAATAAATCGGTTATATCAACTCTGATTATGAACATTTCTTTCTTTACTTTTGTTGTTTGAGATGATAACTGGTCTGTTTATTGGATTATTGGAGATTTTGACAGGGAAAATCTTGGCTGGGTGCACGAACCACAGGGCCATCGGCACCGACCACTGGTCTTCAGTTGTTATCATGACACAATATCATGATGTCACGTGACAACAATGTGTTCAAGTACATGTTTGGCAAAAATCCTTTTTTTCTAGCTGTGTAACTTTAGAATATTTCTCTGCTCTTTCAATGAATAACTTATAATGGGAATAAAACCTGATCTTCTTTTGACATTGGTTGTCTGAATGTCATCTGGGCTCAGACTGGATGTGTGTTGCGTTGGGTGGAGGTGACACACACACTGCAGATGTGGAGGCAGTGAACACTGGACGCTGCTTCAGGACAGGAGATTACACCTGAAGCCCTGGAAGACGCATCAAAGCAGAGTGTACATTACATAATTTACCACAGTTCATGTGTTATAACCCAGTTAGATGTGGTCAAATCACTGTTACGCAGATCCTCAACAGTTGTAGGATATAAGATCATTTTATTAACAATAAAATTCGGAAGTAGATTTTCTGAAGAACTGTGTAAAGTCGAGTCACCTTTAATTCTATACCGATTGTTTCAAAGCAGATTTACAGTGATAACAGGGAAATAATGCAACAAAGTGTGTTACTGCTGTACATCAGATCTAGAAGAAAATAGAGTCATAGTCCAGCTTAAGAAAGTTCAGAGATGGTTCATTTTTGTTGTAAAAAAGTTATTAATTTAGTCATCATCCAGCTCAGTTCAGGTCTCATATAATGGTGTCAATGGATGCAGATCAACAATATTGTTGAATATTAAATGTCCCCAACTAAGCAAGACAAAAGCCAAAGGAATAATCCATAATCTATCCGATGGATGCTTTCAGCACTGAGGGCCACTGAGATGTCAACTGTGTTTATATCATGTGACCGAGAGCCTCGGACTGACCTGTGTGTGGAATGTGGAGTCACGCTGAGACAAAACAAGCCTCTTGACGAACTTAATGAAGACACACACGAACTTAATGTGTGTGTGTGCGCGCGCGCGCGCGCGTGTGCGCGTGTGTGCGTGTGTGTGCGCGTGCGTGCGTGTGCGCGTGCGTGCGTGTGCGCGTGTGTGTGTGAATGCATGCTGTGACCCGAGACACTTCTCTGATGTGTCTGCAGGTTCTGTCAGACTGACAGCATGTGATTTATGTTGTTTTTGCCCTTTGGCAGTTTGTTCACAGTTACAGAAGACCTCAAAACACACACATCACAAGCTGCCAACTATCACACACTAAAATACCTGTGCAGGTACTGATATACACTCCTATCTGACAGCCACAATATATTTCTAGATATTGAGTGTGTAAACGCAACTGCTTCAGTCAGTGTTTATTCACCCTCGAGACTTTCTAAACCTCAGTGACGAGCAGAGGGAGTTTTGTGTGTGTTCATGCTACTCTTTTACATATAATTCAGCGATCATTAGCAGTCACAAGAAACATCATCATATGACTAATGCTGCATTCAAGTTCGCTGAATTCATACAGCTTGTATTATTATTTCCTGGAAATCTCCCTCAAAGCATCTCATTCACGCTTGCACACTTTACAGAAATGCATGAGTTCCTCTCACAAAGCTATGATATGGCTTCGGAAATGGTGTAGTTGAGTTTTGATCAAACTCTACATCTAGCAGGAGAAATGGACCTAACTTAATTTGTCACAATAATCAACATTATCTCACGGCAGAACGTACAGTTGCATGTTCCATCATATTACTTTATTAAGACTTTTAAACTCTAGTTTATACTGTATTATCAACTGCTATTGCATTTTTGTAAATAACTACAAAATCTAAGATAAATGTTTGCTTTTATGAATGAAGTAAAGATGTGACACGAGTGTGTGTGAAGCCCAACATGTTATCCAATCAACGATCCAAAGCGCTCCTGTCTGCCTTCTGTGTGTTTCCTTCCCTTTACGTCACGTCACCACACACAAACACACACTCACTCACACACACACACACACACACACACACACACACACACACACACACACACACACACACACACACACACACACACACACACACACACATTGGGTTTTCATGTTTGTTTCACTATATTAGTGAGGTCACTATTGATTTTATATAATATTTTCTATGGCCTAATCCAAGCCTTAACCCTGAACCACATCATCACAGAAACATGTGCAAAACACTAGATCTAAATAAAACATGTTTTGGCCTGTTGGCCTTTTTAACGAGTGAGGACCATTAAAATGTCAGGTAACACCTTATTTTAAGGTGACATAGTTACACGGTATTACATGTACTTACTGTAGTAATAACAGTAAAATATGCATAATTACTAACTAACCTTAAACCAACGCTTAACCCTAACTGTAACTCTAATATTACTCGCCACTCATTTCAGAGAACAATGCAAGTACGTCACCCTAAAATAAAGCGTAACCAAATGTCCTCACTAGTCTGTTGTCATAATATTTCACTATATAAATGAGGACATTTGCCCTTTACAAGTATAGCTGAACCTACACACACAAACTTGTTTTTATATCTTTACATAGACTTTCTGACTTTTCATAGACACAATGTTTTTTATACTGTACGAACTGTATATTCTCTCCCCTTACACCAGGGTTTCTCAAACTCGGTCCTGGAGGGCCGCTGTCCTGCACAGTTTAGCTCCAACCCTGATCAAACACACCTGAGCAAGCTAATCAATGTCTTCAGGATCACTAGAAACTCACAGCTAGGTGTGTTTGATCAGGGTTGGAGCTAAACTGTGCAGGACAGTGGCTCTCCAGGACCAAGTTTGAGAAACCCTGCCTTACACTAACCCTACCCCTAAAAATTTAATTTTCAAAAAACATCAGTTGATATGATTTATAAGCTGACCAAATGGCCCCACAATGTCAAAATGTTCACATTTTACTATCTTTATGGGGATATTTGGTCCTCACAATGTAGGTTAAACAAGAACACACACACACACATACACACACACACACACACACACTGCTGAATCTCCACCTCCATGTCAACCATCACAACTTTACCATTCATCCCTGCATTTCTTCTGCTTTGAGTCACTGGAAAACAATCTCCACCCCAAACGCAGATCTCTGCTAAACCGAGGCGAGTTCCTCGTAGATTTGCCTGGACTCTGCCATCTCATGATGCTGCCTCCACTGTATTTCACAATAGAAATGGTTTTATGTTGTTGTGTTGAATGCGGTTTGTGTCAGTCAGAAGGCTTTGCTCGTAAGCTAAAGGACTTTATCAGGCTTCATCACCTTTCAGGTTTTGTTTCAGGGCTTCCGGCAGCTTAGTTGCGAATACTTTATTCCAACATTTTACTCTCCCCATTAAGTCCCATAAAAAGCATGCTGGAGACTACAGTTTCAGTAATGTGAACAGTACAGAGTACTTGATTAGTTCACATTCACTAATTGAATCTAGTAGAGTGCACAAATTAAAATAGTTACTTTAATCAAAAGTAAAGAAATAAAGTTAAAAACAATTGTATAGATCAATTGTATAGCCTCACTGGAAGAACCAAATCATAAAGATCCTAGTGAACTTCCTCTCAGGACATGAGGCTCCCAACCCTCCCGATTCCTTAATTTCTTTATATGCTATATGAGCCAACTGTGTGTGATGCGGAGAGTAGTTCAGCCCCTCAGCAGACCAGACAACACTTGACATCAGTCCATTACACCAGCAGACTGAAGACCACAGATGCTCTCGGCTCTGTCTGACCTGCTAATTCATTTGTTTTGACATTCTTATCCTGGTAACCTGAAGCAAAAATTCCTGTTTATAATTACCACAGTATATTCCCCTTTAAGTGCTCTTCAGAGATAAGATCTCAAGCAACAAAAATGGTTTTCTCCATTAATGTAATCAAAAAAAGCTGTGTAGGCTGAAGAAATGAGGGCTGTAATTCCTATAGACCTGATACATAGACATGTGAACCATTTGGGATCCAAGCTCTCTAATATTTAAGGTACACTACAGGATTCTGAGGTTGAAACGTGCAATTGCAAGTCACTTTCAGAGTAACCTTCGTAGATGAATCTGATGGTTTGAGGTGAACTCATGGTTTCCTTTAATAATCGCTGTAATCAGGGCCAGAGATGAGGAACCCTGTCCTACACCAAGAGTCTCTGATAGGAAGAAGAAAGTCCTACAAGGCTTATAACCAACAAATAGTTTATCTAGTAACACTAGGTGTCTCGCTTCATTATTAGTCAATGGCCTGGTTTCACAGACAGGGTTTAGATTAAGCCAGGATTAGGCCTTAGAAAGCAGGGTCACAATGGCATGAAGCAGAGGATCGAAACGAGTAGAACAGTCCAGGATCAGTAAACGAGGAATCAGCATAAACAGGGAAACCGCTCAGAAATGTTAACCAGGGTGAAACAAGACTTCACACTGAAGCAGTTGAGAAGGGCTGTATAAGTAGTCCGGGCGATGAGAGGCAGGTGTGCAGATAATCAGTACCAGGCACGGGGTTATGGGAAATGGAGTGAAAATGTGTAATGTTAATATTCGGGAGATGGAGCCCTCTGGTGGCGAGTGGGAGGAACCACAGAGGCTTGATGTGTGACACAAAGAACATCTGACTGTACATGAATCATTACATATCAGAAATCACTGGTCACAGATCAGGCATAAGAATTAACACAGTCACGTACATGTTGTAGCATTACTGTCAAGTCTATCGTAAAAGTCTGTTTGCAAAACCTGCACCGAAATTCCAACTGATTTACCAAATAATCCACAGTGAAATGTACCGAATACAAATAAATAATGCTCAACTGAGACATTCACATTGTTGAAAATAAATAACAACATTCTTAGCTTATTCTTCTTGTTTTTAGTCCAGTAATCCTGTATCGCTCTTCTCTCTTCGTCATCTTACTGCAATGATGAAGTAGGCGTTGATCTTATTTAGAGGCGGTCTTTCACCTATTTCAGACTCATTCCACAACGAGTCGTTATCTGGGCTTTGTTACAATAAATGCTGTTTTTGGACTAACAAGGAAGTTTTCAGTTCTGAAACTTACAGGGTATTCTTATAGTGTGATGAACTCTTATGTCAAAAGCTCATGGAAAATTGTATTTCACAGTTCACTACCCCTTTAAAGATGCAACAGAGCGTATGTATATTTTTGCGAACGGCTGTGCATTTATTTGTGCATTCAGATATATCACAGGATTTGTATGTATTTGTGTATTTTACAGTGAGCTTAAAAGCCATGTATGTTTAGTTTGTTGCGTGTAATGGTGAATTGCATTGTGCATTTCCACTGTTGGGCCAAAATTCCTAGCAGTGGTGTGCTAGTGTGTGTCAGGGCCAGACGCGTTTCCACTGTCACTTCAGGAGCTTGATCAGGCCTCGTCGGGGCTAATAGCCAGGGGTTTTTGGTCCGCCGAATACCTTGGTCCAAAGCGGGCCAACTGGGGCTTGAGGAGTGGTTATGAACAGAGTTTACCTGAGTCTGGAGACGCTCAACACCACTGCTTATTTTCCATGTTTTCATATCGGGCTAACAGCTAATCTCAACATATAAGACATTTTTAACAATTCAGCTCAAAACTCGCTTTCAGACACCAGCAAGTGTTTTAAAATGACTTCTTTGCGATCCGATGGGGAACCTGATATAAAAATATATTTATATGTGATGCTAAAGGCTACTTATGCTTACAATTGGGATAATAAATACACATATGATTATGGAAAAATACCAGAGACTGCTTGAAGAATTTAGACAAATCATACCGAGCACCTTTCAGTGCCCTAGAAACAGCTCAGGACCCCTAGCGGCCACTCAGAATATACATGTAGTAGCACAGAACTGTGCTTAACACTTATAGAACATTATAGTGCCCTGGCAATGGCCAAAACAAACAAAAGCCCATTTTCTGCTGAAAAAGGAAAAGATCCAGTGTATTGTTGGGTATGTGCCCATGTTATCAAGCATGATTATGTAATCATTTGGCTGGTTTCCAATTTGGTAATGTTCAGCTATAATGCCTGGACCTGAGGGTGGCACTGCATGCTAGCAGGCTACTTGGGGAAAAACAGAACAAATCAGCTCCTATCGCTCAGCTAGAGTAGAGCGAGTAGTAATCAACAAGAAAGCCCTGAAATCTGCTGTGGTTAGCAAAGCCTCTGCAAATCTGAGCTGGCGACGTGGAAACTAATTGAAGGGGATTGTGCGAAGAGTCATTCAGCTCTCTGCAGCAGTGCATCGGGACGGAGCCGATGATGCTGGATCCTTCAGACGAGCCGCTAGATCCTCCCTCTTCTGCTGAAGTAAGGCTGATGCTGGACTGATTTAATATTCATTCCCTCTGGGTTTCTGTATTTGATCATCTCTAGCTGATTATCAGCTCCTTGCAACCAAAACATTTTTGATTGATTCTTTTTGACTTCATGTTGGTCGTCTTTTTCTGTTCTCTTCAGTTGGTAAAGTGTTTAGTTGTAATAAATGTGTTGTATAAATGTGTAGAGGGTTTTTATTCATTTGTTAGACGTAGCTAACAGTGCAGCGTCTTCTAAAGTAAGTTTCTCATATAGAGGATCATCATTTTGAGGTCCAGATAAACGGATTGACTTCGGCCTGTTTTGCCGTGTCAAACCACAGAAGATACTAACTTGGTAAAAGTTAGTGATGTTATCATGTAAATGTGTCGTATGGAGTTCCCCACATTATTTCCCACAAATACCGATAACACAAGCTCAAGTGTGCAATCTTCATAACAACACAGAATGTGTTCATATTTTTTTTTTCAATTATTGTGTGTGTGTGGATTGATAGCATGTGTCATTCTGAGTGAAATGATGCGTGTGCTCAAGTGAAGCTCAGATACACACTACTGTACAGTTCTGCAGGTAGAAATTGCACATTTAGACATATGAGGCTTTTTCATTGGTTTGTTTTCCAAATATCAAAAAATCTAAATAAGAATGGACCTTCTTAACTCTTTCCCCGCCATTGACAAGTTTTTCTGTCATTTATGACACAACACTTCTCCGCCGGAAGCGGAAGTCGTCATAGTTGGGTAAACTTTTACAGCGGTGAATGAGTGACTACATTGAATATATATTTTTGTGTTCCCATTTGCTCAAATAGCAAAAGAAAAACTCCACAATAGTGTTTTCATAACTTTCAAAAAGAAGGAAAAAGAAGAGAAGACTCAGAAGAGAGAAAGACGTCACTCTTACAGTCGCTCACAGCAGTGTTAACTAGTCTTGTAATTTGAAGCAAAGGTAATATAATACAAAGTATTGTGTTATAAATGTGCATAAAAAATGCAGGATTTACGACACTGATGACCGTTAAAACGCATCACAGTCCGTGAAAAGGGTCCATTCATGTTTTTCAGTGTTATATACGTTAGGGGGCGCTGTGTTACACATCTTCTGAATGAGTACAGAATCTCCTGATCCAAGTTACGCACCGGATCTTACGCACAAGCAAGCAAACGTGATCATTTTTGATATATTGACCACAACAGCCTTTCTAAAACTACTAATAGTTAGCACAGTCATTTCATGCTGGTTAATGTAATAAAGGTTATGGCAATAATAACAACCAGTGCTTCATTTGAAGAAGTATCTCTATCTGGATAAGTGGAGATGCTCTGGAGGAGGAACGTGATATTTAGCCTTGATGTAACTGCTCAAAAAGCCTCTTAAAATGAGTGTTTGAGGACGGGAGTAAATCTACTTTAATCCACTGCAAACAGACTTTTAGTTCTCTTGTGGAAAAGCCACTTTATACCATCTAATTAATTCTCCTGGATAAAGTCAAGCCCTACATTTATGCTCTCATATTCCATTGTTCACTCAGAATGTCACTTTACAGAAGTGAGACGGGTTGAGAGTGAATGCTGTTTGATGTTGCTGCTCGTGCACCGCAGTCGGGCATCAATTAAAACAAATGGCAGGGAAAATATGAAGAGTTATAATTCATTTCCATATTTATTTGAAGTTCTCCTCAGGGAGAAGTGCTTCATGTGTGACTGGATCACTGAATGTGTTTGGAGGAAATCAAGTGCTCGTAACAGGAAAAAACATTTTGTCTGTTTGTTTGTCTTTCAGTCTGATGTGAATGATTATACAGCACTTACTGTACAGACTGTGCATTTATGATTTACACCTTCTGAATGCCTGGAACGCAAGTCAGTTTAAGGCTACTCGCAGAAGTGTCGGGACAGACTGAGAGGAAGCAGTATTGTTTTTCTTTTGAACTAGGCTGGTCAGAGCGAGGCGGTGCATCTTGGGAGATTTCTGGGTTATTTTTAGAGTTAGCCTGAGAATTCAGGCGGAGGTCACCTCGAAAAATTCAGCTCTTACAAGTGGCCATGAAATATATTCTCCTGTGATGTGGTGAATTCCAAACATTTTATTTTCTGCTACTGATACATTTATCAGGGTGCTGTTAAAAACCAGCTCTCGTGGGGCCGTTGGCTGTGCTGTTGGTGTAACCGCTCCAAAAACCAAACCATTGGAGACTGGATCCCCATTAGCGTCCATGGAGTGGTTGCTAATCTTCCTGGGGTCCACAAAACAATACAAGGACAAAAAGCAATACAAATAATAAATAAAAATACTCCGATCAAATCAAACCAAGTACACCAAACTGTACTTCTTCCACATTATAGTCTTTTGGTGTTTCCGTTAATCGTAGAGGTGACATATTATGCCCCTTTTCACAAGATGAAATATAAATCTCTGGTGTCCCCAGAATGTGTCTGTGAAATTCCAGCTCAGAATACCCCCAGATCATTTATAGCTTGTCAAATTTGACAAATCTGACATTTTTGGGTGCGAGCAAAAAAGCACCGTTTTTGTGTGTGTCCCTTGAAATGGAAATGAGCTTCTGCGCCCCGGGCCCCTTCAGAAGACGCCCGATCCTTTACGCGAGCTTCGGATACTCCGGCAATAACAAAACACGCAAATAATCTCAGTCATCCAAAATCTGAGAAATAACCAGTAGCGAGTGCAGCCTTACGGAGAGACTCAGGAAGAGTTTAACTTTTAGACACGCCTGGATGTTTCTGAATGGTTAGTGGACACATTTATGTAGTTGTGGAGTTACATTGATTCATCTCGTTGACTTCCATGTACCGTCATATTTAACTTATACAAGTTGACACAGTTCCCTGCTGTCTTTATAAGACAGCTGTGACATTTTTTGGTTGAATATTATTTGCCACCTTACTTTATATTTTTTCCGCCGTTTTAATCCGGAGCGCGAGTCTTGACACCTACTAAGCGTCGCGCCAGCCACAAGATCTCTCACTGTTTACATGTACCAGACACTCCGATTGATGCACATGTGCAAACAGACACATATTATTTGTCATCTAATCTCACATTTTTTCCCCTCTTTTTGTCTATAATGGAGCGCGCGTCACGTCACCCAAGCGTCGCACCAGCCACAATTTAGCATCGCGCCTGCCTCAAGATCTCTCCCTTTTACTGCCTGATACTCCGATTGACAGCTGAAGGGAAAAGCAGACGAAGATTCCTCAGTACATCGATTTGTTTGTTTTATAGCCTAGGGGCCTATCTATTTTAATTTATTATTCATCTTTTGCATAAGATGTTTGTGTGAAAAAGTGGCAAAATAACAACTGGCCTGTCTTTTATTTTATTATTTTAGATTAATCATTAAAATGCTGTCAATTTCACACTCTAAATTCAGTAGCCTATATCCATTAGTGTTGAATTTGTTGTATCGGTATTGGTTTTTTAACGGCAAGACTAAACGGTAGACTAAACCGATTGGTAAAACCCCATGCACTATACACTGGAAAAAAATTATAATAATGTCTAAACAAAAGATTTATGTATTTGAATTGCATATACAATTTCCATCCATTTGGATTACATAGTTACACAACATAAACAAATTAATAATCTGAATGTGATTCATATTTTTCAGTCATATATAAATGAAACAGACAATTTATGTAATTGTATTAAACTGAATGTGATTCATATGTGTCAGTCATACGTACATGAAATGGGTAATATTTATGTAATAGTACACAGCAAAGCGCCTATGTTAAATTAACACTGCTCAGTGTTCGTGTGTGTGCACACTAGAGAGTTAAAGTACCATTGAAGCAGTGTTGAAGTTAATGAGATAATTAACTGATGATTGAACATTAATGATGAACACCTGCTGTTAACAAGCAGAATCAGTGAAGAAAAGAGAAACACAAGAACTACAACTGACTTCAGCCACAGCCTTAGGGTCTGTTTACACCTGGCCACTTCATGCGTTTTCTCAGATCGGATAGCTATCTGATTTATCAAAACGATTCCATTTACACCTGGTCACATAAATGTGTTTTTGCAAAACGGATATAAATCCGATCTTCAATTCCCGCGCTATATGCAGATTTAATGTAGTGCACGTCACCGAAAGCAACAGATATGAGCTGCATTTTATTGATCATCAGCTAAAATTTCTAAATCAAAGACCGCAATAAGAGAGAACGGCAACAGCCCTGGTAAGATCATTTCGTTTCTTTACTTTTAATGATGATGATTGTGTGTTAAGCGTCTGCGAATTACTTTCACTTTGATTTGCGATAGTTTGCACGTTTGCTTAATGAATAGATGCTCAGCTTCTCATCTGCTGTGATGTGTGTAGCAGTAGCGTCGTCATATCTGGCTATAACATGACATATAGCCTATAACAAGCTCTCACACGTTTATTTTTTATTATTTTTGGGAGGAGTAAAATTTACATATGTGGTTTCAACAACCAGATGCGTTTACACTTGTCCAGTTTCGTCTGGAATGCGTCTCAGACCTCCTCCTGAAGTGGTTTGAGCGATCGGTTTCAAATCCGTCTTGAATGCGTTTCGGAGGGCATTTACACCTGGTCTTTTCGCGATCGGATAGCTATCCGATCACCGAAAACGCATGAAGTGACCAGGTGTAAACAGCCCCTTAGATGAAATCAACTGAAGTTAAAAGAAGACATTAAATCTCTGAAGATCTCAGCAGAGGAGGATTAAACAACTCCACAAACAGCATTACCAGCTTCACTTATTATTAACCAGTGTGACTTTATTTATGTAATTTGTTTTAATGAAAACAATAGTTTAATTTTAAGTCGTCATTATGGTGGTCAGTGTTTGCTTTATTTGGGCTCTTGATTCTTGACTCTTTAATATTAGATTTTCTCTGGCTGCTGTAATTGTGTGTTTATAAAGCACATTTGTTAGGGCAAAACAAGCCAAGAGAAAATGTGATCAGGTGATGTTGGCTGTTTATTGATGATGACATAATCATCATGTTGTAGCCTGAATCTCTGATCTCCTTCAGTGTCTAATGCATTGATTATATAGCTAATGTGTTATTAATTTTGTTTTATTCATAATAGTAGTTAGGTAACTTGTCAGTATGAAATCCAACAGTGTTAGTCAAATACTATACAGGATTTAAAAAAAATGTAGTGCATTAAACGTTTTCATCTACATTATTACTTAGCCATCAAGAATCAGTGTATGACTCTCAACAATGGTGACAATCAATGAAACGCTTCATGCTGCAGTGCATGCTGGGTACCACCAATCAAAACCCACCCATGGCTCCCAGGATGTGTTGCGGCATTAATAAATTATGCAGCTGGATTTTTAGTAGCTTGTTTTATGCTCAGAGTTTATCTGTTTATCTGGAAATTTCCATTTGATTGTCACCATTGTTGAGATTCATATGCTGTTTCTTATAGTCTCTGTGTGTCTAAGTAATGCCATAGATTAAGTTTTTGTGCAATAAATATTTTTTAAAAAACAACATATTATTTGATAACCACAACACTGCTTGATCCAATGCTGTAGAATTAAATGGCTACTGCAATGAATAAAACAAAATAACACATTACCTATATAATCAGATCATTATACACTGAATAAGATCAGGGGTTATTGAACGGTTATTGATCAAAATTCATGAATAACTTTGATGAAAGGTTTTGATCCACTTCAAATGTTGACTACTATATTTGCAGTTTTGAAACTTGCATGGAATTAATATATTTAGAATAGTATAGGGGTTGAATTTGCATACACTGAAAAACATTTGGTGTAGAAACTATTTTCACTCAAAAATTGCTAAATTTACAAAGAAACGGTAAGTAACACATTGAATTAAATGTGACATTTTTAAGATTTGCCAAATGAGCATTGAGTATTTAATAATTGTACAAAACTAATTAAAAGGTCATTACAATGCAAGTTGTAAAAAGAATTGATTGGTCATGGATGTGCTGCTTTGAGGAAGACATGAACCAAGACACGCTCTTCTCAAGACCGTCCTCTTTAAAAAGTGTTAGTTTTCACTGAGATGAAGATGTGATCCACTGCTTTGCTGAAAGCTTGCTGGTCTGCTGTGTTGATGGTGCAGTCCTACATCCTCATGTGGGTGTCCGGTATTGTGATCTGTTCCCACAGCTCTCATGAGTGAACACTTCCCACATCACACATGTGTCCGATTACTGTTTTTATCTCATGCACTCTCACTTCCACTCATCATTTCATCTTCCCACTTCTCCATGTTCGGAAGAAACCTTCATCCACCATCCCTGATACGTCACACAACATCAGCTCTTCATCAGCTCTTGGGAAGTTCATTTGATTATAGTAAATTGCCTACAAAAAATCTATTTGAAGGATTTTTTTTTTTGTAGTAGTAGTAGTAGTAGTAGTAGTAAAATAAGTGTAATGCTATCACCCCAGGTGAGATCCTCATTGTTTTGTGACAGATAAATTGGCCCCCTGAAATAGGCCTTGATGTGAAATGTAGCCAACTACTCAAAAGAGCAGCTCTTGCTTGTACATTAAATTCAAGCAGCTCATGATTTTAATTAAACTCAGTATCAGTCGTTCACTCTCGTAACCCTACACAACTCTTCTCCCAAACATTCCCCATCACCAATGCAGCACAATCCCATCTCAATTAATTATATGATTCTAAGTAAAACCTTCCAAAGTGTACAGACAGGTCGACCACAGGAATGAGTGGTTAAACACTGAAGGCAACTAAGGCAAGCATAACGCTTTATATTGCTCTTTTATGCTTTTTCTCATTATTATGGACATTTCAAAGACCCAAACCCCAAGTATAGATCACGATTGTCACTGACCCAAGTTATCTAGAGTCCAGGGCTGGGTTTCCTGATAACGTTGTCTCTTAGCACGCTACGAAGACTCTTAAGGTATAACTTAACTAAAGGTATACCATTTCTAGGCGTGTTCCCCGAACCATACCTTAGAAAGCTGCTTAAGATAAACCTTCTTACGTGCGACGTTACCCGGTGGCGATGCTGCTGAATTGGTTGATACCGATGGCTCGAGAATCAACTATTCTCTCGTGCAGGGGCTGTTTCACTGCGTTATGCGAGAAAGCGGCGGTCTTTATAAAAGAAGCACTTTAGAAATAGTTGAAATTGCATTTATTAGGACTCATGGGATATTATAAAAAATAATCCAAACTATAATAGCCTAGCCTACATATTTTTTAATTGTATCACATTGCTGCCATAATAACCATTTCAAAAATTGTACATGCTTTCTTCTCTTTCCCATTTTGCTGAGGTGGAGCTGCGATGAAATATTGTTCTTGTAAATAATTTCCAGCATTTCAGTAATAAAAGTGTACATCTTGCGTACGGTGCTCGGCAGTGATCAAAAAGGATTTAAACAGTGAATTTTGAATCTCTTCTTGTAAACTCAGAGATGTGGATTCAGACGACAATTAAATTCCCACACGACCTGTTTGTCAAAAAACAATTTGGCCAGGGATTTTTACGCGGGTTGGGTGAGAAAAAACACTGACAATATTTTTTTCGAACGCCAATAAAATCAGTTACCCCTGTAAATGTTTAAAATACCGTACGAGCCCATGAGAAACAATTAGCGTCCGAATAGACTTAACTGACAGTAGCTTTCACTGGCCTTTTAAAGTCTTTTAGAACAACTATTCGCTGTATCGCTGCCATAGTTTGAGCAAACTCCCCACCACAATCATTTCCTTTAAATAGACTATTAAGCCTTTAATGGTTCGGCAGCTGATGTACCTTTGGATAGTATAATTAAAAAATCTAACAACAATCAGTGTAATGACAATTTTATTCTTTGCATGAAAACACTTGAATTCGCCTAATTGAATACTGTCTGGGTGTATTAAAACTTCTGAATTATATTCGTATAGACCTGCAACAGTGATAAGGTAAAGCTAAGAGTGGTCCAGACCAACCTTACAAACGTATTACTTACAGAAGGTATACTTAACTAAGAACGTTCTGGGAAACACGTATTAGCGATAAGGTACAGCTTAAGGTGTAACTTAAGAACGACGTCGCATTAAGAAGGTTTCGGGAAACGCAGCCCAGAGCATTACAGACTGTGAGCTCTGAGCTTTTGACTTGAGCCAGTGAGAACCAACATGGAAACCACCAAAAGACCCCTACCAACAACTCACAAAACCCTAGCATTGTCATACTGAGTTTAGACACAAATCCCTCTCATTTTCTTAAAGCTATACTGTGTATTTTTTGTTGTTGATTCTTAGCAAAAAACACTTAGTTCTTTCAAAAATATATGTGCTCATTAATATATATTTACTTCTTTCAAGTAATAAAGTATTCTCGTAAGTTTATAATCTGCCATTGAAAGTACATACGGGTGAGGGGTTTGAATGCCGGTCGCCATGTTGCTCCTCCATCTTGAAACTACATTAGCCAAAGAGGGACATACCTGTAAATTCAAGCTTCGCCTTTCGCGCTTTACACTCAGTGACACAGAGACGAATGCGAGGGGGAAATTACTCGAAACTGCCGTCAGATTTGAAAGATTGCTGATGGAGGATCACGCCTATTTTCAAGGACATGTAGCAGAGTCGCCAAGGAAGCGAAAGAGAGAGTTAAAACGTCAACGCGACAGGCAAATCAGCAAGACCAAAGGCAATACTGGAGTAACTTTTCCCAGATGGAAAGAGCTCATGAGGAGCAAAGATTTTAAAACGGACGCCGAAGTTGCCTGCTTTCTTCTCGACAGGTAATTCAGCCTATTTGTGTAAATTCTAAGTTTTATAGTTGCTTGTCTAACCATAGCATGGTTGTGCATAACGCCAGAATGACCTCTAGTATAACTTGCGTTACTTTTCCTCGTGTCAATGGTGAAAAAGTATTGTTTACCTTGTAACATAAATCTGTGCTGCGACGGATCACAGGTGATGAATAGTTTTAAAGGCGCAATTGGACGAAGTCGAACTGAAAAGCCATGTTGATCTTGGAATAATACGGCCACCGTAGGAATTAAAACGCCCTCGAAATTGAAAGGAACAGAAACTAATATTCACTGGGTAGTCATATACAATTTCACCGCTAGATGGGGGAAATTATCACACAGTGTAGCTTTAAAAAAAATCTATAATCAAGTTTTTAAATGCTTGTTTGTAATGGTGACATAGATGTTTTCTATAAGCTAATGAACATGGATCGAGCCTCTTAACCTGTAATTATCCAGCAGTGTGATGCCGCTGCTTGTGAAATGTCACTCGGCAGTTGGCCCTACAGAAGGTTAATGCTCTGTTGGTTGCTCAAATGTCCTTTTAAATGCTCTTTCCATATCCCGACTGTGATCTCTGGTTGGCGTCATATTAATTGCGTTTGGCAACGATGAACCGCATTTAATCAAGGCTGTTCCAAAGAAAAGAGCTTCCAGTAGTTGCTGAAATATGGAAGTGTGTACTTGAGTTACATGAGTTCAGTAAACAACCTGAGTGTGTCGTTTTTGAACAAGAGTATTAAAGAGCCCATGAAATGAAGAGGTTTGTCAATATCTGAAGTTTTGTGTAAAATAAACTTTTAGCAGATATATGGATTTCAAACGCACAGTGTTCTTCAGGAATGTGGACAGCATATCGATGGCATCATCTCCTGCTCATGCTGTTTAGTTCACAAATTATTGTCCAATCAAATGCTCAGCTGTAATAAGAGTGTTTCTCCCTCTTAAAGCACTCACCTCTGGTTACCAATAGCAAACAGCAAATGTTGTGCTGGGCCTTTGGATAAGCTATTATAGAAGACAAGTCCTTCAATATGTCCTGCCTCAACTTCCTGTTTGAATAGAAAATGCTTCAACATAATAAAGACTGTTGTGCTGGTAAAACATCCCATGGGTTTGTGAGACTTTCATGAGTCTGTGGCCAGCCCGTTCAGTGCCATTCTTTCTGCATCTTTGCCAACAGCAAACCAGTCCTGCTCCTGCACCGTCCACAGAGCTCAGCTCCAGCCCCAGTTATTACACCTGAACACCTAATCAAGGTCTTACTAGGCACACTAGAAGCTTCCAGGCAGGTGTGTTGAGGCAAGTTGTAGCTGAACTCCGCAGGACAGTGGCCCTCCAGGAGCAGGATTGGAAACACCTACATGTATGATTGCTTCAGACTCGTATTAGAAGTCTTGTTGTATCAGAGGCAGATGCTGACTGGATGTGTCCACCATCGGCTCTCTGGAGCACCAGTGATGAAGCTAAATACTTAAACGGGTACAGCCCGATTTCCAGAGAATCAAAGGGATCAGCAGTATCAAATGCAAAATGTGGAAAAAGCCTGGTGTCATTTTCAAAGCAGTTTCATTATAGCACATTAGCTTTGCTAGACATTTGCCTGCATGTCAACACATGCTGACATAAATGATTCCTTTCTGACGTGACTTGACAAGTGTTTCCCGCAGTACTTCACGACTGATGATTGTTTCGTTCCTTACTACTGGAAGTTAGAGAAAATCAGAGAAAATCTTACTGGACTGAGAAAGAGTTAGCGTGTGTAATTTAGAAAAAAAAAAACCCTGCATTTTCACTTCTTTTATACATTTATATTTATTTGAAAGTAATCGGTTGACCTGGCTCTCAGTAGATATCAAGATATGCATGGTGGATTTTTTTCTCACTATCTTCTTTTCATAGAAATATATTATATCAGTGAATTAAAATGTATTTTGAGTTGTTCTGCTGTGTTTTCCTCACAGTGGTCCCCCGTGGAGACGCCTCCCTCAGCTCCGTCCGCTGCTTTCATATCCTCCGTTTATCTGCGTCTCCTGCTGGTATTTCCTGAACTCCATTGTGCCGGGCACATTCGGTCTCTCTGGCCTCACGTGCTCACTCTCGTTCTCCTTTTGCTGCTGCTGCTGAGCCTCTGCATGTGTGTGTGTGTGTGTGAGGATTCATTCATCTTGTGCTGAGGTGGTTTTGCTGATCAGCATTCTGCGGGATGGTAAGTGGATCTGTGCATCTGTCAGCTGCTGCAGGCAACACACACGTCTGTCTCGCCACCTGTGTGAGATCTGTCTGAGGGTTATACTGATGTGTAGGTAATGTTAATGCATCAATCTAGTCGCTATGATGGTGGTCTGGTGGTTTTGCATGCAGGAATGCTTGTTTTGAGAGAGTTACACAGCGACGGGACGTCGCAGGTGACATTACTGCCATGATGATGTAGTCATTCAGCTGGAGATGTTTGGATTATGGAATACGTCAGACTAACAGGTATCAGGTTTGTGTGTGTTTAAACATGTCATCAACAGACCCAGAGGGGAAATGCAAAGTCTTTTAATATTTTCTGCACTGCTTTTGGGGGGAAATCTGCAGTATAACACTCTTTGCTAATATGACATTTACTAAATTGATGAATATGCTCAAGACGGCCAGAACTTGATTGTATGAATTAATTAGTGAAAAGTGTCTGCATGTGTCAGCTGGTTTCAGAGGCTGTGCAACTACATCATGCATTGACTAGCATGCACATTCAGTCCAAATTTAACTAGTCCAGCCAGTGCCAGCATTTTTTTGATCATATTCACAAAACTTTCATGGCCACCAGAATATTTTGTTGCATGAATATGTAAACATTCAACAATTTGTTATAGCTTCATTCATTCTTTTTTTTTTTTATCAACTTTTGAATGTGGGTAAGTTTCATAAAAAAAAAAAGTAAAGGGGTCATTAACTATATTGTTTTATTATTTTATAATGTTTCCTGGGGTGCACTTATAATGTTAAAGTGTTGATTATAGTATTATATTTAGATTTATAGCATTATATTTAGATTTATAGCATTATATTTAGATCATAGCATGAAAGGTTGCAGCGATGAGCATGTAGCCGATCACAGACATGTTGAGCTCGTGAATGCAGTGATCTCGTCATTGTAACTCGACATAAGAGATTTGTTGATTATAACGGGAGTTTTGGCGAGAGTCCAGAACTCAGTCATTGATAAACTCATGCTTGTTTGATTGACAGTCCAGCGATTGTAAAAGGGAGAAGTTGACCGATTAGTCACTGGTTTGATTTACTGACACACAGACAAAGAACATCTGTGACTGCACATGAATTATTACATATCAGAAATCACTGGTCACAGATCAGGCATAAGAATTAACACAGTCATGTACATGTTGTAGCATTACTGTCAAGTCTATCGTAAAAGTCTGTTTGCAAAACCTGCGCCGAAATTGCGACTGATTTACCAAATAATCCACAGTGAAATGTACCGAATACAAAAAAATAATGCTCAACTGAGACATTCACATTGTTGAAAATAAATAAGCACATTCCTGGCATTAGGATGCTTTGGAAGGTAATGTTATTTTTAGTCCAGTGATCCTGTATCGCTCTTCTCTCCTCATCATCTCACTAACACGCCAGTGGGCGGGGCTAAAGTTACAATGATGAAGTAGGCGTTGATCTTCTCCTATCTTAGGCACATTCGTCTTTATCTGGGCTTGGTTAAAATAAAAGCTGTTTTTGGAAGATAGTTTTCAGATCTGAAACTTACAGGGTATTCTTATAGTATGATGAACTCTTTAAACAAAACGCTAAGAAAATATTAGTTTTGTCAAAAGACAACGTCCGGATCAGATTCTGAAAGATTATCAAAACACAGATGGAGTAGATCGAGTCCATCAACACCCTCATAGCCTCATAGTCCTAGAGCTCGTCCTGGGTTGACATTTCATTCAATAACGTTAGGCAGTTTCACTTGTTTTTGGATCCAGAGATTCTGTCCTCTTTCAGAAGATGTGTAACAGCGTACCATACCATATAACAGTGAAAAAACTTGTCAATGGTGGAGAAGCGTTGTGTCATAAATTTTGGAAAATCTTGATGTTGGGAAAAGAGTTAATAAACAGACATTTAAAATGAAGCACATGAGATTGTGTAGAGTAGACCTTGGTAAATGACAGGCATTCCTGTTCCTGCAGGCACAGATACCGTATGGAAATTGTGAAGATGTTATAAAACAAATGCATATGTTATATCTTTTTCCCACTGAGAGAACTCTTGAAGAGTCCCAAGTAAACTATCATCGACATGTGAAACACTAATCTGACAGCAGATTATGAATGGAGACAGTTCTTGGATTTTAAGGCTGATTAAAAGGAATATTCCGGGTTTATGGAAAGCATATGGGACTGACGATTACCACACACAATATGGCTGCTGCAACACTTGTTTCAGTTGTTAAGTCTCAAATTCAACTTCACCCCCTCTTGTCTCTTTTTGCAGTTCACATTTGAATCTGACAACAATATTAGAGCAAGCTAGGATGAGAAGACACCAGTATCACTGTCTTACTGAAGCGTTTATTTACCAACCAAACAAGATAAACACGTCAACCATGTTAAATGGAGCATCTTTAACAAGATACACAGTCAACTTAGTACGAAGTAAATATTCCAGGTAATATTTTATAAATTTGTTTTTGTACAAAGATAATAAAGTCAACATGTTGTTTTAATAATATCATATTGATTATTGTGTTGCATGGTATAAACATACCTACATTCATATTTTTGGAAAGGGGTATCTTGCACGGGGATCATAGTTTTTGGTGGCACTTGGCATTCAAAAATGCGAAAACTCCTGCCTCCGGCCTACTTGACTTCCATTGGGAATTAATTGTGTTCCTTTCATAACTTGTTTATGAGTCTTATTTATGGTCCGTGTCAGTCAGCAGCATTCCATAGATATGGCATATAGAGGCTGATTCAGAAATAATTCAGTGTATTCCTGTAAGATCAGCCATTATCCGGGTTCAAGACCCTGAAAGTCTTTGAACTGCAGTAGACTCATTTAGTCTAATGGCTTCAGCTTTGCACGTTCAGAACTTGAACGAACTTGAGGGATTTATGTAAATTGATGGGTTGACTGTGATTGGTTTAGAGCACAGAGCGGTCAGAGTTAATTAAAGAGACACTTGAGACTCCAGACTGATGTAATGCTGAATGTCGTCTATATTCTCTAATGTTGAGTCTCTGTTGGAGTGTAAACTCTGTGAAAGGACTTGAGAAAGCGATGCATGTCTGCTAGCAGTGGAACGGAGATCAGCGGTTCGTCAAGGGACTAAAACTCTGTGGTAAAAGATGATGATTGACAGCTGATGAATTAAAGATGAATGTACTTTGTCCCTAATGTTGATGGCCTGATCAGTGAGACAAAACCACCGTTAAAGGTGAAGTAGTTTCTGTGACACTAGTGGCACCAAGCAGAATTAAAAACAATCAGCATATTTTGCAAACGGGCTTTTAATAAACTGAATTAAGAGAATGTAAAACATATATGCTCTACCTTTAAAGCCATACATGAGCCGAAGCCACGGACTGTCTGTGTCCAGGATTCACGTCATATAATATGATGCTGAGCTACAAAATAAGCACACAGTGTTTGGATTTGATCTCGGCATGTCATAATAGAGATTGCATGGCACATTGCCCAGAATTACATTTTTATGGATGTTATGTTTACAGTAAAGCAAAGTCAGTCCAAAACCTACATACTTTTGTCTGTTTAGAAGAAAGTCCTGTGCTTATATAGTGGGTGGTTGAACATTTAAACACGAACAATGACTCATAATAAAACATGAAAACTACATACTTTTTCACATAATTGTGGCTATTCAGAAATTTATTTTGTATTTATTTCACATTTTTATAGTCTAATTTTCTATTTTACAAATCGTTTTGAACTTACAAGTGAACATACAGCTGCTATTTCCAGTCATTAGTCTTTTGGAATCAAGCTTTTTCATGTTTGATAGCGATACAGAATTCATCAGTCATTTCAATTCATATAAAGTAATCTGACTGACGCTGACATTATTTCTTCTGTTAAGTATGAACAACTGTCTGTACAAACAAATGACTTGTCTCTCTGGACAGGATATTGTGTTGCATGAGCTAATAACCCTTTCAAAGTAAAACATATTATTATAATTATTATTAATACATAGCCAAACAAACTTTGATGACAGTAAAAACTGCAGAACTTATGAAGTTAAAACACATATGCATACATTTTAAACTTGGATTGCATATAAAAAATGTAATGTGTTTTCATATTTCTTGGTATTATTCAAGTAAATAACATAAATAATATGTCCTAGACAGTCAGCAATTCCAGTACATTCTATTAGTGATCTGTTTGATAAATATTAAAAACATAGGCTACATTGTAAGACATTTAATTTTAGCCATATAAGGCAATGCATCCACCAAAGTGTAAATGCACAGTGATTTAAGTATTTCAACACTTAAGAATGTTATATAATGTAGTATAACAAAATATCAAAGCAAGTGTCAACTGTTTTAAGAGAGATCTTACAAACATACTTTTTAAGCAAACCGTTACCAGTTAACAACAACCATTAACAGTTTTTGAGACACAAACTATTTCCCCAAAATAGCTACTTTATTTTTAATTTAAGATGAAACTGGTGTGAAACTGGTCTCGGTGTGTGTGTTCATGTGTTCAGATGAGGATATACAGTCAGATCCCTCCAGAGAAACAGATCTCAGCATGTGCTATCAGTTTGATCTGATGCTAAACGCTCGAGGCTTCAGATGCTGTTGCCATATATCTTCCCTCATGTTGAGCTGCTGTTATTTATTTTATTTACATTAGTTTGCAAGGCGTTAACACACACCATTTATATAATGTGATCACATGTTGAGTAGTTAAAGGAACAGTTAACAACAAAAAAAAAAAGAACACAATTCTGACATAATCTGATCATCTTGATGTTGTATCAGTCCTGCTGCACACAAAGGGAGATGTTAAGCAAATGTCCTTGCTGCACTTTTCCATGCAACGAAAGTTCAAAAAGTGGCATAAAACATAAACATTATGCATATGACTTGTGTGATGAATTCCAAGTCTTCAAAGTCATATGACAGCTTTGTGTGTGGGAACAGATGCTATTCAGTCTTCCCTTCTGTCTGCAGCCCTTCAAATCTCATTCTCATTTCTGCATTTTCTAACTTCATGTGTTGCGTTTAGTGTTTCATGTCATTGTTGTAAAACCTGATGCAACCAGCTCGAATATCCTCATGTGCAGATGAGTTTGGAGAGCTACAGTAACATCTGAAAGTGAAGTTTGTGTGTGTGAAAAACTTAAAATTCAGGTCTGTTCTTGTGAAATGTAAAAGATGAGAAATGTAATGTACAATTTGTACAATTATCTCTTTCTGTTCTTTTGACAGCCATTGCAACTTAAACTTTAAAACATATCCTTTTGTCTCCAATGAAACAAAGAACACTTGACTGATGTGATACATGTCTATACATTTATATACAGTACTGTGCAAAAGTCTTAGGCATGTTAATACCCCCCCCCCCCCCCCCCCAAAAAAATGTTTTAAAGTCAGTTATTTCTATCTTTTGCTGTAGTGTGTCAGTAGGAAACATCAGTTTACATTTCCAAACATTCTTTTTGCCATTAATTGTAATAATCCAGTGAGATTTGTGTATGCACAAGGAGTCTGACAACAGCCGGTATGATCTGATCTCACCATCATCGAGTCTTCATGTATGATTACATGAAGAAACAGAAGAAACTGAGACAGACTAAATCCAGAAGAACTGCGGGAACGTCTCCAAGATGCTTGAAGAAACCTTCCTGCAAATCTACAGTACTATGAAAAGCACTGGCACTTGTGTTAAAATACTGTAAAGTGAGAATGCTTTCAAAATTTAATTTATTTATGATTTAACTTCTATTAACTAATTCAAATCAATATAGGTTGTAACGACCCTTTGCGTTTAAAACAGCTTTTGTCCAGGTACACTTGCGCATAGTTTCTCAGGTAGCTTTGCAGGAAGGTTTCTTCAAGCATCTCGGAGACGTTCCCGCAGTTCTTCTGGATTTAGTTTGTCTCAGTTTCTTCTGTTTCTTCATGGGTCTTAACATGCCTAAGACTTTTACACAGTACTGTATATATATATATACATATACATTTTTCTTATGTAAACTATTCTTTTAAGGATGACGGCTTCTGTGATGGGACAGCAGAAGAGGACATGCGGTTGTCTTGGTCTCTGCTTGTTAAATCACGTCCTCAGGGACAGTGTAATGCTCTTATTAAAGCAGCCCATGTCTTCCTGCAACAGGAAATGGCCATCATATCTTCTCTTGGCGTGGCGTGGCGTGGCCATGATGCTTATGTATATTTGCAAATATTTGTATACATGTATGAGTGTGTGTGAGTGAGTATTTTTAGAGAAAGACGCATGTGAAGTATTATCTGATCCGTTGTACTACCGCTGTTTCCCCATCTGTTCTCCCAGCAGTCTTGTCCTGGTTTTAAGGTAAAAATGGAAATAAGACAGAGAATGTTGGCATACTTTCACAGGCACGTGCAGCACAACCTCCAGTGAAGATGAGATGAGTCTGAATCTTACGTAACTGTTGTGTCTGGAGTTCACAGTCATCATGGCCTTCATCTTCATTTCTACAGCCAATGCTACAGTACACATCATTCACACACTGGACAGACGTGATTCACCAAGTACAACATGTTTGTTGATCCTGGAACAACATTCCAATCAACCAATCAGATCTGAGGGACAAGTTTAGAGTTTATGTCAAGTTTAGGCTTACAGGTCTAGGTGCTATTCGCCTATAATTTCCCTCTGATTTAACGGATAAGTTATGGGTAGGGTTAGGCTTAGGACTACATTTTCGGACTAGAATGTTGTTCCAAGATCAACAAAATATATTGAACCAGGAACATGTCTTACTTGGCAAAATCACACCTGGGGTCTCGCTCAATGGCCATATCGGCTTATATCTCACCACGTACTGACTTGAACCAAACCCATCCAGTTATCAGTGCTGAGTTTACACATGATTTGTGCAGTTCTTTCCAGCTTTTTCCATTGGTTTGACATCCTGAACATGCGATTCAAAACCTCACTCTGTTTGAGCCGAGCGTGTGACGTGTCCACTGACTCGACCGCCGGTGTGAGTTTGGGCTGTTTGGGGAAACCTGTTTGGCAGTTATTAGTTTTGCAAGTCCATTTGGCTCCACTATTGGTGCAGAGATGGCACACATCAGGCACTAACACAATATTGTTATATAATTACTGTAATAGTATAAGTCATTCTTGAACAGGATACTCTCAAATGTCAGCTTTCTAAAGATACTCGTGTAAAGTCTCTTGAGCAGCAACCTTTTTATCTTGGGCAGGGTGTCCAATCCTGATTCAACAAACCTGTCTGGAAGTTCAGAGTGATCCTGAAGCCCTTGATTGCCTGCTTCTGGTGTGTTTAATGGGGTTGAAGCTAAACACTGCTGGAAGGTGGTCCTGGACACTACGGATTGATCCTGCTTGAGAAGAGCTTAAACCCTGGCCATTCTAGAGATGCTGGTCTTTCACACATCGAGATTGTTTATAGGGAATATGCGGCTTGCAAACCCAGTGACCTGCTGGCTGATGTACAGTTTGTGTTGCCCAGTCTGCATGTCATTTGGCAGAGGGGTGCCGGCAGTCAGTGCGCTCTAATGGCATAATGGGATAATCGTTCAGAGGATACACTGTAGGGAGGGGTGTTGCAATAGCGGACACAATGTCAACTACTGAAAAAAAAAAAAAAAAAGGCCCAGACTTCCTCTGGACATTCCAGAGTGCAACATACTTTTTTTCCAAGATAATTTAGCCTACCTGCTGAAGTGAAATGCACATTTCAAGTGTTTTCTTTAGACTTTTTTGAAAGTCTGTGTGATATGAGATCTGGGCAGAGCCCATGGCTATCTCAAGCCCTGTTTACTCTATCTCATCAGTGTGATTGGACCACAAGCGGTCAGTTGAGAAAGATGGGCATGTACTCTAGAGGTCTGCTACATGAGCCAAGTCCAATGGGACCCCAGAAAAGTTTCAGGTGTGTTTGAGCCAGCTCAGGTCTCATGGTCATGCTAGGTGATCCTTCACATGTCAGAGATGCATCAGGGTTTACACTACAAATAACTGTATCACAACTTCAATCTCTCAAACCACTAGAAGGTCTTTCTCAGCATAGACTCCAAAGGAGGTAATGAACAAGACCGGCACCAGATTTACATTGTTTTGATTCATCACACACTTTTTGGTGTTTTGTCCAGCCCTTCTGTTGCTAATAAACTTCACTGTAATTAGGCCACCATGATAGCGACTAAAGCTCTTTCACAATGCAGCAAGCAAATCCAAGACCGGGGCATGACCTTCCACATTCCTCTGTTGTTATGTCTACGTCTATTGTTTGCAACTCAGGTGAAATCGCTCTTCGCCACTCGCCGTTTTGGCACAGGAACTTTAGATAAGAACCATGACTCTTTATTCTTTATGGGAAAAGTAATTGTACCATTCACCATTTCTTTCACTCGAGGTCCAATGAAAATCAATAGACAGTGTAATCCTGCTTTTCCTCTGGACAGTCATGGCTGTTGACAGTGAGAATGCAGAATTTGGCTCATTACCATGTGCACAAATGCTTGATCGCTCGCCGTACGAGGGGTTTGGGTGCAGTCTGTCTGAAGGTGCTCTGCTGGTTTGATGCGGTGGACCAGCTGACTGTTCTTTTGCCAGTGGCTTGGTGTTTCATACTTTTTTATGGCATGGTATTTTGTTAACTGGCTGGTTTCATTTACAGTACCAGTCAAAAGTTTGGAAACAGTACTATTTTTAATGCTTTTGCAAGAAGTCTCTTATGCTCATCAAGCCTGCAGTTAAAAAAAAAACAAAAAAAACAGTAATATTATGAAATATTATTACAATTTAAAATAATGGTTCTCTTTTTTAATATACTTTAAAATGTCATTTATTGTTGTGATGCAAAGCTGAATTTTCATCAGCAAGTACTCCAGTCTTTGGTGTCTTATGATCCTTCAGAAATCATTCTAATATGATGATTTGATACTCAGTTATTATCAATGATGGAAACAGTTGTGCTGTTTAATATATTTTTTTGGAATACTTTTTTCAGGATTCATTGATGAGTAAAACGTTAACAGCATTTATTCATAAAAACAGCATTTATTCAAAATAAAAACATTTCTAACAATATAAATCGTTACCATCACCTTTTATCAATTTAACGCATTCTTGTTGAATTAAAGTACTAATTTCTTAAAAAAAGAATAGTTATTGTTCCCAAACTTTTGAACGGTAGTGTATATTGTTACAAAAGATTTCTATTCTAAATAAATACAGTTCTTTTTAACTTTTTATTCATCAACTAATCCTGAAAAAAGTATCTCAGGTTATAAAAAAAATATTAAGCAGCACAACTGTTTCCAACATTGATCATAAATCATCATATTAGAATGATTTCTGAAGGATCATAAGACACCAAAGACTGGAGTACTTGCTGATGAAAATTCAGCTTTGCATCACAAAAATAAATTACATTTTAAAGTATATTAAAAAAGAGAACCATTATTTTAAATTGTAGTAATATTTCATAATATTACTGGGGTTTTTTTTGTTTTTTTGTTTTTTTTTTAACTGCAGGCTTGATGAGCATAAGAGACTTCTTTCAAAAACATTAAAAATAGTAGTGTTTCCAAACTTTTGACTGGTACTGTATATGAAGCCATTTTATAGCTTTAGCAGGCATGATTGTACAATTACCTGAAGCATAGCGTGTTAAACAAATTAAACAAAGCGGCAGAAGTCAGCGCTGCCTTTCTCAACCATAAATCAGCACTCAAGCATGTGCTATCACCTATAATTTTCACTTTCTTTAGCCACTAGCAGAGAACCAGCCTGCACATGAATGGGAATGGTGGGGTCGAAGCTGCAGGTGCGAGAGACTGTGGGAAGTGCTTCATCAGCAGAACGGGATTGCTCGCACAACTCTGGCCAAAGAGAGGGATATCACCCGATCCGCATCGAGTTTGAACAGGAACTTGTAGACTTGTAGATAAAGACTCTAATTGAATGCGACAGGAAGTCTGGGAAAGGTACTTTGCCAGCGCCAGTCAGTCCTTGAGAGGCCGTAGTCTACAGTAAAGAACTAACTAGGTATGTGGGAAACTGCAAGACAGTGTTTTTCAGACCTAGAGCCCAGAACATCAACTCTCTGTGGGAACTATTGAACACACATTTGCTTTGCAAGAAAACAGATGATATAATCTATTGCTGCTTATTCAGCTCATGTAGTCTTGAGGAGATTCGACTCTATAAGGCATTTGCTAAATCAAGCATCACTATTACTGACGTAGGGTTTGTTCAGATCGTGTTACACTTTGGCGCGTAACTCATCCTTCACCTTTTGAATTTCATGATTCATTGAGGAGAGGTGAGCTCTTACTTTACTAAGTGATCTGGATCATGATTGTCACTAAATGGACATACTATAGTAAAATACCACAGAGAGGGGTATCTAAGTCCTGTCTAGAGACCAGTATATCCTATTGGGCTCTTAGAATATTTGTGTATCCGATTTGAATCTGATCTAAATGATTGACTGTCTACACTGTGTATCACAACTGTTCAGATCTGATTTGTGCGTCCCGTGGCACTCTTTAGTTTCCCAGAATATCTGCATTGGTTTTTATGGCAATGACGTTGCGTTAGTAGGCATGCGGCAGAGACAACAACAACAGTAGCATGGAGGGGTTTGCATTACAGATGTTTTCTTATTCATAACTTGACAATTAAAACTTGACATAACTTGGACCACTGTGTTTTCTGAGGCAGCGGCTGAAAGGTTTACGCAGTGCTGTCGTCTTTGCAGGTCTCAAAACTTTTCTCCTTTATATTGTAATTTTCTGCTATATATATATATATATATACAGTTCTTTCTGGTTCTCGAATCTGATTGGTTGAGAGCCTTTTCCAGCCGTGCTATATTCCCCCAGTATCAGCACTGGGACTGTTTCATTGTTGTCATGGTCAAATACACTTTTTTTTTTTTTTTTTTTTTTTTTTTTTTTACAAATACTACTGTTATTGTGTCATGGAATGTAGTTTTAAGAGTTTAAAGTTTCATAACTTTATATTTAGGCTATATTTCACTTAAATCCTGCATGGCCTACTACACCGCTGCTTTTGCACGTTTGACTGAATTGTTTGCTTGTGCTTTTTTCCTATTGTCCTTTATAATGGCTATTCTTTTTAATTAAAATATTATTGTTCAATAAATATTATTATTACTGCTTCGAGTGTGATATTGCATTTATAAAACAGTTTGACGGCACAAGTGTGTAAATAAATAAGACTTACGCCACGGATATATATATATATGTGTGTGTGTGTGTGTGTGTGTGTGTGTGTGTGTGTGTGTGTGTGTGTATGGGTAATTCTATAATTGCAGGTACATTTAGTGTCCAAAGTCATTATTTTTTCTGCTTTTTTCAAATGGTTATATTTTTTTATTATTTTAATAATTTGTTACTCATTGTCATGGATCACAAGATGTTGCCGGCCATAACAATGCAATATTTTCTGTAAAATGTGTCTTATATAGCTGAAAATCATGATTTCTTGTTTTCCGAATTAGTCAGTGTATTTTTTTCCATCATGTATCATTGCATAATCAAAATATTTAATTTTAATTTTAATTCCTAATATTCCTAATTCTACAACATTGAATTGCTTTTAAAAATAACTTTTATCTTCTAAAAATGTGTGTCCATAAATCTTGAGCCAATTCGGTTACCGTACCATACTTTGCCTTTAAATTGGTGGAATTATCTCCCATAACTAAGAGACAGCAAATTATATAACTTTCCCTCACTGATAAGATCTGAGGCACTGAAAGGTAAAAACGCTCCGGTTACGACTGTAACCTCGGTTCCCTGAAGAGGGAACGAGCGTTGCGTCGAGTTTGACGCTATGGGAACGCTTTGCGTGATGACGTCTTGAAGCACATGTAAAATCAGTCCAATGGTGTAGCGGGACGTCAGAGGCGGGTGACGTCACGTACCAGGAAGCTATAAAAGCCGGCCTGAAGCAGGAAACAACAGCTTAGTAAAGTCTGAAGTCGTGCTGACAGGCATGAAGGAGATATGGCAAGGTGACGCAACGCTCGTTCCCTCTTCAGGGAACCGAGGTTACAGTCGTAACCGGAGCGTTCCCTTTCAAGGGAACTCGCGTTGCGTCGAGTTTGACGCTATGGGAACGTCTATACCAACGCCTCCATAGCTACAAATGTCTGTCCTGTGTGAAATCATGAAGAGCAGCACTAGGATGACAAAACATGAGACCCTGGAGCAGAGTCTAGATCCAGAGAGTAGAACCTGACGAAAGTGTGCGGTGAGGACCAGCCTGCCGCATCACAGACATCCTGTAGAGAAACTCCTGAAATAAGGGCCTTAGAGGCCGCCATACTCCTTGTAGAGTGCGACCGGACAGCCAAAGGAGAAGGCTGTCCAGCCGCCTCATAAGCAAGTGAGATAGTCTCAACCACCCACTGCTCATCCTTTGCTTAGACACTGGACCTCCCTTGTTAGGGGAGCAAATGTCACTTTTACGCCACAGGGCAGCTCTGTGGACATACGCGTCTAACGCCCGAACAGGGCAAGCAAATTATTAGCCTCCTGGTCCGATTTCGAAAGGGAGGAGGACCTCCAAGTGCCACGAGGGAAACGAGATACCAAAGGGGTCTTTCCCCACAGACATTCCACCCAAAGGAATGTGGTAAGCACCTATGGCCGCCACATAAACCTTTAAGGTGGACGGGGTCAGACCAGCAGTGAACCGGTCCTGCAGGAACTCCAGAACTGTACCAATTGGGCAGTTGACTGGATCCAACCGACGGTCACTACACAAAGAGGTGAATACTCTCCAGTTCAGGGCATAAAGTTTCCTCGTGGAGGGAGCTCTGGACTGTAGAATGGTCTCAACAACCTCAGTTGAGAGACCTGACTCTATGAGCTGGGCCCCCTCAGAGGCCAAGCCCACAGGTTCCACAGTTCTGGGCGGGGGTGAAATATCGAGCCCTCCGCCTGGGACAGAAGGTCCCTCCTGACGGGTAGCTCCAGAGGAGGCCCGTCGAGGAGCGACACAAGATCGGGAAACCCGGTCCCTGCGAACTCTCTCCAGAACTCCCGGGAGCAGAGCAACTGGGGAAAAAGCGTACAGACGTAGCCTCGGCCACGTCTGCACCATAGCATCCAGTCCAAAGGAGCTGGATGCGTGAGGGAGAACCAAAGTGGACAGTGAGACGTCTCTCGAGACGCAAACAGACCCACTTATAATTCCATATCAGCTCCACCACCTCGGGGGTGGAGCCACCATTCCCCGGGCCTCGGCCCCTGTCTCGACAGAGTGTCTGCTCCTATATTCTGGACCCCGGGGATGTAGGCTGCCTTGAGTGACAGCAACTTCCCCTGGGACCACAAGAGGATATGGCGTGCCAGCGCAAACCCCCTTGATATAGGCGACTACCGACGTGTTGTCCGAATGTACTACACATGGTGTCCCCTGAGACCTGTGATAAAGCTCCTCAGAGCCCGGAAGACAGCTAACATCTCTAGGCGATTGATATGCCAGGAACGATGATGGTCTTCCCACAGACCTTGAGATGAGCGACCCTCAGGATCGCTCCCCAACCCGTGAGGGAAGCATCCGTCGTTAGCAGTTTGCGACGACAAGGAGCTCCCCGCACTGGGCCCTGGGACAGGAACCAAGGTTTCTTCCACATAACCAAGGCACGTAGGCATCACCGCGTGACCTTGATTGTGCGAAATGGGTTGCCCCTCGGGGAAAAACCCTCTGGTCCTGAGCCACCACTGCAGGGGCCTCATGGGCAGCAGTCCAAAAGGTATCCCGTTGGAAGCTGCTGCCATGAGACCCAACAGTCTCTGGAACTGTTTGACAGTGAGTAGCTGGCCTAGCTTTACACTTCTCACAGCTGCCAGGATCGAAGTGTGGCGATGACAGGCGCGCCTGCATCGACACTGAATCCCAAACCACGCCTAAAAAGTGGTCCTCTGGAGTGGAGAAAGCACACTCTTCTTGGCGTTCAGCCGTAACCCCAACTCTTTCATATGGGCGAGAACAACATCTCGATGTTGAACCGCCATCTAATGCGACTGAGCTAAAATCAACCCATCGTCGATGTAGTTCGTGATGCGAATACCCCGGAGGCGCAGAGGCGCCAGAGCTGCATCCACGCATTTGGTGAAAGTGCGGGGTGATAAAGCCAGGCCGAATGGAAGAACTCGATATTGGTATGCTTTGCCCCCGAAAGCAAACCTCAGGAACTTCCAATGTCACGGACGGAAGGAAATATGCGTCCTTGAGGTCTATCGTGACAGACCAGTCCTCGGACTAATCTGTAGCACGATTGTCTCAATGTTAACATTTTGAACTTGAGCTGCATGACAACTCGAAGACCTAAAATGGGACGCAATCCCCCGTCCTACTTTGGAACTATGAAGTACCGGCTGTAAAACCCGGTTTCCCTGTTGGAGGGAGGTACATATTCTATGGCCCCTTTCTCTAACAGAGTGTTTACTTCCTGTTCCATAACCAGAACCTGCTGAGGGCCCACCATTGTGGGCAGGACCCCCATAAACCGCGGTGGGCTTACTAGAATTGTATCTAATACCCTTTTCCCACGGTCTGCAGGACCCAACGAGAAACATTTGACAGTAGCTTCCACGCTGTCAAAGATTCTACTAGAGGTACCAGTCTCTCGAGACTGGTTTCTGGATTTTGTTGCTGTTGAGTAGTCGGTTCGTCGCCCTGTAACGGCGCACCGGCAGGGAACGACCAAACAGACTGCTCTAGCACCCTCCTCAGAGGGGGCGGGCATCCCGAGGCCACTACGTTTCCGGGTGGACCTTGAGATATGTGCTCGCCGGAGACCGCTGCGCCCTGTAACACCGGAGGCGGCAGGGTTGGCAGAACGGTCCCCTGAGGGCACCGAAGAGAGACGGCACCGTATTTTTCTCCTGCTGTTGAGCAGTCGGTTCGTCGCCCTGTAACGGCGCACCGGCAGGGAACGACCAAACAGACTGCTCTAGCACCCTCCTCAGAGGGGGCGGGCATCCCGAGGCCACTACGTTTCCGGGTGGACCTTGAGATATGTGCTCGCCGGAGACCGCTGCGCCCTGTAACGCCGGAGGCGGCAGGGTTGGCAGAACGGTCCCCTGAGGGCACCGAAGAGAGACGGGCACCGTGAAAAGAGGTGTTAACCGCTCTGCTTCGGGGGGACTACCCTCATTTGTCCTGAGCCCTCAGACATCAGGACTTTTTCCCAGCAGCCTTCTTGGCGGTAATAACGGTCCGCAGATCCGTTTTACCCCTCGAAGACTGCTGGGTTTGAGAGCGCCCTCCGTGTCCCCGAGATTTTTGTGGGGGAGCACGGGAGGAAACGCTCTGTTTCTGAGTGGCGCGGTGCTCAGCGCTCTTTTTAGAGGAGTGAGGCTGCTCCCGCTCAGCAGCCTCATAGAAAGAACGGCGGGGGAGAAGTTTTTGAAGTGCAGCTGCCTGTTTTGAAGCTTCTTGTGACTTCGCTACAGCACTATTAACTGCGTCTCCAAATAACCCTTGCGTGGATACTGGTGCATCTAAAAGAACATGTTTTTCTTTGTCCTTTATGTCACTTAAATTAAGCCACAGATGCCTCTCAGTGGCCACCAGGGCTGCCATAGAGCGGCCGATGGATTTAGCCGTCTCCTTGGTGGCCCTGAGAGACCGTATCAGCACTAATACCCCCGCCCACCTCAAAATCACCCAATAACTCAGCCTGGTAAGCCTGCATTATGGAAATTGTATGTAAACACGCTGCAGCTTGACCGGCGGCGGCATAAGCTTTATGAACCAGGGAAGGAGTAACTTTACTGGCTTGGATGGAAGTGCAGGAGCCTACAGAGAAGATGCCGTTGCTGGAGAGAGATAGCTCGCGAGCGTCTCTTCCACCTTCGGCATCTCCCCATAACCATGCTCTTTATAATTGTGAATGGATGAATAGTGTGATGTTTGTGCAGTATACACTCGATATGACACTGGTTTCGCCCACGATCTCGACACCTCGGTGTGGAGATCGGGGAAAAACGGCAGGCTCCTGCGCTGGGGCTGCGCACGAGATGGCAGGAAGCGTTCGTCGAGCTTAATTTTCGAACGAACGTCCTGCCTATCTTCTGGCCACTCAATAGACAGTTTTTTTCTTTTTACTCTTTTATTTTTCTTTTATTTATTTCTTTATTTTTTTTTTTTTTTTCAAACGCATGAGACTGAGGTGGCGAATCCTCAGACTCAGCTACAATACTCACAACATCCAACTCCTCAGAGCTGGATAGTTGCAGTACTGGTACCTCTATCGGGGGGGAAGAAACCGCAGCGCGTGCTTCCACACCCTGATAAGAGGCACTGGATCTATCAGACGGATGCTGAGATAAGGCAGAGCCCGTCTCAACATCCACTGATAAATCCATCTGTGAACCCCAGGTCTGAGATCGACGCCGTGCCTCGGCAGCGGCGGGACCCGAGCCCTGGGGAGCGTGGTCGGGATTGAACCGAGCCAAGCGGGATCGGAGCGTACGCAATGGAAGCGCACAGCAATGCACACAGTCACCACCCTCGAGTGCTGACTGGGCGTGCTCCTCTCCCAAACAAACAACACAAAGAGTGTGTGTGTCACCTCCCGTTAAATAACGCGGGCAGGGATGGACACACACTCTAAACTGCTGCTCGCTCGCCATACTGAATATATATATATATGATATAGACAGACAACACCAAATATACAGACAGATTTCACACAGAGCGCAACTGAAGACTCAGAAAGCTGTTGTTTCCTGCTTCAGGCCGGCTTTTATAGCTTCCTGGTACGTGACGTCACCCGCCTCTGACGTCCCGCTACACCATTGGACTGATTTTACATGTGCTTCAAGACGTCATCACGCAAAGCGTTCCCATAGCGTCAAACTCGACGCAACGCGAGTTCCCTTGAAAGGGAACTACTAATAATAAAAAGCACTGAAAGGTGTGTGCTCTCTCTGAGAAAATATTTGAATCTAAAAAGTTTTTTGAGGTATTTTGTAAAATGTCGGAATTGTTACCACAATATCACAAGGAAAACCAAATTTATCACTGATCACACAATGGGTTGATTAAAAATCTTTTAATCATGATTTCATTAGTGCCATTTCATTAGTCTTAGCATTGATGCTAGCAAGAGTTTTTGGCTAAAAAGTCACCGTCAAACTCTGTTACCAAAAGTAGAGGAACAATGTTGCCTAATTTGTCTGTAACAGAGTTGACAAACAATACTATAAAGAAATCTTTTTTTTTTTTTTTTTTTTGTTACAAGTAAAAAAGGAAGTAACTTATGTTTGGCAAGCACTGAATTATTACTACTGACTGTTTTCAATAAGATACTGGAAAGATTTTCAGTTAGTAATATTTTTTTTTTCCTTTGACTTTTTGAAATGCTAAATGTATCTCCTTTCATAGAATCGCCCATATATACAGTGTGTATGAGATGTCCTTAAGTGGATGTGTGTGTTTGTAGATGTAATCAGCAGCAGAGGGCGCTGCTCCGTCGTCATCAGACTGCAGTGACGTCATCAGCCAGAGACCAAACCATCCAGTGCAGTGTTGACAACTTAGCAGTTTTGTTGCTAGATTTACCAGCAACTTGTCTTTTTTTTTCAAAATCACCTAGCAACAAATTTAGCTATTTTTAACATTTATCTGGCAACTTTTAGCAGCTGCAATAAAAAGACACATTGATTGATCTAAATGACAGAAAAAGAGTAAACCACTGAATGGCTAGCAGCACACCAGCCTGAAGAGCGCATGTGAATGAAGCTGCTCGTTGCAATTATTCAATAATAATTGTTCTTTTATGATACAGAATGTGATTAGCTTGTTCCAGTAATTGTTGTTCAGTTAGGTACACTGTAAGAAAATATATGTCGAAAAATGGAAAAGGTACTGGTAATTCTCTGCCAGGTCATTAACCGTTAAGTTGTAAATTTGTTAATGCAATGCGTAATTTAAAATACAGGTAAAACACCTGTGGAAATCAATACGGATAATTCCTTCATATTAACACTGGACACTGTGCCCTATTTTTACAGACTTTTAAGAGTGTAGCACACTAACTAAATACTAGTTAATAAGAACATACATAAAAAAAGAAATCATTCAAAAATGTGTAATTCAGTGTTGTATTTAAAGATAAAAATATCTGATCATAAAGAAATCAAAAATATTTATATTATTTTTTACAAAATAAATTAACATTTAAAATCATATTTTTCACTGAGATTTGCGTAATCTCATTGTGTATTCTCCGCAATAATGCACTTTTTGCGTCATGGTTACGCACTGACGTCATCATACAATGACATCACAACGTCATTCAGCAACTTTTAGCAACAAATCGACCTTCCTTCAGCAACTTCCCCTGAAGATCGTGAGTAAAAACACTCGTGTGAACCGGGCAAAACCTGACATCAGGCGAATGTAAAGTCTGACACAAACAGGATATGATTCTTCAAAGTACCTGTTTTTGATAGCGGCTGTCTAGACAGTTTGTGTGTGTGTGTGTGTGTGTGTGTGTGTGTGTGTGTGTGTGTGTGTGTGTGTGTGTGTGTTATCGGAGATGGCTCTTAGAACTGCTGATGTCTCACTTCACAATATAAACACTGATGAGAGCAGCATTTTAAGATGTTTGGGGATATGATGGAGGAACACTGGATGAGCGGAAACTCCTTCAGAATATTCAAGTAATACTTGGAATAGTTCAATATTTATTTGTTTTCCCCCAAATAATTACGGTGGTCGTACAGCAGTATGAGATGGTAATATCATTGTACTTTGATACTTGACTTGGTACTAGGGCTTTTCACACTGTGCTTAACCCCAGGCTATCTTTGTTCGAACCCCAGCTTTTAACCCTGGGTAAAGAAATGTTTCACATTTGTAATTTAAAAGCGGGTTAACACCATGTTTCACCATGTTATGAAGCCCTGCTCCAGAGCTGGATTACAGATGTTTTTGCACCGTTAACCCTGCATCGCAGTGCCAAGCGTGTACAGTGTGAAACCATGCAGTGTTTGAATATTACGACTAAATGCTTAGCAACCGACACCCAATCACATGCCTCACATTCACAACACACTGCAAACATGCAAATACGGATGATGACCCGGGTTTAGGAGTGTACAGTGTGAAAAGTCATCTTATGAATACCCAGGATTAAATGTAAGCTCCAGTGTGAAACGTGAAGCAAGATAAGCCAGGATTCTGTTAGCCCGAGGTTCAGGGGCCGTTTACACCACACCGTTTTCAACTTAAAAACAGAAAACTTTTATGCGTTTTGGCCGTTCATTTACACGACTGCTGTGTTTTGAGGACCTGAAAATGCAAGCTGTTGAAAACGGTATTTAACCCTCTGGTGCTCTTCACGTGTTGGTCAAAAATGACTGAATTGTAAAAAAATGTGTCAATGAAATTAATGTACTATATTTTAGTATGATAATGTTTTTTATTTAATATATTGTATTTTAGGGGATTTTTTTATACTAAATTATATTTACGCTGCATTTATAATCGATTTATTCACTTTTTGAGCATAGACCTGAAAATTTAATTTCCAACATAAACTGTGGTGAATCTTGAATGCTTTAGAGCAACAGACTGAAGTTTGCTCTCTTTTCAAAGACGACACTTGGCAGATTATTGCTGAAGTGAGAAAACTTGAGTGAGAAAAAAAGTGAACTTAAAAAAAGTAACAGAATTTTACGTGTGTTGTCATGAAAAATGCACGAAAATAATATTTTCAATTTTTATATGAAATATATATTTTCAAAATCACTTTTTACTCTAAAACTGCAAGAAAATCAAAGCCATAAATCTAAACAAGTTGTGTTCCAAATTTGAGCTTGATATCTCAAAAACTTGCTTTTAGTAATTTCAGGAAGATTTAGTTTGGCTGCAGTACCAAAAGTTTTCACTAGACAAAATTTGTCAAAATTTTTGACCTCGAGGAGCACAAGTGTGACTATTTTTTACAGGACCGTTTAACCTTTTCGAATCATGCCCATGACTTTTTTTGTGTGTTCACATAGCAAGTGCCAAAACCTTTACCAAGTTTCACACCATTCCAATCAAGTAAAAAAAAAAAAAAAAAAAAAACGAAACGTAACATTTTTCGTCAAAAATGACCGAAGAGCACATTAAAGTGCAACTTTTTGAAACCTACACTGTTATAGTCTGTGTGTAAACAACAAAACCGTGAATTTGTGAAAACAGTGATGTCATGCACATGTATTACGTGTTCAGTCTATAGGAGCGCAGTGTTTCTTTACAAAGTGACATCGCCATCTACTGGCCTGGCAGCAGAATACAGCGTTTTTTTTGTCGTTTTCGCGGATCCGTGTGAACGGGGATCATTTTGACAACATTGCCGTCTGTCCGCGAAAAACACAAAGGAAAACCTTTTCCCGTTTTAATACACCGTTGACGTGAAAACATACTCTTAGAATGACCCAGGTTAGTTCAGGTATAATAACTATGGCTGTCAAACGATTAATCGCGATTAATCACATCCAAAATAAAAGTTTGTGTTTACATAATTTATGTCTGTGTATGGAGTATAATTATTTTCTATATATAAATACACACACATGCATATATATATTTAAGAAAATGTGTTATTTATATATAAAATATTTATATATAATATAAATTATATATAATATAAATATATATACACAGTATATACATGCAAATATTTCTTAAATATATACATGCATGTGTGTGTATTTATATATAGAAAATAATTATACACAGTACACACACATGTATTATGTAAAAACAAACTTTTATTTTGGATGCGATTAATCGCGATTAATCGTTTGACAGCCCTAATAATAACCCTAATAACTCATCCCGCAGCGTTACATATATGTGACCCTGGACCACAAAACCAGTCACATGGGTCAATTCTTTGAAACTGAGATGTATATATCTGAATAAATAAGCTTTTCATTGATGTGTGGTTTGTTAGGACAGGACAATATTTGTCCGAGATACAACTATTGAAAATCTGGAATCTGAGGGTGCAAAAAAATCAAAACATTGAGAAAATCTCCTTTAAAGTTGTGCATTTGTGTTCATGATTGTGCTGCATTCACTCACAATTTTTTTTATATATATCTTTACGGTAAGAAAAGTAATTTTGTAATAATGTACAAAATATATTAATGGAACATGATCTTGACTTAATATCCGAATGATTTTTTTGGCATAAAAGAAAAATTTATAATTTTGACCCATACAATGTATGTTTGACTATTGCCACAAATATACCCGTGTGACTCGTGACTGGTTTTGTGATCCAGGGTCACACATGTAAGATAAAGACTCTCCCCTGTCCTCTATCTGTACCTCACTGACATACTTAAGGCATAAAAAGAGGATAAACAATGCATCTTGCTCCTATAATGACACCAGAACACTAATCCTTCGAGATGATGGTGTTGAGATTACGGTTTGACATCGGCTTTGCTGTGTCTGGTCCTGTGATCTGCATTAATGGAGTGTTTGAGTGTTTGTCGTGTGTGTGTTTGGGTTCTTTGTGCTGCGAGGGCTCAGATGTGTCAGTCTGACGTGTTCAGTGGCGGCACCAGGCTTCACTCGGCACCAAAACACTCGTGTGTGTCACAAACACACCGGCGGAAATATCACGCATCTTTCACAGAATATTCAGTGAGACTTTAAAAGAGTAAAAGAGCAGTGTTCAGTAATGTTTGTGTGCGGCACATTCCTCCCACGAATACATAGAAGAATCTATATTTATAAGTGTGAGTGTGAGTGTGTGTGTGTGTGTGTGTGTGTGTGTGTGTGTGTGTGTGTGTGTGTGTGCAGGCTTTGCAGATTGGGGACACGTGGCTTTTTAAAGTCACTGGACAGATGTTGTTTAAAGCCTCTAGCAAGACAACATCACTCTTGAAGAAAGACAAGAAAGAGACATACTACTGTATGTACAATGGAGAACAAAGATAAACGGAAAGAAAAAAAATGTTTCTCTGCATTTCTCCTCTTCTCTAGTTTGCTTCCTAATCTAGTTAACTAGATAAACCCGGCATTGTATATTATAAAATGATTTGGCTCTTTGCTTTTGCTCCTCTTTTGTCACTGGAAAAAAGCATCTGCTAAATACATACATGTAAATGTAATAAATGCATACAATGCACTACATATTTATACATATTTCTAGTTGCTAATTTGATCAGATGGTCTGTGATGCCCTGGATGACTCTGTGATGGTATTCATATATATATGACTGACAGTTGGGGGTGTGGCTATGCAAATGAGCTTTTACAGTGGCATGAGATGCATGTGCTGGAGGTGTGGCTATGCAAATGAGCTTTTACAGTGGCATGAGATGCATGTGCTGGAGGTGTGGCTATGCAAATTAGCTTTTACAGTGGCATGAGATGCATCTGCTGGAGGTGTGGCTATGCAAATGAGCTTTTACAGTGGCATGAGATGCATGTGCTGGAGGTGTGGCTATGCAAATGAGCTTTTACAGTGGCATGAGATGCATGTGCTGGAGGTGTGGCTATGCAAATGAGCTTTTACAGTGGCATGAGATGCATGTGCTGGAGGTGTGGCTATGCAAATGAGCTACATGAAGATGCAGACAGACAGTCAGTAGGTCATGTGCCTTCTTGTGTGTGTGTGTGTCTCTCTCTCTCTCTCTGTCTCTCTCTCTCTCTCTCTAAACACTGAGCGTTTGCTCTCCATCAGTAATAATGGCAGCAAACTCTGAAGTCAACAGCGATTCTGAGGTACGTCTGCAGTCTGCACACTTTTGTGGATGTTGACTTTGCATTTGCTCAATGCATTTACAGTGACGGCGGATCTTAGGAACGAGTGTGAGATTGAATAAGAGCTGATTTCTGAGTACAGCTACAGAAGCCGCCAGATGTTTCAATGTGAGGATGTTTTAGTGTGATTTCATTAGTGGAAGATAAAGTGGATTCTAGTCCAGTCCGGCTACTGATCAGCTTTTGTGTGAACTAAACTGCTTTTTTGGAAAATGCATGATTATCTGTATGGTTTTATTAATGAATAGCTCATATGGGAAATTTTGGATTGATGGCCAATATAATCATATTTTAATTTAAATGACAAACGTGTTTAAATTAGTTAAAATGTGCATACGTGTAAAAATATATTTACAAACTGAAAATATGTTTTCAAACATGAATGTGCATTCATTTTGATATTGTTGCTCAAGTTTATGTTGTGTATCATTTTGATATTGTGCACCTGTTTGAGACTTTCACTGGAGTCTGACACACACACACACACACACAAACACACACACACATACACACACACACACACACAAAGAGCTCCGCTGTGCTGATTCACACAACAGCTCCATTGACACACACTCAGCTGCTGTCACACACACTCACACCTACATCACTGCAGATATATCCGTCAGCACTCCTGCTGAAGCACAGGTTATGTGAAGCGCATGTCAAAGCTCTTCAGGAGGTTCCTCTCCTTCACACCCCGTCCAGCTGAACTCTGACCTCCCGATGTTCAGCAGGAGCCCAAACACCCTTCAGGTGGATCTCAGGCTGTCGGCTGAGCCATCGCTTGACACGTGATCACAGCGTTACATTCTTCAGCAGGTCTGCTTCATTAAACTTCCACAACAAATTGGTATTTGTTGGCTCAAAAGTGCACAAACAGCACAAAGTGGACACGGTGTGTGAGAGCGAGCTTGATTGTTTGTGTGTGTAGCGGCACCAGTGAGCTCGTGTTGAACTGCAGCTCTCCAACAATCACATCAAACTGTGTGAACTTTCAGCGTAGTGTTGCTGCGTTACTCTCTTTTCGTTTATCGTTTATTAAAAAGTATAGCAGTTACCCTAACAGCTTCAGCCTTTAACCTCTGCAGTTGTCGTCTCCTTTGGGCTGCTTCAGTAGTGTTTCTGTGGCGGTGTGTGTGTGTGTGTGTGTGTGTGATATCTGTGCTGGATTCACACACTGAGATGTTCATGCGTGGCTGAGCGGATCTGACCACAGTGACCTGACAGACAAGCGCTGGAATGACCTGCTTTCTTCTTCACCGACTGAAAGGTGGATGTTCTCTGCTCCTCTAATATAATACTTTAGATTAGGGTCCAATTCTCTCTATTAACTAACTATTAACTATGACTTTTGCCTCAGTAAACTCCTAATTACTGCTTATTAAAAGTGAGTAGGTAGTTGTTAAGTTCAGGTGTTGGATAGGATTAAGGGATGTAGAATACAGTCATGCAGAATAAGGCATTTATATGTGCTTTATAAGTACTAATTAACAGCAAATATCCCAGTAATATGCATGATAATAAGCAACTAGTTAATAGTGGGAACTGGACCCTAAACTAAAGTGTTTCCTACAGTACTATAGGCTTTGTCAGATGACACTTCAGTTTATTTGGCTTAGAAACAGAAGGAAAAGAAAGGTTTCAAACCCTTGCTTGCCTGAACGTCTGTGTGACATTAAATCTGAGATCTCTTTAAACTTTAATGAGAGCAAGACTGAAGTTATTGGTTTTGGGTTACTAATCTTAACCTTGCTAATTTGGTGTACTATATTAAACCATTTGTGGACAAACAAGGGTGTATGTTAGGTTACTCCCTTAAAGGGATTGTTCACACAAAAATTAAGATTTTGTCATCATTTACTAACCCGTAAGTTGTTCCGAAACCTGTATGAGTTTCTTTCTTATGCTGAACACAAAAGAAGATATTTAAAAAAAAAAAAAATGGTAACAGTTGATGTTAATTTTTTTTTTTTTTTCATACAATGGAAGTCAACTATCAACTGTCTGGTTACCACGTTTAAAGGACAAGTTTGAAAGAGTTCATTTTTTAAAATTCTTAAAACAATATATGCCAATGTCGCTTAGAATTTGAGAATCTTCTTGGACTATATGTCATTGTGCAAGTTTTTAAACCAATAAGTACAGATACTTTTGTTGTCAAGTTTATAAATTGTCAGCTTAAAAAATACTTGAAAACTAAACTGCAAAATCAGATTTTGACACAAAATACTTTAAGCATTAATATTGCCACAAAACTATGGATTTGTGGACTTCTACAATCTCATATCTGAATCTATTGTTTCTTAGGCCTAGAAAGCAAGTTGTGCAGAGATCAGGGACATGCTCTGAAATTCCTTAATCTTGCTCTTTAAATCTTTCTCTGCGACTTTAAGACCTTTAATACCGATTATAATCACACTCTTGACTTTACCTCATGCCAGCGGCTGCCCTCTTTCCAGCATGAATAAGAAGCTGAACTGAAAAGTAATCAAAGAAACAGTTCACAATCCTTCTAGAAACGAACTCATTTACTCATTCACAGGTCCAGACTTGGTGTGTCAGGTTTGATGTAAATGAAATCAAAGGCCATTACTTCTCTCTTGTCTCATAACTGAATGTGAATGATTTTTTTGTGAACTATTCCTTTAAAAGACGCTTGGAGCCAGATTTACTAACAGCTTGCGCCAGCACAAACCCTCTTTTGGTTTTAAAAAACTACTGTCAGGATTTATTAAAGACACTCAGAGAAAAATTAGCGCTGAAAAGACATGGACAGTAATTTTTGTGGCTGAACTTATTGTAGGAGTTTCCCTTTCAGACGCAATGGGAGGAGAGTATTTGAATGAATCACGCAAGGTGATTTACTAAGGTTTGCGCTCGTCAATGTACTGGTGTTTGCGCCATTATTTACCTCCCAAACAAGCATGTCTTAAACCAGACGCTAACTGATAGATTGTGTTGGTCATTATGGACATGATCCGGCTGTGTCTGTGTTCTTTCATACGCGTGTCGTCACTAGATCACGCTCTGAACTTTCCTCTCCCAGCAGCACTTTTTTAAAACTTCGCTCTCACGCTAATCTGCCCTGTTTAGTAAATCTGGCCCATGGTGGCAAACAACAGCACTTTGAGAGTGTGTGTGTCTTTGTACCTGGCTTGAAACTCATTCTCGACGTCCTCAAAAATGCAAGGCTGAAAGATCGGCATTGATCTGTGGAGTCCCACTAACTGAGCAGATCCCTCAACACCAGAACATCATTCATTCCCCATAAAGCACGTGAAGCTCATGGAGATGATGGCAGCTGTGTGTATCTGCTGAACGTGAGTGTGTCCTGGGTCAGGTTTAGTGTAGTGTGTGTCGATAGCGCTGCGGTGGAGGCGGCTGCTGATTGGTGCCCTGGGGCAGCGGGACAGCTCGATGCAGTGAAGGGCACTGTGTCCCCGCCTGGCCGGGTATAAAAGCCTGAGATAATGAGCAGGCCACCGGGTCTCCAGTGGGAAAGGGAATGAGGAGCTGGCTCCGACAAGACAAGAAGTTTAGACTGTTTCATCCTCCCAGAGGCGTTTCAGGTGAGATTCTGTGTGCATGTTGTGGAATATGGGCATCAGAGTTATCTTGTGGGCTCACGGCCCTTCATTTGTTTTACTTTATTGGATTGTGTTTATGATATATATCTTATTCTGCTTAGTTTTGTTTTCCACAAGGCCATAAGAGGATGTTGCTGATGTATATGCTCCTGCTAGATACATAATATAACTCATAACATGAGCCTTTGGCCAGTTCCCTCCCCAGCCTGATCTCCAGCACATCCGTAACGTCTCAATAATATGAACTGAATGGCACTGAATGTCTGAGCTGAAATCTTGATGTTAGACTTGAGACAGACTTGAGGAATAATGCTTTACCATGAAGACATTTCAACATTTTTAAGCCAGGTTTTTGTCACTATACTGTCCAGTCTGTTTCTGGAGGCCGTGTTTCAGTATTGAGCAGTGATTGAAATAGGCCAGTGAAGCCCGTGGTGATGGAGACTGAACATCGATCTCTGCAGCTCGCGTGTGGTGTAAAGCAGGTCACCATCACCTAATCTGGGAAGCTCTTCATTAGTGCTGTTAGTCAAGTCAAGCGTCACTATTGCTGTTTGAGCACTATAGTATAATTATGAATCACTAGATTTATGTATGGTTAGACATTAGGTTTATAATCTCTAGTCCCGCCTCTTTAATTAGAAGATTAAACTCCTAATGATCAGCATAATAACATTTTACCAATACTCATTTTCATCACTAAAATTCACAGGGCCTGCGACAACATTTATGTTTAGGCCCTTTTTTTCTTTTTCTGTGTAAAAATGCAAAAATCGAGTTTCTTTTTCCTGTCAAGGTGACACTGATTCATGCTAGCATGTAGCGTGAGGTTAGTGTGTTTCCTCAGAATTGAGTGTTAGCATTAGACATTTGACAGGCCGTTTCATTACTTATTACTGGCATAAAACATTTGGTTAGATGTGTGTTGGCAAATTCAGTTCAAACACCATTTGAATGTGATAACGTTCTGGTATCACGTGGTGGTTTTTGACTTGTTTTTGCATATTTGGTAGTTAAGACACACTGAAATATCGTCCAAGCTGCATCTAAACCCGATGATCCTGAGAGGAGCTCCAGTGGCCAGCTGTGGTGTTGTGCACCGGCATCCATTGGCTGCATCAAGACCTGTTGCAATAATGTAATCATTTCATTTTTTTCTTTTTCTCTCATCCCCTTGCCATCCTTTCCACCAAACATTACTCCCATGTAACATCCCTCCACCTCACACTGCTCTCGGTCTGTCCCCGCCGTGCGCCTCCTCTCCTCCCCTGTCTCTTGTGGTTGGAGATGGCAGAGTGCACAGTAGCTCCAGTAGCGATGGAGGACAGTGACCGCGAGACCGACTCGGCATCAGATGAGCAAGACTCTATGCCAGCGTCACCTGAGCCCAGGATGCATGAAGTGGAAAAGGTACTGGTGATCCTCCCTCCCTCCCACTTCGTTGAGTCTGTCTGACCTCTGACCTCTTAGGAGACTGCCCTTAGACGTGGACCACTCTTCTACAAGCCAGCGTATTAACTTTAATTATTTGTTAAAGTCAACTTGAAATTGACCTTGTTTTACTCGTTTCTTACTTGCTTTCTTATTGTGAGCGATTTATCAACGTACATTGTTCTAAGGAATTGTCTTTATAATCTTTCATCAAAAAGTAATAACTGAAATTACTTTTCCTTTTGAGTAATATCACCTAGGATGGAAATTGTTAAACGATCAGTCAAATAGCTATTTAGGTCAATTGCAAATGCAGTTCTGTAGTGCCAGTTAAAGTTCATGTAACAAAGGTTACACCGTAATAGCAAATAGAGATATATTTATCCCAAGGTAACCAGTCGGATACATGGAGATGCTCTGAATCTGCCGGTCAAAATGTCTTGTTGCAATCAGAGAAAAAAGAAAAACATTTCATTACAGAAGTCAAATGGGTTGCTGTCATGATTACATGTAATGTGATGATGTGGCCTTGACCTGTTCGATGGCAAAAATCAGTTTGACAGAACAGAAAACATGGAGATGTATTAGGTGAGAAGCTTGCGATGGACGGGCCGCCTTCGACTCGAGACACTGGGAGTCCAGCATCCCTCCGACCCTGCGTAGGACAAGCGGATTGGAGAACGGATGGAAATTCAGTGATAAATGTTAGAGACGAACAGCAGGCAGGACTCATATAGGACATCTGTTCAGTTCAGTGTTTCTGTCTTCCAGGTTGTGGCAACAGATTGACCATATGACCATCGTTATAAAATCACTTTTCCGGTGTACGAGATCATGCCTGCACCTCGAACACGGATTCACTGCACCACGATGCATTATTTATCTGGACAGGTCTCAGAGCAGTGGAAACCTGAGAGGGTCACATTGCCCACCTATCACATGCAGCCTTTAGTTTTGCATCTTGGCCTTCATTGAACATGTTTACCAAGACAAAAAAGGCCATTGTTAGAGTTTAATGACACCAATATGGTTGTCAGCCATGTTTACGTTCGCTAGTCAGAGGCTCATTAAAGAGCATAAATTAAGCATGGCCCTTTGCAGCGTGTATATGGCTGATGTGTTGAACAGAACTTCTTTAAAGGGGTGGTTGATTATGATTTCACTTTTCTAACTTTAGTTAGTGTGTAATGTTGCGTTTGCGCATAAACAACATCTGCAAAGGTACGACGCTCAAAGTTCAAAGCAAAGGGAGATATTTGCTTTTACAGAAATCGCTTTTAAGGACTACAACAAACGGCTGGTAGAGACTACAATGAGCTTCTTCACGGGTTAGTGACATCACTAACCCTAAAATTTACATAAACCCCGCCCCCGGAAACCCATTTATAGATTATCATGACAGAATATGCTAATCAATGACTTGAAGATAGTTAACTCCACATCAGCTACATAAATTCATCAACTAACCATTCAGAAATGTCGTCACTTCTTCCTGAGTCTCTCCATCTTTGTCTGACTTCGGTTTGAACATAAAAGGCTAAAAGTTTTCGAAATTTTCAGTGCGTGTCTGTGTGAGGTAATCGGAGCTGCTAAGCACACAAGCTCTTGAAGCTCCGCCCCCTGTGCTGGGAGCAGCAGCTCATTTGCATATAAAGGGACACACACAAAAACTGCGTATTTTTGCTCACCCTGAAAAAGTAACAATTTTAACATGCTATAAAAAATATCTGTGAGGTATTTTGAGGTAAAACTTCACATACTGTATACTCTCTAGGGACAACAGAGACTTATTTTACATCTTGTGAAAAGGGCATTATAGGACCCCTTTAACATTCGTATGTCTCGCCAATCTGCTGTGGAAGGACTCTCGTCTGGAGTGAGTCTGTGGTCCTCAATAGGGCTGTGTGGACTGGAGCAGGAATCTTTACTCTTTATTTCACAACAGCATTGATTCTGTCATTGTTATCAGCTCTTGTGCAGGGAGTATCATGTCATCTGTGTTGTGTCTTGATGTCTGACGTCTTGTGTGGACACTAACAACAGTGTAGACGCGCGTGTGTACTCCAGTTTCATCTTCCTCAGGAACACTCCTTATACCACTTATGTGCTTCTCTTGTATTCATTATACCTCGTAAAAACTTTTACCATGGTAACCTTAATTTCTGTCAAACTGATGGAGTTTTCATTTACTGGGTTACTTCTCTAGTAAATGGGTATTTACCATGGTAATGTTTTGTATGGGCATGCACAGTGTTTTTTGTCTAACCACTAAATGGTCTATTCTCTTTTTGCTTCTCTTCTCCATGACCTTAACTTTCCCTATTAAACCGCTTCTGTACCTGCCCATATGTTCTGGCCCGACCCCTAACTTGCCCGATCCCCTCCTGACCTCAGCACTTCCCTAAGGAAGACTCGGAGGACTCGGAGCTGGAGCACATCATGGGACATCATCCGCCCAGAGAGGGTCACCCGTTCGCCCACCCCGGGCCCCATAAGGCCGATAGTGAGGGTGAGGCTCACAGCAGGCCTCACACCCCGGGGACACCCACCTTCCTGAGGCCCGTGGCGGCACCCAGGGGCCCCGGAGAGTTAGAGCACGAGTCCAGACACGGGGCTCAGCGGGGCCACGTGGACTTTAGCCTGCCGTCTCCCATCAGCCCATCCAGGCCTAAAAGCCCCTGGGGTCGCTATGACCCCTATGACGCTACTGAGGTAATGAACGCCGGGGTCTGATTTCCGTCATGAGCGTCCGTGCATAAACACCTTGAAACATCACTCCCAACAACCATAAGAATCACATGTTGGAATGTACCATGGTATTCTTTGAAGTTTCTTGGAGCACTATGAATGGTAATCCTTCGGTACCATGGTACATATCAAATATTACCACAGGACTGTTTTGTGAGGGATCTCAGTTGCCCAGTTACCTCTCATAGTTTTTCTTCTGAATTGGACACATGTTTTGGTTCTTGAGATTGTGTTTCATCTGTCACTTGCTTTTCGGGAGGATGGATTTACATTTTAATGGCATGTTTTTAAGTGGATCCTGTTGGTGGTCTAGAACATGTTTGTAAAAGATAATTAAAGGCGTAAAGCCCTTTTTGGGTTTATGACGCTCCACCCCTCATCTTTCCTAATTCACTTCAATCCAAAGCCTGGCACGTGTGGTTTGCCTACCAGAGAGAGACTCTCACAATGTCTGTCATCTCCCGCTGGCTGTTATGATAATAAGAGATATCGCCTACACACTGAATACATATTGAGAAAATATGTTTCGTTTGTGATTCTTGGGTTCTCTCTCCATCAACTTGAGTTAAATATATGTTAAATGTTGGTTGTTTGAATGTTTATTTGTTTTAAATTATATTCTCTCTCTCTCTCTCTCTCTCTCTCTCTCTCTCTCTCTCTCTCTCTCTCTCTCTCTCTCTCTCTCTCTCTCTCTCTCTCTCTCTCTCTCTCTCTCTCTCTCTCTTTCTTTAGGACCAAGACAAGGAGTATGTGGGATTTGCTACTTTGCCAAATCAGGTTCACCGTAAATCTGTGAAGAAGGGCTTTGACTTCACTTTAATGGTGGCAGGTAATTTTTTAACATCAAATCTGTGGAAATTAGCTTCAAAACAAACTTTGTGAAAAGTGTGTGTTCTCCTATTTCTGCATTTTAATGGTATAGGTCACCCAAAAATAATGTAGTGAACCATCTTTTTTTTTTTAAACTGTTCACTTTGCTCTTTTTTACCTACTGAAATTGAATGAGAACTGAGGCTGTTGAGCTCCAAAATGGCACAAAAAACAAATAAAATAAATCATAATAGTAGTCCATATGTCTCAAGCACTCTTATGGAGTCACATGATAGCTTTAGACTGAAATGTAAGCTGTTATTCTCTGGAAATCTCCCTGTTCACATCCATTCAGACATATAGTGCCAGTTTGAAGGTCAGTGACTAGACTAATCTGTGTTACTGATGTCAAACGTGGTCATACGAGAAATGAAGACAAGATGTTCACTTTTGGGTGAACTGTTCCTTTAATATCAATGGTGTCATTGATGATGGAGTTTTTGTTCCTCACAGGAGAGTCAGGTTTAGGAAAGTCCACCCTGGTCAACAGTCTGTTCCTGACAGATCTCTACAAAGACCGCAAGCTGCTCAATGCTGAAGGTGAGTTCATCTCTCGCGGATGTTTGCTGTGAGTGTTGCTGTATGTTCTGATGGCTGTGTTGTTGGTAGAGAGGATCACTCAGACGGTGGAGATCACCAAACACACAGTGGACATCGAGGAGAAGGGCGTCAAACTCAAGCTCACTATCGTGGACACACCAGGATTCGGGGATGCTGTCAATAACACTGAATGGTATAGGGCTACAGTAACATCATGCATGCTAATCACACAAGATTCACATTACTTCATAAGGCAGTACAACAAATAAAAGTCAAAAATAATTTTTTAACATTTTCTCTATGCAGAACATAATTTCTTGTGTAATTCTTTTGATTTTGGAGTGAATATGACCCAGGTTTGGTGATTCAGTGCTGTATCTGTGTGTTTTCAGCTGGAAGTCAGTGGCAGACTACATAGACCAACAGTTTGAGCAGTACTTCAGAGATGAGAGCGGACTGAACCGCAAGAACATTCAGGATAACCGAGTGCACTGCTGTCTCTACTTCATTTCACCCTTCGGTCACGGGTATGAGCGTCATCAGCATTATAAACGCAGATCTGATCAAACCTGACTTCTTTATGGTGGTGTGGTGTAGTGGTTGAGGCTCAAGGCTGATAAGGGCAGCTAAAGCTCATCTTACTCAACAGGGATCATCTCTATAGTATGATAGTATGTGTACTGAAAAGCACATGCTTTTATGCAAGACATAATCCATCTGATAATGCAAATTTCACTCACTTTAATGCGACATACACACATTTCCTTTTAGTCCAGATGCCCTTTTTACATCACTTTTTTTTTTTTTCACCATAAGTCTTTTGTATTTGGAGAACAACAAGATCAACTGTTTGATGTCTGTCTGAAATACTAGATACAGATCTGTGACTATTAGAGTCATACAGTATATAGGAGTGGACGAAGAAAAAACAGTCCCAGTTTAAGTAAGTGCTCCGTCTCAATGAGAGATCTGCCAGTTAAAATCTAACCAGCTCCCACAATCCATCTGTGCCCTCTGCTGGTCATGTCTGATCTGTGTCGGGAAGGCAAGCCAAGTCAACATGTTTTTTTTTTGTTTTTTTTTGTTATTTCACCTTTTACCAACATAAAACACAGTTTCTCCAGCACCAATGACAGAGAAATCAAACACCTAATATAAATTGCTGACAAACTTCTAGTTTGTGCTGTTGTGTGTGGTGTTCATCGTCACTGTGTGTCTGCATCAGTTTAAGGCCTCTGGACGTGGAGTTTATGAAGGCTCTTCATGAGAAGGTCAACATCGTTCCTGTACTAGCTAAAGCTGACACACTCACACCAATGGAGGTCAAGAAAAAGAAAATCAAGGCAAGAGCCCAAGCTGTCGAAACCTGTCCCGTGTGTTGTTTGTGTATGTACCGCTGGGCTTATTTCAGTTATTTGTGCTCCGGCAGATTCGAGAGGAGATCGAACAGTACGGAATAAAGATCTACCAGTTTCCAGACTGTGATTCAGATGAGGATGAGGACTTCAAACAGCAAGACCAAGAGCTCAAGGTTCAGGCGTGTTTTTCACATATTGTGTCCTGAGCCAGTGAAAGAGAGAGAGAACATATGTGTGTGTTTTGCGAGTTATTCAGTAGTATTCAATTAAAAAAAATATGGACCCACTTTATATGAGGTGTTTTTAACTACCATGCACTTACATAAAAAAATAGTTAGGTACAATATATTTATTATGTTCATAATGTATTGCAAATCACTTAAGCTGATATTGAGGTGGGGTACAGGTAATGTTAGGGTCAGGTTTGGTGGGATGAGTAGGTTTAAATGAGGGTTATGGTGTAAAGGAAAACTCAGCAGTGTAATTATAGATGTAATTACAGAAATTAATTACAGCTTTATTTACATACACATATAAGTACAATGTAAAAACACTTGTATGTACACAATAAATGCATTTTATCAAATGATTCATTTAAATGTCAGTACATAGAAGTTAAAGACACTTATTTTAATGACCAGAAATGTAATGAATAAGGTCCAGTAAACCGTGCAAAACCCTTCACAGGCAGTAATACTGAGTCACCCACTTGGAAACTCACACCAGTGCTCTGTCGATCAAAGCGTAGCTTTATTTGCTTCTGTTTAGTGGCCAGTGTCTTGTATCTGCACTGGAACCCAGTTTGATGCAACAAGAACAGAAATCACTAACCAGCCCCAAAAATATAAACCATACTTGAATGGCTGTTTTTTGTTATTCTTTTTTAAATATTTTTTTGTTACACCCCTAAAGCATGATTTCTGTCGAGATGATCAGTTTTCTTGTCCTCCTCCTGTAGGACAGCATTCCCTTTGCTGTGATTGGCAGTAACACAGTAGTGGAGGCCAAAGGCAAGAGGGTTCGAGGACGTCTGTACCCCTGGGGAATCGTAGAAGGTATGATCCTGATCCAAGAACAAACACACCTCACAAGAGTTTCCGGTAACACTTTATTTTACAGTGTCCTTGTTACATATGTTACATGTACTTACCATAGTAATAACAGTAAGTTATGCATAATTACATGCAACTAACCCTCGACCAAATCCTAATCCTACCCTAAGTACATGTAGTTGCTTAATATTACTCAGTACTATATAATTACACTGTAACAATGACCCCTTAAAATAAAGTGTCACCGAGTTTCCCACTGTCAGTAAAGCATACAGGGGTTACACAATTATTTTATGATCATTTCAGTAGACTGGATATGTACTGTGTGTTTGTGTGTGTTTGTTGGACAGTGGAGAACCCAGCACACTGTGACTTTGTGAAGTTGAGGAACATGTTGGTACGAACACACATGCAAGATCTGAAGGATGTGACCCGGGAAACCCACTATGAGAACTACAGAGCCCATTGCATCCAGAGTATGACCCGCATGGTGGTGAAAGAACGCAACCGCAAGTACGCAGCCACGATTCAGGCAGAAGAAGCTGTGTTTTCACTCTCTTTCAGCTTTTGTTTTGAACAACAGTGGCCCCAAAAAGTATTTGGAAACTTAAGTCACATATGACATTTACATTAAGAATAGAAGAAAAAGTTATATAGCGCCTTTCCATAACTCAAGGTAGAAGTACATTTCAAGGAAAACAAAGCACACCAAGTACAAATGATCGAAAATACATTTCAAATAGTTATGTTTTTAACTGGTCTTGAAAGTAGACAGAGACAAGGCTACAAAAACCTCAAAAACTTACAATGATTTCAGTCATTGCTACAGAGTTATCATGCTTTTAACTTCTGAATACTGTCAAGTAATTCCTTATATTACTTGAGTCATTACTAGTGGGTTACCATGATCTTTACTTTAGAATGAATTATACATTGTGCGTTATCTCATTAATTAACTTGTATATTGTAGTTCTTGATTAGCTAAAAAAAAATTGTAGTTATTGATTAGCTAATACTGAATTACCTCATTCAACTGAGTGCTATGACTTACTAATTAGTTAATCAAAGTTTCTTGTTAGTTAATAGAAATAACTAGAGTGTTAATACTGCATTACTCATTTGTTTCTCTGTAGTTATTCATTTGTGAGGGAACAGTATTCTAAAGTTTTATCAAGAAGGGATGTTTGAAACACAAAATGATCTTTCACCTATAGTAGACAATCAAGATCTAGGAATGGACAAAAGGCCAAGATCAGACAATCTAAGAGAGTTTTTGGTGGGCAGGAATGGGTGAAGCAGGTTAGACACTTAGGGATTTAAAGGAATTTGAAGCCTTAAATGTTAGGAGTATCTTAAAATAAATGTGTCATGCAGAGAGGTAGCCAGTGAAGATCACAGATGGGAGTGATGTGAGCAAACGCTTGGTAAAGGGGATCACTCTTCATAAAAGGACAGCGGAGGAGGATTTTATATGAACCCTATCAATATCAAATCACAGGACTATTCTTTTGATTGGTGTAGTAGAGCCAATCGACAATATTTCAGTTTTGTTATTATTCAGTTTAAGAAATTACAGGGACATTTAGTGTTTGATATCCCCAGTACATGCAGTAAGGGAATCAAGAAGAGATGGCATGTCAGAGCTGGTGGTAAATTGTGTCATCAGCATAACAGTGAAAATGAAGTCCAAACTTATATGGATATGTATGATGTCACCAATAGGATGCATGTCGATGATAAAGAGAAATGGACCAAAAACTGAACCCTGAGGAACACCATGTGGCAGAGAGGAGCAGAGGCGCATTTGTACCCTTGCATAGTAATAAAATACTTTCTGTTGTTGAGGTCAGAAGTGAGTCAGGAAAGATCTGGACCAATAATGGCAATTTCAGAAAGGCGAGGCAGGAGAATATCATCACAGACAGTCAAACGCAGAGCTTAGGTCAAGGAGAATTAGGATGTTTATAAACCTAGAATCCACAGACAGGAGGATGTCATTGATCACTGAATAACAGCCGTTTCTGTGCTGCGTGATGGACAGAATACAGACTGGAAAGGTTCAAAAAGACCGTTTGCAGTTAGGTAAGATCGTAATCGAGAGGCCACTACTTTCTCTAAAACTTTGGCCAGGAATGGTAAATTAGAGATTTTTCTGTAGTTGTTAATATTTCGATGAGTGTTTGGGAAACAGCATTATTATAGAGACAACACGTTACTATTGCGCCGTGAGATCATAAAGAGTCTGACAAAGTAGAAAAGTATGGAAACAGAGTAAGACGAAGTAGAGGCCCTTATAGAAACAGAGATGGACATATGATATAGAATATGATATATCTTACATGATATAGAAATGGGAAAACTCAAGCTACAGTGAAGTTTGTGATCAGAGAAAGCAAAGACAGAACCAGTAACACAGACATTATTACGTAATACAGATATGTGGCAGTATATGAGCCCTGGAGTGAGTTGCAAAATATTCTATTAAGTTTAAAACATTCCAACTCAGACATACATTCAAGACATTGCACAGTATTTTTATGTATTAAAATCCCCAAGTACAATAACAGATACAAATCTAGCATGGACAAGAGTAAAGGCCCAGATAAACTCACAGCGAAGTTCTTTTTCATTCTTCCTAGAGGGATAAAAACAAGTTTATAAAACCTTTGTTGCAGTATTCTGCTAGCAAACACCCTGACACGCTGCTCAGAGTAACGTTTAAATGAATATGTAAATATATGCTATATATGTAAATAAACACAACAAAAACGACAGCGGTGAGAAAACAGCAGTTAAGAAAGCATCTAATCGTAGTGATGTGGATATGTTTGCACTCCAGTCACATCACGTTTATTTAAATAGCACGTAATACAATAGATTGCTTTAAAGCAAGCAGCTTTACAGTATTAAACATGAAAAACAGTGTCACTAGCCGCGTTTCCATTACCTTTCAAATTGCGCAAATTGAAATTACGAATTGAAAATACGTCCAATGGAAACACGTCAATCTCACAAAAATTCCCACATCGCAAAAAAGTGCTCGCATGAGGTGTTTTTCAGGGGATTCGTAAAAGGAATATTTCACAAAACTACAATGGAAATGTTTTTTTCGCATGTACAGGTCACCTGACGTACGTAACAGTCGATCATTCTTTAAAGAAGACGAGGTGTGTTTGGACAGAAGACGAGACAGAGTTCTTCATTAAACTCATGAAAGGTTTACAGGAATACTGGATTGTAAACCACAAAGAAATGCCACAATTGATCAAGAGCTTGAAGCAGAAACTCCTCATCTGTGCCGCTCTCAGGAGAAGTGTCTGTCCTTGCCAGCACATGGCTAGTGCGGCGGCTGGGATATATGTAAATCTTCCAACATCCACTGCCATGATTTTTGGAATGACTTATTGTGAGAGGAAAAAAGAACGTTTTAGTCGCTTAACATCGCTGTCATTTCACAATAGTTTTTATCGACATTTAGAAAATATCGCGAAAGTTTTGCGCAAATCTATAATGGAAACATGGCTAGTGTCGCTTTCAATTAGAATTACATTTCAATTTGTTCCATAAAGCAGATCTCTAGAGTTTATGTGTTCACTCGCAGACGTCTGAGGACAGAGCCTCAGCGCACACCTACCTATTACACAGTCTCCATGGACCAGTGGCAGTTCAGAGGTGTTTACCAGCCGGAGTGAACTTTTCTGGAAAGTGGAGACTTAATTTTGGCCTGATTTTGTTCAAAATGACGCCTCACCAGTTCGTTCCTCTATTTTGCTTGAAGTATATCAGGGCCTTATGTAGCTCACTTATCTCAGAGAAAACATCAGGCCAATAGAATAAGATCACAGCTAGTGATGTTTGACCAACCATTTCAAAGCTAGGTATTCAATGGAAACATCATGTAACTCAGTCGCTGATATTTAATATGCTCATGTCAGACCAAAGCCTGATTAAAGTACATGTATTCAGGTGTAATCAAGTTTAAACTGAGTCAGTCATTGGGCTCCTGCCAGGTCTCTCAAGAAATGCATGTCCAGGTTTGTGTCAGTGATTATGTCATTTAGCTCTGATGCTTTATCGATCAAAGAGTGAATGTTAAACAGAGCTCACTGTAATTCTGAAGATGGGAGTCAATAGTTGCCAAATTTGGGATCAGTGAATAGTGACCTCATATTTCCACAGCTGATTGCATGATTTTTCTGTCGAGATTTACGGGGAGCACGGGTGAAAAGCCCAAAGTGTCTTTCACGAAAGGTGCATGTAACATGGGCAGCGTCAAATTCCAAGCTGTTTACACCATTCATGAATGTTTGGAGGCAAATGAACAAATCCTGAGCAGTTGAGTACTGAAGAGCCATGCCAGAAGGACCCGTTTGACTGAAGTCAGCCAAAAACAGTGCAAAAAGACAAAGGAGCTTGAAAGCAGTTACACAGAGACATGGCCAATGGTTGTTCGGCACCCAAACAAACAACTTATCAATATATCTGTATTAGCCAAAAGAGTATCCAATTCAGATCTAGAAGGCTACCCAACCACACCAAGGATTAATGATGCCTGTACAAATGATAAAATGAGAGTGGAGACTCAGATGTCAGTGTGAGGGGAATAGTCCAGGTCTATCGAAAATAGTCCAGGTCTATCGACTTCCAGTAAAACAGGATCTTAATAAACAAGCAAGCAGGAGCAGCGTGAAGCGCCAGCACAAGCACACCAGAAGTCACACCGTTAGGTTTACACTAAATCATGGTCCGAATGATGTCCCTTCCTTTCCACCTTACAGACACAGCTAAATATTAGCCATGAAGTCACACATTAAGAATTTGAGATATATTCTCACACGGTTAATTGAATATCAACAGATTTGACTGCGTTCATTTCATGTTAGATAATAGTTGAACATGGGATATGTATGCTTTTTGGGGCTACAGTGAACGATGGCATGTCTTTTGCTGGTGAAACTGACCGTACGTTGCATGCATGTGCTGTTTTGCTCCGAGCAGCAAACTGACCAGGGAGAGCGGCACCGACTTCCCCATTCCCATGGTGCCCGGTGTCGCGGACGAGACGGAGAAGCTCATCCGAGAGAAAGACGAGGAGGTACGGCATTCTCCCTGCCAAGATCAGCATGAGCATGAGCATGAGCAAACACCACACCACGAGCAGCGTTTGGAGCCGGAGCCGTGCGTGGACGCTCACTCAGAGCCCGAACCCAACGCTGAGCCCACAGGGTCCTGATAGGGTTTCGTGTAGTTTCGGTGTATTTAACCCCGTGACCCTCAGATCACCCCTCTAGAGCAGTGGTTCATGGCCACTGGCGCCCCCTGTAGGTGTATCTGGAGCGCTGCGAAAAAGCCTGCACATCTCTGGTGGGATGCACTTTAAACCTGCATCGCATAATGGCTGAGATATGTCCAGCGTATGTATATCCAACCCCAAAATGATGAAGATGATTATTATATGCAAATAGTAGGCCAGTTGTTAGGATTTTTTTTAAATGGCAAATAAGCACATTCTCCCTATAAATTCACACTAACACAATAATGTGTTCTCATCACTGTAATATAGTACTAGATTATACTGTCCATTTAATTAAATAAATTTAATGCAACACATACTGCAATAACATAATGAACTGTAATACTATGATATTATAACCCACTTTGTATTAAATGTGTTTAACTACTATTTGTTAACATTTAAATTAATCGTTTGATACAATGCATTTATTGTGTACATACATGATTTGACATTGTAATTATATTTAAAATACCTGCATGTAAATACAGCTGTAATTAATTTCTGTAAGTACATCTATAATTACACTGTTGACTCCCATATCTACCCATAGAACCAAACCTACACCACAAAAGCTGCACTTTATTTTACAGTGTCCTTGTTACACGTTGCATGTTCTTTCTGTAGTAATAACAGTAAAATGTGCATAATTGCATGCAACTAACCCTCAACCAAGCCCTATACATGGACACAGTTAACACAAGTGCTTTTTTTGTGAGTACATAGTAGTTAAAGACACTTCAAATAAAGTGGACAGTATACAACTGTTATATATTACAGTAATGAGAATCAGTTCCTGCAGTTTTCTAAAATCTTACAGTGATATAAAGCTTTTACAGTATTTTCCTAGTACAGGCTAAAATATATTTTGTACTTATTTCAGAAATGTCGTGGTATTTTTGTATATATTTTGGAAGATTGGTAGATGAATGTTTTCTTTCTGAAGCAGTTACTGCATTACATGAGCTGAAATAGATTGATGAAAATATAAATGAAGGCTTTGCTTTCAAGCCGTTTTCTGTAATGGATTTATTGCACTGGAATCAGTCTGTGATTAAAGTCTTGTAAACACTGGTGATATGATTTGACATGGCACATCTGTATTCATAAGCACTTTTCACAACCGCTGCTGATGTCTGAGTGTTGCTCAAAGGTTTACTCTGATAACTTACACCACAATTCTTGATTCATTTCATGTTCTTGAACTGCACAGCTTTGAATAGCTCCAGTTCCCAGTCTCTCTCTCTGAGCTCTAACAGCCGTTTGGCTTCACATAAAGTTGCTCCACACAAAACAAAGCATTATAGGCATGAATGTCTCGATCTCTATGCATATGATTTGGTAAACATGGAATAATTGACTCTGGACCATTGAGTTGCTGACACAAATCACCACTTTGGGTGTGCAATCCATAATTTTTCAATAATTATGAGTCAGAAAATGACAACAGCTGGAAATGGTGACACTCATGTACAGTCGAGTGAAAGGAGGTTATTTAACATTACATGAAGCCATGCATTGTTAGTATTGATTTTAGCATCGATCGGTAGTAGTATGGATTTTAGCTTATATGTTGTAGGTTACGTAACAACTCCAACAATGCCAATGTGTCAATATCCCCGAGGTCACGCACTGATCGTCAGCTCACGTGACTTTCCCCTGGCCGATCTGATTGGTTAGGTTGGTGATCAGCGTCACATGACTCGTCCAGCCTCAGACTCATTGACTGGTCAGTATTGATTGATCAGTTTTGTGGTACGGTGTGGTGATTGTGTGTTGTTTTCTTCTTCTGCAGTTGAGACGAATGCAGGAAATGCTGCAGAAGATCCAGGAGCAGATGCACACGCAGAAAGAGGCGTATTAACAGCGTTCACAGTAACATCAGGAGCTTTACCGCGGTATCACTGAACACACCAGACCCGGCGGAGTGTGCCGTCCGTGCCAGTCTTCACTTCTCACTAACACTGTCTGGGTCTCATTTCCAAATAATAATAATAATAATAATAATAATAATAATGATAAATTCTTTGAGTTTGAGGTGAAATTCCACCAAGACATGTTGATATGAATAAAGGTTCACTATTGGCTTTGATGGTTCTTCTATGGCAAAACCCCGTTTGAAACCTTTATTCTAGACTAGGATATTGTTTCCATTCTGACTGACACTATACTTAATTCAGTGTAACTATGTTCTTGTTTGAATATAAAGTACAGGCACTCACGTGAAGGCGTCTGGTTCAGGACAACAGCCCTTTAACCACTTTGCTTGTTGTCCAATATGTGTCTCTACCCCAAGATTGTTTTATAATTGCTTGATATCGTAGGATAGACACGATGGAATTATTTAATTTCTTTTTTTTCTACAGTGTGTAACTTTATTTTGTACAATGTTCATTAATTGCATCGGTTGTAATGTATGTCTTTTGGTTTTGTTTGTATTTCTATAAAAAAAAACAACTGCAAAATGGCTTCTTTTAGAAAGTTTCTAAATGAAAAAAAAAAAAGTTTTATTTTCTTATTGGAGAAATAACGTACTGTAGAGAGATATTTTTGTTAACACGGCTAACACATGTATTGTTTCTCCTCTGGATAAGATGTTCCCGGCCTTGAACTCATTCCACAAGTGCATGTTTAAAGAAGAAACGTCTGATTCTGTGCTTTCGGTGCGTTCACGTCATGTCAGAATCACAGTTTAGTGATCACTCCTCGCTGTCAGAATAACCAGCCATGTTGAAGAGCTGCTGGTGGTCATGTGATCTCAAAACATGAACCAATATCTTCTGCTGTTTCAGTTGTGGTAAGGGTGCTCATTGTGACCGTATCTGTGTTACAGTCCATAGAAATTAATTATATTTCTCCTGCATCATATATATTTTCTTGGGTAATGTTGGTGAAACAAAGAACACTTAATAAAAAGTGTTGATAAAAAAAAAATCACCTTGAAATAACAGAGTTCTGAAAAATGTTGGGTCAGATGTGAATGAATAAACCCATTTACTATGACTTTTTTTTCTGTCATTTTTCTGTCGAGACTATTATAGGCTCAAGTCATAAGGATCATATCATGTTCATTTCAATGGCCTTTTGAAACCGTATTAGAGATCTGATCAAGCTTACCACTATTTGTAAAAATCCCTTTTCACAGTGCTTTGCTTTGAATTGATGGCTTTCATGGCTTCCGCTAAAGTGCGTTACTTTTTCCAAGAATGAATGAAGATAAAATTACTAGAGATATTTAAATTAATAAATACATTAATTTATTATTTTGGAATCGGTAATATTTGGAATGTTTTTAAAAGAAGTCTCTTCTGCTCACCAAGGCTGCATTTATTTGATTAAAAAAAAACAACGACGTAATATTGTGAAATATTATGACAATTTAAAATGACTGTTTTTAATATATTTTAAACTGAAATTTATTCCTGTGATCAAAGCTGAATTTTCAGCATCATTACTCCAGTCTTCAGTGTCACATGATCCTTCAGAAATCACTCTAATATGATGATTTGATGCTCAAGAAACATTCATTGTTATTATCAATGTTGAAAACAGTTGTGAACAAATTTTTTTAAAATTCTTTGATGAATAGAAAGTTCAAAAGAACAGCATTTATGTATCTGAATTATAAACCTTTGTAACATTATAAATGTCTTTACTGTAACTTTTGATCAACTGAATTGATCAACAGAACTTTGATTTGCTGGACGTGACAAACAAACCTTTATCAGTGCAGGTGGGTGTCTGTTTGTCAGAGCAAATTTAACCCCGATGATCCTTGAACACATGATCCAGCCAATCAATGCATCCGTTTGGACACAGAAGAGCAGTTCAACCGTCTGTTCTGCTTTTATTTAAATGATTTAAATTGTTCCAAACATTTGGATGCAAGCAGGCAGCAAAACGTGATAATAATGTCCTGGATGCCTGCAGCAAGTTAACCAGACATTTAATGTTACGATTTAGCATCTTCACAGAGTACCTTAATGGAAAAGTTTGCTTCAAAATGAACATTCTGTCATCATTTACTCACCCTCAAGTTGTTTCAAACCTGTATGAATTTCTTTCTTCTGCTGAACACATAAAAAAAGATATTTTGAAGAATGTAACCAAAACCGTTGATGGACCCCATTGACTTCCATAGTAGCCTACTTTTGTTCCAATTTATGGAAGTCAATGGGGTCCACCAACGGTTTTGGTTACATTCTCCAACAGAAGAAAGAAATGCATACTGGTTTATAACAACTTGAGGGTGAGTAAATGATGACAGAATTTTAATTTTTAAGTGAAATAATCCTTTAACACCTGAAAACTTCCAGGAACTCACTCTGCTTTTACTTTTTATAGAGGCCTTTTCCCCCCAAGTCCTTCAGTTTCCCATGAAAGGCCTGCAGTCTTTCTGTTGATGTGGGTGAATGAGGTAAAGGATCAGTGTTTTGTAACAGTGTTGTTTTCGTCAACGATGACGATAACGAAATGATTTCGTTGACGCACCTTTTTTTTATGACGATAACGCGACGATGACTAGCTAAAAATGGCTCCAAGGTGACTAAAACATGACGAGACGTTTTCGAGTTTTCGTTGACGAGACGAGATGGAACGAAAATTATTACACGTCTGACGGTTGAATCATCACGTATTTGACACAATAAAGTCTTGTTCCGTTCCGTATTTTTGAGAATTAATTCAGTGCAAATCCATGACAGACACATAGCTTCTAATATGTCAGACTATCTGATGATGTTCCAAGATGTTAAAAACGCTACGCTGATCATAGACAAACAGGGGGAGAAATTAGTATCTACCGCACCGTCGGTTTTTTTTCTCATAGCCTACAAATGTCTTTGTTCATAGTCTGACATACAAACATGAACAAAGACATTTGTAGGCTATGAGAAAAAAAACCGACGGTGCGGTAGATACTAATTTCTCCCCCTGTTTGTCTATGATCAGCGTAGCGTTTTTAACATCTTGGAACATCATCAGAGAATGCCCTTTTATTGGTCGTTTCAGTCATTGTGAGTCACGTATCGTAGCAACGATGACGACAAGTGACAACAGCGGGAAATGTAAAAATGACCTCCGAGCAGCCGGCGAAAAAGAAAAGAGCACAGAAATGTAAAATTGAATGGGATTAAAATACCCGTGGCTGGAATGCGTGAGGGACAATGAATACAAGGCCAATTGTACCATATGCCGTCGCGTTTTTTTTTTTTTTTTCGTTTGTCACGGCGGAGTGTGTGATATTAAGCAGCACGCATCAGGAGATAATCTAATAATTCTATTGAATAAATTCGCACAGAAGGCTACAGTAAACTGTTGTGTTTATCTTTCTTCAAAATCAAATGCAATCTAAGCCGGTGAGTTTTGAATGTTATATGTTGTATTTGTTTAAGTTAAAAATAAAACGTATTATAAACTAAACAAATCCATGGTTCATTGTTGGCAAAATGATCATGATAGCCTTTATATTTCAGATTTATGTGGTTCAGTCTTGTATATTGATTAGGCCTACTTTGCTATTCTATAAATATAAAGGCATTAGGCCTAATAAGTTGTATTATAATATGCTATATGAAATATATTTATCTAAATGTATCAATTAGTTTCCACATTATTCACCAGAAGTAATCATTTCAGGGGTTATTTTTCACAAAAAAAAAATATGAATTGCAACACTTCCTACAACCTGTCAAACCTAAGCCCATTTCCAATACTTTTTAACCTAAATAAATTGTTAAAGACTCTTTTTTTTTTTTTTTTACTAAAATTGACTAAAACTTGACTAAAACTTTTTTGTGTTTTCGTCGACTAAAACTTGACTAAAACTATCAAGTTTATAAGTGACTAAAATGTGACTAAAACTAAAAAGCATTTTCGTCCAAAAGACTAAAACTAAGACTAAAACTAAAAGGGCTGCCAAAAACAACACTGTTTTGTAACGATTATAATTTGACCCTACATCAGCAAGCAAACGGCACTATTTCCCCCCTATTTCTGCTGTGTTTAGTGACCATTGGAGTTTCATTCAGATGCAACTATGGCCCTGTCCCAAATGGCAATCTAAGCACTCGCGGTCTTCCTACGAGTCTGCACATTCATGACGTAACGCCGCTTTGACTGTCGGGAAGAAGCTGTGGAGCATCAGTGCGGGCTCGTGCGCATCGAGGGCGCATATCGACCGCACAGGGGGCGCTCGCGTGCACACTTCTGAGACCGAAAATGACAAATGGGACACCCTACGGTCTCACAGACTTAAAGGAGAACTCCGGTCAATTTTAACATTGAGCTCATTTTTTTGTAAATTTGGAGTGCTGTCAGTACAGAGAACAACGACAAAAATCAGTGTTGCCTACACCGTGTTATCCTCTTTTTAAAATTTGCACCCTGTTGACTTCAATGGGGCAAGTTTTAAACCTGCTTTTAGCCTCTTAACATCCTTGATGTGTCATTACAAGTGCCCAGCCATGTGAGTGATTCCTTCAGAGTGAACACGGGTGAATCTGACTGCAGTAGATGTGAAAGATATGAATAAAAATGATAATAATTCAGCCAGCGCACATACCTGTATTTATTTCCTGTTTTCGGTCAAAGTCCATAGTAGTTGATTGTCGAGTTCACGCAGTTAGTTAGTTACCTATGATCATGCGTGTGAACTCGACAATTGACTACTGTAGACTTCGACCGAAAACAGGATGTAAATACAGGTATGTGCGCTGGCTAATTAATCAAATTAGACCCTTGAGGCCACCAGAATTGGCACAGAGGGATCACAGTGACATGTTGTTACTGTTATTATTTGTAAGTTTAATACTTACTGCAATCCATGAGGTTATTATTCAACATTTCCATGAATTAGACATAGGCCTACATTTGAGACATATTTTCTATTCATTAAAACCTATAGGCTAATTGAGAGAAATCATTCAATTTGAATTCATACTGTTGACATTATGGCACATCTTCAATTAAAATGGGCAGTTAAATATTAAATATTCATATGCCTGTGCATATAAGTCATAGAATAAAGGTACCTTTCAGATTAACCTATTTGACTGGGATTCTACTTTATCTGTTGTGAGTTATTTGGTTTGGGTGTTTTCTTTCCCCAGGGACAACTAATTGTTTCTATTTATTTCCGATAATAACACGTTGGCTGATGCATAATAATCCTGCACATATTAAATAATTATATTGAAATAAGTACAATTTAAAAGTAAATATACATCCATCTGTAAAAACACCCTATCTTACCCTACTTTAATGTATACTCAATTACATCTGCCATGATAGTTTGTTAATGCGATGAAGCAACAATTTCCAAAACAGACTACAAAACAAAATAATTAGCTTCTTTCTATGAGATATTTGAGCTGAAAATCGTCTCGGTTATGTATGTAACCCTCATGAGACGCTACGTCAGTGACTGACGAAATTGGGAGTCCCAGTATAATCACGCCACATCGTCTGTCCTCCAGTGCCCTGCGCAAGACTGAGCTCCCTGTCGTGAGACTAGCACGGACGAAGGGCTAGGCTTAACGCAAGAATACCAAGGTACACTGGGTAACATATCCCAGGAGGAACATGTAACACAATGCCTACCCGAAGGGAAGACTTAAATACACATATGACCCAAGACAGGATGCATATGGAAGACTCAGAGGTATCCAGCCAGCAGGGTGGAATGTTTCAACCTCGAGAGAGAGGGAAAACACAAGCTCGATGGAGACTTACCGTGGAAATACACGTGTGCGGGTCACCCAACAGGGGAACCATGTACATGGAAGCACCTAGCCAATCACAAGGGCTGAGCAACCGGACAGCACTCTGATGACGGCATCATCAGTGTAGGAGAAACTCAGGGTCTTGGAAGGAAGAACTCATCTGAGTGAAATAGCGCACATATACAGTCCGTGGAGTAGACTGGCGCAGCAAGCGATGATACCGAGCGGGTCCTATTACCAGCCACTGGGGGTGAGTACATGGGAGGACACTGGCTCCATTCGGAGATTATAGAATCTCACGAATGTGTTAGGTGTCGCCCAGCCTGCAGCTCTGCAGATGTCTGTCAGCGAGGCGCCATGCGCTAGAGCCCAAGAGGAGACCACACTCCCGGTGGAGTGTGCCTTCACACCCAAGGGTGCACGGTCGGCCCTGCGTCTGGTAAGCCAAGACAATGGCGTCCACTATCCAGTGAGACAACCTTTGCTTGGAGAGAGCCTTTCCCTTCAGCTTCCCACCATAACAGACAAAGAGCTGGTCTGAGGTCCTGAAACACTGCGTTCTGTCTATGTAAACATGGAGGGCACGTACTGGACAGAGCAGTGCCAAGGCTGGGTCTGCCTCCTCTGAGGGCAGCGCTTACAGGTTCACCACCTGATCTCTGAACTGGTGGGAACCTTGGGCACATATCCAGGCTGGGGTTCCAGGATCACGTGAGAGTTAGCAGGCCCGAATTCTTTGTCAACCGAAAATGCCTGCAGGTCCCCTACCCTCTTAATGGAGGCCAAAGCGGTCAGGAGTGCTGTCTTCATGGACAGGAACTTAAGCTCCACTGGCCACAATGGCTCAAAGGTAGCTCTCTGCAGGGCAGATAGCACCACTGAGAGGTCCCAAGAGGGTACAAGAGGAGAGCGAGAAGGATTTAGTCTCCTTGCTCCTCTAAGGAACCTGATGACCAGGTCATGCTTCCCCAAAGACTTACCTTCAACTGCATCGTGATGTGCGGCGATAGCGGCAACATACACTTTGAGGGTGGAGGGAGACAGCCTTTGCTCCAACTCATCTTGCAGGAAGGAAAGCACGACACTGATCGGGCATTTTCTGGGGTCTTCTCGGCGAGAAGAGCACCAGGTGACGAAGAGATTCCACTTCAACGCATAGGCATGTCTCGTGTACAAGGCTCTAGCGGAAGTAATAGTAGCCACCACTGGAGGTGGTAGGGTACTCAAACCTGCCTCGTTCCGTCTAGAAGACACACGTGTAGGTTCCACACGGGACAAGGGTGCCAAGGGTGCCCCGTCTCTGAGAAAGGAGGTCCTTCCTCAGAGGAATTGGCCAGGGAGGTGCTGTCGCGAGGAGCATGAGTTCAGAGAACCAAGTCCGGTTGGGTCAATGAGGCACAACCAAAAGGACCTGCTCCTCGTCCTCCCTGATCTTGCACAGGAGCTGTGCAAGAAGGCTAACCGGGGGAAACAAATACTTGCGGAGGCCCCACGGCCAGCTGTGTGCCAGTGCATCCGTGCCGAGTGTGCCCTCGGTCAGGGAATAAAACAGGCTGCAATGGGAAGAGTCGTGGGAGGCAAACAGATCTACCTGTGTGTCGCCGAACTGTTCCCAAATCAGCTGAACCGACTGGGGATGGAATCTCCATTCCCCAGGAAGTGGCTTAAATCGTGAGAGCTCGTCGGCTGCACGCTTCAGCTCTCCCGGGATGTGAATGGCTCGAAGCGACCTCAGATGCTTCTGACTCCATAGGAGGAGTTGGCGGGCGAGTTGCGGTGGGAACGTAGACCACCTTGTTGGTTCATGTACGCTACTGTTGCGGTCCCAGTCATTTGTCTGAGCAGACTAGTACGTGTTGGTCCTTGAGCAATGCACAGAAGCGGTGCAGAGCCAAACGTACCGCCAGCAACTCGAGGAAATTGACATGCCAAAGGCGCTGGGGTCCTGTCCAGGAGCCTGCGGCAGCATGTCCATTCCACATGGCACCCCAGCCCGTGGTGGAGGGAACTAGATCTTTCTACAGCTCCATCATGATCCAGTCCAGACGTCTCCGCTCACACCGGCACAGAGGTGAGAACTAATGCAAGAGGGCTATTCATGTGCACTGACAGAGGGATACATGACAAAGACGAGGAGTGTTAAAGCGCTCATAAAGATGAATGAGAGAGGATGGAAAGAAGGGAATGATGCTGGCAGGAAATAAAGATCACAGAAACACGTTTGCCACTCCACTTACAATTCTGGAGCATTAAATGCCTGCTCTCTACAGACAACCACCAAAGAATAAAGCACACTGTTCAAAATCAGCATTTCATCACAATAGATTCTGTTTATGTTTTATTTTCAGTGACAAAAATCCAATGCAACTCAAAAATATGTAAAAATGGATGCACTGAAACAAAACACTGCAACAAAAGCATTTTCCTGAAAAACAAGTAAAAAAAAGACTCAAATCAAAAATGTAAAGCCAACAGTTGCTGATGATACTGTAAACTGAACAGCGTGAAATTAAACAGCTCATTTCTATAGCTTCATGGGCACAACATTTAATTTAATTTTCATTTATTAGGGATTTTAAAAGCATCTAAACCCAGACAGCAACATAGTGTCGGCCCAGATCCGGGCCACATCTGGTACTGTACATGTAGATTCAACACGTACCAGATGTGGGCCGGATCTGGGCCGACACTATGTTGCTGTCTGGGGAGATTCACTAGTTTGTGCCCTAATAATAAAGGCAGTATTGTCAATATGGCCAAAGCACACTTTAAATAAATACAAAGCTGTAAATGTGAACAGTTGTAAACGTACACTGTTGTATTTCTGTGGTTTGCTTGTGATTTAATGAGAGTTGTACTGATATGATCTGTTTATGTATCACTGAGTTTAGTTTCTTGAAGCAACAGCTAAACTGATTCCACTGAATAGATGATTAACTCAGTATTCAGTTGACAACATACATGAACAGATAAAGAAAAAAGCATGACTAATGCCCTTTTAGGCTCCTGCTGGAGCGCTCAAACTCAAAACACTGGGTTTGGGAATTTCACAGCAGTAACTGTCACTGAATAAATGCTTCTGCTAAATGAATAAATGAATATGCATGAGTCTATGAGTCTATCAATATGATCAAACTGGCTCATTATTGACCATTATTTTGATGCAGCTGAATTTGATACCAAAGGCTTCGGAAACAAAAAAAGAGCGTGTGCATTTAAAAAGTGTTACCATCCGAATCACTCCATTTTACAAAGAGTGCGTAACAGTTTTTCGTAGCTCCTCCACACGCACACCAGAGCCTCAAAGTCCACTTCAGCCAACAGCTGGAATGACTCTTTGACCCATTTGCCCTGAAACAGTGGCTGGCAGTGTTCTGCTGTGTGCTCATAGACAGCGTGTACTATGAACGGTTACGACATTCTCCTCACATACACCGAATGCCCCAGCAGGCCTTATCACAGAGGACATTCACACAAGTCCTGGCCCTTACAGCGAAAACCACAGACACACATGAGGGACGAAACTCTGCTGACATTGATTTTCTACCGAACTCTGTGTTTGCTTGAGTAGTTTACTTAAACTCCTACTCAGATGAGCTGATATGCACAAATCATGAACCCTTTGGGATTTTTCCCCCCTGATTTTGTATAGGGTTCATGTTTTTCTGAAAACACGACAAAAGGCCAACAGATGGCATGTGACAGAAGAAACGCTTCTTTTGAGGCCCATGTTAAGTCTCACATGAGGTGTGATTGCTCACAGGTCTCTCAGAGAGTTGAACGTGTCTCTCACGCGGACACAAAATAACATTTCAAAAGTTCTAAACGATGCATCATCTTTTCTCAGGAAACAGTGTCATGTTTTATTTCTCTCTTTTTTTCTCACAATGATAAACTTTCAAGAAGTCATATTTTTCCACCTCAGACTAAATAACTTCATGTGCATCTAACATTCAGAACAGTAACAAAAAAAATCATGTTTGTGTTAATTCCAATTAATTAATTCCAAATCAATAATATAATTTGAAGAGAGATGGTTAGGAATATTAACTCACACATTATACTTGGAAACAAATAAACTAGACAATTAGTTTAAAAAAAAAAAAAAAATCCTTGTTACATTCAACATGTTCTGTGGTTTAATGTTATTGGGTGAAAAGTTAAGGGGAGAAAATGATAATTACGCTATGCTAAATATCACTATTTACATTCTTGTGCCATGGCCCAAGAACAAAGTGATTAAATCATGCAACAAAGTTCAGTATCCTGTTAATCACATCAGGCAGAACACACAGATGTCATTGTTTCCAGAGGGAGTCCAAGCAACATTTCTGAGAAAGAAAATGTTCAGAATGACTTAAAGTAAATTTGCAAAGTGCTCAGAATGGTTCAAGTCTCAAAGTCAAAGCTTTATTTGTCAAATGTGCAATAACATAGCAAGCAGCGGCACGTGTTGACGACAAAATGTGTTTTTGTGCCACTATTGAATCCGAACATTTTTCAGATTAAGTAGTTCTATATGTAAAGGAACAGATGTTCGGACCAAATGTGCCTCATGGGACAAAATCTAAATGAACTGGATAAAAAAAAAAGATCATTTTATATGATTGAATTAACCAGTCTACATAATCAAAAGTCCTATTTAAGGGTCAGATCACAGGAAATAACTCCATAAAGTACCAACTCTACATTTCTCACTTGTGTCACAAGATTGCTTCAGAAGTAATTGATAGGCATTCATGCACTAAATTTGATGTGAATGATCAAAACTCAAAGAGCCTGAAGCAATCTATCATGTATATGCATGTGTGTGTTTCCCCCGTCCCATCAGAAGGTAACCTTTGAACCCTGCGGTGAGGGGGCGAGGGGTTGAGGTTCAGCTCCAGATACTCCCCCTCCCTCCCGATGAGCCTTATAAAAGACATATCTCTGGCCTTGCTTCTTCAGTCTCGTCCCAGACCAGCTACATCAACAGGTAAGCAGCCCGACCTCGCAAACTACAGAGTAACTGAGGACAGGAAACTGAGGACAGGCTTGTGTCAGGACTGTTGGCAAAACAACCAATTTGTATTGAATTATACTTTTCAAATATAACTGTTTTTGAGAGAACATTGACATAACGTGTTTTGTAGTTGATTTTTATTGTTAAAAGTACCAAAAGTAATTGTTTTGGTTTGACGACTAATGATTATTGATAAAATATGATAAATTATTGTAGACATGTAACCCCTTGAAGGCATCTGGCCACCTTTCTGCTCCTCAGCTGCTTGAAAGTAACAATAGGTTTGACTGAAGTCTGCAAAATTTTCCAGGTCCACCATCAATGTGTCCAAGTTAATCCTAGGATTTCAGCTTATGTAGTGGTTGGGAGCTAATCTGGTTGTGAAGCCTTTGTAACTCTGTCTAATCTGGGATGAATTAGAGTCTAGTCTAATAGGCTGACATATGTTGTAGCCCAAGCGGCCTGAGTAGGTCGCAAGCTCTGCAATAGTTGTAGTATCAATCCAGAACAATCACAGTACCAAAAGGTTTAATAACATTAGAATGCATTGTGCTGAATCGTGTCCACTCTCCCTTCGGTTAAAAATCTCAAACCAATCCTTTCATTGTGAGCTGCTTCAACTGTATGAACAATATCTGATGTTTGTTTTTTGATTGTTTGTTTTTAACCCAGATCCATAATGAGGTTCGTTGCCCTCACCCTCACTGTTTTGCTGGCAGGTAAATAAACCCATTGCTTCTCTCAAAAAATATTTTTCTTAATCAACATTTTTGTCTGTTTTTTTTTTTTATCAGTTTAAAATTTAAGCCAAGATACATTTTGTTAAGAAATCTTTCATGAGATTTTATGCATTTTTGAGACTTATACCTTTAGTTTTTGTTCTCGCTTTAAGAGGTTTTACTAGTTTACAACCATGGGGTAAAAGATGTCTTAAAATCTCACTCAGATTTTTCTTTTCGGTTAAAATGATCAGAATGCCAAAGCCTTTTGTTCCAAACTCAAGCGTATGAACTGACATTTCCTTTGTCCAGGTTGCCAGGCCCGTTTCTTGGCGGACGAAGCACCATCACAGCTGGATCATGTGAAGTCTGCCCTCCAGGTTTATGCAGATCATCTGAAGCAGTCCGCACACAAGAGCCTCACTCACCTCGATGACACAGAGTTCAAAGACTACAAGTAAGAGAGCAAAAAAACTCTTCATTTCCTCTAGAGCAACAGTGCATTCATTTGCAGAGTAGCATGGTATTGATCTTAAAGTCAAACTAAAACAACCCATTTGACTTCTTTAATATGACAAAGAGTATTCTCAAACTAGTTTCAAACAGCATACATAGTCCTGTCGTAATCTACGCCATTGATTGTGCCAGTGTTGCAATGTCCAGCCGGGCTGGGGCCACATTTTTAGGAACGCCATATCAGTTTTTCCAGTGGCAAACAACCTAAATCCTCTTTCTGTTTAGGGAATTCCTGGGCCAGTCCGTGGATAGGATCCATGGCTACTTTGAGCATACCTTTCAATTCATCACCCCAGTTGGGACCCAGGTGCTGGAAGCCATTGCTCCCATGCGTGAGAAGTTGATGAAGGACGTGGAGGACCTCCGCAAGCAGCTCGAGCCCAAGCGTGAGGAGCTCAGGCAGGTTCTGGAGAAGCACTTCGAGGACTACAGAGGCGTGCTGAAGCCCTTCCTCGACCAGTACATGGTCAAGCAGCGCGAGCACATGGAGGAATTCAAAACCATGCTGGAGCCAGTGGTCAAAAGCTTGCAGGAGAAGATCCCACCCAACTGGGAGGAGACCAAGACCAAGCTGATGCCCATCGTGGAGATTGTGCGGGAAAAGTTGACGGAGCATCTGCAGGATCTGAGGACCAAGATGGAGCCCTACATCCAGGAATATAAGGATCAGATGGAGAAGGGAGTCCTGGAGTTCCGCGAGAGCGCGCGATCTGGAGAACTGAGGAAAAAGATGACCGACTTGGGCGAGCAGGTGAAGCCTCACTTCCAGGCTATTATTGAAGCTCTCCAAAAGTCTCTTAGCAAGGAGTAAACCAACTGTTTTTACACCACCCACCCTCCCTTCTTCCTTGCCAAGTACCGACACCTCGACCTATGATCTGGAAGGCTTTTCTCACAGCATAACCAACCTTTACTCGAAGCACACACTACACGAATACACTCATATGCACTTTTGACACATTTCCCACAACTACATTCTCTCTAATGGGCAAACACAGATATGAATAAAAGAACACTGAAACCTGTTCATTCAAAAATGCCTAGCAAAAATCCTTTGTTAAGCTGCTTTTTGTTAAAACTGATTTTCAATGTTCAATGAAATAAAATAATAATAATAAAAAAAATTCATACTATTTCGTCAATGTCTAAATGTGGTTTATTTGGATGTTTGGTTGAAATTATATGGAAACAACAAAATTCATTAATGCCATATAATATATGATTATACATAACAAAATAACAATTTTGGTGTTGTTGGTATTTAAACATTGCTTATCTGTTTCATGCAAATGCACAACAATGGCCTTTAAAATACACCCTTTTTCTACATTTTAGATCTGATTAATGAGTTGATTACAAAAATGTGTCACCGGTGATCAATATATCCTGGTTTAGTGATCTGTTACTTATTAGTGATAGGGCAAGATGGATGTGGTGGCCATATTAATGTCCACAGGCAAGACTGTGTCAACACCAAACCATAATTAAAAAAAAAAAAAAAAAAAACATAAACCAATCCTGTTCTATTTAGGCGTATTGACAAGTTAAAACGTGATAATCCAGTTTCAGAAGCATTCCCCTGTGTCTAGATTTGCATGAAAATCCAAGAATATGGTCCAAAATGTGATGGGATGCTTTTGGCAAAACTGAACAAAGACAGTTATGTTAAAGTTGCAATATCAAGTTGATCATGGAGAACAACTGAGATATTAAATAAATCTCATTATCAAATTTTTCTTTCCTATATGCGGCAACACTACTACTTCATAAAAAGAGCATATTGCAGAAATGCTCCATAAATGTGCATGGACGTTATTAACAGATCTGTCTTCACTGCTTGACAGGACTGTAACCCCCAGTTGAAGAGTGCACATAGAGAGCTATTCAGTCCCTAAGTGAGTAATCCTAGATCAAAGGTCATCACTGTGACCTTGCAGCAAAGCTTTGTCCATCAGAACAATGGTGGTAAAAGTCCAATTAGCTGTTTGTTGAGTGTTGGAGGTGTGACACCGAAGCATCGATCAATTGCTGCCACGACCAACAGATTCTTCTGTTCGCAGTCAATAATGTTGGGTGATCTATATGTAATTAACAAATACTTGAGTGCAATACAGAGTAAGTTTGTGGGCATCGTGGGTCATGGGTTGTGAGTGAGTGATATGGATGAGGTGCTGAAAAACTGCATATTAGATCTCTCAGAAGATATAAAGCCACGACTGCACCATCATGAGGCACAGATGCATGGGATCAGACACATTCAGACCGAGATTGTGCATGCAACTGGATATTGGACCAGGTTTCAGAGTACAGCAGTAATGATGAATGGTAATATTCATATTTTCCTTTATTTGTACTTTGTGAAATAAAAATAGTATTTTTCATCTTGTTTTTAAAGTAAAATATCGTAGCATCCTTGAAACAGTGAGATATTGAAATTGAGTATATCACTGAATATATATATACTCACATCTCACTTCAAGTGTCTTGGTTTTGTAGTTTTCATAGTCATGGATCCTTTTTGACATGTGCTTCCCTAAGTGTCATTCCTAGTGCCTTGTCTTTGTGCCACGTTCTCATTGGTTCATTGTTCATTGCTTTCAGGTGTGTCTTGTTAAGTCATTAGTCTTTGTTTATATGTATATAACTCTCATGTTACCATTGTCTCTTGTCTAGCTTTGTCTTCGTAACCTGTTGTTGATGAGTTTGTTTAGTCCATGGTTTAAGGCCTTTGTTTCGTTTGTATTTAGTTCATGTTTTATTTGAAATAAACTGCACATCAACTTGCCTTCAGAGGACATTCGTTACACTCTGTCTTTAAGGTGTTTTTCTGTACCCTTCTCCTGTATCTGTAGTCTCGGAGTTGTCACAGGCTGGTCCTCTGGTCCTGCCGTGTTCTCCAAACGGAGGGCGGACGTGCAGCAAAGCGCCTGAAGTTGCCAGCGTCAGAGTTCAGCTGGAAATGCAGAGCCTGTGGCGGCAGTTTGACCAGCTGAGCACCGAGATGATTGTCACAAAAGCTGGAAGGTTTCATCAAATACTACACCTTTGCATCTGCTAATACGACCTCTTTGAAGCATTATGTCATGTGTAATTCCGTTTTTACATTGTCTGAAGAAAATGTGAATGGTGATTCTAGTGTATTGTTGGTGTTTTTTGAGGTTGAAAAGATGTTATGAGTGTTTGCTAGGCTATTCTAGGCATTTTCCAAAGAGTCCTTTCATAATGGCATCATAAACGGGACCAAACTTCAATAGTTATGGGGTTAGAGATTTGAGCAATGGTTGCCTCAGAAAACACCACTACTATACTGCTAACGTTATTCATATTTTTGAATGTCATATCTGTGGACACTGATATGTTGTTTGTGTTTATACAGAAGGATGTTTCCTACATTTCAAGTACACATTTCAGGCATGGACCCAGCAGCAGAATATGTTCTTCTAATGGACTTTATTCCTGTTGATGACAAACGATACAGGTATCTCGACAGAAAAGGCGGTTTCACTTTATTTTGATGGTCCCTTTAACACGTTCTGTTGACTATAAGTAACGCTGCACCTACATGTCTACAAACTCTCATTAGAGTGTTAGTAGAGTATTAGTAGACTGGTAGGGTTAGATTAAGTTGACTTATACTACAGGGCCGTTGAATGCTTGAATCTGATTGGTTGACGAACGTTCTAAGGTGTGCATTATTTTCAGGGAAACGCACGGCTAAAGTAGTTCCAGGCAGGTCTTGACCGCATTACAGTTCCATATCACTTCGCCTAGTTAACGGTAATAACGGAAAATAGGATACAATTCATAACAAGAAAAAGCATTTAGCCGCATGCGCTTGATCTGCAATTTTCAATGTCTAGCTTCACAATCAATGGAAACATGCAGTTTAATTTTAATAAATAAAGTATATAGTCCTGTCTATATTATAATCAATAGAAAATTAAACTGAATATAGGCTAAATAAATGGATAGTCCTGCAGTACGGATTTTTATTGCAGATAATAATAAATAAATAATTATTTATAGGCCCACTTGTTAAAAGGGCTTTGTGTTTCATTTATTTGGCTATAGTCTACTGTCATCTGTCAATGAAAAAAAAAAAAAAAAAAAAAAAAAGAATGAACGAATTAATTAAAACGAATTAAATTAATAAATAAATAGGCTAATAATACTGACGCACATGCTTTTCTGTCTCATTATTGCAACATCTCTCTCTAATAACTGCATTAATAACTGCATAAAGCCGGGGACACACTTTAAGGCCGGTTATGAATGCAATTTGATACTTATGACTGATCATGCCCAAACGCGCGTTCAGCGCGTTCAGTCTGTGTTCAAAGTCGGTGTTTAAAATCTGCTGCAGTCGATGAAAACAGTCAGAGATTGTGTCCGCTAGTCGTGTGTCCCCAGCTTTAGTCTGCTATCAGTGGCTCAAACCTCCGTTACTAACTCTAAAATGACGTTTTGGAATTAGCAACGGAGGCATTGGACTAGATGCGTAAGAAATTAGTCCTACATACAAGAGCGTTTTAATGACAAAAACTTTACAAACGTCTTGAAATACATAATCTGAACAATGTTTCGAGGTGTGGTAACTGTAGTATAAGCGGAATAATTGACTTCAGGCCGTTGAATTATTAGAAAAATAATGCACACCCGAGGTGAACGGCCACTCCGCTTCGCGTCGTGACCGCATTACCACCTCGGGTGTGCATTATTTTTCTAATAATTCAACGGCCTGTCGTCAATTATTCCTTACATGTAGTTGCAAAATTACTTATAGTCAGTAGAGTGTGTTGGAGGACCATCACAATAAAGTGTACGCCGATATTAAGCAGACACTCTACTAATACTCCAATGAAAGTTAGTTGACATATAGTTGCAAAGTTACTTATAGTCAACAGCTATAAGGGACCATCAAAATAAAGTGTTGCCGAAAAGGCTTCTTAACAATTGTGATAAATTTAGCATAATGTTCGGACAAGTTTGAAGAAACTCCAAAAGATGCTGTTTAAATCATTTTTATAGTTTTTGCCTTTTAGATGCTCTATAAACAACCTAATTTAATTGTGTTCCACGCCCAACAGTTTACTGTAACAGGACACTACAAATAATTTGAACACAAATCTTACAGCGCAATCATGAAAATGCTTAAAGTAGGGTGTTGTCGACCTCTTCCATTTCAGGGCCATCCTGACTGAGAGCTCAGGGACAATTATGCCTCATGAATATGGGGATTTAACATGATGTTGTACACTCTATAAAATCAACAGAATTAAAATTGTATTGTAGTTAAGAATTAAAAGTATTTTAAATGTTAGTGCACAGACCTCATGCACTGCAGTACACCAAACCCTGGTCTTCGGTATGTTGGTTCTGTTTTGATTTGAGAGCGGGCATATTTTGGACGTTCTTGATGTTCCTGTGTGCAGGTATGCGTTCCACAGCTCCTCCTGGTTGGTAGCGGGACGAGGAGATATCGCTGCCCCAGGACGAGTGCACTTCCACCCAGACTCACCCGCACGGGGATCCCAGTGGATCAAACAGACGGTCTCATTCGACCGCCTCAAACTCACCAACAACCTGCTGGATGATAATGGCCACGTAAGACACACACACACACACACACACACACACACACACACACACACACACACACACACACACACACACACACACACACACACACACACACACACACAAACGTACATAACTGTCTGGATCCTGCAGAGGTTCACACTCCTGTGCATGTGTCTTAGATGATCCTGAACTCCATGCACCGCTACCAGCCGAGACTGCACGTGGTTCTGGTGGACAGAAGCAGAAACAGTCAGCACTTCGCTCACCGCAACTTCTGCACTTTCAGTTTCCCAGAAACTCGCTTCATCGCAGTCACCGCCTACCAGAACCATAGGGTACCGAACACCCAACATCCATACACACATTCCTCAAACAGCCCATAAGCCTAGGACTAGCAAACAGGATTCCATTAGTAAGTTAGTAAAGTAGTCTAGCAAATTCTAATCAATTTTGGTAATATTTTGTTTCGATGGTCCACTTTAGATAAATTCAAGTAATCTTGAACCTACTTGTCAACTAACTCTCATTATAAAGCGGATAGTTCCGGTCCTTGATTCTGATTGGTTGAGCCACGTTCGAAGCCGTTGTAAATTACTCAAAAAACACACACCTGTGATCGCATTGCATTAGTGTTACTGCACAACTGCCGATTCTTTGTTGCTGCATGTGTTGCTTGGCAACCTCTTTGGAACTACATTGCTTGGCTGAGGAATAAATGTGTTATAAGGGTATATTTTTTTTTGTAGCTGGTGGTTATTGTATGAATAAAATAAAAATTAAAATGAATATTTTTATGGGGTAACCGCTTTATAAATAAGCCAGTTATTAAAAACATATAAGGGGGTTAACAATGCCTAACAACGCCCCTTAGCTGTTCTAAATTCACTGACTATAAGTGACCCTGCAAATACATGTCAACTTATTCTACTAACCCAAACCACACCTAACAGTCCACTACTCTAATGAGAGTTAGTTTACATGTAGTTGCAAAGCTCTATAGTTAGTAGAGGAGGGCCACCAATATAAAGTGCAACTTTAAAAATTTTGAAAATTTTGTGACAAGTAGGACACCTTTATTACACTACCCATTCACTTCAGTCGTGACTAAACAACATAAAACTAATAAGGTTTCTGTGTTTTCAGCTGTCTTTGTTGGTTCTCGCTTGCATTAAGTGTGGTTTGATTTTCTCCTGTGTGTTAACTTTGTAAAATAAAGACTATATATTTTGGAATACCCATTTCAGTCTTCATTTTCGTGCATGTTGGCTACCATGCATGTAACAGTTAATGGTTTATAAAGTATTTGCAGTGAGTCTATATGATGCTCGTGTCTTTCCTGTCACAGATTACCCAGCTGAAGATCGCTTGCAACCCCTTTGCGAAAGGCTTTCGAACAGCAGATTCTGAAAACAGGTAGATGTTAATGCTGTGTAACATTAGACCAGAGATTTGTATGGTTAGTGTCACTTTCTGTAATTGTTATCGAATGGATACTATGAGCCTAATTATGCTTTCTGATCTTAGACCTTCAGCTCAATGCCAAACCAAATCTCCTCGACTGTCTTTGCCCTGGACCCTGTTTGAGGGAACATCTGTGAGCGGAGCTGTGCGTGAAGACCAGAGGCCACCACACCATCCACAGGCACCGCGTGAGTGCACTTACTGCTTTTATTTAAAGGATTTATTTCTAACATTCTGGGGGGGAAATGGATGACTCTTCTTGCTATTGCCAAGGCTAATTTCATAGCTTCTGTAGACAATACTATGCAACAATTAAAAAAATATTATTTTTTTGCATATTTTAAAGTGCCTCTAAGTTATTTTAAAGTCTCCTAATGTTGTTTTGGAGTCTCCTACAACAGGTTTATATGCATCAAAGGTCAAAAAACTTCAATTTTCTCATAATATACATTGCACGATTACCAGGGACGTGCACAGGAATTTTGAGGGGCAGTTGCTCTGACCTGAAAAAAGGGCACCTTAGTTATTTACATACTAAACATGCAAAGCGAGAAGCCGCCTATTAGGAGCCATTTCAACAAAAATCTTCAGAACTTCTTTCTTGTCGATTCCTATGTCCTTCTCTATGGCCAGCAGGAGGAGGTCAGACAGCTGCTCTTGACCACACTGATTTCTGAGCCTTGATTTGACCAGCTTCAGCTTTGAAAAGGAACGTTCTACCGTTGCAGTGGACACGGTGTTATGTATATATTTTATTTCTTAATACAGATGAGAAAAAGAGTTCCTCATATTATTGTCTATTGTTTTTAAAAAAAATGTAAATTTGAAAATAAATAATCTGGATTGAATTAACAGATGGGGAAAAACTCGCTTCTAATAATAAAAAATAAAAAAAGCTTAAATTTTGGGAAAAAATACAATCCTTTTTTAACCTTTTGGCTTCCTGTAGGCTACATTCAGTTGTGCTTCTTGCTCATATTCAGTTCTGATGGTATGTATGGTAACTGGGCAACTACGCATGATAGTATGATTGCGTAAAGGGAAGGAACAGGAATTCCGGTAGGGAACAGAATCGACTGCTACACCGGTCGCGTGCAGCGCTGCAGCCACGTAAACAGAGTTTGCCCTTCCCCTTCTGACTTTCACTTTCGGTGCCCGAAGGGAAGTGAAAGAGGAATTTTTATCTAGGCCTACGTGAAATTCTGCATCCATTGTACGATTTATTTATTTTCCCCCCTCGGAAGGGCAACGTGAAGCGAGAATGGCATATGGGCAGTTGCCCGGGCAACCTGAGCAACCCCCCTGTGCACGTCACTGACGATTACCACATTTTTCAATGATTCTCAAACAACTCATTGGATTATTCAGTCTCTCTAAATCCCTCCTTTCCACAAGCTACTCTGCTCTGATTGGTCAGATGACCCAGTCTGTTGTGATTGGTCTACCGCTTACAGACGTTACCTGTCGGAAACTAACGTCCATTACCATAACTGAACTTCAGCTCCGGAGGCTTTCTAAATCAGCGATTGTACACACTGTAAAGACGGTAACGATTGCGTTGATTTTACCATATCAATCCGAGCGCAAGTCCGATGAAATATTGGAACTAGTTATTCAACCCGAACCTTCATCGCAAGGACGACTCGAGCAGGACGTTTCTCAGTGATGCACTACTCAGTTTGAGGAACATTATGAGATGTTTCAACTGTAATTTCTCACCATCAGCATTAACAAGAGTATGTCCATCAATAAACCCATGTGTATATTTCTAATTTATTGCTGTGCTATATGCAGGAAGCCGAGCATAACGTGAATGACTGATGTAACATTAATGTTTGCAAAACAAATCTTGCTCCATCCTTTATCTTTCTTTAAAGTAGTGAGAACGACAGACAATCTGCACTAATAGACACAGTTTTAGGTAATAGTGACACACAGCTGATTAGCAGCAGTATTTCAGTAAGACAGTAATAATGTGAGTTAGCCGGTTAGCCGGAGACCTACACAATATAAAACTCAAAATTACATATTTTGAACACCCGGTAGAAATATACATCATTAATTATTCTGACTTACAGGTTGTGATTCTGAGGAGCAAGTTGGTCCAAATAAACTGAGTACTGACCCATCTTTCTAGAGCAAGCGTTCTGCGAATCCTGCATTAAACTCTGAGATTTGAGAAGCAAGCTTGTTTGAGGACAACGTAGAACATAGGTGGACATTATGCAAATGTGTCATCTTGTAACGCAGTGGGATTCGAATTTCAGGTGTCTCTTTTGGGCGGTTCAGAGTCGATTATTTCTTTTGAGAGACAATAACTTTATTTCTCATGCACTTTCGACTTTTGACTACAACTTGGCAGAACGTTAACATTCACAGACAGCTATATTACACACAGCATGAAAGAGAATATTCGAAATACCATAATAGGGGCTCTTTAACAACAGTTTAATTGGAAAAAAAAAAGAATTGTATAAGTGACCTTTATTGTAGGCAGTCTCTATTTTAATATTTTTTTTAATCTTGTTTGTTGTAAACTTCTGCTTCTCCCTTTGCAGTTTGTACAAATCCTCATGATCCAACCCTACAGACAGCGATGGATGAAGCGGCATTGTCGTACAGTGAAGGGATGGACTGCAGTACAGACAGGAGGGATGGAGGTTCACATGCTCATTTCTACAGCACTCCTGTGTTCTTCACATTACCCTGCCAGTGGGACGGCCTGCCGGCCAGAGCAGACAGAGGTCTGATGGGCTAACAAGACCCTTGTGCGGATGAGCGTGATTCATTTAAACAGTCCTTTGATAGATAGATAGATAGATAGATAGATAGATAGATAGATAGATAGATAGATAGATAGATAGATAGATAGATAGATAGATAGATAGATAGATAGATAGATAGATAGATCATGCTGAGGCAGTGTAAACAATTAACATGAAAACACAACTCAATTTAAGTTTTTTATTTTTTAAAATATGTTATACAGCACATGAGGATAATGGTCTGATGAATAAACTTCAAGCCCCATGATGCATCATTTCCAGCGCTTGACATTAGTGTGTGGAGTCCGCTCAGTGCGCTAGTGTAAGGGATGTCTGATTCATTTTTGCGAATCGGTTCGTTCGGGCAGTTTGCTCCAATGAACCGGTTCAATAAAACGTTTCACCCTATCAAACCTCAGGATATTTAGCTATATCATTGTAGCCTGTTTTTCTTAGGAGAAATGTTGCGTGGAATGTGCGTTGTTTGTGGGACCACCTAACATTTTTTTTATTTTTTTTTATTTTACTTCAAACCACTTTAAGTCGGACGCTTCGCGAATCGCTCTGACTGAATCATTCAACAGAATTGATTCATCCTAATGATTAAGTCAGGATTCGGACATCGCTCCAGTGCGTGCGGATGCAGGGAAGATGGAGGAGGAGGCAGGAGCTGTTTGAGGACATATAGATGGGGATTATTGCGCCGTCAAATTATCAAAGGGCAAAAGACAGCTTTAAATGGACACGACGTCGAGCACATTTCAATGGCAGACATTCAACAACCGAACTCTAAACGAGCGATGCCCACCTGCTTTACTACTGCATTTATTTAAATAGAACGTCTCAATTTAACAGTTCGTTTCTTAAAGATCACGCGGGAAGGTTTTGCAATAGACATCAAGTTCGGAATCTCCATATAAACAATTCTTATAAATAAGAATGTGGATAACGGGAATGTTTGCCGTTGTTTGTAGATGCGGAGGATGGAGAAAACGAAGGATAATAAACATAAGCCCGAATGTCCTTTAGTGCTCGCTGGGATTTGGGATTTGCGCATTCTGCTGTCGGCATTCTGTGCATTATGACGCCATAATAGAACTTAGGGATCCGCCACTTGACGCGTTCTAAAGTAAACAAAGGGATTTTCTAGCGTGTAAAGATGAGAGTGCCGCTTCTGTATTCATGGGCATTGATGGCCCTTCTACCATTCACCTCCTCCGCTGGCAGCTCGGGCTCAGTGTTGCTCCGTGTCCCCCTGCAGCAGGGGCCCCTCTCACAGCCCGCGGCCCCCCGGGGCCCCTCGAGAGCCGCCCGGACACGCAGAGGAGTCCGTGGGATGAATTTTGTAAACATGATTGACAACCTTCGTGGAAAGTCAGGACAAGGTTATTACATCGAAATGGCCGTGGGCACCGCACCTCAGAAGGTGAGACTGAATCCAAATAAACGGGCTCTCTCACCATATAACAAAACAACACACTTCCACACTACCCATACTGTTTGTGATGTAGCCTATTGACATTTGCTCTCCCCAGAAAAAAAGGCCATTCAAATGTTGTTATATTTTCATAATTTTCTTGGACAGGAAAGATTTCGTCCAAGACAACATAATCTATTCACGCTGTGTTTTATGTTATTTATCAAGGCTAACAATGGGCTGAAATGTGGAAGTTGTCTTTCAGCACGGCTGTCACAATAATAGTGAAATACAGAAACGTATCCAAATAAACCATAATATAATTAACATTTATCTAACTTGGAACCCGTTTTCGAAAATGATTACATATTTACATAGGCTATTACTTTAAATATAAAAAAAGAAAGAAAAGATTTAAGCAATGAAGGATTATTTATACTATTTTTTTTACTGAACTGGTGAAATAAAAATGTGATTTAAAGAGATATACACTTTCTGTTATTCCAACAGTTAAATAGTAATACTGTGTTAAACTGGTAGTTTAATATGCTATATGCAGTCTATAGGTTGTGTAATTGTCACCTTCTAGTTATTGGTGTTTTCTGGTGTTTTTATTTATTTTATTTTTATAGTAGTCCACATTACAGTATGCTTGTATTCCATTCCAAGCATGGCATGTTTCATTTAGATCTTTGTGCCTTATGGAAATATTAGACCATTGATTAAAAGACTAAACGCTGACTGTGGGATTAAAACAACAACAGTCTGTTTTGTGAAGTGGGTTGTGTCCTCCTGTCACAGCTGTAGTGAAGAGCACAGGCTGAGATGGGGATCAGTTTTCACAGCTACAGCCCTGATCCCCATTCACACGGATCTGAGAACGACTGAAAACGCTGTATTCTGCTGCCAGGCCAGTAGTTGGCAATGTCACTTTGTAAAGAAACACTGCACACCTATAGACTGAACACATAATACACCTGGGAATCGGGGGATCCATCCGAAATCGCATCCTCTCTTGAGTAGGTACTTATTTTGAATAATTACTTCACAGCCACAAAAAAAAAAAAAAAAAAAAACCTGTATGTTCTATGTAGTATGAATGTAATCTGGACGTACTCCCAGGGCCTCATGGGATAGTAAAGTGTCCATCATGCACACTTCAGAATTTCACCGGAAGAAGTAGCTCATCCGGGTACTTTATACTCTTTTATGAGTACTGTGAATTCGGACATACTAATTTTGTCACATACTGTTTTTCACATACTGTATAGTGGAGAAGCAGCGATTTCGGATGCAGCCATAACGTCACATTTTTTCATAACTATAGATCCACGATTCTGGATAAATTGAGAATCACGATTCTCCCACAAACAGATAACTAAACAAAATAACATATCATTAACTAGTGGTTCTGACAAAGGTTTATTGCTGTGGTCTATTTAAAATGTTCAATGAATCTGAATGAATTATTAAAAAAAAAAAAATTGGTTTGAATAAATGATTCAATGACTCGCTCATAAAGACTTCACTTGTTTCATTACTGGATGAATTAGCGTTTTTTGAACATCTCTTGATTGATTCAATGAGAAATACATTGTATTAAGTCACTTATCGCCACCTGGTGGCGTAACAATGCAATCAATACAAATCGTTATTTGAAGCACCATGTTACTTTTAAAAGGTAATTTACTCGATTTTAATCACTTCTGTAGACATCAGTGTTTATATCTGAATTTGCACTTTTATCTCAGTTCTTCTGTAATAATATAAATATTTGTTACACATAAATAATGATACTGTGTGGTTGAAAAGACTGTTTGTGAAGCAGTTTTATATCAATAGCCTACTGTACATCCCAGCAGTTCTTTCTGGATCAGCGGCCGTGCAAACACCGATTTGAATGTTCCGGTGTGATTTTGTCAAAGGTTTAATAGACACAGTGTAGTTGTAAGATTGTGTGGGTGTTTGGATCGAGATTGCGACCCTTTAACGATTAATCGAGCAGCGCTAATGGAGACGATAACGGTATCATTTTCAAAAACGTGCACTTTGAGGGGCCGTTTACACGACACTATTTTCAACTGAAAGCGGAGAACTTTTGTATGTGTTTTGGCTGTTCATTTACATGACAAATGTGTTTTAGGGCAATCTTTTGAAAACGGGATTCAAAGTGCAAGTTTGTGAAAACTATACCGTTATCGCCTTGTTACCGATACCGTTATTTTGTAAACTACAAAAATGTGAATTTGTAAAAACAGTGACGTCATGCTCATGCGTATTACGTGTTCAGTTTAAAGGCGCGCAGTGTTTCTTTACAAAGTGACATCTACTGGCCTGGCAGCAGAATACAGTGTTTCAGACGTTTTCGCAGATCCGCGTGAATGGGGATTGTTTTCACAAAGTTGTTATTTGTACGCAAAAAATGCAAACGGAAAACTTTTCTATTTTTAGTACATTGTTTTCATGTAAACGTACCCTGAAACACGTTTTATTTCGCGTTTTTAGGCCGGCAAAATGCCGTTGTCGTGTAAATGAATGGCAAAAACACCAGAGTTATCAGGTAATCCAGAGTTCTCGCGAGAGCACAAGTTGAATTTGCTCAGCGACTTACTTTAAATATGCCCCTCTATCTGAGCTGCACCAATCACATCGGGTTACCTGATATAGGCGGGCCAGAGGCGAGCTAAAGATGACGACAGCGCTGCGACGTCGAAGTCATTAGTAAACACTGCAAGATGGCTATGGATGAACACCATTGGTTTGAAACGGCTTTGGTCTCTAAAATGAAAGATTTAGACTTTTTCTCTAAAAGAGGAACAGAAGACGGCGCTCGAATCGTTCCTTTGCAAGAAGGGCGTTTTTGCTGTTTTGCCGACCGGATACGGCAAGAGTCTAATCTACCAGTTAGCTCCGCTGGTAGCTAAGCGATAACTTGTTGTGATTGGTTGTAGTGTTATCCAATTGCGTGCAGTGAGATTTTCAAATGTACTGTATGCCTGGTGCCGCCCCTGGAGCTGGACGATTTTCATTAGTCGATGCTAGACCATTAATCTTTTAGATTTAGGTCTGGATTTCCAGGCTAGAATAATAGTGCACTATTGCCCATAACATATACACTACTACAGATCTACATTCCATCTTTTTGTTATAAGAAACATGTACCAACAATAATTGTTCTATTAAAACGTTTGCATTGAAAAGGACATTTATGCATCCAAAGCGACTTACTTTACATTTAAGCTAAACATTTGCTTAAATTCATGCATTTGCTGGGAATTGTACTCATGACATTGCTAGTGTCATGCTCTACTGTTTAAGCTACAGGAAGACTTGATCTAAGTTCTCAGAGTGATAAAGCCCCATTTTCCTCTGATAGAGAGAGAGAACTCGTATGCTGAGCTAGTAGCATCACTATAGCTGTTTTGTGTGCCCGTCTACTGGGTCATACACAAGCTTAAAAATGATGTGGAAGGAAATGAATTAGTGTTTCTGCACACCAAACATCTTCAACGGTCCATTGCCACAAAATCATTACTCGTCAACAAGGTCATATAATGTATGAAGAAGAGGAAGCACTGAGAGACGAGGTGAAGGCAGGCCTCAGAGGAAGGATGCACACAAGCCAGATTCAGTGAGCAGAATAACAGGAAGCCCACAGGACAAATCAATGACATGACGAGTCAGCTCAATTCTCACTACACGAGAGAAACGCTGAAGAGCTGCTGAGAGGAATAGGGAGACGTGGTAAGAAGGTCAAGTGCGTATCAACCACCGTTGAATTCAAAAACACTGATGAATCGAAAAGGGTTCTCTAATAGAGATGGAGAGATGCGTTTGGAACAATTCAGTTAAGTTTGGTCTAAATTTGTGCATGTATAAGTATGATATTTTTACAACAAAGCAGTATTATGTATAGAAGTGGTCTGTCAGTATGATTTATCAATATAATATGTCATGAATCACCCTGCTCTCAGCATCAGCAAGTGAAAAACAACTATTCTTTTAAACGGCCAATATAGCAGTCTGTCTGCTAAAACATGCTAGAGATCTGTGAAGTCCTGAAGATGTCTGGCAGCTCTTTCTCGTCCTCAGGTTTCCCATCCTGTCTGTCTCTCTCTCCCTCAGTGTGGATCTCGTTTCGCTCAGTCAGTGAGTCTAACGCTGAGAGGCAGGCTGCCAGTCCGTCGCTGGTGAACGAGGCAGATCGATAATATATCTCATTCTTAAATACCCCTTCACAAACACACACAAGGTCAGAAACATTTGACAACAGAGCAATAGTCACAGTCACAGACCTGAGCCACATCTAGAGATTAGGGGCCTCATGTATAAAAGGTGTGTATGCACAGATTTGAACAGTGTGTGCGTACACTAAAATCCACGCCAACGTTCATATTCATAAGAACGGTCTTTGACGTGGAAAAGTGCTTAGTGCCACTAACTTCCTTGCGATCCGATGGGGATTCTGATCACCAAATGAGGCACAAATATATTTATATGCAATGCTAAAGGCTACTTGCTAACCATTGCTATAATAAGAACATTTGTTTATGGAAAATACCAGAGAAGAACGTAGACAAATCATGTATGATTATAACTGTGTATTTATTTGGTTGCATGTTTTATCTGTCTCTTCCCTCCCTGTGCCTTTGTTGATACCAGACTAATGCATCCGCATATATGTCATAAAAAACATGCAATCCGGTGAACTCGTATAATTCATTACTGCTGTTTTCTGCTTGTGAGCTCCCTCTGTTGCTCTGGCTGAAAGGATAGTGTAGTGAGACGGAAGAGATCGCTCAAACCAAATCGCAATCATCACATAATTTAGTTGAAAATGTATATAAATGCTCAGAAATGTGACATAAACATATGACATTTTATCAATATGTTTCTGAATGTGTAAGCATTTGGACTTAAAAGCCTTAAGGGAGTTGTTTTGTTCATTCCTGTGATCGCAAATAAATGGAAGCTGGTGCAACCAGATAGGTATGTGTTCTCTTCTCATGTGAAATGGTAAATACCAGTTTGATTCAGCATGATTGATGTGCACTCCTGACACAAATGAAAAAAATTACTTTAACTGTGAATATTATTTTATTTTAAAACATTGGTCAAAAATCGATGCTGGAATCTTTAAGTAAAGACCAAAGAGTGAAAAAAAGAGACTGCAACCGGCCCATGCGAAAACAAGGATAATATCAGAAGGGCATTAAATGTAGTCACACAATGCTGATGTTTACATTAACAATTTGAGAACAAAGTATAATTTGCACGTTTGACGTGATCTGATAAGCGATCGTTAGATTTAATCAGCGTGATTTACTGCAATGCTTTTTTCCCCTTAGTTGGTCTGAACAAAAGTGGATGTTACTTGCTTGTTCAGACGACATTTTCCGGTGAAAATTCTTATGTTGGTCAAACTTCCAAAAAGTAGAATCTGTGATTGCGAATGCCAGGATCCACACCGGCGGCGACTGACAGCCGCACATTCTCCTCAAAACATCAGATTCACCCACGCTGTGCCGTGCTGAGGCACAACCCACGTAAAGTTGATAATTCTGTGAATAACTGCAATTGCAGATTTCAAACAGAGATGGCGACAAAGAGGAAAAACTACAGACTGCAGTTTTAACCACAGATTAAATCCCTCTGTGTTTCAGTTGAACATCTTGGTTGATACGGGCAGCAGTAATTTTGCAGTCGGTGCCGCCGCTCACCCATTCCTCCACAGATATTACCATCGTTCTCTGTGAGTATAGTAATAACTAATCACACACAAATATGTCATGACATATGTTATAAAGGTTAATAAACTGTGCAACATTTTCCTGTTTGTGTTGATAGTTCGTCATCGTACAGAGATCTGGGCCGCGGTGTGTATGTGCCGTACACACAGGGCCGGTGGGAGGGCGAGCTGGGCACTGATCTGGTGTCGATTCCTCACGGCCCAAATGTGTCTCTGAGGGCCAACATCGCTGCGATCACCCAGTCGGATCGCTTCTTCATCAACGGATCCAACTGGGAGGGAATACTGGGGCTGGCCTACGCCGAGATCGCAAGGGTCGGTTCCTGCAGGGTTTCTGTAACATGGGCGCTTGTGTTGTTGTAACTTCACAATGCTTAATGAAAAGTCTCTTCTAATCAGGTTTTCCGTCTTTCAGCCGGATGAGACTCTAGAGCCGTTCTTCGACTCTCTGTTGAGACAGACCAGCGTCCCAGACGTGTTTTCTCTGCAGCTCTGTGGAGCAGGATTCACCCAGAACTACAGCGCCGGCAGCTCCACTGTAGGGGGCAGTATGGTGAGAGCCGCTGGGAAGATCGAACAGGACAACATGACAAAGAAGAAGACCATTTCAGTGCAAGAAATGGTTAATTGACTAAAAGTTGAAATTCTGTCATTTACTCTAAATGACTGTCTTTCTGCCATGGAAAACTAAATGAGATCGAGACTGCCAAGCTCCGATAAAAGGACAAGAATACGTCATAAAAATAGTCCATATGATTTGTGTGTTTTGCAGTCATATGAAATTAGTAAAATCTTTGAATCACACACTTACCATGTTGTTAAAAAGTTATATGTGATGTGCAACAAAACAAATACTAAAATAACACAAATACTATAAAAATGATTTGTTCATTCACAGATTGTCTTTATTCTTTCCAGATCATTGGGGGAGTAGATCCGTCCTTGTATGTTGGCGAGCTGTGGTACACACCAATCAGACGAGAGTGGTATTATGAGGTCATCATCGTGCGCATTGAGGTTAATGGACAGGATCTCAATATGGACTGCAAAGAAGTGAGAACAAGTCTTTTTTTGCCATGAAGCATTTATTTCTACTGAGAAAACGAAGCACACACACAAATACATTTCAAGTATATTCAAGCATGTGTGTTTTTATTTCCCTGAGGTTGTTTCTGATAACAAAACAAAAAACTCTTTTTTATTGTTATATGAAGGTCACATTTAAACATTAAAACCTTTAAACCTTTTGTATATATTTTTCACATGCCATTAATAGAGGCATATGAAAATGTACATATTTAATTGCCCATATTTTAAGATTTGAAGATATGTCATATCAACACTAAGAATACACATTAAATGATTTCACTCAATTAATATATAGTGAAGAGACCTGAAATGTGTCTAATTCATGGATATATTGAATAATAACCCGATAGATTACAATAAGAATTCAATTTAAAAAATAATAAGAGTAACAACATGTCGCTATGGTCCTTCTATGCCAATTCTGGTGGCCCATTTTCATTTTTAAGTAATTTATACTCACTAAACAATAATGTATCCACAAATCCCTTGTTAACAAATAGACACAAAAAACTTTGATATTCAACATACTGTAATGTCATAGATCACTGTTTTCCAGAGACACACATCTACTGTAGATCAATTAACCTTAAAACTGTTTTGACTGATTAAATCTCACAAATGTTGATATTCAGATGAAATGACAAAATTAAAAATAGTGTAGCCATTTGTCAAATGTGTTGAAATGAGATTGTGTGCTGTTTATGCACAAAATAAACATTTGTAAAAAATATATGATTTTATTTTATTGTATATGCATCCACATAATAACCTATGAAAGGAGCATTAGCAAGACAAAGGAGTGCCTACTGTTGGACATTGTTAGTAGTGCATTTTAAGGGATCTTTTTCCCAAATGCCAACACTATATTTGAAGAAACATCTCCCAGTTGGTCATGGTTAAAGAATGCAATTGTACAGACTGCTGCTTTGACAGTATCATACCATTTTCCATTAAAACAGTAATATACCGTAAGTCGACACTCAGAGGCTGTTCCAAATCACACCCTATACCCTCATTCACTATTCCCTACATTCATTTACTAATATAATCCACTTGAATGAAAAGAAGTGAGTGAATTGAGACACTGATGAACACCTGATAAGCAGAATCACTGAAGGACAGAGAAACAAGAGCAAAAACAGAGAAACACAAGAACTACAACTGACTGTGTGAAAACAGTTACCAAACCAGTTTAACATTAGTTCTTTCATACATGGTGTTGCCAGTATTTTACTGTAAAAAAGCATGGTAAGGTCTGGCAGTGTCCTTGTTACATGTACTTACCATAGTAATAACAGTAAATTATGCATAATTACATGCAACTAACCCTCAACCAAATCCTAATCCTACCCTAACCCTATAGTAAGTACATGTTATTAATACATATTACTCAGTACTTAAATGTATAATTACACTGTATCAATGACACCTTAAAATAAAGTGTAACCCAAACTAGCCATTGCTAAAAGCAGACATTCTTATTGTTTCTCTCTCTCTCTCTCTCTCTCTCTTAGTATAACTATGATAAGAGTATTGTGGACAGCGGCACTACAAACCTGCGTCTCCCTCGTAAAGTGTTCCAGGCTGCTGTGAAGGCCATTGAAGCGGCTTCATCGGTCAGTTTAAATCACACTCTGTCTCAGCTGGACTCATTCTTGAACATGCTAAACGTTTTCAGATTTCTCTCACAATTGCATCTTTGTCTCCACAGACTGAACAGTTTCCTTCAGGTTTTTGGCTGGGGGAGCAGCTGGTATGTTGGCAGGCGGGCACCACACCCTGGCATATCTTCCCTGTCATTTCTCTCTACCTAATGAGTGAAAATAGAAACCAGTCCTTCCGAATCTCCATCCTGCCACAGGTACCATCATTCTGCTTTCTTCATTCTATGGCTATGACAACTCTCAGGATGGCATACTGATATAAGAGGCTGCTGGGTGATAACTGGCCACATAACCCATATATAAAGATAACAGTTAAAGTCGAAATATGGGTCAGAATGATCAAATTGATTATCGGTCAAACCATATTCTGTATTCATGCGGCAACAGTTGAAGGGATAGTTCACCCAAAAATGATAATTCTCTCATTATTCACTCACCCTCATGTGGTTTTTAAACTTGTATGACTGCTTTCCCTAGAGTAAGTCCTAATTTTTCATTTTTGGGTGAACTATCCCTTTGTGCCAACCAAACTGTCACAGTAGCTACTGCAGAATGTACTGTGCATGTGTTCTGAAAGCATGCAATACTTGACAAATAATTGTATATGCTAAAACAGGGGTGTCAAACTCCTGGAGGGCCACTGTCCTGCAGAGTTCACCTCTAACCCTATTAAACACACCTGAACCTGCTAATCAAGGGCTGTGTCCCAAATCGCTCCCTATACCCTTAAATAGGGCACTTTAGTTTTGGTACTTCTCATTCATTTCTATGGTATCCACAAACAGTGATTGACTGTTGGACGACTGAAAGAAATTCAATATCATCAAGACCGTAATTTGATTGGTTGTCAAGGCACACGTGATCTGTGCAATTTATAATAGTCCTTTACGATTGTTGCTTGTCAGACTGTACGAACATGATGAATGCTATAAAGGTGCACAGTAGGATCTCATTTGTCATTGATGTCAGACTGTATGGCAGTCAAGACGTGTTAACAACAGACACAAGCGAGAAAACTTTTCTGGAGTTTTACATCATCAATCAATGACACGTTCGGTGATGTGAGTTGCGTTACACGCAGGATTGAAATGGTGGCTACAAAGAAATCTCTAACGTTAATTTTGGTCATGGCTTGTCTTGAAAAACGAAGACAATTTGATGGTCGTCGTAGGAGAACTCGCACTGCAGGACTATGAGTCAAATCTTCTGACACTGCCAGAATTTCGTCAGAGGTCAAATTTGATCACAACGGTCATCAATTGACAATTTGTCTCAGACGGCCAAAATTGCAGTGTGCACCCGGCTTAAGTTGGCCTTTATGCTTTCTCCTGGTAAAGCCACGGACCCTCATGTCTCCCAATCATAAGACCATCTCTGCTAGAAATGTCCAGGCAGGTGTTTTGGAGCTGGTTGGAGCTACACACTGCAGAACAGTTGCCCTTCAAGAGTAAAGTTTGACACTTGAGCTCAAATGTGCAAAGCGCAGTGCATGGGATACTATGTCTTAAATTTCAATGCAATTCATTCACTGTACCAGCTACAACCACTCAACCTGGTGGAGTAGCTGGATCTTTTTTTTCTATATATACAGACATGTTAATAGACACGTGGTGAATTAACGACCTTGAGACATTCCTAGTTTGTGAAGACAAATTTCCCTTGAAACCGCTCAATCATATGATTACACCAACTCTGGCTCTTGAGGTCCAGTTTCTAGAAGAATTTAGCTTCAACCTTAATCAAATACACCTGAACAAAGTGATCAAGGTCTTCTGGATCACTAGGCAGGTGAATTTAAGGTTGAAAGTTGGAGCTAAACTCTGCAGGAAAGGGGATCTTGAGGGCCAGGGTTGTAAACCCTTGAATTAATCCAACATTAGCAAGCTTGGCAAGAGCAAGAAGTAAATGATTAAATGGTATATGAATAACATCAGGATAATATAACTACACAGATGTACAGTTGCTCTCTTGAAGCTAGACTCATACAACAGCAGGTCCAGAAGTACAAGCCAGTAGTGACACACTGACCATGCTGAGATTATCGGCTTCTTCAAATAATCTTCTTGCTCTCTTGTTGTCTACACAATCATTTATCTGTTTTGTCATCTTTATTGGTTTGGGAACGCATGGATGTGTAGCTGATGTGTGTCTGTCTCTCTCGGGTCTCTGCAGCAGTACCTGAGGCCGGTGGAGGACGTGGCATCGGCACAGGAGGACTGTTATAAATTCGCTGTGTCTCAGTCGAGCACTGGTACAGTAATGGGTGCCGTCATCATGGAGGGCTTCTATGTGGTGTTTGACCGAGAACACAAACGCATTGGCTTTGCTGTCAGCACATGTCACGGTGAGAGAGCATTTTCTCCACTTACAGTGGCCTCAGAAAGTATTAGGACACTTGTGCCACAGTCAAATAAAATAAAAATATTGGCGCTTTGGGAACGCCTCTGCGTGATTGCGTCTGAAGCACTTGTGTCAACTAGTCCAATGGCAATCACGGTCAGGTGACATCACGACCAGGAAAGCCTATTTCAAGTTCAATTTCAATTTCAAATTTCAATTTCAAAACACTTTATTTGTCCCCAAGGGGCAATTAATGAGGCCATGTAGAGTCACGTAAACAATATACATAAAAACATCATACATTAAATAAATTATAACCGTGTGCAAGGAATACATATTAATAAAAAAACACTTCAAGTGGATACCTAAAAAACATCAACTAGTCCATACCATATATAAGAATGAATAAATACGTAAATATGTATGTATATAACAGTACAAAAAAAAATTCTCTAAGATCACGACTTGGTAACCCAGGGGGCCAGAGAATTTAAAAGCTGCACTGATTTTGGAACAAAGGTTGCCTTCCTCCTTTGAGTCCTACAACATGGACAACGAAGCCGTTGCCCTGAACGAAGCCACTCAAAAACAGAGAACATGACATGTGAAGTGTCTTGTAAAATCCTTCCAGCCAATCTCAATGTTTGCTGATCACTTATAGTAGAAAGAGCCCTAATAGGGAGTCCAAATATTTTTGAGCAGACTTTAACCGTGCGCTCCAGACTATTTCTATTTTGGAGGTTAATAGAATGAAACCAGCAGACAATGGAGAATATAGTGACACTTTCAATATAGGAGTAGTAGAACATGATAAGAATTGAGGAATTCAAAGGAATTGAGCTTCCTTAAAAGGTACTGCCGCTGCTGGAATTTCCTCAGTATCTCCTCTGTATTAGAAGCAAATTTAAGCAGACTGTCAAAAGTTGTCCCCAGGTACTTGTACTCTTTGACAATCTCAATCGGTTTTCCATGAATAACAGAGTAGGAACTGCCATAGCCATCTGCCTCTGCTTATTAGAAAAGGTTACTACCATCAAAAGCACATCCGGAATGACCAGCATTAGTTTCTTTTATCAGAAGCAAGTCGATCACAGGGATGAAGGAAGTATGGCAGGGCGATGCAACGTCTCGTTCCCCTCTCAGGGAACTATGGTTACAGTCATAACCTGAGACGTTCCCTTTCGAGGAAAATCGAGCATGCGCTCACTGAAAACCGCTGTGCCCTGAAACACTGAGGGTGGCGGGATTGGCAGAACGGCCTCCTAGGGTACAAAGGAGGAATGGGCACCGTATAATGAGGTGGGAACCAACCTCATTATACAGCCCCAGAGACTTGAGTCTGTTGAGGAAGATACTCCAGGTCTCTTAACAGGTCTGCCTGCTGACGTATACGCCTTACCCACCAGCGCCAATGTAGTTCTAACCAGCCTGGAGGGTAATATCTGGGCCTTAAGGGACTACGCCGCGACAGAGGACAGATAGCTCAAGTGTCTGTTTTTTTTTTAATTAAGAACTGAATACCCGAGCTGAAAAGGGTTTAATCTGGATCTCAAATTCTCATAGTGGACATAGAAAAAGAATGGAAGGGCCTCGACGTGGATGTTGTAATTTTGATGACAGGAAAAGCTTGTCTAATTAGCTTTTTGGCCGAGCGCTCTGTCTCTCGGCCGGCCATTTAATGAAAAGGCTGAACTATATTAAAATAGTTTCAATATACAATAAAAGAATCATAAATTTATAGCTTGCAAGTTAACACACTACATTTTACGGACTCGTAATCTATGCGTTGCCCGCCCTCAGCAAACACGAGTCACTCAATTCTTTATTGCATAGTCTTTTCTTCCCTTGAGGAAAAGAGTCAGCACCCTCGAGCGCGGACAGAGCATGCTCCGTTCCCAAACAAACAACACATAAATCGTGTGTATACCCTCCCGTAATGAAACGAGGGTAGGGAGGACCACTCAATCTAAATGTTTGCTTGCTCACCATAATATCGTATGCTGCTAACTGATATAGTGACAGACAACAATAAATAACAGTTTCACACAGATTGCTTGCTAGAGCTTAGATCAGGCCCAAAAAAATCAAGCCCAAGCCCGTGCACGTTGTGTCCGAGCCCGGCCCGGCCCGACACATTAACTGTAATTATGAGCCCGAGCCCGATTTAAACCCGACCATTTTTTAATACGTGGGCCGTTATAACTGACGTTCTCAACTACAATTCAGAGTTGTTTGAGCTACAGAAATCTGTAAAATATCGGCCTGACCCGGCCCGCGGGTTCGCAAGTTCGGGCTCGGGCAGAGAATCTAAGCTCTAATGCTTGCTGAGGCACAGAAGCTAACGCTGGTCATTCCAGATGTGCTTTTATGCTTTCCTGGTTGTGACATCACCCGCCCGTGATGTTCTGTCTCGCCATTGGAATAGTTGACACAAGTGCTTCAGACAAAATCATGCAGGGGCGTGACAAACAAACAAAAAAACACTTTGCATATTATATTATAAACACATAATATTACAGTAATGAGGATTTTATGAGATCATCATTGAGATGATTGAGAATTACTAACATAAGAATAAATGATCTGGGCACATTACTGCAATGAGATCATGTCACCTACCAACCCCACTTCTTTTCCTTATTCTGTGTTTGTTCATGTTCTTGTCTTTGTTATTTTCCTTCTCTCCAGTCCACGATGAGTTCCGTACGGCCTCAGTGGAGGGGCCGTTCCATGGTGTGGACCTTGAGGACTGTGGCTACAATGTCCCTCAGACCGACGAGTCCACATTGATGACCATCGCCTACATTATGGCGGGCATCTGTGCCCTGTTTATGCTGCCTCTGTGCCTCATGGTCTGTCAGTGGCGTTTTACACGCTGCCTTCATCCTCTGGGCGCTGGAGATTTCTCTGATGACATATCTCTCCTAAAGTGAGCCATATCAAACGTACAGCATTTAAACTGTTTGTAAAGGTGGCCATTCTTGAGGTTCTCAAAGAAGGGAAAATATTAATGAGGCTACAAGAATTATAACTGCATATGTTATAATTGTGAATATGCACAGACACACACACACACACACACACACACACACACACACACATACAAACATGGGCTGTCCCACCTTGGAGGGATTTCGTAACCTCTAAACCTTTTTGAGTACATTATGTGAATGATCCCTTATCTTACAGACTTTTAAGTGTGGATAGCTGTCCTGGGACTGTTCAAGTAAAGTTATGTAAACTATATGAGTGGGTGTGTCTGTGTTTGAAAGTGAGAGTGAGTTTGTGTGCTATATTAAGATGTCATATTCTATAATACAACATTGTTTGATCTTCAAAATGAATATAGAGTAACAGAGTACTGTTTGAGTCACTGTTTATGACCCTAAAAATACCACAAGGAACTCATATTACTATTACTTACTAAGACAATATGATCTTCTGACTATATTAATTGAAAGCTTACAGTAAATAAACGTATATGATATGTAATAATGAATGTCACTGGGAGAGAACATGTCCAGGTCATATTTTACCCCAAAATCAAAAGAAAACAATAAGAAGTTATATTTAAAAATAAAGCCTATTTTGGGACTAAGAGTTGCATTGTGACTATTTTCATGACCATTTCAATAACATTTTCTCCCAAATTTTCATTACCTCAATGCAAATAAATAAATAAATAAGTACAAGTAAGTAAATACATACATAATATATTATAATTTATTTTATTTTAAGCAATGGACTTTAATAGGATCTTAAAATTTTTATTTCTTTTGATTTTGTAGTTATATCTTATCTGGGCATGTTTTCTAGAGATTTACTCAAACATTCATATCTAAATGATGTAACAAATATTCATCAGCTTTTGTATCATTACTCTGGACACGTATAGAGCTGAAATGCTGACTTCACATTGCAAATATTATTGCACACACTCTCACATGCAACCGAACAATAAACGCACCTAAAACAAATGCTGCTTATTATTATGCATATAATAACTCACATATATTAGGAAAAGCACACACACTCTTACATCATCTTAACCAAACCTTCAGATTAAGCCAGAACTAAACATGTCTAAACCGAAAAATCTGCAGAGCAGGTTCCTACTGCTAACTCGTAACATGTATTAAAGAAAATCCAGATTGGCAGCTCTTACATCCAATAAAGTGCATAATACAGCAGTGTGTGGCCTCATTTCTTGACAATTGTGAAACATAGCATGACAGTCTGTTTTTTGCTTCTTTGCCAGTGAACAGAGGTGTTCATTCAATCCTATGCCAAGTTCTCAACAAAGGAATTCTGGGAATAAAGATAATGTTTCTATTCAAAATTGTAGCATCACTGGATTTGATGGAAGATAACATTAAGACAACATTACATGGAATATAACATTTAACAATAGTTTTTCTTTAAATTGAATTAGTTTCTTATTTACTCTAACACTTTCATAATCATAAATTCTCATACTGCTAGATTTATCTGCAACGTTTGACATGATTAACCATCAGATAATTTTGTCCACACTTTCTTCGCTGCACATCCCAGAAACTACACTTTGCTGGAGTGCATCTTACCTCAGAGGTGGGTCTTTCAAGGTTAGCTGGAGGAGAGAGGTGTCCGAAGCACATCAACTGGTCCCGGGGTACCTCAAGGGTCAGTACTTGGACCCCTCCTCTTCTCCGTGTACTCTACATCCCTGCAACCTATTTAACAGACAAATGGCTGCTCCTACCATTGATATGATTTGTTCTGCCATTGTATCCAGGCTAGATAGCCAACTTGAGCAACACTGACCTCGATGACCAGATAAGCCCTCAGTGCAAACCACAATGGTCAGCTAAGCCCACAACAGACTTGCTGGTCATTTTGGTCTATGTTTTAAACCTGCCCATCAGACTACATCAATGATCTCACCAAATTTTGTCATTGTCCATGCCAGTCTCCAAACTGTTAGAGCTGAACTCCTAACTGAGCCTGGTTCCTGGTCACCTAATGTAGTTACACATTGACTTGGTCAGTTGGGCACAATAGGTGGGTTTCAGTCACGTGATTATGATGACGCGCGAAGGCGGGGCGATTTCAGATGGAGGGCAGGAAGTAAACACGGAGAATACGTCTATGGAGGAAAGCGTTGCGGAGTGTCCATATTGTACCTTTATCCGATTTTTTTGACAGTCCGTTTACACGTTCTTTCAACTCTGACCCATATCCGATTCATGTGTTTACACTTGCCATACTATCTGAAACATCGCGCATGCTTAAAGGGTTAAATTCTCTTGCACAGATGGACGAACGTTCGCCAAACATTCGCCAAGTTCACCAAACATCACCATGATTATGAGGCGGAGGAGGACGAAAAGTGCCATCATTGCACATATGCTTCAGTTATTGTGTGAGAGAGAGATCTCAGGACTGGTGGGAGCATATTGTGTTTAAATATTGGCTTTAACCGCAGAGACGTTGCCTAACGTATTGCCTCAGAAAATCCGATCCGCCTGACAGTCGCATTGGCACATATCCGATTTATTTCCACATATGAATGAGGCCTGAAACTGATCTCGAAATATCCGAATGCATGCGTTTTTTTCCTGTTTACACTGTCATAGAACACATCGGATCTGTGTCACATATGAGCAAAAATATCGGAATTGGGTCACATTTCACTGACAGTGTAAACGAGACCTAAGTAAATGAGCATTTAACGACAACATAATGCTATATAAACACAGACACAAAAAACATGTTGGCTAGCTAACATACCTCCGACGAAGTGGTCGCTGCAGACATGGGCATTAACAGACTCTGCTCCTCCTGATCGCAGACGTAACTTACGTTAAAAATCCACTTTTTACGGCGTTGTTCTGTGAGCTTTTTACATTTCTCACCTTTATGAGTGACAATCTTCGGTACTCTATAAAAACCCTTTCCCTTTTCTCGATTAGAACGATTGGAGCAGCCGTAAACTACACAAAATATTGGCATTTTTTTCAGACGGCAGATCCTCAGCTATTTCACTTCCTGCCCTCCATCTGAATTTCGCGCTCTCGCGATGCAGCAGCGTGACGTCACGTGAAACCAACCTATTGACCTATTGGTAAGCCCTGCCCTCCTTAGTTACTGTTGCGTACTCGGACAAACAAACGAGTTGCTAACTGTCTTACAATGACAGCTGTCAGTGTGAAAACCTTGCCCCAAGATGTTTTTGAGCAATTTTGGACGCAGAAGGACCACCTCTCATCGAGGAGCATTCAAGTGGGACTTAAATATGCCATGGAAGGATATATAAAAGATTTTGAAATAAATATGGTAAGTAACAAGATTAATTTGGAAGCGAGGGTTTACAGATCACAATGCAAGTGGGAAATGCCTCATATTACGGTCGTCACAATCGCAGATGACAACATCCAGGATCAACACTGTTCATATTCCGCAGGGTAAGATTCAGTTAATTTACATTTAACCAGTTTAATATGGAGAGGCACTGAAATTTAGACCTTCGTTTATGTGTTTTGACCTACATTGTACATGACATGAAAACAGTTAGCTATTTAGGTTTGTACGTTAGCATGGACTCACTAACATTAACTTAACGAGAGTATGACAGCCAGAAAATGAATGTTTTTGTCTTCATTGGGATTGGGTTGAATCCTTAGGGAACCAGGTTACTGCGCCCACATCAGTGGATTAATACACCATGTGAACCTGCTGCATACCACAGATGAACAATCATGCACTAGTCTGTAAAAATAAATTCCATTGCCCATCCTCTCAGGATACCTGGAATCAGTGTTACAAGTACCCCAGGCACATCGTTTTACCATTTTTGTACCATAAACACCATCAAACCGATGAGAGCTTCGGATCTTCCAATGTTTCTCTACGATGCTGAAATCTAAAGATCCCCGTGCAGCTGATACTCAACTGACATTGGCTCATCTGCGTTCGAGGGGAGGGGCTTACCGATAGGTCAATTAAAAGACAATTAATACTCTGTAAATCATATTGCTGTACATGACGCTATCGAATCAGAGGACAGAATAAGTGGATTATACTGAATAATGACTATATTGTACATTGCATATTATCTCCTGTAATGCTTTGTAGTTGACATTTAAATTACAACCAAATTTATTGTTTCCAAGTTGAATAATATTGCATCAATAGTACCCCCTAAAGAGATACAAAAAAAAGAGTAGTAATGTATTGCACCTCATTATCTCTCTACAGTGGCTACCTGTCACAGAGCCAGCCACACCATCACAACACCAATCATCACCAGGGCTGCGTTCAGCCCCGACAAAACGTTGCACAACGTTTTTTAAACAGAAACGGTGATGCGTTGAACACGCTGTTCTGATGACGCAAGAGTTGCAACTATGGCAGCTGAGAAGGCCATTCTTTGTGTTCTTTGTGAAGAATTTTCGGAGCCTGATGAAGTCGGTATACATACAACCGGCACATCCGGGAACTTAACTGTCAATTTCGTAACCGCCCCTTTTTAGGGGAAAACAAGACAGACTTCCCATAGACTTCAATACAAAATAGCGGCACAAAACAACATCCGTACACAGCCGGCAGACGTGTATAACTTCAGAAATTACTTAGATGAAATATATCGAGTAATTATATGTCCACCCTGCCTTCCATAGAGCGTGAACGATACATTTATAAACTTAATTTGGGCAACTTAAAAACATGTCCCTTTCATTCTACCCGCGTCAAATTGGTCTAACAACCCCACCCATTGGCCAGAAGTGTATTACCCGGACATTTACTCGTACCTCATCGAGTCACCAGGTAGCCAGTGAATGATTTTACTTCGGTTTTAAGAAGTAAACATCTTTAAATGTATAATATTATGTCTTTATATTTAGAGTAGCTACTGAGTGCACTTTTCTGTCCAGCCATACAACTAGCCTGCTTTAGCTTTCGATAGCATCATCCCCGTAATTCATGATATTTCCATAACAGCAAGATATTGATGATGATGGCAGGCAGAGATGGGCATAAATACATGGAAATGTATTTAAAATAAAATAAAAATACAAAATACTGTGTGGAAAAAATTAATTAAATACAAATACATAATAGGGGTAGCCTACTGTGTGAAAAAAAATGTTTAAATACAAATTACATGTTTGTAAGGGTTAGTACACGTCCTCAATCCGATACTGTGTATGGCGCTCGCCGGATTGTTTTCCCCTAAAAGTGGGTGTGAACCTTTTCAGAGACGTTCTATGACGCTACGCCGGTTGTATGTATAAATATGTGTTTAATACTACAAAATATGCCCGATGTTACAGTTACTGCACTTGCCGCCCAGAACAAAAGAGAACATCCCAATCGAGTGAAGGGATTGCTGAAACTGAAGCACACATCTTACATAATTCAGACTAAAACACATCTATTTAGCATCACATACTGACTTTATTTGTAGTTCATACTGTTTTAATACCCTGTATTTTCTTTCTCATTTTTAGGAAAAGCACTTTAACCCATTAAACCCATTTTAACCCATTTAAACCCATTGTTTATTTCTATACCAAATGTCATACACTTGCAATGAAGCTAAAAATATAAACAACTACATCATTAAGTTGATATCCTATATTTTTACAATAAAACTTACGACAAACATGTCTTCTAATATCCTCAGTTGTTGTGTATACCGAGCTGCATCAAACACATTTGTAAATTACTTTCCTTGAACCCATTGTGCGAGTTCACTTTAATACCGCGTGCTTTATATACATGTTGCTGCTGATTGGACTGCAGTTCTGACACACCCACCAAACAAGAGAAAACGCATCTCAAACCCCGTTGCACACCGGTGCACGCCGTTTCCAGGAAACATGACGTTCAACCCGGAAACCGTAGCAAAACGTTGCGCGCCGTTTTGAACTTGAACGTGCCCCAGATCACCATGATCCACCCACTCGTTCCCAATCACCCGAATACTGATTCACTGCACCTGCACTCCTTCATCAGCACACCCTATAACTACCTATAACTGCATCACCTTCACCTCATTGCCTGGTCTTGTCATTTACCCTACGACACACAGACTACCTTGCAATGCTTACCTGATAGACTCACCAGAGATTGTCTCTCCTGTCATTCTACACCTCTCTTCCACCACCTGTCAAGAACCAAACATCCATCAAACATCGAGCTAAGTCACCATCTGAATATTCCTGTTGCCATAGACTCACCATTGCCTGGTTTCCGCTCCCGTTCCACCCTCTGTTATAATAAACATCCTGTTATCCACTTACCTGTCTGTTCCCTTCTGTTATGTGACACTACCGGTTGCTGTTTGCATCAAGTTCAAGTCTATCATATTACAAACTAGACTTGATTTATTATGATTCTTTATTCCTTAAAGGAATCCACCTTTTTTGTTGTTGAAGTAACCAGATATGCTTCTATTTCTGAGTATCTGAATAGGCTAGTCCACTGGTTGCGTAATTTACTTAAAATCTACTTTACTCTTTCCCTGCCATTGACTGAATTTTCCAGCTTTCCATGTTTTCAGTGTTATACGATAGGGGGTTAGATATTATGTATCTTCTAGTACAAAATTTCCAGATCAAAACACCTGTGAAGAAGCAGAAAAAAGTCATAGAAGATTGCTTGCACAAATGTAAAATAATTTGATCATCAAACATTAGACATCATATATAAATCAAAACTGCCTAACATCACTGAATGAACTGTCGATGGAGGAAGGGTTAAAGGCCCACTGAAGTGCCTTGGAACGCACAGCTTTGTTTGATGCGTTGACGTAATTTCCAATGAAACCGAAGCTGAGGACGGACATATTGAATGGCCCCTCCCCCTTTTCAAATAGCCAATAGTGTTTAGTTTACCTCACAGACTGCAAGTCATACAGACAGCACCATGGAAGCGAATCCGAGCGCTGATGATACGCTGGATTCAATAGTAGAGGTGTGAATATATTCTATCTATTTCATTCTTAACCAACGTACAGTTGGAAAACTGAATAAAACTCGAGCGTTTGATCAGCCGAACACACATCTCTGACCCATATTGCTCCGTGACACGTCAATGGTTGCTTTGGCCAGGTGGTGTTTATAGCATTGGGTGTAAATCTTTAGATTCTAGAGAGCGTTTGATAGGACAGAAAATGTGATGAGAAGCTGAAATCCTCTAGCCTGGCAAGCCAGACCAACATCAAGATGTTAGGTCTGGCAACTCACCATTGGCACGGCTCAATCTGAGGGGCGAGATAAACGGTTGTCTCTCAAAATCCCTCTGCACGCAATAGGATAGCGCTACAACCAATCAGAGCAACGAAGAAGGCTAGTTGGTATATTAAACTTTTGCCGTATCCAGTCGGCAAAACTCCGAACACATCTTCCTTTTTTAAAAATGACTTAAGTGCAGTTCTTTGCTCTTTTCTCAAAGAAAAGCTTAACTCCATGTCCTCCAGAGTCGCGGCCAAAGCCGATTCGAAAGACCGCTGTTCGCCAGCAGCAGCAGCCACCATTCTTTGTTTTCAAGTAGCAGGGAACCGTCACAACTCTGTCATCATTATGTTAAGCCCGCCCCACCTACTCTATACACGATGTGATTGGCCTGATCTGAGTTTGGTTTTTCCAGCTCAAAAGTCAACGGAGAGTTGCTAGACCACGCTGGCTGCAAAATAAATTTTGCCCATAATCTAGATTTCTAGGCTAGAAATCCTCAGTGATGTTATTAAAATCATTGATCTATTTTAGCGGAAGTGAGAGACTGTAAGATTTGAATGCTTATATCTCCTAAATGTGAATCGTGTCATTGTTTTGAAACACACCAGCTTATTCATAACCTTAAGGCTAACATACTCATACCAAAAGGTAAAAAACCTAAGTTTTGATAAAATATTGCTTTTTAAAATGAAACTTACCCACATTAAAGTGTTGATAAAGAAGGATGAATGAAGCTAGAATAAAATGTTTTTAAAATGTAAAGAGTTAAAGTAGCTACAGTTAAAGGTCTATTTCAAGTATAAAAATGCATCTATATAGTACATACTACATAGTAGTATACTTATAGTTTAAGATTTATATATTATTTTTGCACTTTAAGTATGATGCTATGTTCACTTAAAGAAAACACAAGTATACTGGCAGTATAAAAATATATTGAGAGTATACTTCAATGTGTACTTTAATAAACTAAAAAAAAAGTGCTATACTTATGTTCACTTTTAGTATAGTTGCAGTACAAACACTTAGTTGAAAACGAATTGTGTACTCAAAGTTTACCACTGTTACACCTAAAGTATACTTAAAAGTATACATTTATACACTAAAAAGTGGGCCAAATTAGTCACTAGTATTGAAGCAGTACATGTATACTACTAGTACATTGATATTGGTATATTTACTAAATATACTTAAAATATACTTGAACATTACTTAAGTATAATTAATAAAAATGAACTTGAAGTATACTTATTATTGTAAAGATAGGTCTATATTTGGCACATGTATTATTGCCTTTCCTTCTTAAGTGCATTATTTTTGTTTGTAAGTGTTTCAGACTATCAATGACTGAAACCAGCCCATAATCATATTCTTTTAAATGTTCCAGTCAACTGTGTCCTAGTTTAGTTGTCATTCTTGGCCACTAGAGGGCGGACAGGGAATATGTATTGGGTTGGAGATTTCTTTATGCCAGAGAGTAAAAGACTGAGAAAGTGACATCTCTATATAATGTCATGCCTCTTTAATAAAGTTCGGAAAAGGGGATTCTTCCAACAAGTTGGAAACATGGGATAATTGTCCCAGTGGCAAAACCAGGAAAGGACAATTCAGTAGCTAAACCTATTGCCTTAGTGTCTAATCTGTGCAAGATTATGGAGAGAATGGTTTTATTATGTCAAGTCATGTGCTATGGATTCGGCACTATGTCTGATATATATATTCATATATATTCTATAAACTCTGGATCCCGAAGCCATCCTATCTGAAAGCGCCATCTAGGGGGGTTCTTTATGAATTGTGTAGTTTTGTATGATAAGGACACCGCTGCATGATCAGAGATGACTGTGCTGTGATACAATCTGTTATTTTGTTAAGCAGTTGTGCCGATATAAGAAAATAATCTTTACGTGAGTATGCCTGATGCATACCAGAGTCACATGAATATGATACTGCTGCTGGGTTAAGATCCCTCCAAACATCTGATAAATTAAGGTCTTTCATAAATTCCTGTATCAACTTCCTAGCTTTAGTATGTGTTTTATCAATCCCTGTGGAACGATCTTTGGTAGGATCTAGTACACAATTCAAATCCCCTGCGATAAGATAGTATCCAGGCAAACTAGCAGTTAGCAAAAGCAAATCATTAATAAAATTGCTGTTGTCATCATTTGGACCATATACATGAATTAAATTGATCTTTTCTGAAAAAATGGTACACTGTAGCATAATATATCTTCCTAATGGATCTTTAGTTACCTTCTGAACCTGTACTGGGACTGATTTATGAATTAAATATTAGAACCTCGTTTTGTAAGAACCATGGGGGGAACAGAATCCAATGGCAAACAATCCAGCTGTCGAAATCTGTTCCCCCACCCCCAATTTGAGAGATGTTGAGGTAGTGGCTTAAAAGATGCTTATTTTATTTTTGTGTGTGGATGGAGCTTAACTTGCATCAGTTTTAAGAATATATTTTTTTGCCTTTTATTATGATAGGACAGTATAGTATCAAGAAAGTTTGACGAACCGGGACTTGAACTTGGGTCGCAATAAGCTGAAAAACAATGAACATCAGTGCAGAGTGTACTGACCACTAGGCTAACGGGTTTAGTAATTTGTTGAAATGTGATACATATTATAACCTCATTGTATAAGAAACATAGGGGGAACAGAATCCGACGGCAAATAGTTCAGCTGTTGAAATCCGTTCCCCCACCCCAATGATGAGAGATGTTGATGTATCAGCTTAAAATATGCTTATTCTATTCTGTGTGTGGATGGAGCTTAAACAGCATCAATTTGATAAATATTACAACCTCAGTGTGTCAGAAATATGGGGGGAACAGAATCCGACGGCAAAAAACAGCTGTCGGAATCCGTTCCCCCACTCCCATTATGAGAGGTGTTGATGTAATGGCTTAAAAAATGCTGATTTTATTTTTGTGTGTGGATGGAGCTTAACTTGCATCAGTTTAAAGAATATATTTTTTTGCCTTTTATTATGATAGGACAGTATAGTATCAAGAAAGTTTGACGAACCGGGACATGGAACTGAAAAACAATGAATGTCAGTGTAGAGTGTACTGACCACTAGGCTATTGGGTTCAGTAACTAGCTGCAATGTGATAAATATTATAACCTCATTGTGTAAGAAACATAAGGGGAACAGAATCCGACGGCAAATAGTTCAGCTATCGAAATCCGTTCCCCCACCCCCAATATGAGAGATGTTGAGGTAGTGGCTTTTAAAATGCTTATTCTATTCTTTGTGCCGATGGAGCTTAACCAGCACCAATTTAAAGAATAATTTTTTGCTGTCTTTGCTTTTTAATATGATAGGACAGTATGAGATCCAGAAAAGACCACTAGCCTGGACTTGAACTCGAGTCGCCAAAACAAAAAAAATCACTAAATGTCAGTGTACTGACCACTAGGATATCAATAACACTTAATCTGCATCAATTTGTTAAATATTAGAACCTTGTTTTGTAAGGACCATAGGGGGAACAGAATCCGACGGCAAACAAACCAGCTGTCGAAATCCGTTCCCCCACCCCCAATATGAGAGATGTTGAGGTAGTGGCTTAAAAGATGCTTACTCTATTCTTTGTGTGGATAGAGCTTAACTGGCACCAATGTAAAGAATAATTTTTTGCTGTCTTTGCTTTTTAATATGATAGGACAGTATGGGATCCAGAAAAGACCACAAGCCTGGACTTGAACTCAAGTCGCCAAAAAAAATAAAATAATTGATTGTCAGTGTACTGACCACTAGGCTATCAATAACACTTAACCTGGATCAATTTGTTAAATATTAGAACCTCGTTTTTTAAGAACCACGGCGGGAACAGAATCCGACGCAAACAAACCAGCTGTCGAAATCCGTTCCCCCACCCCCCATGATGAGAGATGTTGAAATAGTGACTTAAAAGATTCTAATTCTATTCTGTGTGTGGATGGAGCTAAACCAGCAGCAAATTGAAAAATAATGTTTTGCTGTCTTTGCTTTTTAATATGATAGGACAGTATGGGATCCAGAAAAGACCACGAGCCTGGACTTGAACTCGGTTCTCCAAAAAACTAAAAAAACTAAATATCAGTGTACTGACCACTAGGCTATCAACAGCACTTCAACTCTCTCTGTTTGTTAAATATTAGAACCTCGTTTTGTAAGAACCATAGGGGGAACAGAATCCGACGGCAAACAAACCAGCTGTCGAAATCCGTTCCCCCACCCCCAATATGAGAGATGTTGAGGTAGTGGCTTAAAAGATGCTTATTCTATTCTTTGTGTGGATAGAGCTTAACTGGCACCAATGTAAAGAATAATTTTTTTGCTGTCTTTGCTTTTTAATATGATAGGACAGTATGGGATCCAGAAAAGACCACTAGCCTGGACTTGAACTCGAGTCGCCAAAAAAAACTAAATAATTGATTGTCAGTGTACTGACCACTAGGCTATCAATAACACTTCAACTCTCTCTGTTTGTTAAATATTAGAACCGCGTTTGTAAGAACCATGGGGGGAACAGAATCCGACGGCCAACAATCCAGCTGTCAAAATCCGTTCCCCCACCCCCAATATGAGAGATGTTGAGGTAGTGGCTTAAAAAAATGCTTATTCTATTCTTTGTGCCAATGGAGCTTAACCGGCACCAATTTAAAGAATACTTTTGCCTGCCTTTGCTTTTCAATATGATAGGACAGTATGGGATTCAGAAAAGACCACAAGCCTGGACTTGAACTCGGTTCCCAAAAAAACTAAAAGCACTAAATGCCAGTGTACTGCCCACTAGACAACCAACAGCACTTCAAGACCATCAGTTTGTTAAATATTAGAACCTCGTTTTTGTAAGAACCATGGGGGGAACAGAATCCGACGGCAAACAAACCAGCTGTCGAAATCCGTTCCCCCACCCCCAATATGAGAGATGTTGACATAGTGGCTTAAAACATGCTTATTCTATTCTTTGTGTGGATAGAACTTAACCGGCACCAATTTAAAAAATATTTTTTTCCTGTCTTTGCTTTTTAATATGATAGGACAGTATGGGATTCAGAAAAGTCCACGAGCCTGGGCTTGAACTCTGTTCGCCGAAAAACCAAAAGCACTAAAAATTAGTGTGCTAACCACTAGACTATCAATAGCACTTAAAATTCATCAGTTTGATGAATATTAGAACCTCGTTTTGTAAGAGCCATGGGGGGAACAGAATCCGATGGCAAACAATCCAGCTGTCGAAATCCGTTCCCCCACCCCCAATTTGAGAGATGTTGAGATAGTGGCTTAAAAAATGCTTATTCTATTCTTTGTGCCGATGGAGCTTAACCGGCACCAATTTAAAGAATATTTTTTTCCTGTCTTTGCTTTTTAATATGATAGGACAGTATGGGATCCAGAAAAGACCACGAGCCTGGACTTGAACTCAAGATGCCAAAAAAACAAAATCACTAAATGCCAGTGCACTGACCACTAGGCTATCAGTAACACTTGAACTCACTCAGTTTGTTAAATATTAGAACCTCGTTTTGTAAGAACCTTGGGGGGAACTCGAGTCGCCAAAAAAAAACTAAATCACTAACTGTCAGTGTAATGACCACTAGGCTATCAATTACAAATTATCTGAATCAATTTGTTAAATATTAGAACCTCGTTTTGTAAGAACCATGGGGGGAACAGAATCCAACGGCAAACAATCCAGCTGTCGAAATCTGTTCCCCCACCCCCAATTTGAGAGATGTTGAGGTAGTGGCTTAAAAGATACTTATTTTATTTTTGTGTGTGGATGGAGCTTAACTTGCATCAGTTTAAAGAATATATTTTTTTTGCCTTTTATTATGATAGGACAGTATAGTATCAAGAAAGTTTGACGAACCGGGACATGAACTGAAAAACAATGAATATCAGTGTAGAGTGTACTGACCACTAGGCTATTGGGTTCAGTAACTAGCTGCAATGTGATAAATATTATAACCTCATTGTGTAAGAAACATAAGGGGAACAGAATCCGACGGCAAATAGTTCAGCTATCGAAATCCGTTCCCCCACCCCCAATATGAGAGATGTTGAGGTAGTGGCTTTTAAAATGCTTATTCTATTCTTTGTGCTGATGGAGCTTAACCAGCACCAATTTAAATAATAATTTTTTGCTGTCTTTGCTTTTTAATATGATAGGACAGTATGGGATCCAGAAAAGACCACAAGCCTGGACTTGAACTCGAGTCGCCAAAAAAAATAAAATAATTGACTGTCAGTGTACTGACCACTAGGCTATCAATAACACTTAACCTGGATCAATTTGTTAAATATTAGAACCTCGTTTTTTAAGAACCACGGGGGGAACAGAATCCGACGCAAACAAACCAGCTGTCGAAATCCGTTCCCCCACCCCCCATGATGAGAGATGTTGAAATAGTTACTTAAAAGATTCTAATTCTATTCTGTGTGTGGATGGAGCTAAACCAGCAACATACTGAAATATAATTTTTTCCTGTCTTTGCTTTTTAATATGATAGGACAGTATGGGATCCAGAAAAGACCACTAGCCTGGACTTGAACTCAAGTCGCCAAAAAAAACAAAATCACTAAATGTCAGTGTACTAACCACTAGGCTATCAATAACACTCAATCGAGAACAATTTGTTAAATATTAGAACCTCGTTTTGTAAGAACCACGGGGGGAACAGAATCCGACGGCAAACAAACCAGCTGTCGAAATCCGTTCCCCCACCCCCATTTTGAGAGATGTTGAGGTAGTGGCTTAAAAAATGCTTATTCTATTCTTTGTGTGGATAGAGCTTAACTGGCACCAATTTAAAGAATAATTTTTTCCTGTCTTTGCTTTTTAATATGATAGGACAGTATGGGATTCAGAAAAGACTACGAGCCTGGACTTGAACTCGAGTTGCCAAAAAAACAAATTCACTAAATGCCAGTGTACTGACCACTAGGCTATCAGCAAAACTTAAATTCACTCAGTTTATTAAATATTAGAACCTCGTTTTGTAAGAACCATGGGGGGAACAGAATCCGATGGCAAACAAACCAGCTGTCGAAATCCGTTCCCCCACCCCCAATATGAGAGATGTTGAGGTAGTGACTCAAAAGATTCTTATTCTATTCTGTGTGTGGATGGAGCTAAACCAGCAGCAAATTGAAAAATAATGTTTTGCTGTCTTTGCTTTTTAATATGATAGGACAGTATGGGATCCAGAAAAGTACACGAGCCTGGACTTGAACTCGGTTCTCCAAAAAACTAAAAAAACTAAATATCAGTGTACTGACCACTAGGCTATCAACAGCACTTCAACTCTCTCTGTTTGTTAAATATTAGAACCGCGTTTTGTAAGAACCATAGGGGGAACAGAATCCGACGGCAAACAAACCAGCTGTCAAAATCCGTTCCCCCACCCCCAATATGAGAGATGTTGAGGTAGTGGCTTAAAAAAATGCTTATTCTATTCTTTGTGCCAATGGAGCTTAACCGGCCCCAATTCAAAGAATACTTTTGCCTATCTTTGCTTTTCAATATGATAGGACAGTATGGGATTCAGAAAAGACCACAAGCCTGGGCTTGAACTTGGTTCCCAAAAAAACTAAAAGCACTAAATGCCAGTGTACTGACCACTAGACAATCAACAGCACTTCAAAGCCGTCAGTTTGTTAAATATTAGAACCTCGTTTTTGTAAGAACCATGGGGGGAACAGAATCCGACGGCAAACAAACCAGCTGTCGAAATCCGTTCCCCCACCCCCAATATGAGAGATGTTGAGGTAGTGGCTTAAAAGATGCTTATTCTATTCTTTGTGTGGATAGAGCTTAACTGGCACCAATGTAAAGAATAATTTTTTGCTGTCTTTGCTTTTTAATATGATAGGACAGTATGGGATCCAGAAAAGACCACTAGCCTTTACTTGAACTCGAGTCGCCAAAAAAAACAAAATAATTGATTGTCAGTGTACTGACCACTAGGCTATCAATAACACTTAACCTGGATCAATTTGTTAAATATTAGAACCTCGTTTTGTAAGAACCACGGGGGGAACAGAATCCGACGCACACAAACCAGCTGTCGAAACCCGTTCCCCCACCCCCCATGATGAGAGATGTTGAAATAGTGACTTAAAAGATTCTAATTCTATTCTGTGTGTGGATGGAGCTAAACCAGCAGCATATTGAAATATAATTTTTTGCTGTCTTTGCTTTTTAATATGATAGGACAGTATGGGATCCAGAAAAGACCACTAGCCTGGACTTGAACTCAAGTCGCCAAAAAAACAAAATAACTAAGTGTCAGTGTACTGACCACAAGGCTATCAATACCACTTAACCTAGAACAATTTGTTAAATATTAGAACCTCGTTTTGTAAGAACCATGGGGGGAACAGAATCCGATGGCAAACAAACCAGCTGTCGAAATCCGTTCCCCCACCCCCAATTTGAGAGATGTTGAGGTAGTGGCTTAAAAGATACTTATTCTATTATTTGTGTGGATAGAGCTTAACTGGCACCAAATTAAAGAATATTTTTTTCCTGTCTTTCCTTTTTAATATGATAGGACAGTATGGGATCCAGAAAAGACCACTAGCCTGGACTTGAACTCAAGATGCAAAAAAAACAAAATCACTAACTGTCAGTGTAATGACCACTAGGCTATCAATTACAAATTATCTGAATCAATTTGTTAAATATTAGAACCTCGTTTTGTAAGAACCATGGGGGGAACAGAATCCAACGGCAAACAATCCAGCTGTCGAAATCTGTTCCCCCACCCCCAATTTGAGAGATGTTGAGGTAGTGGCTTAAAAGATGCTTATTTTATTTTTGTGTGTGGATGGAGCTTAACTTGCATCAGTTTAAAGAATATATTTTTTTGCCTTTTATTATGATAGGACAGTATAGTATCAAGAAAGTTTGACGAACCGGGACTTGAACTCGGGTCGCAATAAGCTGAAAAACAATGAACATCAGTGAAGAGTGTACTGACCACTAGGCTAATGGGTTTAGTAATTTGCTGAAATGTGATACATATTATAACCTCATTGTGTAAGAAACATAGGGGGAACAGAATCCGACGGCAAATAGTTCAGCTGTTGAAATCCGTTCCCCCACCCCAATGATGAGAGATGTTGATGTATCAGCTTAAAATATGCTTATTCTATTCTGTGTGTGGATGGAGCTTAAACAGCATCAATTTGATAAATATTACAACCTCAGTGTGTCAGAAATATGGGGGGACCAGAATCCGATGGCAAAAAAACAGCTGTCGGAATCCGTTCCCCCACTCCCATTATGAGAGGTGTTGATGTAATGGCTTAAAAAATGCTGATTTTATTTTTGTGTGTGGATGGAGCTTAACTTGCATCAGTTTAAAGAATATATTTTTTTGCCTTTTATTATGATAGGACAGTATAGTATCAAGAAAGTTTGACGAACCGGGACATGGAACTGAAAAACAATGAATGTCAGTGTAGAGTGTACTGACCACTAGGCTATTGGGTTCAGTAACTAGCTGCAATGTGATTAATATTATAACCTCATTGTGTAAGAAACATAAGGGGAACAGAATCCGACGGCAAATAGTTCAGCTATCGAAATCCGTTCCCCCACCCCCAATATGAGAGATGTTGAGGTAGTGGCTTTTAAAATGCTTATTCTATTCTTTGTGCCGATGGAGCTTAACCAGCACCAATTTAAAGAATAATTTTTTGCTGTCTTTGCTTTTTAATATGATAGGACAGTATGAGATCCAGAAAAGACCACTAGCCTGGACTTGAACTCGAGTCGCCAAAACAAAAAAAAATCACTAAATGTCAGTGTACTGACCACTAGGATATCAATAACACTTTATCTGTATCAATTTGTTAAATATTAGAACCTTGTTTTGTAAGAACCATAGGGGGAACAGAATCCGACGGCAAACAAACCAGCTGTCGAAATCCGTTCCCCCACCCCCAATTTGAGAGATGTTGAGGTAGTGGCTTAAAAGATGCTTACTCTATTCTTTGTGTGGATAGAGCTTATCTGGCACCAATGTAAAGAATAATTTTTTGCTGTCTTTGCTTTTTAATATGATAGGACAGTATGGGATCCAGAAAAGACCACAAGCCTGGACTTGAACTCGAGTCGCCAAAAAAAACAAAATAATTGACTGTCAGTGTACTGACCACTAGGCTATCAATAACACTTAACCTGGATCAATTTGTTAAATATTAGAACCTCGTTTTGTAAGAACCACGGGGGGAACAGAATCCGACGCACACAAACCAGCTGTCGAAATCCGTTCCCCCACCCCCCATGATGAGAGATGTTGAAATAGTGACTTAAAAGATTCTAATTCTATTCTGTGTGTGGATGGAGCTAAACCAGCAGCAAATTGAAAAATAATGTTTTGCTGTCTTTGCTTTTTAAAGTCATTACTCCCCTTGCATTAGAAGTGTGACAGGCAGCAAAACCTTGCCCTTGCCATATCCGACAAATCCTAAATGTCTCACTTTTTACCATGTGAGTTTCCTGAAGAAAAACTACTTGCGCCTGTAATTGTTTGATCCTGTCCATTACCTGCTTTATTTTTATTTTTTTAAATTACCCAGTCCTCTACAATTCCAGGTTAAAAAATTCACAGCTGTCTCCCCCATAATCTTTACATTTCCTATTAGGAGGCACATTCTCTTTTATAGACACACATACCTTAAATACTGAGAAGCTTGTTACATATTCAACAACATCCCCATTTCCCCCAGTAGTGTCCATGCTACTGCATTTAAACCCCGCCCCTTACACTCCTTATATGGCATTGATTGGCCCACACAACCATGAGGAACTATCAGGTGCTTAAAGGATTAGTTCACCTCAAAATGAAAATTTCCTGATAATTTACTCACCCCAATGCCATCCAAGATGTTCATGTATTTCTTTCTTCAGTGGAAAATAAATTAAGTATTTTGAGGAAAACATTTCAGGATTTTTCTCCACACAATGGACTTCAATGGCAGCCATAATGTTGAAGTTCAAATCAATGGCGTTTCAAAGGGCTCTGAAGTGCTTCAGCAGCTTTCTTTGCTGCTGCTTCTCTGTGTTTGTCCATGGACTTTTAGTTCCTGTTTTCTGTCCCATGTGACATTTTGTAGTCAGTTTGAAGTTTTTTCCCCTTGTCTTCACCAGGTGTGTCTTGTTAACTCGTTGTATTGCTAAGCATGTTTTGTTGGCTTTGTCAGTCGTTGTTTATGCAGATACATGGGGCCTATACCATGAAGCTGTTTATGTGACTAGCCCGGTGTGTTACATAAGCTGAGTTTGTGCCAACCCTGGGTTTTAGCCATGAAACTGGTTTCATCGCCATAGTAACTAACACTCCACGCCTAACCTGCAGGTTATGTTCCAGGTAAGAGATCTCAAGCCCATAATTTGGACCAATCAGATGTTAGCAAAGTGTCACATGTTTAATGCAATAAAGTCACTCCCCTTGTTTCAGCTTGATGGTGTTTTTAGCCCCCAATGGCTCCTTCCAGGCAGCTAACCCTAACCTCAACCCTAACCCTAACCCTAACCTCAACCTTAAACCTACCCATCCCCTTGCTGCCTGAAAGGCACTGTTGGGGGCTAAAAACACCAAACACCCCTTGTTTCAACTCCAAATTAAATGTCACTACGTACCAAATGATTTTTAAAGAAAAAATTGTCTGTCTTTTAGCAATGCTCATTTATAATGATAATATTATATTATATTTTTTATGTAATTATTATACTCTTAATCCATTACACATGTACAGTTTAAGTTGATCAATTATTATTAAGCATGCAGTTTAAATGAATATAAATATATAAGGGTAATGAGCTTTAGAATCAATTGATAAAGCTATAGAAATGACTACATGTGAGCTTAAATGTTCAGTCCTCTCTATACCTATATACTGTATAAACTAACTTCACAAATTTTACTGATAAAGCACTGATAAAGCAAAACAATTTTTTTTTATTTTAGTTGTCCTCTTTCATAGGCATCTCTTTTCTTGCTGTGTAAATTTGTTTAAATTCTTAATATTTTTCAGTCTGGTAATATTCTGCAGAAGAGAGAAGTGAATCTCAGTTTCACTGTTCCACAGCATGTGATTGCTTGTTCACTATTCTAAGGAAATACAAACTAAAAGTTCATGAAAACGAAAACAAACAGGCAGACCATGACAATATACCATGTTATACAGTGGGTACGGAAAGTATTCAGACCCCCTTCAATTTTTCACTCTTTGTTATATTGCAGCCATTTGCTAAAATCGTTTAAGTTCATTTTTTTTTCCTCATTATTGTACACACAGCACCCCATATTGACAGAAAAACACAGAATTGTTGACATTTTTGCACATTTATTAAAAAAGAAAAACTGAAATATCACATGGTCCTAAGTATTCAGACCCTTTGCTGTGACACTCATATATTTAACTCAGGTGCTGTCCATTTCTTCTGATCATCCTTGAGATGGTTCTACACCTTCATTTGAGTCCAGCTGTGTTTGATTATACTGATTGGACTTGATTAGGAAAGCCACACACCTGTCTATATAAGACCTTACAGCTCACAGTGCATGTCAGAGCAAATGAGAATCATGAGGTCAAAGGAACTGCCTGAAGAGTTCAGAGACAGAATTGTGGCAAGGCACAGATCTGACCAAGGTTACAAAAACATTTCTGCTGCACTTAAGGTTCCTAAGAGCACAGTGGCCTCCATAATCCTTAAATGGAAGACGTTTGAGACGACCAGAACCCTTCCTAGAGCTGGCCGTCCGTCCAGACTGAGCTATCGGGGGAGAAGAGCCTTGGTGAGAGAGGTAAAGAAGAACCCAAAGATCACTGTGGCTGAGCTCCAGAGATGCATTCGGGAGATGGGAGAAAGTTGTAGTAAGTCAACCATCACTGCAGCCATCCACCAGTCGGGGCTTTATGGCAGAGTGGCCCGACGGAAGCCTCTCCTCAGTGCAAGACACATGAAAGCCCGCATGGAGTTTGCTAAAAAACACCTGAAGGACTCCAAGATGGTGATAAATAAGATTCTCTGGTCTAATGAGACCAAGAAAGAACTTTCTGGCCTTAATTCTAAGCGGTATGTGTGGAGAAAACCAGGCACTGCCCATCACCTGTCCAATACAGTCTCAGCAGTGAAGCATGGTGGTGGCAGCATCATGCTGTGGGGGTGTGTTTCAGCTGCAGGGACAGGACGACTGGTTGCAATCAAGGGAAAGATGAATGCGGCCAAGTACAGGGATATCCTGGATGAAAACCTTCTCCAGAGTGCTCTGGACCTCAGACTTCACCTTCCAACAAGACAATGACCCTAAGCACACAGCTAAAATAACGAAGGAGTGGCTTCACAACAACTCCGTGACTGTTCTTGAATGGCCCAGCCAGAGCCCTGACTTAAACCCAATTGAGCATCTCTGGAGAGACCTGAAAATGGCTGTCCACCAACGTTTACCATCCAACCTGACAGAACTGGAGAGGATCTGCAAGGAGGAATGGCAGAGGATACCCAAATCCAGGTGTGAAAAACTTGTTGCATCTTTCCCAAAAAGACTCATGGCCGTATTAGATCAAAAGGGTGATTCTACTAAATACTGAGTAAAGGGTCTGAATACTTGGGACCATGTGATATTTCAGTTTTTCTTTTTTAATAAATGTGCAAAAATGTCAACAATTCTGTGTTTTTCTGTCAATATGGGGTGCTGTGTGTACAATAATGAGGAAAAAAAATGAACTTAAATGATTTTAGCAAATGGCTGCAATATAACAAAGAGTGAAAAATTGAAGGGGGTCTGAATACTTTCCGTACCCACTGTATATTATATATATAGACTGTGAATCACTCTACATGATGATGACACCATCAGTAAATAAGGGACATCCTTATTTACTAAAACTCTCGGCAACATGTCATCCTCAGGATTTTCATTGTTTTTATTGCTTGTTTGTTTTTTGCCATAGCAAATATACCTTACAGACACAGTTACAACAGCCAGAAAAAAGCTAATGTTAAAAAGTCAAGGGTCAAGAGCCAAACTAAAGCAAACACTGATCACTAATGGTCACTATAATTCAAACCAAACGGTCTATCATTGTCCCAACACTGTTTTGTATGTCTTTGAATTTACAACTTGAAATTTTGTGTAAAACATGCCTGAGATATTTAAGACAGTCAGTTTCCACACTCTGTAAAAATATTGCCTCGGTTTAACTCAAAATTATTTAAGGCAACTATTTGCATCAGAATTATGAGTATTTTGAACTCATCTAATTTGTGTTTGACCAATTAACCTTCCTCGTAAACTCAACTCAAAAACTTTGTGTAGCAGAAACACAACTCAATTGAGTAAAAATAACTCTTGTGAATACACATTAGTGCAACACAGTAAAAACAGCGTATATTGTCACATATTTTTCAGTTTATGAAAAGCAGTATTTTCTTATGTATTATTCAATACATTGTAATATATAAGGCAATATATTACTCCATATATTTTTCAATGTGTTTTAACCATTTAATATACTGATGGAAATATGGAAGTGGAAATACATTTTCTTTCCGTAAGGTGATCGCCTTATCTCCTGGTATTCCTCTCCGTGATCTTCGTCTCGTCTGCTTGTGTGTGTGTGTGTCTGTGTGTGTGCGCATGTATCATCTCCTGCCTGCCAAGAAACCAGTTATCATTCAGCCTTTCAATCTTCTATTCTACTATCAAAGTCACTCCTGCATTGCTTTAATCCTGCTGCCTTCATAAATAAACTTACCATTGTGTTCTCCAGTTCTGCTATATTCATTTTTATATTCACAAATATTCATATTTCCATCAATGTTGTGATCAATGTCCGTGAGTTGTTACACTCAATAACAAGTCTCTTTTTTACATTAATTGTGCAATCATTATACACACACGCACACACGCACGCACGCACACACACACACACACACACACACACGCACGCACACACACACACACACACACGCACACACACACACACACACACACAAATCCTCAACTGTGCAGGTAGTATTTATTTTAATACAAATCTTATCAAAATCACAATAATGACATTGATGTTATCTAGACAACATTAGACATATACACCTAAAGCTAAACATTTGTGCACCATAACAGCCATTTTAAGGCAAAATACTGGCTTTCAAAGGCACTCTGAAGTGCGTGCTTCTGTCTATGAATTCATATTTTGATAAAACAATATTTGTACTTATGTCACTGCACTTTTCGGTACATAAAAATTGGCCGGTTATAATTCTTTTCCACACCATTTGATCCTCATTGGCTGATTTACTGACAATCAACATAATATTAAATGTAATTAAATGTAATATTAAATAAAATTCTGTATTTGTGAATAAAGCACAATCTATAATGAGCCTAATTTACCTAGGGAAAGGACTGTCTGTGTGAACAACAAATGACAATGAATTTAAACTGAACGACTCATAGATGGCCATTCATCTGGCCTCCAGATTGCCGATAGTTAGCGAATAAGATGCAGGTTTTGCATTGAAATACCACACGCAAAAGGGGTTTCAATTTGTCCTCTTCAGCTGAGGTCACATGAGACACTTCAAATCCATGTATTTACACACAGTGTTCCACATCATGAAAGAAAATGTGCTGAAAATGTGAGCATGCAGATATACACAAAAGGTGACCGACGACATTTTGCAGGGGGTTTTGTGCTGTCAAGTTGATGTTGGACCAATATTTCATACACTAAAAGGTGTGTAGACAGCAACAATGTTACATAGATGATTCCAATTGTGCACTGGCATACATGAACATCATTTAGATAGTATATCATTTGTCATCAAATGCTGTATGTATCTAAAGCATTGTGGCTTAAAGTACCTCAGTCAATCTTACTAGTACCACATACATCCATAATCATCTTTTTTTTCAAACATTGGTTCTATGATGATCGTTTCAGAACGTTTAATTCACTTATTTAAATTTCAGATTAGAGTAAAGGCTGAGTGGAAGAAATGACTTTAACAAAAGACCATTTTTAGCAAATAAAATGGCAAAATCAGCTAAATGTCATCTGCATTTGACCTTATTTGGAAAAAATGTTTTTTTTTTAGTTTTTTTTTTTTTTATCATAATATGATAATATTATGGTAAATGTTTTTCTATCATACACTGTCTAAATGTCCATATCAGATAAAAAATGCATAAACAAAAGATAAACAAACAATACACTGACACAAAATTGATTAGTGCAAAATATCAAATTTACAAAAAAAAAAAAAAAACCATTAGGAAACAAGTAAAAAAATACTGTGCTTGAGTCAGGGGCAGGGTCTCTGAGAAGCAAAGACCTTAGTCTAGTCTACTCCTCTAAACCTGCGAATCTTGACAGAAACCACAAAATTGGTCTCAAATCAATGCATAAAAAACAAACCTTTTGACTCAGAAAACCTTTGAAACAGAGTTATCAAAACGTACGCTAGCACGTAGGTTAGCGCGAGTGTGTCTCCAGGTCACACACACACTCACTGAGGATTTGGTTTGACATGTTAGACCAAACATGGAATGTAATCGTCATCCTCCATGTGTTTCTTTGGAAAAAGATGCTGGTCAGGAGACTTGAGAGAGTTTATGTCAAGGACACAGATTCAGTCTTTGACCAGTTCCATCCCAGTCTACAGAGTGGCAGTGTCAAGCTAGTTCCCCGGCATTTGCTGAATCTGAGCTTTGTGTCATTGGTCACTGTGAATCCAATCACCTCCTGAGTTGGTGTGATCAATATCAGCGGCATGCTAACTATACCATGAGCTTAGACCTCACAGAAAAGGGCTTTAACTGGTCAGATCCCAGTTGACTGATATCAGTCTCATAAGGCTGCAGTAGGGCTGCTGAATATCTGAACGTTTTGGAGTCCAACACCATGTCCTAACCAGTTGTGATGTGATAAAAGCAAACAAGATTTGAAGATAAGAACAAGATTTCCCTACCACAGCAAATGGAGAAGCATTTCCATGTGTTTACTAGGGTGTTACGTGGTTATCAAGCCTCAATCGCTAGATATGTCTCAGGCCTCTCCTTCAATGCAAGTCTAAGTAACTCTTCAAAGTTGTGTCTCATTGAAAAGTAACAGCAACAAGCCTTACAACCGAAGTGTAATATACAGGGCTAGGGGGGTGTTCAAATTCCCAACCCTAAGTATGAGAAACAGTAAGCGAACACTGCTAAATATGCCAGTGAGCAGCCATTTATTAGTTTTGTTGCTGCGCACAGACAAATGACTTTATCACTGGAAACTTATCACATCCTTTCTGGTTACGACACAGTGCAAGACAGAAAGTTGATTATGACTTCTTATAACCTACACTGAACAGAAATGACAATTTGGAATGCAAATATTTGCATATTTAAACGCTGAATGTGGAGTGTGTGTGGTGTCTGTGCAAAGTGATGGGGTAGGAGCAATAGCTCAGCAGTCTGGGCATCATCAACCCTGCCAGGGCACTTTCTTCATTTCGTCTCTTTCCTCTGAGGACTGAGTCTCCGAGGGCGGCACTGGAGTGGAGCAGGACGAGGGCTGCAGTAGCGGGACGGGTGCGGAGCCCGTGAGGTTCAGGCTCTCCAGGGAGTCTGCGGTGAGCAGGCGCTGGTTCTCATGTTGGGGGCAGATCACGTACCGGCTGGGGTGGTGGACCTCTACAGTGGCCACAGAGCCCGAACCCTTCAGGGCCCCGAGAACACAGGGGACACCCCCCGTTAAGGGGTCACGGCCCCCCACGGCCCCCAGCTCTCCAGAGGTCTCCTCCATATTGACATACAGTATCTCATCCGGGTCTTGACTCGGAAGATCTTCCAGGACCTTTTCCAGCTCACCGCACAAGATCTGGAAGCTCGGTCTGTCCTTCGGGCTCAGCAGCCAGCAGGAAAACATCAGGGAATAGCTGTGGAAAACAGAGAGAGACACACAGATGTCAAGGACGTCAAACATCGCTCGTCTCGTGATTGGACGCGGTGTGTTTCAATGCTGTGTAACATGAAAAATATTTGAGAGCAATGGTAAAGGGGATGGTTTTTATTAAAAAAACAACTTGAAATTTGGTTTGGTTTGCTCTGGTTTGACTTTGTAAGACTTGTAATATAGCACATGAGTAGGGCTGAGAATCAAGAGCCAGTTCTTATTCAGTAACGGTTCCAGTGTTTGTTTGTTTTAAACTGCATATTGGGCAGAACACTATAATAAAACAGTGATAAGCCCTATTCGGACGGGATTAGTTTTACAACGTTAGAGGGAGTAAAGTAATTTTACCAGAGGACGTCTGTAATAATAATGGCCAATTCGCACAGGATAAGAAATCTCAGTAAAACTATCAGAAGTTTTACGCACCACCGTCACTTTCCTGTCGTCATGTGCGTATTACGTTGCTTTCTGATATCACATGCGCGAACACATTTAACCTATATTTATATATAAACAGTTAGGTCTAGTTGAATGATGTATTAATTAAATTAAGGTTGGATTATATTGGTAATAGGCACTTACCTAACACTAAAAGAAGTGCTTTCAACCTTATTTCTGATCTGAATGGTGTGTGGAAAACACTTGAGTTTTTCCACAGACTCGTCCCAGCGTCTAGAACGCAACTGAATGCTTTTTCAAGCGCATCCAGACTTGAAAAGCCGCGGAAAACTACTTTTAAACAGGAAATTACAGAATATTTACATAGATATTTAAGGTGGGTTTATTCGCACATGATCAGTATCACCTGAGGTCATTTTTCCGGACCTTTTTACTGAAGGTAAAAGTCGATGTAATCTTTATTGCTATTGTCCGTAATGATTACTGAGATGCACATTCAGACGGGACTAAAATCACAGAGAAGCTCTGGTGATAATGACTTTACCCCATGTTAAACTCGTCCCGTCCGAATAGGGCTATACTGCTGTGTCAAAACCAAATCCACCGACTGAACTGTTCACCAGTTTGGAAACTATCATTATATTTTCAATTCCCTTTGGTGTCACTAGAGGCTTTTAAAGAGCTAAGCGTGTACAAAATCAGGTGTCTTTTTTGCATTAAGATTGTAGCCCTGGTTTATTTTATTACTCTCATTACCCAGCGGTGCTACCTCCTTTCATAATGACAAGTGTGAAGCAATCCTTAAGCTGAGGTTGGAAGTGGTTTTAACCAGGGGTTAAAAATATGTTAAGCCAGGTCTAAGCATAGTGTAAAAAGCCTTTCAGGTTTTTGACAGGCATACTCACATGCTGTCCAGGCAGTCTGGAGGTTGTTTCAGACGGTTGCCCTGCCTCAGATAATCGTAGATTTCACTGTTTTCCACTCCAGGGTACGGCGTCTGACCTCGAGTCGCAATCTCCCACATCGTCACTCCAAATGACCACTGCGGGACACACAAATGCATCTTCATAAACAATATGAACTCTGAGAAAGAGAACAGCAAATGATACTCAAACTGTCTTTGGAGTCTTTGGAATAACATGCTCTGATGAATCATTCACAATAAGACCAGGCAGACATATTAAGCTCAGTTCTGAATCCCTCTGTACTTTGTAATTGTTTTTATTGCTCTTGTCTAGTGTGAACTAGTGCTGCAACCACTGTCTGCTGTTGCTTCTGATTGCTTTCAGAGTGAAAAACTGCCCACATAACTGCTGTTCTAGGATCTGCTTTCTCCGTAATAACAGCATATAGGCGAAACAGATGTGTATTATGATCCAATGTGCTTCTGTTTTTGTTGTTTGATAATATATATATTTTTTTGGGGGGGATTTTATGGTAATAACTTATATTTATGGAATAGCTATGATCCATTTCACAAGTTTGTTTGCCCATATAATCTTTAAGCTAATAAGGTTAAGCGTATTTGGCTTGGTGTCCGCAGTGGAGGGCCTCGAGGAAGCAACACGCCTAAATGATGTAGGTGGAGGTGGGGAGGTGGAGGAATGCCAAACAGCGGATGCCAGAACAAGGTGAGCGGCTGCTTGCATGCTCCGGCAGTTAACTGAAAGATTAGATGGGTTCACTCCTCCCGAAATTACGTTTGTGAATGTATTGCCTGTTATCCACTTTTTGAGCATTGACCTGAAAATGAAACTTCCAACTTAAACTGCTGTAAATATGGAATGCTTTAGAGTACAGACTTAAGTTTGATTTCTTTTTAAAGAAGAAACTTGGCAGATTATTGCTGGAGTGAAAAATCTTAAAAGCTAAAAAAAGTTAAGTTTATCATTATCAAAAATACATAAAAAATACTATTATCCAAAATATGTTTTACTCTAAAACTCTAAGAAAATCAAAGCCATAAACCTAAACTAGTTGTGTTCCAAATTTAATTCCAAATTGTGTTCACATAGCAAGTGCCAAAACCTTTACCAAGTTTTGTAACACTCCGTTGAAGTAAAAAATTCTTACAAAAAACAAAACGTCAAATTTTTTGGTAAAAAATGACTGGGCAAAAACTCTGGCTTGGGATGTGGAGGTTGTGCGGTGAGACGTAACTTGAAACTATTTAAAGGAAATCTATTGAAATGTGTTTTTAAATGCGAAGCACATCTTCCTAGTCTTATCCTGGAGTTGGTTCACCTTCCGCCTATGGCTGCAAAACTGAAATTATCTCTCCAATAGGGATCAAAGTCATGTCCACTACTAATGATATGAATCAGTTCTTTCTCAGTCTTTATCTATTTATCTTACCACATCACTCTTAGTGGTATAGACTCTGTCTGCCAGACTCTCAATGGCGATCCACTTGACAGGCATCTTAGAGATGCGCCCTTGTCTGTAGTAGTCCCCATTATAGATCTTCTTAGACAAGCCAAAGTCAGCCACACACACATTCATGTTCTCATTTAACCTGGTTAGCAGAGAGGGGAAGAAAAAAACTCAAATCAATATTGCATATCCATATCTGTAGTACTGTAAGTAGAAAATGTGTGTGTGTGTGTGTGTGTGTCTGTGTGTGTACTTGTACAACTATGTGAGGACCAGTTTGAGTTTTAGACCAGTGGAGTGAGGACAAAGAGAGTAAAGTGAGGACATTTTGGCCGGTCCTCAGTTTCTGAGACCCCTTTAAAGGCCTGTTTGAGGGTCAAGGCTTGGTTTTAGGGATAAGATTATAATGAGGTTAAGGGTCGGTTTAGGGTCAGGGGTCGGGTTAGGCACTTATTTGTGATGGGTAAGGTTAGGGTAAGCGGCTAGAGATTGCATTGTGTCAATGAATGTCCTCATGAAGATAGATGTACAAGAATGCGTGTGTGTGTGTGTCTGTGTTTATTTCACCCACATGCAGTTTCGAGCTGCTAGGTCTCTATGAATGAAATTTTTGGCGCTCAGGTACTCCATTCCTCTGGCGATATCTGTCATGAACTTCACCAGCATCTGAGATGGCAGAAACTACACACAGGAGACAAAGATATTTTAGATATCTAAAACAGTAATGATTTTGGTCTTCAAACTGCTGTAGAAAGCTAATGCATCTTCCAATGTAATGTAACATTTGTCATTAGATGTTTTTGTGAGTTCTTCGTGTGACAGGCAGGTGGTGCCAGAGACTCTCCCAGAAACTGCTCTGACCTCACACACGTACATTGACAATAACAAAAATTATAGACTAGTGGGCGTTAAAAAACACTTAGCGGTACAACATGTTCCTGAGACAATGTATTGTGAGCGTGTGCCTCACGTCTGTCCTTTAGAGGAACTTAATTTATGACAGCAAAGGAGTTTCCCAACTCTGACCATGAGAATGTGCCTCAAAACAAACTGGTCATTAGTTTGATCTTGACAGAATCATTCACTGTGAACGACTTGCTTCACAGTGTTTGCATTCATAACCAATGGTGTAACCACTGTGAAAAAAAGGCTTGTTTTAGTAGCGTTGGTGCTAGATAGGATAGGCTGTATCACAGATGTGTCTGTATGAGCCAATGCCTCAAATCTGAGCATAAAATCCAAAATATGTAACTGTTTTTTTTTTTTTCTTCTGAATAGTTCAAAAGTCTTCATTTACTCAGGAACCACATGAATGTGTGAATATTTTTATATTGCTTTTATGAAAAAGAGCAGCATGAACAAAGAAAGTCACACCGGTTAGGATGACATGAGGGCAAGTAAATAATGACAGAGCTATTTTTTATTTTAAAGGGAACTGCCACTCTTTTAGGTTAAGCAATGCTGAATCCTTTGGTTCTCTTTTTCACTTTTTATCTCTTCCAGATCTCTCTTCTTCCAGTGTTTCGGTGCGAGTGAACTCACCACAGGAGTGTCTCCGAGTCTGGAGTAGAGCAGGTAGCTGTGCAGGTCTCCATGCTTCATGTAGGGAAGAATGACAACAGGAGACGGATAGCCTTCACTCTCCACTGTCTGCAGACACACACCTATCACACAAACACAACCATATCAAACAAACACATTTCTCACATTTTCTGAATACAGCGTCAGTCTAACAACTCAGTAAAGTAACAGCACACTTCTCCTCATCAAACTGCCTGAGCATTCATGTCTGCAGGACAAGTTACACATCAAAGTTGAATTCTTCACGCATGTGATTTAAACAACCTCCTTACCCTAAATATGAACATATTTGTAAATAATTGTAATAATTGTAAAGCTACTAATAAGAACATAGCCTATGACATGACGTGGATTTTCACGATCTAATCAAATTCTGAAGCAAAAAAAAAATCAAGTCTTGTCCTGCATTATTTCACACTGAATATTCTGTTCTACCTCGACGCAAAAGCACGGGTTAGTTGCGGCCCGAACAGCCCTGCGGATAAATCCCCGAAGACGCCGACCATGGGGACGACCAAAGATGCGCAGCTAGACCGACTCGACCGACTGAAGGAAGACATGAAGATCGACTACGCCAATGGAGAGAGCTTTGTAAAAAAGAGGACCCTGCAGACGAGCGGGGCTAACGTCAGGACAAAGAATTCTGTTTTTAGAAAAATGATTCATAAGCAGAGGCACAGATCAAAATGTTGACTTGATGTCAGTTTATATTTTGAGCTAATTAATAATTCTATTACAGTTTTTGGTAGCACTTTATTTTAGAGTCCTGTTCCGCATGTATATACTTTGTACTTATTATAGCAGACTGTAAAAAATATGGACGTAGTGTCCGTGACGTCACCAGTGGGTGAAGAGCATGTTTTAAGGCCAAAGTGGGCGGAGCCGGCCGTCGCCATCTTGGCAGCATCACTCCCGGATAAACAAAAATGGGCAAAGAGGCGGATTAGCTGAGGTGAAGTGACGCTAGCAGACAAACGGCTAGCAGTGACATCAGCGGCAATCCGCCTGTCACTCAAGTGGCCACGCCCTTAATTATGCAGAACTTTAAGGCTTAATATAATTTAAACGGATGAGTTGTAAAAAAAATTCAATTGTCATGAAGGGCAAAATTAGCTATACAGACCAAAACCATTTTTTGTACCAGGCTGTAAATCTGTTGTTTATCTGCTGTAAAGTTGAGCATTTTAACATGGGGGTCTATGGGATTGACTCTTTTGGAGCCTGTCTCTAGCAGTCAGTCGATGAATTGCAGGTTAAGTCACTTCCGGGTTGGATTCAAGAGAGAGACCAGATGGTTGCCGCTTGGTTATAACTAGGTACTAACCCTGAACCTAGCCCTAAACTTAACCCATGTACAGGTAGTTACCTTATATTAACAGTACTTTCTTGGAAATTACACTGTAAGTACACATACTGTAAAATAAAGTGTAACCCAGTTTTTACAATCTCTAAGACACATTTCTCAATACTTAGGTCACTTTTTCATCTCTTCACTCAATGATCAAAACAGCAGTCTATGTGGGCTAAACTCTGGATCATTTATCATTGCTTTGGCACAAATGCATTCAATGACAACATCTTTCAAATTACATCACCTCTTTTCTCACTTAGACACAAACACCACCAAAACCCACTGAACCTACAGACCAATTTGCACGTTTACATACTCTTTTCAAAACTATTAAACTTAAGGTCAAAACCTAGCATAATACAAAACTGAATAAGACAAATTCGCTAAATTTCTACAGTAATACCATATTGAAATATATTCTAAGTCTAAAAAATGAAATACTATCAAGCAATTAGATGTATCTGAACACCTACACAATTTAATTAACACAATTTCAATTTAATTACCATCTATACAAAAGGGGAAAACTCAGGAATAATTTTGTACTGTAATGTAAACATGGACTATGTAACAAACTGCAGTCAATCATAAGCAGTAGAGAGTGTCATTCTTGTTTTGTAAAGAAATTTTACAAAAGAAAAAGTTTTGAGACATCTATGAAGTGTTTTGGTAGTTTTAGTGCATTTTTAATGTGAAATGAATTGCTGTTCCAAGTTGAAAGTTGGTTAGGAGAATTGTGTAATGAGTTTTGAAGTATTGAGTATTGAGAAATGTCTTAGCGATATGCAATACCTTGTTTTTACAAAAAAAATTGTCAGTTAGACTAAGCTAATCTACAAACTACTGAAGATTAGTTGACAACCAATAGGAGTGGTGTCATGTGACCATCTCCTGTTACTGTATTTGGTGACATGGAGGAGAAATGAGCAAAACTTTCTTGTAGGTTTATGTCAGGAGATTGTTTAGTGTTTTACTGAAAGTGTGACCCCACTTACCTAGAAGCCGCATGACATTCTGATGATCGAACTCCTTCATGCACGCTGCTTCTCTCAGGAAATCTTCCATTTCTGTGCGAGTGCAGATAGCAACTGACCAAAACACAGTAGGAGGATGAAGTTAGTCGGATGGAAATGATTGCATGTGTTTTCAGAGATGCTGTGGGCGTTATTGACTCACTTTTCATGGTCTTCACTGCCACTTTGAGCACAGAGTCCTCCTGAGTGAGTAAACCCTCCATAACAGAGCCGAACTCACCTGCACACACACACACACACACACACACACACACACAAGCCTTTATCTGATCTGATCGTGAGTCCGGAAAATACAAGTCACAGATCCCTACAGCAGTCATGTAACGCTCACCTTCCCCGAGTGTTTTTCCCAGCGTTAGCTTATGTCTGTCCACCATCACGTCCTGTAACTTTTGTTTGAGCTCATCGCTGATCCCCAGAGAGTTTACTGAGAAAAGAACGAGCCACCTGAGAGATTAGCATCAGTTTTCAAAGCCTCTTTGAGAGTGTTTTCAACATCATGCCATACAAACAATATAGTCCTATTCTTTAGAGAGAATATTGTCTTTGACATTGACATTTTCTCTTTGTATTGTAATACAATCACCAAGTGACACACTATCAACCAGAGTTAAAGGTGATATCTGTTGACACTAAATGCATGATAATTAGGGTTGGGTACCGTTCACATTTTAACCGGTACCGGTACCTTTTTCAGTACTTTAGACATGTTTACCTCAAAAACTGTACAGAAACTGTAAGTCATTTATATAAGTGTTATTGACATTATGCCAGAGCTACCTTGGTCGCTGTCTGCCATTGTCTATGATGAATGTGTTGAATATTAATAAAAACAACCATTTTAGTAATAATAATAAAAAAATCAAATGAAGACATAAAACATTAATTTAATTGATCTTTTATATGAAATTAAACTTTTTTTTTCAAACAACATGCGGCACAACTGAGCTTTATACTGTTAAAATTACAACATAGAAGAAAAAGTGGGATTATTCCTTAAAAATTATTTTTCGATTAATTATTATTATTAGAGTTAAAGGTGATATCTGTTGACACTAAATGCATGATAATAAGGGTTGGGTACCGTTCACATTTTAACCAGTACCGGTACCTTTTTTGAACATGCAGGATTCGTATTTAAATAGTATTTAAATATTACTCTCGCATCCAGATGAGTTCTCAGGTACCGAAATTTGGCACCGATTGATTTAATGTGAATCGTTACTTGGTAGTACCGACGTAATTCGGTCAGTGCCATTAGAGTTCAGTATCCAACCCTAATGATAATCGTATGTGTAGGGTTCGCTTATCGTGTTGCGTTTTTGATTGAAAGTTAAATGTCTTGTATGAAAACAAAGAATGATGCTATTCCCATGAATTCCCATCTCAAATTCAAGATATTACAGAAAAAATGCTCTTGCTTAATAATATTCTAATAATAATAATAATAATGAACAAAATAACAATAATGGTACAGTATTCTGGTGGTCCGAGATCAAAAAGTGGATTAAAACCTGATGAACAATACAATGAAGCAAAAGGAAATGGTACAGAGCCCCTAAAGGGACATGGTGAAGGAAAACAAAATTGAGATGGAGGAAAAAGTATTTGTCAATGCTTTTGCGTTCTCTCGCAAATGTTTTGCATTCCTTTCGAGAAAATTTGGTTTTGCTTGCAAAGAGCTTAAAAGGTTTTGTGAGCGAACGCAAGGTTTCTTGGGGGAACGCAAAACATTTGAGAGAAGGAGGGAACAGGAGACGTTGCGGCGACGTGACGACGTAATTTGGATCACTTCAGGGAGCCCTATAATCTTCGAGTGTCTACAGAACGAGCCAATTAACGTTGGCGTGCGTGAATCGTGTCACGCGCCCCGGCCCGCAGCGCGGGTATAAACAGGAAGCGGGCGCACGCACCTTTGTTTTTCCCTGAGAAGTCGAGATCATGACGGCCATGCAGCTATGGTCAGCAGCCATGGCGAAGTTACGTCGACGTGACAACGTAATTGGGATCCCTATGGAAAACGCCACATCCAGCGCCCTACGCAAGACTCTCCGACCCCCAACTGACTGGGGCGGAAGCCTGTGTAGAGGGAGTTCAAACTGCTGTTCCGTTATAACCCACACAGTGGAACTCTTGGATAACACTGGGAAAAGTGTGCCTTTCCCAGTGCAGGGAGTGGCGGCTCCCAAGGAACTCTTGGATAACACTGGGAAAAGTGTGCCTTTCCCAATGCAGGGAGTGGCGGCTCCCTTCCACTGGAGGTATTGAGGCTTTGCGTTCTGTCCACGTATAGGCGCAGAGTGCGAACGGGACGCAGGCCCGGAATATGAATGGCATGAAGCGACCTCAGATGCTTCTGACTCCAAAGGAGGAGATAGCGGGCGAGTTGTGACATGCAGCGGGAGTGTAGACCACCCTGGCGGTTGATGTATGCAACGGTCGCACTGCTGTCCGTACGGACCAATACATGCTTGCCTAGTAGCGGCGTTTTGAAGCAGCCCAGCGCAAGGTGTACTGCTAACAACTTGAGGCAGTTGATGTGCCAATGCAGTTGAGGCCCCGTACACAGACCTGAAGCTGCATGCCCATTGTACGTGGCCCCCCAGCTGGTGGCAGAGGCATCCGTGGTGACCATAGAATGCCTGGACACTTGTTATAGGGGAACACCTGGGACGAAGGATCCGACCACAAGCTGAGAGTTTGGTGACAGTGCGGGGTAATAGTAACCCGGCATGAGCCGTTCTGCCACGCCCATCTCGGGACTCGATCGTGGAGCCAGTGTTGGCTCCATACCGAAAAAAGAGATCCTCTGCCCGGGGGTGAGTTTGCTCTTTTCCCAGATGACCCGGGTCGATCGCTGCAAACCAATCTTGAGGACGGATGCACTTGAAAATGTGTTTCCGTGTAAGCATCTTGAACGGCAGCCTGTGAAGGGACCGGTTCAGGACACGCAGGTCCAAGATTGGTCATAAACCACCGCCTTTCTTGGGAACAATGAAGTACGGGCTGTAGAAGCCGGTCTTCATATCGGCTGGAGGGACTGGACTGCAATCTCTGCCTGGAGCGCAGGGGCATTGTCCGCCTGAACACGGGTGAACTGAATGCCACTGAAGACTGGGGGGACGTAACGTCGAACGTGAGCGACTGATAGGGAACTGCATTTAGCAGCAGTGTGTACGCTGCCAAAGAGAAATCTGAAGAACTCTATGATGTTGCAAGACTGTTTTGCTCTACAAATGAACCCCGAATGGAAATCAAGATCAAGAAAGGGAGTGAGAGCAAAAACAAAATATTATGGAACTTGTCCAGATGACATAAACCCTCCACCTTTTACTACAAAACAAGCTCACATTCATATGAACGCCATCATGACCGTACTCTCTCACTATCTCACAACACATGACGTCAGGCTTCCCTGGAAATCTCTGGATCAGATACCAGACCTTGAGATAATGCAGATGCTTCTACTCTAGAGCAACACTCAGCTTTTGTTTCAGAGATTGAGCTCATGACAGCACTAAGATAATGCATGAGGGTTACAGTATAGCCAATATTTGTAAATACTTTTACACATCTCATTTACTTTCAACTCATTCTCATGACACAGGTGAGGTAAAACATTTATTAAAGTAGTAGGAAACATAAGAAAAAAAACAAATCAATTCAAATGCACTTGGATGGATGTGTATCCCTGATGTTAAAGGAATATTTCAGGTTAAGAGACAATTAATCTCTCTCTCTCTCTCTCTCTCTCTCTCTCTCTCACGTCCTAATTTTGCCAAATTGGACTTGTTCCTGGGTCAACATATTTTGTTCATTCCTGTGATATTTTGTTCATTCCCAACATTCCTGTCCGAAAAAGTAGTCCTTATCTCATCCCAACCCCTACTCATAACTTATACCTAAAATCAGAGGGAAATGATATATGAATAACACTGATGTAGAAACACCTTACCCTGGTTGTAAGCCTAAACTTGACATAAACTGTAAACTTTTCCCTCAAATCTGATTGATTGATTGGAATGTTGTTCCAGGATCAACAAAGATGTTGATCCAGGAACATGTTTTACTCAGTGAAATCAGGTTCTTCATGTGTGCACGTAAAACTACTGTATCTTTGGTAGTTTTAGACCATCAAAGTGAGGACAAATAGAGTAAATAGAGGACATTTTGTCCAGTCCTTCTTTCTGAAACCCCTTTAAATGCCTGTTTGAGGGTCAAGACTTGGTTTTAGCGATAAGGTTATATTAGCTTTAGGCATTTAGTGATGGGTAGGGTTAGGTTAAGGAGCTAGAGATTGCATTGTGTCAATTAATGTCCTTACAAAGATAGATGTACGAGAATGTGTGTGTTGGGTTATGTCAGGTTTTAAAGCCAACACCCATTTATCATGTTTCTATATTATGCTAAAAATGTTTTTCTTCATCTGTTTTTCTCAAGGTTCACTTCTCCCTCTTTCTATCCAGTTTTGTTGCTCCTGCATGTTGAGGCACGTCAGTGTCAATCTGTCCCTGTCAGTAATAGATCCAGCAGTTTGAGGGTGAAATGTGATGCCAGGTTATGAGTGCATGCTTATTTCCTTCAAACCTCTGCCAAACAACAGTGAACACATCTCAAGTGTACTCAGAAGCGAGGTTGGCTGATCTTCCTTCATATAATACTGTTGAGACCATTAACTTACATATATTCTTCACATCATCATGAAATTATGCATTTTATGATAGTAAGTTTCCTGAGAGAAATAGCACTGCTTACAAGACAGCTAAAGAAAAGTGTTAAAGTTTAGGTTTTAGTCTTCAGTCTGTGCGAATGTAATGCTGACACTCAACTTTTCTGTCAGACAGGTGTGAGAGTCAATACAACACAACAGCGTCTTTTCTTTGTAAAGGCGACAATTGGAGGATATAAAATACTAACTCAGTATGTTCACCTTACCATGACATCATTTACAGTGTAAAAGTAAAATGGAGATTTTTAAACCTACAATTTAACTAGCAGTATAGGTTTGGTAAAAACTAAAACTAGAAAGCCCATCTAAGATGTGGAGTTGAAGCCCATCTAAGACTTTCATTGATCCATTTTTGACCAGATGTTACTGTTCTAGTTACAGCTTCATGTGCAAGTAAAGACTCAGAATCAGACAGTTTCATACATGGCTAGAGAAAAAGCAAACTCACGTGTAGCTTCTGTCGTGCGCCGGCTGTACGTGCGACGAGCTCGGTATCGAACCACGAGTTCACCGCTCTCCATCATGGGTTCAAATGCCTCACTGTACAACACACACAAATATACATCTTTCACATGAAACAGAACCCCTTTGTATTTTTCATTCATTAATTCAGTCAATGTATTTTTTGGTAATGTTAAAGGAGCTGTATGTAAGAAATGTATTTCAATTAATCATAAAATGGCTCTGATATGTCACTAGACATTAAGAAATCATGTTCATTTCAAATACTTATATCACTGACAACAGTAGTCCGGCCAGGATATTGTCATTTAAAAGTGATAGTTGCAGCCCTCAACTGATGTTGATGTTGTCATGTTGTGTTTTGGCCTGATGCCCCACCCTCCACCTATCTACCAATCACGAAGTCAGTAGTGTTTCAGCATCCGGGTTGCCAGCTTTGCTCTAGTTACCACAGCTGCAGCTACAAACGTGTCAGCCTACTTTCCTGCTGGATCCTGCAGCCTATCTGGCAACCTCGAGTCAGGGGGGAGGGGGAGGGGATACACTGCTCTACAGTAATTTGAAAGTGATTGCAGTACCAGTTTTGGCCACAATCTTACATACAGTTCCTTTAAATACCTATATTATACCTATAGTAAATGTTACTAAACAAAAATATGTACACTTAACAGATATTCCACATTTTCTCATTAATTAATTTTACTAAAAAGAATGATGCCCAACCCCATGGAATCAAAATTATGTTGCAATTAAAGCGCATGTCCTATATAAGGTTATGAATGGATGATGGCGCTTATTTCCAGCATCTCAGGCCATTGGCAGAGAAACACTCTGGACAGATGACCAGTCCATCATAGTGCTAATACACACAGACACACACTTACATTCACACTTACAGCTACTGACAATTAATATCTCCAATTCACCTGTGCCACATGTCTTTGAACCGTGGGGAAAACCCTGCACAGGGAGAACACGCAAACTCCTCATGGAAGCTAATGTTATGACAGTCAGGAAAGAACTCCTACAGATATATGCACTTAAAATGCACAGTGTTCCTCTTCCCTTTCTTGGAAATTAACTAGAACATTGACGACATCATCACCAACTCATGGGTACATACAGTTTTTTGTCCAATGATGTAAACAGCAAGCTGCAAAAATTATGTCATCGGGTCTAGTCAATTGTGGAACAATTTGGGTGAAAAACAAGGATTACATCTTAAGAGTTTCTATCTTTAAGAGGACCTATTATGCCCTTTTACAAAGTCTTTTGGGCTCTACTAAAACAGGTTTCATACTTAAATGTAAAAAAAAAAACAGATTATTTTTCTCCATATTCTCCATTGTTGCAGCTCCTCTCTTCCCAGTCTGTCAGTAACGCTCTGTTTAGTTCCTGTCTCTATGAAGCTCCTCCTTCTGAAAAGCACACTGTGCTCTGATTGGTTGGATGGATCAGTGTGTTGTGATTGGTTAAGCGCTTTGAGTGTGTTTGGGAAATGTCCCGCCCCTTACCATAACCACCAGTTTCAACACACTACTAACTAACTCAACCAGGCCCCGCCCCTTTATTCTGTGCATTAATTATTTAAATGAGGAATATTGTGACGTGTTCGTTCCCGGAAGAAACTCAAGACTACATTGGAGGCGTTTCAGGGAGTTCAGAAACACTGACACTGATATAGAGAATAAGTGGCTGTTTGCACGACTTTAATTTTTAACCCTCTGGGGACCACAAACGCGCCCGCGCATTTTGCTCGTTTTTTTTTTTTAGCAATGAAACTAAACACTAAATGCTCTGTTAATTTTGATCTTTCATTTTCGTGTAATACATCAAACGATCCTGTTCAGTTTCTATTTTTTTTCTGTATACTCACAATAAAAATAAAGTGTTTTGCTTTTTGACAAATAAAGAAAAATTAACATGATGCGATTTCTGCCTTCTCTCTGTCAGTGAACTCCCATTTGAAACGCGTTCGAAAATGATCTATAACTCCGCGAAAATTCAGTCAAACAGGCAAACAGACCCACGGGCATAAAGCTTGAGATCGCATCTGTTAAATGAAGTCATTTATATAAAAAACAAATATTCTCAGCTTCTGTAATCTGTATAAAAAGAGAGCGACTCCAGTCGAGCTCATTACGAGCTCATTCACAGTAATGTGACCACTCCCCGGAGAGCGCGTGCTATTCAAACGCAAATTCTGAGAACTATTGAAGATCTGTGAAACGCCCACATCAGCTGTAAACACAGCGCGTCGCGATCGAGTGAGGCATAATATAGCCTACCTTATGGAGAAAAGATTCCTCAGAACAGTGCTGATATGAGGAGCAATATCTCCTGATATGAGGAGCAGATTCCGCTGAGGAGTGAGGTAGGCTGTTTTCTTTTCTCACGTGTGGAATAACGTTATGGAATAACGTTAGTGTAGGCCTATGCAAACCGCAAAAAGATGAATCGCATTTCTATAATATGACTCGCCTTTCTGTGAGATGAATGAAGGGGACATATTTGTAAAGACTGTTTAGCCTAAATATGAATCGCGCGTCTGTGTGTGAAAGAATAAACTGCTTTGCTATAGCCTACTGAGATGAGTAAAAATCGACTGGAATATTGAAATAAAATGTATTTGTATAAGCAACGTATTAAACTGCAAATTAGCATTTATATACCCTAATATTTCATAAAAACAACGTTACAGTCAGTCACTTGTTGACTAGATTTGGGTACAGTTTTTAGGCTACTGTAGAATATACTGCCACATCAAAAAAGCTTTTGTTTAGCAATTTCTGCTCATATCTAACGTTATATTTCTATCTATATATATATATATTTGTCAAAAATAAAGTCATAGACTAAGATGTTAGATGTTCCAATGTTGGCTATATTCAAACTAATGAATACATATGATAAAATGTAGGCCTATAATCTTTTTTCTTTTTCTTTTTTACAAAGAAAGAGTACACTTGAAATATTGTTGAAATTGTAATTATTGTTGTAATTGTAACATTTTTAATAAAATAGCAAAACATATTTACAAGAGAGATGTAAGCGAAATCTTAAATGGTCAATATAAGTCTTCTAAATACATCTTTTGTCCTTGCATTGTGGCTCAGTCAGTGTCACACCTGAATGAATGGCTCATTAGGCAGAGTCATTATGCAGAGTGGGTGGGACATTGTAATCTAAGGTGTAAACTACTCCTCCCCCTCGCATATTGGCTTTCCAAGTAAAACCTGTTTTACACCATTTAAATCAATGTATTTTTTTTTGTGAACGATAAAGCAAAACTATTTTCACATAATTTTGAAGCTAGAACTCAAAGGGACAACATCCATTAGTCAAAAGTCTTGTGGACACATATTTAATATGTGTTTTGTGGTCTTAATTCAGCAACTTTCATTTGAATTTTTTCCAATAACCACGCATAAACATTATTCTCTTAAAAATACAAACATCTACATACACGTTGCTCGCATATTATGGTAGCCCTGTTTGTGCTATATAGAGTGAATTTACACCTTTGCCATTAACATGTTTATAAATAACTGAAAAAAGCACAAATGTCAAGGCATGTCAGAACATCTCAAAGGCCCCAAAAACACCTTGGTCCCCTGAGGGTTAATCAGTCAATCAGTTTCCTGCCATTTTTCAGTTAAGTTTAATAGTAGCATTGACATCTCTGCTGTCAGAATCCTGAAAAGAAAAGCACAGAAAATGTGTGTGGCCACTGAATGGAAAAGACGGTAAAAGCCTCATCACCACCCACCCGAAGCGCGTCTCCTTCCGCCTCAGCCTGGTCACGTACACAGCCAAGAGCACAGCTAGAGCGACGGCGACGGCGATGGCCATTACCACGTACCACCAGTGCCAGGAGAACGCCGGAGGACTCGAGAGACCTGATGTAAAAAGACAATTATGTCCATTTAAACTTGAGTATAAAGAGGAAAAACATGCAAGCACTGATGTGTATGTATAGCTTTGTTTCAAAACCTAGCGAACTGCCTATTAAACAGGATTTCAAAGCATGAAACCTGAACCTCTGAGTGTAATGTATTTTCTGTCTGTACTTTTGTTTTGTAGACACTTTTTACATTTTTGAAGAAAAGAGTGGTGCTTTTCCTTTTCCATCTCTACAAAGCTACGAATGGAATCAGAATCAGAATATCTCACCAAGTCTCCACATAAGAGAAATTAACAGTGAATAAGAGTGTGTCATATATAATAGAGATCAGTGTTGGCAACTTAACGACTTTTCAGACCAATTTAGCGACTTTTTCAAAAAAGTAACTACTGTAGCAACAAATCTAGGGACATTTTGGACTGCTGGTAAACGTAGTCAACCACTACTGTATATCATACTCTTTTCCATTGTCTGACAGAAAATGTGCAAATCAGAATAGCTTTTTTGGACAATCGACTATATATTATACACTGTAAAACCTAACAGTAATATTAACTAAATACAATTGAGTTCACAGCACTCAAATATTACCAAAACTTGAATGACTGAAACAGAACTCAAACTGAATGAGTTATAGAACATTTCTAGATCCCAGAATGATAATTGTATAATTAAGTGATTAATTAAGTGATGATTGAGCATTAGTGATGAGCACCTGCTGTTAACAAGCAGAATCACTGAAGGAAAGAGAAACACAAGAACTACAACTGACTTCAGCCACAGCAAAATCAACTGGAGATAAAAGAAGACATTAAATATCTCAAGATCTCAGCAGAGGAGGATTAAACAACTCCACGAACAGCATTACCAGCTCACTTATTATTAACCACTTTGACTTTATTACTGCCATTCGTCTACAGAAGTTCTTATTAGAATTAACAAAGGTTTAGAAGTTGATGATTTGAGTTTCATTTAAGGTCACCATGATGGAGATCAGCGCTTACTTTAGTTGAGCTCTTGACCCTTGACTTTTGCACTTAAGATTTTCTTTGGCTGTTATAATTGAGTGTTTATAAAACATATTTGTTATGGCACAAAAGCCAAGGAAAAGTCTGATCTGGTGTTGATGGTGCAGGATTGTTGATGACAATCATCATTTTGTGACTTGATTCACTGATTTCATTCAGAGTCTGATCTCTGATTAAAAGGGCAACATATTAGTTTCACTCAAAACTGTGATTCTACAGCATAAGAGCTAGCCATGTTGAGACATCAGATAATATGAAGGATATTAAAAAATAGTTGTGCACAAAAAGTTTCACAGAAAAGGTATTGCTTTTTTAAGACTCACACAGACATCAGGAATCAGCATATGAATCTCAACAATGGTGACCATTAAAAAATGATGCATGCTGGGTACTAGCATAATACAAAACTTATCCATGGCTCCCAGCATGCATTGCGGCATAAATCATTTTTTAATGGTCACCATTGTTGAGATTCATATGCTGATTCTTGATGTCTGTGTAAGTCAGCATGATACCATAGAGGTTTTTAAAATCTGTTAATCACAACAATGGGTCTTACAGCAGAATCAGTTATACTATAATGAATAATACAAGTAATACATCACCTATCTAATCAGAGATTAGGCTCTGGGAATGATCAGAGAATCAAGTCACTAAATGATGATTTTTATCATCTTAACACAACCACATGCTCATATTTTCTTTTGGCATATGTGCCATAACAAATGTGTTTTATAAACACTCAGTTACAGCAGCCAGAGGAAAAACTGGTGTTATAAAGTCAAGGGTCAAGAGCCCAACTAAAGCAAACACTGATCACTATCATGGTGTCTTTAAATAAAACTCAATAAATCATTATCATCTAACCCTCTGTTCATTCTCAATAACAACTTCTGTAGACGCATGACAAAAGTCAAACTGTTTAGTAATAAGTGAAGCTGATAATGCTGTTTGTGGAGTTGTTTAATCCTCCTCTGCTGAGATCTTTAGAGATTTAAACGTCTTTTATCTTGAGTTGATTTCATCTAAGGCTGTGGTTGGAAGTCAGTTGTAGTTCTTGTGTTTCTCTTTCCTTCAGTGATTCTGCTCGTTAACAGCAGGTGTTAATCACTAATGCTCAATATTCACTTAATTAATCACTTAATTTATTGACTGCAATGTATATCTACTTTTAGTAAACTCAACTGAAATAAGTTCAGAGTACTCATAACTATTGTTTTTATAAACTTAATTGAATTGAGGCAATCGGTTTCCTCAAATGAAATGAGTTAGCTTAACTTGTTGGGTTTTACAATGAATTAAGGCAATCGGTGTCCTCAAATGTAATAAGTTAGCTTAACTTATTGAATTTGACTTTGTATTACTGTTTTAGTGGACTCGATTAAAATAAGTTCAGAGTACTCATAACTATTGTTTTTTATAAACTTAATTGAATTAAGGCAATCGGTTTCCTCAAATGAAATGAGTTAGCTTAACTTGTTGGGTTTTACAGTGTATTAAAATATAGCATATGAGCACGGATTAGGAGAGAAAACGGATGTAAAGATCCGACAGTTAGCACATCATCTAATGGCATTTAGCTACTTTTCGAGCAGGCTTTAGCTACTTTCCATTGAAAATCGTTGGCAACACTGATAGTGACTGATTTACTGTTGAGCACGCAAATTGCCTTGAGTCGTCCTACTCACGATGCAACGTGGTGTGGCACTTCTCATGGTCAGTAATTTCCTACAATCAAGCTAAGTTTATGCAGGTATTATTTTCTTATTATTTAATCTGGTGGTTCTGTAAAGCACTTTGGTCAGCCTAGTGGCTGTTGTAAATGTGCTATATAAATAAAGTGAACTTGAATCAAATTCTGACCAAATAAAGAAACCTTTAAACATAAGCTGCTACAAAAATGAATGCACTGAGATCCCTATTTCTACCCGGATGTCAAGCTTGATAGGGATTTTTGCTTCCTGAGAAATCTAAGTTACGAAACATGCTTTCTGTTCCTGAAACGCTAGTCCATGCATTCATGAACTCAAGATTATTTAATGCACTGCTGGTTGGATTTCCTGTAGTCTCTGTAAACAATCTGGTTCCATTTAATCAAAATGCAGAAGCAACAGTTCGTACCAGATCTGGAAAATGTATCATACTTGCCCAATCTAATCATTGCTGCATTGGCTATTGGCTCTGGATATAAACTCCTAGTTCTTTATTTATTTATTCATTCATGTATTGCCCTCACTCCTCTTGTTGCTCATTGCTGCCTTTCACTTGTCAGAACCGGATGCACACTTGGCAAATGGTTAGACAGATTATAAACAGTTCTGAAATTTGCTGTAGTGTCAGTGGCTAGTTATAGTTATAGCCTTACATTAGAAGAGCATGCACGACTTCATACTGCAGACTTGTTGTAAATTAGTCACGATTAGTTTAAATGACTGAAGAAGCCATGATCTGATCCTTACAAACAATTGTGAATTTAAACAGGATCATCTAGTCAAATTACACCAGGCTAGATTCAAACATGGCTTGCACGAATAAATAGTGTTGCACTATGCTCACCAGAGCAATATCTGACGTGCATTAATATTTTATCATGGTCATCTCTCTCTCTTTCTTTGTGTGTGTGTGTGTGTACCTGGTATTCCCTATGTTATGGGGACACAATGTCCCTACAAGGATAGTAATACCAGCAAATCTTGACCTTATGGGGACAATCATTTTTTGGTCCCCATGAAAGAAAACAGCTTATAAACCATACTAAATGTAGTGTATTGAAAATGTAAAAATGCAGAAAGTTGTGTGTGATGGGTAGGTTTAGGTGTAGGGTTAGTGTAAGGGGAGAGAATATACAGTTTGGATAGTGGGTAGTCCCCATAAAACATGGTAACCTGTCTGTGACTGTGTGTGTGTGTGTGTGTGTGTGTGTGTGTGTGTGTGTGTGTGTGTGTGTGTGTGTGTGTGTGTGTGTGTGTGTGTGTGTGTGTGTGTCTGGGGGTGGATGTGTGTTTTGTTCAGTTGGTCATTGGTTGGATTAGCTCATTAAATGACCTCAGTGCATGATGTCCATATTTGCAACAGGGTGTGCTGCTTCTAGAAATCGTCCTAAAGTCTCTGTTTCTCTTTAAACATGCCTCCCACTCAACAAAACTCCTCACAGGTTCTGTCTGTAACTGCTTTCCTTTCATTTCATTTCTTTCTGTTCCTTTCTTTCCTTAATTTGTCTTTTTCTTCCTCTTTTTCTGAGACAGCAACAGCAAACAGAAAACATTTCAAGAAGGGCACTAAATAAGGGAAGTAAAAGGAAAAGTCCACTTCCATATCTTGTGTGGGTCCGGATTTCTTGTGGCACCAAATCACATATATGTCTCAGTAAAATAAAATCAATCAAGTACAATATCAAAGCAAAATCTTGATTAACACATACAAAATGTAAAAAGGTTTCTTTCAGGGTTAGGTTAGGGTAGAACAAATAGAATTAGATCAATATAAAAAGACTAATGAAAGACTAATAAAAGTCAATGGGAAGTTCCCACTCGTATGTGCATGTCACTCACCTCTGGATTGCCCAGTTTCTGCAAAACATTGCAAGAAAAGAGACCATTAACATTGAGTGGAAATGTTTGACCAGCATTGAGTATTTTAGATTATCATCTGTCTGCTTTTATACCTGGATGAAAGAGCATGATGGTTTGGAGGGGCGTCCAGGGTCCCTGTCCTGCACCGGTGTACGCACACAGTCTGAAGGAAACGTTCGACAGGGGAGCTGAGAGATTGACAAGCATCTCTGTGTCCAAACCCGTGTCCACCAGAACCTGCCAGAATGGACATATACAGACGAATCAGTGAAATGATGGGCCCTATTTTAACAATCTAAGCACATGGTCTAAAGCGCATGGCGCAAAAATGGTCGGTGCACCCGGCGCATGGTCTTAAAGGGTTATCCCTATTCTCTTAATGAGTAATGGGTGTGTTTTGGGCGTAACGTCCCAGCTAGCAAAATGTTGTCTATTAGACATTGAATAGACGTAAATCTTCAACATCTAATTATGACTTTTCAACGCTGAAAACAGGTCGATCTTCAACGTCGTGATGGAATATGTAAAACTCTTTAAATTTATTTGAGATAATAATGAACATGGTTTGGTAGTTTGTTTTTCTCTGTTATTTTAGCATGTATAACAGACTTATCCTGTCTTAGATTATCAGTTGAAAACACGTAGTCAAACAGCTGAAACTACTTAATTGAAATCATGCTGAAAACCTGTCCAAGGCCGAATTATTTTCAACCATATTTCAACGTTGAAAGACGGTAATTGTTTACTGGGGTGCAATAAACCAATCAGAGTCTCATCTCATTAAATCTCGTTAAAGCTCGCAAGCAGACCATCTACGGGACAAGCCGGATTCATTCCACCATATCTTTATGTACACAATAATAATCTTTTACATTGTAATCCTTTTATTTTTAATATTTGGCATGTTTGTGTACTGCTGTGCGTCCCTGTGTGTGTAATAAGCAGAGTGTATGTGCGTTGTGTACCCGTCTATAGGAGCACATTACTAACACGCTCTTTAAATAACAAAAAAAATATTATGCCATTGACTTTATACCAGGTTTCAGTTGGTCAATGGCTCAGTCTATTTCAGTGCCTCAAAATAGCAACGCACCAACAATGCGCCAGAACACACACTCGTTCTAAGACCAGCACGCCCATGGGCGCACAGATAGGCACAAATGCATTTGCTATTTAAACAACACGCAGGACGTGAAAATGATAACTGCGTCGGGCTGAAACTAGCAAAAAACACTTGCGTTGCGCCTGGCGCTGCATTGCACCGGGTGTATGATAGGGCCCGATATGACAACAACTGAACCCTGCTGAAAAAAACAGCATTGCTGGTCACCAGCATTAGGTACGTTCTTCATGCTGGGACCTGCGTGAGACCACTAGACCAGCTCTAACCAGTATAAACCAGCCTGGAACAACATGGAGTTCATGCTGCTTTATGCTGGATTTTCAGCAAAGCAAATGAGATGTTCGAGTCAACATGAAACACTAATTTCTGTAAACTGATGGATCGACACAGCTATGGGGTTATACGTTATGGGGACAAAATGTCTGAAATCCTTGTCTGAAGGAACAGGAAAACAGCTTATAAATCATACTGTGATGTTTGTTTGTTTTTTTATGTAAAAACACAAAGTTGTGTGTGATGGGCAGGTTTAGGGGTAGAGTTAGTGTAAGAGGAGAGAATATACAGTTTGTACAGTATAAAACCATTATGTCAATGGTAGAGTTCCCATTAAACATAAAAACCAATGTGTGTGTGTGTGTGTGTGCGTACGTGTGTGTGTGAGTGTGTGTCTGTGTGACTGTTTACAGTTACCTTATCCACACTCGGCGCACTGTACTCTATAATGTATCCCTGCAGTTGGCCGTTAATCTTTCCAGAAGGTTCGGACCATCTCAGGAACACTTCTGTTCCGTTCACCATAACCGTCACATTGTCTGGGGCCGAATCCGGAACTAAAACAAATAAAACAACAAAAATAATCAAAACTGTGTGACAGGAAGAAAACCAACAGAACCAACATAGAGCATCTACACTCTTGTTGCTTATCAGTGGATAAGATGCTTAGATGCCCTATATTCTGAGAGACTCGATGCGGCTAGATCTGCGATCATGCTTTCATTTCATTTATAAAGTTTACACTCATTTGGCTAGGGGCTCATCTCTACAACATATGAGAGATATAGCTTCACTTGAGAGTTCATGTGTCCCAAAAATGAGTTTCAAAGAGAGAGTTGTGACAAAGGAAGACACTTACTAACGAATCACGTATATACATCATATGCAGGAATATAACAGACAAAATGTAATGTATTTTTGTTTAGTTTTTTGTACATAGATGAACCCTCTGGTGCTCTTCACGTGTCGGTCAAAAATTACTTAATTTTTTATTTTATTTCAATGAAATGAATGTACTATATTTCAGTTTGATAGTGTGTTTTATTTAATATTTTCTATTTTTAGGGGATTTTCTGGTACTAAATTATATTTACTATACTTATTTATAAATTATTTATTTATAAATTATAAATTATTTAAATTATTTATAATCCATTAATTCACTTTTTGAGCATAGACCTGAAAATGGACTTTCCAACTTAAACTGTCGTGAATGTTGAATGCTGAAGAGCACAGACTGAAGTTGGATCTGTTTTCAAAGAAGATTATTGCTGAAGTGAAAATGCACAAAAATACTATTTTCAATTTTTATATGAAATATATATTTTCAAAAACACATTTTACTCTAAAAATGCAAGAAAATCAAAGCATCACATATTAGTGACATTGGTAACACTTTATAATAACTGCACGCTATTAATCATTTGTTAAGAATTAGTAAACAGTTAATTCATCATTTATAAAGCATTAATATACATTATTAAGCAGTTTATAAATACGGCTATACATGCTTTGATCTTGATTTATAAGCATATCTATAATGTGTTTAATAATTGTATTTTCATAATTTATTAATGATCAATTTATCATTTTAAATGAAGTATAGCATTATTTACAAAGCAGTTATTTAGGTGTTGTCATTGATTCATAAGATCACTTAGAAAGTGTAAGTAAATGTAGTAGATTCAGGTAGTTATAAAGCATTTAGTAGTGGTCAGTTAACTATTTTTGCAATACTTCATTTAAAAATGATAAATTGATCATTAATAAAGTATGAAAATACAATTATTAAACATATTATAGATATGCTTTTAAATCAAGAATACAACATTTATAACTGTATTTATAAACTGCTTATTAATATCTATTAATGCTTTATAAATGATAAATTTGTGCTTAACTAATGATTAATAGCGTGCAGTTATTATAAAGTGTTACCGTGACGTTTGTCCATCGCCGCTACACTTACCAGCTGATTTAACGGCATGATCTCTATATTGATATATTAACTCATTATTATAACAATGCAAAATAACTGTCCATTTCCAAGATGAAAACTACATGCCAGTGACTTGTGATGTGATGTGGTCATGCGACAACAATGTGAAACATTGCACAAGGCCTAGTGTAGCACTCTTTCACATTTTTTAATTAATAGATAGTAGAAGTGTTCTCTGCGGTATTCAGCAAGTAGTAAGATTGTATTACAGTCTGAACATATTTACACTTTTGATATATTCTGCAAAAGTGTAACAAAGAGCCTCTTTTACTTTTCTCTCGGTTTCTTTGTCAAACTCATTGCACTTCTACCGTCTCTGTTTCTAATCCAGAGCAGCAGAAATAACAACACAGACTGGCAACGGCCGCGGTAATGGGCTGGAAATAGCTCTGTCTGTGTGTGTGTGTGTGTGTGCGTGTGTGTGTGTGTGTGTGTGTGTGTGTGTGTTTGCCAACATCCCAGAACAGAATTCTCTTAAACATCAGGATCAAAACAAATCAAAACAGTTTCTTAGTATATTTTTTTCTCCATTTCAGGTATGATAGAAAGCTTATTCTTTGTCACTCCATCCTGTAAATCCTCGTCCCTGCGCTGGAGACGTCGAGGATCATGGCGTGGCATTCAGATGATGTTATCAGGAGGAGTTTCACGTCTGATTGTTTCCACATGTGTCTCTGGCTCATGGCTGTGAAAAGCTCTCTGCCTTCCTCTCCCATTTCTACAGCCTAACCTTCTCTCTCAATAACTTTCCTTTTGGGAATTCTTCTTTTAAATTTCTAGTACGATGAAGTTCAAAGAAATCAGGATAAATAGGGGGACAGGAAACTGGCTGTTACTAAAACTGGAAGGACCAATAGGTATTGTTGGGGTTGTTGCAGTTTTGATCCTACTCTATTCATCACTACTTAAAATGTAACCAGGCCATGTTTTACCAGTAAACCTCAGTCAGCACTTTGACTATGAAACTATGAGTCGAGTGTTTCTTTGAGCACATGTGCTGCGTTACAAGGCCCGAACCTCAGTCTTAAAGCAATTAGTCACAAATTGTGTTGTTTACTGTTTGCGGTTGCACACGGTGTAAAATGTGCTTTCAGAAAGGTTTTCTTTGACTGTTCTCTCGTGCAGACAGGGCTGTGTTTATAGGAAAACACACCACGTACACACACTACAGAAAAAACTCAGTTGGCAATTAACCTTTTACTGCTTAATCCTGTTCTGTACACACACACTTCAGTGATTCACGGGAGTGACAACCATATTCTACAGCCGAATTAACTCCCCAAAAAATTCAGGTAGAGACAATCGCATTCACACAAAATGATATACAGTGTGAACTGAACTGAACTGAACTGAACTGAACAACTAGTTGTTAATGCTGTATTTAAACAAGTATGGGCAAGAAGAACACAGGAAAAAGGTGACTCATTCATGCTGCCAGATCTTGCCAAAAAATACCATAATAAATCAAAACAAATCCAAATGCTTTATATTGAAAATGAGACCAAAATGCCTCATAATAAGTGGAGATGTCAACACTTCAAGAGTGCGCTCTGTGAAGCAGCCTTCAGAGCTTAGACAAATCATGAGCAGTCAATCATCACAATTTCGGAAGTGATTGGTATTTCATAAACACACAGAACTTGATATTTAGGCAGGGGTGTGAAGTAACGAATTACAAATACTCACATTACTGTAATTAAGTAGTTTTTTTTCAGAAATGTAACTTTTTTGAGTAGTTTAAAAATTGTGTAATTTTACTTTATACTTGAGTACAATTTAAGTGATGTATCGGTACTTTTATTCCACTATTTTCCTTCCGTTTGTGGTCGTTACTCATTACATGCTCGTTTTTAAAATGCTATTTCATGCGTACTGAGTTTACACTGTTAAAGAGTTGGATTCCCATGCTAAACATGGACAAAGTTTCAAAAATTAAGTTGTACGTTTGATGGAGTATTTCGTTACCAAAAATACTCCTTCCGGTTTGTCACAAGTTTCGGAAAGTATGGGCGCGCACCCGTAGACCAGAGCGAGAGAGCGAAAGCAGTACGCCCATCAAAGCTCTGCGCTCGTTGCAGTCACAGGACTTTGTTTGTTCCCTGCATTTCGACGATGATTGTTTTATAAACAAGGCCCAGTTCGACACCGGATTTGCAGATCTAATGCTTAAGGATGGAGCAGTCCCAACGATAAAGGTTCACGGTCGTGCGTTGGAACCGCAGGCGGTGAGTAAAACTGCTTCAAAATGTCTGTGTGTTGTTAGCTATCGGCGCGTAAGCACAGCAAGTAAACAACATGATCACGTATAGTTAATGTATCTATGGAGCATGCGATGTATGGTGTGTGTGTGTTTAAATACATGTGTTTAGCTGGCCACTGTAGGTGTCTGTTTGTTTATTGAAACTGCTCGTGATTCTTTAGCTCCGCCCACACGGCCCGCCTCCAGCCGCTCGTTTTTTTCCGGAAAGACTCGGTACAGCCTATCTTTCTTTTATAAATATAATAAAACTAAAGACTTTTTGGAGATATGAAGGATGCAATACTACTCTATAGGTACTCAAGATTAACATGAGATTGACTGAGTGTTTCACCCCCCCTTTAATTTTTGGAACTGTGAACTTAGTTCAAACATTTGAGTATGAACTATGAACTGAACTAGTTCATTTTAAAATTTGTGAACTTAACTTTGAACTAGTTCATGTAGAAAGTGAACTTTCCCAACACTGACTATAATATTTATATAGGCTAGCCTATCAACAGGGGCTGACATTTGGTGTGAGGTTAGGGGTATTGCGTACAAATACCTCAAATGCCGAGTTCATAATGTGGTGAATTCCCGCTCCCATTTACTTCATATAACCTAGATAGAGAGACGTGCGTCACGATCTGTGCACTGCCGTGTCTCGCGCTCGTCATGCAGTCAGATTCAGTATGCAGTGCACCTTATGAACCATGGCGGTAACTTGAACTGCATTTCTGTCAGTGCGTGACTAGAGCTTGTTAATAAACATTTTTTTATTATTTTTCCGTCTTCATTTGGCAAGTGCACTTGCGCAAAAACATTTTTCATGTTCAACTTTTGTTTTTGTGTGTGTGTGTGTGGATGCTGCTGATAAAACAGGTTCGCCGAGACTACGGAGACGCATTTGTTTGTGTGTGTGTGTGTGTGTTTGTTTCTTTTGTAAAAGTTTCCTGGATATAACTTCCCTTTTTAATGCACAATTTTCCTTACAAATTATATTATCAGCATTACAATGTGAGTAAATGAGCCGTGTAAAATGTAAGGAATGATACCCCCCTTCTAGAACAATGTGCATTTACATTTAAATTGTATATATTTAATGGCATGGAATTACAGTGTAATTAGTGTTAGCTCACTATCTTAGCTTTTTTCAGTGCATTAGGTGAGGTAATCTGATAATATTAGGGATTCTCATTTCTTTATCAAAACAGAAAAACTGGTACCGTTTTGTAGAGAAATTGAGTATTTTTTTAATCTCTATTTAACTCATCTCATGGTGTGTGATGCCATGAGAGCTAAAGGTTTTTTTTAATTATTTGCACAGTTATGAACATTGATATTTTATGTGCAACAATAGCATGCTCAGGCTCAGTGGCCTTATGCCTTATTTTAAATGTTTTTTGTTTGTTTCAAACAATATGATTTAAATGGTGATGAGTGTACTGTTTTGATGCATTTTAAAAAGATGGATGATATATATTATTCAATCTTTCTGACAAAGAACAAAATATAATGTGTATTACAGTATGTACAATGTTCTTTTAATTTATTAATTGTAGCCTATAGTGTTTACTATAAGGGATAGAATCCACAGCTCAGTACTCACTACTCACTACTCATGAGTACTTTTAAATAAGCTACTTATTTAAGGTTATTTAAAGTAGTTTTTTTGGACAAGTACTTTTTACTCTTCTCACACTACATTTTTTAGAAGGTAATGGTACTTTTACTTGAGTATGTTTTTCAGTACTCTTTCCACCACTGTATTTAGGGGATTCACTCCCGTATTTAAATGTGGTTGTGCACATGGCCATAGTGTGGCAGACTGTCACTTGTAATATGTGAAGGACAGTGTTAGGGAATAACCAATAATAACTGACATTAAATTGCGTACATTTTCAGTAGCAAAATAATAACTCAGCATTTTTCAAAACAATGTACATTTTCCAGTTACAGTTCCAGTGTTGTTGTCGTTGTTACACTGTATTTCACATGCCATTTTACAGCTGAAATGAGCAATCAGAAATGCTCTGGTAAAACATCCTCAAACGTGGCACTGAAAGTCTGAGCTACTGTAGTGATTCAGTCCAGACAGTTCATTCACAGGAACATTTTCAAGACACGTTTTTCTAATAGCAAGATAATGAGGTAAACACTGCTGTTCATAACTTATAAGAATGTAAATGTGTACCTTGAAATGCAGCATAAGTCACTTTGGATAAAAGCGTCTGCCAAATGCATAAATATAAATGTAAATGTAAATAACTGGTCCACTACTTTAACTTTTGTACGTTTACAGCGTTTATAGCATCTCCAGCGCTGGTCGAGACGAGCAGATGTGATTATGATTATGTAAGTTCAGCTCACAGGTTTAAGTTAATCCGTTCAAACAGAAAGTGCCAAACCAAATTCGTTGGGATATCAGCGATCAGCTTTGTTTTCTCTCTCTCTCTCTCTCTCATCCCTTGGGCAATGTGGGACTCTGGGAAACTAGCAAAGAGTATGTTTTTTCTTCTTCACAAACCCCCTCCTTTTTTCCCTGTCCTATCCATCACAGCATTCCTCTGCCCCATTCACTTTTCCCACAGTGTGTGCATGTCTGTATTTCATTCCTTCTTTTTTTTTTTTTTTGGGGGGGGGGCAAGAATAAATCAAAGGTCATGTGAGGTCAGGGCAGATGAGACTGGGGCCGCTACATGAAACGGGGGAGGGACAGAAACCAATGTAGCGTGTTTGGGAAAGCAGGAAATTCTTTCTTGAAGATAATTTGTAGGATTAGTAGAGCAAGAGATAAAAAAAAAAATATTGCTCAGAGTTTGCTCTTTTTTGTAAGCTCAAGTGAGATGGTGTTGTTCTCAGTTAAGTATTAACTTTGTCTAAGATGTTTCTTTTAAAATGTAAAAATAGGAAAATTCAAATAGACACAAATGTAATATTTGATGACACACATTAGAGCTATAAAATTAATGTAGCAACTCAGATCATTTAGTCTTGGAAGAATCTGAAATATCTGAGTTCATACATTGCACACTTGTGATCAGCTGATCAGCAGAACTCATGTGTTTCATCCCTTAAAGGGTTAGTTCACCCAAAACTTTTAATTCTGTCGCCATTTACTTTCCCACACATCTATAAGAACATTGATCAACACACATACACACGCAAGAACGGTGTGTATGTGGTGTGTCACAAATTAAATCTGTTCATCATATAACGTGACCGTGTCTCTTCAGAAGACTTGGTTTAAACCACTCCATTCATATGGATTACTTTTACTGTGTTTTTATGAACTATTCGAAGCCTGAAGATTTTGGTTGCATGGACTTTCAATGGATGGGAAAAAAATATCAGAAAATATAAAAAAATGGATCTGCTGTGCAAATATGTATACTGCAGTATATGATATCAAACATTTGTAACGTGGTATATACCAACAGATAACCCGCTAATTCTAATTTGTGATTTTTCTTGTAGGGAGAAAGATTGAGAAAAAGCAGAACAGAGGGACAGCAAGAGAGGTGCTAAAGAAAAGCTTTGAGTCCGCCACTAATAACCAAAAACACCACCACACCTACACACACATATAAACACACATAACACAGTACAGCTGTCCACGACCAAAAACCAATCCTGGAAAAAATAAAACATTTCCTTCTCTCCTCCATTATTCCTGTCTCTCACCCGTCCCACATACTGACGTAAATTATACACTGGAGATTGAAAAGTCGAATAAAAGTAAATATGGTTAAGCAGAAGACACAGAGAAAGAGAATCACAAGTAAGACCTTTTTAAAGACAACATGAGATGGCATTACAAACCCATTTTACGTCCATATATTGGATAATACGTGTCAGTGTTTGTATCGTTGTAGACCAGATGTGAGTGGACGCGGAGCCAAGAGTGCATTGTGTGTTGGAGCAAGTAATGGAAAAGCCGCAGTGGAGTTGGAGCGGAGTGATTATAGAGCAGTGATGGACAATTGCTGTCGCTCAACTCTCATGCTTGAAGCATCGACTTCTGGAACTATGTTCATTGCTACAGAACAAGTATACAACGTGGACAAATTGGGAATGAACTGTTAGTTACTCAACATTAACTTAACTCATAATTGTACTGGAGTACTGCACATAATCACGGCTATGATTAACTGCAGCCTCGTTTCAATGGACAACTGGTTTCCAGTACAACAGCACACAAATGTCGGAAAAAGCATTGGAAAGGATGCATTTTACTATGCATTACTGTACCTATGCACAACTAAACCTATGATGTGTATTAGGAAACACACAGTCAAACTCTGATTTCACGAGTTCACACTTACAAATAATTAGATAGAATAAAAGAGTATGGTTAATTGGCGTGCTCTCCGGGGGGTTGGCTTCGAACCCAGAGTACTCCCCGTATCCCGGGCTGGGATAGGAACTAGCCGAGAGTGAGGGATGCAGAAATGACTGTCGAGGAACGGAGGAGAGTCGGCTGTATATATATATAATATGATTGGGTAGATCATTGTAACGTGCTCCTCCCAAACTTTGTAAATAAAACATCATTTCGTTTTGATGTTCACAATTGGAACGTAATTGGTACTATTACTACCTGGACAGTAAGGATATTATATTGAGAGCTAATTGAGCATTTTAGCTGAAGTGTCCTGCTTTCCAGCAAACAACATCCCATGTGTCTCTTCTAGAGCTTCAGAAGAGTCTTCAGCAGTATCTCAGACTGTGCTCAGATTTCCCAAGTCTATGATCAAAAGTCGGATATATGAATGTGAACATTTCTCATCAAATTCCTGCTCTCCACATTCATTTCATAGCTTTTAAATGCCACCAAATTATGACTGTTTTCAACCAGGCTTCCCGAACGTCTGTAATTGGTCAGGTAAACGGATCGCCACTGAGCTGATGTTGCTGTGATGGGCTGGTTGGAATGATCAAACAAACAGATCGATGTTGTGGTAGTGCTAAAACGTCCAGCTGTTTACATTTTATGAAAGAATCAGTGGCTATTTATTGTTGTCTCTTCGTTTTAAGCTGGGATATGAAAAAGTATTCTAACACACAAAAATAACACACATCTCTTTTAAATAAAGGAGTCAAAATGAAATGAACAAATGAAAGAGCAATCGCTGAGGAATAGTGTTTTCCAGGAGCTTGAAGGAAATTCTTCTTGTGCTTGCATTAACTCGCCAGCGGCCTCATTTACAGCGTGCGTATGCACAGATTTGAACTAAAATCCATGCCATCGTTCATAATTTATAAAAGCAGTCTTTGACGTGGAAAAGGGCTTAGTGCCATGTCAGGGTCTAGACGTGTACTTGGTATTTGGAAATCTAAGCAATTCTCGCTCAAGTAAAGGGTTTGGACGTTGACTGGTGCTCTTTTATATGTTAATGACATTAATTAGGCAATCTGAAACCAATCAGCTGCGCACAATTTTTATAAATCATTTGCAAATTATAGATTTCACATCCGGAAGAGAGGCATAAGCATGTTTTTTGTGCATACGTTCATTCTCCGAAATCACATGAACGCACATTTGAGAAATGATCGTAAGATCAAATGTAGGATGGTTATATGCAACATTTAATAAATAAGGCCCCATGTCTCCATTTCTTTCTGTCTGTGTGTATTAAAGCTGAACTCTCAGCCGTTTGTTTCAAAGAAACATTTCATAATGCCAATTTATGGAAAGTACCCAACACCCACATGCCCACCTCGCTCTCTCTTCTACAAACACTCCTTCAACTATAATCTGGCATGGAAAAACTTACTACAGCTCAAGTACAGTTACAGCTGAGAGAGAGCCAGAGCCAGAGCAGAAAACACACATCAAAACCAGGAGATGAGCCTCACAGTGCACATTCACAGACAGGTCTTCAGGACATGTGCACATTATGGAACAGCATTTTAGTCATTCCTATGTGTTTTCCTGATGGATTCCAAGTACTCTGGGCTCATCCCTAATGTACATTAGCACATACACCTCTTCATTCATGTCTGTCTCTCTCAGTCCCTGCTCTTCCCGTCCTGACAGTTTCCATGCCAAACAGCGTTCAGTGTTTAGCGGACACAGACCTCACACATCCAGCTACTGTAAACACACTTAAGCTCTACTGACTCCAGCAGAAGACTGCACTGTAACACTGTAATCTGAACACGAGTACGGCTTGTTCTCTCTCTCAAACGTGCTTACCTCCTTCGCTGGTGCTGATGGGAACCCATGCCGTCCAGTTGGAGACACCCTGACTGCTCTGGCAGGCCATCCTGAAATCATATTGGCTGAACGCTTCCAGATCTGAGATCAGACGGCTGGTGTCTGGTGCGCTGACCTTCTGGTTGTAGATCAGCTGATCAGAGTCTTCACCAGAAGCTTTAACCTGAAAGGTATTGGATTTTAATAATCAGATGATTTTTAATTGACTTATAATTTCCTAGTGCCATCTATAACACTTGAAAAAATGTAATTAAACATAAAAACTTTGCCCAACACCAAAATGCAATAAATGTTTGTTTGTAAAAAAAAAAAAAATCTTTTTTTAAATGATCAAACACATTTTCGTTTTTTTTTGCAAATCGTGGATATGCAAAATATTAAAGGAATGAAAATCCACTCAACAACACTCTCACGTGGTTAGTATGCTGAATGGACATCCTACGACCATGGAAAATTATTGTTATTATTTTATTTTGAGGCAAGAAGTAGTAACGTTTAGTAACTTTTTCCTTATTGGTGTGTGGACACACACTGGGAACAAGCCACAAATTACTTGAGGGAAATGTGTGACATTTACTTTCTGTTCAGGGCAAAGAAGAAGCGACCTCTATCACTTCTCCTTTCCCCAGGTTCCTGTGCTAGTGTCAGTGTAAATAGAAGAGTTTCAGGATTAATCTTACACGTTTGTTCTGTGTAAACACACAATTATGTCACATTCCTTGTTGGTACACGTGTAAACCTAATATTTTACAGTGCATATGTAACATACAGTTATTTGTTTTGACGTTATGTTGCTGTATCTTTCACGGAAAGAATAACACGGTTGTGTTAAGCCTGGGACACGCCAAGCGGATGATCGGCTTATAAGCTTTAATGTGTGCTTTATATACAAGCTTTATATATATGTCAAATATTTGAAAAATAATGAATTTTTTTAACAATCAAGCATGAAAGCATATTGTAGTACACCCCAAAAACTAAATCAAGACTTCGTGCAAGGGCATAATAGGACCCCTTTAACATTCCTCATAATCATGCAGCCATCTTCCTGAGTGGGTCTTGGCACACTCCTAGTTATCACACACACACACACACACACATCTTCAATAAAGTAATCTCCAGCTGGACACACGCTGCTGGCACAGCAGGACACATGAAAACACCTCACTCAGCAGGAGAAACATGCTGCCGATGCAAAGCCTCAAAACATCAAACTTCCCTTATAACCAACCACCTACCTAGAGTTATACTGCCTCAAATCATTCTCGGCTGTAGGAATCACAGAGAAGAGAGAAAACGTGGCCTTTATAAATGAACAAAAGCTTTATTGGCATGACTAGAAATGATTACAAGAATTCCATAGAATTCAGGTTGCATGCAAGTTCAAGCCAGAAACACAACATAACACAACAAAATACCAATGTGTGAGTCTCACGGAAACTGTCAAGAAATTACATTTTAAAAAATAAATAAACATTTATATATGTTGCATAGAAAAATTATTATATATGTTGCATAATATTTGGCACAAAGAAAATTATATTAAGGTTATGTGCACATAATTCTGGAATAAGCAAATCTTGCTTCCCAATTCTCAGTCATGTCAAATGAAAAGCAAGCGATGTCAGAGTAGTTTGTGCATTATTGTATTGCAGTGCACCATTATTGCTCTTTTACAGTAAGAACATTTTGATAAAATGTGCCTAATTGGCATGTAAATATTTTCACAGTTAAAAAAATCGTACTTATTAAAATTGTTGATAATTATACAGTATAATTAATATTTTCACTATGGATATGGTGATTAAATATGTCACGCATACACACACACATACATATATCAATATATGAATCTAAAAATGCATGTATACACAACATGTCTCTCCTTGTTTCTATTTTTCTCAGATTCTCTGAGGCAGTGTTAAAAACCTCACATGAAAACAAGCTTCAAATGTGCGGCTACCAAAGAGCGATACAACCGGAAGATCACAAGCTGGACAAAACGAGAGGTCATTCTTTATAATGTGTATAAAGTTTATTGTAATGTATTCTGATGGGGTGAATGAAAGAGCCGACTCGTGGTTGAATCAGTGCTGCGGTACGAAAGGGAAGATGTGTCATCGCACTCAAAGCTCAATGCAGAGGTTGTTCTTCCTGATTATCTTGAAGGGCTTCATTCTGGAGCGAGGAGTCACACGTGAGTCAGGACTCAGTGATTCAGAGAGAGTCAATGAAAAGAGCACTGCTGGTTACTGACTCACACAGCTGCTGAATTCCCCTACGATGGGTTAGATTAACTCTGTCCAGACCATCGTTTACACTGACCGGACATATTTCTGTATTTGTGCTGAATGATATCTCTATATGCTTAGATGCATGTTTCTTAAATGTGTTCATTTTACTGGAAAGGTTCACAGATGGACATAAATTGTTTCCTCTATTGATTGAGCTTTGTGAATTACAATCATTTTACTGTGGCCAAATGTGTTATCATGCATTTTTTTTTTTTTTTTATATTATGTGGCAAAAGTATGTTAAGTTAATAGGGGTGTAAAGATACCCTCATGTCACGATTCAATACATATCTGGACTCACAATATGATATTATTGCAATACTCCAAGACATATAATACTGTAAAAGGTTAACAAAAAATGTACTGTTGATTAAAATGCTAAATTTGGTATTAAATTGTGGGTGTAAATGAACTGGCTTGGACTTGGTGCTGGAAACCCAAATGCACAGGACAATAGTGACTCAAATATTCATGATTATGAAGCTGAAAATACAGAATTATTTTAGATGAATATGCACTCTGTCACTGACTAGATATATTTAAAATAATGTAGTTTAATGTAGTACTGACACTAAAACTCTGTAAACTTGATTTTTTTTCCTCACAGAGTCATTTTTATTTTGGGTGAACTACACAATACATATTGTCACTATCCACGATACATATTGTTGCATTTTTGTATTGCGATATATTGTGACATGCTATATTATTACAGTACTGTATATGGACTGTATATGTTCATAACTAAATAAATAAATCTGTATTGCATCAGTTGAGCTATGTTAAACTTTTCTGGCATTTCCATTGTTCCTCATTTCTTTTTCATTATCCTTCAGTTTCCTCAGGTTAGTGTGTTTTGTCTCAGTTTGCAGCGTTCGGTTCTGTAGATTTGGGGAACCAGAGGAGGGACGAAGGCTCAGACACAAGAGCCGGCTTTTATTAGAACCAGGCACTTTGGGGTGGTGCTCAAGCCAAGGGGAGTGTATGACACACACACACACACACACACACACACACACACACACACACACACACACACACACACACACACACACACACACACACACACACACACACACACACACACGTCCTACCAGGGCCCCAGAACACAGGGGGAACTGGGCCTCAAAAGTGAGTCGTACGGGGCCTCTTTTAAAGTGTGAAATGTGATCCTGTAGTCTCCAGCGTGATTCAGCAGCGTGTGTATGTGGGTACAAGGGTTCTGACTCACATTTGTGGAACAAAACAAACACATCACAGGCTTGTCAAAGTCAAACGACACAACAGTTTGAAACAAACAAACACACACTCACTCATTCTGTTATCGATCTACTGAAAGAAAGTTTCTGAAGGTACCTGAACAAAGCAGAAGCTGATGGGATAGATTCCTCCAAAGCCCATGTGCCAAGACAGACGGATGCTTGAATTAGTGACATCTTCAGCTTTAATGTCATGGGGCTGGGAGGGAAGGACTAGACAGAAAGATCAAAGATAGATATAAAATATTTATTGCTAAAAAAAAAAATGTTTGCACATTTTGTCTACATTCAGACTGCAGGCAAAATATGCAAATATTTTTGCTCACATGTGACTGAGATCAACTTTTTCATAACAGTGTGAAAAGCACAGAGACAGGTCTGATGTTACGCAGCCTCCGTCTGAACAGTCATCTCGGGATTCTTGTGACTTTCACATCACGTATCGTCATTCATCACAATTCGCACCGGTAGTTGTTAGTTCACATTGAGCTGAGTTACAACGAGAGCGCTATACAAGCCAACCTTGAGGAGTTGTATCGTAAATATCTACATTGTCCCTCACTTCCAACTTGTCCTCAACTGCTCACCAATTTCACTGTCTCCCACTGCACATCACCTTATAAATGAAATGTACTATGTATGTTTTAGCTTATTGCAGCATTAAATACTGGAATCAGTTGTGGCTCACGACTCTCATGCGGTGAGAGAGCCATGAGCTGTCTTCCACACTGTCTTGGCTGCCAGGTAAAACAGGGCCTAGAAGCACATAAAAGCACCCTCACTTCAGGACGTCCCACTTACCGGTCACAGTGCCCGTGCCAGAGGATGCCACACCTTTACGATTGTGCGCCTCACAGGAGAAAGAGCTGGTTTTATTCAGACCTGTTGAGGAGTGAAACAACATGAGAAAGCTGAGACTAAACAACAAAAATCTGCAAAGTTGGGTTACACTTCATTTTCTGTTGATTATAAGTAATGTTGCACCTACATGTCAACTAACTATCTTTCAGTACAGTATTAGTAGACTGTTAGGCTTGGGTTAGTAGAATAAGTTGACATGTAGTTGCAAAGTTACTTATAGTCAGTAGATTGTCTGTTGAGGAGCATCAACATAAACAGTTAGCAGATATTGAGCAGTATACTCTAATAATACTAATTAGAGTTAGTTGACATGTAGTTGCAACATTACTTTAGTCAACAGATTGTCTAAAGTGTTACCCAAAGTTGTGTTGGCTTGTGGTTGTGGTTGTGGTTGTGTTTCAGAATGTGTTTGTTGGTTAAAAACTCATTCATTTGGAAAAATAAAAAGAGCTGATTTGAAAAGAGCTACTTCTGCTTTAAGGAAAACACCGAGGAGAGGAGAGCGCATACACACACACACACACACACACATGCTGACATTCACAGAAACATGTCAAATGAAGGCTCTCTTTCTCACACACAGCATTCTTCGCACTTTCAGAGAAAATAACGCTTATGTGTGTCATTCAGGAACACTATGTGTCCATTGATGAAAGGCCACAGAAGTTCAATATCAAGGGTCACTCAGAGAGAGAGAGAGAGAGAGAGAGAGAGAGAGAGAGAGAGAGAGAGAGAGAGAGAGAGAGAGAGAGAGAGAGAGATCAGCACTAACCACATCTAGTTTCACCTTATTCTATTTCCTTCCCCAAAACACAATCTGTTTTCATCAGCACAGATTGAAGGAAAACAAGTCTTATTTTAAACCCATTAGTTACTCATTTAATAACCATGTTTTTGCCATATCATACAAACCTGGAAGAGGGTCATTGCATTATAATACACTTTCCCACAATACAAATGACCTTTCCACTACAAAAGACAAAATTATCATATTTAAGAAGCATGCAGCTAATTTTGCAGCTATACTTTACTGCCAAGGAAATCAAATACAAACTGGAGTGCCTTTGCAAAACGTGTGGTCGTGATGATAGGGTATTGTGGGCATTTGCTATGTGTTTATTAAGGTGTTGTGTATGACTATCAGCAGATTTATTTGTGTGTTTTTTTTTTCTTGTTTTATTATCTGTTAGGCCGAAATCCTAATTGCCTGGAAATGTAATAGCACACGTCTCCTCAAAATGTAATAGCCTACTTAATGTTGCTTTATCAACCCCCTGACCATAAGTATATGGTAATAATACTGTTGCTTGCCTTAGCAAACAGCACTGAAAGCTTTACGAAGAGTTAAATGTTCTCTCTGTGAGGATTGAGCTGCTGCACTGACAGAAGGAATGTTATGGACGGAAAGAACCGCCATTTTAGTTTATGAAATTCTTGAATGAGCGTGAGTCAGTGTGTGTGTGTGTGAGTGCAAACAGAAGTGTTTCATTCCAAAGATGTGAATGCACAACTAATGGTCAGTTATCCATGATGAGTCAAAGCCTCCCTCTCTCTCTCTCCCTCTCTCTCTCTCTCTCTCTCTCTCTCTCTCTCTCTCTCTCTCTCTCTCTCTCTCTCTCTCTCTCTCTCTCTCTCTCTCTCTCTCTCTCTCTTCAGCTCAGTACAGCTGGAACAACAACACAGGCTGTATGTGGCACTCTGCTGTGGCAGGTTTTCAAAGGCCTCCTCCTCTTCCTCCTCCTCCTCCTCTTTTTTCCCCCTCCACTCTTTCTTCCTGTCCGGCCTTCCTCTCATCTCCTGCTGCTCTTTCACCAGTAAGCAAAGGCCAGCGTCTCAAAGGATGATTCCCATTTGGAAAACAGCCAGACAGGCCGCCTGCTACAAAGAGTGTGTGTATGTGTATGTGTGTGTGTGTGTGCGCGTGAGAGAGACTTGTCTTAAAGAAAGAATGTCTTAAAGAAAGAAATAGATGACTAACTTGTAATATTAGTCTAAGCAGTTTATTCAAAAGGCCTCAGGTATGGCTTGGGTATCTCCGTCAAGTCTAAGGGAATTTCTTCACACTACAGGATGGGTTACGCACCAAAGTTTAATACTTAGGGCCAGATTTACTAAACAGGGCAAATTAGCGTGAGAGCGCAATTCCAAAAAGTGCTGATGGGAGAGGAAAGTTCTGAGCGTGATCTAGTGACGACACGCGTATGAAAGAACACAGACACAGCCGGATCATTTCCATAATGACCAACACAATCTATCAGTTAGCGTCTGGTTTAAGACATGCTTGTTTGGGGAGGTAAATAATGGCGCAAACACCAGTACACTGACGAGCGCAAACCTTAGTAATGATTCATTTAAATACTCTCCTCCTATAAAATGTGTCTGAAAGGGAAACTCCTACAAATGCTAATGCAATAAGATCAGCTGCAAAATGTCCACGCCTTTTCACAAATGTTTCACTGCTTGTCTTTAGTAAATCCTGACAGTAGTTTTTTAACTCCAAATTTTAGTTTGAACCATATATTTTTGTTACTTAAGGGAAGTGTTTATAACACTGGCAAACACCACTAATAATAGCAGCAAATAATTATAGTGTATGGCGTTACCGCATCATTATTTATTATTGAAGTGAGAAGGGTTACATGTCAGCGCTGTCGAGGGAAACCTTGTTTGTCCATGTGTTTTGTCCGTCATTAGTATGAGCACATCTGAGGCAGTAAGTGTAATGCAGTGTGTTTTCATCAACTTACAGGTTACAGTGGGTATAGTATCTATGTGAGCCTTAAGTTTTTCCAGCTATGACCAGTGTTGGGGTAACGCATTACAAGTAATTTGAGCTATGTAATCAGATTACTTTTTTCAAGTAACTAGTAAAGCAACGCATTATTTTTAATTGAATAACAAAATATCTGTTACTTTTTCAAATAAGCAACTCAAGTCACTTTGTTTTCCTAGAGATTGGCATGGGGTACTTTCCATAAGATCATCTCTCAATGCAAATCAAATTAGCTATTAGGCTAACTGAAATAAAACCATGCCAATCGCTAGGTATGGTGAAGGCTATGTGATGATGTGGGGCTATTTTAATTCCATAGGCCAAGGGAACTTTATCAGGATGCATAGTATCCTAAAAAAATAATTAAAAAAAAATACTTAAAAATAAAAATCTGCCTGCCTCTATGGGAATTTAACATAGGGGTGTCCAAACTTATGCACCCTCTATTTTAAGGAAGAACATTTCTTTATTTACGATACATTATTCATTATTCATTCACAAAGAAAATTGGTGTCCTTAAAGGTTGGATTTTTCCTAATTTTTTAAATTTTAAATTTTAAATTTTTTAAATTAAGGCATTAAGTTCAGTTTCCAAAAGATGATTTTTTATTCCTCTTTTTAGTCAACTTTAGTATGGGTGTCTAAACTTATGCATAGCACTGTATATATATATATATATATATATATATATATATATATACTATTTTTGTCAAAAATAAAGTCATCAACTAAGATGTTAGATGTTCCAATGTTGGCTATATTCAAACTAATGAATACATATGATAAAATGTAGGCCTATAATCATTTTTTTTTTTTTTACAAAGAAAGAGTACACTTGAAATATTGTTGAAATTGTAATTATTGTTGTAATTGTAACCTTTTTAATAAAATAGCAAAACATATTTACAAGATAGATGTAAGCAAAATCTTAAATGGTCAATATAAGTCTTCTTCTAAATATATCTTTTGTCCTTGCATTGTGGCTCAGTCAGTGTCACACCTGAATGAGTGGCTCATTATGCAGAGTGGGTGGGACATTGTATTCTCAGGTGTAAACCACTTCACGCCCCCCGTTCACGCCCCCCTCGCATCTTGGCTTTCCAAGCAAAATCTGTCTTACCCGATTTAAATCAATGTATTGTTTTATGTGAACGATAAAGCAAGACTATTTTCACATAATTTTGAAGCCAGAACTCAAAGCGACAACATCCATTAGTCAAAAGTCTTGTGGACATATATTTAGTATGTGTTTTGTGGTCTTATTTCAGCAACTTTCATTTTTATTTTTTTCAATAACCACGCATAAACATTATTCTCCTTTAAAAATACAAACATGTACATACATGTTACTTACGTATTATGGTAGCCCCGTTTGTGCTATATAGAGTGAATTTACACCCTTGCCATTAACATGTTTATAAATAACTGAAAAAAGCACAAATGTCAGGGCATGTCAAAACATCCCAAGGGCCCCAAAAACACCCTGGTCCCCAGAGGGTTAAATATGTTAAATTACACAAGTATATGTTATCTCATTTTATTAACCAATGTCTCTGCAGCTGTCCTTTGATGATCCAATTCAACCTTATAAATAAGCAAAAATTATGTTAGATAAACATTATATTTGTGTCTTTTTGTTTTTTACTGAAGTATAATTGTTGAACTTTTCCTGTGTAATATTCTTCTACGATACAGAATGGCAGCACAGCTAAAGGTTTGTTTGAGCTGCGCCCTCTACTGCACAGAAGTGAATCTGCGTTTCATTCAGCCTGAGGCTTATTTGTTTTTTTGCCATTAAAAACATACAAGCATGCCCAGTCCAGATGAGAAAAAGTAACGCAATTGTAACATTACTTTCCATAAAAAAGTAACTAGTGCGATTGTTTACTTTTTTTAGGGAATAACACAATATTGTAATGCATTACTGCGTAACTTTCCCCAACACTGGCTATGACTAGACAGCAAATGCTAGCCTAAGACGCTCGTCTCTGCTCCTCAAATTGTGTTTGTGTAAAGAAAATGCTTTACCACTTCTATATTTACCCTTGCATTGTTGGTGCAGAAACTGCTCAAACTGTCTGTGGAACGTCATTCAAAACAGAGGTGGAGCTTCAAGGTTTTGTCAACATTTCATTGGTTAAATATTTGCAAAACTCACAGACAGACATCAAAGGTGATCAATAAGCATTGATTATGAAAAAAAAGATGAGATATAGAAACACAAGGTTTCCGCCAGACAGCGACAAGGAATTTGTTGTTAGGAAAGGCAAGTTGTAAATAACAGTATACAGTTGAGTCAAGATAGATAAATACCTGAGAGGTGGAGTGTTGAGGGCGACAGTGATATCGGGTCATCCAGGTTATTGAGAGGAGCCCCGTCCTGTAGCCAGATGACCCGCACAGGTTCAGGAGGACCATGAGCCTCACAGTGCAGACTCAGCCCTACATTAGCCACTACTGACAAATGGTGCGGTTCCACTGAGAAATGAGGGAGACCTGAAGGAGAAAATAGAGAGATTGAAAATCTATAAATGTATCAATAATGTGCTATAGAGGAGTTCCCAACAGTACAGTCTATTGTTAGTCTCAACCCAGGCCAGACTCCCAAAGCTTGTTTCCACCTCTCTGCACATATATTCCCACCACAAAGCCCATGCGAATTTAAAGAGAACATTGTATTTTAAGTAACATACACTAAAGAAAGATAATACCTTCTACTTGGATGTGCCCCTCATCGGATAATGTCCTCTCTGAATCGAAGTAAACCGCACACTGATAGGAGCCCATATCTGAGAGCCTTACCTCCTCTATCCTGTAAGCAGAAAGTGGATGCTTTTAATCTGACATTGTAGTCACATTTTGATGTATTCATTTGGCAAACACTAAAAAGGTTTCAGTTTGATCAGTATGTGCGTTCATTGGGGATCAGACCTATGAGCTGTTGTACCAATCAGCTTGAGAGAAAGCACAAGGAAGTTTTAAAAAATATATATATTTGATGTAATAAGATTACGTTCAGAAGTAGCAAGTAAAGTAATATATTACTTTTAGAATTTATAGAATAAGACCCTAGTTGCTTTTTCTAATAAGCAAAATATTTTTCTGTGTACTGTAACTATCACGTTACTGTCTAAAAATTCAGGATTTAACGTAATTCAGTCTTTTTATCAGGCATTAATGCAATAATACGCAACACGCTAGTTATAAAAGTAATGGTGCCAACACCAATCATGGACAGAGGAAACAGAAAAACCAATTCACTTGAATGGCAGTGTAAATGTCCAAAAGAAACAGATATGCACGGTGAAGACGGCATTCCTACTTGAGTTTACTGGTAACCTGCCAGCTGTTTTCATCTATGGGGATCTGAATCAGGTTGAGCTCAGCATGGAGCAGCGGTTGTCCCTCCCTCAGCCAGATCACGTCCAGCGGTCCAAGGTCCACCCTGTCTGCTCGCAGAACGCACCGAACCTCCACTGCCTTCCCCAGAGAGGAAGTCACATTCCCAGGGCTCTCCACGAATCTCAGCCCTGCGCAGTGCAGGAAGACCATGGAAAAATCATTAAGTCAGAGGTAAAGTCAAGTCCATCACTTCAGCTTACACAACCTGTGTTAGTTTTGAAGAGTAAGATAAATTAAGCAAATTTTTGGTCATTTGAAATATACCATAGTGCTAAATAATAAGACTTTTACATGGTGCTCCAAAGTACGTCAAAGCACTACAATGGTAAATGATCACACAAACAAGAGCTGGTTATCATATTGAAAGGGTTCATCCATCAGAAGATAAAAAAAAATCATGATGACTTTATTAAAAAAAATTGCTGTTTACATTCCCTGAAGAAAACGTTGCGCGGTTCTTGCAAGGGTCATTGGTATGCTAAGGTGTTGTAAGTATTTTTAGGTTGTTTATCTGTGGAGCTCAGTGTTTCCCAGCCCTGGTCCTTATCTAACACACCTATCTTGTAGTGTCACCGATAAGCTGAATCAGGTGTGTTGAGTGCAGGACATGGGCTGAAAACCACCCTTCTTCTATGAGTTCACCCCAAAGTGTCAATGCTATGGCTCAGGCCCTTCCATTGAAGCCTAAGGGGTTTTTTTTACCTCGTTGTCTCTCAATCCAAGTAAACATCACATGAACTTATCAGACAAACCTCCTTTTCAATGCCAGTGGGGTATGTCTGTGAACTGATTTTGTAGGCAAGGCATTCAAAAACACAACAAAATAAAACGGTAAGACTGCAAATCAGCTCTCTGTCAAACATCAGCTTGGCCACGGTGGTCCACTTTCCACTGGCTCCATGCATGCCCATCTGCCTGAAGAACTGGAATGTTTTAAATTCTTTTGTCAGCATGGAGTGGATAACAAGCTCTGCAGCTGAAGCCTGAGAGATACCAGAGGCATGTAATCCAGCCAGATCCATGTAGTTTAGCTTCGGATGATGCAACTCATTCCGAATTCCTTCCGGCTTAACTCTTTCCCCGCCAGGGATTTAAAAAAAAAAAGTTACCAGCCACCGCTTTTTGATCATTTTCACCCAATTTTCATGGCCCCCAGAATATTTTGTTGTATGAATATCTGAACATGCACTATATCAAAAAGAAAGAACAGACCCTCTGCTTAAAAAAAACAAAAAAAACAAACAAAAATGTTTTATTCTAGCTTCATGCATTCATTTTTTATCAACATTTGAATGTGGGTATGAGTTTCATAAAAAAACAACAACATCCAGATTGGATTCAGAACGATGATCAAACACAGATGGAGTAGATCGGGTCCATCAACACCCTCAAAGCTTCACAGTAACATTACGCAGTTTTGATTTATATGCTGTTTAATGTTGATGATCACGTTATTTTACATATGCATCTGCTTACATTTGCTATCGCTTGTTCCTGCATCCTGCCTGTGTTTTGATCCTGAGATTCAGCGCTCTTTCAGAAGATGCATCCCCTACCGTATAACAGTGAAAACACGGAAAGCTAGAAATTTTCGTCAATCGCGGGGAAGCGTTTTCTCACAAATGACTGAAATTTCCGTTAATGGCGGGGAAAGTGTTAATAACTCAAGTTTTGGACTTTCAAAGCTGTCAGACACTGCCCTGACCCTTTAACCTTTGACCCTATGAAAATTATTTCACCCAGTCTGATATGGCATCCAAAGCACTAACACAATCATCCCTCTTCTATGTGGGCCTACACTGTAAAAAATGACAGTAATTTTAACGGTAAAAATGCTACAGTGAAAAACTGTTAATTGGTTAACAGAAAGTTTCCGTACTATATACGGTAAATAACTGTGATAGATCTAATGGTACATTTAATGTAATTTAACTGTAAAATACCGTCAAATTTACAACTCATTGTATAATTTACAGTGAAAAAACGTAAATTGACATTCCCACAATTCCCTGCGTGACACTTTACATTTGATGTATTTTTGTTGAAATAACTGTTTCTTCATAGTTTTCTTTGTTTTTTCTAATCAGTTATGTACATTAGGGTTTTATGTTACATTTAATGTTGTTAAATTAATGTTTATTGCATTTTTAAAAGTTCATGTGTGTTACCGTGATGGTGTTTAATGTTTGTGTGAATGACACTGTGCAGCTTCTATAGTATTAACTTTCTTGTGGAAGAGCTGCTTGTGATAAGCTTTGATTGATCATGTGACTATCATCACTACTGTGATTGGTGGTTATCAGTGTATTACAATGGTACAAAACAGATATTAATACTTCAATAGGACGGTAAATTTACATTATATCACATAATAAAATACGATTTATTACTGTAAATTTTAAGTTAAGTCTGTAAAACCAACAACGGGTTGCTACCGTATTTTTGACGGTAAAGTTCTGGCAACCACAGCTTCCGTTTTTTTACCGTAAAAATAACGGTTAAATTTTTTACAGTGTACTTTCTCAACAACTCAACCAACCAACTTTTTTTTTTTTTTTTTAAATCAACCGACTTTCGGAAACTTCGGCCCACTCTACACATTCAGGGGTACACTCAACAGAAACACAAAACGTACAAATTTAAGTTAAAGGATTTTTTTTTTTTTTTTTACATTTCTTCTAATGCATCTTAAGTCTGTTCAAATATGAATGGGCTGAACAACATGTTGACACAGTCAATCTTTCATGGAAGGTTTAGGAGAACACACACTAGGGCTTGCATAGACTAGTCGAGTAGTCGATAGATCGACTACTTCAACCACTAATCGACACTGTCGGAAACAATCGACTACTCGAGCGTCCATTAACCATAAATGAATTAAAAATGGCGAACGTCACCAACAGACACCACACGTCAGATGTGTGGAAGTATTTCATCAAGGATGGCAAAAATATTGTAATTGGCCAACTCTGCAAGAGGCCGTTCACATCATGTGTCTAAAAACTTGTGGAAAGCGCGCGCGGCCGTGCCGCTGTCTCCTACAAGCGCTTGCGCTCCCGTGGCGTCTGTCGTTGCTATGCAACCAAACTGCGCTTTCCATGATGACGACGAAGAAGTATCATTCAGCAAAGGATTAATTTATTTCTAGCCCTTGCATTAGCTTTACTACTAGATATATTTCTGGAGATGAGAAGGAAAAACCCGCCTGGAAAAACTAGCGCACCACGTTGCTTTCATTATGAGCGCGCTCGCCGCGCGCCTACATTTGAAATAACGACCTTGAGCGCGGAAAAGACGCGATATGTGAACGGCCCCTAGAAGCAGACGTCTGAAATGAAAGGCAAGAACGGCTATTTATTTGGCTTTAGACTGCTACATGAAAATTTAAAAATGAAATGTCATAATTATAATGTTTTGAGAGTTTACTTATGTAATTGTTGCATTAGGCTATGGATTAATAAATGTTTATTGATAAGATCTAGCTATTTCATGTCTTTTCATTTACAGTAGCATGAACGACGAGTAGTCGAGTAACTCGAGTATTGTTTTGATAAGAAATCGACTAGCAGAAATCAGTAGTCGTGCAACCCCTAACACACACACACACACACACACACACACACACACACACACACACACACACACACACACACACACACACACACACACACACACACACACTCAGAGATGCGAGTCCCAAGTTGATGTTTAAAATGAGGTCCACTAAACCCTCCTGTCATAGCCAGTTTTTATATATATTGCTATAGTCTAGTGGCTTTTAGCTTCACTAGTTCTTTTTACCATCTCTCCTTTTATGATGACCTGAAAGTGGGCAGTCAACTCTAACCTCAACTCTCTTTATGTGCACGCAGCTTCCTTTTAGATATGAATGTTTAAAGTCATCCTTTTTACTTTTCCTGATGTTGCATATTTTTGTAAAGAAACTGTGTGTTCATCAAGAAGAAACTTCTGTATTCTTGACTATTCAACAAGAAGAATCTTTCCGGTTAGAACAGATTGTATTGTGAAAAGTGTCCTGTATATGACAGTTCTGCAATGATCAGTTGAGTTTGTCAAAATTGTATCTTTTAGTCCATGACATATCTGTTAGGTTTAAGGCCAACTATATGTAATCTATACACGGTGTACTCCTAAAAGTTGACAAAATTAATGCAATAAGCAAGAAAATAGGGCCAATTTTGATTTCATTTTGACTTGCATTTTTCATTATAGCACTTCCTCCATAACACTATATTGTACAGTCTTGTAAAATGTCATGGTGTTTCTCTCATCAGTAAAAACCTGTCAAAGACAACTACTAATCTGCAGGAGAGCACCCCTCTCCATTACCAGCCCAGTCTAACACAAATCTCTTTTTCTTTCCTCCTTTATGTTTTCACTTGTCCGCCAAACTCAGTCTCCTCCCGTGGATTTCTATTCCATTCTTCATTCATTTCATCCCCTCATCCATCCCTTTGCCCCAAACCCAATCCATCATTTCCCCTGTCTGATTCAGCATGGCCCCTGAGTCACATTCTTTCTGAAATCCCTCACCGGTCCCCACTTCCCCACATTATCCACGCTGCGTGTTTAGGCTGCCCGTCTTCACAGTCTGGGAGATTTGATGGGAGAGTCTGACAAGTGTCCGCTCTGCCAGACTCAGATTATTCGCTCAATTTGACAGCACACATAAGGGCCACTCATAGACAACTTGAAACAACTTAAAGTTTGTATCTGGTAAACACTCAAACCCATTATCTTGTGCAAGACAGTGTTGCAAACAACTTTTACGGATCCTGAGGAAAATGTAAATGATGCTTGGTTGTGCAAAAGTCACACATGATGCAGTGTGGTTGCTAGGATGGCTAGTTGCTAAGATCATGCAATGTTATTGTTACGGTGTTGTTAGGGGGTGGTTTCTTACAAACCTTACTAAGTCAAAAGAGCCCACCCTTAAGTCTATAAGATATTCTTGTTTCAAGATATACCTCAGGCCCCTCCTTCAATGTAGGATTTAGCTTTGCTCTGTCAGTTGAAAACAGACCAATTGTTTTGAAAATTGAAATAATTATAATAATATCACACAAACTTCTAAAACTAGCCACTGAGCAAAACCGGTGTGACATAAATAAAGCAAGTGCATACATGAGTTCAGAGTGAACTACATAGGCATATGTTGTCAAGCTTCTTTCACTGTTTATTTGTTTCTGTCATCAATGACATGACATATGAGATCTAAAAGATGCTGTATGGGCCCCAAAAAGTTTTTGGACACTTTAGTCACAATATATTTTCTTAAAACTGGATTCATTTGTCTGAATTGCAATTATTTGCATTTTACTTTGGCCATTTTTAGTGACTAAAACGTTCCCCTCAAGTTCACAGTCACACTGCAAAGTAACCACATTATGACATGTAGTTTATATTTAACTACGAACATGTTCAAATAAAAAGCCTCACAATACTTTACCTTCATCCTTAACTCTTGTTTTCTAATTCAATGACATTCAAACATGTTTAAAGACTAACTATAGTGTCCGAATAATTTTTCAGACCAATGTTCAACGATTATCTTACTAATATTAAATCAGTGTGAAGCTCAGGAAACCTTTCAAACGTTAATGCATTGACTTGAAAAAAGTTTTGAATCCACAAATCTCGTACCTGACACATGCTCCGCGGACCCGAGGCGCAACACTAGCAAGAGTAACAGAGTGAAAAGGTTCGACCCGGTCATTCTTTTGTCTGGTTTCGGGTTCGGGTTCGGGTTCGGGTTCGGTGTCGTGTGGGACTCAGAGACGGTGGACTCAGATCGCATCATCATCATCGCATCGCTCCAGCGCTCCAGCGCTTCAACTTCCCACAGATGAGCGATTCTGGCAGATTCCTTATTCAACTTCAAAAAGTTTCAGAAGAAAAAACAGAGGAAAACTCGAATCCTCAAGTTCAAAATAGAAGCTGTCAGGTCGTCCCCAAAATTGTCATCAAAATCTGTTTCCAAAAGCAGCGTCAACTTTTTTTAATTCTTTTTTTTTTTTTTTTTAAAGCTAAAAAAGTTTTAGTAATCCTGACCGTGAAGTAAGCTATTGAAGCGCGTGAAGCCAAAACCAAAAAAGCGCTCCAGAGTTTTCCAGCCAGTCAGAGTTGTTATTTTTGGAATCACGACGCGTATTTGTGTCAGAATTTCCCTTTGCCTCCAAAACTCTCTCCCATCAGGACGCCTTTATTCCCCTTCAGACAAACTCACATTCCTCCACTCAACTTTTGTCCATTCTGTCTTTCTCCTCCTCCTCCTCCATCTCGCCCTCCCTCTCAGTGCTCCAATACACAACAACCCCCTTCACCTATAGCAGACTCGACTAAACCCACGGACACACTAAATATAGATAGAACATGCTTACTTTAAATCTGACTGAGATTGTCTAAGGGTGAGTCGTTTTATGTAATGACTAAAGTTAAAGTTTGGCTGAAAGATAGTCCACACTCTAGGCAAATTATCACTATGTAAATCCCACATGAGTTATTTTATATTTTTAATGATTTTAATAGTACTCAAATGTGTTAGACAGTAATCTGATCTAGTGATCTAGATCTGCTGTACACCCGAAACAAACTTTGCTGCATTATTTTCCTGTTATCACTGTAAAGCTGCTTTGAAACAGTCAGTATTGTAAAAAGCGCTATATAAATAAAGGTGACTTGACTTGCACTTGACTTGACTAATAATAATACATCATCTAATCTTGTAACTGGTTGTGTATATTTGTGTAAAACTTGTTTAATCTAGAGAAAATATTCCAAAAATTCATGAATCACTTTTAGAATATGATGTTTTGATGATCTTTGCTCAAGTGAGGACATTTAAACTTCAATCACACTGAGTATAAAAGTAGACACACACTACTTTGTGTGGCTCTGTGTGTATAATCTCTTGTTTTCTAGTTTGTTATGTCGCTCTCATGGTTATGTCTGCGGGTGAGAGAGTACAGCATGTTCATACAGGGCTTGGGAAAGATAATAAATATGGGTGAAGTTTGTTTGGGCGAACTCAGGGAGAGTGTAAGATAGGTGGGCTTCACGCATCCTTCATGAATAATTGATTCCTACTTTTTCCCATGAAAACGCATGGGATTGTTGTTGCGCTCTCTGGTTGTTTTGGATGGAGAGTTCTCTGGCCCTTTAAGAGGAGGTTGAGGGGTCCGTGCAGTGTTCCCAGGGTCTTTAATGGAGACAGAACCCATCTGAGAAAGACCCCATTGTGTCCTTGCTTTTCAAAAGAAACCAAGGAATCAAGCTCTCTCTCTCTCTCTCTCTGACACACACATGCACTCTCTCTCTCTCTCTCACAGACACACACACACACACACAAATACACAGACAGAGACGGGGGAGATAAAGGAGGCAGAAAGTATCAAACATGCTCTTAAAAGAATGAGAAAGGGGAAAAATGCAAAAATACTGAGGAGATGAGGAGACTGTGTTTGGGCAGACAGAGAGGGCTAGTGTGGGTTGGTTAGGTTTATATGAGGGAACTTCAAGCACTGATTAAACTGCCTCACTAAACTTGTCAAACAGGTTAGACCAGGTCTGCCTCAAATCACGATGCAATCATGTCATTAAAAAAATAGGTTGCAAAGAAAAACAACTCAACTGTTCACCTTTTGTAATTCAGCTTTGGAATTAATTCTTGTGAAAAACAGTTTGTATCCGGTCATATACTAGAGCTCAACTATTTGGATGGCCTAGAGTCAGTGTGAGGGACAGCTGATTTGTGACAACTGATGGAACGCTCACTAACTTCCTTTCATTTCAAATTATTTTTTACATTTTTGAAAAATATTGAGTGTTCATCAGAGGGGTCCAAGACCCAAGGACTTTTATTGCACTTGAACCACGAATATACAAAAACACTTTTAAATGGATTCGAGGAGTTTTGTGGTTGAAATTGAAAAAAAGTAACAATTCCTTCCCTTGCGGATCAATTTGACCCCCTTAGGAATGAATGGAATGCGAGGAATGCTTCAGTACACATAGAAAAACCTAAAAATGATCAAAATTCAAACTAAAAATGCTAAAACTTTGCCAAAAATAAATAAATATTGTAATGTCTACATGTGTATCTGAATGCATCCTGAAGAAAAACTGACGTTAGGACCCAGCAGAACAGCTCATTTGCTCCATATAGAGCTATAAGGCCCAGTGGATAGAGTCATGAAACATCATGTTATATTATTATTTTTTCCACAAGAGGTCGGCAAAGACACCCAATGTAAGATATTTTGAGCTGAATTAAAAGGGTTATGCATGAAATTGTGAGTTATTTTGAATTTAAGTTGAATGAATGTGAGGAATGTGCTTAAATTACTATTCATTTATTATTTATTGATCAAGTCTAGTCATTTAAAGGTAAATAAAATAAAAAAAAATCTCCAAAAAAATGCATTAAAAATGTAAAAATATGATCAAAATGATATAAAATAAGCTTTCTGGACAAAAAAAAATTAAGTATAATTTTAGGGCTTCAGGTCATTTTGACCCATGAGGGAAAGATGTGTTACAGAGAAGGATGAAGGTTAAACTTTCTCTGCTGTGTTGTCATTTTAAGTTCACTGATCATGTGTTTTATGAAAACGTGGATTTCTGTGACACATTAAATGTTGTTTGTCCAATTTGTCCCCACAAAGATGCCAATATGCTTGTGCTTGTGAAAATACTGGCAAGTAGACATTTTAATTGTACTCTGAGCCCTGTATGCACAGATGAAGTGTTATCGCCTGGTTTCACAGACAAGGCTTAGATTAAGCCAGGATTAAGCCAGGTGTGCATCTTGAGACAAATAAATGGCTCTGGCATATTTTAAGGTATGTCACCACATGCTGCTTTCAGTTAAAACAGCTCAAATATGCGTTTTAATCTGGGACTAGATTTAAGCCTTGACTGTGAATCCGGGAGATAATGTTTTACAACAACAGACTTTGTCACTTGTAATAGCCTCTATCCATTTATAGCTGGTCGGTCCTTTATCTCATGATCTCTGTCAACTCATAGATGTGGTTAAATTCAAAAGCTAAAGCTCACACTTTCACAGATGTGATTTACTGACTGAACTCCAGAAAGAGATTGCAGTGCTGAGATTATATGTGTAACGTGACCTGTGCGCCACCTTCTGGTTGCTAACAAAACTACAAGTGAGGTCTGAAAGTAATGTCAATTGTGATTAGTGTCTTTCAAAGAAATTAGGGGTATGGGAAAATCCCCCTGCATGTAGTTCAGCGTCTGAAGAGCTCAAGGGTGGCACAGCAGAGCTGGGATGGTAGTCCTGTTATTTGCTCAGTCCTCTGTAACTCTGATATGAAACTTTCAGCCTTATTGTTTGCAGCTGAAGTCTACCAGCAAATAATATTATTAATCACTCACATCCCATATGCACAATCCACCAATACATGTTATTCCATAGAAATAATTTAAAAAGTAAGAAAAATGCATTGTAAGCTGGTCATTTTTACAAAATAAACTTGGTGATGTCCCGTCACTGTCACAATTATCCCACTTATTAGTTGGCTACTTACCAAATAAATAAATATGTTTGCATGAAACATAGATTTGAGTTGAAATTATTTTTTATTCTTTCTGTAAATTATTTTAAAACTTCTGTTAAGTAATAAAAACTCGGTGAGTGTTTTAGCGCAATTTTCTCACCTCATGGGATCACAACACTAAGAGATAGTAAATCTTTTCCAGTTTTTTTTCTTTTTTTGTTTTTTTTCTGTGCGTTCCCGAGATTAGACCTTCCTTAACATAATGCCGAAAACCCGAAGTCTCTAGGTGCTCTGGTTGAGGAGTAGATAGAAGTGCAAGATTGGTGCGCACAGACAGAACAGAAATCATGAGTTAACAATCGCAATTTTGTCCGGTGGAAAATTGCGCTAAAAAGTACAAAACAATCAGCCTTGCAACAAGGCGGTAACAGTAAAGTCCTCAAAGGTCATTTTGAATACAGTCACTAACAACATGGTGGCAGCTGAGTTTTTATGAGGGAAGAGTGAGAAGTTGGAGGTGTGATATGGAAGCATAACAAACGCAGTCATGGTACAGCACAAAGTGAAACTGATGTGGACAGCAGAGATGGAGGATCAGCTTGTTGATTTGTGGCAACAGCACAAATGTTTATACAACGTGTTGTGTACATTTATTTATTTATTTATTTATTTATATTTTTAAACAGGCCTGACTCAGTATAAAACTGATTTTCAGCAGGTTCCTGCTCTGCAGAACATAAATACCACATACACAACAAAACTCCTAGACAAGACAACAACAAACACACAAACCAAGAGAATGAGCATCAGGGGGAGGCCATGAAGCCATCTCAGTGGTCACAGATATACCTGTCCATTAGATGGCGAGCAAATGTTATTTTAAATAGTCTTATTGATGTTATAGTTCTGATGTGCTGTGGAATCTCATTCCAGGCTTTAGTGAGCACATGAACAAAAGATCTCTGTCCAGAGCAGTTCCTAAAAGCCGGTAAAGGCAGAAGTCCATTTGTAACAGATCTCGTAGTGCGCTCGAACCTTGAGCTGAGTTTTGGAACCAGCGCAGTCAGTGCTGCTGAAGTGTGTCCATTTAACATTTGATAATACAAGTTTATCCCATGGCTTATTTTATAATTCTGAAATGTCAAGGCATTACACAAAGATAGTGCAATACAGTGGTGAGTCCAGCCTGGAAGCCTGTTGTGGATCTTATAGGCTCTATTATAGCGTCTTATTACTGGTTCAAGGATCTCATTTGTTGTGAGTGACCAAACAGGTAAACAATACGACAGAGTGGACATAATGATGGCATGAAGATATGTTTTAGAGACAGAAAGCAATAAATATGGTCTAATTTTACTATAAACAAATAACTTTTGGTTTAACTTTCTGGTTAGGGTTTGGACATGCTCACGATAAGTGAGATGTGAGTCAAGAGAGACTCCCAAAACTTATACATGGATACAATTGAAAGCTTTTGATTAGAAAAAAGTGATGGGATGGGATTGGATATGGATAGCTGTCTCCTAGAAGAGTAAAAATACATACATTCTGTTTTCTTGATATTAAGTGTTAAATGGTTATCTTGCAGCCAGTTATGTAAATGCTGCAGATCTGTGTTAAGTTTGTAATTAATTGTGTCAATGTTTGAACCAGACAGAAAAATAACAGTGTCATCAGCATATAACAAAGAAATGTAAGCTTAGCGTTAAGTTCTGCCAGGAAGACTCAATCAGCGTGTCATGTATTAACTCACTTCTAACCAATCATGTGTTAACACTCTCAGTATAAAAGAATGGTACTTACATTCGTCTGAGTTCGCAGATACTGATGGCGCCAATTACCTCCATCCTCCCCAACCTCCTCCAAGATGGTCCTTTCCCTCCATCCTCCCCACCACCACCAGGATGGTCCCTTCCCTCCATCCTCCCCACCACCACCAGGATGGTCCCTTCCTTTACCTCCAGGGGGTCGTCTGCGCCCCTGCCTTCATCTTCAGGCGGGATTTGCAGATTCCGTTACCCTCGCATTGCTTGCTAAGGACGGGGCCTACACCAAAGACTTTATAGAATTTATGCTTGCTGAGCTATTAATAAATTTACACTTGTTATATTATTTTATCTCCCGAGTCTTTCTGGTAGAACTAGAAAAATTAAGCACATAAGGAAGATCATTAATGTACATAAGGAAAAGTAAAGGACCTAAAATGCTGCCCTGTGGAACTCCCATAGAACACACTCGTGGCTGTGATGTTACTGAGCCAATTCTTACAGTCTGAGATCTATCACTTAAATATGATATAAACATATCTATTGCGGAGGAGGACAAATGAAAAGAAAGAAGTTTATTTAACTAAATTTGATGATTAACTGTTTTGAAGGCTTTTTGAAAATCTATGTATAGATTTGAACGCGCGCCGACCGCCACCGGAAGCCAGTTATTTTCGTTTATAAAGTTTTAAATATGTATATTTTTACGACAAAACTGCACGGATTACCCTCAGAAGGCCTTCGTTTATCCCCCTGGAGCCGGATGGATTATTTTTGTGAAGGATGCATGCACATTTTGTGACTTGAAGCAGCTGGACCCCATTTCTTCACATTATAACCACTGAAAGATCTAAGACATTTTCTAAAATAACTGAAAATGTGTTCGTCTGAAAAAAGATTGACATATGCATCTCGAACGGCTTGAGGGTGAGTAAATCATGGCTTAAATATCATTTTTGGGCGAACTATCCCTTTAATAATTGTTTGGTGACCCCTTGTGGCGACATTAAGTAATTAGCGGGTCTTTCACCAGTGAATTATTGATTGATTATAAGATAACAAACAGGTACGATTTAAACAGGTTTAAAACGGTTTAATCTCATATCAATATCTCTTATCCCCCATAATTACGTGTAATAAGTGGTATGACTGTATCGTATTCCTTAAATGTCTATCTAGTTTGAACTTGCCGTAGTGCAAATGCTTTCTCCGCAGAAGCCCACTAAGCAAAATGATGTCCAAAACACGTCTTTTCAACGTCTTTGTCACAAAAGTCGGACGTTGAAAAGACGTCCACTGAAGAGCCAGAATGAAAGTTTTTATGACGTCTTTTTTTGACGTGTTCTGCACGTCCGATATAGACGTTCATCGAACCTTCGTACAAGCTTAAAACTAGTTCAGATGTGGCCATTGTGGATATTTTCAGCATCATTTATGGTCTCATTTAGACATAATTACTTTGACTATTGCTGTCAGATGCTCTTAGTGAGAATTAACAGAGGTTTAGGCGTTGATATTTGTTTAATTTGAAGTGTCACCATTGTGGTGATCAGTGTTTGCTTTAGTTGGGCTCTTGGTCCCCCTTTGTTTTTACTTTAACTTTTCTTTGGCTGCTGTGACAGTGTGTTTGTGTAACACAATTGTTGTGGCAAAGAAAGCCTAGAACAAGTATGAGGTGTTATCATCTCAATGTTGATGATGACATAATCATCACAAAATGGGCATCTAATATTGTGTTTAAAGTTTTGTGTTTATATTTGGCGTTCATAACCACCAACCTTGTGGAGCTGCATTATTGGTGCCAAAAGCATTAAAATTATCACTTATTTGAAGGTGTATAAAAAGCATGTGCACATGATGTTTTGAGCAAATGTATCATATAGTCACACACAGACATCAAGATTTTGCATATGATTCACAACAGTGGTGACAATTTAAAAAAATAAAAAAAAGCTTCATGCTGCAATGCATGATGGGTAGCTTTCATAGTACAAAACTCATTGGTTTTGATCGTCACCACTGTTGTGATTCATATCCAAAATCTTGATGTCTGTGTGTGACTACGTGATACACTTGCTCGAAACATCATGTGCACATTCTTTTTATACACCTTCAAATAAGTAATAATTTTAATGCTTTAGGCACCAATAATGCAGTTCCACAAGGTTGGTGGTTATGAATGCCAAAGCATATGACAACATTAGATGCTTGTTTTGTAATGATTTCATGATCATCAATAAGCTGAAAACAGCTGATCTTACTTATTATTGGCTTTCTCTGCCACAACAATTGTGTTTTACAAACACACAGTTAAAGCAGTCAAATAAAAGTTAAAGTAAAAGGAAAGGGGACCAAGAGCCCAACTAAAGCAAACACTGATCACCACAATGGTGACACTTCAAATTAAACAATTATCAACATCTAAACCTCTGTTAATTCTCACTAAGATCATCTGACAGCAATAGTCAAAGTAATTATGTATAAATGAGACCATAAATGATGTTGAAATATGTCCACAATGGCCACATCTGAACTAGTTTTAAGCTTGTACGAAGGTTCGATGAACGTCTATATCGGACGTGCAGAACACGTCAAAAAAAGACGTCATAAAAACTTTCATTCTGGCTCCTCAGTGGACGTCTTTTCAACGTCCGACTTTTGTGACAAAGACGTTGAAAAGACGTGTTTTGGACATCATTTTGCTTAGTGGGAGCTTTGCGTTTAAAAAGCTAATAAAATATTTCATCTCAGATCAATATTTCATGTCTAATTATTAACTTAAGTGGCAAGTAGCTGTGTAATAAGCTGCTTCGCGTCGGGGTCCTGATCACCCTGTCGGGGTTTATTCTGAGATAACAACCGGTTGGATGTACATTATCCCTTGCTTAAAATATTAGTTTTTAATTAAATGAGAGCTTTCTGTCCCTCCATGGAGATCCAACGCAATTTACACATTCAAGGCCCAGAACAGTAGTAGACATCATTAAAGGGATAAAACCCGTAAAACCTTTGTTCATCTTCAAATGAAGATATTTTTGATGAAATCAGAGAGCTTTCTGATCTTCCCTTCACTGCAACTTTCAAGGCCCAGAAAGGTAGTAAAGACATCGTTAAAATAGTCCATGTGACTCCAGTGGTTCAAATGTAATATTATGAAGCAACGAGGATACTTTTTGTGTGCAAAAAACAAAACAAAAATAATGACTTTATTCAACAATCTCTTCTCCTCCATGTCAGTCTCTTATGCTGTTTGCGTAGTAAACACAGTCCAGCGCTTCCAGGTTCTCCTGCTCATTATTGGGCGAGACTGTTCACTTGAGCACCACAACACATGCGTGTGATGCTGATGCAGCAGCAAGCCAATAATGAGCTGGAGAACCTGGAAACGAAGATGAACGAAGTTCTTACGTGTTTGGAACGACACAAGGGTGAGTAAGTGAGAGGGAGAGGATTTTTCAGGAGTGATGATATTACTGCGCCGAGTCGAAGTGCTCCCTTGTGCACAACTACAACTTCCGCATTTGTCCAGGACTCCACGCAGTACGAGCGGTAACCGAGGCTAATGCGGATATGACGCAATTGACTGGCGACTCCCAGCTCACCCCTGCTCTAACGCCCCGTTTCCTTGGTTAAAACCGCAATTTTCTCATGATTTAAAAATAGTTGGAAACATTTGGAATATTGTAAGTAATCAACTTAACAAAATATATAACACTGGCCTTGTGATTATGGGATATTTTAATGCAAAAATCTTACATATTGTACCTTTAAGGGAATAACATAGTTTAATATAAAAAAACGGTGGAGTGTTCCTTTAATAATCTTATCCATTATTTTCCATACAAAGAGGGGGATAAAACAAACTGCCCTCATTTGCTACCTAAAACTTTACAAAAGAAACGCACAGTGGGTGGCAATGCCCACGAAAACTGGTGTCTTCTTCGATTACTTCATTTTATCATTGGTAAACTTGTTCCCCGGGATGAACCTGCTTGGCAGGTGATTTTGGATTTAAAGGATATTGCTGAAGTGGTTGTTGCCCCTGTTCATTGTCTAGAATCGATTGCATATTTGGAGTGCAAAATCTCAGAGCATCAAGAACATTATCAGGAACTCTTTCCTGATCAGAAGTTGTTGCCTAAACATCATTTTCTGGAACACTATCCAGAAATGATTCAATGTTTTGGTCCCCTCGTGTCATTATGGACTATGCGGTTCGAGTCCAAACACAGCTTTTTTAAGCAAGTTGTTAGGCATATAAATAACTTCAGGAACATAACTTTGTCATTAGCTACAAAGCATCAGTTAATGGTTTTCTATAATATGCTTTGTCCTGACAATGAAAAGCCTTCCTTGGATGTTGCGCAAGTTTCAAAAGTCCCCATTGATGTCCTGATGTATTGAACGCAATTACCCAGACATACCCTGACATCACTGATGTAAACCTTGCCCAAAGTGTCACTGTTAATGGCATAAACTACAAAAAAGGTATGATAGTTGTGTAGGTATGATATGTATGATAGATAGTTGCATGGATCATGTGGGGGTCTTCCAGAATTCTCAGAAATAATTCAGCTGTGCATTATAAAAGATCATTTGATTTCCATTGTTAAAAAAACGTAGCTCATGGTACAGAGAGCACTATCGAGCTTATGAGTTACATCCAACAAGAGAGCTTGCAGCTGTTGGTTTGAAGGAGCTTGCTGACCAGTATCCTTTGGCTGACTACAAAGTTGGATCCCTATGAATGGTGACTTTAAAAAGATTTGTACATGTGACAGGTAACATTTTTTTTTAACATTTTATGTGGAGGCTTTTCTAATTTATTGGTTAATCAGATAATGTTGTGTAGCAAAAGTGTGCTCAAACTCATAATACAAAAACTAATTACATTTTATTATTACATAGGGCTATCATAAAAAATATGTTAATTGGGGGGAAAAGGAGGCATATAGGCCTTTTCAGACACAAAATTATTCTTAAAGAAACTTTCCTTTTGTTTTGCAGAATGAATACAAGATGTCTGCAACTCTGAGAGTCATATTTGGAGTAGACGACGCATCAAAATTAATTCTGCCCAATGGAATACCCGATTCCATAGAGGACCTTAAAGGAGAGATTGGAAGACACTTCGGCCTGTCTGGAAATTTCAGGCTGCCGTATAGAGACATTGATTTCGACAATGAGTTTGTGAACTTAACAGAAACTTCAGAAATCAAAGACAAGAGCACAGTTAAAGTTATTAACTTGCCAGATGAGACAGTCACACTCACACTCACTACTGTTCCGCAAGGGGAAAATGATTTTTTGCTGTCCTCAGCATCAGACACAGACATACTTTCCTCTGCTGAATCTACATCTTCAGGTACTTCCCTTAGATCACAGCCATGGCCCACAAACTTTGAAATACCTCAGTTCAGTTATGAGGTACAGATTCAGTTAGAAAAGGCAAAACAAGCCTTCTGCAGCAGTGGAACTCTTCTTACAACAAGTAGCAAACTTAGGCATGATATACTAGATGGTTTGGCATCAGAAATCGTCAAATACAAAGTTTATCCTTCTAGTACAGAGCTTGATGATGTGGCTCAGGCTCTGACAACAAATATCCCTTTTTAAAGGAGAAAGGATCTGTCACTGGCTTTTATGGATGGAAAATTAGTTTGAAGTACAAAATGGCAAACTACCGCACCAGACTAAGAAGCATTGGCTGCCCCGAGTTGAGCATCAATGCTGTAAAAGAAAAGCGAGGTGCCATGAGTCATGGACCTAACCAGGTAAAGAAGCCACGGAAAGCAGAAGTCAACTATTGTCCTGCTTACCCTGCAGGCGAAACTAAAGAGAGCCTCGAGGAAGAAAGGAAAGCACTTATATTGGAGGTGAAAAAGAAGAACAACCAACAGCTAATCAAAAGTAAAATGGAAAGAACCTTTGCCTATAGAAGACAGGAAGTCGTTAAAGATATGCCCTTCATAGAGTTCAAAAACCGATGGCCAGCCCTGTATTTGGGTATAAAACAAATGAGCACATATTTAATTGACAAAGGTTTGGAGGCAATGTGGTAAGAATCCATGCATGTGGTTGTTCTACTCTATATTACAATGCACATTACACATACATCCATATAAAATGGTTACAGATACACTGAACCACCAACTAAAAACATTTAGCCAAAAGCAAACTCATGTTCCCTCTACACCAGGGGTGTCAAACTCAAGTTACAGAGAGGGCCAAAATTAAGAGCTTAATATTATTATTATGGGCATCATCACCCATATTATATGGGCAATCATTGCAGAAATGGACAAGGTATGTGTTTTGGGTGTATTTTGGGCTCTGACCCCTGGGGGTTTAACATTTACGCTAAACATAATTATGCTTTTTTTTGTATTATGGTCTTTAACCTTTCTATGGAAAGATAAATTATTTGCAAATACCATGATCCACAAATACACTATTTACAAATAATGATTTGCTATCCACAAATACAAAATTCAATGATTTGTACAAATAGATGTATTTCTGTAAATGTTTGTAATTTATAAAAAGGATAGTTTATATTTTGTGCACATTTATCATGAAATGTCAGTTGTACATCTGCAGTTCTGCTTGTGAAGTGTTGAATCTGCTTTTCTGAATTGCCTGATGCACTTGTTCATTCGTCCATTCAATTACATATCTTTTAGTTCAAACTGAACAATACTGCCTCCTTCAAGGTGTCAATGGTAAGCTTGAGAAACACTTGAGCTATTTGTGTAAATTGTGTAATAAGGTCATAATAGATTTGTCAATGTGATAATGGCAGTTTTCTCAAATAAAATGTTCAAAATCAGTAGTTGGTTTCCCACAGAATCCCAGTGTTGAAGCACGACGAACATGCCTCCTAAAGGTGTTGTGCGTCTACTTAAATGAAAAGCCTGACAGCCTTATTAAGGAGTACTGGGTAAGTTGCATTCTTTGTCAATCATAGACAAATTGATACAGAAAATATGTATTTTTTATATTTTAATTTCACAAACCTGTGAATTGAAATGTGTTGTGTAGGCTAAGAACATGCATGTTATGCTATATTGATTTTTGCCAATGTTGGCAATATATCAAATTTTCAAAAAAAAATTATATTTATATTTTGTAAAGTTAAGCCAAATAAATAAAAATGTGCCTTATTTAAACAAACAGGCAAAATAATAAGCAAATATACTTCTTGGGAATGAGTATTGTGTTCTCTAATTGTAAACTTAACATCTTTTGGGTTTGCTACTAGTGTCATAGATGCATAATTAGCAAAGGGTCTCTTTCTTTGTCATAGGCTATTGAGGATATTGGTATTGATGCAATGACGGAAATGGAGAGACTGGCTTTGGGTGTCTACATTGTTCGACATGATGGAGCAGATGCTACAGATCCACCTGAGGATGTTGGCGTCGCCATTGAAGGCTGCACAGTGCTGCGAGATCTGAGAGAGGTTGCAAATGGATGTGCAGTCCTGTTTGGCTTGATCTACTGTTTAAACTTGAGCTGTCCCAAGGAGCTGCAATACACTTTCGAATTTCTTCAGAAAGTGTTAATGGAATTGGATGGGAACAAGCTCTCTACTAAAGTGCAGGTCCTCAAAAACAAACTGCATGAGTAAAATCACCTGCACCAGACAAGACTGGACCTGGCGTTGGACTTTTGTTGACTGTTAATTATTTTTGGACTGCTGCTAGACAAAATAAAGCTGCGATCAATGATGGTTTGTAATAAGCAGACACGATGTAGTTGGTCATCGACTTGCTTGGGGAGGCTCAGTTCTTTGGATTTTGGACTGCTGCAAGACAAAACATCTAGCAATCTAAAGACAGAATGTTGGTTGAGGTAATTGGCATTTAAACTTCACTTGTTTTCTGATTTCTAATTGGATCAAAACATATATTAAATAATTTAAGGTGAAGATTGTTTTTGGTTACATAAACAGGCATTTATTAGATTGCTGATTTTCTTTTTCTCCTGTTGATGCAAACTATAAACCTTTTATTTTTCATAAAAATGTTCTCGATAAGTCAGCATGTATGTAAAGTCTGAACTTAGTATGTTCTAACGGTGAAGTGAGAATTTTCTGCAGCATAAATCCTCTTGCTTGTAAACTTCAGTTAATTTAAGGATTTACCTCTTTAGTTTTTATTTCGGCAGGCAACACCTGTTAGACATTCTTGATGTCAAAGTTCAGATTCATTTTTGGGACTATAAAGCTATAATGGGATTGAACATTATCGGATGGTGAAAGAGATTCACAGACAAGTTTTATATTTTTGAATTTTTATTTATATTGGTCTATTTGCATTTTTTATATATTTTTTGGAATTCATCCATTTGATGGGAATTTAAACATGTGAAGTGCTTAAGTTTACTGAGGCCTCAAGGTAAAAAAATTATTTGTTGCAAAATATATTTTGTTCTTGGCAGGATTTTGGCTCTCCAAATTTCCACTAAAATGGAATGGTTAAATATATTAGGCTACTGCATATACATGATTATTTAGGCTCATTGTGTTTCAGAAAGTTTAAAAAAAAAAAGGATAAATGACTGTATATCTCATTGTCCCAATGCCAATGATGTATTTTGTGATGAAAAACTTGATGAGACAGAAAATCTGGCACATAGTGGACATGCAGTGCGACAATCATTTTTCCATTTAGTTTGTAGTAGTAATGTACCTTGAAGGTCAAAATGACTTTGACAAATTATATTTCAAAACCAAAGTTGAATAAAGTCAATTAAAGTGACTTAAGTAGTTTTTATTTGACCTACAGATTTAAACAGAGCAACTAAGTTCCAGTCATTAAGTACAATCAACACAAATGGATAACATTAGCAAAGCTTATTTCTGTTTAATAAATTGAACTTAATCAGGTCATGTTAGTTCAAGCTATAGTCATTAAATTCAAGACAATTTACATTTATTCAAAATAATTGTGTGATGTACCATTTAATTAACACAGTTATGAACGATTTACTTAAAACATTATGTTAAAATTAATTGTATATTACCATTTCCATTTAAGCAACTAAGTTTTGTGGGACCGGTTGACATAACTTTATTAATTAAATACAACATTTCATTTCTAAGAGTGCACTCTAAAAAAATGCTATGTTGGCTTTAACTTTTTTATGTCAACAGTTGGCTTTAATTGACTTTTTTATGTCAACAGGTTCCACGTAACTAGGTTATGTTGGATTTATGTAACATTATTTATTTCAATTAACTTAAGTTAATTACATAAGGTTAATCCAATCCCATTTAGTTGAATAAGGTTAACAGTCTTAATTTTGTCCAAAACAATTAAGTTAATTAAGTTCAATTATCCTAAAATTACTATTTTTACATTCAACCAAAACAAATAATCCAGAAACTGGTTACACAAACAAATATTCATGCAACAATGATGGGTATGACATACCTGACACAAATCCTTGGTACGTAGTCTGGGTCACTATCAGAACTGCAGGCTTCCTCTTGGTAATCCTCTGCCAAATATAACAGGTCCTCTGGGACCTTGTCTGGACAGCTTGTGGTGTCCTCACAGTCTATACTACACAAAGTGTAAAGAAAAAAATTATAATAATCTGGTATGCTTTGAACAACGTGAGATCTCCCTGAAAAATACACAACCACAATTACTTACGTGGCATTCCTAAGGTCATTGAAGACATTCACGTCGATTGTATGTGCAGTGACTTTGGCCTCAGATCAACTGATGACATACTAGAAAAGACATGAAAACAGTATCAGACTATGCCTTGGGGAATACAGCAGGGGTGTAAAACAAACATAGCTATGTGTGTGCTGCTGCAGTGGCCAATGACAATGTGTGTGATAGCAATATTCATGCGCCATGATATTTTAGAAAAGTTGTCTTTATGACAGCAGGTAGTGAAATAGCGTTGTGTATTTCAAAGAGCCCTATCCAGTGTATTGAACAACATTAGAAAGTAAAGTGCACATCCATAAGAAAGGAGGGAGATATTTTGTGTTCCTGCAACCAGGATAAACGTGAGTTCATCACAAAAGTACTCATCAATGAACCATCAAAGCAAGCTCAATCGACAACAAACAAGATAAGGAACCAAGGGCTTGTAGTTATTTTGTACACACCTGGCTTCCAACTATTCAATCACTGATAAAGTGCTCCTGTCCATATTTTCCACTCCCTCGATGGCAAACTCATCTCTGTTCCCCAGCACCACCAACACAAATAGAAAAAAAGAGAGATTATCACATAATCACAGTATGCACACCAAAAATGTGGACAGTAATCAATGACAAATTGTCTCACCATCCGAACAAAGACTGGGAGCCAATGCTAGATAATTGTGGTGGGGAAGGTCTCCTGGTCCCAGCCTTGAATGGCGTGGAGGTACATTTGTCCTTATCGTAGCTGTGGCGGCAAGAAAGTGAAATGATCCTTAGAAAATAAAATGACTGAGCACTTATAGCTTTAGGTTAGCAGGTGCGGGTGATTTGTGTGGGCATAAAGGCAAGTCAAAGTAGTCACTTCAAACAGTGTAGTGTAGATTTACTGATACAGTATTTCATTCAAAGTGTAATGTCGCCAAGTTAGATAAATGCTTTCATATAAACGGTCATGCAGAAAAAGAGAAACATTACCAGAAACGCACTATAAAACGTTTCGCCACCTGAGGTTATAACTTTAGCTTCCATACAAGGTAACGCAATAATAGCAAGATAAAGTTAGCTTCGCGTTTCCTAGTGAGCATAAATAATGGCTCTGTCGTAAACAAATTTAGTCAAAGTTGTCAATAGGCTATAAATGAACATTCAAATTCATAACAAACAGTGAGTGAAAACAATCATTCACACAAACTGTCGCCCTACTGTGAGTTTGCTTGATCATTTACAATAGTGATAGAGTGCTAGCTGCTAGAAACCTATATGTTGTATTCACCAAGGTTAGCGCTGACTGCATAGTTCTAGCTAATTATATCCAAACTGGAAAACCCCAAAAAACAAACAAACTGGATTTACCTACCTGTCCAGTAAAAACAGAGCCACCTGCATGTCGGATTGGAAGCCCTTCTGCCGGCGGAGTTCTTGCCACCTCTTGACCGCTTTTCCAATGTAAATTCAGGACTTTGCCCGTTCCTTCATTTTCGTTTTCTAGGACATCTCTCCTCTAGCTTACTTCCCTCAGTTTCGGCCTAAAAAATGCTTGACATCGCTTAGAGCACCTTTAACATACTGCATATTATTGTAAAGAATTGTACAATTAACAGTAAATTACTGGCAACAGTGTTGCCAGTATTGTACTGTAAAAAAGCCTGGTAAGGTCTAACAGTGACCTCTGAAAGGTACTGAGGAGTAAGATTGTTTAACACTTTGTATACTAACAACAACATTTTTAATTCAGTACGATAATAAATAGGTAGCCAGTGCAATGAACATAAAATGGGTGTAATGTGGTCCCGTTTGCGCCTACCCGTGAGCAAAAGGGCAGCTGCGTTTTTGACCAGTTGGAGTCTATGAATAGATGAGACAGGCAGCCCATGGTACAGCGAACTGAAGTAATCAAGTCGTGATGAAATAAAAGCATGAATTACAATCTCAAAACTCTTCCTACTTAGGAAGGGTTTAACTTTCGCTAATCTTCTAAGGTGGTAAAAGCTGGAACTGACAACAGCACTGATTTGTTTGTTCAGCTTTAGGCCACTATCCAGAATAAATCCCAGATCCTTTGTAACAAAAGAACGATATGGAGTGAAAAATCCAACTCAACAGTGGTAAGATCAGTTTTTTCAGTAGGCCCAAACAGAACAATTTGTGTTTTGTCATCGTTCAGATGCAGAAAATGATTGGTTAGCCATGTTTTCAAATGTTGAATACAGACTATTAATTGAGTATCATCGGCACATCAATGATACGACACGCCAAATCTCTTAAATATAGTACCAATGGGTAACATGTATTATGAAAACAGTAACGGTGCAAGGGTTGACATGGCTGCCTGACAGCTACGCTCGACTCTCCCTCGATGTCCAATTCCTTGAAACTGGACTCGGCAGAAGGCAGGTCCTCGTCCAGACTGGAAGAAACCGCAGAGTGAGCTTCCAAGCCAGGAACGGGACCCTTGGAGTCTGTAGAAAGAGCAAGACAGGAGCGAGGAATTAAGTCAAACTTAAAATACTGTGTTAACTTAAAAAAATGTATTCTAAAATACAGACAGACAATTTTATGAACAATACAGTCAAATGGCTTCTGAAGACAAAGAAGCTGATGATCCAGTGTCAGACGACATTTTATAGACACAAGTCACATACTCCATAGCGTCACCTGACTTTGTACATGGCCAAAGAGATTGGTGCGTGTGTACACGAGATTCAGACACCGGTCACACTGAAGATGTTCCCATAGCGTCAACACAATGACACAGCGTCGATGTTCCCTCAAAAAGGAACAATTTTTTTTCTGAAATATATGTATTCCACAGTTATTGGCATCCCTACAAATTCTAATGAGTAAAAATCAAACTGAAGTATATTAATATTCATATGATATGTTTTTAAGATCACCTTTGTGTCGCTTTTGTCATGACTTCCTGTTTCACGGGGCTCTAAATATGATGTGACACACAGGTTAAATAGTGGCAGTCAATACCGGCAGGAAATGAAAGCTTTAGCATAAGTTCTGCCGGGAAGACTCAATTGTTTGCGTCACTTATTACCTTCTCTTTTATCCAATCATGTTCTAATACTAGAAGTATAAAGGACCCGTACTTACACTTGTCTGAGTTCGCAGATGCTGAACGCTTCACTCACCACCATCCACCCCACCACCACCAAGATGGTTTCTTCCCTCCACCAATAAGAAGGCTTCTTCTCTCCATCTTCCTTACTACCGCAGGATGTTCCTTCCCCTCCAACCACCCCACCACCACCAGGACGGTCCCTTCCAATACCTCACGGGGGGTCGGCTGCGCCCATGCCTTCATCTTCAGGCAGGAAATGCTTAATCCGTACACTCGGATTGCGAGTTACGGACGGGGCCTACGCCAAATACTTTATCGCATATATTGCTTGCTGGGTCATTAATAAATGGATGATTGTTACAATATCTTCTCCCGAGTCTTCCTGGTAGAAATGACTGAGGTGCCTTTGAGCAAGCCACCTAACCCTCAATCACTCCCCAGGCGCCACAGCAAAAATAGCTGTCCACTCCAGGTGTATGTGTCCACGGTTTGCAGTGTGTGTGTTCACTACTCACTACTCCTAATGAGTTACTCTGCATTTAACCCATGCACTAACTTGGACGCCAAACAAACTGTAAGGATGAATTATATTAGGTTCATACCAAAACTATGATCAGACTTCACCTAACCACAACCTGTTTGGAAAAGTTGCAATAAAAAAGCCAGAGGTGGATTTGACATATGCCCTATTCGGACAGTAATCGTTTCTCATGTGGACGTCTGTAAAAATACATTTGCATGGTACCTCAGTGCTAAAACTCATCCAATTGGATAGAGATTTTTTTTCATGGTGGAGGAGCGATACTACAATCCCGGAAATGCACTGCTGATGTGGTTAGTTACATGATTGTCTGCTGTAAATAAAATGTCATACTCATACTGAATGATAGGAATAAATTCATATTTAATTTAATAATAATTATCCCATTTATAATTTGATTATTTAAATCTCCTGTTTAAAATTAGGGAAATAGACGTGCTATATAGTTGGAATGGTTTTCTGTCTTGCATTTTATTTCTCAAAATTATGGGTATCATTTAAAAAAAAAAAAAAGGAAATTAGCAGAAATAATTTAATGCAGCCTCTTATTTAAATGAGGTAAACATAAAGCTGCTTGGTTTATATTTTTAATGTAAATAATTGAATGTAATATATATTTTAAAATCGTAATTATAATTGCATACCTGCAAAGCATTTTCCAGCATTTCAGTAATAAAAGTGTACATCTTTAAAATGCATGCAAATTACAGTTATCGTACAGTGCTCGTCAGTGGTAAACAAGGATTTAAACAGTGATTTCAGAATTGATCTCTTCTTGTAAACTCAGAGATGCGGATTCAGGTGGCAATTAAATTACCACATGACCTTGTTGTTTGTCAAAAAACAGTAAGTAATTTGTCTGGGGATTTTTATGTGGATGGTGGGAGAAAAACACTGATATTCTGGATTCGGACAGCAATACAATCACAGACTAGCCCCTGTAAATGTTGAAAATACCTTACGTTTCCTTGAGAAACCATCTCTGTCCGAATAGGGCTATAGACAGAAACATACAGTAGCCATGTAGAAAAGTACCTCATCCCCACTGAAAAGTATGGATCTTTAATGCTGTGGGGCTAAAATTTCTTCAAAAGACCCTGGACAACTTTTTAGGATACACGCTATCATAAACTCTATCAAGTACCAGCAGATATTAAATCAACTCCTGATTGACTCTGTCAGGAAGCTTAAACTGGGCCTTAGTTTTGATCTTCCCAGCATGACAATGATCCAAAGCACATCTCAAAATAAACAACAGAAGAGTTCACTGACCAAAACCCCATAAAAACCTGTGGGATGAGCTATATAGAAAAGAGTCCACAAGCATGGGCCACTGAATCTGAAGGATCTGGAGAGATTCTGTATGGAGGAATGGTCTCAGATCTCTTGCCATGTGTTCATCAACTTTATTACACATGATCCACTTCATTTTACTGGTAAGAGCTGGAGCGGCCATTTGTCATTTTAATGTGTCTGGCTTCCGGTGTCATTCACTTCCTGTTATTTTTAGCTGTACAAAACAGCTTGTTATGCTGCTTGATATTGCAACCTGGTATTTCTTACCATATTATTTTAATGTATTGTCTTATAATATCATTTCCCTTTACTATTTTGTAAGTCTCGCACATTCACAGAAAACACCTTAATTCCACGTTGAAAAATAAGGTGGCAAGGCAATGCTCGAAGTGGGCCGGTACCCACCAGTACACAGTACAGAACACTTTGATATTTTAATATCCCATATAGCAACATTGTGGTGGCCCAGATCCGGCCCACATCTGGCACATGTGGAAAGATGATCTGGCCCACATGCAGCGTGGAATGATGGCCCTTGGGTGGCTCACTCCTGTTTGCCAGATCTGGGCCACAAGCAGGCCATAGCAATGCCACATGTAAGCCAAGAGCAAAGAAATAAACCAGAACTGGACCTTATCTGAGCCACAAAATCTGTGTATATTAAATATGGAGTCATCTCAGCCTTAATAAGCCTGTTAACAAGCAGAATCACTGAAGGAAAGAAGAGAACAGAAAAAGAGACGAGCAGAAACACAAGAAATGAAGCTAGCGCAAGTTCTGCCAGGAAGACTCAATCGTTCGCGTCATTAATTACCTCCTCATCTATCCAATTATATCACTTACTGTAGCTTAAAAGGGCAGCGCTTACACATGTCTGAGTTCGCAGATGCTGTCACTCCAGTACCTCCATCCTCCCCGCCTCCACCAAGATGGGATCTTTCCTCCAACTCCTCTACTCAACCAAGCTGGGTCCTCCCTCTATCAACCCCAACACCATCAGTCAGGCTATCCCTTCCATCCTGAAGACTTCAGATGTCTTTTCCTCCATCCACCCCACCACCACCAGATGGCCCCTTTCCTTACTCCGCCGGGGGGTGAGCGGCGCCCCCGCCTTCGTCTTCAGGCGGGACTCGCAGATTCAGTACCCTCTGAATGCGAGTTATGAACGGGGCCTACGCCAAAGAACCTGATTGCTTGCTGAGCTCCTAAATAAATGTTATTGTTACAGTATTAATTCTCCCGAGTCTTTCTGGTAGAACTACAGCTGACTTCATCCACAGCCTAAGATGAAATCAACTCACATTCTCATTCCGCCCTGGAACACGAACTGAGGTGGACAACCTTGTGTCTGTGTCAGTTTGCAATCTTTATACCCAGAATAAAATCTCCTCTGAAGCAGGATAGCCATACAGCGTAGGTTACCATTGCGATGAACACTGCTAAAAACCAATCCATCTTCTTGAACACACACACACACACACACACACACACACACACACACACACACACACACACACACACAAAAAAAACAGAATAGACAAGTGACCTATTTTATGAAGCCGGTTTCAGTGGCTAGTGCTACCCAGGTAAGAGTTTAGTTTAGTTTGAATTTAGTTTGCTTTTTAGTTTAGTGCCTTTAGCTCCATTATGTTTCTGTCTACTACATATTTACATGTAAAAAGAGAAAAATATTCTATCAGTTCAGCCGTTATACAGTCGGTGTGAGTGAGGTCATTGCTGTGGATTCATTATTTCTCTCTGATGTTGGTGGTAAGCTGTGATCTGACTGGATTATCAGTCGTGGGATTGTTATTCTCACGCAGATGTCCTGCGCTCCAGTGCTCGCTGCTAATCTCAGCCAGAGCGGGCACACGTTCCTCAGCCCCTGCTCTCAATAATAAAGATTGTTTTTTAGTTTTACATGTGAGAGAAATAGGAAAAAAAGTAGAATCATTGTCCTAACTGCATCCTGTTATGTAACAGGAGTAAAAAAAGGTTGTCATCTTAAGCCCATCATACCTTCTGGCACTGCCTATAGAATACATATGAATATTATAAGCAGATCCTTTTTCTGACTCTAAACCTGATCCTAAACCTTGACATTAGACAGTGTTTTAATATAAACACTAATATAATAGATTATTATTTAATAAAGAAAATAATATACAAAGTTTAGCACACAGCACGAAGAAAAAGAAAAATGTCTATGCAGCATGATTGTTGTAGTCTCCAATTTTACAATTTTAGCACTAATGGTTTTCAATCACTATTACACTTTTTGTACATGGTAAAGTTGAGTGTTTTACTGTATGGCTTACATTCTAACAGCACCACTTATTTTTAAATGAGAGATGATAACAGCACCTGCAACCCATACAATTTCCTGGACTAGATCTTATCCATCAGAAATCATGAACTGGTGAAGACTGGGCGTTCAAAATAGAGTCCTCGCCCCTTCACGCTGGGAAAAATGACTCGTAATTGTGAGACAAATGAGTTGTACAAATCTACATTTTCAACAAATAAATCTATGTTTGGTACTTTACTTAAATATTTTCAATCAGAGGGTGACAGGACTGAATTTGCATTGCTGCATTGCTGGCAACCCAAACAAACTAAAAAAGGTAAGAATGACATTAAATATGAGCAGTTTAATGGTGTGATGCTTTAAATGTTGCCAGATATGCAATGATAAATCTAAATGTTTGTTTTATTTATAAATACTCATAAATTGGCATAAATCTTGTCCGTCAGAGGCCAATGGCACCGAAAAAGGTAAAAAATACATTAAATACGAGCGGACAAAAGATGATATTACAAAGATACATGTTTATTTTATTAGCTGGTTTTACATAAATTCTCCCTGTATCGCACGCGGATTAGCTGAAATCGGCTAATCAGCGATTTCCCGTGATGTTAATGCAACGTGTCAGAGTTTAGGGAACATGCCCATGCAGCAATCTCTGCTTTTATGCCATAATTTTAAGGAGTCTGATGTCAAAATTGTGTTCTTATTTATGACCAGGCACTATAAGCAAAAGACAGAACTAAAATCTTCTCCGTAAGAGACCAACTGCACTGAGAAAAGTAAGAATCACATTAAATATGAGCAGTTTATGACAAGGTTGTCAAAATTATCACACACACACTTAAGTTTTTTTTTTGGTTGGTTGGTTGGTTGGTTGGTTTTTGTCTGCTTACAATGTTGTTACTCCACAGAGGAGCTGGATGAAGAAGATGCCTTGCAGATCAAAAAAGACATCACTTCCCAAGTTCTGAAGATTGTCGTCATCAGCAAGGGTGCCAATGATCCCAGTCCCACTAGGGATTGTCATTGAAGGAGCAGAAGCACTTACAGATGTCTCAGATGCACTTACAGATGTCTCAGATGTCCCCCAAGCATGTGCCTTCCTTATGGGTCTTGTATATGCTTTGAACCTGAGGTACTTTAAAGCCCAACGTATACCATCTGGGTGATGTAATTTTCGTCATCAGGAGGATTCGCGGACGTCCGCACACCCCGTCCAAAGTCGTGTCAGCACAACTTTCAAAGTATACTCAACCGCGGTGCACGTAGAATAGTGCATGCGCAAGAAACACAGAAGAGACAAAAGTCACAGCAATTGTGCTGCGCATGTGTCAAACTCGGCCATCCACGCTCTTCCGCGGTTCAGTATGCCTTGAAAGCTGTGCGGACACGACTGCACACGAGATGCATCCGGACGCGGAAATTGAAGTATACCCGGACCTTAAGAAACTGAAATTCTGAAATTTTCTCAAGATCTTTTTGGAGCTGGACATCGGGAATCTCTCTTCAAAGGTTCACAATTTAAAAAGTTTATTTATTGTTTAAAACACTCCCAAATTTTTTTTTTTTTTTTTTTACAGAATTCAAAATTGTTCACAGACTTGAATTCAGGTTGAATGTGCTTTCCTTATGTGAATCGTTTATACTTTAAGGGTGCTCTAAGCGATGTCACACGTTTTTTAGGCCAAAACATTTGTTGTCACATACAGCAAACATCTCCTCACTATCCGCTAGCTGCCTGTCCCCTGAACACACTGTAAACCGCGGTCTCTGTAGACAGCCCAGGCTCCACTAACGGCAACAAAAACAAACTGGCCCAGCCTGGACCACGAAACATAACAAACAGTGTTCCAGCCAATAACCGACAAGAATGATTTGAGGGTGGGGGTTGGGGGGGTTAGTGCACGTGCACATGAAGGGGGGTGTGGGGAGTGGAGGAGAGAGAAGCATGAAGAGGGAAGTTAGCTAGAAGAGAGATGTCCTAGACAACGACTAACGTTAGAATTATATTCTCTTGAATTTTGATACGACCAAAGAGACGACGTTCCGATGAACAAATAGCAAAGAAGAGGGAAAAGGAGAAGGAACGCGTGAAGTCACGAATTTACATCAGAAAAGCCTGTTTCAGGAAGCACGGAAGGGAGGGGGAGGGGACGGGATGAGGAGGAGGGAGGGACAATACTTCGAACGTCAACAAGAAGAGCACCTTTAAAACTGAGATACTAAAGAAAGAAATGGAATATACCTTAGAGGTTTTGGGACTGTTTCTTTAAAAGTGTTTTAAATGCATAGATTTTGTTGCTGATGAGCTTGTTTGTCGTTCCAAACCTGTACGACTTTAGTTCATTTTCAAAACACGAATAAAGATATATGTGGTAAAAAAAATGTAATAAAGATATACACGAATATGACTTATATGATTTCTGTCCCTCTATTGACAGTTCGTACAACTACCTTTTTGATGCTTCAGAAAGTTCATAATCTAGTAGTTTATTCAACATGATCGCTATATGAACAAACTGAATTTAGCATTTTTTTCACATGTAACATAAGTGAACATAAACAGAAGCATAAACCGAACTGAGCATAAACAGAAGTTCAACAGTACTTGCTTGATGTTTAAAGGGTTAGTTCACCCAAAAAATTTAAATTATGTCATTAATTACCAGTGGTGGACGAAGTACACATGTAGCCTACTTGAGTTAAAGTAAAGATACTCAAGGTAAAATATTACTCAAGTAAAAGTAGAAGTGCTGCCTTTAAACATTCACTTGAGTAAAAGTACAAAAGTATTTGCCTTCAAATGTACTTAAGTATCCAAGTACTATGATTTTTTTATTGCTATAATGTCCTATTATAATTTTTGTCACAAGACTCTTGCTTAACTCAGTCTACGTGAAGACTCTGTCACTCTTGGCACATCAATCTATTAATAAAATGACATTAATTAGTCTAATATATATATATATATATATATATATATATATATATATATATATATATATATATATATATATATATATACAGGGATGTAGTGGAGGCTAAACGCACGTAAACGCCGTTTACGCACCTCCCAAAATTCGGAAATAGCGTTTGCCCATTTCCAAAGTGCGTTTATCCACCTCTACATTGCGTTTATCCACCTCTAAATTTCACGTTATTTGAGCGAACTTTGTTTTTCCAGTGCGTTATCGCCGATCGGTACATGATTCGAGCATTTGAGCCGTTAACGACAGAGCAGAACGCGTAGCACAAACACGGAGCAGAGAGCGCAGCGCGCCGACACACACACACACACACATGGAACAAAGAGAACGGCGCACACACGTAGCAGAAAACACACGCTCGTGAAGTTACTAAACAAACTGCGTGAGAATGAAACTTGATCGCAGCCGCAACAGGAAATCATTAAAACAATGCAAAAAAGGTATTTTTTAATTTCATTACAGGCAGCTGGTTTAATGTAGGGAGCATGTCAAAACCCAACTGTACAAGAGATTCAGAGGGAGTCAAGCCTGCACCAGGTTTAAGACTTTTCCCTCTACAGGGAAACACTGATCCACATTTTTCTGATAGACCAAAAAATTCATCAATTAATCGAGGAAATATTCAACAGATTAATCGACTATGAAAATAATCCCAAATCACTAATCATTATGCACAAGTGCATTGCATTGGAAGCCCTGGATATAAGCCTCCCTCTCGATCTCTCATAAATATTTTTGATCTCTCTGTTTTGTCATTTAGTAAACTTTATAGATTTCAACCATATTATTCCTTTTTGAGTCTCTTTAACAAGAACTTAGATTAATGTATGAATTAAATAGTGATTGTGTGACCTATGATGAAGGAACAACCAGTGATACCCTTGGTAGTACCATCAAATGATAGCCTATAGCGATGTCATCAGGATACACGTCGTGGTCCACCAGAATTTATAGTTTACCCACCTCTTTTTTTACCACTACACCACTGTATATATATTATATATATATATATTTGAATTGAATACATTTTTTGTGTGTTTAATTTTGGACGGAAGGGGACTGATCCCATAAGGTGTAATACATTTACAGTATTTACTGTATATATTTTTCACGAGCGTCTATGGTCATAATTATAAACATCCTAATGTTATGATACATTCACATAAACCTGCACAATGCCATTGTCACATGTCTGTCCTGTCTTGTTTTGCACTTGGGTGTTGGTTATGTTAAGTCAGGTGCTCATGTTCATTGTTAGCCCCGCCCGTCTTGTTAGCTAGTTATTGGTTAATTTGCCCCACCTGTTGTGTTCGTTACCCTCCTTTGTTTGCTCCCCTATTTAGTCTCCTTGTGTCTGTAGTCTTGTGTGGTTACGTTGTCTATGTTTGGTGTTCTGTTTCAGAGTTTCTTGTATTTTTCCCCCTCGTGGGTATTTTTGTTGTTGCGTTTTTTATTAAAGTTCTTCTTGTTTTGGCTGCAATTGAGTCCTCGGTTTTGTTTGTATCTAACGTGACAGAACGTAACCACCACCTTGAGGACTCAGCAGCATGGAGACTCACGGGCTCGTTTCGGGGGAGAGTGAGTCTTTCAGAGGAACCCGTCTTGCTAAATTCAGGGGAATTCGTGGAGGACACAGGGGAGGAGATGCTAGAAGGGAGCACCAACAGTACTCTCCAGTTTGGTCGTTTCGTGACCAAGGACCGACGAGGTTCAGCCCCGAGTGTTTTTCATCGCCGGTTCCCAGGGTTCCAACGCCGGTGACTCCAACGCCGATGATCCCAGGGACTCCGAGACGCAGGAGGAGAAGAAGGACGGGTCACGTCACACCTACCCAGCCAGAGACGGTTCATGCCACGTCTGCCCAGCCAGAGACGGTTCAGGTCAGTTCTGCTCAGTCAGAGACGGTTCAAGTCACGTCTGCCCAGCCAGAGACGGTTCACGTCACGTCTGCCCAGCCAGAGACTGTTCACGTCACGTCTGCCGGGCCTGTGTCTTCGGACAAGATGGCCGACGCGGAGCTGGTGTTCCCTGAGGAGATGGCCACTAGAACATTGTTGGATTATTTTTCAACGCTACGGAAGATCCTAGAAACACCCAGGAATGTTCACGTCACATCTGCTGAGCCTATGTTTCTGGACAAGATGGCCGCCGCCGAGCCTGAGTCTTCGGATAAGATGGCCGCTGTCGAGCGTGTGTCTGAACTTGAACCGGCGGTGCCAGTTCCAGTGCCTGAGCCGGTGGTTCCAGTGCCTGAGCCGGTGGTGCCAGTTCCAGTGCCTGAGCCGTTGGTGCCGGTTCCAGTGCCTGAGCCGGTGGTGCCGGTTCCAGTGCCTGAGCCGGTGGTGCCGGTTCCAGTGCCTGAGCCGGTGGTGCCGGTTCCAGTGCCTGAGCCGGTGGTGCCGGTTCCAGTGCCTGAGCCGGTGGTGCCAGTTCCAGTGCCTGAGCCGGTGGTGCCAGTTCCAGTGCCTGACCCTGAGCCGGTGGTCCCTGTTCCTGAGCCTGAGCCGGTGGTATCTGAGCCGGTGGCGTCTGTTCCGGGGCCGCTGATATCTGTGTCTGAGCCGGTGGCGTCTCTTCCTGAGCCGGTGGTATCTGTTCCTGAGCCGGTGGCGTCTCTTCCTGAGCCGGTGGTATCTGTTCCTGAGCCGGTGGCGTCTGTTCCTGGGCCGCTGGTATCTGTTCCTGAACTGGTGGTGTCTGAGCCGGTGGTGTCTGTTCCTGAGCCGGAGCCAGTGTCTGTTCCTGAGCCCTCAGTGACCGCGACACTGGCCATTATGGCCACAGCCATGTGGTGTGTGTGGGCTACACACACACTTGAGCCGGTGGTGTCTGTTCCTGAGCCGGAGCCAGTGTCTGTTCCTGAGCCGGAGCCAGTGTCTGTTCCTGAGCCGGAGCCAGTGTCTGTTCCTGAGCCGGAGCCAGTGTCTGTTCCTGAGCCGGAGCCAGTGTCTGTTCCTGAGCCGGAGCCAGTGTCTGTTCCTGAGCCGGAGCCAGTGTCTGTTCCTGAGCCGGAGCCAGTGTCTGTTCCTGAGCCGGAGCCAGTGTCTGTTCCTGAGCCGGAGCCAGTGTCTGTTCCTGAGCCGGAGCCAGTGTCTGTTCCTGAGCCGGAGCCAGTGTCTGTTCCTGAGCCGGAGCCAGTGTCTGTTCCTGAGCCGGAGCCAGTGTCTGTTCCTGAGCCGGAGCCAGTGTCTGTTCCTGAGCCGGAGCCAGTGTCTGTTCCTGAGCCGGAGCCAGTGTCTGTTCCTGAGCCGGAGCCAGTGTCTGTTCCTGAGCCGGAGCCAGTGTCTGTTCCTGAGCCCTCAGTGACCGCGACACTGGCCATTATGGCCACAGCCATGTGGTGTGTGTGGGCTACGCACACACTTGGACCGGTGGTGTCTGTTCCTGAGCCGGTGGTGTCTGTTCCAGAGCCGGAGCCAGGGTCTGTTCCAGATCTAGTGCCTGAGACGGTGCCGCCAGTTCCTGTTCCTGAGCCGTGGCCGCCCGAGGGGTCTTCGCCGCCGTGGCCGCCCGAGGGGTCTTCGCCGCCGTGGCCGCCCGAGGGGTCTTCGCCGCCGTGGCCGCCCGAGGGGTCTTCGCCGCCGTGGCCGCCCGAGGGGTCTTCGCCGCCGTGGCCGCCCGAGGGGTCTTCGCCGCCGTGGCCGCCCGAGGGGTCTTCGCCGCCGTGGCCGCCCGAGGGGTCTTCGCCGCCCTGGCCGCCCGAGGGAAAGTCGCCGCCCTGGCCGCCCGAGGGAAAGTCTCCACCCTGGCCCTCCCATGGACAGTTTGTTCCTCTTGTCTCACCCTGGTCTGTCCCTCCCGTCCCGCCCTGGTCTGTCCCTCCCGTCCCGCCCTGGTCTGTCCCTCCCGTCCCGCCCTGGTCTGTCCCTCCCGTCCCGCCCTGGTCTGTCCCCCCCGTCCCGCCCTGGTCTGTCCCCCCCGTCCCGCCCTGGTCTGTCCCCCCCGTCCCGCCCTGGTCTGTCCCCCCCGTCCCGCCCTGGTCTGTCCCCCCCGTCCCGCCCTGGTCTGTCCCCCCCGTTCTAGTGGAGTGTCTGGAAGCCACTCCTTAAGGAGGGGGTTATGTCACATGTCTGTCCTGTCTTGTTTTGCACTTGGGTGTTGGTTATGTTAAGTCAGGTGCTCATGTTCATTGTTAGCCCCGCCCGTCTTGTTAGCTAGTTATTGGTTAATTTGCCCCACCTGTTGTGTTCGTTACCCTCCTTTGTTTGCTCCCCTATTTAGTCTCCTTGTGTCTGTAGTCTTGTGTGGTTACGTTGTCTATGTTTGGTGTTCTGTTTCAGAGTTTCTTGTATTTTTCCCCCTCGTGGGTATTTTTGTTGTTGTGTTTTTTATTAAAGTTCTTCTTGTTTTGGCTGCAATTGAGTCCTCGGTTTTGTTTGTATCTAACGTGACAGCCATTAAATATATATATACACACTACATTATGGGAGCAGCCAATTTCCCTACAAAATTAAACACCAAAACGTATTAATGCAGTGTTTCTGCTACTCAGAAAAAAAAATGCTATTATATGCAAGTAATTTTAGTGTCAAGGTAATAAGCAATGTTCATTATGCGTCAGTATTTACTGATAATTGCTGCAATAATAGCTGCTGCTCTCTGCCCCGCTTAAAATTATTGGCAACACAAATTTTTTGGAACTATTGAGAGCTACACGAATCACGTGACCGCGCGGCGGCGAGATCACAGTAGGCTTGTTCGACTTGAAACGGCACACTGCACAGACCAATCGGTGAATGACATTAAAATACAAGAGCGATTAGAGAGTAGACGGCTCTGTAGGCTTTTCAATCGCTCTCGCGATTTCGCTATATACTTTGATGTCATAAACTGATCGGTCTGTGCAGCGCCGGTTCAAGTCGAACAAGCCGTGTGTGTCGCAACCTCTTATATACTGTCTATGGTCGCAACTCTCATATTTAACGGCTCTGGTTCGCGCTTAGTAGATACCACCAAGGCAAGTTCAAAACAAAGCGCGCACGTTGTAGGCTACTGTGATTGGTGGCTCGTTTGACCAGTTAAGTTTTTATCCACTCATAAATAAAAAGGAACGACTGATTTTGAAAATGTAGTAGAGTAAAAAGTAAGATATTTGACTTTGAAATATAGTGGAGTTAAAGTAAAAGTCTTCCCAAATTTAAATACTTCAGTAAAGTACAGATACGCAAAAAAGCTACTTAAGTAGCCTACAGTAACGAATTACATTTACTTCGTTACTGTCCACCACTGCTTCTGTCATTAGAACCAACGTGACTTTTTACTGCGCCGAGTCGAAGTGCTCCCAAGTGCTATTCCGCCATACATTATAGTTATCCTTTTTACCTGCTTAGAAAAGCGCCATGTTTTATTTTGTGTCACCATACTTGGTCGTGCAACTACTCGTGTTACTGTATTTAAATAGGGAAAACGTGGAGGTGTTTGGTCGCTTCTAATTTCATCTCTGTTTGGATTCTAATAAATGAAATAGGCTAAGCTAAGTGCTATCAAAGTGTCGCCGCGCGCCAGAAGGATTGAGTGCACGTGTTACCGGTCTCAAACAGGGAAGGATGAGATATAGTAACTGTATAAGATTATGAGAAACACACATTAGTGTCTGCAGCATTCTGGCGCTTTCTTTTAATGACTTTTCCCTTTTTAAAAAAAAACCTTTTCAGGTAACAGGTAAGTATAACTCATTCAAAACAAAACAGGTCATGCATACATAATTCAACTCACAGCATTTAAATGTATGTCCATTGAGTCAGCTAATGTAATATATTTGACCATTTTTCTTCTATATTAGACTTTTAAGCAACTTCAATAAACATCTGGATACAACTTTACATGGGTTTTGTCTTGTACCATCACACTGTGTTTCCAATCAACACTTTCAAGTTTTGCTTTATCTATTTTATATATAGCCTATATATATATATATTGAAGTTCTGAACAAAGAGAAATCTGAATACATTCTATGAAACAAACAGAATAACTTCGATGGAATAACCAATCAATAATGATTAACAGTCTCACTTGATGTAGTTTTTGTACACTTACTAGTGTACATTTTTAAAGAAAACATCATTTTGAATTTCACTTTTCCACATAAACAAAATGGTGTGACTAACTAACTCAATATAGCACATTATACAGCTCAACCTGAAAAATCTATCAAGATTACACAGGAAATATAGTTGTTGTTGTATAATTGCTTCAATTCTCTTACTTACACATCACATTTTCTACGAGCATCGTGAATTTGGACTGTTTACTGAGCTGGAGATTGCATCGACGGAATCACACATAAAATAATCACTCACAATCAGTTAAACTAAACAAACAGAGTCTAACAGCATTTATGAATGTCTCGAGTATCACTGATCGATATTGATCCATACAAACATTTTACAAACCTGCATAAAATGATGAGAAACACACATTAGTGTCTGCAGCGTTCTGGCGCTTTCTTTTAATGACTTTGCCCTTTGACCAGAACGCCATTTCTCATCGCTCTCGTGCAGTGGTTCCCAAACCTGTCCTGGAGTACCCCCAACACTGCACGTTTTCTTTTTCTCCCTAATCAAACACACCTGATTCAACTCATCAGCTCATTATCACATGGGTTAATGAGCTGATGAGTTGAATCAGGTGTGTTTGATTAGGGAGACAAAGAAAACGTGCAGTGTTGGGGGTACTCCAGGACAAGTTTGGGAACCACTGCTCTAGTGCAATGCGCCACCTACAGGCCTATTTCAGAATAAACTTAAATCTATATAACATTAGAATAACTTTTTTAGACTCTTGTAAATACTTAAACTGAAGAAAGTAATTTTGGGGTACCTATTATAACTCAATACTCTTATCTTTCACTGTAATATTTTCAGTCCGTCACACACACACTGAGACGAGAGAGGTATGTATCAACTCGTCTTAGTTAAGGGAATAACATAGTTTAATATGAAAAAACAAGGAGTGTGGAGTTCAAGAGTGAACAACTTCTTAGATAAAAGCACATTAATACACCGTGCTAGTTCTACAGGAAATATGCCCTCAAACAGATCGTGGACAATATCTGGGGGGTAACCACTTGTCACATTAAAGTGAGACAGACTGTCAGTTAAAACACAAGAAGTTTTTACACCAAAGCAGCTTTCCCCTTTTTTTTGATCCGTCTTTACGTGAAGCTGATGAACTTCCTTGGTTCTACGCTCAAATACCTCTGATTTCACTTCTTTCCCCTGAATGTCACAATGCTGAGCTGTACAAAACCGACAGAAATATTTTCCCGAAAAACTCTCTACAAATCCAGCTAGCCCATGAGCCCCCAGATTATCTGCAACAACGAATTGTACTGTGCCCTTGATAAATGACCCAAGTTGTGGAATAAAGCTTTTCAGATAGTTGATGCTCACCATTTGTATCACATCCTTTCAATAGTCCAACTTTAAAGTCTTTTATAGCGCAATGTGCATGCTTCCTACTCTTATGGGATTTGAAAGTAGCATATATATTGGTTTGAAAATAAAAATTTCCAAACATACAAGTTACTGTTTCATAACTCCTCAGATGGTTGTTGACATGAGAAAAGTACTCTGTACTAGATGCTATTTCACTTCCTGGACACAAAAGGCATGTTACTTATTATTATAGCATGTTACTTATCAATATTACTTGTTCTGTAGTCCTTAAATGTAAAACATCAACATGACATCGACTCAAATGAGTTTTAAGTGCATTCCATGTTTTGAATGAGCATGGGCATTCATAGTATGTGCATGGATATCTGGAGTGTCCCTGACCATAATGGCCATGGATTAATTTATAGTGTTTTAGTAATTGGTACCTTGTAGATTCACTTTAAGAACATTGTTTGCACCTCCACATTCAGAGCCTAAAAAAAAAGAAATGTCGTTGAAATGAAAGTGTTAATGATACAGAGTCCCTTCCAAATCTATAGCAATTATATTTGAGCCACTGGCTCATCTCATGATGGGTGCAGTGTATGCCCGCCTTAATGCCTGGTTCAGATTACACGATTTTAGCCCGATTTTGGCACAATCTGTTTGACATAGGGTGTCGTGAGGTTTCATAAACGACAACGGGCGTCAGGACGCAAGATTCGATCATTTCATCTCGTATAGTGTCACGTGGCCGACAACCTACGTCGCATCTGCAATGCTTCACGACATCACGACGTCACGACAAAAAGACTAGCATGTTTAATTTTTTTCCCACTACGGGTTCCGTCAAGAGTGACGGTACAGATCCACTTTTGCGACATGACTGTCACGTGGTGTTGCGACGCCTCCCCACATTTGTACGTTGATGGGCGTTCCTTCAGTTTACCGCTATGGGCGTGGTTTTGACCGAGAGGGAAATGTTGCGTATTAGAACAGAAGACCTCCGAGAGACTTCCCCCCGTCTCAAAATGCTCTAATTCTATTGGATAGTCGCGTCACTTTCAACGGAATTAATTTGCATAAAGATGGGCATCGGCCAGCTTTTTGACACGCAGCATTTTTCCAAATGAAGCGCCGCCTTCTCGGAATGCTTTGCAGGTGCGTCAAAGTCGCTTGACGTCACCGATAGGAATATAGTGGAGTGCGGCGCGACAGAAGTGTCTCACAGACAAGTGGATCAGTACTGTGAGTGAGTGAGTGACGGTACTGATCCACTTTTGCGACACAACTGTCGCGTGGTGTCGCGACGCCTCCCCACATTTGTACGTTGATGGGCGTTACCGCTATGGGCATGGTTTTGACCGAGCGGGAAATGTTGCGTATTAGAACAGAGGACCTGCGAGAGACTTCCCCCCCGTCTCCACATGCTCTACTTCTATTGGATAGTCGCGTCGCGTTCAACGGAATTCATTTGCATAAAGATGGGCATCGGCCAGATTTTTGACGAAATAAAAAACAGAAGAAACTACATTACGCCATTTCTATAAAAGACACTTATACCAGTGATTCCATAGTGATGATTGGTATCGTATGGCACTAAACGCAGGATTTACTAGCAGCATAACAATGCTGTTCTGGGAGTCGTTCAGGCGACAAATGAATTTGTAGATGAGTCTCCTCAATAATGCCTGAAAGGTGCTGACCCCTGCATTACAAAACAGGTCACTTGCACTAGAGCACCTGGGTTTGTTGAGCAGTATCCTCATACAGTCATTATAAGCAACCTTAAGCTTCTGCATACTTGCCTTTATAAACTTAGTCCATAAATGAGCAGTATACAAAGGAGTGCAATATGCTTTAAACAGGCTAATTTTGACATCATCCATACACATGTGGAATTTTCTTACCAGCATGTTAGCTTGGGCATATAATATGCGACGCTGCCTGTATCCTCATCATCAGATAACTGATCTGTAATGTAATGACCCAGATATTTAATTTTATTACAGACACTCATCACTTGTCCTGACAGCTAAAAGTCTGGAAAACAAAGATCTTTGTCCACTTTTGTCCTATACATATTGATACAGCACTCTTTTTGGCATTATACAACACATCATATTTCACCCCATATTCAGAGCAGATATTCAGTAGCTGCTGAAAACCAGCAGCTTTCATACATAAAATGATTAACCAAGGTGTTGCCAATCATACAACCTGCTTTGCATCTTGATAATTGTTTGGATAACTCATCCATGTAAAAGTTGAAGAGAGCTGGTGAGAGTAGCCCCCCCTGACGTACCCCATTACTTACCCCAAAGGAGGCAGATACTATATTACCCCATTTAACCTGCATACTCTGGTTGGCATACTAGTAAGCCAGGATTCTTATAATGCTGTCAGGGGCACCCCTTTGACTCAGTTTTTCAAATAGCTTATGATGATTGACTCTGTCAAAGGCCTTTGAAGCATCAATAAACCCAATTATCATGGATGAATTCTGCCTTATGTACCCATGTGTTGCCTCCTTCAAAGCATAGATACACAAATCGGTACCAAACTTAGCTTTGAAGCCAAATTGATTATCAGTGGTACCAATAAAAGGACCTAGATGATCAAGCAAAATCCTTTCCAGTACTTTAGATATCACACTGGCTAGGGCTATTGGCCTATAATTGTCCAAACTCCCAACCTTGCCAGCCTTGTCCTTGATGACAGGCACAAGAGTAACAGACAACATAGATTCAGGTAGCAGACCATGGGTCATGAATCCAGAAAGCAAATGGCAAGCAGTATTGCCACCTTAGGGCTAGCAAACTTAAGGTGCTCTGCTGTAATGTGGTCTAACCCACTCGCTTTCTTATCAGATAGCTGTGTTACTGCCTGGCAGACTTCACTGGAGGTGATTATCTCTGGACTACTGTTAACAATATTTGTCACTCTGTAGGGGTCACTTTTAACACAGTTAAATAAGGCAGAGTAGTGTTGCCTCCACAGCTCAGCAATATTATCAGCTCCAGACACCCCCTCCATGGCACATGGAAGCAATGTGTTGGCCCTGTTCAGAGCTCCATTTAAAACACCTTGTTGTACAGTGTGTGGTCATTGAAAATGTGTTCTGATATATGTTCTTCACAGAAAATGAGCCAAGGCCAATGAGTCTGAGGTTGAAAAAATAATTTATCGTATCATTTTTCTTTTGATGAAAAATGAAAACGGGTCCTACAGACCCGAACACCATACAAGGGTTAAAAACGATACATTGTTTTATCTGAATGAGTTGTAAGGATGATTTTCACATAGTTTTTGAGCAAATATTCTAGGCTACGTGATACAATTTTCAAATGTTGGAAATAATCAGTATGGGTTTCATGACCTTATTTCAGTGACAATTGTTTTTGTTTTTTTTCACAAACCACGCATAAATGTCATTATCTCAAAACTACAAACTTTTACATACATGCTGCTGATATATTATTGTAGCAGAGTTTGTGCTAAATACAGTGTAATCAGACTTTAGCCATGAAAATGTCACAAGTAACAGAAATAAGAACAAATGTCAGCGCATGTCAGAACACCTCCAGGGCCCAGAAAACACCTCAGACCCCAGAGGGTTAATATCAGCTGTACTAAAAATCTCCCACTGGGTACATTCAAAACATCCCTGCAAAGTCATTATACTGTCATTGTCCCATATTTTAACAGACTTTTCTTGAGGCTTCTCTCATGATGCTCCCAATGGTGGAAGAACTGATGAAATATAGGCATTTTTAACCAGAGTCAACATATTGATAATATGTGCTCAAACTCTTCTTAGCATTACAGTTATTAAAATCACCCATAATGAACTTGGGAGCGTCTGGAGAAATTGTCTCAAGTCTCTGAGATAAGTTGTAAATAATCTCTTGGGCTTTCTTAACATTTGCTTTAGGATGAATATATTCCACAGTGATGAAAATTTGGGGAAACTCCCTCGGTAGATAGAACGGACGAAGAGAGACACATAGCAATTCAATGTCCGCAGTACACAGGCTCTCTGTAACCTTGACAGCGCGACACCAATCCTCTCGAACAAGAACACATACCCCACCTCCTCGAGTCTTCCTGGTGATGTCAGGATCTCTATCGGTCCTAAATGACAAGAAACCAACAGGTTCCACCTCATTATTAGTTACGTTGCTGTCCAGCCACGTCTCGGTGATTGCCAGGACACTGGAATTCCGGTACACGTGTAGGTAGCGCATATTAGCTGATACTTCATCCATTTTTGCTGCACATTAATAAGAAGGGTAGTAGGCAAGCAAAGTTTTTGCCAAAAAGGCCTGCTCTGCATCCGCGTTTGCGCTTAATATGCGCTTTAGCGCCCTTCTCATTTATTTTAAGATAATTCGGAATCTTATCCACTGCTGTAGGGCACTCCACTGAGACAGAGTTGTGAAGTAATAATAAAAACTCCCGGTAATATAGAATTTCATTTGTGGCAATGAAACCAGCAGTGTAGTCAAAGTTCAATCCACAGGAAAAATAAATATTAAGAAACGTCATCAACAGTCCAATCAAACTCCATGTTGCGTAATCCATGATTAATATCCTCCAAAAAAACATCCACATACGTAAAAAAAGCCAGACTTAGTTAAAAATTTGCCAAAAGTGAAACGCCAAAGTTGGAGCAAGAAACGCCACGGGGCAGCCACGGAGCAGCGCCACTAGAAGTCCCAGGTTAGATGTTATGGGAAGAAGGAGGCGGTAACTGGCGAACAATCAACAGATTTTAATAAATAATAATAATAATAATACATTTTATTTGTAAGCGCTTTTCTGAATACTCAAAGACACTTTACATAGAATCATAAAAGCAGAAAAAACAACATCAAATAGTAAAAACACTAAAAACACACCGGACTAAGCTAAACATTAAAAGCAATTTTAAAAAGGTTAATTTTTGTCAATGATTTGAATGTTAGAAGGTCAGTGCAGTCACGGATTTGTTCCAGGGGGAGGGGGCAGCAACAGAGAAGGCTCTGTCACCCCAGGTTCGGTGCTTGGTCCTGGGAGGTGGAGTCAGGAGGTTAGTATCAGATGAGCGGAGGCTACGAGATGGGTTGTGGCGGTGGAGCAGGTCAGTGAGGTAGGAAGGGGCCTGGTTATGGAGGGCTTTGTGTGTGAGGAGAAGGATTTTGAATTGAATTCGTTGTGGGACCGGGAGCCAGTGGAGGTTCTTGAGGACAGGGGTGATGTGGTCACGGGTACGAGTGCGGGTGTGGGTGTGCAGACGAACAGCAGAGTTCTGGATGTATTGGAGTTTGTTTAGGTTTTGGATGTTGTGCCGTACAAGATGCTATTGCAGTAGTCTATTCTGGAGGTGATGAAGGCATGGATGAGGGTTTCTGCAGCGGAGAAAGAGAGTGATGGACGGAGTCAGGCGATGTTTTTGAGGTGAAAAAAGGCAGTTCTGATGATTTGTTTTATGTGGTGTTCAAAGGAGAGGTTATTGTCAAAGATGACTCTGAGGTTGCGACTGTGAAGGGATGGAGACAGGGTGGAGGTGTCGACAGTGAGGGAGAAACTGTGAATGGTTTTAGTGATGGGTTTAGGACTGATGATGATCATGTCTGTTTTTTCGCAGTTGAGTTTAAGGAAATTGGTGTGCATCCAGGATTTAATGTCAGTGAGACAGTTGGAGATAGTGGAGTGGGTGGCGGAGGTGATGGATTTGGTGGAGATGTAGAGCTGGACATCATCAGCATAGCAGTGAAAGTTGAGACCATGGTGGCAAATGACGTTGCCAAGGGGAAGCAGGTATAGTATGAAGAGGAGAGGACCAAGCACCAAACCCTGGGGGACGCCTTGGGACAGCGGAGCAGTGGATGAGATGCAGTTGATGTGGATGAACTGTTGTCTGTCGGTGAGAGAAGATTGGAGCCAGGAGAGGGCAGTGCCGGTGATGCTGAGGGAAGATTCAAGGCGGGAAAGAAGAATGGTGTGGTTGATAGTGTCAAAAGTTGCAGTGAGATCCAGGAGGATGAGGATGGTGAGGTGACCAGAGTCTGCGGAGAGGAGGATGTCGTTGGTGACTTTGAGGAGGGCTGTTTCAGTGCTGTGTTGCGAACGGAAGCCAGATTGAAATGGTTCAAACAGGTCATTTGAGCAGAGGTGGGGTTTGAGTTGTTTGGTGGCAGTGCGTTCCAGTATCTTAGACAGAAAGGGGAGATTGGAGATGAGCCGAAAGTTTGACATGATGTCGGGGTTGAGTCCAGGTTTTTTGAGGATGGGGGTGACAGCAGACAGTTTGAGTGAAGATGGGATTGAGCCAGAGCTGATAGAGGAGTTAATGATTTCTGTGATGAGTGTGGAGATAGCTGGTAGACGGTCCTTGATGAGGTGGGATGGGATGGGGTCCAGGACACATGTTGATGTTTTCATTCCTGTCACGATTTTGGACAGCTCCCCTGGCGACACAGGGGAGAACTGAGACAGGGACTGAGAGGTGTAGGGGGGAGGAACAAATGATGGAGTGGGAGTGCAGACAGTGAAGAGGAGGACAGGTTGTTGTAAATGGTGTCAATTTTGGTCAGAAAGAATGAAAGAAAAGAGTTGCATTTATCAGTTGTGAATGAGTTGGTGGTATTGTCACTGGGTTTGAGAAGGCTTGTAGATGCACAGTTAAACCAGTTTTCTTATGGAGTCTTTCAAGCTGACGCTTACGGGATTTTATTTTGTGCAGATCAGGAGTGTACCAGGGAGCAGAGTGAGTAAATTAAACAGTTTTGGTTTTGATGGGAGCCAGCTGATCGAGACAGGAGGAGAGTGTCTCATTGTAGTAGTTGATGAGATCGGAGGGGTTGTCAGTCAGCGGTGGGGGGAGGAGGATATTTTGCTGGCAAGAGAGGCTGAAAGGGCAGGAGTGGAGATGGATTTAAGATTTCTGAAAGAAATTGTCCGTTTTTCCTTGGTGGTAGAAATGAGGAGATCAATGTTCATGGTGATTGCCAGATGGTCAGAGATGATGAGGTTGAAGCTGGAGAGGTGAAGTATGGTGAGACCAGTAGAGCAGACCAGATCCAGGATGTGACCACGGCTGTGGGTAGGAAAGTTGACATGTTGGGTGAAGTTGAAGCAGTGTAGCAGTTCCAGGAATTCAGTGGCAGATTTGCAGTTAGTGTCGATGTGGATGTTGAAATCTCCCAGAAGCAGAACAGAAGGTGAGATGGCAGATAACTGAGTTAAAAAGTCAGAAAAGTCAGTGAGAAAGGAAGGATTTAGTTTGGGGGCGCGGTAGATTATGGCAGTGACCAGATGAGTTGGACCAGAGAGTTTGAAAGTGATGTGTTCAAAGGACTGAGCAGCAGGGATGGAGATGGTGGATGTTTTAATTTCCTTTCTGTACACTGCAGCGACACCACCTCCCCGCCCCTCAAGTCGGGGTTTGTCCATGTATGTATCCTGTGGGTGTGGTTTCGTTGAGTGAGAAATAGTCCAGAGGTTTGCGCCAAGTTTCAGTGATACACATGAAATCCAGGTTATTGTCAGTTATGAATTCATTTAAAATGAGGCTTTTATTGTTGAGTGAGCGGGTGTTGAGCAAAGCCAGTTTCAGGTGACGTTGCTTCGCGATGGGTTGAGAGGACAGAGGAAGGGGGCAGAGATTAGATAGGTGCACGTGTTTGTTGTGATGACGTAGTGAGGAAGTTGCAGTGCGCGAATAGGACCAGATGGATGGAATAGAGTTTGGGGCTGGAAAGTTGTAATTGAACATACGACCAGAGCCTCAGTGTGGAGGACGGCGAAGTAGTCTAGTTTCTCGGAGGATGTTAATGCAGTCCGTCCGGACGGCGTTGGTTGTTGAGTGAGTGGAGGTCGGCGGTGGAGTAGAGCGTGGCATGATCCAGGTGTGGCGCTAGCGCTAGCTTGTACCCAGATGCCGGGTGTCTGTAGATGAAAAGATGACGTGTACCTCAGGAGTATCAACGGAATAATCCACAGCATAACCGCAGCCAATAGCCAATAATCCGATGAGGATTGATGAGGAGGAGAGGGGCCGCCGGCCTGCTAGCCAGGCGGTCCAGGTAGGGAGAGGAGGTTGACAGCCTGATGCGGTAGTGGCCAGCGGAGGAAGCCAAGGCCACAGCCCAGTAAAGCCAACCACACCGGGATGGAAAGATCCTGGCAGGACGGGCAGGTGGGCTCGAGATGGCAGGGGAAGACCGCAGGAATGGCCACCCCAGTAGCAGGGCGACGAGGCTACGCCGAAGTCCCAGGAATCCTGGAGCTAGCAGGAGCTAGCAGGACAGTGGGGGGAATTCACAGGTACGAAGCAGATAGATAGCAGTGGATTTGAAACTTTATCGTAGACTATTGTCAAAGATGGAGCGGCATCCAAGGTGCGCCAGCATGATAAACAAATAAACAAATAAATAAACAAATACAAAACGAAGGTAAAGGCAGCAGTCCCTCACGGACGACTGCTGCCACATAAAACAGAAACAAAACATCGAATAAAATCCAGGCCTGGCCTCTCTCGATCTTCACTGTCGTCATTCCTCCTTTATGCTTCCACTCATCCGTGAGAGATACGAGACCGGTGCTCGTCCTGCTCGCCACATTTACCAAGGGTTCGCGTCTAAGTGGTCCCACCCAGCTGTTAGACGCACTAACACCGCACCGCAGCCACTAACATCCTCAGCACTGTTCGAGTTGTATCCTCATCACAGCCTTGCTGTGGGAAAAATAATGGTCCACCAACAGTATCATAGTGCACTGTGACAATGAAGCAACCGTGCATTGCATTAATAAAGGCCGTTCACATTCCACCCCACTAATGTTTCTCCTGAGATGCCTAATTTGGATTTCAGACTGCGATCAATTCATCATAACTGCAAAACATATCGCCCTCCTCAGAAATAGCCAATTCAAAGACATTCATGCTCATCAAAGGTATCCAAAGAACCCAACCCACCCGCCCAGATGCAAGACAACCAATAACTTTAGAAATACTCACCAAATATATCTCCACCCTCCGCCGAGGCTACCACTCCATCAACCCCGCCCGCACACTTGACACAATGTTCATATCGGTTTCTTCAGATGCTCAGAATCACGTCCAACTTCAATAAAAAAGTCCATGCCACAATCTCAGATTTATCAGTGCCTGACGACGAAACCATCTCTTACTTCATAAAGCAAAGCAAAATGGATCAAACGAAAAAAGGCCACTTCATCTATATTTTCAATCTCCCATCACCAATTCAACCATACCAATCCCTCTTAGCCTACCTTCATTTCAGAAGCTCGCAGGATAAACTCCCATCCGACCCAATTTTCACAGACAACTCTAATCACCCTATCCATTTTGCTCCAATCCAGCATCCCAGCAGAGCACTTTTCAAACCCATTCATTCCGTATAGGTGCAGCAACCACAGCTGCCCAAAAAAGCCTTTCCCAGCAACAGATCCAAGCACTTGAACACTGGTCAGCAGAGGCTTTCAGGAGTTACATTCGATCAAATCGCTCCCACATCAAAGAAGCTCAACGAACCCCCATCAGCTAAATTCTTTAGCACCATCTCTTTCCCATACACTCAAACCTACAGGCTCACCTTATCTACTTTAACACCACCAATCCACTAAATAGTGGAAATATTTCCATTCTAACTGCCGCAGCAGCATCGACCCACACACTCCAGCAAGAACCAACTTCACCATTCAACTGCCTCAACAGCAATCTTACCTGAGCTCCCACAGAAGCTCCGCTTCACTATCCAAATAATTTCTCGGACAAAATTTCTCCACGGCCGTAGCAGTGATGTTCCTTCATGCTCTCGCAAGAGCTCAGTTTCTCTGGAAAATGTTTTCCACTGCCGCAGCAGTGATGTTCTCCCACGCTCCCACAGGAGCTCAGTTTCTTTGGAAAATATTCTCCACTGCCGCGGCAGAGATGTTCTCCCACGCTCCCACAGGAGCTCAGTTTCTTTGGAAAAATTTCTCCACTGCCACAGCAGTGATGTTCTCCCACGCTCCCGCAGGAGCTCAGTTTCTCTGGAAAATTTTCTCCACTGCCTCAGCAGTTATGTTCCCTCATGCTCCTGCAGGAGCACAGTTTCTCTGGAAAATTTTCTCCACTACCACAGAAGTAATGTTCTCTCACGCTCCTGCAGAAGCTCAGTTTCTTTGAAAATGTTCTCCACTGCCGCAGCAGTGATGTTCTTCCATGCTCCCCCGGAGCTCGGTTTCGCTGAAATTTTTCTCCACTGCTGCAGCAGTGATGTTACTTCATGCTCCCGCAGGAGCACAGTTTCTCTGGAAAAATGTCTCCACTGCCTCAGCAGTGATGTTCCCTCACTCACCCGCAAGAGCTCAGTTTCTCTGAAAAATGTCTCCACTGCCTCAGCAGTGATGTTCCCCCACGATCCCTCAGGAGCTCAGTTTCTCTGAAAAATTTCTCCACTGCCGCAGCAGTGATGTTCTCTCATGCTCCCACAGGAGCTCAGTTTCTCTGGAAAAAAATCTCCAGTGCCTTAGCAGTGATATTCCCTCACGCTCCAGCAGGAGCACAGTTTCTCTGGAAAAATGTCTCCACTGCCTCAGCAGTGATGTTCCCTCACTCACCCGCAAGAGTTCAGTTTCTCGAAAAATTTCGCCACTGCCGCAGTAGTGATGTTCCTTCATGCTCCCACAGGAGCTCAGTTTGTTTGGAAAAATTTCTCCACTGCCGCAGCAGTGATGTTCTCTCACGCTCCCACAGGAGCTCAGTTTCTCTGGAAAAATGTCTCCACTGCCTCAGCAGTTATGTTCCCTCACTCACCAGCAAGAGCTCAGTTTCTCAGTTCTTTTGAAAAATTTCTCCACTGCCGCAGTAGTGATGTTCTCACATGCTCCCATAGGAGCTCAGTTTCTCTGGAAAAAATTCTCTACTGCCGCAGCAGTGATGTTCTTCTTGCTCCTGCAGGAGCTCAGTTTCTCTGAAATTTTTATCCACAGCCACAGCAGTGACGTAACTCTCTTCTCCCGCAGGAGCTCAGTTTCTCTGGAAAATTTTCTCCACTGCTGCAGCAGTGATGTTCCCTCACACTGCCACAGGAGCTCAGTTTTTTGGGAAAATATTCTCCACTGCCGCAGCAGTGATGTTCTCCCACGCTCCCGCAGGAGCTCCGTTACTCCATTCAAATTTGCTCCACTGCCGCAGCAGTGTCATCTCATCCACTCCTGCAGGAGCCTCGTTTCTCCTTTCAACATACATCTACTGCTGCAGCAGTGCTACCTTCTCCGCTCCTGCAGGAGCTCCATTTCTCCTTATAACCCAGACTTCAATGGACGTTATCTCTACTGCTCCCGCAAGAGCTCACCTTTGTGCAACCTTCCACAGCCGACTACCAGCGAGGCTCACCCTTCTGATGCCCTCTCATCCGATGACGCAAGAAGCCCTCACAATCCAGTGACTAACCCCTCCCTATTATTTGCACACCTTCAGCTTCGAGCTCTTTAAGTTTTTGTGGCTATCAACAAAGTACTCTGGGTTCAGGCCAAATACCGAGCTCTCTTTATATACACAGATTTTGTGACTCAGATAAGGTCCCATTCTGGTTTAGTTCTTTGCTCTTGGCTGACATGTGGCATTGCTATGGCCTGCTTGTTGCCCAGATCAGGCAAACAGGAGTGAGCCACCCAAGGGCCGTCATTCCACGCTGCATGTGGGCCAGATCATCTTTCCACATCTGCCAGATGTGGGCCGGATCTGGGACGTCAAAATGTAGCTATGTGGGTACTTGATCAATTAAACTTCCCCATAGCATTATTTTCATCTAAATAAACTTTTTCCACACAAAAATAACCTTTTGTGTAATAAAAAGATTATGTGAATGATAAAGGTTCTTCATAGAAACTTCAATGCCAATAACAAACCTTTATTGTTTACCTTTATTTATTAAGAGTGCAGGGATTCATACACATGTATACACAGCATGTGGAAACATTATTGTTTGCATGTTGTTTGTATAAGCATACTGCGTTTATGTACTCTTTTGACATTTTTTGATCAATATGCAGAAGTCCAACCAAATCACATGCTTTTTCTTATGTGTAGTGTACATTTAGAGATAGACCTTGTTGACATGTCATTTGTCAACCTCCAGCTTGATGGGATTTTTTCATGGTTCTGATCATGATTGGCAGCTTATGGGTGCATGTGATGTTTATAAGCACTGGTGTGTCTTCCCTTTCAGATGCAGTCGCTACAATCCCATAATGCCCTGCTCAGCATGCTGAGATTGGACGCTGCCCGCTGGAATGTTCTAAATGAGTGCGGATTATGTGCATGTCTCTCTCTCAAATTGCGAGTAAAGCCGCAGCTTGAACGCTTTGTATCTCTGCTGCTTGGCTGGGCACAGGAATGAGCGCAGCAGTGGTGCACAGAGGATTCCTCAAGAAATATGGTAAAGTCTACACTTTTTGATTTCCCTCTTCTTTTAAATCCCTGCATTCCACCTGTGCTGGCTGAGATTCTTTTTTTCTTATTTGGATCACTAATGTTTTAGTCACTTTGTGTGCCACTCATTATTATATAGGCCTATATCAATCCATATGGTGAATACTATTTGACTAATGTCATTGATTTGTTTGTGTCTATGTAGCAAATTTTAAATTTGATGTTGCACAGACATTTGTCTGGTTCATATAACTCCTTTTTAAAGGTTCTTGAATAGCTTATGACCTGCAATTGATGCAAAGAGAAAGGATGTGTCCTGTAGATGATCACGACACATTGATTGGAGATTAAAAGAGTTTTATGTTTGTGTTTCACACTGCCAACATTCAGTCCTGAATGTAGTACTACATTTAACATAAAATATCCAGCAATGACATATCTCACAGCTTTAATAGAAGACTACTGTACGTAGAATAATGGCGTGAAAATTTCTGTTACCGATCATTATACTGTAACGTTAATCTACCTGATGTTTCAATAAATCTATAATCTGACAGTGAGCTATTTGTATGTGCTCTTCATCTATTGATTTCAGGCTTTCACAGCATAAAGTGTGTCAGCTCCACATGTCCACATTGCTTCCACCCCTCTGTATGTCTGTATTTAGGTCAAATGATGATAATGGGGATGACTTAGTCTAAAAAAAAAAAAAAAAAGATTATACTATATACTAAATACTATATACTAAAAAAGATTGTCATATCTGGTTTGAAATATTTTACTTTACTTACATTCAATTGTAACATATTTAGATGCAAGTTTATCATGTGCACAATGAATATGCTTCAGTGTGTGCTAACAATGCGTTGTTAAGGGAAATAAATATAAACATTTGCTAAATTAGTTGTAATAACTTAAAATATAAAATTCAAGTTACATTTATTTGGATAGCGCTTTATACAACATATTATTTCAAAGCAGCTTTACAGTGATAACAGTAAAGTAATTAAATTATGCAAACATTTTCCAATTCGAATGTAAAGTTCTAAAAGGAAAAAAGTGTCATTGTTCCATGTTAATACGGTTCTGTTGTAAAGATTATCAATTAGGGAATGAGTTCAATTTGGCTATAAAGCAGCTCTGCAGAAAACAGTGATGTCATGTCCTCATCAGTTCAGTTATCATCAAATATTGTCAGTGCAGTCAGATCAATAATATTGTTGAATACTTGATATAATATTGATGAATACTTGAAGTGTCCCAGGAAAGCAAGCCAGAGGCGACAGTGGCAAGGAACCCAAACTCTACCAATTGACAGAATGGAGAAAAAAACCTTGTGAGAAACCAGTTTCAGTCGCTCAGTTCTCCTCTGGTCAACAAACGAACATGGTTGCCATTATGATTCAGGCTGCATCAAGTCAGAAGTCAGATTGTGGATTGGTATCATTCAAAATATTTCATCCAGTTCCTTCTGCTTGAAGATGGGATTCATCATGCCAGTATGGAGATGAAGCTGGCAGTCGTGGTCGGTGCAGAGGGCTTGTCTGGTTCTTGTGGTCTTTGCTGAGGATCAGTGCCGATGGCTGTCGTGTCGACGAAGCCTTCACTAGCTGACATGGTTTCTGCTGATATTCAGGGCTGTTGTGGTCGTGTCTACTGTAGGTGCAGGTCCTCCATCTGATCTGGATATGGAGCAGATCCGGCTGACTACGGTAACCTCAAGATAAGGATGAGACAGACATACTAATATTAACATAGATGCCATTCTTCTTATGATATAATCTTATGGTATCGGGTGTTATAGGAAGTGTTCCCGGTTCCGGCTAACCTACTTTATACCGCCTAACAACCCTTTAACAAATTTGAATTTATAGAAATGTGATAATGTGTTATGTGTATGCCAGGTTAAAGAGATGTGTTTTTAGTATTTAACTGGGGTGCGTTTCCCGAACAACGACGTAACTCGCTGCTTTACTACCATAGTACGATGCATCGTTGAAGAAATCAACTAGCTAGTCACGACTGTTTCCCGAAACTGTATTGTCACAAAGTGGTCGTTTAACCACGTTGGTTTATGACGTCATACACGTGGTGGGGTAATAACTTCTTTTAATGAATCTGTTTGAGATTGAATTAACGCTAGATGTTTTGATATAAATTACAGACATGACATCTGAGGACTTTTTCTCATTTTTCTCAGTTATTTTGCTTTATTTCCAGATTCAGTCATAGGCTCGTTCTTACATAGTAGAGCACGTTCGCACATGCGCACTCATCATAAACGGTGCTTTAAATCTCTTGACAAACTAAAAGACGTAAATGACATTCGTTGTACAAGGGTTGTACTGAATGTCAGCTTGCTTATTTTGCTCAAGATAAGGATTTATTAAGTCCACATGTCATGCAAACTAGAATCTATGCTTCTAACCACAGGTCGAGAGCTGTCGTTTCAAACACACAACTTTTGTGTTGCTGTTTGTGAATGTTTGTTAGAACAATGGTTTCGGGAAACACTGACTCATTGAACTATGATGATAACGACAGAAATTGCGAACATAGTTGGCTATTGATACTTTTGGGAAATGCACCCCTGACTAGGTGTGTCTGCCTCTGTTGATGTTAGGAAGACTGTTCTATAGTTTGGGTGCTAAACAGGAAAAGGATCTGCTGCATGTTGATTTTGATATTCTAGGTATTATCAACTGGCCAGAATTTTGAGATCGCAATAGACGTGAAGGACTATAATGAGTTAAGAGCTCGCTCAAGCACTGCGGAGCTAAACCAATGCAGTGTTGACAGAACCGGGCTAAGATGGTCATACTTCCTGGTTCTAGAAAGAACTAGCTATTGCATTTTGGATCAGCTGGTTAATCAAAGAGGCCATCTTCTTCCACTAATGGGCTAACATTACAATAACAACAGTAACAATAACATGCCACTCTTGTCCTTCTAATTTTATCTTTTGACTTCAAAATAAAAACTAAAATTTATACTCCACAAATCTAACAACATGAATTGGTCCACAAATCCCTCATTGACAAATATATACACACACAATTATTATTATTATTTTTTGGGGGGATATTCAACAAAATGTATTGTCAAAGATGATTATTTTCCAGATATTTTCGGAATTAGTTGTTGTTGACTAAATCTCACAAATGTTAAATGTGTTGAGATGTGATTTCATGCCATCTAAACATGTTGTCAGGTGTGCACTTCTGTTTAACTGTTATATTTCCTCTTTTAAAAATTGTAGCATGTTTGTAACATCATATATCATCCACTGCCTCAGGTTATGGAGCGCTATAAGGTTATGCTTCAGTTATGTGTTATGCATGTATAGTCTAGGGTGATGCGTGACGCAGAAAGAATGGTAACGAGCAACTTTTAATGAACATGAAGATATATCAGAAACTATGAACATAACATTGACATGAGCAGAACAAGTATGTGAGTAATAAAAAAAGATGACAACTAATGAAGAACTAAAATACAGGCAAACAGAGACAATGAAAACGCTCCGGTTACGACTGTAACCTCGGTTCCCTGAAGAGGGAACGAGCGTTGCGTCGAGTTTGACGCTATGGGAACGCTTTGCGTGATGACGTCTTGAAGCACATGTAAAATCAGTCCAATGGTGTAGCGGGACGTCAGAGGCGGGTGACGTCACGTACCAGGAAGCTATAAAAGCCGGCCTGAAGCAGGAAACAACAGCTTAGTAAAGTCTGAAGTCGTGCTGACAGGCATGAAGGAGATATGGCAAGGTGACGCAACGCTCGTTCCCTCTTCAGGGAACCGAGGTTACAGTCGTAACCGGAGCGTTCCCTTTCAAGGGAACTCGCGTTGCGTCGAGTTTGACGCTATGGGAACGTCTATACCAACGCCTCCATAGCTACAAATGTCTGTCCTGTGTGAAATCTGGTGAGCAGCACTAGGAAGACAAAACATGAGACCCTGGAGCAGAGTCTAGATCCAGAGAGTAGAACCTGACGAAAGTGTGCGGTGAGGACCAGCCTGCCGCATCACAACCGTCCTATAACGAAACTCCTGATATAAGGGCCTTAGAGGCCGCCATACTCCTCGTAGAGTGCGACCGGACAGCCAAAGGAGAAGGCTGTCCAGCCGCCTCATAAGCAAGTGAGATAGTCTCAACCACCCACTGCTCATCCTTTGCTTAGACACTGGACCTCCCTTGTTAGGGGAGCAAATGTCACTTTTACGCCACAGGGCAGCTCTGTGGACATACGCGTCTAACGCCCGAACAGGGCAAGCAAATTATTAGCCTCCTGGTCCGATTTCGAAAGGGAGGAGGACCTCCAAGTGCCACGAGGGAAACGAGATACCAAAGGGGTCTTTCCCCACAGACATTCCACCCAAAGGAATGTGGTAAGCACCTATGGCCGCCACATAAACCTTTAAGGTGGACGGGGTCAGACCAGCAGTGAACCGGTCCTGCAGGAACTCCAGAACTGTACCAATTGGGCAGTTGACTGGATCCAACCGACGGTCACTACACAAAGAGGTGAATACTCTCCAGTTCAGGGCATAAAGTTTCCTCGTGGAGGGAGCTCTGGACCGTAGAATGGTCTCAACAACCTCAGTTGAGAGACCTGACTCTATGAGCTGGGCCCCCTCAGAGGCCAAGCCCACAGGTTCCACAGTTCTGGGCGGGGGTGAAATATCGAGCCCTCCGCCTGGGACAGAAGGTCCCTCCTGACGGGTAGCTCCAGAGGAGGCCCGTCGAGGAGCGACATAAGATCGGGAAACCATACTCTGCCCGGCCAGCGCGGGGCTATAAGAAGCAGGCAAACCCGGTCCCTGCGAACTCTCTCCAGAACTCCCGGGAGCAGAGCAACTGGGGAAAAGCGTACAGACGTAGCCTCGGCCACGTCTGCACCATAGCATCCAGTCCAAAGGAGCTGGATGCGTGAGGGAGAACCAAAGTGGACAGTGAGACGTCTCTCGAGACGCAAACAGACCCACTTATAATTCCATATCAGCTCCACCACCTCGGGGGTGGAGCCACCATTCCCCGGGCCTCGGCCCCTGTCTCGACAGAGTGTCTGCTCCTATATTCTGGACCCCGGGGATGTAGGCTGCCTTGAGTGACAGCAACTTCCCCTGGGACCACAAGAGGATATGGCGTGCCAGCGCAAACCCCCTTGATATAGGCGACTACCGACGTGTTGTCCGTATGTACTACACATGGTGTCCCCTGAGACCTGTGATAAAGCTCCTCAGAGCCCGGAAGACAGCTAACATCTCTAGGCGATAGATATGCCAGGAACGATGATGGTCTTCCCACAGACCTTGAGATGAGCGACCCTCAGGATCGCTCCCCAACCCGTGAGGGAAGCATCCGTCGTTAGCAGTTTGCGACGACAAGGAGCTCCCCGCACTGGGCCCTGGGACAGGAACCAAGGTTTCTTCCACATAACCAAGGCACGTAGGCATCACCGCGTGACCTTGATTGTGCGAAATGGGTTGCCCCTCGGGGAAAAACCCTCTGGTCCTGAGCCACCACTGCAGGGGCCTCATGTGCAGCAGTCCAAAAGGTATCCCGTTGGAAGCTGCTGCCATGAGACCCAACAGTCTCTGGAACTGTTCAGTGAGTAGCTGGCCTAGCTTTACACTTCTCACAGCTGCCAGGATCGAAGCGTGGCGATGACAGGCGCGCCTGCATCGACACTGAATCCCAAACCACGCCTAAAAAGTGGTCCTCTGGAGTGGAGAAAGCACACTCTTCTTGGCGTTCAGCCGTAACCCCAACTCTTTCATATGGGCGAGAACAACATCTCGATGTTGAACCGCCATCTAATGCGACTGAGCTAAAATCAACCAATCGTCGATGTAGTTCGTGATGCGAATACCCCGGAGGCGCAGAGGCGCCAGAGCTGCATCCACGCATTTGGTGAAAGTGCGGGGTGATAAAGCCAGGCCGAATGGAAGAACTCGATATTGGTATGCTTTGCCCCCGAAAGCAAACCTCAGGAACTTCCAATGTCACGGACGGAAGGAAATATGCGTCCTTGAGGTCTATCGTGACAAACCAGTCCTCGGACTAATCTGTGGCACGATTGTCTCAATGTTAACATTTTGAACTTGAGCTGCATGACAACTCGAAGACCTAAAATGGGACGCAATCCCCCGTCCTACTTTGGAACTATGAAGTACCGGCTGTAAAACCCGGTTTCCCTGTTGGAGGGAGGTACATATTCTATGGCCCCTTTCTCTAACAGAGTGTTTACTTCCTGTTCCATAACCAGAACCTGCTGGGGGCCCACCATTGTGGGCAGGACCCCCATAAACCGCGGTGGGCTTTACTAGAATTGTATCTAATACCCTTTTTCCACGGTCTGCAGGACCCAACGAGAAACATTTGACAGTAGCTTCCACGCTGTCAAAGATTCTACTAGAGGTACCAGTCTCTCGAGACTGGTTTCTGGATTTTGTTGCTGTTGAGTAGTCGGTTCGTCGCCCTGTAACGGCGCACCGGCAGGGAACGACCAAACAGACTGCTCTAGCACCCTCCTCAGAGGGGGCGGGCATCCCGAGGCCACTACGTTTCCGGGTGGACCTTGAGATATGTGCTCGCCGGAGACCGCTGCGCCCTGTAACACCGGAGGCGGCAGGGTTGGCAGAACGGTCCCCTGAGGGCACCGAAGAGAGACGGCACCGTATTTTTCTCCTGCTGTTGAGCAGTCGGTTCGTCGCCCTGTAACGGCGCACCGGCAGGGAACGACCAAACAGACTGCTCTAGCACCCTCCTCAGAGGGGGCGGGCATCCCGAGGCCACTACGTTTCCGGGTGGACCTTGAGATATGTGCTCGCCGGAGACCGCTGCGCCCTGTAACGCCGGAGGCGGCAGGGTTGGCAGAACGGTCCCCTGAGGGCACCGAAGAGAGACGGGCACCGTGAAAAGAGGTGTTAACCGCTCTGCTTCGGGGGGACTACCCTCATTTGTCCTGAGCCCTCAGACATCAGGACTTTTTCCCAGCAGCCTTCTTGGCGGTAATAACGGTCCGCAGATCCGTTTTACCCCTCGAAGACTGCTGGGTTTGAGAGCGCCCTCCGTGTCCCCGAGATTTTTGTGGGGGAGCACGGGAGGAAACGCTCTGTTTCTGAGTGGCGCGGTGCTCAGCGCTCTTTTTAGAGGAGTGAGGCTGCTCCCGCTCAGCAGCCTCATAGAAAGAACGGCGGGGGAGAAGTTTCTGAAGTGCAGCTGCCTGTTTTGAAGCTTCTTGTGACTTCGCTACAGCACTATTAACTGCGTCTCCAAATAACCCTTGCGTGGATACTGGTGCATCTAAAAGAACATGTTTTTCTTTGTCCTTTATGTCACTTAAGTTAAGCCACAGATGCCTCTCAGCGGCCACCAGGGCTGCCATAGAGCGGCCGATGGATTTAGCCGTCTCCTTGGTGGCCCTGAGAGACAAATCCGTGGCTCTACGCAGTTCAGACACCGTATCAGCACTAATACCCCCGCCCTCCTCAAAATCACCCAATAACTCAGCCTGGTAAGCCTGCATTATGGACATTGTATGTAAACACGCTGCAGCTTGACCGGCGGCGGCATAAGCTTTATGAACCAGGGAAGAAGTAACTTTTACTGGCTTGGATGGAAGTGCAGGAGCCTTCAGAGAAGATGCCGTTGCTGGAGAGAGATAGCTCGCGAGCGTCTCTTCCACCTTCGGCATCTCCCCATAACCATGCTCTTTATAATTGTGAATGGATGAATAGTGTGATGTTTGTGCAGTATACACTCGATATGACACTGGTTTCGCCCACGATCTCGACACCTCGGTGTGGAGATCGGGGAAAAACGGCAGGCTCCTGCGCTGGGGCTGCGCACGAGATGGCAGGAAGCGTTCGTCGAGCTTACTTTTCGAACGAACGTCCTGCCTATCTTCTGGCCACTCAATAGACAGTCTGTCAACAGCTCTAGTAATGACATCGAGCAGTTCCTCAAACGCATGAGACTGAGGTGGCGAATCCTCAGACTCAGCTACAATACTCACAACATCCAACTCCTCAGAGCTGGATAGTTGCAGTACTGGTACCTCTATCGGGGGGGAAGAAACCGCAGCGCGTGCTTCCACACCCTGATAAGAGGCACTGGATCTATCAGACGGATGCTGAGATAAGGCAGAGCCCGTCTCAACATCCACTGATAAATCCATCTGTGAACCCCAGGTCTGAGATCGACGCCGTGCCTCGGCAGCGGCGGGACCCGAGCCCTGGGGAGCGTGGTCGGGATTGAACCGAGCCAAGCGGGATCGGAGCGTACGCAATGGAAGCGCACAGCAATGCACACAGTCACCACCCTCGAGTGCTGACTGGGCATGCTCCTCTCCCAAACAAACAACACAAAGAGTGTGTGTGTCACCTCCCGTTAAATAACGCGGGCAGGGATGGACACACACTCTAAACTGCTGCTCGCTCGCCATACTGAATATATATATATATGATATAGACAGACAACACCAAATATACAGACAGATTTCACACAGAGCGCAACTGAAGACTCAGAAAGCTGTTGTTTCCTGCTTCAGGCCGGCTTTTATAGCTTCCTGGTACGTGACGTCACCCGCCTCTGACGTCCCGCTACACCATTGGACTGATTTTACATGTGCTTCAAGACGTCATCACGCAAAGCGTTCCCATAGCGTCAAACTCGACGCAACGCGAGTTCCCTTGAAAGGGAACCGCGACTAGAAACTAAACAAGACAATGAAACTAAACATGACCGTGTCATAAGTTTAAAAATGATTCAAATTTAATTTAAAATTATTTGATTGAAGGAGTTCTACGAACCTGCTACTCTCAGCCTGAACAATACAATTTTGTGTGATGATTTATGGAACGTATAATTTCTATACGTAACCTTTTCAAAAAATAACAATGAATATAATTTTCTTGAAATTTTCTGCCTCACAAATTCACTGTTTAAAACTGTGCACTTTCACGTATTCAAGTTTTACCCCCTGTTTTTCTCTAAGGGGGCTTCATGTTCAAGCAATGGAAGGAAAAGTATCTGGTGTTGACGGTGGAAGGAAACCTGATGGTGTGTCGAGATGCAGACTCACCACCTGACCAGGTGGTGGCGCTCCAGAGTAACTGTGAGTCCATAGTGGAGGGTAAAGAAATCTTGGACTTGCCCCGTTTACCCCCTGGAGGACGCAGAGACAGCTGCTTTGCCCTCATCCTGCCCCAAGACAAGTTCCTCCTCCTGCTCTCTGATAGCCCTGAAGAGTGCAGGTGGGCCAACAACCTGGTTCATGTAAAGCTTATTGAATGATTATCCTTTGTATAAGTATATATTTGCGAGCACTTTTAAGATTTTTAATAAATGTGAGTCAGTGTGATACTAAACTTTTTGTCTCCAACAGTCAATGGCTGAAGTTACTCAGGAAGGTGAAGGAGGTGAGTTATTACATTTCATAAACACCAAATATATTGTGTCAGAAAGAGTCAGAAAGTCTGAGACCACACTGGAAAATTTTGTATACCTGAAATATTTTAGATTATACCGACATTTTACTGTAATTTTGGGGTGATAAATCTTTTACCGAAATTGTTAAAACCTGTGATGGAAAAAAAAGGCATTGAATTAAAAAAAAAGATTGCAAATGGAAGCATTTTCACTAGTGGTCTCATTGTTAAGCAATTAATACACTCAATTCAAATATTTATTTATTTTTTATTTAATTTTATTTTTAAAGAAATTTGTATTTTTCATTCAGCAAGGATACATTAAATTGATCAAAATTGACAAGTAAATACATTTATAATGTTACAAAAGATTTCTATTTCAAATAAATGCTGTTATTCTGAACTTTCTTTTCCTCAAACAATCCTGAAAAAATACATCACGGTTTCTACAAAAATATCAATATAAAGCAGCACAACAGTTTTAAAAATTGATAATAATCATAAATGTTTCTTGAGCACTGGTGTAATAATGCTGCAAATTCATCACAGGAATAAACTGCATTTTACAATAAATTCAAATAGAAAACAACTATTTTAAATGATCCAGTAATAATATTTCACAATATGTTTTTGCTGTATTTTTGATCAAAATAAATGCAGCCTCGGTGAATATGAGACTTTTTTCCCCCCACAACACTAAAAAAATCTTACCAACCCCAAACTTTGCAATAGTAGTGTAAAAGTTGTTTGAAGGAATCTGTTCAGAAAAATATTTTTATTGGTATCATCAGAAGATAAAGAAAACACAGCTTCTAACATTATTATTTGGTATTTGAACAATGAAATGGATCTTATTTCATATATATATATATATATATATATATATATATATATATATATATATATATATATATATATATACAGTGAATAAGTGAATACACCCATGCTAAAGTTGACTAAAAAGAGGAATAAAAAATCATATTTTGGAAATTGAACTTAATGCCTTAATTTAAAAAATTAGGAAAAATCCAACCTTTAAGGACACCAATTTTCTTTGTGAATGAATAATGTATCGTAAATAAATAAATGTTCTTCCTTAAAATACATGGTGCATAAGTGAGTACACCCCTATGTTAAATTCCCATAGAGGCAGGCAGATTTTTATTTTTAAGTATTTTTTTTTTAAAAATTTTAGGATACTATGCATCCTGATAAAGTTCCCTTGGCCTTTGGAATTAAAATAGCCCCACATCATCACATATCCTTCACCATACCTAGAGATTGGCATGGGGTACTTTCCATAAGATCATCTCTCAATGCAAATCAAACTAGCTTTTAGGCTAACTGAAATAAAATCATGCCAATCTCTAGGTATGGTGAAGGCTATGTGATGATGTGGGGCTATTTTAATTCCAAAGGCCAAGGGAACTTTATCAGGATGCATAGTATCCTAATTTTTTTTTTAAAAAAATACTTAAAAATAAAAATCTGCCTGCCTCTATGGGAATTTAACATAGGGGTGTACTCACTTATGCACCATGTATTTTAAGGAAGAACATTTATTTATTTACGATACATTATTCATTCACAAAGAAAATTGGTGTCCTTAAAGGTTGGATTTTTCCTAATTTTTTAAATTAAGGCATTAAGTTCAATTTCCAAAATATGATTTTTTATTCCTCTTTTTAGTCAACTTTAGCATGGGTGTATTCACTTATGCATTGCATTGTATATATATATATATGCTTTTTGTATTATTTTGAAGCATTTGGTAATTTTGCTGTCATTTGGAAAGACTGTACATGACTATACAAGTCTATTTGATTTCTCTATGACACTATGTATGTTTATTGCTTCTTTGCCAAACAGCAGGATTATTCTCGATGAATGTTACATAATATGTCATGTGGCAGTGCCTTCTCCAGATCCTATATCAATGATAAGTGTTGTAATCTCTCATGAGAGACAACTGAACACTTTGCCATCTTTAATCTTTGGATTAGAAAGACATTTTTGTGACATCTCAGCATACAGTATATTTGCACATTTCAATGGCATCCTCTTTTTGCTCAGGGTGTGACCTCACCACTGGTCCTGCAGAGACAGCAGAGCATCACGCCCTGCATCACGGACCGGGAGCCGCTTCCAGACATCTCCAGTGACAAAGAGCCCACATCCCCGCACCTCAGCGACAAGGGCTTGAGCTCCCCGCGTGTCCGCTCCAGAGAGAACTCCATCAGACACAGAGGTGCAGCTCAGTTTTACTACTCATTAATTCAAATATGCAGTGATATTACTATGGTGCTTTGGATGTGGTGCTATGGTAATATCACGCTTTTTATAAGCCATTCATACAAATGTTCCTTCTGGAGCAGTGATTCTCAAGCAGGAGAACTATTAGCATTCCCATTCAAGGGCAGTTGCTCCCCCTGGAACTATGTGATGTGAATTCTGCCATATTTGCTCATGGAAACTAAGTTCTAGATGCAGCAAATGCCATGTGACAAACTGCACCGGATGTGAAAGTGACGACTGCCTGAAGGCACCTCAAAACTACAACAGTCTCAAACCCTTGTTTATTTTGACATTTAACTGCATAATACTTCTAGCTACCTTTAGCTGCCTTGTTTTTACACAGTTAGAGTTTATTGTATTGTTATTTTCTTTTGTGTAATTTTTTTATATGTTCTTCAACAGCCCAAGCATACATACGGTCGCTGTGATTTTGCCAAGTAAGACATGTTAAGACATTTATTGTTGATCCTGGAGCAACATTTCTGTCCAAAACATGGTCCTACCCCTACCCCTACCCCTAAACCTAACCCCGTCCATAACTTATCCCTAAAATCAGAGGAAAATGAAAGGAGAATAAGGAGTAGAAGCCCCTAACTGTTGTAAGCCTAAACGTCTCGGGTTACTTGATTGTAACCCTGAAGTATGTGTATAACACCTCAATGAAATTGTCATTGAACTTGGTAGCCTCAGACGGTGACGTCATTAGAATGCACGCTCGTTAGAGGCTATAATTAGATGTGCCACAGGTGCATCCTCAGGTATCACTTTGTCTAAAGAGCGGTCCTGGCACATCCTCAGTGCGGCAATGAAGCGCAGAATCTCATTCCTGCTATTTCAGGGAACAGGGTTACAGTCAAGTAACCCGAGAGGTTCACTTTCAAAAGCTTCACTCTGTGCTACGCTGATAGCGCAGAATACGAGAATACCCACGCCGCCACACTGGGGGTGTCTAGACCTCTCACAGTAGTGTAGTGTGTGCTCACAAGCACACTAAATGTCTCAGACATGATCCTGTGATATTGGACGTGTGAGCCCGGAGTAGCATGAACATCCAAACTATAAAATATTATGAATGTGTGCGGAGAAGACCAGCCTGCCGCATCACAAACAATAGCATCCCTCACCCAATGTGAAATTGTTTGCTTGGTGGGAGCCGCCCCCCTGTTTCGGCCCCCATGACAAACAAATAGTTGCTCTGAATACGAATACTTTCGCCACTGGCTAGTTGGGTGTATGTAGGCCTGGGGCCTGATGTATAAATGTTGCGTACACACAAAAAAAGGCATTGAAATGTGTGTACGCAATTTTCCACACACATATCAGGATTTATAAAAAATAAACTAGCCATAAATCAAGCGTAGCGTCAGTTCTGGCAGGTCACGTTAGTCAAGCTCGCATCAGCTGACTCTCAGCTGATCCACATCTACCTATAGGAATACGACGCCTATCACCGTATACATATATAAGCTCCTTCAGTTTATCAGGAGCTAATTACCCTCCTCCCTCCCCAGCTCCTCCTCTCGCCCAGTCAGGATTTGGCATTCTGATTCCCCTTGAATCAGAATAAATTCTCGAATTATGTTGTACTTCAAAATCTTGAATTAAATATATTTGCAAACATTCATGTTGGTTCTGTTCTGTTTACCCCAAGGGGGGTTATTGCTGCTCTCCCTGCTCTTATCCATGCTAGGCTGTCCAGAACAGAACCATACCGCCAATCCAAACTGTTTGATAATTGTCAATCGTATTTGACGGTAGTGGTCCTGACAGAAATATGTGTGTAGCCCTCCCGCCGGGTAGAGTCTTGTGGATCACAAGGTAGGAATCTGTCTAGGGGATCTTAAATTTACCCACTACCCCGGTAAAGGCAAATTTCCCTTCAGTTACAGTATCGACACCTATAACCCAAATCTCAGATCTTCACCTGATAGTGTCAGATTTATGTTTTTCTATTTGGAAATAATAATAATAATAATAATAATTAAAACCACTACTGTGTTTACCTTTAGATTTTAAAATACAAATCCCTCAAAGGAAAATAACAAATTAACAAATCAGTTCTTTCCACAGGAAATCCCACAAAATTATGGCAGATCAATAAACATGTATTTATTCTTCTCAGTACTATTTTTCATTTCTTTGAATGACCAAATAATTCAATTCACAAAGTCACAACACAACAGCAATGAATCCCAATAACCACCATAACCCCCAAAAGAAAAAAAACAAAACAAAAACAAATGTCAATCAATGTAGGCTAATACTCTAATTTTACCCAGCTGGGATTTTCAGTACACAGATGGCGCGCTAGTTGGAGCTCTTTGATGCAAAACCAGTGTAGCCTACTCGCGAATCAGGAAAACAAGAATTCCAATTGCAGAATAGTAATCTCTAATCCTCACTCCCCAGCGAAATGATAAACAGCATCCGTGACGCAACCCACAACGACATTGAGTGAATCTCGATGAACTCTCGATGAACTCTCGATCTGGTTAGATGCATCTGCGAAAATCCACACAGATTTCCCGATTTCTCAGTGTTAACAATAAGTGTAGCCAATAAACACGCACTTGACATGAACTCTCAACTACAAACACCACTGCGATACTTTTACCCAAAATTAACTAAATAAACACAGGTATATTCTTCCAGATTTCAAACAAATTACACAACTTATTATAGCTTAAACTGCAACACTGAAATTGAGAAAATAAACACAGGAATATTATTCCGGGTGATTTCACAGTCTAAAACTAATAAAACAAATCAACGTGATGATAAAACAACAACAACAAAAAAAAACTGATTCTCTCACATGGGATCCTCATGCTAGCTCTCCTCCATCTTTCTGACTCGTTTGAAACTGAGGTGCGCAGTCTCTCACAGAACTCTCTCGCAATTTTTTGGTTTTTTTTTTCGTGCTGCAAACTTCAAACTTCAAACTTAAGCGTGAAATTTCCCAGTTCACACCATAATCTCGCGCAAACTTTCGCCACTGAGCTGCCACTCAAAATGTGCGTGAGCGTTGACTGCTGTCAACTTTCTCAGCGCCGAACTTCACTTGCTCACAGGGGGGCAATGTTCCGGAAAACACTGAAGCTTCCCCAGGCGCCGCCATTGATTAGCGGACCCCCACCTGCTGTTAGCATTCCATTGACTCCCATTCATTTTGGCGTCACTTTGACAGTGAATAACTTTACATCTGAGGCGTTTAAAGACTCCATTTGTCCATTATTTATTTCTAAAGAAACACGAAAATGTATAAAAGGCTTGTATCTTGTATCTTACGTTATGGCCCCGTAGAAGACGTTTTTGTAAAAATAGGCTAACGATTGCGTCACAACCACATGACTGTCTGTCGCACAGTAGAGAAATTACCGTATGGACAGGAGGAGAAGCTTGTGGGCAATCGGGGGGACGTGGAGGCAAAATGACAAAATAATTAATCAGAATACTTAGCAAAAGTTTCTCCTGCTCCAAGCTCATGGACAGCTCCTACTCACACTCTCCGTCTCTGCAAGTTTCGGAAGGGAATGATTCAGATTTCTCTTGGCACAGCTACTAGAAGACAGACGGGTTGCTCACGTCACATCTACGTCATCAAGCTCAGTTTGAGTCTGCGCAGTACGCTCAGCCATCAGGAAGTGAGTGCTTCTAATTGACTTCACTTTTCTCCGTTGAAACCTATGGGGTCGCTGTGTCCAGTTTATATACTGTCTATGCTTGCTCATCGCGGAAAAAACGGCGTTGCCTCTTTTACTCTCTTTCACCCCCTGCACCTTGAACTTGAGGGGTCAAAGTAGGACATAGCTCTCATTGTCAGACTGACGCTCTCAAAAAACACAATAAAATGCAGCCATTGTATGATTTGTTTTCCCTTACACACACACACATTTGAAAAATCCCTTTTATAATCATGTCTCATATATGAACATGAAAAAAAAAGTCCATCAACAATTGGTTTGCATATGAGTGTATAATTTCAAACCCAAATACAAATAATGAAACATTTGTCCAGGTCTCTACACCGTGCACGCTATTTTACTGGAGTGAGTAAAGTAATGAAGTATACAGAATGATTACATCTGATATACACATTTAGATATACGCCACTCTCATTAATGGAGTTAAGCACTGACATTTTTATGAAATCATTATCCAGAAGTTACAATATTTTTATATTCATTTTAATAGAAATATTTGTAGTGGATGCGCTGCTTTTGAACACTTTTCCTGTGGAATGCTGTTTTTTAATGTTTTAACTAAGGATACTTGGCTAGCGCATAATAATTCCGCTTTTATTTGTGTTCTACATAGCAAATGTAGGCTGAAATCTACAGAAGGTTTTATACATGAGGCCCCAGAAGAGCAAGGACTGCCCTTACGGAACAAAAATATACGGGAATATACTGCAAAATATAATGTGATTTATTACATAATACATTTCCATATATGGGAAACTAGTGCTTATATTTTTAATATACTGCAATATATGCATTGAACATATATGGCTATATTTTAATGAATATAAAGTATTTATACATGAAGACAAAAATAGCATTACTGTACATGTAATATTCACAAAGCGTTATCCTTTATTGTGTACATATATTGCACATACATGTTTCCATATAAATGTGAATGTTGTTGTTCACACATATATATACACAGACATTTACGGAATGAGTTACAATAGATTTCTAGTTCCCAGCATGTTTTGCTTCTGACTGACTACTGAAAGGAGAGCAAATGTTAAAATTAAGTGTTATTTAATGTGTTTTGCTCAATATTAATATAGAGGGAGATCTGTTTGTGTTTATTGTTCTATTATTTTGGAATTTAAAAGTTCATTTAAAAGTTCTGGTATGTCTGAGTTTTTAGGGTTACCATTGTGCTGAAGAGTGAAGCCTGTGGTTCGGTTGACGATTGGCCTAAGACCATTACAATTTCAATTACTATAATTAAAAGTAATGGCTGTGCACTCATTAGCATAATGATAGTCTCATGGTTACATACTTTAGCACAAGCAGGTGCTTATGATAATTAGCTTGAAAATATGAAACATGGATAATGTAAATAATTACAAAAATAAGAAATATATTACATTATATATTTCTCTATTTATGCATGAGTTTATTTTGCATGAGTAAATTTATCTGCAATATATTACACATGCAGTACCATATCTGATGACATATACATCTATATATTATGAAGTGTATACTGAATATAAAATTACATGCATTATGATATATTAGTAAATATATTGTCACATTTTTCAATATATAAAAAGCGACAATTCCTTATGTATTATTCAATATATTGTAATATATTAACACAATATATTATTCTGTATATTTTCAAATATACGGTTAAACCATGTAATATATTGATTATTCATACATTTTCATTCCGTAAGGGCATGGACACAGTCTGTGAAGTTTCTCCTGAGAACAGCGGAGGGCAGAAGTGAGTGACCGGATTTACGGTCGAGAAAGGAACCTTAGGCAGGTTGTCAGGATGAGGATGCAAAACTGCTTTCACCATTCCAGGGGCAAAGTCTAAGAATGATGGCTGCAAATCCTTTATTCCTTTTAGTGAGGTGATAGCCATAAGAAAAAAAAAAATTACATTTACATTTAGACATTTAGCATACGCTTTTGTCCAAAGCGACTTACAAATTAGGACTAAATTAAGCGAGTCATCGTGAAGAGGCAAAAAACAACGCAAGAGGTGCTCAAAATACGAAGTTCAGTCATTGTTCAGAGTAGCATAAGCAAGGACATAAAGGAAAAGGAAAGTTTTTTTTTATTATTATTATTATTATGAGGATAAGTGGTCACGGAAGAGAAGGGTTTTCAGTTGTCTTTTGAATGTTGCCAGGGATTCTGCATTCCGGATGAGGGTGGGGAGAGCATTCCACCAGCAGGGAACTGTGAATGAGAATGTTCTGGAAAGTGATTTTGTGGCTCTCTGTGATGGAACCACGAGACATCGCTCGTTGACCGATCGTAGGCGTCTGGTAGGGATGTAGACTTGCAGGAGTGAGTGAAAGTAGGAGTGAGCTGAGCCTGTGATAGATCTGTAAGCAAGCGTCAATGCCTTGAACTTGATGCAAGCAGCAAAGTAGCCAGTGCAAAGTGATGAAGAGAGGAGTGACGTGGGCCCTTTTGGGCTCGTTGAAGACAAGACGAGCTGCAGCATTCTGAATCATTTGTAGAGGTTTAGTTGCACATGATGGAAGTCCAGCCAGAAGAGCATTGCAGTAGTCAAGCCTAGAGATGACCAGGGCCTGGACGAGAAGTTGTGTTGCATGCTCAGTTAGGAAAGGCCTGATCTTCCTGATGTTGTGCAGTGCAAGCCTGCATGATTGAGCTGTCTTTGAAATGTGATCTGTGAAGGTCAGCTGGTCATCCAATATCACTCCAAGATTTCTGACCGACCTTGATGGGGTGATTGATGATGAATCTAGCTGGATAGTGAAGTTGTGCTGTAGAGATGGATTGGAAGGGAGGACGAGAAGCTCAGTCTTTGCCAGGTTGAGCTGCAGGTGATGTTCCTTCATCCATGTCGAGATGTCCGCCAGACAGCTTGAGATCCGTGCAGCTACTTTGGGATCATCTGGTTGAAATGAGAGGAAGAGCTGTGTGTCATCAGCATAGCAGTGGTAGGAGAAACCATGTGCCTGTATGATGAGTCAAAAGGTCGAAAAAGAGTCGAAAGTCAAAATTTTTAGAGTCAAAAGCTTGTCAGTCACTGACTCTAGAGGTTCAAAGGGGGTCTCTACCAGCCCCTCAATGACTATAGCTAAGTCCCATGAAGAAAACTTGGTTGTAGAGGAAGGCCTCTAGGATAAAGTGAGCAAGCAGAGGATGCTTCCCGAGTGGTACCCCGTCAATCAAGGCGCGGCAAGCCGGTAAAGTGGCCACAGAAACCCTGAAGGACATTCAACCGGAAAACCTTCACAGTGCTCGCACTCGCCCTGCTTCAATGAAAGGGCAGCATGCTCTTCCCCCAAACAAATGAAACAAAACTGGTGTGAATCGCATTCAGGCATGGGCCGTGAACATGGAGACACACACCGCTTACAACGCTCATTTTTCTTTTTCTCTTTTTTTCTTTTTACAAGAACGGGAGAAGAAAGAGAGAATTTTTTTGCACACTGCCTAGTGAAACTAACTCCTAGCAGAGAGGCAGAAAGAGAGAGCTTGTCACACACACATACAATATGGTCTGAAGACAAAGAAACCTGTGGCACATCTAATTATAACCTCTGACGAGCGCGCATTCCAATGACACCACCGTATGAGGCTACCAAGTTCAATTTCATTGAGGTGTTACTTCACAGCTGGTCAATCAAAGATATTCCCAAAGCGCTATCAGCGCAGCATAGAGTGAAGCTTTTGAAAGGGAACTTGACTACCAAAAAAAACTATCCCTCAAATTTGATTGGTTGATTGGAATGTTGATCCAGAAACATGTTCTACTCCCTGAAATCACCACATTCAGGCCTTTAGAATGGTGCGTAAAATAGATGTATAAGGGGGAGGGGGGACCTGTAAATAATTAATCAGCTCCATAGCAGATTTTTCTGAGAACACAGGTGAAATTATGAAGCCACTGCCTGTTCTTGATGATAATGGTATATACACAGCAAAATCCCCAGAGTTAAATTAACTCTGCTCAGAGAACATCTGGCCCCTCTCTACAGAGAGTTAAAACAGCTCTGAATCAGAGTCAAAGTTAATGAGATACTTAAGTGATTCATTAAGTGATGATTGGGCATTAATGATTAACTCTTGTTGTCAACAAGCAGGAAGGAAAGAGAAACAAGAAGAACAGAAAAAAAGAAACACAAGAACTACAACTGACTTCCAGCCACAGCCTAAATGAAATCAAATGACAAAAGAAGACATTAAATCTCTCACGATCTCAGCAGGGGTGGATTAAACAACTCCACAAACAGCATTACCAGTGTGGTAGATTTTTCCCTAAACCTAACTATGTACCTGGGTCTCGTCTACAGTCGACGTTTAGTCTATCTGGGTCTTGTCTACAATCGACGTCCCCGAATGTCTACAGTCGACGTTTAGTCTATCTGGGTCTTGTCTACAGTCGACGTCCCCTATAACGTCTACAGTCGACGTTTAGTTTATCTGGGTCTCGTCTACAGTCAACGTCCCCGATCAATATCCCTAACTTGTCCCCCTAACTAACTTGCTTCCCTAAACTAACTTGCTGCGCAGCAATAATAAAAAAGTCTTCACCAAATGTCCTTTAAATGCTTTAATCATGGCCGGGGGATCTCCCAAGCAGTTCTCAGAGAATCTCCCCCAAGAAGAAGCACGGCCAGAGGATCTCAGGCAAATTTCAGAGGGAATCCCACCAGCAAACACAGATACAACAGTTTTTATAGAATAGGGGTATGGCGAAAATGACATGATACATTACATAATTTCCCTACAATTTGATTGGTTCTTCACATGCAAACCCTCTTGTTACTTAATCACAAGGTTTCATTTCCCATATTTGTTATTTTTACACTCACACAACCAAAGAAAAAGGGGTATGACAACATACAACATTCAAAAACAAAGAACAGAACGTTTTAGTACATTGTGTTAGAGTGTTAGGATTGTTAGGCCTAAAAAAGGAAAGTAAGGTTAGATGTTAGAGTTTTGATTAGTTTGATATATAGTTTGCTATTTTATTCATTAAAAGACCCATTACACCAGCTTCACTTATTTCTAACCAGATTGACGTTATTTCTGTCATACGTCTACAGAAGTTCTTATTGAGAATTAACAGAGGTTTAGATGTAGATTTATTGAAAATGTTTGGTCACCATTATGGTAACCAGTGTTTCCTTTAGTTGGGCAGTTTGACTTTGCTTTTTTTGTGAGTTTGTGGTTTTTGTCACAGTTTTTACCAAAACGTGTAATTTGTTACAAAGAAAGCCAGAAGCAAAGATGATCAGGTGATATAGTTTTCAACAACAAAAAGTAGAATAAAGCACTTATCTCATCACTGTCCAAAAGTGGTTATTTGATGCTAAAAGATTATATTCACTAACAATACTCTCTTGCCACAGATTGGACATTCTGAAATTTTTACATTTAAAAAACAAAAAAACATTTAAGACACAGACGTCAAGAATCAGCATATGAATCTCAACAATGGTGACATGTTTCATGCCGCAATGCATCCTGGGAGCCATGAGTTTTATACCATTGTGGCTCCCAGCATGCATTGCGACATGAAGCATGTCACCATTGTTGAGATTCATATGCTGATTCTTGATGTCTTAAAAAAAAAAAAAAAAAAAAAAAAAAAAAAAAAAAAATCCAAATTCAGAATGTCCTATCTGTGGCAAGAGAGTATTGTTAGTGAATATAATCTATTAACAACAAATAACCACACTGGGGATTTTGCTGTGTATTAAAGTATCATGATATTATTACTATCATAAATCATCACTGTCCATGGTTAAGAGTACACTTGGAAAAACAGAATAAATAATCCTTACATGTTGCTGATTAAAAGAGAAAAATCTCCTGTGATGCCAATGCAGTTGTCCTGTGGTAAGCCTCTCTCTCTCTCTCTCTCTCTCTCTCTCTCTCTCTCTCTGCTATAATCTGTTAAACATGTTTAACTCTTTTTTTCAAGCTTATTCTCTCTGCTATGTTCTGTATTTAGGTCTTTCTTTCAATGTTGCTCTAAAAAGTGATAACCTAAAGAGGTTTATTTTTATTTCTATTTTTTACTTGATTTCACCCATAACAATTATTTTGTTGGTATAATAATTCTTTATTCTATAAATTAATGTATTTAGGTTGATTCTTCAATTTTAAATAATATTTTTGACTTGAATAAAAGTAATTTAGATGTTATGATGTAGATTTATTTATTTTATTATGTTCATTGATAGTTCCTATTACTGTTTTTCTTGATTGCTAAAACACTATAACTGATTCATTTGGCCCAATTTCCTAAATAATTGATTCAGTTCTGAATAAAACACATTTCTCAAAACTATAAACACATTTAACCAGTTACCTTACACACTCCAACTTTCTCAATGTTTTCTGCAAAACTTCACACAAAAATGCCCTAATTTTGCACAGGTTTAACCATGTTCTCATTCAGAAGACACAAGTACAGATTATAATTAAATCAAGCCATCACAATGTGAACATGTAACACACATTTCCCATGTATAAACAGTAGCAAAACTGATGACAATAATCAGGGCCACAGAGATGAGTATCTGCTTTGGAAAATGCATTCTAACACTGGTGGGAGAGCGGAAAAGGGTGGGAGAGAGAGGAAGAGGAAAACAAGGGCAGGGGACTCAAAGAACATTTGAAGTGAAAGTGAAATGTGAAGGGCAAATATGGTAATCCGTACTCAGAATTTGTCCTCTGCATTTTAACCCATCCAAGTTAGTGCACTCTAGTTGATCATGTTCTTATGCATGGAATGACCATGAAGGAAGCTGGCCTACAGGGTCATCTACAGTTTTTATTACTACACATACAGTATAATTACATTACACAGTACAATATCAGTACAGTTCTTTAGATGAGAGAACTTTGACTGTAGCACATTTTACACCCTCAAACTCGTAACTGTCGCATTTGATTTGTAGCCATTAGCCAAGTACTACTTACATATTTTTGCAGGACTGAGAGGGAAGGAAGTGTTTTGTCAGAGAACCAAGGAACTTGTAACAATGCCTAAAATTTAAAACCAGATCACATGCCACAAGATCTATATTAGGGAGGGTACCGCCGGCTAAAATATAACTGAAAACCATACAAATAAAAATATGCAACAAGAAATCATTTGTAGAAGAGAAATATAAAGAATATTTACATAGATACATGAGATCAGCCGCGGCTCGTCTGTAAAATATTCAAAAGCAAAACATAGACCTCTATAGAAACTGAATCAATAATAAATTGTAAATGTTTTCAACATTCTGCAACAAATATTATGTATTGTAAATATAATGACTATTTAAAGTCAAAGTGAGCAGGATATAATAAATGTAATGTATGGCTTCAGCATGTATTATGATACTAAGCCTGAGTCCTCCCCAGCTCTAAAGCGCCCCACAATTTCCAATGTAAATCTGTGGTGAAAAATGGATCGGCAGTATGCTCTAATTGAGAGCCATTGGGGCAGATTTCAGGCTGCCCTGCTTATTTTCATGTTACCTCACGTAAACCTCGCTCCAGACCAAGACAACATCAATCTGCTTCAGCTATGTGTATGATAGTCTGCATCAGGCATGATGTCTGTTTTTCCTATGTGGAGTATAGCGTATCAAATTAATCTAAGTATAAATTCTTTAATTTATATGTGCTCATGTGAACATATAGTTCCGTTGTGTTTGTTTCATTTTTGAGAAAAGACATGACTTTCTTTTCCTCACTGGAATTCCTCCACAACTTGAAATATTTTAAAACAACATTCGAAGGCAAATAATAATTTATACTACATTAAGGCAATTCTAAGATAGCATTCTATGCATGTTTACTTAAAGCCTGTCAATCAACATTAGAGCGCCACCCTTAGACTGAATAACGCAACCTCTGCCAAAAGTGTTATCTGTGTGTTCAGAGATCACAATATAAAGCTTACCAAATGTTTATCATAAACTGCCACTAAGAACCATTTTTCGACCTGAACCAGTAGCGGCTCCTGACCGTAAATTTATGTAGGGCAGATTACCAAAATGTATGGTCAGATGCCGCTACTGGATGGGATAAAAAATATATATATACAAAAAGTTGCAATTTTCAAATGGGGTGGAATATTCAAATATACCAAAGGACATGTAATTTAAATGAGTATGACATATTATCTGGGTTAGTCCACAGTGGAGATCCTGTATAAAGTCCTTTCAGCTGTAGATGAATGAAGCCTAATCTTTAGATGAGGAGAGCTGTAGTAGGTTGAAATAATCCACCAAATATCCCACAAACAATATGAAAATCCTTTTGCGGATACAAAAAGGTCACAAGATGGTACGTGGACGGAGTTCTTATGTTAAGTAACTCTTTTTCTTGAGAGTCAACCTTCCTGGCATCAATAGTCAGGCCCTTCTAAAAACAAATAAGTGTAAACTTACATCAGTATACATGTGAATAAACATAGGCAATAAATAACCACATATGAAACATGAAAAAGAAAACAGCATCTTGCATCGATTGAGCAGGAGTGTCACTCAAAACCATGAACCATGCTGCCAACTCCAAACAAATCTAACTTCTTCTTGTTAATGGCTGTTCACTCTTAGGAGCATTAGCGCCACCTATAGTACTTTGTAACCTATATCCTATTAGCTATATTCTACAATAATGATGGTCTGCCAAGGTCAGAAGACTACCCTAGTGAACAAAACCTACACCAAAATGTATTTAAAATACTAATTTCATTCTAAGTATACTACAAATCCATTACAATATTTACTGACATATCGCTTGAGACTTAATGATATAAATATTATAATTATAATGTACTTATTTTTTGCACAATGCACATTTCTTAATATTAAGACTAAAATGTGTTTTAATATCACTATTAATAAGGATTGTATGATCTCTGTCAATCTTTAAATGCAAGATATTTAAAGTGTACCTAAAGTATACTTGCAGTAGTTCCACTTTAGCCCCATCAAATACACTTAAGTATATCTTTAGTTGGACCTCAGAACTACTTCCGGATAATTAAAGTGCATTAAGTACAAGATTAGTTGTTCTAATTTAGCAGACTTTAAGTATATCAATTTAGTCTACCAAAAGTACAATTGCAGGGTATTTATATTAAGCACATAAATATGTGAATGTATTTGTAGTATACTTAGCATACAATACATTTATTTCAAATACATTTTGGTATGTTTATTTTTCACTTGGGTATTTTAAGAATACGGCATTAGATGGCGCTGCGTGTTCAGCTCCTCCATCCTTTACCAGATCCCCACACATCCTGATCCAAGCATTGCACCATATTATATTCTACTATCTAAACTTGTGCCATGTAGAAATATAAAAAATCCTTTATACACATTTGTATATCCGTTTTACCTATACCTCTGAATACCCTCTGCACTTAACAATTTACTCTTTCACTAAGCTTTTACGAAATGCATTATACTTATCCAGGGCCTGAAGTTAACTTTTTTGACCACCAGCCACTGTGGCAGGTGGATTTAAAAATCCACCCGCCACAGTGACTTTTTACCAGCCAGTTTTTTTTTGTTGTTGTTGTTGTTTTTTTTGCCTCATAAAATGTGAAAAAAAAGGAACTGCACAAACATTTGTTCTTTAACTTGTAAGAATACACATTTAAGTGCTGTCAAGTTATTAACGAGATTCATACAAGTAATAATAACTCTTAGAATACAGATATAGACCTAGTGCAGCTCGTATGTAAACAAATCACACGCGGCTGTGTTGATGGCTGGGCAGCTGTTAGTTACAGCGTTCAGGAACCGTTATGGTGCGTTCACACCGGACGCGAATAGCGCGTCAGGCGCGAATTTAGACGCATATTAGCGTTTGGTGCGTTATGGCTGACTTCGTTTAAATATCAAAGAACAACAGTTGCAAAAAAAAAACAAAAAAAACGCAAAGACCCGGCTGCTTTAGTTGCTATGTCCGACAAGCTACACCGCGCTCACGCCAAACCATGATCTCAAGCAATGAAAAACACATCGCGCAGCAGAGAGGAGGACACTGACAACACGCTGACAGACAAGACAGTCCAGGTTACTTTTGATTTTAAACAAAGTATCAACGTTAAAATTTGGTCATTTTTAAAGAAATTTAGACAATACCGTTTTGTGGCTCTGTAATGTGTCTTAACAGATCGCTGTGGTGCCTCAGTTAAAGCTGCTTATGAACCGATCATCTCTTCCTTCTAGTTAATTTATAGCATAAAATAAACATGAATTAACATAAGAAGGAATGAAGTTTTAACTGCGGAAAGATGTCAGTAGGTCTACTCAGTATACTCCGTTTTTTCAAGTTCAAATCATCCAACGTTGAACTCTCCTGACTGCTTTGTCGGACAAAAAAAAAGGCGGATTTGGCGGATTATGATTGGCCAGATCGCCGTCAATCAAACTCCCCGCGAAGGGTCGATTCTCATTGGCTACCTGCCAATGTGGCAGGTAGATTAACAGTGTTACCCGCCAATTGCAGAATTCACCCGCATTTGGCGTGTGGTCGGGTGTTAATTTCAGGCCCTGTACTTATCACATACCAACAAAACATGCACCACAGTTTCTAACATCTCACAGTTGTCACACAACCTGTGTCTGTGCCTATTGTTAGATGTTGGTGTATTTGGCCGAGCAGTGGTTTGGGTGGCTCGCCAATGTATTAGATTTCTCCAATACATAAAATAAGTAGCCTAAGCTTGACCAGAGTTCTTGTGGGGAGAAGAATTTATTGAAGGTTTGTAGTGTAGCAGTCCTTCAGCAGCGATGTTAGCATGTCGCCCTTCAAAAATCTTAACCCAAAGTTCTGTCTGCGTGACTGTACTTTATACATGAAGACAAAAGGGCTACAAACAAAGGAAACCTGTTAGGACTTCCCACAGGAGATCAATCTACACTGCAATCTACCCTGAGCAATGTTGTTTCACACCCATCAGTTTCTATGGGCCATATGTCTGTATGGGCCATTTGGTTCACACCTTTACAGACACTGTTTTCAGTTGATTAAATCTAAGTCACAATGTAGATGAATCTGATGACTGAAAATACAAAATCTTTCACTATGTAGCAGACTTCAAGTGGTAACCTCCTCTAGACACCATGGAAACACAACCACACAATGAATGGGATGATGGACACATGGAATTTATTCACCTTTAACAGAGTAGTGAGGCAAGATTAGTATATAGACATCAGAAGGCCTACTCTCTCATTCCTCTGCTTCCCCGTCCACATACACCATGCATCTGATCCCAAACACTTTAAAAGGGACAATATGTAATATTTAAAGAGATAGTTCGCCCAAAAATGATATTTAAGCCATGATTTACTCACCCTCAAGCCGTTCGAGATGCATATGTCAATCTTTTTTCAGACGAACACATTTTCAGTTATTTTAGAAAATGTCTTAGATCTTTCAGTGGTTATAATGTGAAGCAATGGGGTCCAGCTGATTCAGGTCCGAAAATGTACATGCATCCTTCACAAAAATAATCCATCCGGCTCCAGGGGGATAAACGAAGGCCTTCTGAGGGTAATGGTGGTGGTCGGTGCGCGTTCACAGAGATGGATGCTGGCGTATGATGTAGCGTAGGAAGCGTCGTGACGTAGAACGAACGTGACAGCGCAGCCAGAGAGCAGAGCAAAACAAAACTCAACGTTCGCTCTACGTCACGACGCTTTCCATCTCTGTGAACGCGCACCGACCGCCACCGGAAGCCAGTTATTTTAGTTTATAAAGTTTTAAATATGTATATTTTTACGACAAAACTACACGGATTACCCTCAGAAGGCCTTCGTTTATCCCCCTGGAGCCGGATGGATTATTTTTGTGAAGGATGCATGTACATTTTCGGACCTGAATCAGCTGGACCCCATTGCTTCACATTATAACCACTGAAAGATCTAAGACATTTTCTAAAATAACTGAAAATGTGTTCGTCTGAAAAAAGATTGACATATGCATCTCGAACGGCTTGAGGGTGAGTAAATCATGGCTTAAATATCATTTTTGGGCGAACTATCCCTTTAACATGTAAAAGTAGGTGTTGAATTACCCCACATAACCCAGCTAGCAGGGAACGTTCTCGGAACGTTGGCTAACATTCCCTACAAGTTTGGTTAATATTTTAAAGAAAACATTTGAATGTAATGTTCAAAGAATGTTTTGAGGATGTTTTCTCATTCCAAATAATGTTTCTATAAGGTTAAATGCAAACTAAGATATAACGTTTTAACTGTAACATTTTGTGGATGTTTTCAGAGAATGTTATCCTACACAACAAAAACTAAAGTGTTAAAATATGAGTGTTAAATGAACACTGAAGAGTGTTAAAATGAATGAGATAATTAAGTGATTAATTGTGTGATGATTGAGCATTACTGAAGACACCTGATGTTAACAAGCAGAATCACCAAAGGAGAAAATCTAATTTTTGTTTGCTTTAGTTGGGCTATTGACCCTTAAACTAATAACTTTAGATTTTGTCTGGCTGTTGTATCTGAGTTATAACTCTCAGATGAACAAAGATAAAAGGTGATCAGGTGGTGTTGGTTATGTTTTGATGTAATCATCATTTGACCTGAATCACTGAACTCATTCACACTCAGTCATTTAGCAGGTGCTTTTATTCAAAGCAACTTACAACAGGGGACCAAAGTTTAGAGAGTTAGGTTTGCCTTGTCGATTGCAGAAGCCCGGTGGCTTTATAGCATGTACGATTTGTAGCATTTTCTATAGAATCCAAAATATTTCTTAAAAGTTCTATTCAAAAGATTTTAATTAGATACACAGACATCAAGATTCAGCCTGTGAATCTCAACCATGGTGACAATAATAAAGCATGTTGCAGTGCATTCTGGGTGCCACCAATCAAAACTCATTCATGGCTCCCATCATGCATTGCGTTATGAATAAATTATTATCTGAATCGTCGTCTTAGTAATTTCCTTTTCCTAATTAAATATTTCGTTTGTCACCATTGTTGAGATTCATACACTCAATCTTGATGTCTGTTTGTGCCTAAACCATTTTTATTTTTATTTTATCAAAGCAACTTTTAAGAAATCCTTTGGAATAAATAGAAAATTCGGGATCTTATGTTGTAGAATAACCTGATGATATAATCAACAATATAAATTTAAGTCAGAGATTAGGCTCTAAATGAGTTTTGTGATTTAGGTCAAATGATCATTATATCAAAACATAATCAACAATGTCTGATCATCTTTTCTCTCTGTTCATTTGGGAGTTATAACTCAGTTACAATAGCCAAACAAAATTTTGAGTTAAAAATGTAAGGGTCAAGAGCCCAACTGAAAAAAACACTGATCACCATAATGATGACTCGAAATAGTGATTTTCTCCTTCGATGATTCTGCTTGTTAACATCAGGTGTCTTCAATAATGGTCACTCATCACACAATTAATCACTTAATTATCTCATTAACTTTTTATCACTGGAGTTTTTGCTGTGTACCTTTTAGGAGAACATTCTGGGAACCAAAATAAAACTACCCGCTGAAAACATTATTAGAACTTCATGGTAATGTTCTCAGAACGTTTTTAGAACAAAACATTTCTAGCTGGGAACATGACAGGACACATAGGAAAAACATAAATGGTAAATGCATTACATATTTGCAAAAGTTAACACAAATATGCTGTAAACTTGCAGAAATACATATAGAATGTACTGTAAACTCATAAGTGCATCAAAATTTGATTGCTGAACTACTGTGTGTATAATAAAGTTATTGTTTGCACAAACACAGTCTCATTGCATGAAAATATACCACAAGGAAATTAGTATGAAGATAGTCCTAGCATATACTGAGATACAAGACTATCAATTTAAATTCACAAATTACATAATAAACAGTCAAATTAATAATCACAAATTGAAACAACACCCCTTTAACAGAGTATTGAGGCAACCCTTACAGAACAAAAATATATTTCCCATATATGAATAATCAATATATTAATTGGTTTAACCGTATATTTGAAAATATACAGAAATAATATATTGTTAATATATTACAATATATTGAATAATACATAAGGAATTGCCACTTTTCATATATTGAAAAAATGTGACAATATATTTACAAATATATCATAATGTATGTAATTTTATATTCAGTAATACACTTCATAATATATAGATGTATATGTCATCAGATATGGTACTGCATGTGTAATATATTGCAGATACATTTACAAATGTACTCATGCAAAATAAACACGCATAAATAGAGAAATACATAATGTAATATATTTCTTATATTTATTAATTATTTACATTATACATGTTTCATATTTTCAAGCTAGTTATCATAAGCACCTGCATGTGCTAAAGTATGTAACCATGAGACTATCACTGTACTGACAAGTGTTCAGCCATTACTTTTAATTATAGTAATTATAGTTTAAATGGTATTTGGCCAATCGTCAACCGAACCACAGGCTTTACTCTTCAGCACAATACCTCAAAAACTGAGACATACCAGAAAAACTTTTAAATTCCAAAATAATAAAACGATACTTGGTTACTCACGTAACCTCGGTTCTCTCTAGAGAGGGAACGAGTATTGCGTAAGCTTGCTTACGCTGCGGGAAAAGTCTTCTTTTCTCGAGATACTGAAGCCAAAAATTATCCTTAATTTCATATTTTGTCAACGCAGTGCAGCTGCGGGCAGCTGAGCTAGAGCGGCATACTGCACGCTCATTGGCTGCCGCGCGGCAACTGCTTAAGCCTACCAGTGAGCCTGGCGTGACGTCACGCCCAATGAGGGCGCGCGTCACAGCCCGCCAGAATGGGCGGCGTCAAAGCGTATATAAGGAGGGCTCGTAGGCTATATTCTCTGTTTTCTGTCGAATGAAGCGACACGAGCTATAGGCTTTAAGCACGGCAGGGAACGCAATACTCGTTCCCTCTCTAGAGAGAACCGAGGTTACGTGAGTAACCAAGTATCGCTCTCTTACGAGAGGTTCTCTCGTATTGCGTAAGCTTGCTTACGCTGCGGGAACACCTTGTCCACGCCGTGCGCGCCTAACGATCACATATGACTCTTTATGAAAAGCATAGAGGTGAAAAGACAGGTGGCCAGCGGTGCGGGCCAACACATGTTCATAAGCACACCTAGGGAACACAAGAACGGCACGGCCGGTCTATGCATACTGATACCCTGAGCGTGCAGCTCAACAGACAAGCTAATCGATAATACAGCCTGCGCACATGAGCAGGACATGAACACGACTAGACTGACAGAAGTTTAGCCTGCAGGGCGGAAACTTCCAGGTTATAAAACCTAACAAATGTAGAGGGGGACGCCCAGCCCGCCGCCATACAAATGTCATGAATGGAAATCCCGCTGGACCATGCCCACGATGAGGCCATGCCTCTGGTGGAATGAGCCCGTATGCCCAACGGACATTGCAGGTCTTTTGACGCATATGCTGCTGCAATAGCATCCACTATCCATCTGGATAGCGTCTGTTTCGAGGCGGCGCGACCCTTAGCGCGCCCTCCAAACGAGACGAAAAGCTGCTCTGAGAGCCTGAAGGCTGCAGAGCGCATGACATAACACCTTAATGCCCTGACCGGGCAAAGGCGGTTAACACCCTCCTCACTGCCGGATGACGGCAGGGCCGATAGGGTGATGACTTGAGCCCTAAAGGGAGTACCTAACACTTTGGGGACATAACCGTGCTTCGGTTTGAGAATGGCTAACGAGTCGTTAGGTCCAAACTCGAGGCACGACGCGCTGACGGACAGCGCATGCAAATCACCCACTCGTTTGACTGAAGCCAGAGCTAGCAGAAAAACGGTTTTAAGCGTCAAGTATTTCAACTCCACAGAGTCCAAAGGCTCGAAGGGATGCACTTTTAGGGACTCTAGGACCAGAGACAGGTCCCAAATAGGGACTGACGGGGGCCGAGGAGGGTTCATCCTCCTGGCCCCGCGCAGAAAGCGGGTAATGAGTTCGTTCCTGCCCAGCGAGCGGCCGCGCGCCGAATCGGCGAACGCTGCTATGGCCGCGACGTACACCTTGAGCGTGGAGGGGGACCTGCCCGCGTCCAACATCTCTTGGAGGAAGTTTAATACCTGTGGGACTCCACAGGACTGAGCATTAGAACCCTTTTCCACACACCATTTGCTAAACACCGACCATTTAGACGCATAGAGCCGCCTCGTCGAGAAAAACTGTTTTGAGAAAAACCTCTGGCACTGAGCGTTCTCGCTCGCGGCGAAGAGGTCGATCTCCGCTTCGCCGAAACGACGCCAAAGCGTTTGGACCGTCTGGCGGTGTAGAGACCATTCCCCTGGGGGAACGTTGTCCCTGGACAGTCTGTCCGGGCCGTCGTTCAGACGACCGGGTACATGAGCTGCCCTTAGGGAGCGCAGCAGGCCCTGAGCCCAGGATAGGAGGCGCTCTGTGAGAGCGCGCAGGGTTCTGGATCTGATTCCGCCCTGGCGGTTCACGTAAGACACCACTGACATGTTGTCCGAGCGAACTAGCACATGGTGTCCCCGTAGAAGCGGTAGAAAGTGCTTCAGCGCTTTCTCGACCGCCAGCATCTCTAGACAGTTTATGTGAAGGCTTTTCTCCGTATTCGACCAAGGGCCGCAAATCGGACTGCCCTCGTGAGTCGCTCCCCAACCCATGTTGGACGCGTCTGTCGAGACCACTTTGCGGTGTGCGATGACCCCCATCGTCACTCCCCGCTGATACCATTTGGCCGCCAGCCAGGGCTGCAGGGCTGAGACACAGCGCTGAGTCACTCTGACTGGTGCACGGCCCGAAAACCATGCATTGCGGGGCACTTCCGACTTTAGCCAGCATTGAAGCGGGCGCATTCGAAGTAAACCCAGCTGCAGGACCGCTGCGGCTGACGCCATATGGCCCAAAAGCCTCTGAAAGGTTTTCAGGGGAAAAACTTTCCCCACTTGAATGGAAGCGCGCGCTGTGTCGACAATCTGGCCGTCATCGCCGCCGAATCCAGATCTATACCCAGAAAAGTGATAGACTGGTTGGGGGTTAGAGAGCTCTTGTCCCAGTTCACGGAAAGACCCAGGCTTTCCAAATGACCGAGAAGCGCTATCTTGTGAGAAACTAGTTCCTCTGTTGAGTGCGCTATAATGAGCCAATCGTCCAGATAGTTCAGAATTCGCATTCCCTTCGATCTCAGGGGTGCGAGAGCCGCATCCATGCACTTCGTAAATGTACGGGGTGCCAGGGACAGGCCGAACGGCAGGACGGTGTACTGATATACCTGACCGTCGAAGGCGAATCTCAAGAATGGCCTGTGACGGGGTATAATCTGAATCTGAAAATACGCGTCTTTCAGATCGAGAGAGATGAACCAGTCCCCCGGGCGAATCTGCGCGAGGATTTGACTGGTCGTGAGCATTTTGAACGGTCGTTTCACGAGCGCTTTGTTCAAATGTCTCAGATCTAATATAGGTCTGAGCGCTCCGCCCTTCTTGGGTACGAGGAAATAACGACTGTATAAGCCTGCCTCGGTAACCGGCGGGTGAACTCGTTCTATCGCCCCTTTGTGCAGCAAATTCGCTATTTCTGCGTGAAGCAGATGAGCTGCATCCGCCTTCACTTGAGTCTCGACCCGGGCGCGAAAGCGCGGGGGGCGGCGAGCGAATTGAAGCGAATAGCCCTTTATCACTGTGTTTAGTACCCACTTCGACACTCCCGGAATAGCTTTCCATGCATTCGCACTCATAGCTAGGGGTCGAATCGCCTCCGGGTCCCGCCCGCCGCACAGCGCGGGACAGGGAGCCTGTGGCGGTATGTGCGCGAGTCGCGCAGTGACAGTGAGGGGAGACGGGGGCTCGCTGATAGCGGCAGCCGGCTGAGTGACGCTGTGAGAGAGCGTTGTGTGTGACGGCTCGCGCCGCGGAAGCGGGGCGGGCTCGTGAGTGTTCACATGAGAGTGTGCGTGCTGTGTAGCGGGCACAGGGCTCTTTATTAACACACAGCCGGTGGCGGATTGCTCTGGACCCCGAATGTGTGAGACAGAGCGAGCACTGTGTAGGTGTGAGCACTGGGGCGTGGGCACGTGACCTACAACAAACACTCGAGCGGCCGTAGCGCGCTTTATGTGAGTGCACTCTGTGGGGTACACAGGGGAGATTGTGCTTGTGTGTAGCAATGAACACTGGGACGTGGGCATGTTTACTACACTCATAACACTGACGGCGTGAGCCGAATGACCAGATTTTACACTCTTTATTTGATTTATCTGGGTCGCCGTAAAAACGGCGTTTGTGTGCAGGCGAGAGAGTTGAGAAACTGGCTCGTTGGCTGCGGTGGACACTACTGCAGTAGCCTTTATCAAGGGGACTGGCAGAGGGATACAAGTTAGCTTTGACGGCGGTCCGGCCGCGGCGGGACTCAGCCGTCTTTTCCTCCCGGCGAGTGCTAGGAGGACTTCGCAGGCTCGGGTTTCAGCGAAACTCTAGGCCGGGGACCCCGCGGGGGTAGCGGCCTGTGCTGGCTGGTGGAGCGGGACCTGGGTCGGCCGCGCTGGCGCTGCTGCGAAGCTGGAGGTCGAGACGGGCGCTGCGTGGAGCTGCGTGGAGCTGCGTGCAGGAGGCTGAGTGTTAGAGCGGCCTGCAGCGGAGCTCGAGCGGCGGGGCAGAAAGAGGTTCATGGCCTGTGACGCCTTCTGTACCTCAGAGAAGCGGTCCACGAGGCCACTCACCGCAGGACCGAAGAGACCGGTGGGTGAGAGCGGGGCGTTGAGAAACACGGACCGCTCTTGTTCCCCCATGTCGGCTAGCGTTAGCCAGAGATGGCGCTCTATGACGGTCAGCGAAGCCATGGAACGTCCGATAGCTTGGGCCGCTGTCTTCGTCGTGCAAAGGGAGAGATCCGTCGCACTGCGCAGGTCGGTCAAGGCAGACTTATCCAGTTCTCCCTCGTCGAGCTGGCGGAGGAGGTCGGCTTGGAGAACTTGAAGGACCGCCATTGTGTGCAGGGCTGAGGCGGCTTGTCCAGCGGCGGAGAAAGCGCGGCTGACAAACGCCGAAGTAGTCCTGCAGGCCTTAGACGGGAGGGCAGTCTTTGAGCGCCATCTCGAGGATGGGGGGCAAAGATGCGCTGCAACCGCCTGTTCGACCGGTGGGATCCGGTCATACCCCTTCTCCGTGGCTCCGTCCACGCGGGAAAGAGCTGATGAAGCCGGAGAGCAGAGTCTGGCCGAAACTGGAGCATTCCACGATTTAGCAAGCTCCTCGTGAAGCTCCGGTAGAAAAGGCGCTGGTCTGGACGCTGGAGCTTGTCGACTGGCGGGCAGGAAGCAACCGTCGAGCCTGTTGGGCGGTGGCACCGCTGGCGGAGACCATTCGAGGCCCAGGTGCTCGACTGCCAAAGTGAGGAGGCGGAGAAGCTCGGCGTCCACACTGGCGTGAGTCCTGCTGGACGCTCTGGTGGAGGAGGCGGAGCGGACAGAACCGGACCATCCCTCGCTGTCCGACGCCATTAATGAGCACGTGTCCAGTAGCGCGTTGTCATCCGCTTCATCCCCTGAGGCGACGGCATCGAGGGCGAGAGCCGTCGGCTGCGCGTCGGCTGCGCGTCGGGAAGCGGGGGCGGAGAGGGAGATAGCGAGGCTCGCGGGAGAGGCTCCGGCGAGGCCCTGGCTCGAGTCTCGGGCTCCGGTGGTCGTTGAGAGCGGCGTTTCTTCTTTCGCGGCCCAACGACGGTTGGAGCAGGCTCTGTGAAGAGGGCGAGTCGAGCCCGCAGGGTCGACATCGGCAGCTCTTCACAGAAGGTGCAGCCGCCCGTGGAAAGCGCGACGGCTGCGTGGTCCCGGCCCAGGCAGAGAGCGCAGATAAGATGGCGGTCTCTGTCGTTGAGCGTAGAGCGGCATGAGCCGCACGTGGTGCGAGGCATTTGCAACAACGCCTCCGCTCTTTTAGATAGTGCTGCGGAAGCAAAACACACAGAAAGAGCTTTACAAAGGATATCGCCGGATAGCTGAGCTGGCACGGCAGGCTGAAGGCGGCGAAGATTCGTCCGGCTTCCTCAGGCTGTCCTAAGCTGGCTCGTTAGCTGTTCCTTGCAGGACAACGGCGACGGCTTCCTCTCAGAGTTCAGCGATGCGAGTGCTTCGCTGAAAAGACAGAAATCAGAGAATATAGCCTACGAGCCCTCCTTATATACGCTCTGACGCCGCCCATTCTGGCGGTCATTGGGCGTGACGTCACGCCAGGCTCACTGGTAGGCTTAAGCAGTTGCCGCGCGGCAGCCAATGAGCGTGCAGTATGCCGCTCTAGCTCAGCTGCCCGCAGCTGCACTGCGTTGACAAAATATGAAATTAAGGATAATTTTTGGCTTCAGTATCTCGAGAAAAGAAGACTTTTCCCGCAGCGTAAGCAAGCTTACGCAATACGAGAGAACCTCTCGTAAGAGAACTTTAAACACTAACAGATCTCCCCTTGTACAAACTTTTACATACATGCTGCTGACATATTATTGTAGCAGAGCTTGTGCTGAATACAGTGTAATCAGACTTTAGCCATGAAAATGTCAAGTAACAGAAATAAACACAAATGTCAGAGCATGTCAGAACACCTCCAGGGCCAGAAAACACCTCAGACCCCAGAGGGTTAATATTAAGCAAAACACATTAAATAACATTTAATTTTAACATTGATCTTGTTGATCTTGTCTTTTGCCATTAGGAGTTTTACACTGTCTGAGTCTGGTCATTTCTTTTTGTTTGATGTTTAATAGGAGAAAGGTGGCAGCTTAACTGTGTCTGGAACAGCATTGTCGATAAAATAAAGTAGGCCATTGTGGTGCCGCAACTGCTCTCTGATCTCTGTAAACGTTGACTCAGCACATCATGAACAGCCTCTGTGATTGTATCATTGCATATGCACTATCCACAATGTCAACATGTTTATGTACACTTATCTACAAGTGTTTCTGTTGTGAACTTTAGGCAGCATAAACCAGCGGCCTCCCTGCAGCCCCACAGTGGCTCCGCCCCTTCACTCCGCAGACTGCCTGCGCCACGGAAACAGCAGTGACGCGCGCGCTGTGAGAGCCGTCTGTCTGCTGATGGGTGGAGCGGCCGCGTCCTCAGCGCTGGGCTACCTCAACTCCTGTCCACCCGCCTCCTCTAACCTGGCTGTTCACGCTCCTGAAATCACTCACTCCACAGGTTTCTCTGAGATGGGGGGAGGCAGTTCTTACCATGCTTGCAGCCAAGCCATAGAGTCGCCACATATTAACAGCTTCGACTTTGAGGGAGACTCTGATTTTGATGCTTTCGACTGTGGAGGGTTTGCATTTTAATGGAATATGTTTACCTTATTCACAGGCTTCACACATTCATGGAAAAAGGTGGAAATATTAGGGAATTTGAAAATTGTTATCCCCAAACCTTTAAAAAGTAACGCAAATTCCTGTAGTGAATATGTTTAACTTTGAAATATTTACTCAGTTTTAAATTGCTCTTTTGTGAGTGCGAAACCAATAATTTAAAAATAATTATCCAGTAATAAGGGCAACTTGAAAAGTCATACAAACACATTGGTCATAATATGTGCAAATGCTGTATACATTTTTTTTTTTTTTTTGCAGTGTTACATTTATGTAAATGTAGCACCTTCCTGTCATGCCCATGCACTCCTACAAATACACAATCTTATATTTTGCTTTTCATTTTAATATGAAATATGACCAAGAAATGCCCTTGGCAGGTTTTGTGAGGTTCATCCAACTTTGTCCCTTTTAACTTCTCTATGTTGTGGTTATTGTTTAATATATAATATACATTATCTTCCCATATAAATTAATACTAATAAAAATGTTGCTGTTCCTTAGAACTCTCAACCTTTTTTTTAAAATTATTATGTATCCCATCAAATGTAAGGGGTCAAAATCTTGTATAAAGTTTATTGAAAACTTTTCAGACGTTTGTGGATACACTTAGTTTATAAATGCAAAAATAGTCATTATCACTGTTCGCACTGTAAAAAAAAAAAAAAAAAAAGGTTTTTTTTTGCGTTTTTTTTTTATTTGCCATGTGCTCTGTTCTGATTTCTGCTAACTTTGCATATTTCTTGAATTTAATGTACAATATTTCTATAAAAGTTGTTATATTCACCTTTTCCCTCTTTCTTAAGTCCCCTTTTGCTCACATTCTTTGTCTGTCTGTGTTATGGAGAGTTTGTGTAAGTGAGAACATAGGTGAGTGTTCATTAAATGGAAATATAATGTTACATCATATTGAGTGTGTCAATCCATCTGTCATTCAGCTATATAAACAGGATCATGTTTACAGTGCTCTAAATGACTGGGCCAAGAGTTAAACAGAGGATGACAGAGCAGATTTGCTGGAGACAGTAAACTGGGGAATGAATGCTCATTTCTTCATGCTACATTTTGCTCACAAGTGTGTCACACTGATTGTTTTTTTGTTTTTTCCTAAGTATGTCTTGTTTTTCAGTACAAGCATCTGAACATTCTTCAGTCAAGACACATTTACTTGAAAAGCATAATTTAGATAATAAGACTTAGAAAAATACTTGCTTAGAATTCCATGCAGGGCCCAAATGGGTTTGACCTGGGCTATCTAACTGGGGCCCAGACAGTTTTGTTTTCATGTAGGCCCCACATAGGTTAGCCCAGATAAACTGAAAACTAAGTATACACACTACAGGGTGTTAAATGTAACACTGAATCAGTGTTTGAGGTAATGAGATAATAAAGTGATTAATTGAGTGATGGCTGGGTGTTATTGAAGATAGCTGATGATAACAAGCAGACTCACTGAAGGAAAGAGGAACAACAAGAACATAAACTACAACTGACTTCCAGCCACAGTCTTAGATGAAATCAACTGAAGATAAAAGAAGACATTAAATCTGTGAAGATCTCATCAGAGGAGGATTAAACAACCCCACAAACAGCATTACCAGCTTCACTTATTACTAACCAGACTGACTTTATTTCTGTCATACGTCTACAGAAGGTCTCATTGAGAATTAACATGTTTAGATGTTGATGTTTTATTGAAAATAATAGTTTGGTTTGGCATCACCATTATGGTGATCAGTGTTTGATTTAGTTGGGCAGTTTGACTTAACTTTATAATTTTTTTTGTTATGGCAAGAACAGCAGAGTAAAATTTGATTTGATGCAGTCAGCTGCTTGATGATAAGAATATAATCATCATGTATTAGCTTTATACACTAGTGATGAGTCGTTCATGAATGATCCGTTCATTGCGTCTGTCACGTGACAAATGAACGAAAGACTCGGAAGGTAAAGTAATTATTTATGTTCCCTGTAAATTATTTTTGACTGCATTATAATGATTTCTTAATTCAGAATACGATAAAGATTGCGTATGTGGATGTGTTCGGGGAATTTGCCTGTTAAAAGTATAACATTTAAAGCCCCTTAAATGAACGAAATGACTCGAAAAAAGATTTTTTCATTTTGATGAACGAGATCAAACAAGAGAGTCAGTAAAATGATCCGAACTTCCCATCATTATTATACATTAATATAATTAAACTTTGCTGGTTCTCTTACTGTAAAAATACAACATAATATAATAAACAGTTATTATATTATGCTGTATTATTACAGTAAGAAAACCAGCACAGTTTAATAAAAAGAAAACTGAAATATTTTTAAAACACATTTTTAACTTCTCCAAGTCCTACTCGCACAGAGACATCAAGAATCAGCGTATGAATCTCAACAACGGTGACATGTTTCAATGCGCAATGCATTCCGTGAGCCATGGATGAGTTTCGTGTGATTCACCCAGAATGCATTGCGGCACGAAACATGTCACCATTGTTGAGATTCATACGCTGATTCTTGATGTCTGTGTGTGTCTAAAAAAAACACAATTTTTTAAAAAGTATTTAGTGTACATTGTGTTTTTAAACAGGAGCATTTTTTTTTTTTTTTTTTTTTTTTTGTCATTCAGTTTATCTGATTAAAGCCCTTCTGGATCTCATGCAGTAGTTTTCCTATAATCAGTAGTGATGGGGTGGTTGATACCGGGGCTCCGATGCTCTATTGTATTATTGTACTCTATAAGCACATCACACACTGTATTGTGTTATGCTTCCCTATAACATAAATTATAAAAAAAAAAAAAACAGAACACCACAAATATTTTTTTTTCAACTACTCACGTCAATTACGAATTATGATCACTTGTATATTTTATATTATGGATCAATATGTGAATCCGTTGACCATTGACCAATATGTGAAATCCGTGGTCTCATTGTCAGAATTTAATTTAGATAAGATTAGATAGAACTGTATTGATCCCAGATTGATTCCACTATTGTATGTCACGGACTTCCGAAGCTTTGTTTGGTCACATGCTTTTTCTGCTCTGATTTGTTAGATATGGTGGATAAAACAAGTCTGACCACCAGATGTCACTAATGCGCATTGTGTTAAAATCTTAGAGTAATTAACCTTCCCTGTCGTGGTCACTACGAGTTACGTCGTGATGACGAATGGGGTTTCGCTTAGAAAGCCTATCACCTTCGAGAATTAGAAAACGAGCCAATGGCAATGAAATGCCTTGGGTCTGCGGAATTTGCACAGCGTAACTCCGCCCCACCTCGTGGGTATATAAGGAAGTACACTGGCAACATGCAGTTATGTTTTCGCTTTGGAGCCAAGAGTTTTCTTCACTCCCACAAGCCATTCTGAATCATCTTCACTCTACGAGACGAGCGGCTCTTCAGTGTGTTGGTGCGACGGCGCGTTCCAGCGAGATCGCATTGCCTGCTGCTGGTCTGTGCAGTGATCTGCCGATAGTGAGTGTGTTTCTCCCTGGGCGCTTCAGCACTCTGCTGAGCTTTTTCTTCTCTCTAAAATAGCTGCACACGGCACGTCTTTTTCAAGATGGCTCCCCCGTGTGTTTTCTGGATGTGGGCGCGTGATTCATCTGCCTAACGGTCACGAGCACTCTGCCACATACAAATCTATCTCTTCCTCGAGAGGGGATACTTTGGTTGGTGGACAGGGAGATCTGAGGGTTACATCGCAAACCGTGGAGCTTCCGTGTGTGCCTGGTTCCTCTCGAGGACCCAGTGTTTTATCCAACATCACCAGGTTCCACTCCTTTTGAGCATTTGGATGCTACTGTCAGACTGTGTAAGCTTTTGAGGATAATGCCAGTTGAACTATTATCCTTTCCTTTGAACCGTCTGACCATCTCTTGAGTAATGGTATCCAAAAAGGTGTAGTATACCCTTGTTCGATTGAACTCCTCCAAATTCTCAGGGTGATGATCTTCTCCTGTTGACTTGGAACTGTACTTATACCTTGCAGGTATTTTTCTGGGTCTTGTCTCACCAGGTATTTTGTCAGCAAACCCAATTCCAGCAACCTCAGCCCTCTCCTTTGCTTTTTCAAACACAATTTTGAATTCACTTTCTGACCTCAGTTCCTGAAACCTTTTTAGCACTCCTTCCACCACTGTGTATGACACTGCCAGATCCACATCTTTACACTGAAGATCAGCTGATGCAACAGCAGTCTCCTGCAACACTGGGGTGGCCACCTCCAAACAAAGCAAAAACTCAAAATTTATGCTGTGAAACAACATTAGAGCATCACCTGCAGCTGCATCTGGTGGATTGCTGTCTGACATTTTTTTCAACAGCTGCATAACTGCAGAAAGGACTTTCTGGCCCAAGAGAGCAGCAGAACTGTATAGTTGCTATCAACTTTAATTTGATGCTGATCAACATGAGCTGGGTCTGTTGGAAACTGTAAGGCCATCAATGATGGGTAAACTTCTGGTGCTTTTGGACTCAAAACCTGGTATTCAGTATCTGCTGTTGCAGCTCCTTCCTCTGTTATCTCTCTTTCCTCCTCACTTGGCCTAATGTGTCCTTGCATTTCCTGACTCATCTCACTTTCTTCCTCATTGGCTCTAACCTCTCCTTCATCTTTCTCTCTTGTCTCAACTGCTTTACCTTGGATCTCTTCAATACTCTCCTTATTTGAACTGCAACTCTCTATATACAAAAAAGTAGAAGTTTTACAGGGATAGTTGGCCCCAAAATTAAGATTGTTTCTTTTGTGGAGAATACAATTAGATTATATAATTATTGGGTCTCATTCATGAAACACGAGCAGAACGAATTTTTGTGTAAATCGTGTGTAAAGTGGTTCTGGCGTAAATTTTCGGATTCATTAAAATGTTCGTATTTCCCAAATGTTAGTTGGTACGAAAGAAATCTACACCTGCTCCCAGCCACGCGTAAATAGTACGTTTAACATCCGAACGTTTTGCTCATTAATAAACTGCATTTTAATTCAACGTAATCGGGTACATATTTACACAGCATTTTGAAAAAGTATTATATAATTACATACGGTTTTTCTTTTTACTTGTATTACGAGAGCCAGTAATAGCATCTGCAAACGGAACACAAGTCCACAAGTTTTTTTTATTTTTTTATATTCAAGCTGTTTTTTTTTTTGTTTGTTTTTTTACAAGTCCGCAAGTTACAAGTGTTGCAGTCAAGCTTCATGTCGAACCATTTTCTTTTCACTTCTGGGACTGTTCGATTAAAAGATGAAACTCCATTAACTGCATCTGTAATATGCTGCCAAGCATTTTTACCTAAAGCATGTAGCCTATTACCTAAAAAAATCCTTTTTTTTTAGGACCTGATACGCCACTATGTACGCTTGAAAATAAAATGTGGCGTTTTGAATGAACTTCTGATAATAAAACTTCAATTTCTGCATCTGAGAAATTTCTCTTCTTCATTCGCTTTTTTTTTTTTTTTTTTTCCAAAATTATACATGTAATAATACAATAGCATTCGCTTTTGAGAAGACATGTTGAAATCCTTCGTTTCGTGTCATAATATGATGCCCATATATAGCTGTCAGTCGGTTTTAATTGGCGGGATTTATGGTAATTGAGAATGAGCGTGCACGCGCGTCCCATTTACGAGTGATTGGAATTCATTAACCCACACACACATTTCACTATCAAATCTGACGTTTACGAAGTATTTGTGAATCAGGAGAAGAATTTTCGGGAATGTCTCTTTACGCGCAAATCACTCACATATTTACTCGTATATTTACGAATGTTTCATGAATGAGACCCATTGTGTCCATATAATGAACAGGAATGGAAATTTTGTTCCCCACTGGCTTTCAATATATGGATACATCATACAACCATTTAAAAAAATATTCCACAGAAGAAAGTCAGACAGGTTTGGAACTGCATATGGAAAATTATAATTTATTATTTTTTTAGGCCCTATAATTAATGATGATTGATGGGTTGACCTCTTGACCTTGCCACGTCCCCTGTCCTAGCGATGACCTTGACCTCTCCATGACATTGTCACCTTTGACCTTGATTATATTGAATAATTGGATAATAGGTCAAATTGGATGTCTAAGTGTCTATGACCTTGTGAATATAAGGTGTCCATTGATTCATATTTGAACTTTGACACGATATAATGGAAATCATGAGGATTATTTTTGAGCTCTGATATCAGGTTGGGTCTGTGTGGTGCGCATGCAGGCAGCATGGAGCTCCCTCCCACCCTTCGCATTCCACAGGGGGATTGCTGGGGACAGTGGAAGTGAGAAAAAGAGGTTTTCTAATAATGAAATATTTCACAAGATTTCATACTAACTAAATTTGAAAAACATTCTGTTCTTTAAAAGAATATAAATGAAATGGTTATATCATTCAATTTAAAAATAAACATCTTTTCTAAATTTACTGAAACACAGTGAGAGAGATCTTCAGAGAGAGAGAGAGAGAAAGAGCAACAATGAAAACATTTAGAAATTGTGAATCCTCAGGCTGTCCCCATTGATAGGCTGCTTATAAAGTACATCTAATCGCCAGTGTATCTTCTGAGAAAGAAGTTACTTTACAATCATTAATACTAGCTTCAGGATATAGGGTGACAGACCAGATGAGCCTCTGTGCATCATGTCACAGCATATGTAATGTTAGTTTGCTAACGCCTTTCCAGAGCCAAAGTTTTGTTCATACTAAATTTATTTCAAAGCATAATCGTAAAAGTTTAATAATCGTTTATTAAGTTTAAATATGATCTTTTAAAATGAAAAGATTGTTTAAATTAAATCTTTAAAGTTTTAATACATTCATATCTTCTATTAATCTTATAGAAGATTACTGTAATGATTTTGTTTAACGGTGACCTAAAGTATAATTTTTATTAAACAACGTCTGTTGCCAAAGCCATAATGATTTTTGTACTGTAACTGCATTTTCTATCCCGTACACCTACACCAACACGACCATCACAGAAAACTACATTTTTACATTTTCAAAAAATAGAATAAATAAATAAATAAATTAATATAATTTCTAAGCTGTTTTGCACACACACACACACACACACACACACACACACACACACACACACACACACACACACACACACACACACACACACACACACACACACACACACACACACACACACACACACACATTTGGTAAAAATTAAACTTAGAAGCCTGCACAAAATGAAATACATCCAGCTACTTTCTAAATTCTTGTTATGGAACTATTGCGAACAATTCACCCATGCATATGTTTAAAAAAAAAATTAATAGACATTTCTCTGGTGGCATATGCATAACTTCTCCATGATGCTACTTCAGATTCAATGTGGCTTTAATCCTATATAGCTGTTTACGACATCATGACTCTCTTTATATACACAGATTTTGTGACTCAGATAAGGTCCAGTTCTGGTTTAGTTCTTTGCTCTTGGCTGACATGTGGCATTGCAATGGCCTGCTTGTGGCCCAGATCTGGCAAACAGGAGTGAGCCACACAAGGGCCATCATTCCACGCTGCATGTGGGCCAGATCATCATTCCACATGTGCCAGATGTGGGCTGGATCTGGGCCGGATCTGGGCTGTCACAATGTTGCTATGTGGGATTAGTTAGCATGAACTAATAATGAACTGCACTTATACAGAATTTATTAATATTTGTTAATGTTAATTTCAACTTTTACTAATGTTAAAGGTGCATTAAACAACTTTTCATGTTAAAAATACCCGTTTTCTAACCCATACATGCTTAAACAATTGCCTGATGGGCTGAATGAGCCCTTCTCTGATCACTGAGATTGCCTCTATAATCCTGTAAATTAAAATAAATAAGAGGGATTCGGGCCGGAATTTTAGACTGGGCGTGACGTCATGCGCGTTCACGGCACTCTCACTTAGCTATGTCTGGCAGGTTTGTGTATTCGCCGGCATTCTCCGTTGAAGATGGATTGTAAGAGACTTGCTTATAGTTCATTTCAAACACCAACGCAAACTCCACGTAAGATAAAAAAAAGAAAACTTTTGTCCGTGAGCGTGCACACCTCTGGTTGCAGTTTCGCTTTCCGCCAGAGGGGGCATAGTTCTGCAAAAACTCAGAGACTTGCTTAATGCACCTTTAACTAATGAACCTTATTGTAAAGTGTTACCAAAATACCTCCTTGAAGCAACAACTGCACATGTTCACTTTTTACAGTGTACATAAGAATAAATGAAAAAACAAACACACAGCATACGCGACCAATGAGAAAGATCTATGGTGCGCTCTGATTAAAGTGCACAAGAAGGTATTTGATCACATGTTTCACCTCTGTCCCACTCATACTGGAACCACCTCTTATTGCTCTGTCCCACTTCATGAAACTGAGAAAAGGACATATAAAGATATAAACTGGGCTAGCTGTAAGGAACATTTTGGAGAAAAGGGATGGAACTCTTTGGCTCATTGGTGTTGGTTTTAGTCTTGGCTGTGTTGGTGTTGGTGAAATGGAAAAGAAAGGCGAGTGGACTTTCCTTTAAGGAACTAAAATATATGGGAATATACTGCAAAATATAATGCGATAGATTACATAATACATTTCCATAAATGGGAAACTAGTGCTTATATTTTTGAATATACTGCAATATATGCATTGACCATGTACAGCTATATATTAATACATATAAAATATTTATAAATGAAGACAAACATAGCATTACATGTAATATTCATAAAGTTGTACTCTTTATTGTGTACATATATTGCCCATACATGTTCCTATATAAATGTGAATGTATGTTCACACATATACACACACATTCACGGAATGAAAGGTTTTGATGATAGGAGTTTTTGGGGTTACCGTTGAGCTGAAGAGTAAAGCCTCTGGTTCGATTGATGATTGGCCTATTACCATTAAGACTATAATTACTATATTTTAAAAGTAATAGCAGTACACTCCTCAGTACAGTGATAGTCTCTTGAATAAATGCTTTAGTACATGCGGGTGTGCTTGTGCTTGTGTTAACTAGCTTAAACATATGAAATATTTATAATGCAAATAATTATAACATATAAGAAATATATTACATTAGATATTTCTCTATATATGTGTTTATGCTTCCATGAGTAAATATATCTGCAATATATTACACATGCAGTACCATATCTAATCACATATACATCTATATATTATAGTGTATTACTGAACATAAAATTACATACATTATGATATATTAGTATTGTCACATATTTTTCAATATATGAAAAGCGGCAATTCCTTATGTATTATTCAATATATTGTTAACAATATATTATTCTGTATATTTTCAAATATACTGTTAAACCATTTAATATATTGATCATTCATATATTGGGGAAATATATTTTCTTTTCATAAGGGTTCTTTGCCCCCAGGGCCGCTGGCACTGCCACTGATTGGAAACTTGGTAATAATGGACAAGCGTGCACCCTTTAAAAGCTTCATGAAGGTAAGCAGAATCATGTACTTCTGAATGTTATGCTTCAAATATGAGCACATGAATTGCAGGGTATTGCAAGGCATTGCATTTGAATATTGTGCAGATGTTTACCAGTGCATCACAGTGCAGTTGCCTTTGATGAATAAAAATGCCATAGAGAGATTTCATTGTTGTTTGTGAAACATTGGTTTTAGTTTAGCAAATTACATATAGTATGAAATACTCAGAAACACCTGATGAGTTTGCACTGGTGTGTAACAGTAAATTCTATTCTCTCAACAGTGGAGTAAAACCTATGGGCCTGTGATGACGGTGTACCTTGGACCCCAAAGAACAGTGGTTCTGGTCGGATATGAGACGGTGAAAGAGGCTCTAGTGGACCAGGCAGATGACTTCAAAGGCAGAGCCCCCGTTCCCTTTCTGGACACAATTCTGAGAGGCTACGGTGAGATTATTGTTTATTGTTGTCAATGACAGATGTTGTCAGTTTAATGTAGTTCAGTCTAGATTTCAATCTCTCTAAAATGTTTGTAGGTTTGACCATCAGTAATGGAGATCGTTGGCTTCAACTAAGGCGGTTCACTCTCACCACACTGAGGGATTTTGGAATGGGACGTAAACGAATGGAACAGTGGATTCAAGAAGAGAGCAGGCATTTGCTGAAGAGTTTTGAAGAAACCAAATGTGAGGAAAGAGAGCATTTGACATTTGCATCCTATGAGTTCAGTACAAGTGCAGTGGTATACATTGAGTGTTCTGCACTCACAGCTGTGAGAGTTGTATGCTAAAATGTTTTTCTCCATTAGCGACACCAGTCGACCCAACCGTCTTCCTGAGCCGGGCTGTGTCCAACGTGATCTGTTCCCTGGTGTTTGGGCAGCGCTTTGATTATGATGACAAAAGCTTCCTGCACTTGCTCCAGATCCTCTCCAGACTTGTGCGTTTTGGCAGCAGCCCTTGGGGCCAGGTGAGCAGAAGTTTCAAAAGTGGGCATTCTGTTTTTCTATGCAAAGACCATGTCCTGTGTGAAACTATCTTCTCAACCCCAACAGCTGTACAACATCTTCCCTAAACTAATGCAGTTATTGCCTGGTAGTCATCATACCATGTTTAGAGAGGTAGATGACATCAAAGCCTTCATTATGACAAAAATCACGGAGCATGAGCAGAATTTGGACTTCAGTGACCCGAAGGACTTTATTGACTGCTTCCTTATCAGACTCAAACAGGTACAGAAAGTTTGTTTCTTTTCTTTTCTCTTATCTCTTCTATATACACATTGTTCAGCATTTACTTAGACAATGTATACAATTCCTGTTCTGTTTCTTTGTGTGCTACGGCAGGAGAAACACAATCCTGACACAGAATTCCACAAGGATAACATGTTGGCGACTGTTGTAAATCTGTTTGTAGCTGGGACAGAGACCACAAGCACAACTATCAGATATGCCCTGATGATGATGATAAAGCACCCCCACATACAGGGTATGTCCGTAAGATGTCCCTAATTGCCCTCCTTGCTGTTAAGCTAAGTGCACACTACAAGACTGAGAATCACTGTTCTACTCACTTAAAGACACACTGTCTCATTGTGTGTTGTGTTGGTGCACACACAACACAAAAATATAGATAAGACAGATGTTTGTTTTATTTTTTGCAACCACTTCCCATTGTCTTGTTTTCTAATGCACTCTTTCACTATCAAAGTCTCATAGTTTCACTGTTATTCATTGCTACTCTTTCGCTTGTCAGTACAGTGCACACACATGAAGAATAATTCATAAAACAAGTTTAAACAAGTCTGAAATATATTGTATCATCATTTTAACAGATATGCATACTACAAGAGTGTTGGACTTAAGTTTAAGTTAATTTGTTTACAAGGGCAGTGCACATCACTGATTATAATGGGTTCTTTGTGTTTTTGTCGCGCCGCTCTCGTCTGGTGTAGACACGGTGTAGCTGCGATAGTATTCTGTACTTATGATATATGTATTATTTGCTTTGCTTTTTTTTTTATTTTTTATTATTGAACATATATCATTTTAATCAATGAATATTTGGTGTATTCGATCTAGAGCAAATTCAAAGGGAGATTGATCAAGTTATTGGACAGAACAGGGTCCCTACAATGGATGACAGGAAGTCCCTTCCTTTCACTGATGCTGTGATTCATGAAGTACAACGGTTCATGGACATTGCCCCACTAAGTGTTCCCCATTATGCCACGCATGACATCTCGTTCAGAGGTTATGTAATACCAAAGGTAACAATGAACAAATGCAATGGTCATCTCCTCTTATCTTGGGAATTACTAAATTTGTGAAAATGCATAAAAATATTCCCCAATAATCTCTAGTTGGTGTATTGTGTTGAATCTGGATGTTTTGTGCAATTTTGAATGTATTTTATTTCCCCAGGACACAGTAATTCTTCCCATGCTGCACTCTGTCCTCAGGGATGAGGTACACTGGGAAACCCCTTGGACATTTGACCCAGAGCACTTTCTGGATGCCAATGGCAACTTTAAAAAGAATCCAGCCTTTTTCCCTTTTTCTGCAGGTAAACTCTGTAAAGTCTCTCGTGTCAATCCAGAGTTAATCAAAGTTATCTTTCTAGCTTTGCAAATGAGTTTGGAATTGTGTGACTGAGTGCACTCCCTATCTACATTTCAGTACACACACACACACACACACACACACACACACACACACACACACACACACACACACACACACACACACACACACACGTACGTTTGGTTTACTATCTTTGTGGGGACTATTGATAGCAGAATGGTTTTTATACTGTCCAAACTGTATAATCTCTCCCCTAACACTAACTCTACCCCTAAATCCACCCATCACACAAAACTTTCTGCATTTTTACATTTTCAAAAAACATCATCCTGTATTATTTATAAGCTTATTTCCTCATGGGGATAAAAAAAAAATTGATATTGTCCCGACATTGTAGGGTTTACCAGGGCCACACAGTCCTGCGTGAATTTTTTTGTCACCTTTTAAATTTTTAAGTTTTAAACAGACCAATATAATCAGAGAATAGCTTTAAATTTTAAGCTCCAAATTGTGATGCTAAAACTTGTATCATAAATAACATGAATACCTTTATTTGGTCTTGCATCTCTGCAGGTAAACGCGCTTGTGTGGGTGAGTCTCTGGCTCGTATGGAGCTCTTTCTGTTCATCGTATCTCTGCTTCAGAAGTTCAGCTTCAGTAGTCCAAAGGGTCCAGATGGCATAGACCCCAGTCCTGAACTCAGCAGCTTTGCCAACATGCCTCGATTCTATGAGCTCATTGCCTCCCCCCGCTGAGCAACATGGATATTGCTATTTGTCTCATTTTACAAGAATGTGGATATACAGTATATATGGAGAGAGAGTGGCCATAATAAGCACAGAGTACAAATTGATCAAAGGATATATCTTTTGCATATACGATTTTTTGATGAGCCTATTTTGTCGAAATTACCACCATAAAACTGAAAAGCATTAATGTAATGTAAAATAAAAAGCATTAATGTAAAATAAAATCATTAAGTCTTACATTAATACTATAGTGCAGTGGTTCCCCTGATGTACTGCCTTTCGAAAAGGGAACTCTATGAAGGTAATATGATGTAATATGATTTGTAAAAGTGTACATAAGATTGCAAGCGGAAATTAAATTTGCACGTGCAAAGGAAGATTTGTAAAGGTGTAAATCGCCTTAAGTGTAAGGAAAAGCTATTTGCAACATTTTACTGTTATTCGTAAGTGTAATACATGTATTATGAAACTGCAGCTTCATGCTAACGCAAAATAAATATGATCTGTATTCTTCCGACTTTTTCCCGTGTTTACACTTTTGGCACGTTTTTTCCCGCACAAATATGAAAAGCACTGCAAACCTGTGAATAGCAATTTGTGAAAACAACAGTCAGGAACTGCAAAACAGACTGATCTTGTAAAACCAACCTTTGTGTAAAGAATAAACTGCAGGAATCAGCTGTTGGTTTGAGGTTCAAGTTTTCCCTGGTGTCTGCGCGCAATAAGTGGGCGGGCAATATGCTAATGTTTCGTCTTGACGTCACAACGAAACGGCTTATGACTCGTTTCAAAAACGATTCATTTCATTGACTCAAGAGTCGACTCTTACTTTTGAAAGACAATAACTTTCAAAGATTTAAAACTTTGCAGGATGTTTTCATTCACTTACAGCTATGTTACACACTACATGGAAGTTCATTTTCAAAAATCCATAATAGGGGCCCTTTAATGCACACATACATGTTAAATAAATAAATAAATCATGATTGCTTAATAAGCTGTGCACCATAAGGCTGACAATATGAGTTCATACTGAAATTCGAGCCGGTGTGTTGAGAAAGAAGCATCTATATATTCAGTGCATGTCTTATACTCAAACTAAAAAACTCATACTAGAAAACCTTTTAAATTCCAAAACAATAGAACAATAAACACTAACAGATCTCCCCCTATATTAATATTGAGCAAAACACATTAAATAACACTTCATTTTAACATTTGCTCTCCTTTAACAGTCAGAAGCAAAGCATGCTGGGAACTAGAAATCTGTTGTAACGTATTCCGTGAATGTGTGTGTATACTGTATTTGTGTGAACTTACATTTTGTGTGAATTACATTTATATGGGAAAATGTATGTGCAATATATGTACACAATAAAGGATAAAACTTTGTGAATATTACATGTAATGCTGTTTTTGTCTTCATTTATACATATTTTATAATATAGCCATATGCATATATTGCAGTATATTGAAAAAATATAAGCACTAGTTTCCCATTTATGGAAATGTATTATGTATATATTATTGCATTATATTTTGCAGTATATTCCCATATATTTGAGTTCCATAAGGGTGAATTGACTTGACTTGACTCAAAGTGCAGTCTTGTGCATTTTCAATCATTGTCATCAATTGTTCAGTTTACATCAGGTAATACAGAGTACACTGTCATTTTGATAGCATGACTAAGCATTTTGACTATCTTGTTTGTGAAGAATGACACAAGGACTTGTCATTCTGATAGCACTGATAAGTTCATTGACATAAATACTGAGTTTAGAGATGAACTAAGGGTTTTTAGGCAAATTACAGGCTTTTGCAGATAATCCATTGTGTGGTGCTGTTTGTACGAATTGTTTAGAGAAATGCACTTACTGGTTTGCAAATCTTAAGGATTATTCAAGAAATGTACTAAAGCAACTGAGAAAAACTGTAAATATTCGTCATGATCTATTCTAGTGCTGTGAAATTGAGACCATTTTACCAGTCACACTGAGACATTTAAAATGATGCCAAACAAGAGAGGGGGAAATAATGATTTCACAAGTTACATTATATCTTAGTGAACTTTCAGTAACTTGAGGCATGAGAGATAGGAGAGGGATGTTAGTACAATCACAGTAATATAAGGTTTGTATATTCTACATTAATATTAATGACTAAGATCTGAAATTAAATCACGATTCAGGGATCGACTGTATTCTTCCTGCCTACCATAATATACAAACAATATATTCATGGGTTTTTTGTTTTGTTTTTTTAATCACACCACCAACCACTTTCTCATTCCTGGGCTGAAAGTGTTGACCCTGGTTAATGTGTATAAAAATGTCATATTCCTCACCTCTGTCCCATTCCGGCTTGAACCTGCCCCCTCCTTCTTGTTCTACTCCCACTGTGCATATAAACATTTAAAGCCACTGGCAAAAACAGATGTAAAAAAAAGAAAACCTGAACTGAACATAACATTTTGGAGACAAGGGATGGAACTCTCTATCTCATTGGTGCTGGTTTTAGTCTTTGCTGTGCTGGTATTATTTCGATGGAAAAGAAAGCCAAGTGGACGTTCTTTGCCCCCAGGGCCGCTGGCACTGCCACTGATTGGAAACTTGCCAATAATAGACAAGCGTGCACCCTTTAAAAGCTTCATGCAGGTAAGAGAGAAGGCAGGACTTTGTGTCTGAATTGTATGTTTTAAATAGGATCATGTGAAACGTATCATAATTACAATCGTAAGGATGTTGCAGTGTTAGGCAGGTGTTCTGCAAAGTGCAATCATCTGCACTAATGAATTAACTTGAAATTTTGATCATTTTAACTTTGCTAACATTCTTTTACACCTCAAGATGCTTAGTGATTTATACCTGTTGCTTTTACTGTACTGTATGATTCATTAGAATGTGGTCTATATGAGGGGGAATCACATAAGAGAGACAGTAATGTGTAGCCTACTGTTGGTGGTGCTCTATGACCAGGGTACAAACACTGAAAAATGGTAGCGAAGTAGGCACTGCTCCTGCACACATCAAATGTACTTTACTATAGGATTGGCAGTCTAATCAATCCTGTCTTTGAAAATGAATTGTGCCGCTCCATCTAACTTTGGTGGCTTTTGTCTGCACCATAAATATGCTATTATTATTATTATTACTACACTCAATAGTTTGTATTATTATTATTATTATTATTATTATAATGTGGGGTCTGATCAGGGAAACATTCTCCAAATTCTTATATTCACACTGCACAGCAAAATCGCCAGTGTTAAATTAACACTCTCAGTGTTTATATGAGTCCACACTCAAACCCTGTTTACACGAGAACGCTCGCGGGTGAAAACGTAAATATATTTTATCAGATGTGCCTTTCGTTTAGACGGCGACAGCGTTTTTGGGGCTTAAAAACGCAAAAAAGTGAAACCACCCTCCAGAGTGGAAATCTTAAACAAGTAATAAAAACTCGGTGAGTGTTTTAGCGCAATTTTCTGACCTCATGGGATCACAACACTAAGAGATAGTAAATCTTTTCCTGGATTTTTTTTTTTTTTTTTGGTGCGTTCCCGAGATTAGACCTTCCTTAACATAATGCCGAAAACCCGAAGTCTCTAGGTGGTCTGGTTGAGGAGTAGATAGAAGTGCAAGATTGGTGCGCACAGACAGAACAGAAATCATGAGTTAACAATCGCAATTTTGTCCGGTGGAAAATTGCGCTAAAAAGCTCCACCGTCACGTTCCCGTATAAAGGGTAAAAATGCAAAAGTCTGCTAGACAGTGAAGGCACCGATCTGCTCACGGTGGCTCTCTCACATTGCCACCTAGCCGCCTGGAGTGCATACTACATCGAATTTCACACACTTTTGCGTCACCATATGCACGCATATGCACCCCCCCCCCATAACGCTCATCTAAACGGAGAATAAAAAGTGATAACGCAACGCCACTTTTGCGTTTTCTCTTCAGATCATTTCTGTGTAAACATAGCCTTATAAGTAACACTGAAGCAGTGTTAAAATTAATGAGATAATTAAGTGATTAATTGTGTGATGATTGAGCATTATTGAAGACATCTGATGGTAACAAGCAGAATCACTGAAGGAGAAAATTAATTTAAGTCAAGTCAAGTCAAGTCATCTTCATTTATATAGTGCTTTTAACAATGTAGATTGTTTCAAAGCAGCTTTACAGAGATAAACATATAATTTATGGTAACAGAGATTGTTTTGGCTTTATAGCGGTTCTTTAATAAAGTTATTTTTCCAGCTAAAGTTAGTTTTGATTGATTCACTTCCGTCGCAACGTTCATTTGTTATTAAATTAGGGGTCGCTAAGATGACACAATTCTCTCTACACAGACTTTAAACGCGAACCTGTGATAAACACTAATGGCGTTCACATGTGCATTAAGAATTGGTTCTATAGTTATGTGCGTTTGAATATGTGCGCAGGTTTGGAATTCCCTACAGAGCCTAAAGAAAGTACTGGTCTTTCCTTATAAATTTTGATACAGAATTTTATTTTATTTTATTTTGTCACTTCGGGGTAGGTACGCGAAACGAATTTCCCGAAAACGCTTTATCTGGAGTGGTAAAGGGATCCTCCATAGGGAGAGACTAGTTAGCACTTCAGCACTGCTTTGTCATCGGGTCCAGGCGAAGGTCCTTCGTCAGATCTGGATACGGCCTGGATGCGGCAGGCTGCGGGAAAACCTTGGGATAAACAAAGACACTAAAATTAGCGTAGATGCCATTCTTCTTATGATGTAACGAGTACATCAGGATTTAAGGGAAGTGTTCCCGGTTCCGTCTGACCTAATCTATGCAGCCTAACATTGAATTATAGAATAGAATCTATAATGTGTTATGTGAATGCTAGGTCAAAGAGATGTGTTTTTAATCTAGCTTTGAACTGACAGAGTGTGTCTGCTTCCCGGACAATGGTAGGAAGACTGTTTTGGTGCTAAATAGGAAAAGGATCTATCGCCAGCAGTCGATTTTGATATTCTAGGTATTATCAACTGGCCAGAATTTTGAGATCGCAATAGACATGAAAGACTATAATGCGTTAAGAGCTCGCTCAAGTACTGCGGAGCTCAACCAATTAGTGCTTTCTAAGTAATCAGCAATATTTTAAAATTTATACGATGTTTAATAGGGAGCCAATGCAGTGTTGACAGAACCGGGCTAAATTGTCACCATTATGGTGATCGGTGTTTAGTTTAGTTGGACTCTTGACCCTTACTTTTTTAACTTTAGAGTTTGTTTGTCTACTGTAATTCAGTTATAACAGCCAGATGAACAAAGAGAAAAGGTGATCTGATGGTGTTGGTTGTGTTGTAACTATTACTTGGCTTGAATCACTGAACTCATTGAGAGCATAATTTCTGAGTTAAGTTTACCTTATGGATTATATAAGCACTGTCCTTGTAGAGCTCGCCAGTTTTAGCATTTTCAATGAAATTCAAATGATCAAATCAATAAAAAAAAAAAAAAACTTCTTAAAAAGTATTTTTTGTAGGCACTCACAGACATCAAGAATTAGCGTATGATTTTCAACAATGGTGACAAACAGATCAACTCTGAACATAAGCTTATTATTTATTCATGCATCAATGCATGATGGGAGCCATGAATGAATTTTGATTGGTGGAACCCAGGACAACATACTTTATAACTGTCACCATTGTTTAGATTCACAGGCTGATTATTAATGTCTGTGTCTTAAAAGAGAAACCAAAAAAAAAAAAAAAGCTTTTTTTGAAATTATTTGGATTACATTGTAAAAATTAAAAATATTATGCTTTTCAAGTATAGTGCTGCTATGATTAATAAAGGTAAATCTTACTCAGAAATTGGGCTATATATGAGTTCAGTGATTGTGAAATAATGATTATTTTAAAACACAACCAACACCATCAGATCTCCTTTTCTCTTTGTTCATCTGGCTGTTATAACTCAGGTACAACAGCCAAACAAAATCTAAAGTTAATTAAAGCTGCAAGCAGTGATGAAAAGGGCCCTCGCACCCCTGCCACCGCCACCCGGCGCCTTTAGTAAAGGCCTTAAGATTACACTAACCAAATTTGAAGAGGATCAGATCAAAACTGTAGGAGGAGTTTGTTAAAGTACAACATCAGGAAATGGCAAAAACTGCACAAAATCTGAGAGGAAGTTCAAAATAGCTGACTTCCTGTTGTGTTTAGGGCTGCGCTCCAAGAGACTTTTTTGTAGGTATTGGGTCATTACATGTATGTACCAAATTTCATACCTGTACGTGAAACGTAGAGCCGGGGCAAAATGTAGGGGCAATAATTAAGCCATTTTGCCCGACCCAATTTTGAAAACGTACTCGGTTACTAACGTAACCTCGGTTCTCTCTAGAAGAGGGAACGAGTACTGCGTTTTTATCAAAACGCTACGGGAAAAGTCTCTTTTCACGAAATACTGAAGCAAAAAATTATCCTTAATTTTCATACATGTAAAGCGCGTTGCAGCAGTAGTCAGCTATGGCGAGACGGCTTGCTCGCTCATTGGCTGCTCTGCGGCAACTGCATAAGCCTATCGAGCAAGGCCTGAGGTGACGTCAGGCCAATGAGGGCGCTTCGCGCGCTCCTTGCCATTTCCCGCCGAGACGGGTGTGGCTAACCTCTATAAAAGGAGCTCGAAAAGGCTGATTCACTTGATTTTCATCGCCGAAGCGAACCAGAGTGAACCGTACGCACGGCAGAGAACGCAGTACTCGTTCCCTCTTCTAGAGAGAACCGAGGTTACGTTAGTAACCGAGTACGTTCTCTTACGAGAGTCCTCTCGTACTGCGTTTTTATCAAAACGCTACGGGAACCCCTTGTAAAACGCCGTGCGTGCTGGGATAAAAACACCGATCACTGGAAGCTAAGCCAGATGTACAGTGCATAATCACCAGATAGACTCACAAAGAATCCGGGAATAAGGGATGGGGGACCTTAATTCCCTAAACTGTAACGTCCGCAGACGTAAACGTGACCTCACAGAGAGAGTCTAGAGACAAGAGGGGATTCCCTCCGTCCTTATATGGTCGCGCCAGCAGACGCGAATATGACATCACATAGACAGGGTGGGGAACCTGAACTGAATGTGGGAAATGTGGGTCTTACACAATTCTGCCCATAAGACAGTCGGTAGCGCGTTGCGCATGCGATTTCAGTGTTCTAGTTAGACAGCTGAATCGACTACACCGATAGTAGCTTAGCCTGCAAGGCGGGAACTTCTAGGTTGTAAAACCTGATAAATGTAGACGGCGAGGCCCAGCCTGCCGCCGTACATATATCCTGTAAGGAAATCCCGCTGGACCAAGCCCACGAGGAGGCAACGCCCCTCGTGGAGTGCGCTCTGACTCCCAACGGGCACTGAATGCCCTTGGCAGTATAAGCCAGCGCTATGGCGTCAACTATCCATCTGGATAAGCTCTGTTTCGAAACAGCCATTCCCTTGGAACGTCCACTGAACGAGACAAAGAGCTGCTCAGTCTGTCTGAAGACAGCGGAGCGGGACACGTAAGCTCTTAAAGCCCTAACAGGGCAAAGAAAACTTGAGTCTCCTTCCTCACTTGACCCCGGCAGGGCAGACAGGGAGATAACCTGAGCCCGAAACGGCGTGTTGAGGGACTTTGGCACATAGCCATGCTTAGGTTTGAGTATGACTTTAGAGTCATTAGGTCCAAACTCTAAGCACGCTGGGCTCACGGAGAGCGCGTGCAGGTCGCCTATGCGCTTCACCGAAGCGAGAGCCATCAAAAACACTGTTTTGAAAGACAAATGTTTGAGGCTAATAGATTGGATAGGCTCGAAAGGGGCACCTTTCATGGCCGCCAAGACTGTAGAAAGGTCCCACATAGGAACTGAAGGAGGTCTGGGTGGATTCAGCCTCCTAGCTCCCCTGAGGAAGCGGATGACTAAATCGTTCCTTCCCAGTGACTGACCCAGCGTTGTTCCGGAGAACGCTGTAATAGCCGCCACGTAAACTTTGAGCGTGGAAGGGGATCTGCCCTTATCCAACAGCTCCTGTAGGAAGGAGAGAACCTCCGTCACCTCACAATCGAGAGGTGATAGGCTCCGAGCTGTACACCAGCCGGAGAAAACCGACCACTTTGAGGCATAAAGCCGCCGAGTCGACGGCGCTCTGGCCTGAGTGATGGTATTTATCACACCCTCTGCGAGGTCAACGGATATCCGTTGAGCGCCCACGCATGAAGGGACCACAGCTCCGGGTGTGGGTGCCAAATCGAGCCCCCAGCCTGCGAGAGGAGATCTCTCCTCAATGGCACTGGCCATGGAGCGAAGTCTGCTAGCTGCATCAGGACTGGAAACCATGCTTGGTTCCTCCAGAACGGTGCTACAAGCAGCACTGGGCATTCTGTTTCCCTGACCCGCTCTAACACCTGTGGCAGGAGGGAGACGGGGGGGAAAGCGTACAGCGGGCAGCGCGGCCACACCTGGGACAGCGCGCTGTCGTTCTTGGAAAAGAACACGGGGCAATGAGCGTTTTCGCGGGACGCGAATAGGTCCACCTCCGCTCTGCCGAATCTCCCCCACAACAGCTGGACTGTTTGCGGGTGTAGAGACCATTCGCCCAGGGGAATGTTGTTCCTGGACAGTCTGTCTGGGCCCACATTCTGGAGCCCAGGCACATGCACTGCCCTCAGCGAGCGCAAATTGTGCTGAGCCCATATTAGGAGGCGTTTCGCCAGCCTGTACAGGGATGTGGATTTCAGACCGCCCTGGCGATTTATATAGGACACCACGGCCGTGTTGTCCGAACGGACTACGACGTGTTGGTCCTTGATGTGGGGACAAAAACGCGTCAGCGCGTTGTGCACTGCCAGCATTTCCAGGCAGTTGATGTGTTGGAGCTTTTCTCGTTCCGACCACAGGCCGAAGAACGGTCTGCCCTCGAGCAGCGCTCCCCATCCCGAGGTGGATGCGTCTGTCGACACCATCCTCACTCTCGAGGAAGTCCCCAGGCTTACACCTGATTGGTACCAGCCGTCCGCCAACCAAGGTATCAGGGCTGTCACACAGGTTTGATTGACCTTGAGGCGTAACCGGCCGGACACCCACGCTCCGCGCGGTACTCGCGCTTTCAACCAGAACTGCAGCGGGCGCATGCGGAGCAAGCCCAGCTGGAGAACTGATGATGCTGAGGCCATGAGACCCAGCATCCTTTGAAACTTCCTGAGCGGGGTGAAAGCGCCGCGGCGGAAAGACTTCGCCGCACGCTGAATGTGCAGCACGCGCTGTGGCGACAGCCGCGCCGTCATAGACTGCGAGTCCAGAACGATACCCAGAAACGAAATCGTTTGACTGGGGTTCAGTGAACTCTTCGCCCAATTGACCGTGATACCAAGATTCTCGAGGTGATCGAGTAAAATGGTTCGGTGCTCCACGAGCTGAGATCGTGATTGAGCTAGGATCAACCAGTCGTCCAAATAGTTCAGCACTCGCATGCCTCTGAGTCTGAGAGGAGCGAGCGCTGCGTCCATGCATTTCGTAAATGTACGAGGTGCCAGGGACAAGCCGAAAGGCAGGACTGTATACTGGTATGTCTGACCCTCGAAGGCGAATCTCAAGTATCGCCTGTGATGTGACGCTATCTGTATTTGAAAATACGCGTCCTTCAGATCTATCGACATGAACCAGTCTTCTCGGCGAACATGCGCGAGAATTTTGCTGGTTGTGAGCATTTTGAAACTGCGTTTCACTAATACTCTGTTTAGCCGTCTTAGATCCAGAATGGGTCTGATACCGCCGTCCTTTTTGGGGACTAGAAAGTATCTGCTGTATAGCCCCCCTTCGCTTTGGGCTCGGGGAACACGCTCTATCGCCCCTTTGCTTATCAGTTTTGATATTTCGGCGCGAAGTAGGTGTGCTACTCCTGAAACCACCGTAGTTTGGACGCGCGCTGTGAAGCGGGGAGGGCGTCGACAAAACTGTAGCGAGAAGCCTCTCTTTATAATGCCTAGCACCCAGTCCGAAACCCCTGGAAGCGCTGCCCATGCTTCTGCATGGCTGGCTAAGGGCTGGATGCGAAGCGCGCTCTGTTCGCCGTGCGGCAGAGGCGCTTCGGGGCGCAATAACATAGGCATTATGCCTGTGGCATTCGAGGCGGGGGGCACGCTTATTACAGCGGGCAGAGCGCTCGTCCTCGACCTTACTACAGCGCTTGACTGAGTGAGGGAGGGCTGAGCGGGTCCCGTGGGACTCATGTCTGCGAGTAAATGTGGGCGGGAAGCGGGCACATTCACTGCTTTGGGCGCGCTGTCTGACTGAGCAGAGCGAGCGCGCACAGGTCTCGTTTTTACAGAGAGCCTGTGGTCTGTGAGACATAGTGTTTGTGCGGGCACTTTCACTATGTTGGAAGCGCAATCGACCTGAGTCGATTTTATGTGCGCGAGCCCTAAGTGCAGGGCTGTGCTTGTGTGTAGAGATGGGCACTGAGGAGTGGGCATCGACACTACACTTATAGCACCATCGGCCGTGGCCGGGACACCAGAAAATACGCTCTTTTCGGGATATATCTGGGTAGCCGTAAAAACGGCTTTTGTGTGCAGGCAAGCGGGCGGCTGAGCGGGCTTGCGTCTTGCAGAAAACGCTGGAACAGTCGCAAGTCTTGGGACTGAAACAGCGGCGCGCTTGGGTGAGAGACCGGCCGCAGCGGGACTCACACACCTGCGCTTTCCTAGGCGTGCTAGGACTTCTTCGGGGCTTCCGGCTTCACCACAATCCTCGATCGCGGCCCGCGCGGAGCGGGGCGTCGGCTGGTAGAGCGAGAGCGGGGCCTGGAGCTGCGCTGCTGTCGCTGCTGTGAGGATGCGGCCGAAGGCGGGGGCTGAGGCTGAGAGCTCCGCGGAGTCTGTTTTTCACGACTCGCTGCAGAACCGGAGCGCTTCGGGAGGAAGTGCTTGAAGGCTTGAGACGCTTTCTGGGCTTCAGTAAATCTCTCCACGAACTCGGAGAGAGAAGAACCGAAAAGGCCAGCGGAAGACAGCGGGGCGTCGAGAAACGCGTTGCGCTCGGAATCAGCCATCTCCGTGAGCGTCAGCCATAGATGCCTCTCAGCAACAGTGGCGGAAGCCATACACTTTCCCATGGCTTGTGCAGCGGACTTGGTAGCGCGGAGTGTTAGATCTGAAGCGCTCCTCAAATCCGCGATGCAGATAGCCTCAGGTCCCATCTCGTCCAACTTACGGAGGAGATCACCCTGAAATATCTGCAGTGTAGCCATGGTGTGTAGCGCTGACGCGGCCTGCCCAGCGGCGGAGAAAATTCGCGCGAGCAGCGTCGCGAGCAGCGACGCGGCAGGCTTTTGAAGGCAACACCGGTTTAGTCCGCCGTCCAGCAGAGGGCGGGCAAAGGTGGGTTGCTATCGCCTGTTCCACCGGCGGAAGTGAAAGGTAGCCTCGGTCTTTCGCATTATCCAGGGAGGAAAATGCTGGTGACACAGACGAGCGCGTTCTCGCAGAGAAGGGCGCATTCCAAGCCTTCGCAACTTCTTCATGCAGCTCAGGAAGAAAAGGAGCGGGCTTTGAATCCGGAGAAGTGCGCTCACCAGGGAGGAAGCTACCATCCAGCCGGGTGCGAGAGGGGAGCTCCGGTGCAGACCACTCGAGGCCGAGGCTCGCCGCGGCCAGCGCGAGTACTCGCATGAGCTCTCTCTCGATGTTGGCTCTCGTAGTGGGCTTGCGGGCAGCAGGCGCGAGATCCTCGGAGCTCGCCCAGTCCTCGCTGCCTGAAGCTAGCAGAGAGCAGGAATCCTTTTCCCCCGACGCGGCCTCGGAACCAACTTCCTCTGATGAAGCGGCGGCAGACTGCGGGCGCTGAGCATCAGGAAGTGATTCGGGAGAAGCCGGTGAAGCAGGCGGGCGAACCGGCGAGCTTAGTCGGGCTGGAGCGGGTTCCGGGACCCGCTGCGAGCGGCGCTTCTTACGGCGCGGCAGCGCGGCGGGGAATGCAGGCTCTGAGAAGAATGCCAGGCGAGTCCGCAGAGTCACCATCGGCAAAAGCTCGCAGTGAGGGCAGCCGCCGTCAGCGAGCGCGAGCGCTGCATGGTCCTCACCCAGACAGGAGACGCAGACGATATGGCGGTCTCCCTCGGTGAGTGGGGCTCGGCACGAGCCGCATGAAGGCATCTTTAAAAAGACGCAGCTCTTTTAGGGGGTGAGTGTCGCAAGGCGAACACACACACACACACACAAGAACAGTAAAAGTAATGAAAGGATATGCGTCGGAAAGCGCAGCAGGTACGGCTGTAGAAGGCGGCGTAGGCCAGCGGCTTCAAGTGGCTCGTCCCGCTGAAGTGCTTGCCTCAGACGACGCTTGCTTCCTCGTGATCCAGCGATGTGTGCGCTTCGCTGAAGAGATGAAAATCAAGTGAATCAGCCTTTTCGAGCTCCTTTTATAGAGGTTAGCCACACCCGTCTCGGCGGGAAATGGCAAGGAGCGCGCGAAGCGCCCTCATTGGCCTGACGTCACCTCAGGCCTTGCTCGATAGGCTTATGCAGTTGCCGCAGAGCAGCCAATGAGCGAGCAAGCCGTCTCGCCATAGCTGACTACTGCTGCAACGCGCTTTACATGTATGAAAATTAAGGATAATTTTTTGCTTCAGTATTTCGTGAAAAGAGACTTTTCCCGTAGCGTTTTGATAAAAACGCAGTACGAGAGGACTCTCGTAAGAGAACCATATCACACGCAAATTTTCACCACTTCTGAAGCGTGTGCAAAGTTTCATGAGTTTTCGAGCACGTTAAGGCCCTCTAAAAAGCGATTCACTTTGAAGAAGAAGAAGAAGAAGAAGAAGAAGCGGAGCAAAAACAATAGGGTCCTCTCACCATCGGTGCTCGGGCCCTAATGACTTAAGGGTCAACAGCCCAACTAAAGCAAACACTGATCACCATAATGGTAACACACCAATCACAGTTTTCTCCTTCAGTGATTCTGCTTGTTAATATCAGGTGTTTTCAATAATGCTCAATCATCACTCAATTAATCACTTAATTATCTCATTAACTTTAACACTGCTTCAGGCTACGTTTACACGTGGCCGACTATTTTCATAAACGGACATTTCACCCCTCTCCGTTTTCAAAAATAACATTGTGCACACCTGTCAGTTTTCAGAAAAGTGTTAGTTTACACAAACCCGTGTATATGCCGTCAAGAGCAGTGTAACGAGAAGCTCAAGCCCACGTTAGCCAATCAGAATCCCGAAAATAGTCACATACTGTGACGTCGGCTCCCAAAACTCAGTTTTTCCTCAGTTTACATGCAAACGTGCAAATAAAGTTTTCCAAAATCTCCACTCTGACCGGATTTTTAGAAAGATATATGACATCACTGATATTTTTTAGATTTATAGTTTAATTGAATTACATATTTTCTGTATATTTTATCTTTTTTTTTCCTAGCAAGGCAGAAAGGTGTGCCAAAATACAACTGGTCTGGGGTCTTGTCTGATCTCATCTAGGGCTCCATGTTATTTGGCAATGCTTCAGAGCAAGTCCTCATAAATGCTTCTAATGTCTGCAACGTCAAAGTCTGCTGAACCAAAAGCAACATTAGCCCCACCCTAAGACAGTGAGGAGAAACAATATTGTATTAGTTGTTATCAGAGAGTAGTCTATTTACAAACATGAACCTGTCCCAGTCCTTCGAATGAGACGTTAAACCGAGGTCCTGACTCTCTGTGGTCATTAAAAATCCCAGGATGTCCTTTGGAAAAAGAGTAGGGGTTTAACCCCGGCATCCTAGCCAAATTTACCCATTACCCCATTGGCCTCTGTCCATCATGGCCTCCTAATCATCCCCATAAATACTGATTGGCTCTATCCCAGCTAACAGATTTTTGTTATAAGAACGTTCCCATGATGGTAACGTCAAATGAACCAATCATTCATCAACATCTAAACCTCTGTTAGTTCTCAATAAGAACTTCTGCAGACGTATGACAGAAATAAAGTCAGTCTGGTCTGTTCTTGGAATGCTACAAATCAACGTTCCTAGAATGTTTAATTGTTAATCAAAATTAAGTTGAAAGAATGTTTTAGGAACATCATACCTTCAAAAACTCGTTCCTCTAACGTCAAGAAAACTGGACAGTTTTTACGTTCCCAGAGACAACACTGAATATTTGGAGAACGTTCTTGTAACAACGCTCTGTTAGCTGGAATCACTCTGTCTCCTCTCCACCAATAAGCTGGTGTGTGGTGGGCGTTCTGGCGCACATTGGTGGTGGTTGACGAGATATAAAAGTGTAAAAGTGCTTCGAGTACCCAGAAAAGCACTATATAAAGATAAATGTAATGAATTATCCAACCTTGCACTGGTGTGTGATTGCAAAGTCTGTTTTCTCAACAGTGGAGCAAAACCTATGGGCCTGTGATGACGGTGTACCTCGGGCCTCAAAGAACGGTGGTTCTGGTCGGTTATGATACCGTGAAAGAGGCTCTATTGGACCAGGCAGATGACTTTGCACCCAGAGGCCCCGTTCCCTTTCTAAACAGAGTTGTGAAAGGCTATGGTACAAGTGATGCTGGTTTACTTTTGTTTTATAAACACATACTATCAGTTCGAAGTAATTTAGTTTAGATTAAATGTTTGTAGGTCTGATCATCAGTAATGGTGAACGCTGGCGTCAACTGCGGCGGTTCACTCTCACCACACTGAGGGATTTTGGAATGGGCCGTAAAAGAATGGAACAGTGGATTCAAGAAGAGAGCAGGCATTTGCTGAAGAGTTTTGAAGAAACCAGATGTGAGGAACTGACGAGCACGATCCATTTATTATATACTAGGATTTGTATATTTTGGCAGTTCTGCGCTAAAAATGATAATGGTAAGGTTTTCTCCTTCAGCTAAACCAGTTGACCCAGTCTTCTTCCTGAGCCGGACTGTGTCCAACGTGATCTGTTCCCTGGTGTTTGGGCAGCGCTTTGATTATGATGACAAAAGCTTCCTGCACTTGCTCCAGATCCTCTCCAGACTTGTGCGCTTCATCAGCAGCCCTTGGGGCCAGGTAAGCAGATGAGACAGGACACAAGAGAACTAAAAGAACAGGAAAGTATTATTTCAAATTATGTTTAGGACCACTGCAGGCTGTGCCCTGGAACAAAGAACTTGATGTTTAAGAAACATAAATAAAAAGATTGAGAACGGAGGAAAGATTGAACAGAGTAAATTAGCTAAACCTCTTTAGCTAAACTTCTTCTAAACATTTTTTTTTCACTAGCACAGGTCAATCGTCAAAATCCTAACATTTTGACAGACAGCACCCAAACTGAAATTTAAACCCTGTATGATTGATTTGAAATGCCCTTCCTAAGGAGAAGCTTAATCAACAGTCACTCTTATGCTCTCGCATGAATAACACAAGATTGTTGCACAAACTGTTTGTAAGGGTGTGTTCACGCTTGTAGTTCGGTTCGCTTGGTCCAACTGTATATATGTATATACAGTTGCGGCAGGTTTGAACTTTACATGTACTTTTGTCCATTTGACAGACACTTTTATCTAAAGTGATTTGCAATTCATTCAAGATACAAATTTGTTACTATGATGTGCACTTCCAGACCATCAAACCCATAACCTGGCGTTGCTAAAGCTATTCTCTAAACCAGTGTTTCCCAATCCAGGTCCTGGAACAGTCCCATCTCTGCTTATTTTGTCTAACACACCTGATAAGTGAAGTGCGTTATTTGACTCTCCTAAAATAAGGAGAGTCAAATAAGAGCCACATACTGTAGTGTAAATACATTTTTAAAAATGTATTACAACTCAAATTTCTCATTCTCAACAGCTGTGCAACATCTTCCCTCGACTAATGGAGCTCTTGCCAGGGAGTCATAACACCATCTTCAGAGAAATAGACGACATCAGATCCTTCATTATGAATAAGGTTAAGGAGCATGAGCAGAATTTAGACTTCAATGACCCAAAGGATTTTATTGACTGCTTCCTTAACAGATTAAATCAGGTATCTAATGTTTACAATGATTGTATATCAGTTTTTGTCATTGTCTTTTTGCTGTGTGACACAAAAAAGCAACAGTAGGATTTGTAAAATTCTGGTGGGTTTGCTCATCAACCATGACACTCGCTGAGAGAAATGTTGCAAGTGGAGTGATACAAATGGCTAAATGGGTGATATTGGTAGAGTATCGTCTGGCTGGAAAGGCTCTCTCAGATTCGAGAACCAGAACCAACTGTTGTATAAATAAATAAATATATAGAGTATATGTGTGTGTGCATGCGTGAGTGCGTGCGTGTGTGCGTGAACAATAAATTGAAGAACTGTACAGCACAAGTTAACAGTACATTGAAGGACTGTAGCCAACATATAATTTCTGTTCTACTGTTTCTTTGTGTGGTACAACAGGAAAAAGACAATCATGACACAGAATTCCACAAAAATAACTTGATGGCGACTGTTTTAAATCTGTTTGTAGCTGGTACGGAGACCACCAGCACAACTCTCAGATATGCCCTGATGCTGTTGATCAAACACCCCCACATACAGGGTAAGACAACGGTTACACAATTAATGTCAAACCTAGTGTGATGCTATTATTTGTTGGGGTCTACATTGTCTCATGTAGCCAGATCTTTGAATCATGGCAAAAAGTCTGGGTAGGGTTGCACCTGTCATTCATAAGTTCATACTTATAATGACATTTAAAATGTAATGTAAGCTCACTTTGTAGTCTCACATAGCCAGAACTTTGAGTGATAGCATGGTCTGGGCTCTTTAGCTGCTTGACAAGCTACAAGCTTCTCATAAGTTAAAGTAGTTAAGATACAGTCAAGCTACTCTATTGAAAAAGTAGTTAACTAATTTACAAGTTACTATTAAAAAGTAGCTAGCTACATTAAAACTACATTTTACAATGACATTGTATGTTACAAATAAGTGAATCATTTTTAAAGAAGAATCTTTTAAGGTAAGATTTGGGGTTTAAACAACATAATGCAATACAATTATGATCTCAAAGAATATTGTAAACTATCTCAACTGACTGCAAGAATAAATGAGAGTACAAAATGTAAGCAAATTAAATTGGATAAACAGGAGCAGTCAAAAATGCACGATAAACTCACAGTACATGCAGTGATTATGCTCGCAGCATTTACTGAGATGCGAATCATGAGCTTCTTGTGTGAACACAGTGCGCTTCACTCTGAAACCAGCCACAACCTATTTAATTAGATCACAGCCTTTGCCGTGTGACAAGCGCACTAAGCTACATCGCGATTTTGTTTTCTGTTCGATTGACAGATGCTATGCCAAAGCAATGGTTCAAAACACAATGTTAGTGACCTTTTAGGTTTATTACAAAACTGTGGTGGGACAGAAAAAAACTATGATGGGTCATTATTGTAATTAAATCAGAAATAGACATTTGAAATAGAGTGCAATAAAGCAGGATAATTAAGGAAGCAACACCCCGAGTGGAGTGAGCTCTCACCCCTAGGGGGCACGGCTTGCCTTGGGACTGGTACGCCAAGGCAATAGCATCCACTATCCAGTGGGCCAACCTCTGCTTGGAGACAGCCTTTCCCTTCTCTTGACCTCCAAAGCAGACAAAGTGCTGCTCTATGAGCTTCTGAAGCTCTGAGTGCGGTCCACGTAAACACGCAGTGTGCGAACGGGGTGCGCAAGGGCTGGGTCTGCCTTCTCCGGGGGCTTTGCTTGCAAGTTCACCACCTGGTTCCGGAAGGGAGTGGTGGGAACTTTGGGCACGTATCCAAGCCGGGGTCTCAGGAAGACGTTAGACAAGGCCGGTCCGAATTGTAGCCACGATACGCTGCCCGAAAATACTTGCAGGTCCGCCACCCTCTTGAAGGAAGCGAGTGCAGTCAGGAGCGCTGTCTTTAAAGACAGAACTTTAAACTCAACTGACTCTAGAGCAGTGGTTCTCAACTCCAGTCCTCAGGACCCACTGCTCTGCACATTTTGTATGTCTCCCTTATTTAACACACCTGAATCAGATCATCAGCTCGTTAAGAGAGACTCCATGAACTGAACTGAGTGTGTCAGATAAGAGAGACATACAAAATGTGCAGAGCAACGGGTCCCGAGGACTGGAGTTGAGAACCACTGCTCTAGAGGCTCAAAAGGAGCTCTCACCCTGATGGTTGAAGTGTTGTCCGTCCGGACCAGTTCATGCTTGACTTTGGTAAAGACCTGGGGAGACAGGGACAGCCAGAAGGGGAGGACCTTGAACTGATATGCTCGACCCGCAAACACAAAGCGGAGAAAGGTACTGTGTTGAAGGGAGAATTGAGACATGAAAGTACGCATCCTTCTGGTCGATCGAGAAACACATGGACAGAATGATATCTTGAAAAAGATGCCGACCGCCCGTGCTGTTCTTGGATCCTGCTCATTTTAATGCTGCAACACACAAATATTAAGAAGTGCATTAATTGTAACTTAGTGCCCCTTTATGCCACAACTTGCGTATAGTTGGTGCAACTGGCCCCTGGTCCTTTTCACAGCTTATTCTGGCCAAGAACCGGACACTTAGGGCGCTTTCACACTAGCACTTTCGGTGCGCACCCGGGTTCGAATGATGTCAGAGTTCGGTTTGTTTGGATGATGTGAACGCTGTCTTCCGACAATCAAACTCAGGTCCGGAACAGGCAATCGAACCAAGTGTGAAAGCACCCTTAGGGTGTATTCACACCAGGAAAGTCCGATAGTTCACTTGCTTTGGTCCGGACCAAATACAATGTTGATTTTTTTTGTTTGGTACAGTTCGCTTTCACACTGCTCTTTTTGCAAGTGAACCAAAATGTGTAAACAAAACCACACGTGTGCTAAGGTCATCCATTCATTGGACAGGAATTCTCAAGTAGGGAAAAGCAGGAAGTGCAAAAACAGGCTCAACATGAAGATATTTCGTAATGCAATATTTGTTATTTTCAGTGTTGGGAGTAACGCGTTACAAAAGTAATTAATTACTGTAATGCATTGCTTTTTGCTGTAACGCGGTAATGTAAGGCATTACAGGGGGGAAAAAAAGTAATATTTTACTCGGTACAAATGTCAGTAACGCGCGTTACAAGCATTGTTAGTTAACCTGGAATAAAGTGGTAGTTTTTTTTTCTTCATACAAATTCGCCAAAATCACCGCGAGATCAGCAGAGGAGAAACGTCCGCGCAAAATGTTTCACTTGTACGTTAATCAGACAGAGCCGAGATGAGTGAGCCTGCAGCGGATAGTACATTCTCAACAGCGAGAGAGGGAGTTTCCTGCTTACCAGTCGCAGTGGTCCAGCGCCGTTTCCATGGCAACTCTGCGCGGCGGCCGCTCCAGTGTTTGAAAGCGAGATGAATGTTCAAATTTCACGCGCACGGCCATTGATTAAACCACGTCAAAATCATGCAGCATTTACAAACATCTAGAATTAGAACATTACTTAAATAAAAATCTCATTAATATTAAATTATACATTTAAAACTGATTTTGGAGATCTATGACTCGTTCATAGACCAAATGGCCTATGCCCACACTTACTGCAGTCACTCACAATAATAATTAAAATAAAATAAAAATATTTGGCTTAGTTATTATTCATTAGTTATTTTTATTTTTGCTAAAGTTTAAGCCTAAAGTTTACCCCGGGCTTAAAGTAAAAAGATGTCTGTACCATGCGTCCATGCAAAGTACCATGGTAATATTTGAGGTACCATGGTTATATCTGTGGTAGTATGTACCATGGTAATATGTACGGCAGAATGTACCATGGTTATATCTGGAGTACTAGGGCATGTACCATGGTAAATCTGAGGTACCATATTATGTACCATAGTAACATACTGTACAGTATAGTACTTCAGATATTATCATGGTACCATGATAATATCTGAAGTACTATAAAGTATGTACCATGGTTATATCTGAGGTACTATGGTATGTACCATGGTAGGTACCATGGTAAATCTGAGGTACCATACTATGTACCATAGTAACATCTACAGTACCATGCAATGTACCATGGTACCATGATAATATCTGAAGTACTATATAGTATGTACCATGGTTAGATGTAAGGTACCATGATACTACCATGGTACTACTATGGTATACCATGGTATGTACTATAGTACATCATGGTAAAATTTCTTATACATTTAGATTGCCAAATCCATATTTGCAGTTATTTTGGTGAGAGTAACTTAAAAGTAATGCAATAGTAGTGTAATGCCTTACATTTTAAATAAAGTAATATTGTAATGTAACGAATTACTTTGAAATGACAGTAACAAGTAATAAATAACGCATTACAGTTTCAAAGTAACTTGCCCAACACTGGTTATTGTACTGATTTGGTGTTATTCTCTACAAACGCAATATGAAGAAACTAATGAGCATCATATGACACAGGGCTCGGCAACCTAAGGCACGCGTGCCAACACTGGCACGCGGAGGGTTAATCGCTGGCACGCAAGCAAATGTGAGAGAAGTGTATGTATTTCATTCAGATAAAGTAGTCTACCTGCACACAGATCTACATTTTGATGTAATAATTCCTCATAGTAAAAAAAGCTTATTTTATTTAGAGATGCACCGATTGATCCGCTGGTGACCGGAATTGGCCGATTTTCACGTGATCGGCCATGGCCGGCGACCGGCCGGTCAGTCTGACATATGCCGATTTTATGCCGGTCAAATGCACTCGGGCTCCCCATGATTAAAATCGCGCAATATCCGCATCACGCGTGCACACGGACGGAACGCACATGTAGGAAACCTCGTGAATTACGGCCGTTTCACGCATATTTGTTTCAGCGTGCATGTTAATCAATGAGTGCATTCACACCGGCAGCAGGAGCAGCGCGTGAGCGCCCAACAGGAGCGTCGCGTGAGCAGCAGAAAGAAAAAGACAGTCATATTGATAAAGTGACCAACCACAATTCTCAGCCCACAGACTGCCTACCTCTGCTTTGAATCAAATGGCCACCTATGTGAGACAACCTTCAAAATAATTCTTGATAAAAATACAGAAAAAAAATTATAATAATTGTTTCGCATAGAGGTAGCCTGCTCACTTAGTGTACTTTTTGTATGTATATGTATACGTTACTTTTGTATTACTTCATTAATTGCATTGAACTTTAAACAATTAAGAAAAAAAAAAAAAAAAAAAAACCTTTGTGTTTCATCTTTACAAAAACGTTTTTTATTGTGTTGCTTTAGAGCAAATGCAAAGCGAGATTGACAGAGTTATTGGACAGAACAGGGTCCCTACAATGGAAGACAGGAAGTCCCTCCCCTTTACTGATGCTGTGATTCATGAAGTACAACGTTTTCTGGATATTGTCCCACTAAATGTTCCCCATTATGCCATGAAAGACATCACATTCAGAGGTTATGTAATTCCAAAGGTAACGATTAATCACACAATACTCAGCTGTTTATTTTATTGTATTGCTGTTGAGTATTGTTGATTTTGGAAATATTCATATAATTTTAAATAAGCTTTCATTCTTTCAGGATACAGTGATCATTCCCATGCTGCACTCTGTCCTCAGGGATGAGGAACAGTGGGAAACCCCTTGGACATTTAACCCAGAGCACTTTCTGGATGCCAACGGCAACTTTAAAAAAAATCCAGCCTTTATCCCCTTTTCTGCAGGTAAACTCTGGACTGTCTACAATCTCACACCAAACAAAAGATTTAAAGTTGTTAATTTAAAAAATAAAATTACATATTGTGAAAATGGTTAAATGTCTTTTTAATTTTCATATAAAAATGCCATTATTAAAATGTGTTCTTTTGAAAATCAGTCCTTAAAATCAAGCAAGAGTCAAATAATGTTTAACACAGACCTATAGAGAATAGCTCCAGATGTACACAAAGCTTCTTTAACTTTATATGAAGTAACTCTATTTTAAGATGCTTATTTCAAAAAATATATAACATTAATGGAAAAATTAAACAAAAAGGGAAGAAACTTATCCAAATTAGATTTAAAAGCAATGATGCCAAACACAAATTTTCCAAAAACTAACTTCCTCAAAAAGAAAACCAAGAAAGACAAATCAACAAAGTACAAAATACCTAACTCCATTAAACAGACGAGCCCATTTATACTGGCGGCCAGCACCATTACCCCATGGGGAGGGACAAACTCACATTCAACACTTTACACATTTTCTCATAAATATAGAGTCTAGAAGAAACATTTTGTCATACTGTTCAAAATAGATAATCTACACTGTTAAAAAAATCTGTAGAAATTACAGTATTATTGGCAGCTACTTGCCAGTAACTTACTGTAGATTTAAATTGATGTTATTTACTGGCAACAGTTTGTTCAAAGTTAAATGAACATTAAACATTAACAAGTCTTTATCTTTACAGAATAAAACTAAAATAACAGCCTCATGCAAAGCATTCTGTGAACCAAAATCTGAAGGAAAAAAACAGAAAAAGGTTGATGAAGATTTCTGGTTCCCAGAATGCTTTGCATTAGGTTGTTATTTTATAGTTTTATTCTGTAAAGACAAAGACTTGTTAATGTTTAATGTTCATGTAACTTTGAGTAAACTGTTGCCAGTAAATAACATCGATTTAAATCTACAGTCAGTTACTGGCAAACAGCTGCAAAACTACAGCAATTTTTTTACAGGGGGGGGGGGGGGGTGTCTCCCCCCCAAACCCCCCACAAATTACGCCCCTGGTGAGTGCATTTATTAACCGTCACAGACATCGACACAGGGAACGAATGCCTCGCGCAAAACTCTAGACAGCATTTCTTGAGCAATGCAATGAAACCAGCTGAAGGATAACTGAAATTGTAACTTAAATTGGAGTGATATGATAGGCATTGTATTCTTAAGTAGATCAACAACTGGTGAAGCTTAACTGATGTGGTCTGTCTGACACAAACAATATGCTAAACACTTAAATGCAAAACTAAATATTTATATATAAAAATAAATGATAAATAATTATTTATAAATAAATAAAAATGTATTTGTTTTTTTTGTTTTTTTTTTGTTTGTTTTTTTTGTTTTTTAGCACAACTGCCTGTTAGAAAAGGATTTTGTGACATGTCACAAGTTCATCTCTTCTGCATTCTACCTCTGCAGGTAAACGCGCTTGTGTGGGTGAGTCTCTGGCTCGTATGGAGCTCTTTCTGTTCGTCGTGTCTCTGCTTCAGAAGTTCAGCTTCAGTAGTCCAAAGGGTCCAGATGGCATAGACCCCAGTCCTGAACTCAGCAGCTTTGCCAACATGCCTCGATTCTATGAGCTCATTGCCTCCCCCCGCTGAACAAAGAAACATTATGATTCATACTAATTACAAGTTCTTTGAAGCTGGATCAGTTTAGAGAGTATTTGTATATAATTTGTTTAGATCTTTTATTTAACAAATTTAATAAAAATCGTTATTTCCAAATTTTCAGCGAAATAGTTACAGTGAAAACTGAAAAATTGGTATTAATGAAAAATGTGTCAGCATGCTGTGAGCAATGTTCTCGTTCTTATTTCAGAATCTACAGGTTTATTTGAGAGTTGTTGTGAAGAGATTGAGGGAAAGTATTTTTTCTGGAGTCTGTTTCTGATTCTTATGTGTGTTACTTGCTCCTGGGTGTCAGTCAAATGCTCCATTATTAAATAGCTCAGCAGTCAACACCAGGATGAATTACTAGAAAGAGCATTTGGAATATAAAAGGGGGCACATTTGTCAACAATACCCTAACATGTACTAACATTGCTGCGCTTCTGATTGTTTTTCATCAACAACATCACCAAATCACCAAATAAAAATGTATCATATGAAAAATAAATATCACAGACAATTTTATGTATGTTTGAATTATGTAAAATGAATATGAAGTCAATTTTTAATAAAAAAAACAAAAACAAATCAAGGGTTGGTTCGCCCAAAAATGAAAAATCTGTCCTTTACTCACCCTCATGTCGTTCCAAACCTGCAAGACTTTCATTCATCTTAACACAAATAAATTGTTTTTAATGAAATCTGAGAGTTTTCTGTACCTCCATTGACAGTCCATGCAACTACCACTTTGATGCTTCAAAAAGTTGAGAGATTGTAAAATAAATCCATATGAATTGAGTGGTTTATTCCAAACTGTCTGAAGAGACACGATTGCTTTATATGATGAACAGAATTAATTTAGGATTTTATTCACATATAAACATTGATCAATGCATACATCAGTTATGGTAAACGGAAGCTCAAGCATGCAAGAACCAGCAGGGTTCATTCTCGAGTATCACACAGCACATTTGAAGAACCAATGAGGTTTGTTCTCACTTGTCAAGCATGTACAGTTGAGCTTCTGTTTATGTTCACTGACTAAGGTTTACATGAGATTAAAAGCCCCAATCTGTTCATCATATAATGCCCAGAAAGGCCATGGTGACGGCAGAGCAACGACTGAACAAGGCAGAGCCAGAGGGACGAGGAAGCCTGGTGAAGTCGTAGGGACGATGGTCCCAGGTGGAGCTGAGCGAGTAAGTAACCAAGGTGGAGCCAACTGGTCAACGGGCCGAGGCGGAGTTACGGGCTTGGAGGTTCTAGGCGGACCTAGAGGGTCAACACTCCAGGGCAGAGCTGGTGAACTTGAAGCCCCAGGCAGAGCCGAAGGGCAGTAAGGAGCTAGCAAAGACAGGGCCAAAAAAAACTGGGTAGCACAGGCAGGGAACAGCCTCAAAACAGCCTCCTTTGCCGATACAGGGAAGAAAGAGAGTTTAAAAGTGGCCACCTTGGCTGACATGGGACAGGCAAATAATTCAGGAACTGGCTCCTTGTTAGAGGGTAGAGGAGGTTGAGATGGGAGTGGGAGGCAGGGTGGGAACATCACAGACAATTCTAACTCAATACAGGGCGACGAAACAGGCATGGTGCTCTGCGATAAAACAGGCATGAAGTTTGGCTACTAAACAGGCATGGCGTTTATTCTTGCAAACTCCACACTAAAGGGGTTCAGGGTCAGCACACTCACGTCAGCTTTGGCAGTAGGGTCTGAGCTCCACTCCATTCCCTCATATTCCACCAACACACCCACTGGAACGGATAATGTTGTCGGGCTTGGGCTCCGGAACGATCTTACACTGTTAACCCTTGCTGTAAAAAAAAGGCCAAATTCTGACAGTATCAAACCATTTTACATTAAAACAATAATATACCGTAGAAAACAATGCATTCTGGGTTATATTTGTCCTTTTAGAGAAAATAGCCTACAGGAATATACTGTGAATTAACACCGGTCAAAGTTGATACTCAGAGGCTGTGTTCCAAATTACACCCTATACCCTCATTCACTATTCCCTACATTAGTTCACTTATATAGTCCACTTGAATGAAAAGAAGTGAGTGAATTGAGACACTGACGAACACCTGATAAGCAGAATCACTGAAGGACAGAGAAACTTGCAGCCACACTGAGTGTGAAAACAGTTTACAAACCAGTTTAACATTATTTATTTCATACATGTACAAAAGTTATTGTTGAGAATTAACAGATATTTAGTTGTTGATGCTTTATTGAATATAAGAAAGTTTGTAGTGACCATGATGGAGATCAGTATTTGCTTTAGTTGGTCTCTTGACACTTGACTCTTGAAATGATTCTGCTTATTAACATTAGGTGTCACCACTATGGCCAATCATCACTTAACTAATCACTTTATCACTTCATTTTATCTCATTAACTTCAACACTGCTTTAGTGTAGTTAGACACATGTGTACACTGAGGAGTGTTAATTTAACACTGGGGATTTTGCTGTGTAGATTTATTAAACTTAGAGAAATATAACACTAAGAATACTTCAGGCTAGAAAAAACAAAAACAACCGGTAACAAAACACACAAACTGATCAATGAAATGAGCATCAGGTGAACAACATAATCCGATCAATCAGAAACCAAAGAAAAAGGAATCAAAACACAAGACAAAAAAAACAAGAACTGATCACCCGTGACAGTCCATGCAGCATTGTTCCTTATAACCACATAATTCTAAGACTGCAGTTTGATGAATCAGATTCCAAACAGCACCAGGCCACAGCCTGTTTGCAGACACATTCTATTAAACAGAAAAAGGGATGCAATTCAATTCATTCCATGTTGTTCAGTGCCTTCACAAACCAAGAGCTGCTTAGATTTCATTCAGAAACGAGCAGCTGACCCAGCCTCAGGAGACAAGCTCGAAAATCAGGTCCTGAATAGATCCTGATCGCAGATTCAGACAATACAACGCCAATCTGTAAAAACTTATCAAACAATAATAAACAACAAACAGGCAAACATACAACCTATCCAAAATTCCGTGGCGTCAATTTAGATTTGGTCTGAACTACTTGTACTATTTTTCATCTTTTTTTTCTTTTTTTTTAACTACTGGCATCAGAGTTGCAGGGAACATTACTTTTTTTTTTTTTTTCAGTTAGCTTGTTTACTGTTTAAAAGTCTTGCGTTTGTGTAAACACTTTATTGTTTAGTGCAAATTAGCACATATTTAATTAGATAAATCATCATTTGCATATTTAAACATTAAATTACAGTGATAAATACACTTTATTGATGGTCCCCCAACAGACATTCTACTGACTATCCCAGTGGGCATTTGATGTCAATTTAACATCAATATGACATCAACATTGATGTCAAAATTACGTCACGAAATAGGTCAAAAATGAAAGTCATATTGACGTCAAAGTGTCAATGTCAATTTGATGTCAAGATTTTGACCTCTGCTGATGTCATTTTGATGTTACTTTGATGTCATGCTTTGTTTGTTGGTATTTGATGTCAGTTCAACATTTATTTGACGTCAAGATGTCATGATGTTGTAAACTGATTTAACTGATTCTATCTTAAATTGATCAATTGCCATTTCATATTTATACTGTGATCATATTTCGTTTGAGTCCACTAAAAAAAATATTTTTCTAAAAAATGCAATTAATTTAAATGAGCTAACAAAACATCGATTTAACTCAGTCTTTTTGCAGATAAGTGTTAGTTAACAACAGCACACATGAATGAGTCGAAAACCTTAACAAATAGATCATCAATGCATCAACAAGTACATAATCACTGCCTGTTAAACAAAGCAACATGCAACATAACATCCATGATTCTCTGCTCATCCAGAACTGAAGCACAGGCTCTACTCTTCAGCACAATGGTGACCCACAAAACTCAACAGAAACTCTTTAAAGGTCCCATTGCATGGATTATTTTATTATTTTAGAATGTTTCCTGGGGTGCCCTTATAATGTTAGTATGTTTTTTAGATCAAAAGTTGTTATAATTTAGAAATAAAAGGCATATTTCCTACCCTGATTTTAGCCTCTGATTTGAACGCTCTGTTTAAAGGGGCATGTCTGCTGTGAGACTTCAGTGTAAACACCCACTGCTATGATTAGCTGACATGATAACATGTGCGCTACATAATCAAATAATCAAAGCATTAGACACTGAATAAGATTAGAGATTCAGGCAATTACATGATGATATCATCAACAAACAGCCAACATCACCTGATCTAATATTTTGTAGGCTTTTTTTAGTTACAACAATTGTGCTTTATAAACACACAATTATAGCAGCCAGAGAAAAGTTTATTTTAAAGTGTCAAGGGTCAAGAGCACAACTAAAGCAAATGCTAACCACCATCATGGTGACTTTAAAATACAAAATATTATTTCTTTAAACCGGAAATTAAATAAAGTAAATCTGGTTAATTTTAAGTGAAGCTGGTGATACAGTAAGTGTACGGCCTTGAATTTTACCTTTTTGTTTGGTTTATTCCAACCAAAATTCAACGACTGCCCAACGTGGGAGCTTGACGTCAAACAAACATCGGATTTAGACGTCAACCCGACTTTCATTTTCAACCAAAATCCAACGTCTGACCGATGTTGTAGTCTATATCCTGTGCCTGCTGGGCATCTATTTGACGTCAGGATGTTATGATGTTGATGTAATTTTAATGCTATTTTGATATCATTCAATATCAAGCTTCAATATCAGATTAAATTTACCTTTTATAGTATATGCAATTATAGTGTCTGCTGTCATTTTAAACATGAACTAAATGTAAATATGCTAGGATTTAAATAAATAAAACACACATGCAAAATACATAGACCTAGGTCTACAACTTTCAAGATCATTCAGGCTAGGTCTTTTAGATGTTGAAAATGAGTCACATTGATTTACAATGAGTAATAAATATACTTTTTTCAGACATTTCAGACATTGTTTTGACATAAATTTCACATCAATTTACGTCTTATTTCCTGACATCAAATCAACATCGATTTAATGTCAATGATATTGACCTGAGATGTAGGGACCAGAGAAAACATGTCAGATTGATACCTTTATTAGGCATCTTTACAACCACAAGGAAATAATTACAAAATATAATGAAAATATGCATATTCATGCATGTCATACATGGTGGTCAAAATCTTGATTATTTGTTGATGTCAAATTGACGTCAAGGTGCCCGCTGGGATAAGTAACTTTGCAACTACATGTCAAGTCTTTATTATACTAAACCAAACCCTAACAACTAACCCTAACTTAACAGTCTACTGCAGTCTACTAATACTCTGAAATTTGCAATGTAGTTGACATATAGTCGTTGCTTAACCCACCTTTTCAGACCTTAAAATTGTTGGTTGTTCCCCACATAGCAACATTGTGACGTCCCAGATCCGGCCCACATCTGGCACATGTGGAAAGATGATCTGGCCCACATGCAGCAAGGTCCAGTTCTGGTTTATTTCTTTGCTCTTGGCTTACATGTGGCATTGCTATGGCCATAGCAAAGCCACATGTAAGCCAAGAGCAAAGAAATAAACCAGAACTGGACCTTGTCTGAGCCACAAAATCTGTGTATATGAAATATGGAGTCATCTCAGCCTTAATAAGCCTGTTAACAAGCAGAATCACTGAAGGAAAGAAGAGAACAGAAAAAGAGACGAGCAGAAACACAAGAAGGACAACTGAATTCAGCCACAGCCTAAGATGAAATCATCTTAAGATGAAAGAAGACATTAAATCTGTGAAGATCTCAGCAGAGGAGGATTAAACAACTCCACAAACAGCATTACCAGCTTCACTTATTACTAACCAAATTGTCTTTATTTCTGACGTCTACAGAAGTTCTTATTGAGAATTAACAGAGGTTTGACTCTGTTTCATTTGAAGTCACAAAAACAGTGATTAGTGTTTCCATTAGTTTGGCTTTTAACGTTTGTTGTCACCATGATGGAGATCAGTATTTGTTTTAGTTGGTCTCTTGACCTTTGACTTTATAACCTTAGTTTCTTTCTGGCTGCTTTAACTGTGTATTTATAAAACACATCTGTTATGGCAAGAAAAAGCTAAGAGGAAGATGATCAGGTGTTTTAGGCTGTTGAGATGATGCCATTGTAGCTTTTGTGCTATCAAAAATAAAAAAATACACGGAGGCAGGATTGCAGTGTCAGAACAACAACAGTTGTGTTTTTTATTGAACTGATGCGTCAGAAAGACGCGCATTAACCCAGCCCCAAACTCTCATGAACGTCTTCTTAAAGGGGAAATGTCCAATAACATGCGTGTCGGTGATGAGTGAATTATGTCAGCAGATCAGTGATGTGTGAGCTTGTATCTGCCCCTACACCATAATCATTCTGGACATGTCTGATTCTCTGATCACATCCAGTATAGGCTTTGAATTTATGGGTATTTAATATTTATTGTACATCTGTTAATCTACAACATGAAATACAGCAATATTTCTGTAACCGGTTATTCTGAAGGATATTGAAATCATATAGTGCATTAAAACATTTTATAAATAAATATATATATATATATATATATATATATATATATATATATATATATATATATATATATATATATATATATATATATATATATATTGCCACCATTGTTGAGATTCACATGCTATTTTTTTTATATCTCTGTGTTTCTGCACTACAGTGTAGCTTTATTTCTTTGGTTGTGCATGATGTGTTAAAAAATCATCATTGTAACTCATTGCTGTAGTTTAACATGGTGCTAATGTAACACTTTCGATACAGGATTAAACTCTGAATGAGGTTAGTGAAGGAACAGGCTATATGATGATTTTGGTAATCAATATAACTGCAATAATTCACTAACCATGTGTGTGTGCACAAGTGTGATCTGCAAAAACACAGTTCAAGCAACAAGAGAGGAACTAATGTTAAAAAGTAAAGAGTCCAGAACCCAACTAAAGCAAACACTGACCTATGGTAACTTCAAACCAAACATTTTCAATGAAACATCTCAATAACAACTTCTGTAGATGTATGACAGAAATAAAGTCATACTGGTTAATAATACGTGTAATAATGTGTAATGGCTGAAAGTCAGGTGTATTTCTTGTGTTTCTCAATTTTCTGTTCTTGTGTTTCTCTTTCCTTCAGTGAATCTGCTTGTTAACAGCAGGTGTTCATCACTAATGCTCAACAATCACTTACATATTCCCTTAATTATCTCACTGCAACACTGTGTCAATGTTACTTTTACTCTTTGTAGTGTGGATTTTCCTGTGGGGTTGAAAGGGTTAACAGAGTAAGAAAAAAAAAGACACACCCATAAAATGTATTTTAACAGTAATAAACTGTAAGTTATAAAACAGGTATATACTGGCAACATTGTTGCTAGTGGTTTACTGTAAAATTTAGTTTTTTGGTTCACCGTTGTGCTGAAGAGTAGAGCCTGTGCTTCAGTCCAGGAGAAGATCTGCAAACATTGATGATTTACTGCATGTTGCTTTATTTAACATGCGGTGCCTGTATAGTTGCTGGTCCAGAAGAAATTTCTTTATGTACACTAGTTTTTTAGTGGTCTCAAATGAAATAAGTTCACAGTAATACTTTACTCACATTATTAATGCATTATACATTTTAGTTAATACATTTAAATGACAGTTGGTCAATTTAAGGCAGTAGGTTTCTGCAAGTGAAATTAGTTAACTCGAGTTTTAATTTAGTGCATTTTTACAGTAACATACTGTATATTACAGTAAAAAACTGTACAATTAACAGTAAATTACTGCCAACAGTGTTATTCGTTTTTAGTTATTAGTTTTATTAGTAGCTGTTTTATTACTCCCTCATCTCTTGCTATTTTTACAATACTAGATGTACCGCATGGCGGTATAAAATATGACCGCCGCTCAGGCCTGCACTGGCTTTCCACAAAAATAAATGACGTGGAGCAATTTGGCTGTATTGCGTGTTTATGTACATAAGTTGTATATTTTAAAAGACTGTCTGGAGTATTCCTGTGGATTATGGATAATTTAGAGTTTTGTAATTATTTGCCATTACTATTTAAGTTTTATATCAAAAGTCATTAGTTTAGACACTTAACATCCATAATGTGAAAACGTCACATCCATAACAGTGGTTAACAGTAAAAAGCGACTGAAGTGCCCTTGAGCAAGGCACCTAACCTCTCACTGCTCCCCGAGCGCCGCTGTTGTTGCAGGCAGCTCACTGCGCCGAGATTAGTGTGTGCTTCACCTCACTGTGTGTTCACTGTGTGCTGAGTGTGTTTCACTAATTCACGGATTGGGATAAATGCAGAGACCAAATTTCCCTCACGGGATCAAAATAGTATATATACTTATACTTATACATACTAAGTATGAAAAATCTGTGGGGGTTTTTTTCAAAGGACCCTCCCATTCAATTTCTACAAACCTCTACCAAACGGTTGAGGTGCCTGTTGATGCTAAAAGTCAGTTATCTGACTTTGGCATGGGTTTGTTGTGTTTTACTGAAATAAAAAACATTTTTTCCCCAAAAAAGTGGTTTTATCTTGTAGCCCTGGTCCCAGAGTTTAAAAAAAACAATGTTAACAAAATTAAACTCATTCCCACTGTACCTAGTAGAACACTTAAGTAAATGTCCCATTGAAATTAATGGGATTTTATGGATTTAGGTGAAGAAAGTGTACACATAATACATTTTGGTCTGTACCATGAAGAGAAAACTGATTCAACTATATAAACTATATATTTTCTGAAAGCGTAGACTCTCAGGATGTGATCTAACATGGCATGAAACATGTCCCACCCACCTCATTAGTATACTGCCCAAGCATAACACATTGGGTATTGGTAAATCGGGTATATGGCTGATACCTAAAAAAAGTAGTAGTATGTGCATGTCTGTCTGTGTGTGTGTGTGTATGTGTGTGTGTTTGTGTATGTGTGTGTCTGTGTGTGTCTGTGCGTGTATGTGTGCGTGCGTACATGTGTGTGCACGTGTGTGTTTGTGTGTGTGTGTCTGTGCATGTGGATTTGTATGTGTGTGTATGGGTGTGTGTCTGTGCCTGTGGATGTCAGTGTGTGTGCATGCTTGCGTTTGTTTGTATTCCTGCATGTGTTTGTGACAGTATCATCCTAAACCAGCAACCCTTCGCTCAACAGCACCATCTACAGGCCGATGAGTGTACAGTCACTAAATGTGCACATAAATGAACTTATTTTATACCCCCCCATGGATGAAATTCGGGGGGAGTGGCCCCCGGGGACCAAACGGAATTTTTCCGTAAAAGTCTAGTGGGGCTACATGCCCACCAAATTTCATGTTCCCCGGTGTTTCGGTGTCCCTGGTATCGTTGACGGAAAATTCAGTAGATTGACGGGAAAAAAAAACTAAAAAACTTTGACAATCGATTATGGGCTAGGTTGATGTGGGCCCTTAAGACCAACATACTTTGCAAATTTCTTCATCCTCGGTGCCACGGTTCAGGTAGTTATTTAGGAAAAACTGCATTTTTTGGGTTTGGGGGGGCCCAGCGCAGGGGGGGGAGTGGCCCCCGGGGACCAAACGAAATTTTTCCGTAAAAGTCTAGTGGGGCTACATGCTCACCAAATTTCATGTTCCCCGGTGTTTCGGTGTCCCTGGTATCGTTGACGGAAAATTCAGTAGATTGACGAAAAAAAAAAAAAAAAAAAACTTTGACAATCCCTATATGACCGCTCTCGCTAGCTACGCTAGCGGCGGTCATAATAATGTGACTGAAACATTTTGTGAGGCTTCCTTGATATTCATTGAGAAAAATGACTTGTCCAGCTTTGAGTGTAGTGTCATAAATGCACTAAATAAGTAAAAACATTCATCCATTCAACACTAGAAAACAGTCCCCTCCCTCAAAAGAGCTTCAGTCCTGATGTTTCACTGACATCTGCTAATCTCCATCCCATCAAACCCTAAGTGCTGGCTGAATGTACAGTTACTGTCATGGCAATCATGCACCTTAACCCTCTATGGTAACTCCAGGCAACATAGTCTATTTTAGCTTTTTTATAATAAAAACGTAATAAAATTTAATTGGTCAATGCTCTCTAAGGGGAGGGGAACTCAAATGCTAACTGATGAAAATGCAAAAGAGTGGCCACATGACCCACAGGGGTCCATTTTGGTCCCTCTTTCAGCACACGTGCACATGTCACATGGCTCTATATTTTCTCCACTGAAAAGGGCATTTTTCACTAATTTCTGTCCAGATAATCAGTTACAAAAAATCAGAGTCACCTTCATTGGTAAGTAAAGAAGTATTTTCAAAAACTTTACATTATATATCATCAAATATTTCATAGGAAATTACATAAAACTGCATTTTGCCTCGAGGCAACATTGTACCATAATGGAATCACATAAGGCCATACCAGGCATACTAGGTTTGAATACTTGAAAGTATATTTTATGTGTAAGGAAAGAAGTTTGAATTATCTAAATTTATTTTCATTTTTGGTTCGTGGGACGAGGGCGGGACTTGTGAGTGGTCAGCGGGGGCCGACTGGTCATTTGGCCACTATAGTGGGTAATTGGACAAATAGTGGGTTCGTGGGATGGGGGCATGGCTTGGGACCGGTCAGGGTGGTCAACGCGACATTTGGCCACTATAGTGGGCAATCGGACAAATAGTGGGTTTGTGGGACGGGGGTGTGGCTTGGGACCAGTCAGGGGGGTCAACGGGACATTTGGCCACTATAGTGGACAATCGGACAAAGAGTGGGTTTGTGGGACGGGGGTGTGGCTTGGGACCGGTCAGTGGGGTCAACGGGACATTTGGCCACTATAGTGGGCAATCGGACAAATAGTGGGTCCTTGGGACGGGGGCGTGGCTTGTGATTGGTCAGCGGGGGTCGACGGGACATTTGGCCACTATAGTGGGCAATCGGACAAATAGTGGGTTAGTGGGACGGGGGAGTGGCGCCAAACTGAGGATGAAGGCGGCGCTATTTCTGGGGGTCTCGGATAATTGGGGGGCTCCCGTCAGGCCCCCCCTGACCCCACACGGGTCATTAGGGAGGTCTTCCACATGTTTGATCTTGCAGTTGTTGACAGACAGCAGAGTTAGGATGAGGTTCATATTAGGATAAGGTTATGGTGATTGTTAATGTTTTACCTTGAAACAACACCGATTGTAATGTTTTGATATGATAACTTGATTATATGATGGTTTGTAGTACTTGCGTTCCACGATGGTACAATGTTGCCTGAGGGCAACAGCTAGATAATAAATGTTACTTTTTATTAAATATGAAATGTGTAATTCATTAAAAACTTGATAAATATGTTTGTTTAAGTGTTTAGTTAAATAAATTGATGTTTTCAATAAATATATAAATTTTTTCTTCATGAAAATGTCAAATGTTTAAATTTGTCCATTGTGGTACAATGTTGCCTTGAGGCAACAAACTTTTAATTAATAAATAAATTAAAAAATAATGATAATGTTTATTGATATTGCTATCAATTATAAAAGATATTGCTAGTGTCCATTTTTAAGCAGGAAAAACATAACAAACAATTTTTTCCTCACTGATATCATATTGCGTACCATAGAGGGTTAAAAATGAAAACTAAAACCGAAAGTATCTCTGTCAGGTTAGGCGTGTTCCTGTTTGATCATGTGCACAATGTAACTTAATATCAGTAACAGTCACCTGATGAGACCGGAAGATCTGAAAATCAGCTACGATTTTGACAGTAAGATAATAACAATAATAACACACTAATAATTATATACTTAGAAAAACATTAAGTAAATAAACAAATGTGGTGATGTTATTGTTTTGATTGTTACTGTGACTGAAGGAGAAGAACACACTTAATGGAAGTACAAAGATCACAGCACAAATTATGTTGTGTATATATGCTGAGCAATGTTATCTCATAGACTTGGAACAACTGAACTAATTAGTTAAGTGAGAGATGTAGCTGTATTGTTTTGGTTTTCTATTATCGCCTAAACCACTTTCAGAAGAGTTTTCTGTTCTTTTCTATTCAGTTCTGTACGTTGGCAAGATGACAGATGAATGCATCACAATAGAATCAGACCTCAGCGAGGCAGATGAGGACACTGATGAACTGCCAGCACCTGAGTTCACATGCCACTGTTGTTATGAAGTCCTCGTAGATCCCACTACGCTCAACTGTGGCCACAGTTTCTGTCGGCATTGTGTGGCGCAGTGGTTGCATTCTTCTAAACGGAATGAATGCCCAGAATGCAGAGAGAGTTGGCAGGGGTTTCCCAAAGTTAACATTCTCCTCAGGTGAGAGAACCATGGCTATCTACTGGACATCTGCTCAGGGGTGATTCTAGGATTTTAATCTCAGACCCCAATGAGGATATGACAAAAAAAATATACATATATGTATTATATTGATTGTTTACTAACCCTGTTCGATTGTAGGACTGAATAGGTAGGACTGTAATATGTGATGGTTCATATCTAGCTTTCTTCAATGGGGTGTCGGTCAAGAACACACTGGATTCGATCAGTTCCATGCAAAGGTGGTTTATTGTTGACATCTTTGGCTGTACACAACACAGAAGTACACAGGCTTTACAGGGTTATAGGTGTGTGGATGTGTGTGGTATACAAAGGGAAAGGAATAAAGATATATTAACAAATGTCTTGAGTATTGTTACACAAACATTATTTCCATAAAGCTACCAATCTCTCAAATAAAGAAATGATCAAGTTCAATTCTAGAATAAAATAAAGAAATCAATATACAAGCAACAATATTCTTATGCAACACCAACACCCAGTGGTCAGAAATGCTAAAACATTCAAAACCGTGAAAAAAAGTGATTTAAATGAACAGCACGTAGTCAGAAACATTACGTTAATAAAACTTGAAATAGCAAGCGTTTGAGCTGTTAATGTGATGATCACACATACATACAAATCAAACACTGGGTGCAATATATATACTACCTGTTGCAAGTAATATTGGACATAATCAGCACATTGAAGTGCACTCGACAGCACACAATAAATGGCTTCATCACTGTTAAATACTCATCACTTAGTGAAAGGATGATATTTGCTGCGTTCCAGTCCAAAATTGTCATGCCCTTCACTCGCTAACTTCCCTCCGTCTCGTTCACTCGGATGTACGTCATTGCTTACGTTGCACAAGTGCCCACTACTGGCGGAAACTGCAATGGGCTGAACTGGAACGTCCTAAGCCCTTGATCACTTGGAATCAGCTGTGGAGTTGATTTATGTATTTATTTTTCCCTTTGTTTAATGCAGCATCCAAATGTTTATAGGTGTGTTTTGGTTGTTTTAAATAAAAAAAAACTAGAATTAATATATCATAGAGTTGTTTGTTGTGGTGGTGATTAGATGAGATCTGTGGGGAAGTCACAATCGTACTGCATTGTTGGACATATAGGTGCCTGAAGTGTACATATGAAGCAGACTCGCTCCCTTCGGTCAAAATCGAGGGAACGAGGGTCTGTCAATATAAACTTCCCTCGTCCACTTCACGAAGTGGAACGCACTTCAAAATGGTGGCAGGGATTCCCCCGAGGGGAAGTGCTTAGGAAAGTTCACAAGTGCGTGTCTAAAAGTGGACTGGAACGCAGCCATTGTATCAAGGCTTTACAAACTCCTTAACCAGCATTTATAAAAAACGGCCATATTCGTAAAAAAACGGCCATATTTTGTCAGTAATATGCTGTTTTCTATTAAAACAACTTGGAGAAAATAGCCTACAGCAATATACTGTGATAGCCTGACGTCGTCATACTCAGATTCTAGACGGAACGTGAGTCTGATCTGCTCCATTGGGCTGTGATTATGGGGTGTGTTTCAACCGAACCAGGAAAGAAAATGCCTCTGCACTCAATTGGATAGACCTACAACCAATCAAAGTAATGGAGTAAGTGACGTATGTTCTTCATTCATCTTTCCGAATGACAAATGCCTTGATCGCGGTTCTCTGTTCCTCTTTTAAAATGAATCCGCTGTCGATATCTTCTATAACAGCCGCGATGGCTGAATCTACACATCTCAGTTCTCCAGCGGCAGCCATCTTTGTTGTAAACGAATTCAACCCAAGTGCTCTTTGGTGATGTGGATGATTACGTTTTTCTTGATCATCTGTCCATCATCGTATAAAGCCCGCCCTGACAATTTAATTGGTCAGAACAACTCTGGTTCGAGCACAGTTGCTCCACAACGGATCAAGTCCCGACCGAACTTCCCGACCTCAAATGTTGTGGGCGAGGCTAAGTTCGGCTGGCATCCAGGCTACTCATTCACTATTCCTTACATTAGTTCACTAGTTCACTTGACTGAGTGAATAAAAACAAGTGAGTTAATTCAGACACTGATTAACCTGATGTTAACAAGCAGAATCACTGAAGGAAAGAAGAACAGAAAAAAGATTAAATCAACTGAAGATAAAACACATTCAATATCTGAAGATCTCAGCAGAGAAGGATTAAACAACTCCACAAACTCCATTACCAGCTTCACATATTACTAACCAGTTTGACTTTATTTAAAACAGAAGTTTACAGAAGTTCTGTGAACTTGAATTGTAGAACTGTAAACTGAAGTGACAGGTTTAGATATCAGTTAAGTTTCATTTGATGTTACCATGATGGTGATCTGTGTTTGCTTTAGTTGGGCTCTTGAACCTTAACATGTGAACATTAGTTTTTCTTTGGCTGGGCTAACTGTGTCTTTAAAATACATTTGCTATGGCAAAAAAGCTGAAAGAAAACAGGGTTAGATGTCAATGTCTGTTTGTTAATGATCACAATCATCATTCAGTGACCTGATTCACTGATCTCATTTATTGTCTAATGTGTTTATATGGGTGATGTTTTGTATTTTTGATCATGGTGTCACTGTGATTTTTACAGATCTATATCTACCAGAGTATTGACATCTAGAAAATATGAAGGATTTAAAAAAGCTAATGCTCAAAACATTTTGAATTTCTAGATCAGCCAGACACACACAGACATCAAGATTAGGCGTATGAATCTCAACAATGGTGACAATCAAAAAAGTTTCATCTTGCAATGCATGTTGGGTACCAGCATAGTACAAAAAACAATGTGTGCATGACTCCCAGCATGCATTGCAGCATGAATAAATTATGCAGCTGGTTATTTTCTTTAATTTGTACTTTTTGCTTTTATTTTTGCTTTTGTGTTGACTTTTAGTAGTGTGTTTTGTGATGTTCAGATTTGATATCTTTTTTTGTTGACTGTCACCATTGTTGAGATTAATTGGCTGATTCTTGATGTCTGTGTGTGTCAATCTGGAGTCATAGTTCAATTTTGTTTTAGTGAATGATGAATTTAAAACATTCTCATAACTGATTGTGCAGCACTGCTTGAACTTTTGCTGTAGTTTCACAATGTAGTAATATAAAATTAAAAACTTATTAAAATACACATTTTGATAAGTGATTAGACATTGGATGAGATTGGTTATCCAAACATAATGTGATTGCTTCATAATCAAAACATCCAGCAACAACTGATCTATTTAAAAAAAAAAAAATTTTTTAGATTCTGCCACAACAAATGTGTCTTAAAAACACACAGTTACAAAAGCCAAAGAAAAAATATTGTTAAAGTCAAGGGTCAAGAGCCCAACTAAAGCAAACTACTGATCTCCATAATGGTAATGTCAACGTATGAACAAATAAATAAAGTCAATCTGGTTATATTTGGAGTTGTTTAATCCTCCTCTGATGAGATCTTTAGAGATTTAATGTCTTCTGTGGCTGGAAGTCAGTTGTAGTTCTTGTTATTCCTCTGTCCTTCAGTGATTCTGCTTGTTAACATCGGGTGTTCATCACTAAATTATATCATTAACTTCAACACTGCTTCAGTGTTACTCCTACACTCTGTAGTGTGGACACACAAGTGTTCATTTAAAACTGAAGATTTTGCAGTGGGGTTAAAAGGGTTAAATGTGTCAAATAAAAATGAAAAAAAAAAAAACAACAACAACAACAGTGAAGCGTAATTTCATCAACTGTTCATAAACATCAACTGTAAATTAATTTACGGCATAAAACTGTAGAAGAACTGCAATTTACTGGCAACCCAGTTGCCAGTAGATTACTGTAAAATCAAGGAAAAACAGTAATATACACAGCAAAATCCCCAGTGTTAAATTAACACTCCTCAGTGTTTATATGTGTCCACACTACAGGGTGTTAAAAATTAACACTGAAGCAGTGTTGAAGTTAATGAGTTAATTAAAGGGATAGTTCACTTTGAAATTAATTTTTGATATGTTTTAGCTTACCTCAAAGGCATCCAAGATGTAGGTGTCTTTTTTTCCGGAGTAGTTTCAATTTTGATATTTTTAGGTCAAACCGTTCTTGTCTGTCAGTCATATAATGCAGGTCTATGGTCACTGTCTCAAAACAGCATGCACAAAGTCCAAATTAAACAATTCCCCATCGTCCAAATTAAACAATTCCCCATCGTAAGTACACATTGATGGCTTAAGACATGAAACGAGCGGTTTGTTTGAGAAAACGAACAGTATTTATATAGTTTTTGTCCTTTTGTAAACACACACACTCAAATGATCAGAGGACGCGGGTGCTTCGGTCTGCGCAAGCGCCGGAAAGCGCCGGAAAAGGTCAGAGGGCGCGGGCGCTTCGATCTGCGCAAGCGCCGGAAAGCGCAGGAAATTATCTCTCGCGCGTGTACGTCACTCATTGTTTACACAGAGATTTCGGAAGCCTTACCTTTCACTGTGAAGATCTAAACATATTTAGACGTACAGGAAATGGCAATGGAAGACGATTTCGATATATCAACAGACAACGTTGAATTTTTTACACAACCATATTTATTTGAACCAGAGTACACCGATCAAGAACTCAGAGCGATAGAGGAAGCATCCGCTGCAGCAGCACGTCTTCAAGCCTCAGAGAGACAGAGATCTCTGCAAAATTGGTGGTGTTCTTGTAGCAAGTGTTGTGAGATGCCAACAGAAGTACAGAGCATATGTTGTCACGAATGGAACATAGCAATGCCACAGCTACAAGACGACGACGAGGACATTGACAGTACCCCGTCATACACCTGCCAACGTGCAAAACGCTGCGGCTCAACAGCGGAGAAAACTCGGGATCTTCAGTCAGGCAGGTGTATGACGGGGTACTGTCAATGTCCTCGTCGTCTTGTAGCTGTGGCATTGCTATGTTCCATTCGTGATTCTTGATCGGTGTACTCTGGTTCAAATAAATATGGTTGTGTAAAAAATTCAACGTTGTCTGTTGATATATCGAAATCGTCTTCCATTACCATTTCCTGTACGCAGTGGTGTAGTGGTAAAAAAAGAGGTGGGTAAACTATAAATTCTGGTGGACCACGACGTGGTCACCCGGTAAGGTGGGCCACTGCCTTCCGGTGTATGTGTATCCTGATGACATCGGCTATCATTTGATGGTACTATAGGGTATCACTGGTTGTTCCCTCATCATAGGTCACACAATCACTATTCAATTCATACATTAATCTAAGTTCTTGTTAAAGAGACTCAAAAAGGAATAATATGGTTGAAATTGAAGTTTACTAAATGACAAAACAGAGAGAACAAAAATATTTAAGAGAGATCGAGAGGGAGGCTTATATCCAGGGCTTCCAATGCAATGCACTTGTGCATAATGATTAGGGATTTGGCATTATTTTCATAGTTGATTAATCTGTTGAATATTTCCTCGATTAATTGATTGTTTGGTCTATCAGAAAAATGTGGATCAGTGTTTCCCTGTAGAGGGAAAAGTCTTAAACCTGGTGCAGGCTTGATTCCCTCTGAATCTCTTGAACAGTTGGGTTTTGACATGCTCCCTACATTAAACCAGCTGCCTGTAATGAATAATAATTTAAAAAAAAATCTTTTTTTGCATCATTTTAATGATTTCCTGTTGCGGCTGCGATCAAGTTTCATTCTCGCGCAGCTTGTTTAGTGTTTTCTGCTACGTGTGTGTGTGTGTGTGTGTGTGTCGGCGCGCTGCGCTCTCTGCTCCGTGTTTGCGCGCTGCGCATTCTGCTCTGTAGTTAACGGCCCAAATGCTCGAATCATGTGCCGATCGGCGGTCACGCACTGGAAAAGCAAAGTCCGCTCACATAATGTGAAATTTAGAGGTGGATAAACGCACTTTAGAGGTGGATAAACGCACTTTGGAGGTGGGCAAACGCTATTTCCAAATATTGGGAGGTGCGTAAACGGCGTTTACGTGCGTTTAGCCTCCACTACATCCCTGCCTGTACGTCTAAATATGTTTAGATCTTCACAGTGAAAGGTAGGCTTCCGAAATCTCTGTGTAAACAATGAGTGACGTACACGCGCGAGAGATAATTTCCGGCGCTTGCGCAGATCGAAGCGCCCGCGCCCTCTGACCTTTTCCGTCGCTTTCCGGCGCTTGCGCAGACCGAAGCACCCGCGTCCTCTGATCATTTGGGTGTGTGTGTTTACAAGAGGACAAAAACTATATAAATACTGTTCGTTTTCTCACACAAACCGCTCGTTTCATGTCTTAAGCCATCAATGTGTACTTACGATGGGGAATTGTTTAATTTGGACGATGGGGAATTGTTTAATTTGGACTTTGTGCATGCTGTTTTGAGACAGTGACCATAGACCTGCATTATATGACTGACAGACAAGAACGGTTTGACCTAAAAATATCAAAATTGAAACTACTCCGGAAAAAAAGACACCTACATCTTGGATGCCTTTGAGGTAAGCTAAAACATACCAAAAATTAATTTCAAAGTGAACTATCCCTTTAAGTTAACACTGAAGCAGTGTTGAAGTTAATGAGATAATTAAGTGATTAATTAAGTGATGATTGGCCATTAGTGGTGACACCTGATGATAACAAGCAGACTCACTGAAGGAAAGAGAAACAAGAACAGAAAAAAGAGAAACACAAGAACTACTGACTTCGAACCATTATTGCACTTATTATTACATCTACACACGGTCTTATTTAGATTTAACAGAAGTTTAGATGGTAATGTTTTATGGAATGTTTCGTTTCATGTCTCCATTATGGTGGTCAGTGGTTGCTTTAGTTGGGCTCTTGACCCTTTACTTTTTAACATTAGTATTTCTCTGGCTGCTCCAACTCTGTGCTTATAGAGCATATGTGTTGTGGCAAGAGAAAATATGATTTGGGCTGTGTTTCCTGAAAACATTGCAAGCCTAATTTGATTGTATAGACCAGTGGTTCTCAATTCCAGTCCTCGGGACCCCTTGCTCTGCACATTTTGTATGTCTCTCTTATCTGACAAACTCAGTTCAGTTGATGGAGTCTCTCTTAACGAGCTGATGATCTGATTCAGGTGTGTTAAATAAGGGAGACATACAAAATGTGCAGAGCAGTGGGTCCCGAGGACTGGAGTTGAGAACCACTGGTATAGACCATTTGTTGCATTTGGTCTGCAATCAAGTTAGGCTTAAGATGCTTTTGGAAATTCAGCCCTGGTTATGTTTCAATGATGAAATTACTAGTGACCTGATTCAATGATGTCACCCAGCATTATAAACTGGTTATCTAATTGTTTTATTAATTTTTCACTACAGTAGTTACTTCCAGCAATGTTTTAAAGATCTGAAGGATTTAAAATCACACACTGACATCAAGAATCTACATATGAATCTCAACAATGGTGACAATCAAACAAATGCTTAATGTTGCAATGCATGTTGGGAGCCACCAATCAGAATGCATCAATGGCTGACATCATGCATTGCAGCATGAATAAATTATGCAGCTGAATTGTCCTGTAATTTTCATTGTTTTTTCTGCTGGCTTTTATTTTGCTATTGTTTTGTTATGACTTTAGTAGCTTGTTTTGTGATGTTCAGAGTTGATCTGTTCGTCACTAGTTTGTTTATTGTCACCATTGTTGAGACTCATATGCTGATTCTTGATGTCTGTGCGTTTAAACACAATAACTTCTTTGCTCAAAGTATTTTCAAAATTTTTGATATTGCTGTTGGATCTCAAACTGTAGAATCTCAGAGCTACAACCACCAATACTAAAACAAGACATCAAGCATATAGTCAAAAATTTAGACTCTCACATCAGTGAATCAGGTCACTACATGATAATGTTTTTATCATCAAAACATATTGTGAGCAGGTCACGTTTTCTCTTGCAGTAACACATGTGCTTTATAAACACAGAGTTGTAGCAACCAGAGAAAAACTAATATTAAAAAAAGAAAAGTGTCAAGAGCCCAACTAAAGCAAACACTGACCACCAAAATGGTAACTTGAAAAGAAAAATCCCATAAAATATTACCGTCTAAACTTCTGTTGACTCTCAAGAACTTTTGTCGATGTATGACAGAAATAAAGTCAAACTGGTAATAATAAGTGCAACAATGTGTAATGACTCGAAGTCAGTAGTTCTTGTGTTTCTCTTTTTTCTGTTATTGTTTTTTCTCTTTCCGTCAGTGATTCTGCTTATTAACATCAGGTGTCACCACTAATAGCCAATCATCACTTAATTAATCACTTAATTATTGCATTAACTTCAACACTGCTTCAGTGTTAACTTAATTAACTCATTAACTTCAACACTGCTTCAGTGTTAATTTTTAACACCCTGTAGTGTGGACACATATAAACACTGAGGAGTGTTAATTTAACACTGGGGATTTTGCTGTGTAGATTACTGTAAAATCAAGGAAAAACAGTAATATACTGTAAAATGAAACAGTCAGATTTACTAAACGAAAGAAGTTAATTTCACTGAAATATTAGTGAAAGTTCATAGAAAAAAGTTATGCGAAGTCAATAACTGATAAGGAGAGAAAATATTAAACTGAACTGTTTTATGTGTTTTTGCACAAGATGATACAGGAGAGATCTGTTAGTTTAATTCATTAGTTTTGTGGGTCACCATTGTGCTGGAGAGTAGAGCCTGTGCTTTAGTCAAGTTACACTGCCTGTTGCTTTATTTAAAAGCAGTAACTGCAGTGACAATCTCCTTGTTAAGTACTTTAGCACGTGCATGTATGCTACTGCAAAGATATTAGTTAAAGTCATGTTTTTAATTAATTCACTATTACACATTAGGTGTTTGCAGATTTATATTAAGAGATATTTCTTTTCAATGGAGTCAAATGAAGAAAGTTTACAGTACTATCAGTAAAAATACTAGTTTTTAAACTCGAACTGTTTGAAGCAATCAGCTTCCCAAATTATATGAGTTACCTTCCGTAAAAAAGGAGAGCTGTTAATTAACGGTAGAGAGCTGTAAATTAACAGTACATTGCTGGCATCCACAGCTTCTAGTAGATTACTGTTATTTTACAGCGCAATTTTTTACAGTGTTTCCTTTAACTGTTTAGAAGATAACTAAGCCTTTAAATCTCCTTTGTAAAAGCTTTACAAGGCATAACTAGTCCTCACTTTAGATCAGTGATCTCAAACTCAATTCCTGGAGGGCCACAGCTCTGCACAGTTTAGCTCCAACCAGCTACAACTCACACCTGCAAGGAAGTTTCTAATCCTGAAGACCTTGATTAGCTGGATCAGTTGTGTTTGATTAGGGTTGGAGCAAAACTGTGCAGAGCTGTGGTCCTCCAGGAATTGAGTTTGAGATCACTGCTTTAGATGATCTCACAAAAATAGTTAACTGACCACTACTAAATGCTTTATAACTACCTGAATTAACCCTGGATTACAGTAGACATACATGTTAATAAAGCATTTATTAACACACTAAGTAACTATTACTATATGTCTGAATAATAAGATGTATGTACATTTAAATAGTTTATTAATCATTTACTTACACTTTCTAAGTGATCTTATGAACCACTGATAACTCCGTAATAACTGGTTTGTAAATAATGCAATATTTCATTTAGAAATGATAAACTGATCATTAATAAAGTATGGAAATACAATTATTAAACACATTATAGATATGCTTATAGATCAAGAATAAAGCATTTATAGCGGTAATTGTCTATTAATGCTTTATAAATGATTAATTAACTGTTTAATAATGCTTAACTAATGATTAATAGCATGCAGTTATTATAAATTGTTACCAATGATATGTTTATGTGTGTGTGCTAGGGATGCAGTGGAGAAGAAGTTTCCCGCTGAGATAAGCAGACGGAGGAGGGCTGTCCAGAGTGACCCGCGGTTCCATTATTTTCTCCAGATGTTCCATCAGTACGGACAGATGCTGACCCAACAAATACCTGTATCAGAAGTCCTTCAGCAAGCTATACAAAACAGCTTTTTTTTTGGAGCCATTCTGACATTGATCTGTGTGGGGGTGAGATGCTCTTTTTCTTACACTTGCCCAGCGACTGATGATGAGGTGAGGTTGTGCACAGGTCATAATAAGCACTGTGTGAATGTTTCTAGGTTTTGTTGTTACGGTATCACTGGATCAGTACTGATTCTGATTATGACATCTTGGTCCAGAAGCCAATCTACAGGTGGAATACTGATGATGTCAGTCTGTGGGTGAAGCATCTGGGTCCCTGGACCAATCAGTACAGTGCAGTGTTCCACAGAGAACAAATTAATGGCAGGTGGGCAATAATTACACAAACAGAAACACAAGTAAGTTACACTGTTTTAAAAAAAAAAACTGTGAAATATATGGTAAACAAAATGGCAGCTATGGTTGTCAGTATTTTAGAATAGAATAGAATAGAATAGAATAGAATAGAATAGAATAGAATAGAATAGAATAGAATAGAATATACTTTATTGTCCCCTAGGGGAAATTTGTCATGGACTCAAAAGTGCATAGTGCATAGAGGCAGCTGCCATTACAGACAATAAATACACATTAAAAGATACAAATAACAGCTAAAATAAAAAATAAATTAAAAAAAAACGTACACATAGGCTACATACACACAGAAAAATAAAAAATAAAAATACAGAACACCGAGTTATTGCACACTTCTCAGGCCTATCTATTACAAATCGTACAAATCTTTAAAACAGAACAGTAACAAAATAAATACAGTTGTAACCTTTTCGTTTTTACGGGACAACCCTTATATTTCACTAACCGCTTAGCGTTATCATTCAATTTCACTAAAGTATTAAAATCTGCTCTACTCCTTTGTAATATACTAATACCCACCATAATAATACAGTCGGTAAAAAGAAAACCACATGATGATTCAAAGTTCACCACCATTAGTTTTCCACAAGCTGAGGCACATATTAATATAAAGAAGGTGCAAAGTGTCATACACACATATACAAAAGAACATCATGGTGACACACACATGACTCCAAATAATGCCATAAAACATTCATTCAACAATATATGATGTAATATAAACCCCAAATGTACATAAATGATAACAAAAACTAAGAAGAAACATAATTATTTAAATTAAATAACATTAATGCACTTATTATTTTACCTGTTTGACTTTATTTCTGTCATACATCTACACACGGTCTTATTTCGATTTAACAGAAGTTTAGATGGTAATGTTTTATGGAATGTTTTGTTTCATGTCACCATTATGGTGACCAGTGTTTGATTTAGTTGGGCTCTTGACCCTTTACTTGTTAACGTTTTTTTTTTTCTGGTTGCTGCAACTATGTTTATAAAGCACATTTGTTGTGGCAAGAGAAACTACGATTTGGGCTGTGTTTCCCGAAAACATTGCAAGCCTAATTTGATCGTACAAACCATTTGTTGTAGTTGGTTTGAGATCAAGTTAGGCTAAAGATGCTTTTGGGAAACACAGCCCTGATTATGTTTTGATGATGAAATTACTAGTGGCCTAATTCACTGCTCTCACCCAGCATTATAAACTGATTATCCAAACGCTTTAATTTTTCACTACAGTAACTACTTCCAGGAATGTTTTAAAATCACACACAGACATCAAGAATCAACATATGAATCTCAACAATGGTGACAATCAAACAAACGCTAAATGTTGCAGTGCATGATGGGAGCCACCAATCAGAACGCATCAATGGCTCACATCATGCATTGCAGCATGAATAAATTATGCAGCTGAATTGTCCTGTAATTTTCATTGTTTGCTTTTATTTTGCTATTGTTTTGTTATGACTTTAGTAGCTTGTTTTGTGATGTTCAGAGTTGATCTGTTTGTCACTAGTTTGTTTATTGTCACCATTGTTGAGATTCATATGCTGATTCTTGATGTCTGTGTGTTTAATCACAATAACTTCTGTGCACAAAGTATTTTCAAAATTTTTGATATTGCTGTTGGATCTCAAACTTTAGAATCTCAGAGTTACAACCACCAATACTAAAACAAGACATCAAGCATATAGTCAAAGATTCATGCTGATAATGTCATTGTCATCAAAACATATTGTGAGCAGGTCATGTTTTCTCTTGCAGTAACAAATGTGCATTATAAACACAATGTTTGAATAGTCAGAGAAAAACTCATTTTTGAATATTAAAAAATTAAAAGGGCCCAACTAAAGCAAACACTGACCACCATAATGGTAACTTCAAAAGAAAAAATCCATAAAACATTACCGTCTAAACTTCTGTTGAATCTCAAGAACTTTTGTCGATGTATGACAGAAATAAAGTCAAACTGGTAATAATAAGTGCAACAATGTGTAATGACTCGAAGTCAGTTGTAGTTCTTGTTTTTTCTGTTATTGTTTTTTCTCTTTCCGTCAATGATTCTGCTTATTAACATCAGGTATCTTCAATAATGCTCAATCATCACTTAATTAATCACTTAATTATCTCATTAACTTCAACACTGCTTCAGTGTTAATTTTAACACCCTGTAGTGTGGACACATATGTACACTGAGGAGTGTTAATTTAACACTGGGGATTTTGCTGTGCACAGCCTTAGATGAAATCAACTGAAGATACCCCCCCACCCCCCACCCCCCACCCCCCACCCCACCCCACCCCACCCCACCCCACCCCACCCCACCCCACCCCACAAACTCCATTACCAGCTTCACTTATTACTAACCAGACTGACTTTATTTCTGTCAGATGTCTACAGTTCTGTTTGAGAATAGATGTTTAACAATGTTTAACAGAGGTTTAGATGTTAATGATTTATTGTTTCATTTGAAGTTACCATGATGGTGATCAGTGACTGCTTTAGTTGGGCTCTTGACCCATGACTTTTTAACATTATTTTTTCTCTGGCTGCTGTAACTTTGTTCATGAGTAGCATTGGTTATGGCAACAAAATCAGAGAAAAAATGTAATCAGGTGAGGTTGGTTATGTATTAATGATGACATTATCATCATGTAGTGGTCTGATTCGTTGAACTCATATTGAGTTTTACAAAAACAAGATAAAATGTGTAGCTTTGATGTGTGTTTATAGGTTATAAGACAGACATTTAAATAAAATTAAAACCTATTAAAATAAAAGTATTTGCAAATAGATCTAATGCATTACTTTACAATAAGAATAAATCAATAATAACAATAAAAAAAAAACGGTAACACTTTATAATAACTGCATGCTATTAATCATTAGTTAAGCATTACTAAACAGTTAATTCATCATTTATAAACCATTACTAGACATTAATAAGCAGTTTATAAATACAGCTATAAATGCTTTATTCTTGATTTATAAGCATATCTATAATGTGTTTAATTATTGTATTTTCATACTTCATTAATGATCAATTTATCATTTCTAAATCTCATTCTCATTCTCATTAATGCAATTATCTAATCAACCAATCACATGGCAGTTGCTTCAATGCATTTAGGGGTGTGGTCCTGGTCAAGACAATCTCCTGAACTCCAAACTGAATGTCAGAATGGGAACGAAAGGTGATTTAAGCAATTTTGAGCGTGGAATAGTTGATGGTGCCAGACGGGCCGGTCTGAGTATTTCACAATCTGCTCAGTTACTGGGATTTTCACGCACAACCATTTCTAGGGTTTACAAAGAATGGTGTGAAAAGGGAAAAACATCCAGTATGCGGCAGTCCTGTGGGCAAAAATGCCTTGTTGATGCTAGAGGTCAGAAGAGAATGGGCCGACTGATTCAAGCTGATAGAAGAGCAACTTTGACTGAAATAACCACTCGTTACAACCGAGGTATGCAGCAAAGCATTTGTGAAGCCACAACACATACAACCTTGAGGCGGATGGGCTACAACAGCAGAAGACCCCACCGGGTACCACTCATCTCCACTACAAATAGGAAAAAGAGGCTACATTTTGCACAGTTGAAGACTGGAAAAATGTTGCCTGGTCTGATGAGTCTCGATTTCTGTTGAGACATTCAGATGGTAGAGTCAGAATTTGGCGTAAACAGAATGAGAACATGGATCCATCATGCCTTGTTACCACTGTGCAGGCTGGTGGTGGTGGTGTAATGGTGTGGGGGATGTTTTCTTGGCACACTTTAGGCCCCTTAGTGCCAATTGGGCATCGTTTAAATGCCACGGCCTACCTGAGCATTGTTTCTGACCATGTCCATCCCTTTATGACCACCATGTACTCATCCTCTGATGGCTACTTCCAGCAGGATAATGCACCATGTCACAAAGCTCGAATCATTTCAAATTGGTTTCTTGAACATGACAATGAGTTCACTGTACTAAAATGGCCCCCACAGTCACCAGATCTCAACCCAATAGAGCATCTTTGGGATGTGGTGGACCGGGAGCTTCGTGCCCTGGATGTGCATCCCACAAATCTCCATCAACTGCAAGATGCTATCCTATCAATATGGGCCAACATTTCTAAAGAATGCTTTCAGCACCTTGTTGAATCAATGCCACGTAGCATTAAGGCAGTTCTGAAGGCGAAAGGGGGTCAAACACAGTATTAGTATGGTGTTCCTACACTGTAAAATGTAATACGTTGACTTTACTTAGAAAAAGTGAGGAAACCGATTGCCTTAAAATGTCCAAGTAAAGTAGTGTATTAATGTTTAGTTGGCACAACTTAATAACATTTGTATAGAAAACTTGTTAAAGGAGAAGTTCACTTTTAAAATGAAAATTCTGTCATCATATAATCACCCTCATGTTGTTTCAAACCTGTATGAATTTCTTTCTTCTGCTGAACAGAAAGGAAGATATTTAGAAGATTATCAGTAACCAGACAGTTTTTGGGTCCCATTGACTTCCATAGTATATTTTTTTCCTACTATGGAAGTCAATGGGACCCAAAAACTGTCTGGTTACTGATAATCTTCTAAATATCTTCTTTTCTGTTCAGCAAAAGAAAGAAATTCATACAGGTTTGAAACAACATGAGGGTGAGTATATGATGACAGAATTTTCATTTTAAAAGTGAACTTCTCCTTTAATCAAGTATACTCAAGCACTCTTGAATCAAAATCATTAGTTGTGTTAACTTCTCATTAGAGTTCACATTACTAGGAAAATATCAGGAAACCGATTGCTCTAAAAAAAGCAAGTAAAGTGAAATAGGAATAGTATGTGGTACTGACAAATGCTTAGTTAGTATAGTTCACTTACACAAGAGTTCTAGTAACTAAAAAATAACTGTAGAGAGTACTTGATAATTTACTTTAAATGAAATGTATTTGTCACCATAGTTGTGTTTTGCATGCTGAATGATGAAGTCTGTGTGAGTCAAGCATGATAAATTACAAGATTTTCAATGAAGGAGAAAATCACAAATTGTAAGCCACCGTTATGGTGATGGGTGTTTGCTTTAGTTGGGCTCTTGACCATTATATGTTTACTTTAGATTTTGCTTGGCTGCTGTTAGTGAATTATAACAGCCAGATGAACAAAGAAAATAAAGTGATCTGATGATTATGTTATGGCAATCATCATTTGAACTTGGTTAGCTTCACTGAACTCATTGAGACCCTTATTTCTGACTTAGATTTATGTTGTTGATCACAGAATAACTGAGATTCTACATATCTAGAATTTTAGATATAGTACAAAGGATTACTGTTTGAAAAAAAAAAAAAAAAATTATTTCTTTTAGGCACACACAGACATCAAGATCCAGTCTATGCACCTCAACAATGGTGACGAGCAGAATATTCAATTAGGAAAAGGAAATTACTAAGATAATTCAGTTCATAATTTATTCATACTGCAATGCATGATGGGAGCCATTAATGAGTTGTGATTGGTGGAAGCCACTGCAACATGCTTTATTATTGTCACCATTGTTGAGATTCACAGGCTGATTATTGATGTCTGTGTTTCTAAATAAATTTATTTAAAAGTCTTTTGATTAGAACAATGTTTATTAATTATTTTGGATTATATAAAAAATACTGAAAATCATATGTAGAATCACATAGCTGCTGTAATTATCAAGTTAAACCACATTTCTCAATAAGTTTGATTTTTCAGATCACAACATGATTATGTCCAAACATAACCAACACCATCAGATCACATTAGTTTTTTGTTCATCTGACTGTTATAAATCAATAACAGCAGACAAACAAAATCTAAAGTAAACATATAATGGTCTAGAGCCCAACTAAAGCAAACACCCATCACCACAATGGTAACTTACAATTTGTGATTTTCTACTTCAGTGATTCTGCTTGTTAACATCAGGTGTCTTCAATAATGCTCAATCATAACTCAATTAATCACTTAATTATCTCATTATCTTTAACACTGCTTCAGTGTTCATTTAACACTCTGCTCAGAGTTTATATAATTCACATATGTTTATATATGTTAATTTAACACTGGGGATTTTGCTGTGTACTTCTCTTTCTTTGACACTAAACAACTGATTTATTGTTGCATCACTGCATCAACAGAAAGAGAATCATAATAAAGAAAATATAGTTCCAAGTGCCCAACCAAAGGGATCACTAATCGCCATAAATATAAATATTTTAGGAAAATCAAAATCAATTTATGAAGTCAACTTATGTTATGTTCTCACAAATTTTTCAGTTGTATTGACAATTCAACATTCAAGATTACTTTGGGAAATGAGTGAATGCAAACAAAGACAAATAACTGCAGAAGTGGAGGAAATGAGTGAAAGGTCCATTAAGAATTTCCCTGCCTCAAAAACCACACTCAAACCAATCAATTAATCTTAACTTGGGTTTTCTGAGTAAATAAAACATAGTATGTGAATAGTACAGATTACTAGATTTTTACAATTAAGTTAAGACATTAAGTAAAGTTAACTAAAAAAGTTTTAGTAAGAACCAATGTTGGATTTTACAGTGTAATAATCCTTTAGGTGAGTGTATGTTCTCGCATTCTGTGGGCGTCTTTGCACATTTACCACAAGTACACATTTTACAGAAAAAAGTAACATTGTAAAAAAAAAATTTCACGTCAACTTACTGTAACAGTAGGGAAGCAATAGTTACATAGCTTATTGCATTCAGTGTCTGTCTGCTAACGTTACATATTATAAAGTGGTTAAGTGTTTAAAAATCAGTGCATAACTAGCTATTAACGTACATATTTTGGAGATTTAAATCGAATTTGACCAAAAAAAGTCTGAGTTTGTTTACAGACAGTTTGAATTAGTGTTAACGTTAAATCTGCATGCAGCATTGATGTAGTGGTAATTATAATACTCTTACAATAACTCCGAAAGTAAGGAGGTGGTTGTTTGTCTCCCGTCGTCCGGCTCGAACATATAAGGCCGGATAACATTTCCTTCAGCAATGTCCATCATTACAGGTGTTTTATTTTCCTTACTTGTGATCATCACCAAGCCACAGCAGGCTACAAAATCAACCTGTTCTTAGCAGAGCTCCTGAGAAAGAAGCTATAAAAATATATTGGGATGGTTTTTGGTACTTGTACCGCAAATATATATTATTGAGGACATCACAACCTAAAATAAATCATCAGAAAGGTGTACAATATGGGACCTTTAAATTTGTAGATCAGGATAATCAAAAATTTTCCAGGAGGCATATGCAGACCTCTGTATTTCTAAAACCCTTAAGTACGGCCATGCTGTTGTCGAAAAATTACCACTACTAATGCATGCCGTAATCAAAGCTAAAGGCTGTCCGATGCTTGAGGTACACACTGTTACAGCAGCCAATGTGCATTTATCACTATTCCTCTTTGTGTGTTTGTCAGTTTGTTGGCTCGTCTCAGAGATGAAGAACTGTCTGCTGCTCCATTCAGGGTTGAGAATCCATCACACAGACAAATCATACTGGATGAAATCCAGAAAATCAAAGAGCTCAAAGTTAAACTGCCACAGAATCTCTGGGAGTACAAGGTGTGTGTTGTGTTTTTCTGATAAATTGTCTGTGTTTCATTTTGCAGAGAGCCTAGTCAAATCAAAGTTTTGACTGAGAATTAGTCACTAAAAATCTGCAAAAAGACTGCAAATAAACAGTAAAGAGCTGTTATTTCTAGCAACTCATTAATTTTACACACCTCTATTTGCCGTGTGACTTGCCACTTGGTGAGTAATTTAGAGCTCGACTTTGTCTGCCTGTTCAAATTACCACAGCCGGCTCTGACGTTCTTGAGCCTGGTGCACATTCTCCTGCTTCAGTTGACTGAATGCATGGAGCTTTGTTCATTTTTACTGATAAAATGTCCCTCCCAAGGATTTACCAGCTGACATTCACAGCATGTTGCATACCACCAGCCAACATTCACAAAAATGTATTGTATCGCGTTGATGAATCAGGGTTTGGTGCAACCATAATCCACCAAGGATTGATATGTACCCCTTTTCACAGATACTTAGTATGTCTCAGCCTGATCATGGGTGGCCCGTGGAGTTAGGGGGACACGGGTAAAGGCATCAACGGATATTGATTTCAGACTCCCTTTCAAGCTCCCTGTAGCTCTAGCATACTGGCCATTGCAAAACATATTGGGAACTACATATCCACTGCCCAGAGCTGCATTTCTCAAAAGCATTGTAAGGCAAATAGATCGTAGAGCCTTTGACATGGTCACGATGCTTTTAAGAAATGCAGCCCTGGACAGTGGATCTGTAGTTCCCAGCATGCTTTGCAAGGGACTACATTAGGAGAGTAAATTTAGAGATTACCCTAAGAACACAATGTTGTAAAAAAATAAACAACTTAGGCTATGTTCTGTTAGATGTGTTTTTACTACTTTCTATTTAATTATATCTATAGGTAATGAAGATATAGCCTATTAACAAATATAAATAAATCAATATATTATATATAAAAAAAATGATGGGCCTATATAAAATATATTTTAAAAAAGGGCCTCATTGATTATTTTTGCCTGGGGCCCCCATTCAGTGTAGGTTCGCTCTGATTGGGGGCAGCTACTATTTGCTTAAGCTTTTTGAACATAGAAATATGATAAAGGTGTGATAGGCTATATCAATTTTATGTGGATAAAGGCATATTTTGTACATGACTACACATATCCTCATAAGGCTAAGAAAATATGTCGTTTTAACGACATAGCATCTTGTTATTACGACAGAATTGAGTGGAAAAATAATATGTATGTGGCAGCAATGCGTCACCGTAGTATTTCTTTCATGTCTGTGAATAATTCTCTTTCCTACCCAAGGCTACACATTTTGGAAAATCCCTGTTCCTCCAGTTTGGTCTAAGAGAATTTCCACGTCTCACTTTTCTCTACTTGTACCTGTATGATTATCAAGACACCTTTCTACCCTTCATACACACCTGCTGCCCTGCACACACAACCAACGCAGTGCAAGATGTCCTGCCCGACAACATGCTGGTTTGTGTCTGAGAACTCTCCCCATTGTTAGCATACAACAGTTGAAATATAAGAAAACAGAGTGATTGTGTCTATGTAGCAGGAGCCAAGACAGGATCAGTGGATGGAGTTTCGGGTGAAGGTCTGTCTGTTGCCCTACCTGCTACTGATTAACTTTGCGTGGCAATGGCTGAGCGTTCATTACTGGATGTCATGGATTGTCATTGTTAATGCCATGTTAATGACAATATTGGAGTTCTTTTATATCTGGATACTATGGAAAAGAAGACAGATGAGGTACACACATACATTTACCATATATACAGTACATACTGTACTATATATCCCAGCAGGCACAGGATGTAAATTCCAACGTTGGTTAGACGAATGAAAGTTGGGTTGATGTTTAATTCCAATGTTTGTTTGACGTCAAGCTCAAACGTTGGACAGGATTTGAGTTTTGGTTGGAATAAACACTTTTTTTTTCTTTTTTCTAAAAAGGTGAAATATATGAGAGTACACTTATTACCAGCTTCACTTATTACTAACCAGATTTACTTTATTTCTGTCAGATGTCTACAGAAGTTCTTATTGAGAATTAACAGAGGTTTAGATGTTAATGTTTGGTTGAAGATGTTTTGTTTCGTGATCAGTGTTGCTTTAGTTGTCCAGCTTGACTCTTGACTTTTTAACATTTGTTTATCTCTTGCTGCTGTAACTGTGTTTGTTATGGAAAGAACTACAAGACAAATTGTGATGCTTATTCCAACCAAAATTCAACGTCTGTCTGACATTGGAGCTTGACGTCAAACAAACGTTGGGTTTAGACGTCAACCCGACTTTCATTTTCAACCAAAATATGACTTCTGACTGACTGTCTTCCTGACGTTACATTGACGTATTGTGTTTGCAATGTGGTTACAAGTGATTGTGTGATTCGATCACAAATGTTTTGAATGTTTAGATGTTGTTGTTGCAGACCACTTGTAATCAGGTCACCAGAAAATATCTTAAAACTAGGGCTGTCAATCGATTAAAAATTTTAATCAATTAATCGCATGATTGTCATGAGTTAACTCGTGTTCTAAATGTACCTTAAATTAATACTTTTCAAGTTTGTAATACTCTAATCAACGTGGGCATGGATAAATATGGATGCTTTATGCAAATGTATGTTTATTATTGAAACCATAGTCAACATAGAGCATGAAGACGAGACATGTTTCAAAGGTCATAGATGTTTTTCAAAGAACTTGTTCATGTCTATTAGACACATGTAGAAAGAACAAAGAAATACCAGGTTCCCATTACTTCTCTTTCTTTGTACTGAGCAATTAACACAAACATGTTTAGATTTTTGCATGACAGGGCAGCTCTTCTGAAAATGCTAAATGTACATTTATTATTTATTATTAGGCTACATTATAGTTGTCTCTCTCTGTGCCCATTTTGATGAAGCTAAATTCTCAATAAAACTGTTTTCATTGGTATATTTTACTGTTTCTGTTGTCAAACAACGGAATGAATATGAAATGGTGACTGAAACGCGACCCATTAAGACATAACCAGCTCTCCCTTCCAAGATGTTAATCTGCACAATAATCCTGATAATCGAGCCGTCGTCTGATGAAATCAAATACACATAAGATAAACACAATATCTGTTTTGCGATTTCGGCTATACTTGCATGTAAAATTAGAGAAGCAACATCATATCTGTGTTTAACTGAATTAAAACGCTGCTCCTCTCTCCAGCGCGAGACGCAGAGAGAGAGAGAGAGAGAGAGAGAGAGAGAGGCGCGCGCGCGCGCGTGCTGGGAGAGCAGTACCGGCGGTACCGGTAGATTCTCAGAAACTAAATAAGGTTTGGGCGTGCAATGTCGCTAAATGGGTCTGCAATGTCGCTAAGTTGGCAACACTGTGTATCTCCATTTCTCCAACTAGGTTTTGGGCCACGGGTCAAACAGAAAATACGCGCTGCGTTAATAGAGCGTTAAAAAAAATAGTGCCGTTAATATGATTTTGCGTTAACGCGTTATTAACGCGCTAACTTTGACAGCCCTACTTAAAGGAGAACTCGGCAACTCTAGCGAACTCTAGTCACTTCTTCGCTGATTTTTCCTTTTGTTGTCGCATGTTTCCCCCACGAGCTCCCCCTACAGCTGTGGTGGGGCGTATATTTCACAACACGGTCGTAAAAAACTCACTTGCGGCAGCCTCCTCCCCCTCTCTGCCGCTGCTCATGTGCGTTTGTTTTGATCGGAGCAAGCCAACTGTATCGTGTGGAGCTATGTCTACCGAGGTGGGTAATCTGGTAATATATCATACATGCGTGTGTGTTTATGTCGAATTGCCGTAAAGCAATTCGTGTTTCGCGCTCGTTCTCGTTCTCGTCCTCGCTTCTCACGAGACTTCCAATTTCTATCTTGCCGGGACGGTAGTCCCGAAGTTGCAAGGTTGGTTTTCCGCCTGGGAACGCTGGGGGGAGCGGGGAAAGTCACCAATATCACCAGAACAGGTGGTTTAACCATCCAAATGATTTCTAGACAGTTTTATTTAGTTAAAAAAGTTACCAAGTTCTCCTTTAAAACACTAATGATTTCGTTTACACCTCATATTGAGAAAATCACTTTATACTCAACATTCACAAGTCAGATATTGTGTGTGTTTGTATGTATATTTCAGCATCCTCCCTAAGATGTTTTTGTGGAGGATATGCCATCTGTTCTGCTTTGTGCTGCTGTGGCCTGTGCTCCCTCAGATCTACTGTGACTTTGAATTCTACGGGGGACTCTGTTTCAGCTCAATCATTTACATCTGGGGTCGGAAACCTATTTTTCAGCTGGCACAGCAATGAAAACCAAAACAAGTTTAGATTTTTTTTTTTTTTTTTTTTTCAGTCAGAAAAGTTTGAGTTCAAACATGAAGAGATGAAACCCGTGAAGGAATTTTTTTTATTAATCATAACTAACATTCCTTTTTTCTTGTAGGATTAACATTTATATTCTTTTTAAAACTAAATGTCTCAGTAACTATTATTCATTAAAAATGTTATCATTTGTAAGTGATGTATAATTTCTAAGAAAGACTGGAAGTGAAACACGTCTTATATGTAGGTGTGCATAATTATTAAGCAGGTTTTCTTTTACAGGTAAAATGGGCTAAAATAAATAAATAAAAGATTTAACTCCTACTAATGCTATATATTAGTTATACTTATGCAATATTAATGCAATACTAGATATTGCAAAATTAAGGCGTGACCAATCTGGTTAGTAATAAGTGGAGCTGGTAATCCTGTTTGCTTTCTGCTCAGAAAAAAATTGGTTCCACTCTAAAGAGTGTTAAATAACTCTGAATCAGAGTTAAAGTTAATGAGATAATTCAGTGATTCGTTATTAAGTGATGATTGAGCATTAATGATGAACACCTGCTGGTAACAAGCAGAATCACTGAAGGAAAGAAAATCATATGAACGGCAACTGACTTCAGCCACAGCCTTAGATAAAATCATCTGAAGATAAAATAAGACATTAAATCTATGAAGATCTCAGCAGAGGAGAATTAAACAATAGCATTACCAGATTTACTTTATTTCTGTCATTCAGCTATAGAAGTTATTATGTAGAATTAACAGAGGTTTAGATGATGTTTTATAAAAAATAAAAAAAAATCACTGTTATGGTCATCAGTGTTTTCTTTAGTTTGACTCTTGGCTTTTGATGCGAGTTTGTGGTCTATGTAACAGTGTTTACGAAAACATAATTTTTTGCAAAGAAAGCTGGAAACAAAGATAGTCAGGTGATATTGTTTCCAGCATCACAAATCACTAATCTTATTGCTGACCAAAAGTGGTTTTATGTTCTTAATATATTATATTCAACATCAATATTTTCTTGCAACAGATCAGATAATCTGAATTTAGATTTTTAAATACAGGGAGGAAAGAAAAAACAAAAACTACCTACAGACACAAATCTCAACAATGGTGACATGCTCCATGCTGCAATGCATACTGGGAGCCATGGGTTTTGTCGAAAATAGCTTTTGTCTTTGATGCCTGTTTTTTTTTTTGTTTTTGTTTTTTGTAATGTTGTTAAAAAGGTTTTTTAAAAAAACATGCACGCTTCACTGAAAGCTTCCGGGATTTTTTGATACATGCTCCGAAGCCTCGGCACAGAACATAACATCACTAGCAATTGGTAACTAGCTATATTAAACATATATAATGTATATGATTATAAAATATACAAAATGTTACATTATATATTTCTCTATTTATGTGTGTTTATACTGCATGAGTAAATATATCTGCATTCTATTTATACACATGCAGTACCATATCTTATCACATGTACATCTATGAAGTGTATTACTGAAAATAAAATTACATACATAATGATATATTAGTAAATATATTGTCACATATTTTTCAATATATGAAAAGCGGCATTTCCTTATGTATTATTCAATATATTTTAATATATTAACACAATATATTATTTCTGTATATTTTCATATACAAGGAAATATATTTTCTTTGTGTAAGGAGTCAGGACTGAAAGAGGTATTCTGGCATGTAAAGCGATCAGTTACAGTTTGTCTTGTTTAAAGTCATGTTTAGTTGTGGGTTAATGTCACTACAACAACAGACAGTGTTGGAGAAGCTATTTTGAAACTGTAGTTTAACAAGCTACAAGCTTCTCATAAGTTAAAGTAGTTAAGATACAGTCAAGCTACCCTATTGAAAAAGTAGTTAGCTACAAGTTACTATCAAAAAGTAGCTAGCTACATTAAATAATTTTACAACGACATTGTATATTACAAATGTGAATAACTGGAAGTGAATAATTGTTAATGAAGAATGTTTTAACCCCTTAAGCCCTGAGGGCATTTTTAGAGGGTTTTTTTCTGAGTGACATACACAGGGAGAATCAAAAGGTATGTATCGTTTGATAGAACATTTTTTAAAGTTTTAGAAAATATACATTACATTACACTGTAAATATGACCGAAAGTTATGTGGACACAATGATTGAAACATAACTCAAACTGTTTTTGAGTTATAGAACATTTTTTAGTTCCCAGCATGATAATTGTATAATAATTGTATAATAAAGTGATTAATTAAGTGCTGATTTAGCATTAGTGATGATCACCTGCTGTTAACTGTATGTATGTCACTGTAATTCACTGTATTGTTGCCAAATTCAGTTCACACATCACTGCTGTCCTGCAACACTTATTTTGGCAAACAAATATTTTAAACTGTATATACAATTGTAAATCTATAATTTTTATGATTTAAAAAAAAAAAATCAATAACTTAAACACACAGCAGTGATACAAAATGAACAAAATAACTCACTAAAAAATTAATGCGTTTAACCAATTCAGAGGGAGTTGGAATATTATATTTAAAGGGAAATGATCTATTGTCATTTGCACGCTCTTAACAAGTTAATGACGAGTGATTGACATTTTCATTGACATTGGCACTTCGTGAAAAGGAGTACCATGAAATGATTGACGTTTCAGCACGTCGTGAACAGGGACAGCGACCTTAGCGTAACACATAAATTCCTGCCGCACGTTTGTCTTGTTGACAAACAAAGGAAAAAAAAAAATGTTAGTAAGAAAGCAGTTTTTTTTATTCAGTTGAATGAATAGCAACAATTTGCGAGGCAGTGTCTCATAAATAGACATTTCATAAATAACTAATTGTACAATAAAAATAGGAATTTGGAAGGTGTTGACTAGTAAATGTATTAATCATTAATGTACTTAGTGACAAAGTAATTTATGTCTGGATATTTTAATGGATAATAAAAAGAGCAAATTTAAAATGATTTAATAAATAAGATATTAAACCATCAAAAATAATAATAATAAAAAATAAAAAAAAAACCTGAGTTACACCATTAAAAATGCATGAATGCATTCATAATTAAATAGTGGAATTTACATTTACATTTAGTCATTAGGACAAATTAGGACTAAATTAAGCGAGTCATCGTGAAGAGGCAAAAAACAACGCAAGAAGTGCTCAAATACGAAGTTCAGTCAATTTAATGTTGAAAATGCATTTTCAAAATATAAATAAATTACTGGATTCTCAAAATGAATCACATTTTATTTTGCTCTGCATATTGATAAATCCACGTGCATTTATATGTATATAAAAAGGGACATATGATCACTGTCACGGCTCCACCAGATCTACAGACTCCACCCACTCGTTCACTCTACCTGCTATCATCATCAGTGACTCTCATTCACGTCTGCCATCAGCCTCGTTCCGTTCTCTACCTGTGAAGGACAATACTGTTATTCATCAGCTAAGTTCCATTCAACTATATTCATTGTGTTCAACTCACCATTTACATCTGCTGGTTTCCGTGCTTCTGTTCATAATACACTTCAATTACTTTATACTCACCTGTCTGCTTCATCACTCTCCGTGACAATCACCCTGTGTATGAACAGGTCCTTGCATAGTTATTTTTTATTATTATTACATTTGGTATTAACATATTAATAGGCTTTTTTTGGTATCTAATGGCGCTTTTCCATTACCAGTACCAGTACCAGCTCGACTCGACTCGGCTCGCTTTTCGCACCGTTTTCCATTGCAGATAGTACCTCCACAATAGTACCTGGTCGTCATAGCGACGCCGCAGGAAACTGCCGTGACTTAATCTTCTACGCGAGACACACCCGCTACCCACACACACAGGACAATGGAGGAAATCGAGTGTATGCTGTTTTTGGATGTTTTTGTTTTTGCTGTTTTTTATTCAGGATACTCCATCTGGCGCGTGCAATGATGACGCAGTGAATAGTGACGATTCTCTCTGACCAATCAGCAGTCTGCCGTGTGTTCACGTCACATTTTAGTATCGCCTCAGCTCGCTTAGAACCTCGCCGGAGGTGGTACGAAAAAAAGTACCTGGAAGCAGGTACAGGTACAACTTTTACACCGTGGAAAACCAAACAAAGCCGATTCTGTCATGGTTTAGAAGGAGAGAACCCAATCGCAGACCATTTGCAGACATCTCAAGGGTTTATTACAGAAAAACAGGGAAAACAAAACCCACGAGGGGGCAAAACAAGACAGGGTAGATATTAGACAGACAAGACTAGACTAGGACTCAGACAATAAACTAACAGCTAAGACAAGAACAACTCTTCACAAGACTTTCAACAGGTTACTCACGGTAGGTATCACATTGATTGAATAACAATGAACCCGCACAGGACAGCAAACACAAGGGGATTAAAAAGGGAGAAACTAATCAGGAACAGGTGACACAGGTAAAGCAATAATCTAACCAGGGACACAGGTGAAACAATAATGACTAAACAAGGGTAACAAGGGGGCGGGGTTACATGACGAGACAACGCAAGCACATGGCCAAACAAATGGCCATGTGCTGCACATGAAACATGGGCCTGTCATGATCCTGCCTCAAGACCAGGGAAAATCAGAGACAAGGCAGAATCATGACAGAACCCCTCCCTTAAGGAGCGGCTTCCAGACGCTCCCTAAGGGAACACTAAACACGTGACATGACAGACTGAGACAAGGACACAAACCAACAAAACATGACGAACAACAACAACGGCAAACATGAAAAAACTATAACAGGGTTGGGATGAAAAATCAAAAACAACAAACAAGGCAGAGGAGGTGGAGACAAAGAGTTCATGGGGGATAGTCCAGGGTGGGTGGGTGGGACTGTGGTCTTGGGTGGACAGGACGATGGCTGAGGGCGAGGGGTCCGGGCAGACTTTGATGGGGACACACGAGGAACAGTCTTGGGGGAAACAGTCCGGGGTGAAGTGATGACAGAGGGAACAGCTACAGTCGGCAGCGGAGCGAAGACAATGGGTGAGGCAGGTGGTAAGGGAGTGGAGAAAGATGTAGACTGTGATGCTGGGACAGGGCTGGACACAAAATTAGGGACAGGGCTGAACACATTAGCTGGGACAGGACTGGACACAGACATCCTCCTGACAGCTTGGACAGGACTGGACCCATCTGCTGGAACAGGGCTGGACACATTAGTTGGGACAGGACTGGACACATCAGCTGGGACAGGACTGGACACATCAGCTGGGACAGGACTGGACACATCAGCTGGGACAGGACTGGACACATCAGCTGGGACAGGACTGGACACATCAGCTGGGACAGGACTGGACACATCAGCTGGGACAGGACTGGACACATCAGCTGGGACAGGACTGGACACATCAGCTGGGACAGGACTGGACACAATAGCTGGGACAGGACTGGACACATCAGCTGGGACAGGCATCTCCAGAATCTTGGCTAGACTGGACAGGTACTCGGACAAGGCTCTTGCAGCGATGACAATCGGCGTCTCGTGGCTCGCCGAAACCGACCGCAAAACAGCCTTAGCAGCTGAATCGGCCGCTGCTCGCTCTGCAGCCCTCATGACTGCAGACTCTGGAACAGCGCTTGCAGAAGCTGGCTCTGGAACAGCGCTTGCAGAAGCTGGCTCTGGAACAGCGCTTGCAGAAGCTGGCTCTGGAACAGCGCTTGCAGAAGCTGGCTCTGGAACAGCGCTTGCAGAAGCTGGCTCTGGAACAGCGCTTGCAGAAGCTGGCTCTGGAACAGCGCTTGCAGAAGCTGGCTCTGGAACAGCGCTTGCAGAAGCTGGCTCTGGAACAGCGCTTGCAGAAGCTGGCTCTGGAACAGCGCTTGCAGAAGCTGGCTCTGGAACAGCGCTTGCAGAAGCTGGCTCTGGAACAGCGCTTGCAGAAGCTGGCTCTGGAACAGCGCTTGCAGAAGCTGGCTCTGGAACAGCGCTTGCAGAAGCTGGCTCTGGAACAGCGCTTGCAGAAGCGGGCTCTGAGACAGACAGAGACAGAGAACGAGAGGCTCCCTTTCTCCTCTTTCTCCTTGGCCGCGGAGCTGATGCCATGGACGGACTGGTGACAGGAGAGGGAGGTGAAGCAGGAACCGTTACAGGAACTGGGGAGCTCAGTGCAGGCGAGGAGGACTCCGGGCAGGAAGACTCCGATGCTGACTCCCACGACGGGTGCCTTCCACGCTTACCATGAAGATTGATGGACGTGGAAGGTGTCTCAGGAGTTGCGGCGGGACTGGGTTGGTCCCCATGTGTAGCGACGGCTAGCAGACGACCCTCAGGGATCACAGGAAGTGAAGCGGGAGAAGAAGACCTTGTAGAACTCTCTCGATCACCTCCTCTACTGCGGCCTCCACGGATCCCGCGAAACACGACCAACCGGGTCCCTTCAAATGATTGTCGCTTGGCAGGAAAGGACATACTGTCTGCTGGGTTCAATATTGGCGGGTTCATTCTGTCATGGTTTAGAAGGAGAGAACCCAATCGCAGACCATTTGCAGACATCTCAAGGGTTTATTACAGAAAAACAGGGAAAACAAAACCCACGAGGGGGCAAAACAAGACAGGGTAGATATTAGACAGACAAGACTAGACTAGGACTCAGACAATAAACTAACAGCTAAGACAAGAACAACTCTTCACAAGACTTTCAACAGGTTACTCACGGTAGGTATCACATTGATTGAATAACAATGAACCCGCACAGGACAGCAAACACAAGGGGATTAAAAAGGGAGAAACTAATCAGGAACAGGTGACACAGGTAAAGCAATAATCTAACCAGGGACACAGGTGAAACAATAATGACTAAACAAGGGTAACAAGGGGGCGGGGTTACATGACGAGACAACGCAAGCACATGGCCAAACAAATGGCCATGTGCTGCACATGAAACATGGGCCTGTCATGATCCTGCCTCAAGACCAGGGAAAATCAGAGACAAGGCAGAATCATGACAGATTCGAGTCGAGTCGAGGCGAGCTGGTACTGTGTAGTGGAAAAGCACCCTAAATGATTCTGTCTGCAACAATAAGGCGACGTAACATATTTTGGGACGTTCTTTCAGCAAATATCAATATGCAGTTGTAATCATGTAATGTAATCATGTTGATTACTTGTGAGTAATCAACATGAATTAATAAAAAATATATGTAATTAATCTGAATGATTTAAATCGATGGACAGCCCTTTTTTAAGTGCCTACTGTATCTTTACTTACATGGGGCCTACTTGTCTTATTGCCAAAATATTTTACTAGACAAACTGACTGTATCTTGATGAAAAGGTTGAAGCTTTGTCTGTTCCCTTTGTCCTAGCTTCGAAATAGCCTGGGTGTCCCCATGCTGCCTTGCGCGCAGCGCGATTTTATTCACGCTGCTAGACAGCCTGGATTCCATGGACCAGATTTTCGCCTCAGCGAGGGGACCAATCACAGAACGGGGAGGGAGCAGCAAGACGATGACAACGTCTATGCGACACACCGAAGCAGTTTGTTTAAATCTATGGATCCAACGTGGCAGCAGAGGCGAAGTTACCTTTCGATGCAGCCTTAGATAGTGATAGCTGAACGCCATCGTGTACACATAAATCTCTGACCCATCATCTTCTTCCTCGTCGAATTTCTGTCGCTCTACATACGTCATCTGGTATAATTGAAACGATTGGCTATGAGCTACGTACAGGCGCATTTGATAGACATTCGTAGCGCCCAATAAACGGCTCTGGGCATTCATAAACCACGCCTCAAATACGAGAAAATGAACATGTGGTTCCCAGACCACGTCTCAATGAGACGAGGTCTGACGTTAGCCAGGCTAGCTTCGAAAGTCAATTTGAAACAAAATGGGTAGAGTTAAAAAAGGACAGAGAGTTCAGAGGAAAAACTTGTGTGCAATGGCTGGTGGAATGGAAAAATGAAGAGTATTAACATTTCAAAGAGAGATACAGGCTATTCCTCAGAAATCTGGTCTAAACTCTCTCAGACTCTGTTTGGTCAAGATCATAATAAAAAACGTAATTGGCTATGGGTCATGTGGACCATAAATCGAAATGGAGTAAGAGATTTGGTTAGTAAAACACAGATGAATGATGCTCAGGTAATGGATAAAAAAAACAACTGATTGTAAAAATGAGTATGCAAAAGACAAAACTAATGAAGAGAGACATGGTACAGAAGCATGTACTAAAGACAGTGTGACAGAAGAAGGAAGGAAGGAAGTGGTCACTGATGTTGAGGAAGTATCAGACAAAACTGACACAGAAGATGAACAAGAGAATGTGTCATTGGAGAGTATAGTTCAAGTGGAGGAAGTGGTCACTGATGTTGAGGAAGTATCAGACAAAACTGACACAGAAAATGAACAAGAGAATGTGTCATTGGAGAGTATAGTTCAAGTGGAGGAAGTGGTCACTGATGTTGAGGAAGTATCAGACAAAACTGACACAGAAAATGAACAAGAGAATGTGTCATTGGAGAGTATAGTTCAAGTGGAGGAAGTGGTCACTGATGTTGAGGAAGTATCAGACAAAACTGACACAGAAAATGAACAAGAGAATGTGTCATTGGAGAGTATAGTTCAAGTGGAGGAAGTGGTCACTGATGTTGAGGAAGTATCAGACAAAACTGACACAGAAAATGAACAAGAGAATGTGTCATTGGAGAGTATAGTTCAAGTGGAGGAAGTGGTCACTGATGTTGAGGAAGTATCAGACAAAACTGACACAGAAAATGAACAAGAGAATGTGTCATTGGAGAGTATAGTTCAAGTGGAGGAAGTGGTCACTGATGTTGAGGAAGTATCAGACAAAACTGACACAGAAAATGAACAAGAGAATGTGTCATTGGAGAGTATAGTTCAAGTGGAGGAAGTGGTCACTGATGTTGAGGAAGTATCAGACAAAACTGACACAGAAAATGAACAAGAGAATGTGTCATTGGAGAGTATAGTTCAAGTGGAGGAAGTGGTCACTGATGTTGAGGAAGTATCAGACAAAACTGACACAGAAGATGAACAAGAGAATGTGTCATTGGAGAGTATAGTTCAAGTGGAGGAAGTGGTCACTGATGTTGAGGAAGTATCAGACAAAACTGACACAGAAAATGAACAAGAGAATGTGTCATTGGAGAGTATAGTTCAAGTGGAGGAAGTGGTCACTGATGTTGAGGAAGTATCAGACAAAACTGACACAGAAAATGAACAAGAGAATGTGTCATTGGAGAGTATAGTTCAAGTGGAGGAAGTGGTCACTGATGTTGAGGAAGTATCAGACAAAACTGACACAGAAGATGAACAAGAGAATGTGTCATTGCAGAGTATACTTCAAGTGGAGGAAGTGGTCACTGATGTTGAGAAAGTATCAGACAAGGGAACAAAAAACAATGGAGAAAGATGACAGTGGTTTCAAAAAGGTTCATAATTACAGTGAACAGAAATAAATGGCAAACAATTGTTCCACTGCACGGTTCAATGAAACTGAGACAACCGTGGACCCATATATTCTACAACAGTTTCAGACAGAAAAACCCCTGTTGTACCCTTGCCTTCGAGAGCCAGCATATTAAAACTCCTCACAGCCGAAAAATTAATAGTCCATATTTAAATATTACAGCAGTTTGTCCATTTCCTTCCTGCAGTGCAAAATACTTCTTTAAAAAGAAAAAGGAGCCAGTGGGAGACAACCCAGTGAAGATATCTGTGCTACAAAGAGGAAAAATTGCACACAAAAAAAGTGAAAGAAAATTCAGACCAACATCTAACACAAGAAGAGGGAGAATTGCAAGAGCCCTACACAAAGGTGTTAGCCAATTATTCTACAGAAAACCTTTTTTTAAAAAACACCCGTTCCTGAACTAATTTCAGGAAACATAACCCGAAGTCTGAACAAAAATGTTCTAAAAGTGATAAGTTCAGAGATTAGAAAGAGTAAAAGAATTCATGACGACATGTTCATTGAGATGTACCTCACTCAAAATATCATGAAGGAATGTGACATCAAATTTCACAAAATGCCTGGGTACATACAGCACTTTCAAGTGGACTCCTTCGGTGCGCACATGTACACTGAAACAGGAGAAAGCATAGTTGTGCAACACCTAAGAAAGAAGACTCCACTGACCATATACCTAGATGCTACAGGAAATGTTGCATCAAAAGTTCCTGGTCAGACCAAAAGAGTCCTTTACTACTCTCTCACTCTGCCTGGATGTGGTCAAAATGCACCTCCCCTCCCCGTCTGTGAAATGCTGACAAATGAACACTCTATACCACCAATCACATTCTGGATGATGCAGTTCCTCCAAAAACTGTCACAGTATACAAAACTAAGAGTTCATCAGATAGAAACAGGCTATAGATGGGCACAACTCCAAAGTGTTCTTCTGGCATTCAACAGGGAGAGCTTTGTCAGCTACTTGGACAGGGCTTTTGACATTTGTTCAAAACTGAAGACATGGAAGGATATCAGAGCATTTACAGTGCGACATATATGTTCTGCACATGTGCTCAAAGCTGTCTCTCGGTCATTTGGGAGAAAAACGGCAGACAAAAGTTTGAAGGATTTTGAAACATTTGCGCTAGGTTTGAAAAGGTATGCAGATGACAAAGAAGATAATAGCTCCATGCCAAGTAAAACAAGGGACACAAATTGCCATGTTGAGCGATGGTTCGGAATCGTGAAACACTCAATTCTGGAAAAACAAAGGCAATTGAGACCAGGAGCATTTGTCAGAAAAATGTATGGCTCTTTACAGGGGAGGTACAGAGAACACATAATGGCTCATAACTTCTCTGAACATTTGCTACTTAGATCCATCTCAAGAAAAGACATAACTCAATCTCAGGAAGGTTGGGCAAAGAGAGATGGTTCAAAGCCTCAAACTGCCAACTCCAAATTTTACACTCCTCCACTCACTGCTCCAATTCCAAAGAAAACAAAGGCAACCAAGAAAAAAAAGCAAAGATGTCAATAGCAGTAGTATTGACTTCAAATGTAAAATGTCAGAGACTACCACAGAGGTATGATCATTCAAATTAATAAAATCAACTCATTGTAATTTGTAGAGCCTGAAGCCACCTATAGCACTATAAGGAGCTATACAAATATTATTTTTATCTTATCTTCTAAAAAAAATACAAAAATGTTAAAAATGTGAAAAATATTAATTCATATTCATACACCAAATGAAATGGGTTAGTTTAATGAGAGCTTGTCTGTACAAGGACAGTAGAATGTGCTGTCAGAGTAGCTTATTAAAACATTTAAAATGGAATTAATTAATATGGAATTTTCAAATACTGTGTGAAGTAATAACAGTTCTCTTCTTCATATCCTTGTAGGTTGATGCCCTTTGGAAATGCAAACCAACTGAAATTGTAGTTGCTGTTGTAAAACAAGAACAGAGCCTGAATTTCACCCTGCGGCACAAAGAGTTCCAGACTTTGAGGCCGGATGAACTGATTGTAGGCGAGGCAAGTTTCTCATTAAAACTGTTGTACCACTTTATGATTAATCTATTTGTCGATGCATTCCTTTTTCTTTTTCTTTTAAGAAAATGAGCATGGGTTAAGCTACATAAAATGACATCCAAGTAGTCAGGCTACTTAACTGGAGCCTCTTTGTTTCATGCGATTTTAAATCATTAATCTTCTGTACAATATTTTTTAGGCGATTGAATGTTACATTGGAGCCATCCTCAATTCATCAAATACTGCTGGCCGGCTATACCACCTGAATCACTACACCATAGATGTCATTTAACACAAATCAAGAGAAGAAATGGCCAGGCAAGGGTAAAGAAATGTAAGAACCTCTGTAATAATTGAATATGTTTTTTTTTTTTTTGCGCTGTCAAAGGATGAATCGTGATTAATTGCATTTGATATTAAATATCTATAACAACAACAAACAATTGACAGGAATTCCCAACTCACTGCAAGCATGTCTCTATTGTTTATGTATACAAAATGCAGTTGTTCTTTTTTTCATTTTCTCACATTGTATCAGGTCACATTTGATGACTATGATGGAGCCATTGTCAATACAGCAAAAGTACACTGGAAGTTTGTGGTGAGTATATAGCTCATCATGTAATAATTTGTGGCTAACGTCTCATCCGTCTTTCAAAATTATTATTATTAACAGCATTTCTGCACGGTTCATAGTTTGTGTATTTAAAGCCCATCAGCCTTACAATGCTATAAATATTTATATGAATATAGTCAAGTAAATACAACTACAAATACATATATTTTGCATTATTATTATTAAATATTTTATATATTATCGCAAATAATGTATTTATTTTATAGTGCTATCAGTGTGTCTTACCAATTTATGTGAAAACAGTTATGTGTATGGAGGCCAAAACGAGCAAAAATTGACAGTATGTGAGTCCTTTACAATATTAAAAGAACCAAATGATAATAAGTCATGGGTTAATTTTCAATGTACTTTTATGCATGAAGTAATAATTAAAATAATTATAGTAATTATAAATAATTACTCTCCAATAACACACATTTGATGTGATAACACGTACTGTATTTTTACTGGAACAGACAAATTCCCACAGCATGCACCTTTTGCTAACTAAACGCCGGCTCCGATGGATAGGTCATGTGCGCCGTATGAAGGACGGCCGTATTCCCAAGGATATACTATATGGCGAACTAGCTACAGGACACCGTCCTCTAGGCCGACCAGCACTGCGTTACAAGGATGTTTTCAAGCGTGATTTGAAAACCACTGGTATAAACCCAGATACCTGGGAGTCACTTGCAGAAAATCGCAGCGCATGGAGAACCACAGTAAGTGATGGAATCCAAAGGGGAGAAGTGAAGAGACTCCAGCAGTTGAAGGACAAAAGAAGTCGCAGGAAGGAGAGGAAACCAAGCCACTCCAACCCGCCATCCAGCTTTGTCTGCCTAAATTGCGGCAGAGACTGCCATGAACGGATAGGACTACTGAGCCACTCCAGATGTTGCCAACAACAAAATTGACTGAAAAAGATAAAGAAGGTGCAGCCATTGTCTTTCAAGACAGAAGGAGCCTACTACTATTTTTACTGTATAAGACACAATACATGTGTCACAGGGTGACGTTAAGCGGAACTGTTCCTCCCCATTCTTGTTTCCCGGTGGGAGCGAGTTTAATGTGACACCAGAACGGTTCCGGGTCCTCCCGTGTAAACGGTCTGACGGAGCTTGCTAATGAGGGAATGAGTGGCAGCTGGGTGATGAGCAGAGATTGAGTCACGAGGGATATGGATTTGTGAGGGGGATTATAAAAGGATTCGGTTGATGTGCAGGAGGCAAGGAAAAATCTTTGTTGTTGATCGGACTGGGAGAAAACTGTTGTTGTGGAGCAGACCGGAGGAAATCTTTGTTGTCGATCCGACTGATCACGTCGAGCAGCACACGAGGGGGCAGATTGTATAGGACGGGAAAGACTGCATGTAAAGAAGGAAGAGCTGGAGATCAGCGGTTTGGTTGAACTGTGTTATCTCATCGAACAGATAAGTGTTATCTGCCAGTCCTATTAGGAAGTTAATGCCTGTAGTGCCCGCTACCCGCCATGATTCGGTGAAGCCGCCCCGGCGTCCAGTGAGATCTGTTTTGAAGCCTTTTAATGTCAGTTGTGTGTCCATAGCCAACTACCTACACAGCCCTGGATGTACAGTTTTGTCAGTTGAGCGGAGAGAGTCGGCTGGGACCACGAGAGGAGACCTTATTCACTGTGAGTTGATGTGAGTTGCAGTGCTTAATGTGAAGTGAACACGTGTGATCATTTGAGGCGACTGAATTGTGCACTGGTGTGGAAACTGTAATTTTGTGTCTGCCCGTTCCCTAGTTGGCATACTCGTGGGTCTCAAATGTCAAATTGAAATTAACTAACTGCTGTGTGTTGAGCATATGCTGTACAGGAATGCAGCCCCATCCTGTCTGAGTTGAAGAGGATTTATGAGATATCCACGCATCGCTGTTCTGTGGTAAGAAGACCCAGTTGTTGACTGTTGAATCCTGTACTCACCACTGCTGTTCTGTGAACATAGAGAAACTGCCCTTCGCTATTGAATGCTGCCATCACTGTTCTGTGGTAAGAAGATCTAGTTGTTGACTGTTGAATTCTGTATTCACCACTATTGTTCTGTGAATGTAGAGAAACTGCCCTCTGCCATTGAATGCGGCCATCACTGTTCTGTGGGGAAGTTATGGTCGGTCGCTGTATTTCAACTGCCGCCGGCTTGTGGAAGGGGGGTGACCCCCAGCTAGCGGGTGTGTCTCGTGGAGAGAGCGAGAGAGATTTTAGTTTGAGATTGGACTTATTTTAACTAAATAAAATACAAGTTTTGATACTAATTATCTTGTCTGGTCTGTTGGTGTCTCTGGGTAACTCCTCGAGGTGGTACGCTCAGAAGGGGAGGGAAGGCCACCCCGGCCTGTGACACATGTTCTTATGCCATCCGTACTAGGGTTTGGAACCGAAAAGTGTTTTTTTGAAAAATACCGGAACCGTGCGAAATTCCTAAGTTTCGGTTCCAAAAACGGTTCTGGGCCGATGTGTGGGCGAAGTGCTGGGAGCTTATCCTTCAGCGACGTCTCACACTCACCTCATGAATATTAAAATAGTAATGAAAGCACTCGCGCTACTCATATACGTTTTGAGAGAGAGAGAGAGAGAGAGAGAGAGAGAGAGAGAGAGACGATCTCGATTCAAACACTCACGCGATCTTATTCCTAAATGACAAAAACTTCACACTGGAACATTCAAATCTGTTTGCGCTGTCGCTGAGAGAGCAGCCGTCAATATGAAACAGCTTTACTTTCACAATCTTTTCAACAACACAGTATCGGTATTTCGGTGTTACAAATATTCAAATGATCACAGAAGTACTGAAATAAAAGTTTATAGTTCGAGAATAAACACTGATGTCTACGGTAGCAACCAAAACTGAGTAAATCACCTTTTGAAAGTCGCTTCAAATAGCGAAAATTCGCTTCAGAATTTACTAAATGTATATAATGAGCGAGTACATCTTGAATGCCTTTTTTCAAACCGTGTTTTTGTCTTATCCTGAATCACTACAGTAAGCCTGTAATAAGCGTTTATACTCGGACTACTTTACACCGGCACCGCTGCGGAGTAGCACAGTGCCTGAGTGACTCACCCGCGTCATAGAAATAAACATAGAGAAGTCGCTCCGGCTACAATTCTGTTTATTAACTGCTAGAGCGCTGATTCATCCAGTAATGAAGTGAAGTCTTTATGAATCAATCATTCAAATCGAAATATTATGTTTCACCTGTCTAGATCTTACATGTGTGTTCAATCATATTCTACCCCTTCTGAGAGGGTATCCACTGCTGGAGATACAATAAGGCTTAAGCTATAGGAGAGTTCCCAAATTATCCTAGAGAATGCAGAAATATTTATTTTCCTTCAGAAAAATTTATTATTTTTGCAAAAATTGCTAAATAATATGTTGAATTTGTTGACATTACCAGTCTGTTAAACTCATTTGACAAGTATAAGAAATAAACACAAAAAGGATTTTTGCCTTACTACTATTTTTTTATTAGTTGTTTTAATAATTTGTATTGAATGGGAACCGGAACCGAAACCGGAATCGTTTGGCGGAAACAGAATCAGAACCGGAACCGGAAAATGTCTTACGATTCCCAACCCTACTCTGCACGTATATTATGGGCACGATGAAAGGAGAAAAGCTAAATGAGCCCGAGTCCGACCAAAGCCCATCTGTAAAAAAAATCAAAACATTTTTTTACCCGACTGCTCCCAATAAGTGACAAAATAACGCCAACATTTTCCTATTTACATGTTGTGATTTGTATAGTCACAGCGTGTACAAATAACATGGTCACATATTCTCAGAAGGCAAAGCACGTACTTGGGCGGAGTGATTTGCTCGCAGCGCCTGAGAACGAGAAGCCCTGTGGTGAGGAAATAACACACAGAATTTTTTTTCCCTATTTTTACAGAATTGAATACAGTTAGTGTGTGTATGCAGTGTTAGACACTGAGTTCTATCTATTGTTTAAGTGCACTTGTTGGAGTGTCACTGTTATATTTGCATCATAAATATTGTGCATATTTTCAATATTTAAATGACTTCAGGAAAGATGTCAATAAAACAACAATAAATCTAATAATTGCTCTTAGTGTTAGGTACGTGCCACCTAATATGGCCTAATAGTCCTAGGAAAGCATCTGTCATTTTACATTGCAGTCATTTAAATGTAAGTACAGTATTTATTATAGCTGTGTGTCATAATACAGTAGTGAAATACGGTAGCCTACTGTTGTGTATAGGGGAAAAGGTAGAGGAATTACTATGATCAAAATACATTTTCGACCCTTTTATGACCATATATTTTGTCATATATTTTACATTACATGTTATAAATGTAAATATATTTCACACTTAACATCATATATTTTTGTTATATTTCAGAATATATTTCAAAATGATAAATATGAGTGAACAACAATGCAAATATATTTCAATGTATTTGGAATATATGCCACATATATTTTTGACACTTTAAAATATATTTTGCCTAGTTTTGGCTAGCTTTTGACATCTTACAGGAACGATTGCCTTACAATATCCGTAACATTTGTGTATATGCTCAAGTGTAAACTTTTTTTAAATGTGATATTGCTCTTTAAACATATTTGTATATTAAATATATTTCACTCAGTTTTTATTAGCTTATGACACTGCTTATCGTGCTAAAATACTGCCTTATGCATAATGTAGCTTGTTTGTGAATATCTGCTTAGGTTATATAATGTGATTTAGTGCAAATATATTTCAGCCTCCGGTCAAATTTGTGATACTGTCTAAATACATTATATTTTTATATAAATGTTTGGTTTTGGTTAGCCTATGACACGCTTCAATACTGCCTTATGCACAGATGTTTGTGAATACAGGTGTAAATGTTTGAAATGTAGTGATGTGTGTCGTTCGCGAACAATCCGTTTATTGCGTGTGTCACTAAATGCGTGCGGTCTATATGGCCCATTAACAGATACTCGCGGTGACGCGGTCTATGGCCCATAAATAGATCCAAATTTGGGCCAGTTCTGCTTTGTTTGTTTTGCCCATGGCTGACATGTGGCATTGCTATGGCTCAATTGTGGCCCAAATCGGGCAAACAGGAGTGGACCACTCAAGTGCTGTCATCCCATGCGGTATGTGGGCCAGAGCAAGGTATTACTAGCCTGGATGCCAGCTGAACTTAGCCCCGCCCACAAAATGTTTAGGTCGGGAAGTTCGGTCTGGACTCGATCCGTTGAGGAGCTATTATGCCCGAACAAAAATTGTTCGGACCAATCAAATTGTCAGGGCGGGCTTTATACAATGATGGACAGATGAGCAACGTAATCATCCACGTCACCAATGAGCGCTTGGGTTGAATTCGTTTACAACAAAGATGACTGCCGCTGGAGAATTGAGATTTCACGAGTTCACACTTACAAATAAGTCAGATAGAATAAATGCATATTTGCCGTGCTGTCCGAGGAGAGGGCACCGGGCTCGGTATTCGGCTCGAACCCAAAGTACTCCCCCCGTATTCCTGGCTGTGGAAGAACAAGCCGAGAGTGAGTGGAGGGATGCTGAAAACTGTCAAAGAATGTTAGGTGAGTTGACAGAGTGAATATATGTTTCCTCTCATGCTGATAGGGCAGACATGGTGTTTGATGACAAGTTGATTGGATTGATTATGTGAACGTGCTCCTCCCGAACTTTGTTTATGAAACATTATGTGTAGATTCCGCCATTGCGTCTGTTATAGAAGATATCAACAGCGCATTCATTTTAAAAGAGGAACAGAGAACCGCAATCAAGGCATTTGTCGATCGGAAACATGAATGAAAACTTACTCCGTTGCTCTGATTGGTTGTAGGTCTATCCAATTGAGTGCAGAGGCATTTTCCTTCCTGATTCGGTTGAAACACGCCCCATAATCAAAGCTCAATGGAGCAGTATCAGACTCACATTCTGACTAGAATCTGAGTATGACGGCGTCAGGCTAAGGTATTACAGTAGATCTGAGCCAGAATTAAAATGAACTGTTACCCAGATGTGGGCCAGTTCTGATTCATTTGTTTTGTTTATGGCTGACATGCGGCATTGCTATGGTTCGATTGTGGCCCAAATCTGGCAAACAGGAGTGGACCGCTCAAGTGCCATCATTCCACGCGGTATGTGGGCCAGAGCAAGGTCTTAGATCTGGGCCGGATGTGGGCCAGGATTAAAATAACCTGTTGCACTGATGTGAGCCAGTTCTGCTTCATTTGTTTTGTTTATGGCTGACATGCGGCATTGCTATGGCTTGATTGTGGCCTCAATCTGGCAAACAGAAGCGGACAGCCCAAGTGCCATCATTCCACGTGGAATGTGGGCCAGATGAAAGTGTCAAGTGTGGGCCTGATCTGGGCCACAGCAATTTTGCTATCTGGGCTGAGAATGCCCGATCTCGTCTGATCTCGGAAGCAAAGTGGGTCGGGCCTGGTTAGTACTTGGATGGGATACCGCCTGGGAATACCAGGTGCTGTAAGCATTTTTGGTAAAAAAAAACAAAAAAACAAAAAGGAGTCTAAGAGTTTCTTAAAAAGGCCTGAAATAGTCTCTGAGTTTCTTCAAAAAGCCTGAAAAATTCTATGAATTTCTTCAAAAAGCCAGTTTTTGGCAGCAGATTTTGCTTACGGCCATACCACTTTGAGAACGCCCAATCTCATCTGATCTCGGAAGCTAAGCAGGGTCGGGCCTGGTTAGTACTTGGATGGGAGACCGCCTGGGAATACCAGGTGCTGTAAGCTTTTTAGTTTACGTCACTAATGTTCTAACCTTTTAAATAGCCCGTTTTTGGCAGCAGAATTTGCTTGGCCATACCACTTTGAGAATGCCCGATCTCATCTGATCTCGGAAGCTAAGCAGGGTCGGGCCTGGTTAGTACTTGGATGAGAGACTTGAATACAAATGATGTCACTCTGATAAGTAAATTTTACCTCTTTCATCTTAGTCATATTCCTTAGTCCATTTGCATTTAATGAAGTAACAGTAATCATACGAGCAACCAAAAGAAAAAAGAAAATAATATTTAAACGAAACATCTGATAGCACACAAAATTCACATACCAGAGCGTAGTTCTTTTATCTGTTCGATTTTCTCTTTGTCCCTTTCCGCCTTTCTTTTGGCACTCAGTTTTTGGGCTTTTGTCTGCATGCTCTGCAAACTTGTCTCTTGGCCTTTTTCACTCTTACTGTCCTTCTTCTGGAGTACTGTTTCTTGTTGTACTTTCTTCTCTCTCTTAGCTTTTGCTTTTTTGCCATCTTCTTCTTCCTCCCTGTACTCTTCATTTTCCTCCTCTTCCATCCTTTCTTCATCATCAGCCTCCTCACTTGTTGTCTCAAATCTCCATCCCCTTTAGTTTTATCTCCTCCATCAGCGTTCTCTCCTCCACCATTTGTATCATCCACTTCATGCCCACTCTCCATGTTTTGTATCTCTGGTTGATCCTCTTCAATCCTCTTGTCATGGTCCCGTTGTTCTCTCTCCTCCTCTGTCTCCCTTTCTTTTCGCTCTCCACACTCTCTTGCATAGTGTCCCACTTTGCCACATGTAAAACATTTGAATTCTGGGCATCCCCTGAATAAATGTCCTGGTTTTATACACATTCTGCAGACACGTACCTGTCTATCATGTATCACACGAAAGTATTCTGTGCCTCTTAATGTGTCAGATCTGGTTGAATATGGCAGTGAGGGGACTGCGTCAGTGAACCGCACTTTTAAAAATCTTGTTCCGTCCACCATATCTGTTCCAGGCCATACCCGGCGTTTGATTGCAGAAAGGGGTTTTACTCCCCATTCTTCCAGTTTTGCTAATATTTTTTCATCCTCTAGATAAACTGGCAGGCTAATAAATGATACAACCATTTCATTATTTACAATGTCTCTGGCATGCACTATTGCTCCCTTCACTCTCACACTGTCCATTAGCTTCTTCTTTGCCACTTCATCTTTCATTGTCAGTTCATAAGTTCTTTCTCCTTTCACTCTGCATCCCACAACTTCTCCACACTCCTTCTTCACCCCTCTTAATAAGTCCATCATAGAAATGCTTGCAGCTCCTGCTACCTCAACTTCCACAGTCAGCTCTTTGGAATATATCTCTCTACGTTCTCCACATACCTCTCTTCTGTTATTTCCTCTCTCCTCTTGTTCGTCGTCCGTTCGTTTGCAAGTTTCTCATCGCCGTTTTCAGTGCTTTTTCCGTTTGCCATTTGTCCATCCTTCATTTTGATTCCGTTTGCTGCCATGCTTTCTGTTGACATTGAAGAGGAAAACTTGTGTACGATGGTCCTCCAGAGTGCAATAGCTGTTGGGGGAACACTATCAACTAAAATAAGCTTGTACCTTTGATGATCAATATTATTCCAAATAAAACTTAAATTATATGTAGTTTTAAAGTCTTAAACACAAAGTCTCTTCTTTTGCTCTTTCCCCAACTCACTTCCTGGACTGCACCACAATTGGGCGTGCCCAAGAGATTATTTCGGGGTTTTTGAAGAAGCTCAGGGACTCTTTTTTTTTTAGCTTACAGCACCTGGTATTCCCAGGCGGTCTCCCATCCGAGTACTAACCAGGCACGACCCTGCTTAACTTCCGAGATCAGACGAGATCAGGTGTGCCCAAGGAAGTATGGCCATAAGTGAAATCTGCTGCCAAAATCAGGCTATTTGAAGAAACTCAGACACTCTTTCAGGCTTAGTGAAAAAAGTAGAGATTATTTCAGGCTTTTTGAGAAAGCTCAGGGACTCTTTTTTTTTTTTTTTTTAATCTTACAGCACCTGGTATTCCCAGACAGTCTCCCATCCAAGTATTAACCAGGCCTGACCCTGCTTAGTTTCCGAGATCAGACTAGATCAGGCGTACCCAAGGTGGTATGGCCGTAAGTGAAATCTGCTGCCAAAATCGGGCTATTTGAAGGAACTCTGAGACTCTTTCAGGCTTACTGAAGAAACTCAGAGACTATTTCAGGCTTTGTGAAAAAACGTAGAGATTATTTCAGGCTTTTTGAAGAAGCTCAGGGACTCTTTTTTTTTTTTTTTTTAAACAAAAAAGCTTACAGCACCCAGGCGGTCTCCCATCCAAGTACTAACCAGGCCCTACCCTGCTTAGCTTCCGAGATCAGATAAGATCGGGCGTGCCTTTTTTTTTTTTTTTTTTTTTTTTTAAACCAGAATTTTTACATTAAAAACAATATAATGTACATTTTTTACATTCACTTTTCTATGTAGAAAACATGCAATTAACATTTGTACAAAATAAGTGTCACATGTAAGTTTTACATTTACGTCTTCATTTATCATTCCCATAACATTCATTTACAATTTTACTTTCAGAAAAACATGTAATTTTTCCAAAAATACACAACTACACTAAATGAGCAAACAAAAAGAAACAGTTTACATACATCTTAATTTCAATCTCCGATATCATTAAAAATTAACACTTAATTTTACTTAATTTTACATTTTTTGATATTTATCCTCTCAAAACAAGTTCTTCAACTATATGCATCCATTGTTTTTTAACTCATATGAGAATACACCATTTAATGCCTCATTCTAAATAATACTCAATAACTTTTCTCTTTTTTTCTAAATTCCTCCTCCTTAACTTCTGGGTTTTTTTCCCCAAATGTTCTCTCCACAGGTAGAAACTAACTTCAGGAACTAGCTTAACGACTTGGCTACACTTACCATTGGAAACATGGTAGCTATCCATCCAACAAGTAGAACACCTCTCATTACACTGTGATACCTGACACCTTAGCTGCGCAGCAGTAGTTATAAGCCATACCAGGAACACTCAACTGCTTTGTTTTGTTTTACCTCTTCCTTGCCTTTCCTTCTTCTTTTATTAGGTAAAATGCCTGTCTACCCCATAAGGGTCAAGGTCATTATATCAAGATTGACGCACCACGCCTGATACTTTTAAGCCACCTTAAAACGAATGTGAGCCAGAGAGCTCCATGCACGATGGGTCACATAATTTTTACCACAAATTATGCCACCAGAAAATGAAAGGTGAAACGTCTTAACCTAAAACAACTTAGAAGAGAAGATAACAAACAAAACAAATGTAATCACAGAATTTGATCAAAGAATCACCGTACAAAAACAAAATAGAATAACAGTCTCAAAATTTGAACTATATTCAACGTAATAGACTATATTGGGAGAATGAACTTGAACTTTTAATACATAGATAATCTAATGCCCTGCACCAGTACAGTGGCCAGTCATGGAGGTGTTGTCTTGTTGTTTGCTGTGTATGTGTCTGCTTCTTCTACCCCGTATCTTCATCTCAACACATCGCCGAACGAAGGGAGGATATGTAAGGTTTGAGGGCGAACCAAACACAACTGAATCTTCCAGGTGATTTGTTCAAACATTATTGCACACAGAACTCAACACTCCAGACCCCAAATCACCAATCCAGAACCATAAAATCCAGGCTCCAGCCAGTCTATGCTAAGAACTTTATGGCCAACTAAAGCAACTAAAGGAAGAACGTTGTCAATGTTAGGTGGTTTGGAAATGACTGATTGGTTCAGAGATGTTAAAGCTCAAGGCCCGATCAAGATAACGGCAGATGTTGCTTGATCCCACGACAGAAATACAAAACAGACCTCCTTCTTCTTAAGGAACTCTGAATGACCCCAAGTGTGAAATCTCTTAAAACCAAAGGGACTGAGACTTTACCTATAAAAATACATAAAATCATCCCAAAACAATTCTTGATGAACTTATAATCAAACATCGTTCAACTACATAATTCTATATTGTGTCTACAACCTATATGTGTGTCTAATATGCTTAGATCCCATATAAGTCATGGAATTGTTATAACTATTAGATGTTTGAAAGAAAGTGTGTCTTGTTTCCTATCAGTATGATTGCATGTTCTTAATTCAAAAGATGGCTTGATTGAAATCTGTGTAAAATGTTTCGTATTCTTATAATAGTAATGATGTCTAAACTGTGGCCTCTTTTCTCTCTGCTAGAGCTGTAGAGTAAGGGGATCACAGATAACGCATGATTTACGATGAGAAGTGAAGAAAATGCCACCTCTCAAATAAAGACAGTGTCTAATTGGTCAGAACTCATCCAGGAGGCTGGACAAACATTTGAGTTTAAAATCTTAGGACCCTCTTTGGACAAAGCTTTGGAGGAGGGCAGAAAATAGAAGTAGATTAAAAGTAGATTAAAAAACGATCATGGAGAAGCAATGACGGAGTAACCAGATAGGAGAGTAACCATATAAACGAGCAGACGAAAGGGCCCAAATCAAGACTCGGAAGAACATGGGCTAAACAGCTTCATTCAAGCCATCTAACTACTCTCGTCTCAATTTTCTTAGTTTTCTTTTCTTTTCCGTTGTGAGTCTTGGTTCTAAGTTAAGTTTTGTGGCAAAGTTTCGGTCCACAATTCGACTGCAAATCCTGCTTTCCAGCTTCAAAGACTTTCCATCCATCCGCCAGCACACCGCGTGATTGGCCGCCCCAGACATCTATATCCAGCACGAGGAGACGCCAGCCAACGAACCTGGGAAACCCCTTTTACGCCAACAAAGGGAATCCCCAAAGGAATGCAACTATAAGCAAGTAGCCTCCAGACTCTTAATGAGACGTTTATAAAATGGGTCCAAACTTTTTATAAAAACCCAAAGTCACGAGTAAGGGTCAATGGGCACTGCTCAAAATTTTTCCCACTGGGACGTGGCACTAGGCAGGGTGAAGTTCTTTCAGCCTCACTATTTGCTTTGAGTATAGAGCCGTTAGCCGAACTGATTAGATCCAATCCTCTCATACAGGGAATAAGAGATGAATCAAATGTTCAGCATAAATTGTCACTTTTCGCTGACGATATTTTATTATTTCTGGAAAACCCTATCACTTCTGTTCCAGCCTTTCTCCACAGTCTTAAGGAGTATAGTACACTGTAAAAAATTTGTAACCCTCCCAAATCAAAAATTTCAATTGACTGATAACATCTAAATTTTTCAATTGGCCCAAGTGAAAATCTGTACATTTAATTTTAGAATTTACAGAATTTCACTTGGGCCAATTGAAAAATGTAGATGTTATCGGTCAATTGAAATTTTTAATTTGGGAGTGTTACAAATTTTTTACAGTGTATGATATCAGGTTATAAAACTAATACAAACAAATCCGAAGCCTTAATGATTGTTTGGACTTGGCCATTTCAGTTGGATAATCTTGTCTCATTCAGACACTCCAAGCAGGGGTTTAGATATCTTGGAGTAATTCTTACCCCTAAGACTACGCAGTTGTTTTCATTTAACTATGATAAATTGTTAAAGGAAATCAGAACTGATTTAAACAGATGGGATGTACTACCGCTTTCTCTTGTGGGTAGAATTGAATGTATAAGAATGAATATTCTTCCAAGATTATTATTTCTGTTCCAAAACCTCCCTGCTGTTATACCACAATCTACTTTCAAATTTCTAGATAAATTAATGTCAAAATTTATATGGCAGAACAAAAGACCAAGAGTGCGCCTTAAAATTGTAATGTCGCCTAAGGAAAATGGGGGCTTAAATCTACCAAACTTCAAATTGTACTATTGGGCTGCCCAAATAAAAGCTGTGATGGCGTGGATCATTCGTGATCCGGAGTGACAGTGGGTCTCCATGGAAGAATAATGCAAATTTATGGGTCAAACATACATTAAAGATTTGGAATAGGGTCCAAAAGCAGTTGAAGGGAAAGACTGCTTTATCTCGAGCTATGACTATTAATAGAAATATTGAGTTCCTTCCATCTTTATCAGACAGCAGCGGCTTTCGGGGATGGGCTGAGAGGGGTCTCCCACAGTGAATCAATTGTTTGATGGAAATGTAATTAAAACCTTTGCCCAATTAAGAGCGAAATTCAAGTTACCCTCAAGTGATTTTCAGGTATTTTCAAATAAGGAGCTATGTAACAAAACATAATGATTGGGAACTGATCAGAAGAGAGCCTACAAATATAGAGAAGCATTTTATTAATTTGATTGAAAATGGTGGTGTAATGAAAAAACAAATGTCCTTGATGTACAAAAAATTGTTAATTGACATGTCAGATAATACACAACATATAAAACAACAATGGGAAATGGAGCTGAATGTTACCCTGGATGATGATGTTTGGGTTAACATTTGCTCTGGCTGTAATAAGGGTGTGGGCAGTCAGGTCTGGAGGGAGTTTGATTGGAAGACGAAAATTTGATTTTTCAGGACTCCGTTAAAATCTTTCCTCACCAAGAGTAGTATGAGTGACAAATGTTGGAGGAACTGTGGATTGGTCAGTGATCAAATTCACATCTTTTGGGACTATCCCACCATACATAGCTTTTGGAAGGACATTAAGGGCATTTTGGAAAATCTACTAAAAGTGAGGAGTCATCTCTTTTGACTCCCAAACATTTTTACTGGATATCTTTCCAGACAATCTTTCTCAAGACCAAGCATTTCTTCTCCATCTCCTCTTAATGACGGCAAGGAAAATGATAACAATCTGGTGGTTAATTATTGACTTTCTGAAATAGGACATAAGCCTATGCCTTAAATTGTTTATGCTTCTGATTGTAAATAATGTATGAAGCCCAGTCTCAGGACAATGTTCATGTTTTTGTGTGTGTGTGTGTGTGTGTGTGTGTGTGTGTGTGTGTGTGTGTGTGTGTGTGTGTGTGTGGTGATTAGGAAATGGCTTTGTCTCAACACACATTCCACAAGATGTTTTATTTTTCAGAAAAGACAGGACGGAGGGCTTGGAGTTCCACACTGCATGTGGGAGTACACAGCCACAAGACAGTCCCACCTCACCAACATGCTGAACTGTGATGATGCCAGCGTGAGGCAGATGGCCAGGGCATCTTTACTGCTGGATTTTAAAAAACGGAAGGTGCTGCACGCATGCGGCGGGGAAGATAGCTTCCTGGGCTTTAAAAGAAAGACAAATGGAAAGCTGGATGGACGGGCACAGGGATTTGGTGTGTCATCAGACTGGCCAGACTTAAATGATTTATGCTGGAGAACAGGCACTAACCTGAAGTGGACCTCTCATTGTCGACCTGTAGAGGTCTCTGATGCAGTCGTAGAGGACTCATCTGTCATCGTGGAAGCCAGACTGCACCATAACAACACTGTTCTCCTGCTCCAGCCTAGAACATCAAGGCAGACTCTCTTGTCTATTCAAAGAGCTCAAAATATGGAGTACTGGTCCAGTCTGAAACTCCAGGGAAAGTTAGCAAAACTGCCCTGCGCGGACCACTCTGTGTCACACACCATCTACAGCAATGCCACCATCAGTGATGAGATCCTCACCTTCTGCGTAAAAGCACGTCTGCAGGTTCTTCCTACAAAATACAACTTATCAGTGTGGTTTCCCTCCACCCATTCGCCCTTCTGCATGCTGCATGCCCCCCCTCAACACCTGGAGTCAGTAGCCCACATCATGAACAGTTGTTCATCACTTAAAGGACTATATATTGCCAGACATGATAGACTTGTGGACCTCATTGCTGCTCAGGTTCCCTGTGTGGGTGATGAGCAGATCTTTAAACACACTACTGTACAGTCTGAATGGTTTAACTCATCTGCAAACACTTTTTTAGGAATTGCTAATACACCCGATATTGTTAAAATCTCTCAGAATGGTAAAAAAGTTACACTATTTGAAGTTTCATGTGCATTTGACTTGTTTATGGAGGATTCTTACTGCTCTAAGATTCTAAAATATCAGTCATTGATATCGATCATTGAGAACTTTGGGTACAAATGCCAGCTTATTGTGCTGGTGTTTGGTAGTTTAGGTCATGTACACAGGTTGGCGATCCGTGGACTTTGCATTGGGGGGATTACTAAAACAAGGGCCAAACAGTTGGCAAAGTACTGTTCAATCTCGGCAATTTTAGGAAGCATGATTGTTTGGAAGAGGCGATGTTTCCTGTATCCTTAGAACAGGTTTAATCTATAACAACGTGCTGATTTGTTTTAATCTGTCCGATTATTTAAAAAATTTTATTCCGAATGAAATTTGACTTGTAATGTGGGATCAAATAAAGTATATAAAATGTGTGTGTGTGTGTGTGTATTCACAATAAAGTAAAAAAAAAAAAAAAGATAATAGCATGTTTTATCTTCTTTTTTTTCTGATTTTATTTCGGGCATGTTCATATTTCGGGCATCTCACAATAACAATTAAATGTTGTCCTTTTGTAAAATAAGGAAAACAAACAGGGTGCGCTTTCTGCCGTCTCGGTCTCCGTCACAGAAATGAACCAAAACTCGGTCACGGTAAGAAATATGTCTATAGAAAGCTTGAGTGAACAAATATTGTCTGATTATGCAATCCATATGAAACCATCCAATATTAAAGTGGCTATGATATAACCATGGCTGTGTATTCCCCTATATTCACTACAGTGGCTGGAAACATTGTTTTCATTCATAATTACTTGCATGGATTCACGTCGCAAATCAGTCAGCAAAATTCAAATTTTAGACATGCCCCTGTGTCTCTTTGAGTTCAATGCAGATTTAAGCCAGTCTCCAGTAGAGATCCATTTCCTGGAGAGTTTAGGTGTAGGAGTTTAGTCATAATTACAACTTGTAACTTGTGGTAGAACTGCAGATTCATTTGCCGTTGATAGTGTTGCCATAAAAACAATCAATCATCTCCTAATTACGGTAATTATTACGACGTCCAACCCTAATCAAACACACCTGAACAAGCTAATCAAGGTCTTCAAGATTAGGCTATATTAAAAAGCTACAGGCAAGTGATTTTCATCAGGGTTGGGTTTTTCTTTGTAGTTTTGTGATCCTTGCTGTCCGCTCCTCCTGACTCACTAATTCAGTGCATCTTCCAGCAGAGTTGATTTTGAGATTGCAGGTCGAGAGGATGACAGCACAAGTGTACTACTCATTTAGTGCTGTTTTATTGTGTCTGTCTGCTTGTTTGAGCACAACAGACGCTGGAGTCCTAGGTGAGAAGTTCTTTTAGCTTCATTACGCAGCCTGAAGAAGTGCATAAATAAAGTGCCTTACAAAATTTGATTTCAGACACATCTGCTTACAAAAATACAGTACAGACGTCAAGTGGAAGTTCATCTTTGTATGTTGGTTTACTTTTATTAATAAGCAAAGTATAAATATGCAAACTGTCATAAGTTTATGCATTTTTTCATTGTACAAGTAAAACCCATATAATCACTAATAGGCATTTTTATTTATTGTAAGACAAGAACATTAGTGTTATAATATGGCTACAAAATTGCTACCGGACTGTATCAATCCTGAGTTTAAACTTTAGGCAAAAGTTTTGTTTTTTATTTGTTTTAAGAAATGCATAGGCCTACAATATAACGTGGGGAGCTAATTATACCCGGTAACTCTGCATTTTATCTATATTTGTTTTGTTTTCTGTTGAGTAGCTTATTAAAATGCTTAAAAGGAAATGAGGGTGGTCATGGGGATGGCGTCATTTTTGAAGATGTACACCAGTAAATTTGTAGACAACATATTATCTGATGTCCATGCTTTCTATCAGCATTGCACTATTACTCGCTCTACTACAGTGGGGTAGGTTGTAACTGCACTCTCAGTCTTTGAAACCGATTGATGCAGTTTAGTGAAAAATGATAGATTTCTAAGCTACTTGAATTGAAGCAGATAAATGTGTGAATATTATCAAGTTTGAGACCCATTGCAAAACCCCTGACTTGCAAATGCTGAAGCAAACTATTACAGCACTTCCTGGTCTCCCCTAATGATCTTCTTGAATCCTCTTCTGTAGTGTCTGGTCAGTGTCCGGCGACGCTGACGGTCGTGCCCTCCCGACGAGGATGCACTTCTGATAGAGACTGCTCTGGAGGACACAAATGCTGTAAATTTCCCTGTGGGCCTGCATGTGTGCCGCCTGTTTTCAGTGAGTTATAATTCTTGATGCATGCTATACATCTTCCAGAGAAAACCCTGAAAAAAATGTTTTCACTCAGGAATTGCTAGTAAGTTTCACAAATAATTGCAAAGAAACCGCAAGTAACACTTTGAACTAAATGTGAAACTATGAAGTAGATGGACTGAAAATTCCGGTAAATCCTCCTACGATCATCTCATTTTTAGTGTTTTTATTTATTTTTCATACAGTGTATGAGACATTCCGTATTCAGTGATGTGGTTTCTCTGTCATGTGTCTCTATAACAGCAAAGGCAGGGGAGTGTCCAAGCACAAATTTTGGAGCAGGACTGTGTGCGGAGTTGTGTTCCTATGACAGTGACTGTCCGAACAATGAGAAATGCTGCTGCAATGGATGTGGACATCAGTGTATGGATCCATTTGCAGGTATTTGTTATAAGTGTTTGGGTCAGCTTCCTCATTTCCGTTTGTCTGTTTTATAATTAATCGTTTTCAATGTAAAAAGTATTCAGCCAATAGCACAGCTTAAAGCACAGGATGGCTTCACAAAATTAATTCATACAATTAATACGACCATGATTAATAATTAAGAGGGGTAAAACTTGGTATTTGGGTTTTGTGCTGTATCTGAGACTGAATGCCTCTAAACGGACTGACTGAAGTTGACTATCTGTATCCATCCAGGGAAGCCTGCAGCCGAACCTCCAAAGCCTCCAAGGAAGCCTGCAGCCGAACCTCCAAAGCCTCCAGTAAAGCCTGCAGCTGGACCTCCAAAGCCTCCAGGGAAGCCTGCAGCCGAACCTCCAAAGCCTCCAGGGAAGCCTCCAGGGAAGCCAGCAGCCGAACCTCCAAAGCCTCCAGGGAAGCCAGCAGCCGAACCTCCAAAGCCTCCAGGGAAGCCTGCAGCCGAACTACCTGAGCCGGAGCCTTCTACAGAACTGCCGGAGCCTTCTACCGAACCTCTGGAGCCTTCAGACGAACTGCCAGTGACGCCTGCAGCCGAACCCCCGAAGCCTGCAGCCGAACCTCCAAGGCCTCCAGGGAAGCCAGCAGCCGAACCTCCAAGGCCTCCAGGGAAGCCTCCAGGGAAGCCAGCAGCCGAACCTCCAAAGCCTCCAGGGAAGCCAGCAGCCGAACCTCCAAAGCCTCCAGGGAAGCCAGCAGCCGAACCTCCAAAGCCTCCAGGGAAGCCTCCAGGGAAGCCTGCAGCCGAACTACCTGAGCCGGAGCCTTCTACAGAACTGCCGGAGCCTTCAGACGAACTGCCAGTGACGCCTGCAGCCGAACCCCCGAAGCCTGCAGCTGAACCTCCAAGGCCTCCAGGGAAGCCAGCAGCCGAACCTCCAAGGCCTCCAGGGAAGCCTCCGGGGAAGCCTCCAGGGAAGCCAGCAGCCGAACCTCCAAGGCCTCCAGGGAAGCCAGCAGCCGAACCTCCAAAGCCTCCAGGGAAGCCTCCAGGGAAGCCAGCAGCCGAACCTCCAAGGCCTCCAGGGAAGCCTGCAGCCGAACTACCTGAACTGGAGCCTTCTACAGAACTGCCGGAGCCTTCTACCGAACCTCTGGAGCCTTCAAACGAACTTCCAGTGACGCCTGCAGCCGAACCCCCGAAGCCTGCAGCCGAACCTCCAAAGCCTCCAGGGAAGCCTGCAGCCGAACTCCCGAAGCCTCCAGGGAAGCCTGCAGCCGGACCTCCAAAGCCTCCAGGGAAGCCTGCAGCCGGACCTCCAAAGCCTCCAGTGAAGCCTGCAGCCGAACCGCCCAAGGCTCCAGTGAAGCCTGCAGCTGAACCTCCAACTTACCCTTATGGCCAATGTCCTGGCCATAAGTAATGTGGCTATGCATGCTGTTAACTGTGCTGATTTAACCATTGGATGTATGGTGTGTTTATCACCAAATAAATCTCTCACTTCTAAGGCCATTTTCCTCTTTAATTTAAGTGAGAAAATTAGGAATTAGATTTTTGTATTCCAGTGTTAATTTGGCTGTTCTCACATAATGGCTCATTGGAATCAATGCATGAGATCCCACCCTCCAAAGCCACGCCTCCTTCAAAACGCTTGAACGCATACAGCAGAGTCTGTAAAGTGTCACGAGACAAAAGACCGCACCAAGTTGCCTCGTGTCTAAAATGCATAACATTACAGTGATAACGAATGTAAATAACTTGCAGTGCTCTAGTTGTACCACCTGACTGATGCAGATTCATTTTGGCATTGACATGGAAACGTCTGAATCCAAATGCAATGATTGGACGAACAATTCTATTATTGATTGCTATAGGATCTGAAGTTTCAACCAGTATTGCCTCTTGACCAATAGTCTTCTGCTTTCTGAAGCATTTTAGTGAAATTGTGTCTTCTAGTGGTCATTTTAGGAAGTTGCAACTTCAAGCCTACTAACAGATGATCCCTTTAGTTACCTGTGACCAAATGAGTTCTGAATGCCTGTAATGTCTGAATGCCTGTAATGCCCTGTAATTCACATGGCACAATTTTCAAAGTAGTCGGGTCACTTCTTTTCACACTGCACGACTATCTGGGGTTGGACTATCACAGTTGCTGCTGTGTGCGCACTGCACGATGCACCAATGACAGGGGGTTTCACACTGCATGACTTGACAAAAGAAAGAATCGCTGACAACTGTCTGGTCTGCAAACTGCGTTTCACAACCAAACCCACGTGAGAAGTGATAAGGAAAAAATGCAAGATCATTAAATAGTTATTAAAAAAATATAGCCTGCAAGAAGATTTGCAATCCAAATTGTCTGTACGCTGATTTGCAGCAAAAAGGAGAGAGAAAAAAAACAACAGATTATGCTGGAGGAAACGGTTGGGGAGACGAGGGGAGCAAGAATTGTGTTAATTGTGCAAAGAGAGTTGGGGGTAAATAAATAATTTTACAATGTGCTGCTGGTCAAGCAAATGTTTGTGCTTTGTTTCTGTTAAAATACTGATATTCTGGTCTATAACTCTTCCCCAAACATCCCGCTGTCCTGTAGTTTTCAGTCAGAACACATTACCACAGCAGGATTTTTAATTGCAGACAGGTCCAGATATTTAACATGCCAAATATCTCGGATCCCTGAGGGACACCTTGCTTCAGGGGAACAGTAGGTGAGCGAAAATTCTGAAGTGAAATGTAGAACAGTCTGTCAGAGAGATAGGAGGAAAACCAGGAAAGAGCAGCACCAGAAATACCCACCCCTAATGATTTATCATCAAATTAAAAAAGGTTTCTCACTGTCATATTAACATACAATCTCTTGTGAAATAAGTGCACTTAATTGTATTGTGTAGTGTAATTCAAATGTTACAAAGAATCTATTTAAAAAAAAACTGTACTTACAGATGAAATAATAATACTTAATAAGGCCGCTTAAGAGCACTTAAAGACCCACTGAAGTGCCTTGAAACGCGCAGCATTTTTCAGTGTGTTGACGTAATTTCCACTGAAACAGGGAGACAGGACGGGACATATTGAGCAGCTCCTCCCCTTTTTAAAATTGGCAATAGCGTTTCTTTTACATTACAGCTTGGCCAGAGCTGTCGAGCTGAATATGTTAGCCGCGATCATCCCAGCCCTCCTTCACACACCACGGGCCCCCCTTACGCGTCAAAGATCGCAGATGGCCACAGATTATTGTTGTTCAACATTCACTACCCATTAAAACTTCACACTCTTACTTGATCTGGACAAACTGACAGAAAGATTTAAGACACTAGCTTTGATATTTAACCACTGTTTATGTTAAAACTGGTTTGCAGTGACATTCATTTCTTAATTTATGTCAGGAATGCAAAATAATTCATCTGTAATGTTCATTATTTTGAATAGAATGTCATCACTCATATGTAGTCAGTAATGTCTTCTCCGGTTTATCTGTGTTCACGTGCATGCACTAGACAGTTCGACAGCCCCGATAAGGCTCTTATTTCAAAAGTGCGTATATTTGAAATATTGATTTATTATCTCATGCTTGCAAAATATTTTATACATACAGAATAACATTTCTATTTATTTTCAACTGAATTACGCGATCTGAAGAGCTAAAACAGCCTACAAAGCGAGCTCTGTCTCTCCTCTTCCTGGTTTGCGTCAGTTATGATCTCAGCGATCTCCCATTCGCTGTACAGCTTGTCAATCATCTCACGTGAGTCAACAATAAATCGGCCCTGTTCCATATTCCTGCCCTGCCCAGTATTCCATATTCTAATTTGTTCAAAGAATTCACATAAGGTCCCAATAATAGTTTTTTTTTGTTTTTGTTTTTTGGAAAGACTTAAGATAATAGGTGGATTATTCATGTAAAGTGGGATGAAAGAAGTGTAGATGGCCAAGCCATAATGGCAGAATAAAGAGGTGTCAAAGGTTCGTCGATTGACTACAATAAAGCATGAATGGGCCAGTTCTCCTCACCAGACATTAGTCATAGACTGTAAATGGGTGATTACAGGGCAATAACATATTTGATTAGCATCTCATCAGCCTTCTCTAAAAAACTCCCCTGACATCATCTTAGAAAATGTTATAAAATGTATCTACAATTCATAGTTTTAGAGATATCATCCTCAGATTTAAAATGAAGCATGACCACACCGGTGGCTACACTGTGGTTGTGGTTACAAGTTGTTATACTACATTCACATAATTTACATTTATTCATTTAGCAGATGCTTTTATCCAAAGCGACTTACAAATGAGAACAATAGAAGCAGTTAAACTAACAGTAGGACAACAATATGCAAGTGCTATGACCCTTCTCAGTTTAATCTAACGCAGTAAATGTTAATACATTTTTTTTATATAGAATAGAATAGAATAGAATAGAATAGAATAGAATAGAATAGAAAGTGTTAGTATTAGTGGATCAAGTGCTGTCGAAAAATAAGCGTCTTCAGCAGTTTCTTGAAAGTGGCTATGGACTCAGCAGCTCTGGTTGAGTTAGGGGCCGATCACACCTGACGCGTTTTTCAGGTTCGAAAACGCGAGGTGCACAGCATTTTACATTACACAGAACGAGCAGTACGCTGCGTTTTTTATGTTGCTAGGCAACCAATGAAACAGCTGTCCTGTCAGTCAAGTAAACGTCAAATCAGCCTTTTATTACCTTTATTTACTTTCTGTTAACATTGTGGTAGTTACGGTTCGTGAAGTCGTTAAGCTCCTGGTAACCCGCGAGAGCACCACAAGTTTATCCTCTATCATCGCACTCTCCTGGCGTTCAAGCAACTGTAGCTTTCATCACTTAAACGGAAGGCCCGCCTCTCAATTCATTCGATTGGACAGTGGAAAAAAACGCGATGACGTCGGGCGCTTTTTCCGCTCGGAGTTGCTTTTTTTTCAACTTCAAAAACGCGAGGCGCAGCGGGCGGTAAAACGCAAGGCGCAGCAGGCGCATAAACAGCGCGCAGAACGCTCGCTGCCATAGGAAACCAATTGAAAATAGGCGTCTCTCACTGCAAAAAACGCGTCAGGTGTGATCGGCCCCTTAGGCAGTTCATTCCACCAGCAGGGAACAGTCATGGTAAAAGTCAGAGAAAGAGATTTTGTGCCTCTTTGAGATGGCACCACAAGACGTCGTTCGCTTGCAGAGCGCAAGTTTCTGGATGGCACATACGTCCGAAGTAATGAGTTTAAGTAAAAGGGAGCAGAGCCAGTGGTTGTTCTGTAGGCAAACGTCAGTGACTTGAATTTGATGCGAGCGGCAACTGGCAACCAGTGCAATTTTTGTGAGGAGAGGAGTGACATGTGCTCTAGCCACTCTAGTTGCGGCATTCTGGATCAGTTGCAGAGGTTTGACCGTGCAAGCTGGAAGACCAGCCAGGAGAGCATAACAATAGTCCAGTCTGGATAGAACTAGCGCTTGGACAAGGAGTTGTGTAGCATGCTCTGATAGGAAGGGCCTGATCCTCCTAATGGCAAATCTACATGACCGGGCAGTTCTAGCAATGTGGTCTGTGAAGTTCAATTGATCATCAATTACAACACCAAGGTTCCTGGCTGACCTTGATGGAGTTATGGATGACGAGTCTAGCTGAAGGGTGAAGTTGTGATGAAGTGTTGGGTTGGCCGGGACCACGAGTAGCTCTGTCTTCGCAAGGTTTAGTTGAAGGTGAAATGTTTCGTTGAAATGTCTGTCAGGCAGGCTGAGATACAATCAGCTACCGTCGGATCGTCAGTCTGGAATGAGAGGTAGAGTTGTGTGTCATCAGCGTGTTGCAGTGATAGGAAAAGCCATGTTTCTGAATCACAGATCCTAGTGATGTCATGTAGATGGAGAAGAGAAGTGGTCCAAGCACTGTGCCCTGAGGCACTCCAGTAGCTAGATGTTGGGTCTTAGACACCACATCCCTCCACGATACCCTAAAGGACCTACCTGAGAGGTAAGACTTGAACCGTTGGAGTGCGGTTCCTGAGATGCCCTTCATCTTTAGGATTGACAGGAGGATCTGGTGGTTAACTGTGTCAAAGGCAGCAGACAAATCCAGCAGGATGAGAACTGAGGATTTGGAAGCTGCTCTTGCCAGTCTCAGAGCTTCAAATACTGAGAGCAGGGCAGTCTCAGTTGAGTGTCCGCTTTTGAAACCAGACTGATTGTTGTCCAAGAGGTTGTTCTGTGTAAGGAAGGAAGAGATCTGGTTGAAAACAACTCGTTCAAGTGTTTTCGCAACGAATGGAAGGAGAGATATCGGTCTGTAATTTTCCAGATGTGCTGGATTTAGAGTGTGTTTCTTAAGCAGTGGGGTAACACGAGCCTGCTTAAATGCTGTGGGAAAGGTACCAGTGTGAAGAGAGGTGTTTATGATGTGTGTGAGTGCGGGTACAAGTGAGGATGAAATAATGACATAATATGTTTATACATTTAATAAATATACTCTTAATATATGTTTTTGTTTTTATGTTTGAGCTTTTATATCTCAATATTAATAAGAGTCTGATTAATTCTGAGTCCTGAACTGTAAACTGTCAAGAGTTGGCTTTCTAAATATATGTTGGTTATGTGTCTATTCAGAATGACTTTTTATTTTTGGTATGTCATGCATGCCCCACTTGCCAAACTTGGGTCTGTCAGGTAAGGGGTTAATGCCACAAACTTTAACCTGACAAAGCACGAACACTTTAAGGAGAAATATACCTGTATACCTGTTATATCCCCAGGGTGGCTGTTCCCTGGCAAGAGCCAGGATAGCTCAGTCGGTAGAGCATTAGACGTTTAATCTGAGGGTCCAGGGTTCACCCAAGTCCCTGTTTGGGTGAAGGTCAGACAGTTTGTTGCAGACGTCCCCTAATCACTTGTTGTCCTCTTTCCAGCATTCGAGGTGGCTGTTCATTCTCTGCTGCTCACATCCAGAAAAGAATATAGCATCTGACATACTGGCGGGAGTAGTCGTGGCCGAGAGGTTAAGGCGATGGACTTGAAATCCATTGGGGTCTCCCCGCGCAGGTTCGAACCCTGCCGACTACGTGGCTCTCTGTCTGTTTGCGACAGGAATTGTGACATTCAGGAGCTTTGTACGAGCTGCATTTTTTTCTCTAACACGGAAAACTGGGCAACCCACATCTCTTTTCAAGCCTGAAGTGAGCAGGTTTTTGTGTAGGTGAAGGTGTCGTTGAACTCCTTTTTGCCAACACAATATGTTAGCTGAGTGCATCCTCTGCTGCTCACATCCACATTGATGGTTGGCCCCGGTGTCCTCTGCTGCTCACTTCCAGAAAGGAAAATAGCATGTGACTCACTACCACTATCACTGACTCACTTTCAAGAGTAGTTGTGACTGAGAGGTTAAGGCGATGAACTTGAAATCCATTGGGGTCTCCCCGCGCAGGTTCGAACCCTGCTGACTACCCTGCTGGCCCCTTTATCACTTTGTCTGATTGTGACAGGAGTTGTGACGTCCAGGATCTTTGTACAAGATGTTTTTTTTTTCTAACACGGAAATTGGGCTCTTTTCAAGCCTGAAGTGGGCATCGTTTCAAAAGGCCCAGATCATCTGTGATTTTGGCCATTCTATTCAGGCTGTCGGAGCAATGGCTTTGGCATCCCCCGACAACTTCACGGCCTTCACGATGTGCAGCTCAAGAGTTGCCGCATTATAATTTATGAAAAAAACATGGATATTAGTGTTTTGAAATGTTGCATTCGTTCTCTTTTAGAAAAGTCAAACAGAAACCTACTCATTATGTCCCAATTGCTCGTTTGTCTAAACCACCTTAGAGTTAGCAACATACCATGAAAAAAACCTCCACACTTTCAATATCAGTGTTCCTAGCTTTGGAAGGAGCAGCCTATCTCTCTCGTCCCTTTATAAATTGTGGTCTTCATCCTTTAATGCCACAAACTTTAAGCTGACAAAGCATGAACACTTTAAGGAGAAAGTGCTGTTATATCCCTAGGGTGGCTGTTCCCTGGCAAAAGCCCGGCTAGCTCAAATGGTAGAGCATCAGACTTTTAATCTGAGGGTCCAGGGTTCCTGTTCGAGCAAAGGTTTGTTGCAGACCTCCCCTAAACTCTTGCTGTGCTCTTCCCAGCCTTTGAGGGAGGTGGTCTTCCTCTTCAAGATAAGATGTGGCAGGGTTATTTCCCAGCATTTGGTGTTGTTTTGCTTGCTGTAATGCTTGGTTACTAGGGACTTTAAGCAACAGCGTTAGTAAGCGTTAACTGCCGTAGCAAAAGAGCGCAAAAATCAATAAGCGACAGTAAAGAGGACGGCGTAGGGGTAATTTAATCATCAGACAAAATACAAAAAAAGGAAGTGATTTTAAAAAGCAAGAGAAGGGTTGCTTTTGGCATTTAATGATATACAGAAACAATTACAATGCCACATAACCTAAAGTATAACATTAACTTTCTTAATCTGTCACGTAGTAACGACTACGGCAAATCAGCTGTTCTCCCGTAGTAGACAGTTAGAGTAGAATGTCGCGAGTGAGCAGTTAATGTCTCACGTGCACAATAGAACGACAGAATGCCGTTGCCGTTCCACCAGAGGCTGTTGCTTAAAGTCCCTGCTGTCTAAGCAAGCGGTGGTGGGGGACTTTAAGAGAACTGAGCTGAAGCTTGCCGTTGACTCTGTATGTGCAGGCCTGGGGCCAGTGGAAAGATTGCTTTCTTTGTATAGCATTTAGTACTCTGTGTTGTGCCCGCAGCATGCCCAGTCCAAATCCGGATCATGGCAGTCTTTTCGTGTAGGTGAAGAACTCCTTTTTGTCAACACAATATTTTTGCCGGGTTGATCCTCTTCTGCATGCTCACACCCACATTGATGGTTGGCCCCGGTGCTCTCTGATGCTCAAATCCAGAAATGAAAATAGCATGTGTAAATATATGAGAAAACTTGTGAAACCCGATCAGACTGGCTTTATCGCCCATAGACAGGGGACTGATAATGTTCGAAGAGCATGAGGTCATGAGGCCCCCTGAGGTCGGCTGTCGCGCCGGCGCGATAGGCTCGTTTTTTTTCCTTATCAGTGCAAACAAAATCAAAATTCTAATATTAATTTTTATCTTATATGCTTGTGTTGTACATCAATCGATCCTGTTAAGTGTGTATTTTTTTTGTGCATACTCATAATAAAAACAAAGTGTTGTGCTTTTCGCCAAATAAAGAAAAATAAACATGATGCGCGTTCTGCCGTCTCTCTCAATGTGAAACTCATTCTGAAACGCGACAGAAAATGACCTGTAACTCAGCGAATGTTTGTCACACAGACTTAAAACACATGTCTATACAACGCTTGGAGTCTCTATTTTTAAAATATGTAAATTATATAAAAAACAAATATTCTCTGTTTAAGTAATCCGTAAGAAAGCAGCGACATGTACAGTTTCTCAAACACATCCTAATTAACTATAATGTGACCACACCCACGCGCGCACGAGCGATTGACATGCAAATGATCCACGCGGCAGAACGCAGACCTGTAAACGCCCTCATCACCTCAAAACAAAGAATAAGAGACTTCGGTAACTTACTCCTCTCTGCTTTTCATCGAGTTTGAAGATGTGCTGTGCTGTGCTGTTTACCTTGTGCTGTGCTGTGCTGTTTACCTTGGGATTTACCTCAGAAGAACGCGATTTTTAAGGTAAGACATGTTAAACTGGTCGTGCCAGATTAAAATGTATGTTATGAAATGAGTTTGGAGTAAAAACATGAACTAAGCCTAATATCGTACATGTATGCATCTATAAATAGACAGAAACATGTTAAAATGTGAACTAGACTGGTAGGCAACCTTTCAGTGCTAAATTTATATACTTCATATATATTTCACTCAGTTTTGATTAGCTTATGACACTGAAATAATGCTAAAATACTTCTTTATGCGTAATGTAGCTTGTTTGCGAATATCTATAATGTGATTTAGTGCAAATATGTTTCAGCCTCCGGTAAAATATGTGATATAGCCTACTGTCTACATTATATTTTTATATAAATGCTCGATTTTGGTTAGCCTAAGACACGCTTCAATACTGCCTTATGCACAGATGTTTGTGAATACAGGTGTAAATGTTTGAAATGTAGTGATGTGTGTCGTTCGCGAACGATCCGTTCATTGCGTGTGTCACTAAATGCGTGCGGATACCCATCAACAGATACTCGCGGTGACGCGGTCTATGGCCCATAAATAGATATTTCTCCGTTCTATGGCCCATCAACTATACATTGTTTGTCCATAACCATCACTTGCTCAGCAGTTTACTTTGTATAATGTATGCTAAAAGTTTTATTTTGATGATGTTTTTTAGGAATGTGAACCTTCAGTTCTCAGTGCGATCGAGAAATCATACCGAGTAAGTGCATAGACGTAATATTTTACAGATGAAATGTAGCCTAATTGTGTTTACATCGTCATAGTATAAAAGTAGCCTACCTATTCTTGTGTGAAATGACAAAAACCATCCATTCTGCTTATACAGGAGACACTGCGCAGATGAGGGTGAAAACACAAGATACATGGAGGACAAAGACATTTCCATGTCCTGCACCTGTGACTGCATACAACAAACTCATGGGGGGTGTTGACCTGTCTGATCAGCTGATACAGTACTACACAACACAGCACATAACCATGAAGTGGTACAGTAAGATTTTTCTACACTTCTTGGACATTGCTTCCACCAACTCTTTCATTGTGCACAAAGAGCTACATGGTAACTTGTCACATAAAGAGTTTATGGAGCAACTTATAACAGAGCTCTGTGGTGTGTCACAGAAAACGGCAATGAGTTTTAAATCAGTGTTGGAAACCGTTGTGCTGCTTAATATATATTTTTTATAACCTGTAATAGTTTTTTCAGGATTCTTTGAATAAAAATATTTTTTTATAAAAAAACAAAAGTTTGGTCTTTTTTTCTTTCTTTTTTGGAAAGGATGTAAGTGATAGTAATAACTTTAAGTCTTTCCATTGTTAGAAAAGATTTCTATTTTGAATAAATGCTGTTCTTTTTAACTTTTTATTCATCAGTGAATCATTCTTAGGTCATCATTCTTTGTTCAGGCTGCCTCACAGCACCTTGATGGCCCATTAGCCATGGGGGGAGTGTCTTTAGTCACACCCCTGGTGTGAATCACATTAATATTCATGGCCCACGCATACAGCAGTGCTGACACAAAAACTGACATGCAAAATTAAAATCGTTATATTGTTGTTTGTGAAAGAGTGGTCAGAATGATTTTCACCTCATTTTGTAGAAAAAATTCTAGCCTACAAGAATAGTAATTCCAAAGTCTTATGGAAAACTATTCAGTATGTGTTAAATGGCCTTATTGCAGTGACAATGTTTTTCCCAAAACATACTAACCACGCATAATATTTTTTTTCTATAAAATGCAAACATGTACATCCATTTTGCTCACATATTATTGTAGCAGAGTTTGTGCTGAATACAACAAAATTACATGTTGGCCAATAGTATGTTGTAAGTAGCTGAAATAAGCACAAATGTCAGGTCATGTCAAAACATCTCAAGGGCCCCAAAAACACCTCAGACTCCAGAGGGTTAAACCTCCAAATAGTGGCACAGAAAAGGAACACCCCATCAATGCTTCTCAGCTTGGATGCTGAGAAAGCGTTTGATCGGGTGGACTGGGGCTTTCTACAACAGACATTGAGGCACATGGGCTTTAATGAGACGTTTATAAAATGGGTCCAAACTTTTTATAAAAACCCAAAGTCATGAGTAAGGGTCAATGGGCACTGCTCAAAATTTTTCCCACTGGGACGCGGCACTAGGCAGGGTAAAGATCTTTCAGCCTCACTATTTGCTTTGAGTATAGAGCCGTTAGCCGAACTGATTAGATCCAATCCTCTCATACAGGGAATAAGAGATGAATCAAATGTTCAGCATAAATTGTCACTTTTCGCTGACGATATTTTATTATTTCTGGAAAACCCTATCACTTCTGTTCCAGCCTTGCTCCACAGTCTTAAGGAGTATAGTATGACATCAGGTTATAAAATTAATACAAACAAATCCGAAGCCTTAATGATTGTTGGGACTACCCCTAAGACTACGCAGTTGTTTTCATTTAACTATGATAAATTGTTAAAGGAAATCAGAACTGATTTAAACAGATGGGATGTACTACCGCTTTCTCTTGTGGGTAGAATTGAATGTATAAGAATGAATATTCTTCCAAGATTATTATTTCTGTTCCAAAACCTCCCTGCTGTTATACCACAATCTACTTTCAAATTTCTAGATAAATTAATGTCAAAATTTATATGGCAGAACAAAAGACCAAGAGTGCGCCTTAAAATTGTAATGTTGCCTAAGGAAAATGGGGGCTTAAATCTACCAAACTTCAAATTGTACTATTGGGCTGCCCAAATAAAAGCTGTGATGGCATGGATCATTCGTGATCCGGAGTCACAGGGGGTCTCTATGGAAGAATATTCGGTGCCAGGAGTCTCTCTCTCTCAACTCCCATTTCTCAACCTACAGTCTCAGAAAAAAATAAAAATTGCAAATGTATGGGTCAAACATACATTAAAGATTTGGAAAAGGGTCCAAAAGCAGTTGAAGGGAAAGACTGCTTTATCTCGAGCTATGACTATTAATAGAAATATTGAGTTCCTTCTATCTTTATGGAACAGCAGCGGCTTTCGGGGATGGGCTGAGAGGGGTCTCCTCACAGTGAATCAATTGTTTTATGGAAATGTAATTAAAACCTTTGCCCAATTAAGAGCGAAATTCAAGTTACCCTCAAGTGATTTTCAGGTATTTTCAAATAAGGAGCTATGTAACAAAACATAATGATTGGGAACTGATCAAAAGAGAGACTACAAATATAGAGAAGCATTTTATTAATTTGATTGAAAATGGTGGTGTAATGAAAAAACAAATGTCCTTGATGTACAAAAAATTGTTGATTGACATGTCAGATAATATACAACATATAAAACAACAATGGGAAATGGAGCTGAATGTTACCCTGGATGACGATGTTTGGGTTAACATTTGCTCTGGCTGTAATAAGGGTGTGGGCAGTCAGGTCTGGAGGGAGTTTGATTGGAAGACGAAAATTAGATTTTTCAGGACTCTTAAAATCTTAAAATCTGTTAAAATCTTTCCTCACCAAGAGTAGTATGAGTGACAAATGTTGGAGGAACTGTGGATTGGTCGGTGATCAAATTCACACCTTTTGGGACTATCCCACCATACATAGCTTTTGGAAGGACATTAAGGGCATTTTGGAAAATCTACTAAAAGTGAGGAGTCATCTCTTTTGACTCCCAAACATTTTTACTGGATATCTTTCCAGACAATCTTTCTCAAGACCAAGCATTTCTTCTCCATCTCCTCTTAATGACGGCAAGGAAAATGATAACAATCTGTTGGTTAAAACCTGAGCCACCTACCGTTACGCAATGGACACAAAAGATAAGACAAGTTTATTTAATGGAACGGTTGACAGCCCAACTGCAATTAAAAACCCCAGTTTTTGAAAGAAGATGGGGTCCAGTTATTGACTTTCTGAAATAGGACATAAGCCTATGCCTTAAATTGTTTATGTTTCTGATTGTAAATAATGTATGAAGCCCAGTCTCAGGACAATGTTCATGTTTTGTGTGTGTGTGTGTGTGTGTGTGTGTGTGTGTGTGTGTGTGTGTGTGTGTGTGTGTGTGTGTGTGTGTGTGTGTGTGTGTGTGTGTGTGTGTGTGTGTGTGTGTGTGTGTGTGTGTGTATTCACAATAATAAAAAAAAAAAAAAAAAAGATAATAGCATGTGACTCACTGGCAAGAGTAGTCGTGGCTGAGAGGTTAAGGCGATGGACTTGAAATCCATTGGGGTCTCCCCGCACAGGTTTGAACCCTGCCGACTACGTGGCTCCTTGTCACTTTGTCTGTTTGTGACATCCAGGAGCTTTGTACAAGCTGATTTTATTTCGGGCATCTCACAATAACAATTAAATGTTGTCCTTTTGTAAAATAAGGAAAACAAACAGGGTGCGCTTTCTGCCGTCTCGGTCTCCGTCACAGAAATGAACCAAAACTCGGTCACGATAAGAAATATGTCTATAGAAAGCTTGAGTGAACAAATATTATCTGATTATGCAATCCATATGAAACCATCCAATATTAAAGTGGCTATGATATAACCATGGCTGTGTATTCCCCTATATTCACTACAGTGGCTGGAAACATTGTTTTCATTCATAATTACTTGCATGGATTCACGTCGCAAATCAGTCAGCAAAATTCAAATTTTAGACATGCCCCTGTGTCTCTTTGAGTTCAATGCAGATTTAAGCCAGTCTCCAGTAGAGATCCATTTCCTGGAGAGTTTAGGTGTAGGAGTTTAGTCATAATTACAACTTGTAACTTGTGGTAGAACTCCGACTTGTACCACGTGATCGCTGTACTACCTGACCACTGCAGATTCATTTGCCGTTGATAGTGTTGCCATAAAAACAATCAATCATCTCCTAATTACGGTAATTATTACGACGTCCAACCCTAATCAAACACACCTGAACAAGCTAATCAAGGTCTTCAAGATTAGGCTATATTAAAAAGCTACAGGCAAGTGATTTTCATCAGGGTTGGGTTTTTCTTTGTAGTTTTGTGATCCTTGCTGTCCGCTCCTCCTGACTCACTAATTCAGTGCATCTTCCAGCAGAGTTGATTTTGAGATTGCAGGTCGAGAGGATGACAGCACAAGTGTACTGCTCATTTAGTGCTGTTTTATTGTGTCTGTCTGCTTGTTTGAGCACAACAGACGCTGGAGTCCTAGGTGAGAAGTTCTTTTAGCTTCATTACGCAGCCTGAAGAAGTGCATAAATAAAGTGCCTTACAAAATTTGATTTCAGACACATCTGCTTACAAAAATACAGTACAGACGTCAAGTGGAAGTTCATCTTTGTATGTTGGTTTACTTTTATTAATAAGCAAAGTATAAATATGCAAACTGTCATAAGTTTATGCATTTTTTCATTGTACAAGTAAAACCCATATAATCACTAATAGGCATTTTTATTTATTGTAAGACAAGAACATTAGTGTTATAATATGGCTACAAAATTGCTACCGGACTGTATCAATTCTGAGTTTAAACTTTAGGCAAAAGTTTTGTTTTTTATTTGTTTTAAGAAATGCATAGGCCTACAATATAACGTGGGGAGCTAATTATACCCGGTAACTCTGCATTTTATCTATATTTGTTTTGTTTTCTGTTGAGTAGCTTATTAAAATGCTTAAAAGGAAATGAGGGTGGTCATGGGGATGGCGTCATTTTTGAAGATGTACACCAGTAAATTTGTAGACAACATATTATCTGATGTCCATGCTTTCTATCAGCATTGCACTATTACTCGCTCTACTACAGTGGGGTAGGTTGTAACTGCACTCTCAGTCTTTGAAACCGATTGATGCAGTTTAGTGAAAAATGATAGATTTCTAAGCTACTTGAATTGAAGCAGATAAATGTGTGAATATTATCAAGTTTGAGACCCATTGCAAAACCCCTGACTTGCAAATGCTGAAGCAAACTATTACAGCACTTCCTGGTCTCCCCTAATGATCTTCTTGAATCCTCTTCTGTAGTGTCTGGTCAGTGTCCGGCGACGCTGACGGTCGTGCCCTCCCGACGAGGATGCACTTCTGATAGAGACTGCTCTGGAGGACACAAATGCTGTAAATTTCCCTGTGGGCCTGCATGTGTGCCGCCTGTTTTCAGTGAGTTATAATTCTTGATGCATGCTATACATCTTCCAGAGAAAACCCTGAAAAAAATGTTTTCACTCAGGAATTGCTAGTAAGTTTCACAAATAATTGCAAAGAAACCGCAAGTAACACTTTGAACTAAATGTGAAACTATGAAGTAGATGGACTGAAAATTCCGGTAAATCCTCCTACGATCATCTCATTTTTAGTGTTTTTATTTATTTTTCATACAGTGTATGAGACATTCCGTATTCAGTGATGTGGTTTCTCTGTCATGTGTCTCTATAACAGCAAAGGCAGGGGAGTGTCCAAGCACAAATTTTGGAGCAGGACTGTGTGCGGAGTTGTGTTCCTATGACAGTGACTGTCCGAACAATGAGAAATGCTGCTGCAATGGATGTGGACATCAGTGTATGGATCCATTTGCAGGTATTTGTTATAAGTGTTTGGGTCAGCTTCCTCATTTCCGTTTGTCTGTTTTATAATTAATCGTTTTCAATGTAAAAAGTATTCAGCCAATAGCACAGCTTAAAGCACAGGATGGCTTCACAAAATTAATTCATACAATTAATACGACCATGATTAATAATTAAGAGGGGTAAAACTTGGTATTTGGGTTTTGTGCTGTATCTGAGACTGAATGCCTCTAAACGGACTGACTGAAGTTGACTATCTGTATCCATCCAGGGAAGCCTGCAGCCGAACCTCCAAAGCCTCCAAGGAAGCCTGCAGCCGAACCTCCAAAGCCTCCAGTAAAGCCTGCAGCTGGACCTCCAAAGCCTCCAGGGAAGCCTGCAGCCGAACCTCCAAAGCCTCCAGGGAAGCCTCCAGGGAAGCCAGCAGCCGAACCTCCAAAGCCTCCAGGGAAGCCAGCAGCCGAACCTCCAAAGCCTCCAGGGAAGCCTGCAGCCGAACTACCTGAGCCGGAGCCTTCTACAGAACTGCCGGAGCCTTCTACCGAACCTCTGGAGCCTTCAGACGAACTGCCAGTGACGCCTGCAGCCGAACCCCCGAAGCCTGCAGCCGAACCTCCAAGGCCTCCAGGGAAGCCAGCAGCCGAACCTCCAAGGCCTCCAGGGAAGCCTCCAGGGAAGCCAGCAGCCGAACCTCCAAAGCCTCCAGGGAAGCCAGCAGCCGAACCTCCAAAGCCTCCAGGGAAGCCAGCAGCCGAACCTCCAAAGCCTCCAGGGAAGCCTCCAGGGAAGCCTGCAGCCGAACTACCTGAGCCGGAGCCTTCTACAGAACTGCCGGAGCCTTCAGACGAACTGCCAGTGACGCCTGCAGCCGAACCCCCGAAGCCTGCAGCTGAACCTCCAAGGCCTCCAGGGAAGCCAGCAGCCGAACCTCCAAGGCCTCCAGGGAAGCCTCCGGGGAAGCCTCCAGGGAAGCCAGCAGCCGAACCTCCAAGGCCTCCAGGGAAGCCAGCAGCCGAACCTCCAAAGCCTCCAGGGAAGCCTCCAGGGAAGCCAGCAGCCGAACCTCCAAGGCCTCCAGGGAAGCCTGCAGCCGAACTACCTGAACTGGAGCCTTCTACAGAACTGCCGGAGCCTTCTACCGAACCTCTGGAGCCTTCAAACGAACTTCCAGTGACGCCTGCAGCCGAACCCCCGAAGCCTGCAGCCGAACCTCCAAAGCCTCCAGGGAAGCCTGCAGCCGAACTCCCGAAGCCTCCAGGGAAGCCTGCAGCCGGACCTCCAAAGCCTCCAGGGAAGCCTGCAGCCGGACCTCCAAAGCCTCCAGTGAAGCCTGCAGCCGAACCGCCCAAGGCTCCAGTGAAGCCTGCAGCTGAACCTCCAACTTACCCTTATGGCCAATGTCCTGGCCATAAGTAATGTGGCTATGCATGCTGTTAACTGTGCTGATTTAACCATTGGATGTATGGTGTGTTTATCACCCTGTTTATCACCAAATAAATCTCTCACTTCTAAGGCCATTTTCCTCTCTTTAATTTAAGTGAGAAAATTAGGAATTAGATTTTTGTATTCCAGTGTTAATTTGGCTGTTCTCACATAATGGCTCATTGGAATCAATGCATGAGATCCCACCCTCCAAAGCCACGCCTCCTTCAAAACGCTTGAACACATACAGCAGAGTCTGTAAAGTGTCACGAGACAAAAGACCGCACCAAGTTGCCTCGTGTCTAAAATGCATAACATTACAGTGATAACGAATGTAAATAACTTGCAGTGCTCTAGTTGTACCACCTGACTGATGCAGATTCATTTTGGCATTGACATGGAAACGTCTGAATCCAAATGCAATGATTGGACGAACAATTCTATTATTGATTGCTATAGGATCTGAAGTTTCAACCAGTATTGCCTCTTGACCAATAGTCTTCTGCTTTCTGAAGCATTTTAGTGAAATTGTGTCTTCTAGTGGTCATTTTAGGAAGTTGCAACTTCAAGCCTACTAACAGATGATCCCTTTAGTTACCTGTGACCAAATGAGTTCTGAATGCCTGTAATGCCCTGTAATTCACATGGCACAATTTTCAAAGTAGTCGGGTCACTGTTCTTTTCACACTGCACGACTATCTGGGGTTGGACCATCACAGTTGCTGCTGTGTGCGCACTGCACGATGCACCAATGACAGGGGGTTTCACACTGCATGATTTGACAAAAGAATCGCTGACAACTGTCTGGTCTGCAAACTGCGTTTCACAACCAAACCCACATGAGAAGTGATAAGGAAATAATGCAAGATCATTAAATAGTTATTAAAAAAATATAGCCTGCAAGAAGATTTGCAATCCAAATTGTCTGTACGCTGATTTGCAGCAAAAAGGAGAGAGAAAAAAAACAACAGATTATGCTGGAGGAAACGGTTGGGGAGACGAGGGGAGCAAGAATTGTGTTAATTGTGCAAAGAGAGTTGGGGGTAAATAAATAATTTTACAATGTGCTGCTGGTCAAGCAAATGTTTGTGCTTTGTTTCTGTTAAAATACTGATATTCTGGTCTATAACTCTTCCCCAAACATCCCGCTGTCCTGTAGTTTTCAGTCAGAACACATTACCACAGCAGGATTTTTAATCGCAGACAGGTCCAGATATTTAACATGCCAAATATCTCGGATCCCTGAGGGACACCTTGCTTCAGGGGAACAGTAGGTGAGCGAAAATTCTGAAGTGAAATGTAGAACAGTCTGTCAGAGAGATAGGAGGAAAACCAGGAAAGAGCAGCACCAGAAATACCCACCCCTAATGATTTATCATCAAATTAAAAAAGGTTTCTCACTTTCATATTAACATACAATCTCTTGTGAAATAAGTGCACTTAATTGTATTGTGTAGTGTAATTCAAATGTTAAAAAGAATCTATTTAAAAAAAACTGTACTTACAGATGAAATAATATTAATACTTAATAAGGCCGCTTAAGAGCACTTAAAGACCCACTGAAGTGCCTTGAAACGCGCAGCATTTTTCAGTGTGTTGACGTAATTTCCACTGAAACAGGGAGACAGGACGGGACATATTGAGCAGCTCCTCCCCTTTTTAAAATTGGCAATAGCGTTTCTTTTACATTACAGCTTGGCCAGAGCCGTCGAGCTGAATATGTTAGCCGCGATCATCCCAGCCCTCCTTCACACACCACGGGCCCCCCTTATGCGTCAAAGATCGCAGATGGCCACAGATTATTGTTGTTCAACATTCACTACCCATTAAAACTTCACACTCTTACTTGATCTGGACAAACTGACAGAAAGATTTAAGACACTAGCTTTGATATTTGACCACTGTTTATGTTAAAACTGGTTTGCAGTGACATTCATTTCTTAATTTATGTCAGGAATGCAAAATAATTCATCTGTAATGTTCATTATTTTGAATAGAATGTCATCACTCATATGTAGTCAGTAATGTCTTCTCCGGTTTATCTGTGTTCACGTGCATGCACTAGACAGTTCGACAGCCCCGATAAGGCTCTTATTTCAAAAGTGCGTATATTTGGAGAAATATTGATTTATTATCTCATGCTTGCAAAATATTTTATACATACAGAATAACATTTCTATTTATTTTCAACTGAATTACGCGATCTGAAGAGCTAAAACAGCCTACAAAGCGAGCTCTGTCTCTCCTCTTCCTGGTTTGCGTCAGTTATGATCTCAGCGATCTCCCATTCGCTGTACAGCTTGTCAATCGTCTCACGTGAGTCAACAATAAATCGGCCCTGTTCCATATTCCTGCCCTGCCCAGTATTCCATATTCTAATTTGTTCAAAGAATTCACATAAGGTCCCAATAATAGTTTTTTTTTTGTTTGTTTTGTTTTGTTTTTTTAGAAAGACTTAAGATAATAGGTGGATTATTCATGTAAAGTGGGATGAAAGAAGTGTAGATGGCCAAGCCATAATGGCAGAATAAAGAGGTGTCAAAGGTTCGTCGATTGACTACAATAAAGCATGAATGGGCCAGTTCTCCTCACCAGACATTAGTCATAGACTGTAAATGGGTGATTACAGGGCAATAACATATTTGATTAGCATCTCATCAGCCTTCTCTAAAAAACTCCCCTGACATCATCTTAGAAAATGTTATAAAATGTATCTACAATTCATAGTTTTAGAGATATCATCCTCAGAATTAAAATGAAGCATGACCACACCGGTGGCTACACTGTGGTTGTGGTTATAAGTTGTTATACTACATTCACATAATTTACATTTATTCATTTAGCAGATGCTTTTATCCAAAGCGACTTACAAATGAGAACAATAGAAGCAGTTAAACTAACAGTAGGACAACAATATGCAAGTGCTATGACCCTTCTCAGTTTAATCTAACGCAGTAAATGTTAATACAATTTTTTTTATACAGAATAGAATAGAATAGAATAGAATAGAATAGAATAGAATAGAATAGAAAGTGTTAGTATTAGTGGATCAAGTGCTGTCGAAAAATAAGCGTCTTCAGCAGTTTCTTGAAAGTGGCTATGGACTCAGCAGCTCTGGTTGAGTTAGGGGCCGATCACACCTGACGCGTTTTTCAGGTTCGAAAACGCGAGGTGCACAGCACTTTAAATTACACAGAACGAGCAGTGCGCTGCGTTTTTTATGTTGCTAGGCAACCAATGAAACATCTGTCCTGTCAGTCAAGTAAACGTCAAATCAGCCTTTTATTACCTTTATTTACTTTCTGTTAACATTGTGGTAGTTACGGTTCGTGAAGTCGTTAAGCTCCTGGTAACCCGCGAGAGCACCACAAGTTTATCCTCTATCATCGCACTCTCCTGGCGTTCAAGCAACTGTAGCTTTCATCACTTAAACGGAAGGCCCGCCTCTCAATTAATTCGATTGGACAGTGGAAAAAAACGCGATGACGTCGGGCGCTTTTTCCGCTCGGAGTTGCTTTTTTTTCAACTTCAAAAACGCGAGGCGCAGCGGGCGGTAAAACGCGAGGCGCAGCAGGCGCATAAACAGCGCGCAGAACGCTCGCTGCCATAGGAAACCAATTGAAAATAGGCGTCTCTCACTGCAAAAAACGCGTCAGGTGTGATCGGCCCCTTAGGCAGTTCATTCCACCAGCAGGGAACAGTCATGGTAAAAGTCAGAGAAAGAGATTTTGTGCCTCTTTGAGATGGCACCACAAGACGTCGTTCGCTTGCAGAGCGCAAGTTTCTGGATGGCACATACGTCCGAAGTAATGAGTTTAAGTAAAAGGGAGCAGAGCCAGTGGTTGTTCTGTAGGCAAACGTCAGTGACTTGAATTTGATGCGAGCGGCAACTGGCAACCAGTGCAATTTTTGTGAGGAGAGGAGTGACATGTGCTCTAGCCACTCTAGTTGCGGCATTCTGGATCAGTTGCAGAGGTTTGACCGTGCAAGCTGGAAGACCAGCCAGGAGAGCATAACAATAGTCCAGTCTGGATAGAACTAGCGCTTGGACAAGGAGTTGTGTAGCATGCTCTGATAGGAAGGGCCTGATCCTCCTAATGGCAAATCTACATGACCGGGCAGTTCTAGCAATGTGGTCTGTGAAGTTCAATTGATCATCAATTACAACACCAAGGTTCCTGGCTGACCTTGATGGAGTTTTGGATGACGAGTCTAGCTGAAGGGTGAAGTTGTGATGAAGTGTTGGGTTGGCCGGGACCACGAGTAGCTCTGTCTTCGCAAGGTTTAGTTGAAGGTGAAATGTTTCGTTGAAATGTCTGTCAGGCAGGCTGAGATACGATCAGCTACCGTCGGATCGTCAGGCTGGAATGAGAGGTAGAGTTGTGTGTCATCAGCGTGTTACAGTGATAGGAAAAGCCATGTTTCTGAATCACAGATCCTAGTGATGTCATGTAGATGGAGAAGAGAAGTGGTCCAAGCACTGTGCCCTGAGGCACTCCAGTAGCTAGATGTTGGGTCTTAGACACCACATCCCTCCACGATACCCTAAAGGACCTACCTGAGAGGTAAGACTTGAACCGTTGGAGTGCGGTTCCTGAGATGCCCTTCATCTTTAGGATTGACAGGAGGATCTGGTGGTTAACTGTGTCAAAGGCAGCAGACAAATCCAGCAGGATGAGAACTGAGGATTTGGAAGCTGCTCTTGCCAGTCTCAGAGCTTCAATTACTGAGAGCAGGGCAGTCTCAGTTGAGTGTCCGCTTTTGAAACCAGACTGATTGTTGTCCAAGAGGTTGTTCTGTGTAAGGAAGGAAGAGATCTGGTTGAAAACAACTCGTTCAAGTGTTTTCGCAACGAATGGAAGGAGAGATATCGGTCTGTAATTTTCCAGATGTGCTGGATTTAGAGTGTGTTTCTTAAGCAGTGGGGTAACACGAGCCTGCCTAAATGCTGTGGGAAAGGTACCAGTGTGAAGAGAGGTGTTTATGATGTGTGTGAGTGCGGGTACAAGTGAGGATGAAATAATGACATAATATGTTTATACATTTAATAAATATACTCTTAATATATGTTTTTGTTTTTATGTTTGAGCTTTTATATCTCAATATTAATAAGAGTCTGATTAATTCTGAGTCCTGAACTGTAAACTGTCAAGAGTTGGCTTTCTAAATATATGTTGGTTATGTGTCTATTCAGAATGACTTTTTATTTTTGGTATGTCATGCATGCCCCACTTGCCAAACTTGGGTCTGTCAGGTAAGGGGTTAATGCCACAAACTTTAACCTGACAAAGCACGAACACTTTAAGGAGAAATATACCTGTATACCTGTTATATCCCCAGGGTGGCTGTTCCCTGGCAAGAGCCAGGATAGCTCAGTCGGTAGAGTATTAGACGTTTAATCTGAGGGTCCAGGGTTCACCCAAGTCCCTGTTTGGGTGAAGGTCAGACAGTTTGTTGCAGACGTCCCCTAATCACTTGTTGTCCTCTTTCCAGCATTTGAGGTGGCTGTTCATTCTCTGCTGCTCACATCCAGAAAAGAATATAGCATCTGACACACTGGCGGGAGTAGTCGTGGCCGAGAGGTTAAGGCGATGGACTTGAAATCCATTGGGGTCTCCCCGCGCAGGTTCGAACCCTGCCGACTACGTGGCTCTCTGTCTGTTTGCGACAGGAATTGTGACATTCAGGAGCTTTGTACGAGCTGCATTTTTTTTCTCTAACACGGAAAACTGGGCAACCCACATCTCTTTTCAAGCCTGAAGTGAGCAGGTTTTTGTGTAGGTGAAGGTGTCGTTGAACTCCTTTTTGCCAACACAATATGTTAGCTGAGTGCATCCTCTGCTGCTCACATCCACATTGATGGTTGGCCCCGGTGTCCTCTGCTGCTCACTTCCAGAAAGGAAAATAGCATGTGACTCACTACCACTATCACTGACTCACTTTCAAGAGTAGTTGTGACTGAGAGGTTAAGGCGATGAACTTGAAATCCATTGGGGTCTCCCCGCGCAGGTTCGAACCCTGCTGACTACCCTGCTGGCCCCTTTATCACTTTGTCTGATTGTGACAGGAGTTGTGACGTCCAGGATCTTTGTACAAGATGTTTTTTTTTTCTAACATGGAAATTGGGCTCTTTTCAAGCCTGAAGTGGGCATCGTTTCAAAAGGCCCAGATCATCTGTGATTTTGGCCATTCTATTCAGGCTGTCGGAGCAATGGCTTTGGCATCCCCCGACAACTTCACGGCCTTCACGATGTGCAGCTCAAGAGTTGCCGCATTATAATTTATGAAAAAAACATGGATATTAGTGTTTTGAAATGTTGCATTCGTTCTCTTTTAGAAAAGTCAAACAGAAACCTACTCATTATGTCCCAATTGCTCGTTTGTCTAAACCACCTTAGAGTTAGCAACATACCATGAAAAAAACCTCCACTCTTTCAATATCAGTGTTCCTAGCTTTGGAAGGAGCAGCCTATCTCTCTCGTCCCTTTATAAATTGTGGTCTTCATCCTTTAATGCCACAAACTTTAAGCTGACAAAGCATGAACACTTTAAGGAGAAAGTGCTGTTATATCCCTAGGGTGGCTGTTCCCTGGCAAAAGCCCGGCTAGCTCAAATGGTAGAGCATCAGACTTTTAATCTGAGGGTCCAGGGTTCCTGTTCGAGCAAAGGTTTGTTGCAGACCTCCCCTAAACTCTTGCTGTGCTCTTCCCAGCCTTTGAGGGAGGTGGTCTTCCTCTTCAAGATAAGATGTGGCAGGGTTATTTCCCAGCATTTGGTGTTGTTTTGCTTGCTGTAATGCTTGGTTACTAGGGACTTTAAGCAACAGCGTTAGTAAGCGTTAACTGCCGTAGCAAAAGAGCGCAAACATCAATAAGCGACAGTAAAGAGGACGGCGTAGGGGTAATTTAATCATCAGACAAAATACAAAAAAAGGAAGTGATTTTAAAAAGCAAGAGAAGGGTTGCTTTTGGCATTTAATGATATACAGAAACAATTACAATGCCACATAACCTAAAGTATAACATTAACTTTCTTAATCTGTCACGTAGTAACGACTACGGCAAATCAGCTGTTCTCCCGTAGTAGACAGTTAGAGTAGAATGTCGCGAGTTAGCAGTTAATGTCTCACGTGCACAATAGAACGACAGAATGCCGTTGCCGTTCCACCAGAGGCTGTTGCTTAAAGTCCCTGCTGTCTAAGCAAGCGGTGGTGGGGGACTTTAAGAGAACTGAGCTGAAGCTTGCCGTTGACTCTGTATGTGCAGGCCCGGGGCCAGTGGAAAGATTGCTTTCTTTGTATAGCATTTAGTACTCTGTGTTGTGCCCGCAGCATGCCCAGTCCAAATCCGGATCATGGCAGTCTTTTCGTGTAGGTGAAGAACTCCTTTTTGTCAACACAATATTTTCGCCGGGTTGATCCTCTTCTGCATGCTCACACCCACATTGATGGTTGGCCCCGGTGCTCTCTGATGCTCAAATCCAGAAATGAAAATAGCATGTGTAAATATATGAGAAAACTTGTGAAACCCGATCAGACTGGCTTTATCGCCCATAGACAGGGGACTGATAATGTTCGAAGAGCTTTAAACCTCCAAATAGTGGCACAGAAAAGGAACACCCCATCAATGCTTCTCAGCTTGGATGCTGAGAAAGCGTTTGATCGGGTGGACTGGGGCTTCCTACAACAGACATTGAGGCACATGGGCTTTAATGAGACGTTTATAAAATGGGTCCAAACTTTTTATAAAAACCCAAAGTCACGAGTAAGGGTCAATGGGCACTGCTCAAAATTTTTCCCACTGGGACGCGGCACTAGGCAGGGTAAAGTTCTTTCAGCCTCACTATTTGCTTTGAGTATAGAGCCGTTAGCCGAACTGATTAGATCCAATCCTCTCATACAGGGAATAAGAGATGAATCAAATGTTCAGCATAAATTGTCACTTTTCGCTGACGATATTTTATTATTTCTGGAAAACCCTATCACTTCTGTTCCAGCCTTGCTCCACAGTCTTAAGGAGTATAGTATGACATCAGGTTATAAAATTAATACAAACAAATCCGAAGCCTTAATGATTGTTGGGACTTGGCCATTTCAGTTGGATAATCTTGTCTCATTCAGACACTCCAAGCAGGGGTTTAGATATCTTGGAGTAATTCTTACCCCTAAGACTACGCAGTTGTTTTCATTTAACTATGATAAATTGTTAAAGGAAATCAGAACTGATTTAAACAGATGGGATGTACTACCGCTTTCTCTTGTGGGTAGAATTGAATGAATATTCTTCCAAGATTATTATTTCTGTTCCAAAACCTCCCTGCTGTTATACCACAATCTACTTTCAAATTTCTAGATAAATTAATGTCAAAATTTATATGGCAGAACAAAAGACCAAGAGTGCGCCTTAAAATTGTAATGTTGCCTAAGGAAAATGGGGGCTTAAATCTACCAAACTTCAAATTGTACTATTGGGCTGCCCAAATAAAAGCTGTGATGGCATGGATCATTCGTGATCCGGAGTCACAGGGGGTCTCTATGGAAGAATATTCGGTGCCAGGAGTCTCTCTCTCTCAACTCCCATTTCTCAACCTACAGTCTCAGAAAAAAATAAAAATTGCAAATGTTTGGGTCAAACATACATTAAAGATTTGGAATAAGGTCCAAAAGCAGTTGAAGGGAAAGACTGCTTTATCTCGAGCTATGACTATTAATAGAAATATTGAGTTCCTTCCATCTTTATCAGACAGCAGCGGCTTTCGGGGATGGGCTGAGAGGGGTCTCCTCACAGTGAATCAACTGTTTGATGGAAATGTAATTAAAACCTTTGCCCAATTAAGAGCGAAATTCAAGTTACCCTCAAGTGATTTTCAGGTATTTTCAAATAAGGAGCTATGTAACAAAACATAATGATTGGGAACTGATCAGAAGAGAGCCTACAAATATAGAGAAGCATTTTATTAATTTGATTGAAAATGGTGGTGTAATGAAAAAACAAATGTCCTTGATGTACAAAAAATTGTTGATTGACATGTCAGATAATACACAACATATAAAACAACAATGGGAAATGGAGCTGAATGTTACCCTGGATGACGATGTTTGGGTTAACATTTGCTCTGGCTGTAATAAGGGTGTGGGCAGTCAGGTCTGGAGGAAGTTTGATTGGAAGATGAAAATTTGATTTTTCAGGACTCCGTTAAAATCTTTCCTCACCAAGAGTAGTATGAGTGACAAATGTTGGAGGAACTGTGGATTGGTCGGTGATCAAATTCACACCTTTTGGGACTATTTCACCATACATAGCTTTTGGAAGGACATTAAGGGCATTTTGGAAAATCTACTAAAAGTGAGGAGTCATCTCTTTTGACTCCCAAACATTTTTACTGGATATCTTTCCAGACAATCTTTCTCAAGACCAAGCATTTCTTCTCCATCTCCTCTTAATGACGGCAAGGAAAATGATAACAATCTGTTGGTTAAAACCTGAGCCACCTACCGTTACGCAATGGACACAAAAGATAAGACAAGTTTATTTAATGGAACGGTTGACAGCCCAACTGCAATTAAAAACCCCAGTTTTTGAAAGAAGATGGGGTCCAGTTATTGACTTTCTGAAATAGGACATAAGCCTATGCCTTAAATTGTTTATGTTTCTGATTGTAAATAATGTATGAAGCCCAGTCTCAGGACAATGTTCATGTTTTTTGTGTGTGTGTGTGTGTGTGTGTGTTCACAATAAAGTAAAAAAAAAAGAAAAGATAATAGCATGTGACTCACTGGCAGGAGTAGTTGTGGCTGAGAGGTTAAGGCGATGGACTTGAAATCCATTGGGGTCTCCCCGCACAGGTTCGAACCCTGCCGACTATGTGGCTCCTTGTCACTTTGTCTGTTTGTGACATCCAGGAGCTTTGTACAAGCTGATTTTATTTCGGGCATCTCACAATAACAATTAAATGTTGTCCTTTTGTAAAATAAGGAAAACAAACAGGGTGCGCTTTCTGCCGTCTCGGTCTCCGTCACAGAAATGAACCAAAACTCGGTCACGATAAGAAATATGTCTATAGAAAGCTTGAGTGAACAAATATTATCTGATTATGCAATCCATATGAAACCATCCAATATTAAAGTGGCTATGATATAACCATGGCTGTGTATTCCCCTATATTCACTACAGTGGCTGGAAACATTGTTTTCATTCATAATTACTTGCATGGATTCACGTCGCAAATCAGTCAGCAAAATTCAAATTTTAGACATGCCCCTGTGTCTCTTTGAGTTCAATGCAGATTTAAGCCAGTCTCCAGTAGAGATCCATTTCCTGGAGAGTTTAGGTGTAGGAGTTTAGTCATAATTACAACTTGTAACTTGTGGTAGAACTGCAGATTCATTTGCCGTTGATAGTGTTGCCATAAAAACAATCAATCATCTCCTAATTACGGTAATTATTACGACGTCCAACCCTAATCAAACACACCTGAACAAGCTAATCAAGGTCTTCAAGATTAGGCTATATTAAAAAGCTACAGGCAAGTGATTTTCATCAGGGTTGGGTTTTTCTTTGTAGTTTTGTGATCCTTGCTGTCCGCTCCTCCTGACTCACAAATTCAGTGCATCTTCCAGCAGAGTTGATTTTGAGATTGCAGGTCGAGAGGATGACAGCACAAGTGTACTGCTCATTTAGTGCTGTTTTATTGTGTCTGTCTGCTTGTTTGAGCACAACAGACGCTGGAGTCCTAGGTGAGAAGTTCTTTTAGCTTCATTACGCAGCCTGAAGAAGTGCATAAATAAAGTGCCTTACAAAATTTGATTTCAGACACATCTGCTTACAAAAATACAGTACAGACGTCAAGTGGAAGTTCATCTTTGTATGTTGGTTTACTTTTATTAATAAGCAAAGTATAAATATGCAAACTGTCATAAGTTTATGCATTTTTTCATTGTACAAGTAAAACCCATATAATCACTAATAGGCATTTTTATTTATTGTAAGACAAGAACATTAGTGTTATAATATGGCTACAAAATTGCTACCGGACTGTATCAATCCTGAGTTTAAACTTTAGGCAAAAGTTTTGTTTTTTATTTGTTTTAAGAAATGCATAGGCCTACAATATAACGTGGGGAGCTAATTATACCCGGTAACTCTGCATTTTATCTATATTTGTTTTGTTTTCTGTTGAGTAGCTTATTAAAATGCTTAAAAGGAAATGAGGGTGGTCATGGGGATGGCGTCATTTTTGAAGATGTACACCAGTAAATTTGTAGACAACATATTATCTGATGTCCATGCTTTCTATCAGCATTGCACTATTACTCGCTCTACTACAGTGGGGTAGGTTGTAACTGCACTCTCAGTCTTTGAAACCGATTGATGCAGTTTAGTGAAAAATGATAGATTTCTAAGCTACTTGAATTGAAGCAGATAAATGTGTGAATATTATCAAGTTTGAGACCCATTGCAAAACCCCTGACTTGCAAATGCTGAAGCAAACTATTACAGCACTTCCTGGTCTCCCCTAATGATCTTCTTGAATCCTCTTCTGTAGTGTCTGGTCAGTGTCCGGCGACGCTGACGGTTGTGCCCTCCCGACGAGGATGCACTTCTGATAGAGACTGCTCTGGAGGACACAAATGCTGTAAATTTTCCCTGTGGGCCTGCATGTGTGCCGCCTGTTTTCAGTGAGTTATAATTCTTAATGCATGCTATACATCTTCCAGAGAAAACCCTGAAAAAAATGTTTTCACTCAGGAATTGCTAGTAAGTTTCACAAATAATTGCAAAGAAACCGCAAGTAACACTTTGAACTAAATGTGAAACTATGAAGTAGATGGACTGAAAATTCCGGTAAATCCTCCTACGATCATCTCATTTTTAGTGTTTTTATTTATTTTTCATACAGTGTATGAGACATTCCGTATTCAGTGATGTGGTTTCTCTGTCATGTGTCTCTATAACAGCAAAGGCAGGGGAGTGTCCAAGCACAAATTTTGGAGCAGGACTGTGTGCGGAGTTGTGTTCCTATGACAGTGACTGTCCGAACAATGAGAAATGCTGCTGCAATGGATGTGGACATCAGTGTATGGATCCATTTGCAGGTATTTGTTATAAGTGTTTGGGTCAGCTTCCTCATTTCCGTTTGTCTGTTTTATAATTAATCGTTTTCAATGTAAAAAGTATTCAGCCAATAGCACAGCTTAAAGCACAGGATGGCTTCACAAAATTAATTCATACAATTAATACGACCATGATTAATAATTAAGAGGGGTAAAACTTGGTATTTGGGTTTTGTGCTGTATCTGAGACTGAATGCCTCTAAACGGACTGACTGAAGTTGACTATCTGTATCCATCCAGGGAAGCCTGCAGCCGAACCTCCAAAGCCTCCAAGGAAGCCTGCAGCCGAACCTCCAAAGCCTCCAAGGAAGCCTGCAGCCGAACCTCCAAAGCCTCCAGTAAAGCCTGCAGCTGGACCTCCAAAGCCTCCAGGGAAGCCTGCAGCCGAACCTCCAAAGCCTCCAGGGAAGCCTCCAGGGAAGCCAGCAGCCGAACCTCCAAAGCCTCCAGGGAAGCCAGCAGCCGAACCTCCAAAGCCTCCAGGGAAGCCTGCAGCCGAACTACCTGAGCCGGAGCCTTCTACAGAACTGCCGGAGCCTTCTACCGAACCTCTGGAGCCTTCAGACGAACTGCCAGTGACGCCTGCAGCCGAACCCCCGAAGCCTGCAGCCGAACCTCCAAGGCCTCCAGGGAAGCCAGCAGCCGAACCTCCAAGGCCTCCAGGGAAGCCTCCAGGGAAGCCAGCAGCCGAACCTCCAAAGCCTCCAGGGAAGCCAGCAGCCGAACCTCCAAAGCCTCCAGGGAAGCCAGCAGCCGAACCTCCAAAGCCTCCAGGGAAGCCTCCAGGGAAGCCTGCAGCCGAACTACCTGAGCCGGAGCCTTCTACAGAACTGCCGGAGCCTTCAGACGAACTGCCAGTGACGCCTGCAGCCGAACCCCCGAAGCCTGCAGCTGAACCTCCAAGGCCTCCAGGGAAGCCAGCAGCCGAACCTCCAAGGCCTCCAGGGAAGCCTCCGGGGAAGCCTCCAGGGAAGCCAGCAGCCGAACCTCCAAGGCCTCCAGGGAAGCCAGCAGCCGAACCTCCAAAGCCTCCAGGGAAGCCTCCAGGGAAGCCAGCAGCCGAACCTCCAAGGCCTCCAGGGAAGCCTGCAGCCGAACTACCTGAACTGGAGCCTTCTACAGAACTGCCGGAGCCTTCTACCGAACCTCTGGAGCCTTCAAACGAACTTCCAGTGACGCCTGCAGCCGAACCCCCGAAGCCTGCAGCCGAACCTCCAAAGCCTCCAGGGAAGCCTGCAGCCGAACTCCCGAAGCCTCCAGGGAAGCCTGCAGCCGGACCTCCAAAGCCTCCAGGGAAGCCTGCAGCCGGACCTCCAAAGCCTCCAGTGAAGCCTGCAGCCGAACCGCCCAAGGCTCCAGTGAAGCCTGCAGCTGAACCTCCAACTTACCCTTATGGCCAATGTCCTGGCCATAAGTAATGTGGCTATGCATGCTGTTAACTGTGCTGATTTAACCATTGGATGTATGGTGTGTTTATCACCCTGTTTATCACCAAATAAATCTCTCACTTCTAAGGCCATTTTCCTCTCTTTAATTTAAGTGAGAAAATTAGGAATTAGATTTTTGTATTCCAGTGTTAATTTGGCTGTTCTCACATAATGGCTCATTGGAATCAATGCATGAGATCCCACCCTCCAAAGCCACGCCTCCTTCAAAACGCTTGAACACATACAGCAGAGTCTGTAAAGTGTCACGAGACAAAAGACCGCACCAAGTTGCCTCGTGTCTAAAATGCATAACATTACAGTGATAACGAATGTAAATAACTTGCAGTGCTCTAGTTGTACCACCTGACTGATGCAGATTCATTTTGGCATTGACATGGAAACGTCTGAATCCAAATGCAATGATTGGACGAACAATTCTATTATTGATTGCTATAGGATCTGAAGTTTCAACCAGTATTGCCTCTTGACCAATAGTCTTCTGCTTTCTGAAGCATTTTAGTGAAATTGTGTCTTCTAGTGGTCATTTTAGGAAGTTGCAACTTCAAGCCTACTAACAGATGATCCCTTTAGTTACCTGTGACCAAATGAGTTCTGAATGCCTGTAATGCCCTGTAATTCACATGGCACAATTTTCAAAGTAGTCGGGTCACTGTTCTTTTCACACTGCACGACTATCTGGGGTTGGACCATCACAGTTGCTGCTGTGTGCGCACTGCACGATGCACCAAAGACAGGGGGTTTCACACTGCATGATTTGACAAAAGAATCGCTGACAACTGTCTGGTCTGCAAACTGCGTTTCACAACCAAACCCACATGAGAAGTGATAAGGAAATAATGCAAGATCATTAAATAGTTATTAAAAAAATATAGCCTGCAAGAAGATTTGCAATCCAAATTGTCTGTACGCTGATTTGCAGCAAAAAGGAGAGAGAAAAAAAACAACAGATTATGCTGGAGGAAACGGTTGGGGAGACGAGGGGAGCAAGAATTGTGTTAATTGTGCAAAGAGAGTTGGGGGTAAATAAATAATTTTACAATGTGCTGCTGGTCAAGCAAATGTTTGTGCTTTGTTTCTGTTAAAATACTGATATTCTGGTCTATAACTCTTCCCCAAACATCCCGCTGTCCTGTAGTTTTCAGTCAGAACACATTACCACAGCAGGATTTTTAATCGCAGACAGGTCCAGATATTTAACATGCCAAATATCTCGGATCCCTGAGGGACACCTTGCTTCAGGGGAACAGTAGGTGAGCGAAAATTCTGAAGTGAAATGTAGAACAGTCTGTCAGAGAGATAGGAGGAAAACCAGGAAAGAGCAGCACCAGAAATACCCACCCCTACTGATTTATCATCAAATTAAAAAAGGTTTCTCACTTTCATATTAACATACAATCTCTTGTGAAATAAGTGCACTTAATTGTATTGTGTAGTGTAATTCAAATGTTAAAAAGAATCTATTTAAAAAAAACTGTACTTACAGATGAAATAATATTAATACTTAATAAGGCCGCTTAAGAGCACTTAAAGACCCACTGAAGTGCCTTGAAACGCGCAGCATTTTTCAGTGTGTTGACGTAATTTCCACTGAAACAGGGAGACAGGACGGGACATATTGAGCAGCTCCTCCCCTTTTTAAAATTGGCAATAGCGTTTCTTTTACATTACAGCTTGGCCAGAGCCGTCGAGCTGAATATGTTAGCCGCGATCATCCCATCCCTCCTTCACACACCACGGGCCCCCCTTACGCGTCAAAGATCGCAGATGGCCACAGATTATTGTTGTTCAACATTCACTACCCATTAAAACTTCACACTCTTACTTGATCTGGACAAACTGACAGAAAGATTTAAGACACTAGCTTTGATATTTGACCACTGTTTATGTTAAAACTGGTTTGCAGTGACATTCATTTCTTAATTTATGTCAGGAATGCAAAATAATTCATCTGTAATGTTCATTATTTTGAATAGAATGTCATCACTCATATGTAGTCAGTAATGTCTTCTCCGGTTTATCTGTGTTCACGTGCATGCACTAGACAGTTCGACAGCCCCGATAAGGCTCTTATTTCAAAAGTGCGTATATTTGGAGAAATATTGATTTATTATCTCATGCTTGCAAAATATTTTATACATACAGAATAACATTTCTATTTATTTTCAACTGAATTACGCGATCTGAAGAGCTAAAACAGCCTACAAAGCGAGCTCTGTCTCTCCTCTTCCTGGTTTGCGTCAGTTATGATCTCAGCGATCTCCCATTCGCTGTACAGCTTGTCAATCGTCTCACGTGAGTCAACAATAAATCGGCCCTGTTCCATATTCCTGCCCTGCCCAGTATTCCATATTCTAATTTGTTCAAAGAATTCACATAAGGTCCCAATAATAGTTTTTTTTTTGTTTGTTTTGTTTTGTTTTTTTAGAAAGACTTAAGATAATAGGTGGATTATTCATGTAAAGTGGGATGAAAGAAGTGTAGATGGCCAAGCCATAATGGCAGAATAAAGAGGTGTCAAAGGTTCGTCGATTGACTACAATAAAGCATGAATGGGCCAGTTCTCCTCACCAGACATTAGTCATAGACTGTAAATGGGTGATTACAGGGCAATAACATATTTGATTAGCATCTCATCAGCCTTCTCTAAAAAACTCCCCTGACATCATCTTAGAAAATGTTATAAAATGTATCTACAATTCATAGTTTTAGAGATATCATCCTCAGAATTAAAATGAAGCATGACCACACCGGTGGCTACACTGTGGTTGTGGTTATAAGTTGTTATACTACATTCACATAATTTACATTTATTCATTTAGCAGATGCTTTTATCCAAAGCGACTTACAAATGAGAACAATAGAAGCAGTTAAACTAACAGTAGGACAACAATATGCAAGTGCTATGACCCTTCTCAGTTTAATCTAACGCAGTAAATGTTAATACAATTTTTTTTATACAGAATAGAATAGAATAGAATAGAATAGAATAGAAAGTGTTAGTATTAGTGGATCAAGTGCTGTCGAAAAATAAGCGTCTTCAGCAGTTTCTTGAAAGTGGCTATGGACTCAGCAGCTCTGGTTGAGTTAGGGGCCGATCACACCTGACGCGTTTTTCAGGTTCGAAAAAGCGAGGTGCACAGCACTTTAAATTACACAGAACGAGCAGTGCGCTGCGTTTTTTATGTTGCTAGGCAACCAATGAAACATCTGTCCTGTCAGTCAAGTAAACGTCAAATCAGCCTTTTATTACCTTTATTTACTTTCTGTTAACATTGTGGTAGTTACGGTTCGTGAAGTCGTTAAGCTCCTGGTAACCCGCGAGAGCACCACAAGTTTATCCTCTATCATCGCACTCTCCTGGCGTTCAAGCAACTGTAGCTTTCATCACTTAAACGGAAGGCCCGCCTCTCAATTAATTCGATTGGACAGTGGAAAAAAACGCGATGACGTCGGGCGCTTTTTCCGCTCGGAGTTGCTTTTTTTTCAACTTCAAAAACGCGAGGCGCAGCGGGCGGTAAAACGCGAGGCGCAGCAGGCGCATAAACAGCGCGCAGAACGCTCGCTGCCATAGGAAACCAATTGAAAATAGGCGTCTCTCACTGCAAAAAACGCGTCAGGTGTGATCGGCCCCTTAGGCAGTTCATTCCACCAGCAGGGAACAGTCATGGTAAAAGTCAGAGAAAGAGATTTTGTGCCTCTTTGAGATGGCACCACAAGACGTCGTTCGCTTGCAGAGCGCAAGTTTCTGGATGGCACATACGTCCGAAGTAATGAGTTTAAGTAAAAGGGAGCAGAGCCAGTGGTTGTTCTGTAGGCAAACGTCAGTGACTTGAATTTGATGCGAGCGGCAACTGGCAACCAGTGCAATTTTTGTGAGGAGAGGAGTGACATGTGCTCTAGCCACTCTAGTTGCGGCATTCTGGATCAGTTGCAGAGGTTTGACCGTGCAAGCTGGAAGACCAGCCAGGAGAGCATAACAATAGTCCAGTCTGGATAGAACTAGCGCTTGGACAAGGAGTTGTGTAGCATGCTCTGATAGGAAGGGCCTGATCCTCCTAATGGCAAATCTACATGACCGGGCAGTTCTAGCAATGTGGTCTGTGAAGTTCAATTGATCATCAATTACAACACCAAGGTTCCTGGCTGACCTTGATGGAGTTTTGGATGACGAGTCTAGCTGAAGGGTGAAGTTGTGATGAAGTGTTGGGTTGGCCGGGACCACGAGTAGCTCTGTCTTCGCAAGGTTTAGTTGAAGGTGAAATGTTTCGTTGAAATGTCTGTCAGGCAGGCTGAGATACGATCAGCTACCGTCGGATCGTCAGGCTGGAATGAGAGGTAGAGTTGTGTGTCATCAGCGTGTTACAGTGATAGGAAAAGCCATGTTTCTGAATCACAGATCCTAGTGATGTCATGTAGATGGAGAAGAGAAGTGGTCCAAGCACTGTGCCCTGAGGCACTCCAGTAGCTAGATGTTGGGTCTTAGACACCACATCCCTCCACGATACCCTAAAGGACCTACCTGAGAGGTAAGACTTGAACCGTTGGAGTGCGGTTCCTGAGATGCCCTTCATCTTTAGGATTGACAGGAGGATCTGGTGGTTAACTGTGTCAAAGGCAGCAGACAAATCCAGCAGGATGAGAACTGAGGATTTGGAAGCTGCTCTTGCCAGTCTCAGAGCTTCAATTACTGAGAGCAGGGCAGTCTCAGTTGAGTGTCCGCTTTTGAAACCAGACTGATTGTTGTCCAAGAGGTTGTTCTGTGTAAGGAAGGAAGAGATCTGGTTGAAAACAACTCGTTCAAGTGTTTTCGCAACGAATGGAAGGAGAGATATCGGTCTGTAATTTTCCAGATGTGCTGGATTTAGAGTGTGTTTCTTAAGCAGTGGGGTAACACGAGCCTGCCTAAATGCTGTGGGAAAGGTACCAGTGTGAAGAGAGGTGTTTATGATGTGTGTGAGTGCGGGTACAAGTGAGGATGAAATAATGACATAATATGTTTATACATTTAATAAATATACTCTTAATATATGTTTTTGTTTTTATGTTTGAGCTTTTATATCTCAATATTAATAAGAGTCTGATTAATTCTGAGTCCTGAACTGTAAACTGTCAAGAGTTGGCTTTCTAAATATATGTTGGTTATGTGTCTATTCAGAATGACTTTTTATTTTTGGTATGTCATGCATGCCCCACTTGCCAAACTTGGGTCTGTCAGGTAAGGGGTTAATGCCACAAACTTTAACCTGACAAAGCACGAACACTTTAAGGAGAAATATACCTGTATACCTGTTATATCCCCAGGGTGGCTGTTCCCTGGCAAGAGCCAGGATAGCTCAGTCGGTAGAGTATTAGACGTTTAATCTGAGGGTCCAGGGTTCACCCAAGTCCCTGTTTGGGTGAAGGTCAGACAGTTTGTTGCAGACGTCCCCTAATCACTTGTTGTCCTCTTTCCAGCATTTGAGGTGGCTGTTCATTCTCTGCTGCTCACATCCAGAAAAGAATATAGCATCTGACACACTGGCGGGAGTAGTCGTGGCCGAGAGGTTAAGGCGATGGACTTGAAATCCATTGGGGTCTCCCCGCGCAGGTTCGAACCCTGCCGACTACGTGGCTCTCTGTCTGTTTGCGACAGGAATTGTGACATTCAGGAGCTTTGTACGAGCTGCATTTTTTTTCTCTAACACGGAAAACTGGGCAACCCACATCTCTTTTCAAGCCTGAAGTGAGCAGGTTTTTGTGTAGGTGAAGGTGTCGTTGAACTCCTTTTTGCCAACACAATATGTTAGCTGAGTGCATCCTCTGCTGCTCACATCCACATTGATGGTTGGCCCCGGTGTCCTCTGCTGCTCACTTCCAGAAAGGAAAATAGCATGTGACTCACTACCACTATCACTGACTCACTTTCAAGAGTAGTTGTGACTGAGAGGTTAAGGCGATGAACTTGAAATCCATTGGGGTCTCCCCGCGCAGGTTCGAACCCTGCTGACTACCCTGCTGGCCCCTTTATCACTTTGTCTGATTGTGACAGGAGTTGTGACGTCCAGGATCTTTGTACAAGATGTTTTTTTTTTCTAACACGGAAATTGGGCTCTTTTCAAGCCTGAAGTGGGCATCGTTTCAAAAGGCCCAGATCATCTGTGATTTTGGCCATTCTATTCAGGCTGTCGGAGCAATGGCTTTGGCATCCCCCGACAACTTCACGGCCTTCACGATGTGCAGCTCAAGAGTTGCCGCATTATAATTTATGAAAAAAACATGGATTTTAGTGTTTTGAAATGTTGCATTCGTTCTCTTTTAGAAAAGTCAAACAGAAACCTACTCATTATGTCCCAATTGCTCGTTTGTCTAAACCACCTTAGAGTTAGCAACATACCATGAAAAAAACCTCCACTCTTTCAATATCAGTGTTCCTAGCTTTGGAAGGAGCAGCCTATCTCTCTCGTCCCTTTATAAATTGTGGTCTTCATCCTTTAATGCCACAAACTTTAAGCTGACAAAGCATGAACACTTTAAGGAGAAAGTGCTGTTATATCCCTAGGGTGGCTGTTCCCTGGCAAAAGCCCGGCTAGCTCAAATGGTAGAGCATCAGACTTTTAATCTGAGGGTCCAGGGTTCCTGTTCGAGCAAAGGTTTGTTGCAGACCTCCCCTAAACTCTTGCTGTGCTCTTCCCAGCCTTTGAGGGAGGTGGTCTTCCTCTTCAAGATAAGATGTGGCAGGGTTATTTCCCAGCATTTGGTGTTGTTTTGCTTGCTGTAATGCTTGGTTACTAGGGACTTTAAGCAACAGCGTTAGTAAGCGTTAACTGCCGTAGCAAAAGAGCGCAAACATCAATAAGCGACAGTAAAGAGGACGGCGTAGGGGTAATTTAATCATCAGACAAAATACAAAAAAAGGAAGTGATTTTAAAAAGCAAGAGAAGGGTTGCTTTTGGCATTTAATGATATACAGAAACAATTACAATGCCACATAACCTAAAGTATAACATTAACTTTCTTAATCTGTCACGTAGTAACGACTACGGCAAATCAGCTGTTCTCCCGTAGTAGACAGTTAGAGTAGAATGTCGCGAGTTAGCAGTTAATGTCTCACGTGCACAATAGAACGACAGAATGCCGTTGCCGTTCCACCAGAGGCTGTTGCTTAAAGTCCCTGCTGTCTAAGCAAGCGGTGGTGGGGGACTTTAAGAGAACTGAGCTGAAGCTTGCCGTTGACTCTGTATGTGCAGGCCCGGGGCCAGTGGAAAGATTGCTTTCTTTGTATAGCATTTAGTACTCTGTGTTGTGCCCGCAGCATGCCCAGTCCAAATCCGGATCATGGCAGTCTTTTCGTGTAGGTGAAGAACTCCTTTTTGTCAACACAATATTTTCGCCGGGTTGATCCTCTTCTGCATGCTCACACCCACATTGATGGTTGGCCCCGGTGCTCTCTGATGCTCAAATCCAGAAATGAAAATAGCATGTGTAAATATATGAGAAAACTTGTGAAACCCGATCAGACTGGCTTTATCGCCCATAGACAGGGGACTGATAATGTTCGAAGAGCTTTAAACCTCCAAATAGTGGCACAGAAAAGGAACACCCCATCAATGCTTCTCAGCTTGGATGCTGAGAAAGCGTTTGATCGGGTGGACTGGGGCTTCCTACAACAGACATTGAGGCACATGGGCTTTAATGAGACGTTTATAAAATGGGTCCAAACTTTTTATAAAAACCCAAAGTCACGAGTAAGGGTCAATGGGCACTGCTCAAAATTTTTCCCACTGGGACGCGGCACTAGGCAGGGTAAAGTTCTTTCAGCCTCACTATTTGCTTTGAGTATAGAGCCGTTAGCCGAACTGATTAGATCCAATCCTCTCATACAGGGAATAAGAGATGAATCAAATGTTCAGCATAAATTGTCACTTTTCGCTGACGATATTTTATTATTTCTGGAAAACCCTATCACTTCTGTTCCAGCCTTGCTCCACAGTCTTAAGGAGTATAGTATGACATCAGGTTATAAAATTAATACAAACAAATCCGAAGCCTTAATGATTGTTGGGACTTGGCCATTTCAGTTGGATAATCTTGTCTCATTCAGACACTCCAAGCAGGGGTTTAGATATCTTGGAGTAATTCTTACCCCTAAGACTACGCAGTTGTTTTCATTTAACTATGATAAATTGTTAAAGGAAATCAGAACTGATTTAAACAGATGGGATGTACTACCGCTTTCTCTTGTGGGTAGAATTGAATGTATAAGAATGAATATTCTTCCAAGATTATTATTTCTGTTCCAAAACCTCCCTGCTGTTATACCACAATCTACTTTCAAATTTCTAGATAAATTAATGTCAAAATTTATATGGCAGAACAAAAGACCAAGAGTGCGCCTTAAAATTGTAATGTTGCCTAAGGAAAATGGGGGCTTAAATCTACCAAACTTCAAATTGTACTATTGGGCTGCCCAAATAAAAGCTGTGATGGCATGGATCATTCGTGATCCGGAGTCACAGGGGGTCTCTATGGAAGAATATTCGGTGCCAGGAGTCTCTCTCTCTCAACTCCCATTTCTCAACCTACAGTCTCAGAAAAAAATAAAAATTGCAAATGTTTGGGTCAAACATACATTAAAGATTTGGAATAAGGTCCAAAAGCAGTTGAAGGGAAAGACTGCTTTATCTCGAGCTATGACTATTAATAGAAATATTGAGTTCCTTCCATCTTTATCAGACAGCAGCGGCTTTCGGGGATGGGCTGAGAGGGGTCTCCTCACAGTGAATCAACTGTTTGATGGAAATGTAATTAAAACCTTTGCCCAATTAAGAGCGAAATTCAAGTTACCCTCAAGTGATTTTCAGGTATTTTCAAATAAGGAGCTATGTAACAAAACATAATGATTGGGAACTGATCAGAAGAGAGCCTACAAATATAGAGAAGCATTTTATTAATTTGATTGAAAATGGTGGTGTAATGAAAAAACAAATGTCCTTGATGTACAAAAAATTGTTGATTGACATGTCAGATAATACACAACATATAAAACAACAATGGGAAATGGAGCTGAATGTTACCCTGGATGACGATGTTTGGGTTAACATTTGCTCTGGCTGTAATAAGGGTGTGGGCAGTCAGGTCTGGAGGAAGTTTGATTGGAAGATGAAAATTTGATTTTTCAGGACTCCGTTAAAATCTTTCCTCACCAAGAGTAGTATGAGTGACAAATGTTGGAGGAACTGTGGATTGGTCGGTGATCAAATTCACACCTTTTGGGACTATTTCACCATACATAGCTTTTGGAAGGACATTAAGGGCATTTTGGAAAATCTACTAAAAGTGAGGAGTCATCTCTTTTGACTCCCAAACATTTTTACTGGATATCTTTCCAGACAATCTTTCTCAAGACCAAGCATTTCTTCTCCATCTCCTCTTAATGACGGCAAGGAAAATGATAACAATCTGTTGGTTAAAACCTGAGCCACCTACCGTTACGCAATGGACACAAAAGATAAGACAAGTTTATTTAATGGAACGGTTGACAGCCCAACTGCAATTAAAAACCCCAGTTTTTGAAAGAAGATGGGGTCCAGTTATTGACTTTCTGAAATAGGACATAAGCCTATGCCTTAAATTGTTTATGTTTCTGATTGTAAATAATGTATGAAGCCCAGTCTCAGGACAATGTTCATGTTTTTTGTGTGTGTGTGTGTGTGTGTGTGTTCACAATAAAGTAAAAAAAAAAGAAAAGATAATAGCATGTGACTCACTGGCAGGAGTAGTTGTGGCTGAGAGGTTAAGGCGATGGACTTGAAATCCATTGGGGTCTCCCCGCACAGGTTCGAACCCTGCCGACTATGTGGCTCCTTGTCACTTTGTCTGTTTGTGACATCCAGGAGCTTTGTACAAGCTGATTTTATTTCGGGCATCTCACAATAACAATTAAATGTTGTCCTTTTGTAAAATAAGGAAAACAAACAGGGTGCGCTTTCTGCCGTCTCGGTCTCCGTCACAGAAATGAACCAAAACTCGGTCACGATAAGAAATATGTCTATAGAAAGCTTGAGTGAACAAATATTATCTGATTATGCAATCCATATGAAACCATCCAATATTAAAGTGGCTATGATATAACCATGGCTGTGTATTCCCCTATATTCACTACAGTGGCTGGAAACATTGTTTTCATTCATAATTACTTGCATGGATTCACGTCGCAAATCAGTCAGCAAAATTCAAATTTTAGACATGCCCCTGTGTCTCTTTGAGTTCAATGCAGATTTAAGCCAGTCTCCAGTAGAGATCCATTTCCTGGAGAGTTTAGGTGTAGGAGTTTAGTCATAATTACAACTTGTAACTTGTGGTAGAACTGCAGATTCATTTGCCGTTGATAGTGTTGCCATAAAAACAATCAATCATCTCCTAATTACGGTAATTATTACGACGTCCAACCCTAATCAAACACACCTGAACAAGCTAATCAAGGTCTTCAAGATTAGGCTATATTAAAAAGCTACAGGCAAGTGATTTTCATCAGGGTTGGGTTTTTCTTTGTAGTTTTGTGATCCTTGCTGTCCGCTCCTCCTGACTCACAAATTCAGTGCATCTTCCAGCAGAGTTGATTTTGAGATTGCAGGTCGAGAGGATGACAGCACAAGTGTACTGCTCATTTAGTGCTGTTTTATTGTGTCTGTCTGCTTGTTTGAGCACAACAGACGCTGGAGTCCTAGGTGAGAAGTTCTTTTAGCTTCATTACGCAGCCTGAAGAAGTGCATAAATAAAGTGCCTTACAAAATTTGATTTCAGACACATCTGCTTACAAAAATACAGTACAGACGTCAAGTGGAAGTTCATCTTTGTATGTTGGTTTACTTTTATTAATAAGCAAAGTATAAATATGCAAACTGTCATAAGTTTATGCATTTTTTCATTGTACAAGTAAAACCCATATAATCACTAATAGGCATTTTTATTTATTGTAAGACAAGAACATTAGTGTTATAATATGGCTACAAAATTGCTACCGGACTGTATCAATCCTGAGTTTAAACTTTAGGCAAAAGTTTTGTTTTTTATTTGTTTTAAGAAATGCATAGGCCTACAATATAACGTGGGGAGCTAATTATACCCGGTAACTCTGCATTTTATCTATATTTGTTTTGTTTTCTGTTGAGTAGCTTATTAAAATGCTTAAAAGGAAATGAGGGTGGTCATGGGGATGGCGTCATTTTTGAAGATGTACACCAGTAAATTTGTAGACAACATATTATCTGATGTCCATGCTTTCTATCAGCATTGCACTATTACTCGCTCTACTACAGTGGGGTAGGTTGTAACTGCACTCTCAGTCTTTGAAACCGATTGATGCAGTTTAGTGAAAAATGATAGATTTCTAAGCTACTTGAATTGAAGCAGATAAATGTGTGAATATTATCAAGTTTGAGACCCATTGCAAAACCCCTGACTTGCAAATGCTGAAGCAAACTATTACAGCACTTCCTGGTCTCCCCTAATGATCTTCTTGAATCCTCTTCTGTAGTGTCTGGTCAGTGTCCGGCGACGCTGACGGTTGTGCCCTCCCGACGAGGATGCACTTCTGATAGAGACTGCTCTGGAGGACACAAATGCTGTAAATTTTCCCTGTGGGCCTGCATGTGTGCCGCCTGTTTTCAGTGAGTTATAATTCTTAATGCATGCTATACATCTTCCAGAGAAAACCCTGAAAAAAATGTTTTCACTCAGGAATTGCTAGTAAGTTTCACAAATAATTGCAAAGAAACCGCAAGTAACACTTTGAACTAAATGTGAAACTATGAAGTAGATGGACTGAAAATTCCGGTAAATCCTCCTACGATCATCTCATTTTTAGTGTTTTTATTTATTTTTCATACAGTGTATGAGACATTCCGTATTCAGTGATGTGGTTTCTCTGTCATGTGTCTCTATAACAGCAAAGGCAGGGGAGTGTCCAAGCACAAATTTTGGAGCAGGACTGTGTGCGGAGTTGTGTTCCTATGACAGTGACTGTCCGAACAATGAGAAATGCTGCTGCAATGGATGTGGACATCAGTGTATGGATCCATTTGCAGGTATTTGTTATAAGTGTTTGGGTCAGCTTCCTCATTTCCGTTTGTCTGTTTTATAATTAATCGTTTTCAATGTAAAAAGTATTCAGCCAATAGCACAGCTTAAAGCACAGGATGGCTTCACAAAATTAATTCATACAATTAATACGACCATGATTAATAATTAAGAGGGGTAAAACTTGGTATTTGGGTTTTGTGCTGTATCTGAGACTGAATGCCTCTAAACGGACTGACTGAAGTTGACTATCTGTATCCATCCAGGGAAGCCTGCAGCCGAACCTCCAAAGCCTCCAAGGAAGCCTGCAGCCGAACCTCCAAAGCCTCCAAGGAAGCCTGCAGCCGAACCTCCAAAGCCTCCAGTAAAGCCTGCAGCTGGACCTCCAAAGCCTCCAGGGAAGCCTGCAGCCGAACCTCCAAAGCCTCCAGGGAAGCCTCCAGGGAAGCCAGCAGCCGAACCTCCAAAGCCTCCAGGGAAGCCAGCAGCCGAACCTCCAAAGCCTCCAGGGAAGCCTGCAGCCGAACTACCTGAGCCGGAGCCTTCTACAGAACTGCCGGAGCCTTCTACCGAACCTCTGGAGCCTTCAGACGAACTGCCAGTGACGCCTGCAGCCGAACCCCCGAAGCCTGCAGCCGAACCTCCAAGGCCTCCAGGGAAGCCAGCAGCCGAACCTCCAAGGCCTCCAGGGAAGCCTCCAGGGAAGCCAGCAGCCGAACCTCCAAAGCCTCCAGGGAAGCCAGCAGCCGAACCTCCAAAGCCTCCAGGGAAGCCAGCAGCCGAACCTCCAAAGCCTCCAGGGAAGCCTCCAGGGAAGCCTGCAGCCGAACTACCTGAGCCGGAGCCTTCTACAGAACTGCCGGAGCCTTCAGACGAACTGCCAGTGACGCCTGCAGCCGAACCCCCGAAGCCTGCAGCTGAACCTCCAAGGCCTCCAGGGAAGCCAGCAGCCGAACCTCCAAGGCCTCCAGGGAAGCCTCCGGGGAAGCCTCCAGGGAAGCCAGCAGCCGAACCTCCAAGGCCTCCAGGGAAGCCAGCAGCCGAACCTCCAAAGCCTCCAGGGAAGCCTCCAGGGAAGCCAGCAGCCGAACCTCCAAGGCCTCCAGGGAAGCCTGCAGCCGAACTACCTGAACTGGAGCCTTCTACAGAACTGCCGGAGCCTTCTACCGAACCTCTGGAGCCTTCAAACGAACTTCCAGTGACGCCTGCAGCCGAACCCCCGAAGCCTGCAGCCGAACCTCCAAAGCCTCCAGGGAAGCCTGCAGCCGAACTCCCGAAGCCTCCAGGGAAGCCTGCAGCCGGACCTCCAAAGCCTCCAGGGAAGCCTGCAGCCGAACCGCCCAAGGCTCCAGTGAAGCCTGCAGCTGAACCTCCAACTTACCCTTATGGCCAATGTCCTGGCCATAAGTAATGTGGCTATGCATGCTGTTAACTGTGCTGATTTAACCATTGGATGTATGGTGTGTTTATCACCAAATAAATCTCTCACTTCTAAGGCCATTTTCCTCTCTTTAATTTAAGTGAGAAAATTAGGAATTAGATTTTTGTATTCCAGTGTTAATTTGGCTGTTCTCACATAATGGCTCATTGGAATCAATGCATGAGATCCCACCCTCCAAAGCCACGCCTCCTTCAAAACGCTTGAACACATACAGCAGAGTCTGTAAAGTGTCACGAGACAAAAGACCGCACCAAGTTGCCTCGTGTCTAAAATGCATAACATTACAGTGATAACGAATGTAAATAACTTGCAGTGCTCTAGTTGTACCACCTGACTGATGCAGATTCATTTTGGCATTGACATGGAAACGTCTGAATCCAAATGCAATGATTGGACGAACAATTCTATTATTGATTGCTATAGGATCTGAAGTTTCAACCAGTATTGCCTCTTGACCAATAGTCTTCTGCTTTCTGAAGCATTTTAGTGAAATTGTGTCTTCTAGTGGTCATTTTAGGAAGTTGCAACTTCAAGCCTACTAACAGATGATCCCTTTAGTTACCTGTGACCAAATGAGTTCTGAATGCCTGTAATGCCCTGTAATTCACATGGCACAATTTTCAAAGTAGTCGGGTCACTGTTCTTTTCACACTGCACGACTATCTGGGGTTGGACCATCACAGTTGCTGCTGTGTGCGCACTGCACGATGCACCAATGACAGGGGGTTTCACACTGCATGATTTGACAAAAGAATCGCTGACAACTGTCTGGTCTGCAAACTGCGTTTCACAACCAAACCCACATGAGAAGTGATAAGGAAATAATGCAAGATCATTAAATAGTTATTAAAAAAATATAGCCTGCAAGAAGATTTGCAATCCAAATTGTCTGTACGCTGATTTGCAGCAAAAAGGAGAGAGAAAAAAAACAACAGATTATGCTGGAGGAAACGGTTGGGGAGACGAGGGGAGCAAGAATTGTGTTAATTGTGCAAAGAGAGTTGGGGGTAAATAAATAATTTTACAATGTGCTGCTGGTCAAGCAAATGTTTGTGCTTTGTTTCTGTTAAAATACTGATATTCTGGTCTATAACTCTTCCCCAAACATCCCGCTGTCCTGTAGTTTTCAGTCAGAACACATTACCACAGCAGGATTTTTAATCGCAGACAGGTCCAGATATTTAACATGCCAAATATCTCGGATCCCTGAGGGACACCTTGCTTCAGGGGAACAGTAGGTGAGCGAAAATTCTGAAGTGAAATGTAGAACAGTCTGTCAGAGAGATAGGAGGAAAACCAGGAAAGAGCAGCACCAGAAATACCCACCCCTACTGATTTATCATCAAATTAAAAAAGGTTTCTCACTTTCATATTAACATACAATCTCTTGTGAAATAAGTGCACTTAATTGTATTGTGTAGTGTAATTCAAATGTTAAAAAGAATCTATTTAAAAAAAACTGTACTTACAGATGAAATAATATTAATACTTAATAAGGCCGCTTAAGAGCACTTAAAGACCCACTGAAGTGCCTTGAAACGCGCAGCATTTTTCAGTGTGTTGACGTAATTTCCACTGAAACAGGGAGACAGGACGGGACATATTGAGCAGCTCCTCCCCTTTTTAAAATTGGCAATAGCGTTTCTTTTACATTACAGCTTGGCCAGAGCCGTCAAGCTGAATATGTTAGCCGCGATCATCCCATCCCTCCTTCACACACCACGGGCCCCCCTTACGCGTCAAAGATCGCAGATGGCCACAGATTATTGTTGTTCAACATTCACTACCCATTAAAACTTCACACTCTTACTTGATCTGGACAAACTGACAGAAAGATTTAAGACACTAGCTTTGATATTTGACCACTGTTTATGTTAAAACTGGTTTGCAGTGACATTCATTTCTTAATTTATGTCAGGAATGCAAAATAATTCATCTGTAATGTTCATTATTTTGAATAGAATGTCATCACTCATATGTAGTCAGTAATGTCTTCTCCGGTTTATCTGTGTTCACGTGCATGCACTAGACAGTTCGACAGCCCCGATAAGGCTCTTATTTCAAAAGTGCGTATATTTGGAGAAATATTGATTTATTATCTCATGCTTGCAAAATATTTTATACATACAGAATAACATTTCTATTTATTTTCAACTGAATTACGCGATCTGAAGAGCTAAAACAGCCTACAAAGCGAGCTCTGTCTCTCCTCTTCCTGGTTTGCGTCAGTTATGATCTCAGCGATCTCCCATTCGCTGTACAGCTTGTCAATCGTCTCACGTGAGTCAACAATAAATCGGCCCTGTTCCATATTCCTGCCCTGCCCAGTATTCCATATTCTAATTTGTTCAAAGAATTCACATAAGGTCCCAATAATAGTTTTTTTTTTGTTTGTTTTGTTTTGTTTTTTTAGAAAGACTTAAGATAATAGGTGGATTATTCATGTAAAGTGGGATGAAAGAAGTGTAGATGGCCAAGCCATAATGGCAGAATAAAGAGGTGTCAAAGGTTCGTCGATTGACTACAATAAAGCATGAATGGGCCAGTTCTCCTCACCAGACATTAGTCATAGACTGTAAATGGGTGATTACAGGGCAATAACATATTTGATTAGCATCTCATCAGCCTTCTCTAAAAAACTCCCCTGACATCATCTTAGAAAATGTTATAAAATGTATCTACAATTCATAGTTTTAGAGATATCATCCTCAGAATTAAAATGAAGCATGACCACACCGGTGGCTACACTGTGGTTGTGGTTATAAGTTGTTATACTACATTCACATAATTTACATTTATTCATTTAGCAGATGCTTTTATCCAAAGCGACTTACAAATGAGAACAATAGAAGCAGTTAAACTAACAGTAGGACAACAATATGCAAGTGCTATGACCCTTCTCAGTTTAATCTAACGCAGTAAATGTTAATACAATTTTTTTTATACAGAATAGAATAGAATAGAATAGAATAGAATAGAATAGAATAGAAAGTGTTAGTATTAGTGGATCAAGTGCTGTCGAAAAATAAGCGTCTTCAGCAGTTTCTTGAAAGTGGCTATGGACTCAGCAGCTCTGGTTGAGTTAGGGGCCGATCACACCTGACGCGTTTTTCAGGTTCGAAAACGCGAGGTGCACAGCACTTTAAATTACACAGAACGAGCAGTGCGCTGCGTTTTTTATGTTGCTAGGCAACCAATGAAACATCTGTCCTGTCAGTCAAGTAAACGTCAAATCAGCCTTTTATTACCTTTATTTACTTTCTGTTAACATTGTGGTAGTTACGGTTCGTGAAGTCGTTAAGCTCCTGGTAACCCGCGAGAGCACCACAAGTTTATCCTCTATCATCGCACTCTCCTGGCGTTCAAGCAACTGTAGCTTTCATCACTTAAACGGAAGGCCCGCCTCTCAATTAATTCGATTGGACAGTGGAAAAAAACGCGATGACGTCGGGCGCTTTTTCCGCTCGGAGTTGCTTTTTTTTCAACTTCAAAAACGCGAGGCGCAGCGGGCGGTAAAACGCGAGGCGCAGCAGGCGCATAAACAGCGCGCAGAACGCTCGCTGCCATAGGAAACCAATTGAAAATAGGCGTCTCTCACTGCAAAAAACGCGTCAGGTGTGATCGGCCCCTTAGGCAGTTCATTCCACCAGCAGGGAACAGTCATGGTAAAAGTCAGAGAAAGAGATTTTGTGCCTCTTTGAGATGGCACCACAAGACGTCGTTCGCTTGCAGAGCGCAAGTTTCTGGATGGCACATACGTCCGAAGTAATGAGTTTAAGTAAAAGGGAGCAGAGCCAGTGGTTGTTCTGTAGGCAAACGTCAGTGACTTGAATTTGATGCGAGCGGCAACTGGCAACCAGTGCAATTTTTGTGAGGAGAGGAGTGACATGTGCTCTAGCCACTCTAGTTGCGGCATTCTGGATCAGTTGCAGAGGTTTGACCGTGCAAGCTGGAAGACCAGCCAGGAGAGCATAACAATAGTCCAGTCTGGATAGAACTAGCGCTTGGACAAGGAGTTGTGTAGCATGCTCTGATAGGAAGGGCCTGATCCTCCTAATGGCAAATCTACATGACCGGGCAGTTCTAGCAATGTGGTCTGTGAAGTTCAATTGATCATCAATTACAACACCAAGGTTCCTGGCTGACCTTGATGGAGTTTTGGATGACGAGTCTAGCTGAAGGGTGAAGTTGTGATGAAGTGTTGGGTTGGCCGGGACCACGAGTAGCTCTGTCTTCGCAAGGTTTAGTTGAAGGTGAAATGTTTCGTTGAAATGTCTGTCAGGCAGGCTGAGATACGATCAGCTACCGTCGGATCGTCAGGCTGGAATGAGAGGTAGAGTTGTGTGTCATCAGCGTGTTACAGTGATAGGAAAAGCCATGTTTCTGAATCACAGATCCTAGTGATGTCATGTAGATGGAGAAGAGAAGTGGTCCAAGCACTGTGCCCTGAGGCACTCCAGTAGCTAGATGTTGGGTCTTAGACACCACATCCCTCCACGATACCCTAAAGGACCTACCTGAGAGGTAAGACTTGAACCGTTGGAGTGCGGTTCCTGAGATGCCCTTCATCTTTAGGATTGACAGGAGGATCTGGTGGTTAACTGTGTCAAAGGCAGCAGACAAATCCAGCAGGATGAGAACTGAGGATTTGGAAGCTGCTCTTGCCAGTCTCAGAGCTTCAATTACTGAGAGCAGGGCAGTCTCAGTTGAGTGTCCGCTTTTGAAACCAGACTGATTGTTGTCCAAGAGGTTGTTCTGTGTAAGGAAGGAAGAGATCTGGTTGAAAACAACTCGTTCAAGTGTTTTCGCAACGAATGGAAGGAGAGATATCGGTCTGTAATTTTCCAGATGTGCTGGATTTAGAGTGTGTTTCTTAAGCAGTGGGGTAACACGAGCCTGCCTAAATGCTGTGGGAAAGGTACCAGTGTGAAGAGAGGTGTTTATGATGTGTGTGAGTGCGGGTACAAGTGAGGATGAAATAATGACATAATATGTTTATACATTTAATAAATATACTCTTAATATATGTTTTTGTTTTTATGTTTGAGCTTTTATATCTCAATATTAATAAGAGTCTGATTAATTCTGAGTCCTGAACTGTAAACTGTCAAGAGTTGGCTTTCTAAATATATGTTGGTTATGTGTCTATTCAGAATGACTTTTTATTTTTGGTATGTCATGCATGCCCCACTTGCCAAACTTGGGTCTGTCAGGTAAGGGGTTAATGCCACAAACTTTAACCTGACAAAGCACGAACACTTTAAGGAGAAATATACCTGTATACCTGTTATATCCCCAGGGTGGCTGTTCCCTGGCAAGAGCCAGGATAGCTCAGTCGGTAGAGTATTAGACGTTTAATCTGAGGGTCCAGGGTTCACCCAAGTCCCTGTTTGGGTGAAGGTCAGACAGTTTGTTGCAGACGTCCCCTAATCACTTGTTGTCCTCTTTCCAGCATTTGAGGTGGCTGTTCATTCTCTGCTGCTCACATCCAGAAAAGAATATAGCATCTGACACACTGGCGGGAGTAGTCGTGGCCGAGAGGTTAAGGCGATGGACTTGAAATCCATTGGGGTCTCCCCGCGCAGGTTCGAACCCTGCCGACTACGTGGCTCTCTGTCTGTTTGCGACAGGAATTGTGACATTCAGGAGCTTTGTACGAGCTGCATTTTTTTTCTCTAACACGGAAAACTGGGCAACCCACATCTCTTTTCAAGCCTGAAGTGAGCAGGTTTTTGTGTAGGTGAAGGTGTCGTTGAACTCCTTTTTGCCAACACAATATGTTAGCTGAGTGCATCCTCTGCTGCTCACATCCACATTGATGGTTGGCCCCGGTGTCCTCTGCTGCTCACTTCCAGAAAGGAAAATAGCATGTGACTCACTACCACTATCACTGACTCACTTTCAAGAGTAGTTGTGACTGAGAGGTTAAGGCGATGAACTTGAAATCCATTGGGGTCTCCCCGCGCAGGTTCGAACCCTGCTGACTACCCTGCTGGCCCCTTTATCACTTTGTCTGATTGTGACAGGAGTTGTGACGTCCAGGATCTTTGTACAAGATGTTTTTTTTTTCTAACACGGAAATTGGGCTCTTTTCAAGCCTGAAGTGGGCATCGTTTCAAAAGGCCCAGATCATCTGTGATTTTGGCCATTCTATTCAGGCTGTCGGAGCAATGGCTTTGGCATCCCCCGACAACTTCACGGCCTTCACGATGTGCAGCTCAAGAGTTGCCGCATTATAATTTATGAAAAAAACATGGATATTAGTGTTTTGAAATGTTGCATTCGTTCTCTTTTAGAAAAGTCAAACAGAAACCTACTCATTATGTCCCAATTGCTCGTTTGTCTAAACCACCTTAGAGTTAGCAACATACCATGAAAAAAACCTCCACTCTTTCAATATCAGTGTTCCTAGCTTTGGAAGGAGCAGCCTATCTCTCTCGTCCCTTTATAAATTGTGGTCTTCATCCTTTAATGCCACAAACTTTAAGCTGACAAAGCATGAACACTTTAAGGAGAAAGTGCTGTTATATCCCTAGGGTGGCTGTTCCCTGGCAAAAGCCCGGCTAGCTCAAATGGTAGAGCATCAGACTTTTAATCTGAGGGTCCAGGGTTCCTGTTCGAGCAAAGGTTTGTTGCAGACCTCCCCTAAACTCTTGCTGTGCTCTTCCCAGCCTTTGAGGGAGGTGGTCTTCCTCTTCAAGATAAGATGTGGCAGGGTTATTTCCCAGCATTTGGTGTTGTTTTGCTTGCTGTAATGCTTGGTTACTAGGGACTTTAAGCAACAGCGTTAGTAAGCGTTAACTGCCGTAGCAAAAGAGCGCAAACATCAATAAGCGACAGTAAAGAGGACGGCGTAGGGGTAATTTAATCATCAGACAAAATACAAAAAAAGGAAGTGATTTTAAAAAGCAAGAGAAGGGTTGCTTTTGGCATTTAATGATATACAGAAACAATTACAATGCCACATAACCTAAAGTATAACATTAACTTTCTTAATCTGTCACGTAGTAACGACTACGGCAAATCAGCTGTTCTCCCGTAGTAGACAGTTAGAGTAGAATGTCGCGAGTTAGCAGTTAATGTCTCACGTGCACAATAGAACGACAGAATGCCGTTGCCGTTCCACCAGAGGCTGTTGCTTAAAGTCCCTGCTGTCTAAGCAAGCGGTGGTGGGGGACTTTAAGAGAACTGAGCTGAAGCTTGCCGTTGACTCTGTATGTGCAGGCCCGGGGCCAGTGGAAAGATTGCTTTCTTTGTATAGCATTTAGTACTCTGTGTTGTGCCCGCAGCATGCCCAGTCCAAATCCGGATCATGGCAGTCTTTTCGTGTAGGTGAAGAACTCCTTTTTGTCAACACAATATTTTCGCCGGGTTGATCCTCTTCTGCATGCTCACACCCACATTGATGGTTGGCCCCGGTGCTCTCTGATGCTCAAATCCAGAAATGAAAATAGCATGTGTAAATATATGAGAAAACTTGTGAAACCCGATCAGACTGGCTTTATCGCCCATAGACAGGGGACTGATAATGTTCGAAGAGCTTTAAACCTCCAAATAGTGGCACAGAAAAGGAACACCCCATCAATGCTTCTCAGCTTGGATGCTGAGAAAGCGTTTGATCGGGTGGACTGGGGCTTCCTACAACAGACATTGAGGCACATGGGCTTTAATGAGACGTTTATAAAATGGGTCCAAACTTTTTATAAAAACCCAAAGTCACGAGTAAGGGTCAATGGGCACTGCTCAAAATTTTTCCCACTGGGACGCGGCACTAGGCAGGGTAAAGTTCTTTCAGCCTCACTATTTGCTTTGAGTATAGAGCCGTTAGCCGAACTGATTAGATCCAATCCTCTCATACAGGGAATAAGAGATGAATCAAATGTTCAGCATAAATTGTCACTTTTCGCTGACGATATTTTATTATTTCTGGAAAACCCTATCACTTCTGTTCCAGCCTTGCTCCACAGTCTTAAGGAGTATAGTATGACATCAGGTTATAAAATTAATACAAACAAATCCGAAGCCTTAATGATTGTTGGGACTTGGCCATTTCAGTTGGATAATCTTGTCTCATTCAGACACTCCAAGCAGGGGTTTAGATATCTTGGAGTAATTCTTACCCCTAAGACTACGCAGTTGTTTTCATTTAACTATGATAAATTGTTAAAGGAAATCAGAACTGATTTAAACAGATGGGATGTACTACCGCTTTCTCTTGTGGGTAGAATTGAATGAATATTCTTCCAAGATTATTATTTCTGTTCCAAAACCTCCCTGCTGTTATACCACAATCTACTTTCAAATTTCTAGATAAATTAATGTCAAAATTTATATGGCAGAACAAAAGACCAAGAGTGCGCCTTAAAATTGTAATGTTGCCTAAGGAAAATGGGGGCTTAAATCTACCAAACTTCAAATTGTACTATTGGGCTGCCCAAATAAAAGCTGTGATGGCATGGATCATTCGTGATCCGGAGTCACAGGGGGTCTCTATGGAAGAATATTCGGTGCCAGGAGTCTCTCTCTCTCAACTCCCATTTCTCAACCTACAGTCTCAGAAAAAAATAAAAATTGCAAATGTTTGGGTCAAACATACATTAAAGATTTGGAATAAGGTCCAAAAGCAGTTGAAGGGAAAGACTGCTTTATCTCGAGCTATGACTATTAATAGAAATATTGAGTTCCTTCCATCTTTATCAGACAGCAGCGGCTTTCGGGGATGGGCTGAGAGGGGTCTCCTCACAGTGAATCAACTGTTTGATGGAAATGTAATTAAAACCTTTGCCCAATTAAGAGCGAAATTCAAGTTACCCTCAAGTGATTTTCAGGTATTTTCAAATAAGGAGCTATGTAACAAAACATAATGATTGGGAACTGATCAGAAGAGAGCCTACAAATATAGAGAAGCATTTTATTAATTTGATTGAAAATGGTGGTGTAATGAAAAAACAAATGTCCTTGATGTACAAAAAATTGTTGATTGACATGTCAGATAATACACAACATATAAAACAACAATGGGAAATGGAGCTGAATGTTACCCTGGATGACGATGTTTGGGTTAACATTTGCTCTGGCTGTAATAAGGGTGTGGGCAGTCAGGTCTGGAGGAAGTTTGATTGGAAGATGAAAATTTGATTTTTCAGGACTCCGTTAAAATCTTTCCTCACCAAGAGTAGTATGAGTGACAAATGTTGGAGGAACTGTGGATTGGTCGGTGATCAAATTCACACCTTTTGGGACTATTTCACCATACATAGCTTTTGGAAGGACATTAAGGGCATTTTGGAAAATCTACTAAAAGTGAGGAGTCATCTCTTTTGACTCCCAAACATTTTTACTGGATATCTTTCCAGACAATCTTTCTCAAGACCAAGCATTTCTTCTCCATCTCCTCTTAATGACGGCAAGGAAAATGATAACAATCTGTTGGTTAAAACCTGAGCCACCTACCGTTACGCAATGGACACAAAAGATAAGACAAGTTTATTTAATGGAACGGTTGACAGCCCAACTGCAATTAAAAACCCCAGTTTTTGAAAGAAGATGGGGTCCAGTTATTGACTTTCTGAAATAGGACATAAGCCTATGCCTTAAATTGTTTATGTTTCTGATTGTAAATAATGTATGAAGCCCAGTCTCAGGACAATGTTCATGTTTTTTGTGTGTGTGTGTGTGTGTGTGTGTTCACAATAAAGTAAAAAAAAAAGAAAAGATAATAGCATGTGACTCACTGGCAGGAGTAGTTGTGGCTGAGAGGTTAAGGCGATGGACTTGAAATCCATTGGGGTCTCCCCGCACAGGTTCGAACCCTGCCGACTATGTGGCTCCTTGTCACTTTGTCTGTTTGTGACATCCAGGAGCTTTGTACAAGCTGATTTTATTTCGGGCATCTCACAATAACAATTAAATGTTGTCCTTTTGTAAAATAAGGAAAACAAACAGGGTGCGCTTTCTGCCGTCTCGGTCTCCGTCACAGAAATGAACCAAAACTCGGTCACGATAAGAAATATGTCTATAGAAAGCTTGAGTGAACAAATATTATCTGATTATGCAATCCATATGAAACCATCCAATATTAAAGTGGCTATGATATAACCATGGCTGTGTATTCCCCTATATTCACTACAGTGGCTGGAAACATTGTTTTCATTCATAATTACTTGCATGGATTCACGTCGCAAATCAGTCAGCAAAATTCAAATTTTAGACATGCCCCTGTGTCTCTTTGAGTTCAATGCAGATTTAAGCCAGTCTCCAGTAGAGATCCATTTCCTGGAGAGTTTAGGTGTAGGAGTTTAGTCATAATTACAACTTGTAACTTGTGGTAGAACTGCAGATTCATTTGCCGTTGATAGTGTTGCCATAAAAACAATCAATCATCTCCTAATTACGGTAATTATTACGACGTCCAACCCTAATCAAACACACCTGAACAAGCTAATCAAGGTCTTCAAGATTAGGCTATATTAAAAAGCTACAGGCAAGTGATTTTCATCAGGGTTGGGTTTTTCTTTGTAGTTTTGTGATCCTTGCTGTCCGCTCCTCCTGACTCACAAATTCAGTGCATCTTCCAGCAGAGTTGATTTTGAGATTGCAGGTCGAGAGGATGACAGCACAAGTGTACTGCTCATTTAGTGCTGTTTTATTGTGTCTGTCTGCTTGTTTGAGCACAACAGACGCTGGAGTCCTAGGTGAGAAGTTCTTTTAGCTTCATTACGCAGCCTGAAGAAGTGCATAAATAAAGTGCCTTACAAAATTTGATTTCAGACACATCTGCTTACAAAAATACAGTACAGACGTCAAGTGGAAGTTCATCTTTGTATGTTGGTTTACTTTTATTAATAAGCAAAGTATAAATATGCAAACTGTCATAAGTTTATGCATTTTTTCATTGTACAAGTAAAACCCATATAATCACTAATAGGCATTTTTATTTATTGTAAGACAAGAACATTAGTGTTATAATATGGCTACAAAATTGCTACCGGACTGTATCAATCCTGAGTTTAAACTTTAGGCAAAAGTTTTGTTTTTTATTTGTTTTAAGAAATGCATAGGCCTACAATATAACGTGGGGAGCTAATTATACCCGGTAACTCTGCATTTTATCTATATTTGTTTTGTTTTCTGTTGAGTAGCTTATTAAAATGCTTAAAAGGAAATGAGGGTGGTCATGGGGATGGCGTCATTTTTGAAGATGTACACCAGTAAATTTGTAGACAACATATTATCTGATGTCCATGCTTTCTATCAGCATTGCACTATTACTCGCTCTACTACAGTGGGGTAGGTTGTAACTGCACTCTCAGTCTTTGAAACCGATTGATGCAGTTTAGTGAAAAATGATAGATTTCTAAGCTACTTGAATTGAAGCAGATAAATGTGTGAATATTATCAAGTTTGAGACCCATTGCAAAACCCCTGACTTGCAAATGCTGAAGCAAACTATTACAGCACTTCCTGGTCTCCCCTAATGATCTTCTTGAATCCTCTTCTGTAGTGTCTGGTCAGTGTCCGGCGACGCTGACGGTTGTGCCCTCCCGACGAGGATGCACTTCTGATAGAGACTGCTCTGGAGGACACAAATGCTGTAAATTTTCCCTGTGGGCCTGCATGTGTGCCGCCTGTTTTCAGTGAGTTATAATTCTTAATGCATGCTATACATCTTCCAGAGAAAACCCTGAAAAAAATGTTTTCACTCAGGAATTGCTAGTAAGTTTCACAAATAATTGCAAAGAAACCGCAAGTAACACTTTGAACTAAATGTGAAACTATGAAGTAGATGGACTGAAAATTCCGGTAAATCCTCCTACGATCATCTCATTTTTAGTGTTTTTATTTATTTTTCATACAGTGTATGAGACATTCCGTATTCAGTGATGTGGTTTCTCTGTCATGTGTCTCTATAACAGCAAAGGCAGGGGAGTGTCCAAGCACAAATTTTGGAGCAGGACTGTGTGCGGAGTTGTGTTCCTATGACAGTGACTGTCCGAACAATGAGAAATGCTGCTGCAATGGATGTGGACATCAGTGTATGGATCCATTTGCAGGTATTTGTTATAAGTGTTTGGGTCAGCTTCCTCATTTCCGTTTGTCTGTTTTATAATTAATCGTTTTCAATGTAAAAAGTATTCAGCCAATAGCACAGCTTAAAGCACAGGATGGCTTCACAAAATTAATTCATACAATTAATACGACCATGATTAATAATTAAGAGGGGTAAAACTTGGTATTTGGGTTTTGTGCTGTATCTGAGACTGAATGCCTCTAAACGGACTGACTGAAGTTGACTATCTGTATCCATCCAGGGAAGCCTGCAGCCGAACCTCCAAAGCCTCCAAGGAAGCCTGCAGCCGAACCTCCAAAGCCTCCAAGGAAGCCTGCAGCCGAACCTCCAAAGCCTCCAGTAAAGCCTGCAGCTGGACCTCCAAAGCCTCCAGGGAAGCCTGCAGCCGAACCTCCAAAGCCTCCAGGGAAGCCTCCAGGGAAGCCAGCAGCCGAACCTCCAAAGCCTCCAGGGAAGCCAGCAGCCGAACCTCCAAAGCCTCCAGGGAAGCCTGCAGCCGAACTACCTGAGCCGGAGCCTTCTACAGAACTGCCGGAGCCTTCTACCGAACCTCTGGAGCCTTCAGACGAACTGCCAGTGACGCCTGCAGCCGAACCCCCGAAGCCTGCAGCCGAACCTCCAAGGCCTCCAGGGAAGCCAGCAGCCGAACCTCCAAGGCCTCCAGGGAAGCCTCCAGGGAAGCCAGCAGCCGAACCTCCAAAGCCTCCAGGGAAGCCAGCAGCCGAACCTCCAAAGCCTCCAGGGAAGCCTCCAGGGAAGCCTGCAGCCGAACTACCTGAGCCGGAGCCTTCTACAGAACTGCCGGAGCCTTCAGACGAACTGCCAGTGACGCCTGCAGCCGAACCCCCGAAGCCTGCAGCTGAACCTCCAAGGCCTCCAGGGAAGCCAGCAGCCGAACCTCCAAGGCCTCCAGGGAAGCCTCCGGGGAAGCCAGCAGCCGAACCTCCAAGGCCTCCAGGGAAGCCTGCAGCCGAACTACCTGAACTGGAGCCTTCTACAGAACTGCCGGAGCCTTCTACCGAACCTCTGGAGCCTTCAAACGAACTTCCAGTGACGCCTGCAGCCGAACCCCCGAAGCCTGCAGCCGAACCTCCAAAGCCTCCAGGGAAGCCTGCAGCTGAACTCCCGAAGCCTCCAGGGAAGCCTGCAGCCGGACCTCCAAAGCCTCCAGGGAAGCCTGCAGCCGGACCTCCAAAGCCTCCAGTGAAGCCTGCAGCCGAACCGCCCAAGGCTCCAGTGAAGCCTGCAGCTGAACCTCCAACTTACCCTTATGGCCAATGTCCTGGCCATAAGTAATGTGGCTATGCATGCTGTTAACTGTGCTGATTTAACCATTGGATGTATGGTGTGTTTATCACCCTGTTTATCACCAAATAAATCTCTCACTTCTAAGGCCATTTTCCTCTCTTTAATTTAAGTGAGAAAATTAGGAATTAGATTTTTGTATTCCAGTGTTAATTTGGCTGTTCTCACATAATGGCTCATTGGAATCAATGCATGAGATCCCACCCTCCAAAGCCACGCCTCCTTCAAAACGCTTGAACACATACAGCAGAGTCTGTAAAGTGTCACGAGACAAAAGACCGCACCAAGTTGCCTCGTGTCTAAAATGCATAACATTACAGTGATAACGAATGTAAATAACTTGCAGTGCTCTAGTTGTACCACCTGACTGATGCAGATTCATTTTGGCATTGACATGGAAACGTCTGAATCCAAATGCAATGATTGGACGAACAATTCTATTATTGATTGCTATAGGATCTGAAGTTTCAACCAGTATTGCCTCTTGACCAATAGTCTTCTGCTTTCTGAAGCATTTTAGTGAAATTGTGTCTTCTAGTGGTCATTTTAGGAAGTTGCAACTTCAAGCCTACTAACAGATGATCCCTTTAGTTACCTGTGACCAAATGAGTTCTGAATGCCTGTAATGCCCTGTAATTCACATGGCACAATTTTCAAAGTAGTCGGGTCACTGTTCTTTTCACACTGCACGACTATCTGGGGTTGGACCATCACAGTTGCTGCTGTGTGCGCACTGCACGATGCACCAATGACAGGGGGTTTCACACTGCATGATTTGACAAAAGAATCGCTGACAACTGTCTGGTCTGCAAACTGCGTTTCACAACCAAACCCACATGAGAAGTGATAAGGAAATAATGCAAGATCATTAAATAGTTATTAAAAAAATATAGCCTGCAAGAAGATTTGCAATCCAAATTGTCTGTACGCTGATTTGCAGCAAAAAGGAGAGAGAAAAAAAACAACAGATTATGCTGGAGGAAACGGTTGGGGAGACGAGGGGAGCAAGAATTGTGTTAATTGTGCAAAGAGAGTTGGGGGTAAATAAATAATTTTACAATGTGCTGCTGGTCAAGCAAATGTTTGTGCTTTGTTTCTGTTAAAATACTGATATTCTGGTCTATAACTCTTCCCCAAACATCCCGCTGTCCTGTAGTTTTCAGTCAGAACACATTACCACAGCAGGATTTTTAATCGCAGACAGGTCCAGATATTTAACATGCCAAATATCTCGGATCCCTGAGGGACACCTTGCTTCAGGGGAACAGTAGGTGAGCGAAAATTCTGAAGTGAAATGTAGAACAGTCTGTCAGAGAGATAGGAGGAAAGCCAGGAAAGAGCAGCACCAGAAATACCCACCCCTAATGATTTATCATCAAATTAAAAAAGGTTTCTCACTTTCATATTAACATACAATCTCTTGTGAAATAAGTGCACTTAATTGTATTGTGTAGTGTAATTCAAATGTTAAAAAGAATCTATTTAAAAAAAACTGTACTTACAGATGAAATAATATTAATACTTAATAAGGCCGCTTAAGAGCACTTAAAGACCCACTGAAGTGCCTTGAAACGCGCAGCATTTTTCAGTGTGTTGACGTAATTTCCACTGAAACAGGGAGACAGGACGGGACATATTGAGCAGCTCCTCCCCTTTTTAAAATTGGCAATAGCGTTTCTTTTACATTACAGCTTGGCCAGAGCCGTCGAGCTGAATATGTTAGCCGCGATCATCCCATCCCTCCTTCACACACCACGGGCCCCCCTTACGCGTCAAAGATCGCAGATGGCCACAGATTATTGTTGTTCAACATTCACTACCCATTAAAACTTCACACTCTTACTTGATCTGGACAAACTGACAGAAAGATTTAAGACACTAGCTTTGATATTTGACCACTGTTTATGTTAAAACTGGTTTGCAGTGACATTCATTTCTTAATTTATGTCAGGAATGCAAAATAATTCATCTGTAATGTTCATTATTTTGAATAGAATGTCATCACTCATATGTAGTCAGTAATGTCTTCTCCGGTTTATCTGTGTTCACGTGCATGCACTAGACAGTTCGACAGCCCCGATAAGGCTCTTATTTCAAAAGTGCGTATATTTGGAGAAATATTGATTTATTATCTCATGCTTGCAAAATATTTTATACATACAGAATAACATTTCTATTTATTTTCAACTGAATTACGCGATCTGAAGAGCTAAAACAGCCTACAAAGCGAGCTCTGTCTCTCCTCTTCCTGGTTTGCGTCAGTTATGATCTCAGCGATCTCCCATTCGCTGTACAGCTTGTCAATCGTCTCACGTGAGTCAACAATAAATCGGCCCTGTTCCATATTCCTGCCCTGCCCAGTATTCCATATTCTAATTTGTTCAAAGAATTCACATAAGGTCCCAATAATAGTTTTTTTTTTGTTTGTTTTGTTTTGTTTTTTTAGAAAGACTTAAGATAATAGGTGGATTATTCATGTAAAGTGGGATGAAAGAAGTGTAGATGGCCAAGCCATAATGGCAGAATAAAGAGGTGTCAAAGGTTCGTCGATTGACTACAATAAAGCATGAATGGGCCAGTTCTCCTCACCAGACATTAGTCATAGACTGTAAATGGGTGATTACAGGGCAATAACATATTTGATTAGCATCTCATCAGCCTTCTCTAAAAAACTCCCCTGACATCATCTTAGAAAATGTTATAAAATGTATCTACAATTCATAGTTTTAGAGATATCATCCTCAGAATTAAAATGAAGCATGACCACACCGGTGGCTACACTGTGGTTGTGGTTATAAGTTGTTATACTACATTCACATAATTTACATTTATTCATTTAGCAGATGCTTTTATCCAAAGCGACTTACAAATGAGAACAATAGAAGCAGTTAAACTAACAGTAGGACAACAATATGCAAGTGCTATGACCCTTCTCAGTTTAATCTAACGCAGTAAATGTTAATACAATTTTTTTTATACAGAATAGAATAGAATAGAATAGAATAGAATAGAATAGAATAGAATAGAAAGTGTTAGTATTAGTGGATCAAGTGCTGTCGAAAAATAAGCGTCTTCAGCAGTTTCTTGAAAGTGGCTATGGACTCAGCAGCTCTGGTTGAGTTAGGGGCCGATCACACCTGACGCGTTTTTCAGGTTCGAAAACGCGAGGTGCACAGCACTTTAAATTACACAGAACGAGCAGTGCGCTGCGTTTTTTATGTTGCTAGGCAACCAATGAAACAGCTGTCCTGTCAGTCAAGTAAACGTCAAATCAGCCTTTTATTACCTTTATTTACTTTCTGTTAACATTGTGGTAGTTACGGTTCGTGAAGTCGTTAAGCTCCTGGTAACCCGCGAGAGCACCACAAGTTTATCCTCTATCATCGCACTCTCCTGGCGTTCAAGCAACTGTAGCTTTCATCACTTAAACGGAAGGCCCGCCTCTCAATTAATTCGATTGGACAGTGGAAAAAAACGCGATGACGTCGGGAGCTTTTTCCGCTCGGAGTTGCTTTTTTTTCAACTTCAAAAACGCGAGGCGCAGCGGGCGGTAAAACGCGAGGCGCAGCAGGCGCATAAACAGCGCGCAGAACGCTCGCTGCCATAGGAAACCAATTGAAAATAGGCGTCTCTCACTGCAAAAAACGCGTCAGGTGTGATCGGCCCCTTAGGCAGTTCATTCCACCAGCAGGGAACAGTCATGGTAAAAGTCAGAGAAAGAGATTTTGTGCCTCTTTGAGATGGCACCACAAGACGTCGTTCGCTTGCAGAGCGCAAGTTTCTGGATGGCACATACGTCCGAAGTAATGAGTTTAAGTAAAAGGGAGCAGAGCCAGTGGTTGTTCTGTAGGCAAACGTCAGTGACTTGAATTTGATGCGAGCGGCAACTGGCAACCAGTGCAATTTTTGTGAGGAGAGGAGTGACATGTGCTCTAGCCACTCTAGTTGCGGCATTCTGGATCAGTTGCAGAGGTTTGACCGTGCAAGCTGGAAGACCAGCCAGGAGAGCATAACAATAGTCCAGTCTGGATAGAACTAGCGCTTGGACAAGGAGTTGTGTAGCATGCTCTGATAGGAAGGGCCTGATCCTCCTAATGGCAAATTTACATGACCGGGCAGTTCTAGCAATGTGGTCTGTGAAGTTCAATTGATCATCAATTACAACACCAAGGTTCCTGGCTGACCTTGATGGAGTTTTGGATGACGAGTCTAGCTGAAGGGTGAAGTTGTGATGAAGTGTTGGGTTGGCCGGGACCACGAGTAGCTCTGTCTTCGCAAGGTTTAGTTGAAGGTGAAATGTTTCGTTGAAATGTCTGTCAGGCAGGCTGAGATACGATCAGCTACCGTCGGATCGTCAGGCTGGAATGAGAGGTAGAGTTGTGTGTCATCAGCGTGTTACAGTGATAGGAAAAGCCATGTTTCTGAATCACAGATCCTAGTGATGTCATGTAGATGGAGAAGAGAAGTGGTCCAAGCACTGTGCCCTGAGGCACTCCAGTAGCTAGATGTTGGGTCTTAGACACCACATCCCTCCACGATACCCTAAAGGACCTACCTGAGAGGTAAGACTTGAACCGTTGGAGTGCGGTTCCTGAGATGCCCTTCATCTTTAGGATTGACAGGAGGATCTGGTGGTTAACTGTGTCAAAGGCAGCAGACAAATCCAGCAGGATGAGAACTGAGGATTTGGAAGCTGCTCTTGCCAGTCTCAGAGATTCAATTACTGAGAGCAGGGCAGTCTCAGTTGAGTGTCCGCTTTTGAAACCAGACTGATTGTTGTCCAAGAGGTTGTTCTGTGTAAGGAAGGAAGAGATCTGGTTGAAAACAACTCGTTCAAGTGTTTTCGCAACGAATGGAAGGAGAGATATCGGTCTGTAATTTTCCAGATGTGCTGGATTTAGAGTGTGTTTCTTAAGCAGTGGGGTAACACGAGCCTGCCTAAATGCTGTGGGAAAGGTACCAGTGTGAAGAGAGGTGTTTATGATGTGTGTGAGTGCGGGTACAAGTGAGGATGAAATAATGACATAATATGTTTATACATTTAATAAATATACTCTTAATATATGTTTTTGTTTTTATGTTTGAGCTTTTATATCTCAATATTAATAAGAGTCTGATTAATTCTGAGTCCTGAACTGTAAACTGTCAAGAGTTGGCTTTCTAAATATATGTTGGTTATGTGTCTATTCAGAATGACTTTTTATTTTTGGTATGTCATGCATGCCCCACTTGCCAAACTTGGGTCTGTCAGGTAAGGGGTTAATGCCACAAACTTTAACCTGACAAAGCACAAACACTTTAAGGAGAAATATACCTGTATACCTGTTATATCCCCAGGGTGGCTGTTCCCTGGCAAGAGCCAGGATAGCTCAGTCGGTAGAGCATTAGACGTTTAATCTGAGGGTCCAGGGTTCACCCAAGTCCCTGTTTGGGTGAAGGTCAGACAGTTTGTTGCAGACGTCCCCTAATCACTTGTTGTCCTCTTTCCAGCATTTGAGGTGGCTGTTCATTCTCTGCTGCTCACATCCAGAAAAGAATATAGCATCTGACACACTGGCGGGAGTAGTCGTGGCCGAGAGGTTAAGGCGATGGACTTGAAATCCATTGGGGTCTCCCCGCGCAGGTTCGAACCCTGCCGACTACGTGGCTCTCTGTCTGTTTGCGACAGGAATTGTGACATTCAGGAGCTTTGTACGAGCTGCATTTTTTTTCTCTAACACGGAAAACTGGGCAACCCACATCTCTTTTCAAGCCTGAAGTGAGCAGGTTTTTGTGTAGGTGAAGGTGTCGTTGAACTCCTTTTTGCCAACACAATATGTTAGCTGAGTGCATCCTCTGCTGCTCACATCCACATTGATGGTTGGCCCCGGTGTCCTCTGCTGCTCACTTCCAGAAAGGAAAATAGCATGTGACTCACTACCACTATCACTGACTCACTTTCAAGAGTAGTTGTGACTGAGAGGTTAAGGCGATGAACTTGAAATCCATTGGGGTCTCCCCGCGCAGGTTCGAACCCTGCTGGCCCCTTTATCACTTTGTCTGATTGTGACAGGAGTTGTGACGTCCAGGATCTTTGTACAAGATGTTTTTTTTTTCTAACACGGAAATTGGGCTCTTTTAAAGCCTGAAGTGGGCATCGTTTCAAAAGGCCCAGATCATCTGTGATTTTGGCCATTCTATTCAGGCTGTCGGAGCAATGGCTTTGGCATCCCCCGACAACTTCACGGCCTTCACGATGTGCAGCTCAAGAGTTGCCGCATTATAATTTATGAAAAAAACATGGATATTAGTGTTTTGAAATGTTGCATTCGTTCTCTTTTAGAAAAGTCAAACAGAAACCTACTCATTATGTCCCAATTGCTCGTTTGTCTAAACCACCTTAGAGTTAGCAACATACCATGAAAAAAACCTCCACTCTTTCAATATCAGTGTTCCTAGCTTTGGAAGGAGCAGCCTATCTCTCTCGTCCCTTTATAAATTGTGGTCTTCATCCTTTAATGCCACAAACTTTAAGCTGACAAAGCATGAACACTTTAAGGAGAAAGTGCTGTTATATCCCTAGGGTGGCTGTTCCCTGGCAAAAGCCCGGCTAGCTCAAATGGTAGAGCATCAGACTTTTAATCTGAGGGTCCAGGGTTCCTGTTCGAGCAAAGGTTTGTTGCAGACCTCCCCTAAACTCTTGCTGTGCTCTTCCCAGCCTTTGAGGGAGGTGGTCTTCCTCTTCAAGATAAGATGTGGCAGGGTTATTTCCCAGCATTTGGTGTTGTTTTGCTTGCTGTAATGCTTGGTTACTAGGGACTTTAAGCAACAGCGTTAGTAAGCGTTAACTGCCGTAGCAAAAGAGCGCAAACATCAATAAGCGACAGTAAAGAGGACGGCGTAGGGGTAATTTAATCATCAGACAAAATACAAAAAAAGGAAGTGATTTTAAAAAGCAAGAGAAGGGTTGCTTTTGGCATTTAATGATATACAGAAACAATTACAATGCCACATAACCTAAAGTATAACATTAACTTTCTTAATCTGTCACGTAGTAACGACTACGGCAAATCAGCTGTTCTCCCGTAGTAGACAGTTAGAGTAGAATGTCGCGAGTTAGCAGTTAATGTCTCACGTGCACAATAGAACGACAGAATGCCGTTGCCGTTCCACCAGAGGCTGTTGCTTAAAGTCCCTGCTGTCTAAGCAAGCGGTGGTGGGGGACTTTAAGAGAACTGAGCTGAAGCTTGCCGTTGACTCTGTATGTGCAGGCCCGGGGCCAGTGGAAAGATTGCTTTCTTTGTATAGCATTTAGTACTCTGTGTTGTGCCCGCAGCATGCCCAGTCCAAATCCGGATCATGGCAGTCTTTTCGTGTAGGTGAAGAACTCCTTTTTGTCAACACAATATTTTCGCCGGGTTGATCCTCTTCTGCATGCTCACACCCACATTGATGGTTGGCCCCGGTGCTCTCTGATGCTCAAATCCAGAAATGAAAATAGCATGTGTAAATATATGAGAAAACTTGTGAAACCCGATCAGACTGGCTTTATCGCCCATAGACAGGGGACTGATAATGTTCGAAGAGCTTTAAACCTCCAAATAGTGGCACAGAAAAGGAACACCCCATCAATGCTTCTCAGCTTGGATGCTGAGAAAGCGTTTGATCGGGTGGACTGGGGCTTCCTACAACAGACATTGAGGCACATGGGCTTTAATGAGACGTTTATAAAATGGGTCCAAACTTTTTATAAAAACCCAAAGTCACGAGTAAGGGTCAATGGGCACTGCTCAAAATTTTTCCCACTGGGACGCGGCACTAGGCAGGGTAAAGTTCTTTCAGCCTCACTATTTGCTTTGAGTATAGAGCCGTTAGCCGAACTGATTAGATCCAATCCTCTCATACAGGGAATAAGAGATGAATCAAATGTTCAGCATAAATTGTCACTTTTCGCTGACGATATTTTATTATTTCTGGAAAACCCTATCACTTCTGTTCCAGCCTTGCTCCACAGTCTTAAGGAGTATAGTATGACATCAGGTTATAAAATTAATACAAACAAATCCGAAGCCTTAATGATTGTTGGGACTTGGCCATTTCAGTTGGATAATCTTGTCTCATTCAGACACTCCAAGCAGGGGTTTAGATATCTTGGAGTAATTCTTACCCCTAAGACTACGCAGTTGTTTTCATTTAACTATGATAAATTGTTAAAGGAAATCAGAACTGATTTAAACAGATGGGATGTACTACCGCTTTCTCTTGTGGGTAGAATTGAATGAATAAGAATGAATATTCTTCCAAGATTATTATTTCTGTTCCAAAACCTCCCTGCTGTTATACCACAATCTACTTTCAAATTTCTAGATAAATTAATGTCAAAATTTATATGGCAGAACAAAAGACCAAGAGTGCGCCTTAAAATTGTAATGTTGCCTAAGGAAAATGGGGGCTTAAATCTACCAAACTTCAAATTGTACTATTGGGCTGCCCAAATAAAAGCTGTGATGGCATGGATCATTCGTGATCCGGAGTCACAGGGGGTCTCTATGGAAGAATATTCGGTGCCAGGAGTCTCTCTCTCTCAACTCCCATTTCTCAACCTACAGTCTCAGAAAAAAATAAAAATTGCAAATGTTTGGGTCAAACATACATTAAAGATTTGGAATAAGGTCCAAAAGCAGTTGAAGGGAAAGACTGCTTTATCTCGAGCTATGACTATTAATAGAAATATTGAGTTCCTTCCATCTTTATCAGACAGCAGCGGCTTTCGGGGATGGGCTGAGAGGGGTCTCCCACAGTGAATCAATTGTTTGATGGAAATGTAATTAAAACCTTTGCCCAATTAAGAGCGAAATTCAAGTTACCCTCAAGTGATTTTCAGGTATTTTCAAATAAGGAGCTATGTAACAAAACATAATGATTGGGAACTGATCAGAAGAGAGCCTACAAATATAGAGAAGCATTTTATTAATTTGATTGAAAATGGTGGTGTAATGAAAAAACAAATGTCCTTGATGTACAAAAAATTGTTGATTGACATGTCAGATAATACACAACATATAAAACAACAATGGGAAATGGAGCTGAATGTTACCCTGGATGTCGATGTTTGGGTTAACATTTGCTCTGGCTGTAATAAGGGTGTGGGCAGTCAGGTCTGGAGGGAGTTTGATTGGAAGATGAAAATTTGATTTTTCAGGACTCCGTTAAAATCTTTCCTCACCAAGAGTAGTATGAGTGACAAATGTTGGAGGAACTGTGGATTGGTCGGTGATCAAATTCACACCTTTTGGGACTATTTCACCATACATAGCTTTTGGAAGGACATTAAGGGCATTTTGGAAAATCTACTAAAAGTGAGGAGTCATCTCTTTTGACTCCCAAACATTTTTACTGGATATCTTTCCAGACAATCTTTCTCAAGACCAAGCATTTCTTCTCCATCTCCTCTTAATGACGGCAAGGAAAATGATAACAATCTGTTGGTTAAAACCTGAGCCACCTACCGTTACGCAATGGACACAAAAGATAAGACAAGTTTATTTAATGGAACGGTTGACAGCCCAACTGCAATTAAAAAACCCAGTTTTTGAAAGAAGATGGGGTCCAGTTATTGACTTTCTGAAATAGGACATAAGCCTATGCCTTAAATTGTTTATGTTTCTGATTGTAAATAATGTATGAAGCCCAGTCTCAGGACAATGTTCATGTTTTTTGTGTGTGTGTGTGTGTGTGTGTTCACAATAAAGTAAAAAAAAAAAAAAGATAATAGCATGTGACTCACTGGCAGGAGTAGTTGTGGCTGAGAGGTTAAGGCGATGGACTTGAAATCCATTGGGGTCTCCCCGCACAGGTTCGAACCCTGCCGACTACGTGGCTCCTTGTCACTTTGTCTGTTTGTGACATCCAGGAGCTTTGTACAAGCTGATTTTATTTCGGGCATGTTCATATTTCGGGCATCTCACAATAACAATTAAATGTTGTCCTTTTGTAAAATAAGGAAAACAAACAGGGTGCGCTTTCTGCCGTCTCGGTCTCCGTCACAGAAATGAACCAAAACTCGGTCACGATAAGAAATATGTCTATAGAAAGCTTGAGTGAACAAATATTATCTGATTATGCAATCCATATGAAACCATCCAATATTAAAGTGGCTATGATATAACCATGGCTGTGTATTCCCCTATATTCACTACAGTGGCTGGAAACATTGTTTTCATTCATAATTACTTGCATGGATTCACGTCGCAAATCAGTCAGCAAAATTCAAATTTTAGACATGCCCCTGTGTCTCTTTGAGTTCAATGCAGATTTAAGCCAGTCTCCAGTAGAGATCCATTTCCTGGAGAGTTTAGGTGTAGGAGTTTAGTCATAATTACAACTTGTAACTTGTGGTAGAACTCCGACTTGTACCACGTGATCACTGTACTACCTGACCACTGCAGATTCATTTGCCGTTGATAGTGTTGCCATAAAAACAATCAATCATCTCCTAATTACGGTAATTATTACGACGTCCAACCCTAATCAAACACACCTGAACAAGCTAATCAAGGTCTTCAAGATTAGGCTATATTAAAAAGCTACAGGCAAGTGATTTTCATCAGGGTTGGGTTTTTCTTTGTAGTTTTGTGATCCTTGCTGTCCGCTCCTCCTGACTCACAAATTCAGTGCATCTTCCAGCAGAGTTGATTTTGAGATTGCAGGTCGAGAGGATGACAGCACAAGTGTACTGCTCATTTAGTGCTGTTTTATTGTGTCTGTCTGCTTGTTTGAGCACAACAGACGCTGGAGTCCTAGGTGAGAAGTTCTTTTAGCTTCATTACGCAGCCTGAAGAAGTGCATAAATAAAGTGCCTTACAAAATTTGATTTCAGACACATCTGCTTACAAAAATACAGTACAGACGTCAAGTGGAAGTTCATCTTTGTATGTTGGTTTACTTTTATTAATAAGCAAAGTATAAATATGCAAACTGTCATAAGTTTATGCATTTTTTCATTGTACAAGTAAAACCCATATAATCACTAATAGGCATTTTTATTTATTGTAAGACAAGAACATTAGTGTTATAATATGGCTACAAAATTGCTACCGGACTGTATCAATCCTGAGTTTAAACTTTAGGCAAAAGTTTTGTTTTTTATTTGTTTTAAGAAATGCATAGGCCTACAATATAACGTGGGGAGCTAATTATACCCGGTAACTCTGCATTTTATCTATATTTGTTTTGTTTTCTGTTGAGTAGCTTATTAAAATGCTTAAAAGGAAATGAGGGTGGTCATGGGGATGGCGTCATTTTTGAAGATGTACACCAGTAAATTTGTAGACAACATATTATCTGATGTCCATGCTTTCTATCAGCATTGCACTATTACTCGCTCTACTACAGTGGGGTAGGTTGTAACTGCACTCTCAGTCTTTGAAACCGATTGATGCAGTTTAGTGAAAAATGATAGATTTCTAAGCTACTTGAATTGAAGCAGATAAATGTGTGAATATTATCAAGTTTGAGACCCATTGCAAAACCCCTGACTTGCAAATGCTGAAGCAAACTATTACAGCACTTCCTGGTCTCCCCTAATGATCTTCTTGAATCCTCTTCTGTAGTGTCTGGTCAGTGTCCGGCGACGCTGACGGTCGTGCCCTCCCGACGAGGATGCACTTCTGATAGAGACTGCTCTGGAGGACACAAATGCTGTAAATTTCCCTGTGGGCCTGCATGTGTGCCGCCTGTTTTCAGTGAGTTATAATTCTTGATGCATGCTATACATCTTCCAGAGAAAACCCTGAAAAAAATGTTTTCACTCAGGAATTGCTAGTAAGTTTCACAAATAATTGCAAAGAAACCGCAAGTAACACTTTGAACTAAATGTGAAACTATGAAGTAGATGGACTGAAAATTCCGGTAAATCCTCCTACGATCATCTCATTTTTAGTGTTTTTATTTATTTTTCATACAGTGTATGAGACATTCCGTATTCAGTGATGTGGTTTCTCTGTCATGTGTCTCTATAACAGCAAAGGCAGGGGAGTGTCCAAGCACAAATTTTGGAGCAGGACTGTGTGCGGAGTTGTGTTCCTATGACAGTGACTGTCCGAACAATGAGAAATGCTGCTGCAATGGATGTGGACATCAGTGTATGGATCCATTTGCAGGTATTTGTTATAAGTGTTTGGGTCAGCTTCCTCATTTCCGTTTGTCTGTTTTATAATTAATCGTTTTCAATGTAAAAAGTATTCAGCCAATAGCACAGCTTAAAGCACAGGATGGCTTCACAAAATTAATTCATACAATTAATACGACCATGATTAATAATTAAGAGGGGTAAAACTTGGTATTTGGGTTTTGTGCTGTATCTGAGACTGAATGCCTCTAAACGGACTGACTGAAGTTGACTATCTGTATCCATCCAGGGAAGCCTGCAGCCGAACCTCCAAAGCCTCCAAGGAAGCCTGCAGCCGAACCTCCAAAGCCTCCAGTAAAGCCTGCAGCTGGACCTCCAAAGCCTCCAGGGAAGCCTGCAGCCGAACCTCCAAAGCCTCCAGGGAAGCCTCCAGGGAAGCCAGCAGCCGAACCTCCAAAGCCTCCAGGGAAGCCTCCAGGGAAGCCTGCAGCCGAACTACCTGAGCCGGAGCCTTCTACAGAACTGCCGGAGCCTTCTACCGAACCTCTGGAGCCTTCAGACGAACTGCCAGTGACGCCTGCAGCCGAACCCCCGAAGCCTGCAGCCGAACCTCCAAGGCCTCCAGGGAAGCCAGCAGCCGAACCTCCAAGGCCTCCAGGGAAGCCTCCAGGGAAGCCAGCAGCCGAACCTCCAAAGCCTCCAGGGAAGCCAGCAGCCGAACCTCCAAAGCCTCCAGGGAAGCCTCCAGGGAAGCCAGCAGCCGAACCTCCAAAGCCTCCAGGGAAGCCTGCAGCCGAACTACCTGAGCCGGAGCCTTCTACAGAACTGTCGGAGCCTTCTACCGAACCTCTGCCGGAGCCTTCAGACGAACTGCCAGTGACGCCTGCAGCTGAACCTCCAAGGCCTCCAGGGAAGCCTCCAGGGAAGCCAGCAGCCGAACCTCCAAGGCCTCCAGGGAAGCCTCCGGGGAAGCCTCCAGGGAAGCCAGCAGCCGAACCTCCAAGGCCTCCAGGGAAGCCAGCAGCCGAACCTCCAAAGCCTCCAGGGAAGCCTCCAGGGAAGCCAGCAGCCGAACCTCCAAGGCCTCCAGGGAAGCCTGCAGCCGAACTACCTGAACTGGAGCCTTCTACAGAACTGCCGGAGCCTTCTACCGAACCTCTGGAGCCTTCAAACGAACTTCCAGTGACTCCTGCAGCCGAACCCCCGAAGCCTGCAGCCGAACCTCCAAAGCCTCCAGGGAAGCCTGCAGCCGAACTCCCGAAGCCTCCAGGGAAGCCTGCAGCCGGACCTCCAAAGCCTCCAGGGAAGCCTGCAGCCGGACCTCCAAAGCCTCCAGTGAAGCCTGCAGCCGAACCGCCCAAGGCTCCAGTGAAGCCTGCAGCTGAACCTCCAACTTACCCTTATGGCCAATGTCCTGGCCATAAGTAATGTGGCTATGCATGCTGTTAACTGTGCTGATTTAACCATTGGATGTATGGTGTGTTTATCACCAAATAAATCTCTCACTTCTAAGGCCATTTTCCTCTTTAATTTAAGTGAGAAAATTAGGAATTAGATTTTTGTATTCCAGTGTTAATTTGGCTGTTCTCACATAATGGCTCATTGGAATCAATGCATGAGATCCCACCCTCCAAAGCCACGCCTCCTTCAAAACGCTTGAACGCATACAGCAGAGTCTGTAAAGTGTCACGAGACAAAAGACCGCACCAAGTTGCCTCGTGTCTAAAATGCATAACATTACAGTGATAACGAATGTAAATAACTTGCAGTGCTCTAGTTGTACCACCTGACTGATGCAGATTCATTTTGGCATTGACATGGAAACGTCTGAATCCAAATGCAATGATTGGACGAACAATTCTATTATTGATTGCTATAGGATCTGAAGTTTCAACCAGTATTGCCTCTTGACCAATAGTCTTCTGCTTTCTGAAGCATTTTAGTGAAATTGTGTCTTCTAGTGGTCATTTTAGGAAGTTGCAACTTCAAGCCTACTAACAGATGATCCCTTTAGTTACCTGTGACCAAATGAGTTCTGAATGCCTGTAATGTCTGAATGCCTGTAATGCCCTGTAATTCACATGGCACAATTTTCAAAGTAGTCGGGTCACTTCTTTTCACACTGCACGACTATCTGGGGTTGGACTATCACAGTTGCTGCTGTGTGCGCACTGCACGATGCACCAATGACAGGGGGTTTCACACTGCATGACTTGACAAAAGAAAGAATCGCTGACAACTGTCTGGTCTGCAAACTGCGTTTCACAACCAAACCCACGTGAGAAGTGATAAGGAAATAATGCAAGATCATTAAATAGTTATTAAAAAAATATAGCCTGCAAGAAGATTTGCAATCCAAATTGTCTGTACGCTGATTTGCAGCAAAAAGGAGAGAGAAAAAAAACAACAGATTATGCTGGAGGAAACGGTTGGGGAGACGAGGGGAGCAAGAATTGTGTTAATTGTGCAAAGAGAGTTGGGGGTAAATAAATAATTTTACAATGTGCTGCTGGTCAAGCAAATGTTTGTGCTTTGTTTCTGTTAAAATACTGATATTCTGGTCTATAACTCTTCCCCAAACATCCCGCTGTCCTGTAGTTTTCAGTCAGAACACATTACCACAGCAGGATTTTTAATTGCAGACAGGTCCAGATATTTAACATGCCAAATATCTCGGATCCCTGAGGGACACCTTGCTTCAGGGGAACAGTAGGTGAGCGAAAATTCTGAAGTGAAATGTAGAACAGTCTGTCAGAGAGATAGGAGGAAAACCAGGAAAGAGCAGCACCAGAAATACCCACCCCTACTGATTTATCATCAAATTAAAAAAGGTTTCTCACTGTCATATTAACATACAATCTCTTGTGAAATAAGTGCACTTAATTGTATTGTGTAGTGTAATTCAAATGTTACAAAGAATCTATTTAAAAAAAAACTGTACTTACAGATGAAATAATATTAATACTTAATAAGGCCGCTTAAGAGCACTTAAAGACCCACTGAAGTGCCTTGAAACGCGCAGCATTTTTCAGTGTGTTGACGTAATTTCCACTGAAACAGGGAGACAGGACGGGACATATTGAGCAGCTCCTCCCCTTTTTAAAATTGGCAATAGCGTTTCTTTTACATTACAGCTTGGCCAGAGCTGTCGAGCTGAATATGTTAGCCGCGATCATCCCAGCCCTCCTTCACACACCACGGGCCCCCCTTACGCGTCAAAGATCGCAGATGGCCACAGATTATTGTTGTTCAACATTCACTACCCATTAAAACTTCACACTCTTACTTGATCTGGACAAACTGACAGAAAGATTTAAGACACTAGCTTTGATATTTAACCACTGTTTATGTTAAAACTGGTTTGCAGTGACATTCATTTCTTAATTTATGTCAGGAATGCAAAATAATTCATCTGTAATGTTCATTATTTTGAATAGAATGTCATCACTCATATGTAGTCAGTAATGTCTTCTCCGGTTTATCTGTGTTCACGTGCATGCACTAGACAGTTCGACAGCCCCGATAAGGCTCTTATTTCAAAAGTGCGTATATTTGAAATATTGATTTATTATCTCATGCTTGCAAAATATTTTATACATACAGAATAACATTTCTATTTATTTTCAACTGAATTACGCGATCTGAAGAGCTAAAACAGCCTACAAAGCGAGCTCTGTCTCTCCTCTTCCTGGTTTGCGTCAGTTATGATCTCAGCGATCTCCCATTCGCTGTACAGCTTGTCAATCATCTCACGTGAGTCAACAATAAATCGGCCCTGTTCCATATTCCTGCCCTGCCCAGTATTCCATATTCTAATTTGTTCAAAGAATTCACATAAGGTCCCAATAATAGTTTTTTTTTGTTTTTGTTTTTTAGAAAGACTTAAGATAATAGGTGGATTATTCATGTAAAGTGGGATGAAAGAAGTGTAGATGGCCAAGCCATAATGGCAGAATAAAGAGGTGTCAAAGGTTCGTCGATTGACTACAATAAAGCATGAATGGGCCAGTTCTCCTCACCAGACATTAGTCATAGACTGTAAATGGGTGATTACAGGGCAATAACATATTTGATTAGCATCTCATCAGCCTTCTCTAAAAAACTCCCCTGACATCATCTTAGAAAATGTTATAAAATGTATCTACAATTCATAGTTTTAGAGATATCATCCTCAGATTTAAAATGAAGCATGACCACACCGGTGGCTACACTGTGGTTGTGGTTACAAGTTGTTATACTACATTCACATAATTTACATTTATTCATTTAGCAGATGCTTTTATCCAAAGCGACTTACAAATGAGAACAATAGAAGCAGTTAAACTAACAGTAGGACAACAATATGCAAGTGCTATGACCCTTCTCAGTTTAATCTAACGCAGTAAATGTTAATACATTTTTTTTATATAGAATAGAATAGAATAGAATAGAATAGAATAGAAAGTGTTAGTATTAGTGGATCAAGTGCTGTCGAAAAATAAGCGTCTTCAGCAGTTTCTTGAAAGTGGCTATGGACTCAGCAGCTCTGGTTGAGTTAGGGGCCGATCACACCTGACGCGTTTTTCAGGTTCGAAAACGCGAGGTGCACAGCATTTTACATTACACAGAACGAGCAGTGCGCTGCGTTTTTTATGTTGCTAGGCAACCAATGAAACAGCTGTCCTGTCAGTCAAGTAAACGTCAAATCAGCCTTTTATTACCTTTATTTACTTTCTGTTAACATTGTGGTAGTTACGGTTCGTGAAGTCGTTAAGCTCCTGGTAACCCGCGAGAGCACCACAAGTTTATCCTCTATCATCGCACTCTCCTGGCGTTCAAGCAACTGTAGCTTTCATCACTTAAACGGAAGGCCCGCCTCTCAATTCATTCGATTGGACAGTGGAAAAAAACGCGATGACGTCGGGCGCTTTTTCCGCTCGGAGTTGCTTTTTTTTCAACTTCAAAAACGCGAGGCGCAGCGGGCGGTAAAACGCGAGGCGCAGCAGGCGCATAAACAGCGCGCAGAACGCTCGCTGCCATAGGAAACCAATTGAAAATAGGCGTCTCTCACTGCAAAAAACGCGTCAGGTGTGATCGGCCCCTTAGGCAGTTCATTCCACCAGCAGGGAACAGTCATGGTAAAAGTCAGAGAAAGAGATTTTGTGCCTCTTTGAGATGGCACCACAAGACGTCGTTCGCTTGCAGAGCGCAAGTTTCTGGATGGCACATACGTCCGAAGTAATGAGTTTAAGTAAAAGGGAGCAGAGCCAGTGGTTGTTCTGTAGGCAAACGTCAGTGACTTGAATTTGATGCGAGCGGCAACTGGCAACCAGTGCAATTTTTGTGAGGAGAGGAGTGACATGTGCTCTAGCCACTCTAGTTGCGGCATTCTGGATCAGTTGCAGAGGTTTGACCGTGCAAGCTGGAAGACCAGCCAGGAGAGCATAACAATAGTCCAGTCTGGATAGAACTAGCGCTTGGACAAGGAGTTGTGTAGCATGCTCTGATAGGAAGGGCCTGATCCTCCTAATGGCAAATCTACATGACCGGGCAGTTCTAGCAATGTGGTCTGTGAAGTTCAATTGATCATCAGTTACAACACCAAGGTTCCTGGCTGACCTTGATGGAGTTATGGATGACGAGTCTAGCTGAAGGGTGAAGTTGTGATGAAGTGTTGGGTTGGCCGGGACCACGAGTAGCTCTGTCTTCGCAAGGTTTAGTTGAAGGTGAAATGTTTCGTTGAAATGTCTGTCAGGCAGGCTGAGATACGATCAGCTACCGTCGGATCGTCAGTCTGGAATGAGAGGTAGAGTTGTGTGTCATCAGCGTGTTGCAGTGATAGGAAAAGCCATGTTTCTGAATCACAGATCCTAGTGATGTCATGTAGATGGAGAAGAGAAGTGGTCCAAGCACTGTGCCCCGAGGCACTCCAGTAGCTAGATGTTGGGTCTTAGACACCACATCCCTCCACGATACCCTAAAGGACCTACCTGAGAGGTAAGACTTGAACCGTTGGAGTGCGGTTCCTGAGATGCCCTTCATCTTTAGAATTGACAGGAGGATCTGGTGGTTAACTGTGTCAAAGGCAGCAGACAAATCCAGCAGGATGAGAACTGAGGATTTGGAAGCTGCTCTTGCCAGTCTCAGAGCTTCAAATACTGAGAGCAGGGCAGTCTCAGTTGAGTGTCCGCTTTTGAAACCAGACTGATTGTTGTCCAAGAGGTTGTTCTGTGTAAGGAAGGAAGAGATCTGGTTGAAAACAACTCGTTCAAGTGTTTTCGCAACGAATGGAAGGAGAGATATCGGCCTGTAATTTTCCAGATGTGCTGGATTTAGAGTGTGTTTCTTAAGCAGTGGGGTAACACGAGCCTGCTTAAATGCTGTGGGAAAGGTACCAGTGTGAAGAGAGGTGTTTATGATGTGTGTGAGTGCGGGTACAAGTGAGGATGAAATAATGACATAATATGTTTATACATTTAATAAATATACTCTTAATATATGTTTTTGTTTTTATGTTTGAGCTTTTATATCTCAATATTAATAAGAGTCTGATTAATTCTGAGTCCTGAACTGTAAACTGTCAAGAGTTGGCTTTCTAAATATATGTTGGTTATGTGTCTATTCAGAATGACTTTTTATTTTTGGTATGTCATGCATGCCCCACTTGCCAAACTTGGGTCTGTCAGGTAAGGGGTTAATGCCACAAACTTTAACCTGACAAAGCACGAACACTTTAAGGAGAAATATACCTGTATACCTGTTATATCCCCAGGGTGGCTGTTCCCTGGCAAGAGCCAGGATAGCTCAGTCGGTAGAGCATTAGACGTTTAATCTGAGGGTCCAGGGTTCACCCAAGTCCCTGTTTGGGTGAAGGTCAGACAGTTTGTTGCAGACGTCCCCTAATCACTTGTTGTCCTCTTTCCAGCATTCGAGGTGGCTGTTCATTCTCTGCTGCTCACATCCAGAAAAGAATATAGCATCTGACATACTGGCGGGAGTAGTCGTGGCCGAGAGGTTAAGGCGATGGACTTGAAATCCATTGGGGTCTCCCCGCGCAGGTTCGAACCCTGCCGACTACGTGGCTCTCTGTCTGTTTGCGACAGGAATTGTGACATTCAGGAGCTTTGTACGAGCTGCATTTTTTTCTCTAACACGGAAAACTGGGCAACCCACATCTCTTTTCAAGCCTGAAGTGAGCAGGTTTTTGTGTAGGTGAAGGTGTCGTTGAACTCCTTTTTGCCAACACAATATGTTAGCTGAGTGCATCCTCTGCTGCTCACATCCACATTGATGGTTGGCCCCGGTGTCCTCTGCTGCTCACTTCCAGAAAGGAAAATAGCATGTGACTCACTACCACTATCACTGACTCACTTTCAAGAGTAGTTGTGACTGAGAGGTTAAGGCGATGAACTTGAAATCCATTGGGGTCTCCCCGCGCAGGTTCGAACCCTGCTGACTACCCTGCTGGCCCCTTTATCACTTTGTCTGATTGTGACAGGAGTTGTGACGTCCAGGATCTTTGTACAAGATGTTTTTTTTTTCTAACACGGAAATTGGGCTCTTTTAAAGCCTGAAGTGGGCATCGTTTCAAAAGGCCCAGATCATCTGTGATTTTGGCCATTCTATTCAGGCTGTCGGAGCAATGGCTTTGGCATCCCCCGACAACTTCACGGCCTTCACGATGTGCAGCTCAAGAGTTGCCGCATTATAATTTATGAAAAAAACATGGATATTAGTGTTTTGAAATGTTGCATTCGTTCTCTTTTAGAAAAGTCAAACAGAAACCTACTCATTATGTCCCAATTGCTCGTTTGTCTAAACCACCTTAGAGTTAGCAACATACCATGAAAAAAACCTCCACACTTTCAATATCAGTGTTCCTAGCTTTGGAAGGAGCAGCCTATCTCTCTCGTCCCTTTATAAATTGTGGTCTTCATCCTTTAATGCCACAAACTTTAAGCTGACAAAGCATGAACACTTTAAGGAGAAAGTGCTGTTATATCCCTAGGGTGGCTGTTCCCTGGCAAAAGCCCGGCTAGCTCAAATGGTAGAGCATCAGACTTTTAATCTGAGGGTCCAGGGTTCCTGTTCGAGCAAAGGTTTGTTGCAGACCTCCCCTAAACTCTTGCTGTGCTCTTCCCAGCCTTTGAGGGAGGTGGTCTTCCTCTTCAAGATAAGATGTGGCAGGGTTATTTCCCAGCATTTGGTGTTGTTTTGCTTGCTGTAATGCTTGGTTACTAGGGACTTTAAGCAACAGCGTTAGTAAGCGTTAACTGCCGTAGCAAAAGAGCGCAAAAATCAATAAGCGACAGTAAAGAGGACGGCGTAGGGGTAATTTAATCATCAGACAAAATACAAAAAAAGGAAGTGATTTTAAAAAGCAAGAGAAGGGTTGCTTTTGGCATTTAATGATATACAGAAACAATTACAATGCCACATAACCTAAAGTATAACATTAACTTTCCTAATCTGTCACGTAGTAACGACTACGGCAAATCAGCTGTTCTCCCGTAGTAGACAGTTAGAGTAGAATGTCGCGAGTGAGCAGTTAATGTCTCACGTGCACAATAGAACGACAGAATGCCGTTGCCGTTCCACCAGAGGCTGTTGCTTAAAGTCCCTGCTGTCTAAGCAAGCGGTGGTGGGGGACTTTAAGAGAACTGAGCTGAAGCTTGCCGTTGACTCTGTATGTGCAGGCCTGGGGCCAGTGGAAAGATTGCTTTCTTTGTATAGCATTTAGTACTCTGTGTTGTGCCCGCAGCATGCCCAGTCCAAATCCGGATCATGGCAGTCTTTTCGTGTAGGTGAAGAACTCCTTTTTGTCAACACAATATTTTTGCCGGGTTGATCCTCTTCTGCATGCTCACACCCACATTGATGGTTGGCCCCGGTGCTCTCTGATGCTCAAATCCAGAAATGAAAATAGCATGTGTAAATATATGAGAAAACTTGTGAAACCCGATCAGACTGGCTTTATCGCCCATAGACAGGGGACTGATAATGTTCGAAGAGCTTTAAACCTCCAAATAGTGGCACAGAAAAGGAACACCCCATCAATGCTTCTCAGCTTGGATGCTGAGAAAGCGTTTGATCGGGTGGACTGGGGCTTTCTACAACAGACATTGAGGCACATGGGCTTTAATGAGACGTTTATAAAATGGGTCCAAACTTTTTATAAAAACCCAAAGTCATGAGTAAGGGTCAATGGGCACTGCTCAAAATTTTTCCCACTGGGACGCGGCACTAGGCAGGGTAAAGATCTTTCAGCCTCACTATTTGCTTTGAGTATAGAGCCGTTAGCCGAACTGATTAGATCCAATCCTCTCATACAGGGAATAAGAGATGAATCAAATGTTCAGCATAAATTGTCACTTTTCGCTGACGATATTTTATTATTTCTGGAAAACCCTATCACTTCTGTTCCAGCCTTGCTCCACAGTCTTAAGGAGTATAGTATGACATCAGGTTATAAAATTAATACAAACAAATCCGAAGCCTTAATGATTGTTGGGACTACCCCTAAGACTACGCAGTTGTTTTCATTTAACTATGATAAATTGTTAAAGGAAATCAGAACTGATTTAAACAGATGGGATGTACTACCGCTTTCTCTTGTGGGTAGAATTGAATGTATAAGAATGAATATTCTTCCAAGATTATTATTTCTGTTCCAAAACCTCCCTGCTGTTATACCACAATCTACTTTCAAATTTCTAGATAAATTAATGTCAAAATTTATATGGCAGAACAAAAGACCAAGAGTGCGCCTTAAAATTGTAATGTTGCCTAAGGAAAATGGGGGCTTAAATCTACCAAACTTCAAATTGTACTATTGGGCTGCCCAAATAAAAGCTGTGATGGCATGGATCATTCGTGATCCGGAGTCACAGGGGGTCTCTATGGAAGAATATTCGGTGCCAGGAGTCTCTCTCTCTCTCAACTCCCATTTCTCAACCTACAGTCTCAGAAAAAAATAAAAATTGCAAATGTATGGGTCAAACATACATTAAAGATTTGGAATAGGGTCCAAAAGCAGTTGAAGGGAAAGACTGCTTTATCTCGAGCTATGACTATTAATAGAAATATTGAGTTCCTTCTATCTTTATGGAACAGCAGCGGCTTTCGGGGATGGGCTGAGAGGGGTCTCCTCACAGTGAATCAATTGTTTTATGGAAATGTAATTAAAACCTTTGCCCAATTAAGAGCGAAATTCAAGTTACCCTCAAGTGATTTTCAGGTATTTTCAAATAAGGAGCTATGTAACAAAACATAATGATTGGGAACTGATCAAAAGAGAGACTACAAATATAGAGAAGCATTTTATTAATTTGATTGAAAATGGTGGTGTAATGAAAAAACAAATGTCCTTGATGTACAAAAAATTGTTGATTGACATGTCAGATAATATACAACATATAAAACAACAATGGGAAATGGAGCTGAATGTTACCCTGGATGACGATGTTTGGGTTAACATTTGCTCTGGCTGTAATAAGGGTGTGGGCAGTCAGGTCTGGAGGGAGTTTGATTGGAAGACGAAAATTAGATTTTTCAGGACTCTTAAAATCTTAAAATCTGTTAAAATCTTTCCTCACCAAGAGTAGTATGAGTGACAAATGTTGGAGGAACTGTGGATTGGTCGGTGATCAAATTCACACCTTTTGGGACTATCCCACCATACATAGCTTTTGGAAGGACATTAAGGGCATTTTGGAAAATCTACTAAAAGTGAGGAGTCATCTCTTTTGACTCCCAAACATTTTTACTGGATATCTTTCCAGACAATCTTTCTCAAGACCAAGCATTTCTTCTCCATCTCCTCTTAATGACGGCAAGGAAAATGATAACAATCTGTTGGTTAAAACCTGAGCCACCTACCGTTACGCAATGGACACAAAAGATAAGACAAGTTTATTTAATGGAACGGTTGACAGCCCAACTGCAATTAAAAAACCCAGTTTTTGAAAGAAGATGGGGTCCAGTTATTGACTTTCTGAAATAGGACATAAGCCTATGCCTTAAATTGTTTATGTTTCTGATTGTAAATAATGTATGAAGCCCAGTCTCAGGACAATGTTCATGTTTTGTGTGTGTGTGGTGTGTGTGTGTGTGTGTGTGTGTGTGTGTGTGTGTGTGTGTGTGTGTGTGTGTGTGTGTGTGTGTGTGTGTGTGTGTGTGTGTGTGTGTGTGTGTGTGTGTGTGTGTGTATTCACAATAATAATAAAAAAAAAAAAAAAGATAATAGCATGTGACTCACTGGCAAGAGTAGTCGTGGCTGAGAGGTTAAGGCGATGGACTTGAAATCCATTGGGGTCTCCCCGCACAGGTTTGAACCCTGCCGACTACGTGGCTCCTTGTCACTTTGTCTGTTTGTGACATCCAGGAGCTTTGTACAAGCTGATTTTATTTCGGGCATCTCACAATAACAATTAAATGTTGTCCTTTTGTAAAATAAGGAAAACAAACAGGGTGCGCTTTCTGCCGTCTCGGTCTCCGTCACAGAAATGAACCAAAACTCGGTCACGATAAGAAATATGTCTATAGAAAGCTTGAGTGAACAAATATTATCTGATTATGCAATCCATATGAAACCATCCAATATTAAAGTGGCTATGATATAACCATGGCTGTGTATTCCCCTATATTCACTACAGTGGCTGGAAACATTGTTTTCATTCATAATTACTTGCATGGATTCACGTCGCAAATCAGTCAGCAAAATTCAAATTTTAGACATGCCCCTGTGTCTCTTTGAGTTCAATGCAGATTTAAGCCAGTCTCCAGTAGAGATCCATTTCCTGGAGAGTTTAGGTGTAGGAGTTTAGTCATAATTACAACTTGTAACTTGTGGTAGAACTCCGACTTGTACCACGTGATCGCTGTACTACCTGACCACTGCAGATTCATTTGCCGTTGATAGTGTTGCCATAAAAACAATCAATCATCTCCTAATTACGGTAATTATTACGACGTCCAACCCTAATCAAACACACCTGAACAAGCTAATCAAGGTCTTCAAGATTAGGCTATATTAAAAAGCTACAGGCAAGTGATTTTCATCAGGGTTGGGTTTTTCTTTGTAGTTTTGTGATCCTTGCTGTCCGCTCCTCCTGACTCACTAATTCAGTGCATCTTCCAGCAGAGTTGATTTTGAGATTGCAGGTCGAGAGGATGACAGCACAAGTGTACTGCTCATTTAGTGCTGTTTTATTGTGTCTGTCTGCTTGTTTGAGCACAACAGACGCTGGAGTCCTAGGTGAGAAGTTCTTTTAGCTTCATTACGCAGCCTGAAGAAGTGCATAAATAAAGTGCCTTACAAAATTTGATTTCAGACACATCTGCTTACAAAAATACAGTACAGACGTCAAGTGGAAGTTCATCTTTGTATGTTGGTTTACTTTTATTAATAAGCAAAGTATAAATATGCAAACTGTCATAAGTTTATGCATTTTTTCATTGTACAAGTAAAACCCATATAATCACTAATAGGCATTTTTATTTATTGTAAGACAAGAACATTAGTGTTATAATATGGCTACAAAATTGCTACCGGACTGTATCAATCCTGAGTTTAAACTTTAGGCAAAAGTTTTGTTTTTTATTTGTTTTAAGAAATGCATAGGCCTACAATATAACGTGGGGAGCTAATTATACCCGGTAACTCTGCATTTTATCTATATTTGTTTTGTTTTCTGTTGAGTAGCTTATTAAAATGCTTAAAAGGAAATGAGGGTGGTCATGGGGATGGCGTCATTTTTGAAGATGTACACCAGTAAATTTGTAGACAACATATTATCTGATGTCCATGCTTTCTATCAGCATTGCACTATTACTCGCTCTACTACAGTGGGGTAGGTTGTAACTGCACTCTCAGTCTTTGAAACCGATTGATGCAGTTTAGTGAAAAATGATAGATTTCTAAGCTACTTGAATTGAAGCAGATAAATGTGTGAATATTATCAAGTTTGAGACCCATTGCAAAACCCCTGACTTGCAAATGCTGAAGCAAACTATTACAGCACTTCCTGGTCTCCCCTAATGATCTTCTTGAATCCTCTTCTGTAGTGTCTGGTCAGTGTCCGGCGACGCTGACGGTCGTGCCCTCCCGACGAGGATGCACTTCTGATAGAGACTGCTCTGGAGGACACAAATGCTGTAAATTTCCCTGTGGGCCTGCATGTGTGCCGCCTGTTTTCAGTGAGTTATAATTCTTGATGCATGCTATACATCTTCCAGAGAAAACCCTGAAAAAAATGTTTTCACTCAGGAATTGCTAGTAAGTTTCACAAATAATTGCAAAGAAACCGCAAGTAACACTTTGAACTAAATGTGAAACTATGAAGTAGATGGACTGAAAATTCCGGTAAATCCTCCTACGATCATCTCATTTTTAGTGTTTTTATTTATTTTTCATACAGTGTATGAGACATTCCGTATTCAGTGATGTGGTTTCTCTGTCATGTGTCTCTATAACAGCAAAGGCAGGGGAGTGTCCAAGCACAAATTTTGGAGCAGGACTGTGTGCGGAGTTGTGCTCCTATGACAGTGACTGTCCGAACAATGAGAAATGCTGCTGCAATGGATGTGGACATCAGTGTATGGATCCATTTGCAGGTATTTGTTATAAGTGTTTGGGTCAGCTTCCTCATTTCCGTTTGTCTGTTTTATAATTAATCGTTTTCAATGTAAAAAGTATTCAGCCAATAGCACAGCTTAAAGCACAGGATGGCTTCACAAAATTAATTCATACAATTAATACGACCATGATTAATAATTAAGAGGGGTAAAACTTGGTATTTGGGTTTTGTGCTGTATCTGAGACTGAATGCCTCTAAACGGACTGACTGAAGTTGACTACCTGTATCCATCCAGGGAAGCCTGCAGCCGAACCTCCAAAGCCTCCAAGGAAGCCTGCAGCCGAACCTCCAAAGCCTCCAGTAAAGCCTGCAGCTGGACCTCCAAAGCCTCCAGGGAAGCCTGCAGCCGAACCTCCAAAGCCTCCAGGGAAGCCTCCAGGGAAGCCAGCAGCCGAACCTCCAAAGCCTCCAGGGAAGCCTCCAGGGAAGCCTGCAGCCGAACTACCTGAGCCGGAGCCTTCTACAGAACTGCCGGAGCCTTCTACCGAACCTCTGGAGCCTTCAGACGAACTGCCAGTGACGCCTGCAGCCGAACCCCCGAAGCCTGCAGCCGAACCTCCAAGGCCTCCAGGGAAGCCAGCAGCCGAACCTCCAAGGCCTCCAGGGAAGCCTCCAGGGAAGCCAGCAGCCGAACCTCCAAAGCCTCCAGGGAAGCCTCCAGGGAAGCCAGCAGCCGAACCTCCAAAGCCTCCAGGGAAGCCTCCAGGGAAGCCAGCAGCCGAACCTCCAAAGCCTCCAGGGAAGCCTGCAGCCGAACTACCTGAGCCGGAGCCTTCTACAGAACTGTCGGAGCCTTCTACCGAACCTCTGCCGGAGCCTTCAGACGAACTGCCAGTGACGCCTGCAGCTGAACCTCCAAGGCCTCCAGGGAAGCCTCCAGGGAAGCCAGCAGCCGAACCTCCAAGGCCTCCAGGGAAGCCTCCGGGGAAGCCTCCAGGGAAGCCAGCAGCCGAACCTCCAAGGCCTCCAGGGAAGCCAGCAGCCGAACCTCCAAAGCCTCCAGGGAAGCCTCCAGGGAAGCCAGCAGCCGAACCTCCAAGGCCTCCAGGGAAGCCTGCAGCCGAACTACCTGAACTGGAGCCTTCTACAGAACTGCCGGAGCCTTCTACCGAACCTCTGGAGCCTTCAAACGAACTTCCAGTGACTCCTGCAGCCGAACCCCCGAAGCCTGCAGCCGAACCTCCAAAGCCTCCAGGGAAGCCTGCAGCCGAACTCCCGAAGCCTCCAGGGAAGCCTGCAGCCGGACCTCCAAAGCCTCCAGGGAAGCCTGCAGCCGGACCTCCAAAGCCTCCAGTGAAGCCTGCAGCCGAACCGCCCAAGGCTCCAGTGAAGCCTGCAGCTGAACCTCCAACTTACCCTTATGGCCAATGTCCTGGCCATAAGTAATGTGGCTATGCATGCTGTTAACTGTGCTGATTTAACCATTGGATGTATGGTGTGTTTATCACCAAATAAATCTCTCACTTCTAAGGCCATTTTCCTCTTTAATTTAAGTGAGAAAATTAGGAATTAGATTTTTGTATTCCAGTGTTAATTTGGCTGTTCTCACATAATGGCTCATTGGAATCAATGCATGAGATCCCACCCTCCAAAGCCACGCCTCCTTCAAAACGCTTGAACGCATACAGCAGAGTCTGTAAAGTGTCACGAGACAAAAGACCGCACCAAGTTGCCTCGTGTCTAAAATGCATAACATTACAGTGATAACGAATGTAAATAACTTGCAGTGCTCTAGTTGTACCACCTGACTGATGCAGATTCATTTTGGCATTGACATGGAAACGTCTGAATCCAAATGCAATGATTGGACGAACAATTCTATTATTGATTGCTATAGGATCTGAAGTTTCAACCAGTATTGCCTCTTGACCAATAGTCTTCTGCTTTCTGAAGCATTTTAGTGAAATTGTGTCTTCTAGTGGTCATTTTAGGAAGTTGCAACTTCAAGCCTACTAACAGATGATCCCTTTAGTTACCTGTGACCAAATGAGTTCTGAATGCCTGTAATGTCTGAATGCCTGTAATGCCCTGTAATTCACATGGCACAATTTTCAAAGTAGTCGGGTCACTTCTTTTCACACTGCACGACTATCTGGGGTTGGACTATCACAGTTGCTGCTGTGTGCGCACTGCACGATGCACCAATGACAGGGGGTTTCACACTGCATGACTTGACAAAAGAAAGAATCGCTGACAACTGTCTGGTCTGCAAACTGCGTTTCACAACCAAACCCACGTGAGAAGTGATAAGGAAATAATGCAAGATCATTAAATAGTTATTAAAAAAATATAGCCTGCAAGAAGATTTGCAATCCAAATTGTCTGTACGCTGATTTGCAGCAAAAAGGAGAGAGAAAAAAAACAACAGATTATGCTGGAGGAAACGGTTGGGGAGACGAGGGGAGCAAGAATTGTGTTAATTGTGCAAAGAGAGTTGGGGGTAAATAAATAATTTTACAATGTGCTGCTGGTCAAGCAAATGTTTGTGCTTTGTTTCTGTTAAAATACTGATATTCTGGTCTATAACTCTTCCCCAAACATCCCGCTGTCCTGTAGTTTTCAGTCAGAACACATTACCACAGCAGGATTTTTAATTGCAGACAGGTCCAGATATTTAACATGCCAAATATCTCGGATCCCTGAGGGACACCTTGCTTCAGGGGAACAGTAGGTGAGCGAAAATTCTGAAGTGAAATGTAGAACAGTCTGTCAGAGAGATAGGAGGAAAACCAGGAAAGAGCAGCACCAGAAATACCCACCCCTAATGATTTATCATCAAATTAAAAAAGGTTTCTCACTGTCATATTAACATACAATCTCTTGTGAAATAAGTGCACTTAATTGTATTGTGTAGTGTAATTCAAATGTTACAAAGAATCTATTTAAAAAAAAACTGTACTTACAGATGAAATAATATTAATACTTAATAAGGCCGCTTAAGAGCACTTAAAGACCCACTGAAGTGCCTTGAAACGCGCAGCATTTTTCAGTGTGTTGACGTAATTTCCACTGAAACAGGGAGACAGGACGGGACATATTGAGCAGCTCCTCCCCTTTTTAAAATTGGCAATAGCGTTTCTTTTACATTACAGCTTGGCCAGAGCTGTCGAGCTGAATATGTTAGCCGCGATCATCCCATCCCTCCTTCACACACCACGGGCCCCCCTTACGCGTCAAAGATCGCAGATGGCCACAGATTATTGTTGTTCAACATTCACTACCCATTAAAACTTCACACTCTTACTTGATCTGGACAAACTGACAGAAAGATTTAAGACACTAGCTTTGATATTTAACCACTGTTTATGTTAAAACTGGTTTGCAGTGACATTCATTTCTTAATTTATGTCAGGAATGCAAAATAATTCATCTGTAATGTTCATTATTTTGAATAGAATGTCATCACTCATATGTAGTCAGTAATGTCTTCTCCGGTTTATCTGTGTTCACGTGCATGCACTAGACAGTTCGACAGCCCCGATAAGGCTCTTATTTCAAAAGTGCGTATATTTGAAATATTGATTTATTATCTCATGCTTGCAAAATATTTTATACATACAGAATAACATTTCTATTTATTTTCAACTGAATTACGCGATCTGAAGAGCTAAAACAGCCTACAAAGCGAGCTCTGTCTCTCCTCTTCCTGGTTTGCGTCAGTTATGATCTCAGCGATCTCCCATTCGCTGTACAGCTTGTCAATCATCTCACGTGAGTCAACAATAAATCGGCCCTGTTCCATATTCCTGCCCTGCCCAGTATTCCATATTCTAATTTGTTCAAAGAATTCACATAAGGTCCCAATAATAGTTTTTTTTTGTTTTTGTTTTTTAGAAAGACTTAAGATAATAGGTGGATTATTCATGTAAAGTGGGATGAAAGAAGTGTAGATGGCCAAGCCATAATGGCAGAATAAAGAGGTGTCAAAGGTTCGTCGATTGACTACAATAAAGCATGAATGGGCCAGTTCTCCTCACCAGACATTAGTCATAGACTGTAAATGGGTGATTACAGGGCAATAACATATTTGATTAGCATCTCATCAGCCTTCTCTAAAAAACTCCCCTGACATCATCTTAGAAAATGTTATAAAATGTATCTACAATTCATAGTTTTAGAGATATCATCCTCAGATTTAAAATGAAGCATGACCACACCGGTGGCTACACTGTGGTTGTGGTTACAAGTTGTTATACTACATTCACATAATTTACATTTATTCATTTAGCAGATGCTTTTATCCAAAGCGACTTACAAATGAGAACAATAGAAGCAGTTAAACTAACAGTAGGACAACAATATGCAAGTGCTATGACCCTTCTCAGTTTAATCTAACGCAGTAAATGTTAATACATTTTTTTATATAGAATAGAATAGAATAGAATAGAATAGAATAGAATAGAAAGTGTTAGTATTAGTGGATCAAGTGCTGTCGAAAAATAAGCGTCTTCAGCAGTTTCTTGAAAGTGGCTATGGACTCAGCAGCTCTGGTTGAGTTAGGGGCCGATCACACCTGACGCGTTTTTCAGGTTCGAAAACGCGAGGTGCACAGCATTTTACATTACACAGAACGAGCAGTGCGCTGCGTTTTTTATGTTGCTAGGCAACCAATGAAACAGCTGTCCTGTCAGTCAAGTAAACGTCAAATCAGCCTTTTATTACCTTTATTTACTTTCTGTTAACATTGTGGTAGTTACGGTTCGTGAAGTCGTTAAGCTCCTGGTAACCCGCGAGAGCACCACAAGTTTATCCTCTATCATCGCACTCTCCTGGCGTTCAAGCAACTGTAGCTTTCATCACTTAAACGGAAGGCCCGCCTCTCAATTCATTCGATTGGACAGTGGAAAAAAACGCGATGACGTCGGGCGCTTTTTCCGCTCGTAGTTGCTTTTTTTTCAACTTCAAAAACGCGAGGCGCAGCGGGCGGTAAAACGCAAGGCGCAGCAGGCGCATAAACAGCGCGCAGAACGCTCGCTGCCATAGGAAACCAATTGAAAATAGGCGTCTCTCACTGCAAAAAACGCGTCAGGTGTGATCGGCCCCTTAGGCAGTTCATTCCACCAGCAGGGAACAGTCATGGTAAAAGTCAGAGAAAGAGATTTTGTGCCTCTTTGAGATGGCACCACAAGACGTCGTTCGCTTGCAGAGCGCAAGTTTCTGGATGGCACATACGTCCGAAGTAATGAGTTTAAGTAAAAGGGAGCAGAGCCAGTGGTTGTTCTGTAGGCAAACGTCAGTGACTTGAATTTGATGCGAGCGGCAACTGGCAACCAGTGCAATTTTTGTGAGGAGAGGAGTGACATGTGCTCTAGCCACTCTAGTTGCGGCATTCTGGATCAGTTGCAGAGGTTTGACCGTGCAAGCTGGAAGACCAGCCAGGAGAGCATAACAATAGTCCAGTCTGGATAGAACTAGCGCTTGGACAAGGAGTTGTGTAGCATGCTCTGATAGGAAGGGCCTGATCCTCCTAATGGCAAATCTACATGACCGGGCAGTTCTAGCAATGTGGTCTGTGAAGTTCAATTGATCATCAATTACAACACCAAGGTTCCTGGCTGACCTTGATGGAGTTATGGATGACGAGTCTAGCTGAAGGGTGAAGTTGTGATGAAGTGTTGGGTTGGCCGGGACCACGAGTAGCTCTGTCTTCGCAAGGTTTAGTTGAAGGTGAAATGTTTCGTTGAAATGTCTGTCAGGCAGGCTGAGATACGATCAGCTACCGTCGGATCGTCAGTCTGGAATGAGAGGTAGAGTTGTGTGTCATCAGCGTGTTGCAGTGATAGGAAAAGCCATGTTTCTGAATCACAGATCCTAGTGATGTCATGTAGATGGAGAAGAGAAGTGGTCCAAGCACTGTGCCCTGAGGCACTCCAGTAGCTAGATGTTGGGTCTTAGACACCACATCCCTCCACGATACCCTAAAGGACCTACCTGAGAGGTAAGACTTGAACCGTTGGAGTGCGGTTCCTGAGATGCCCTTCATCTTTAGGATTGACAGGAGGATCTGGTGGTTAACTGTGTCAAAGGCAGCAGACAAATCCAGCAGGATGAGAACTGAGGATTTGGAAGCTGCTCTTGCCAGTCTCAGAGCTTCAAATACTGAGAGCAGGGCAGTCTCAGTTGAGTGTCCGCTTTTGAAACCAGACTGATTGTTGTCCAAGAGTTTGTTCTGTGTAAGGAAGGAAGAGATCTGGTTGAAAACAACTCGTTCAAGTGTTTTCGCAACGAATGGAAGGAGAGATATCGGTCTGTAATTTTCCAGATGTGCTGGATTTAGAGTGTGTTTCTTAAGCAGTGGGGTAACACGAGCCTGCTTAAATGCTGTGGGAAAGGTACCAGTGTGAAGAGAGGTGTTTATGATGTGTGTGAGTGCGGGTACAAGTGAGGATGAAATAATGACATAATATGTTTATACATTTAATAAATATACTCTTAATATATGTTTTTGTTTTTATGTTTGAGCTTTTATATCTCAATATTAATAAGAGTCTGATTAATTCTGAGTCCTGAACTGTAAACTGTCAAGAGTTGGCTTTCTAAATATATGTTGGTTATGTGTCTATTCAGAATGACTTTTTATTTTTGGTATGTCATGCATGCCCCACTTGCCAAACTTGGGTCTGTCAGGTAAGGGGTTAATGCCACAAACTTTAACCTGACAAAGCACGAACACTTTAAGGAGAAATATACCTGTATACCTGTTATATCCCCAGGGTGGCTGTTCCCTGGCAAGAGCCAGGATAGCTCAGTCGGTAGAGCATTAGACGTTTAATCTGAGGGTCCAGGGTTCACCCAAGTCCCTGTTTGGGTGAAGGTCAGACAGTTTGTTGCAGACGTCCCCTAATCACTTGTTGTCCTCTTTCCAGCATTCGAGGTGGCTGTTCATTCTCTGCTGCTCACATCCAGAAAAGAATATAGCATCTGACATACTGGCGGGAGTAGTCGTGGCCGAGAGGTTAAGGCGATGGACTTGAAATCCATTGGGGTCTCCCCGCGCAGGTTCGAACCCTGCCGACTACGTGGCTCTCTGTCTGTTTGCGACAGGAATTGTGACATTCAGGAGCTTTGTACGAGCTGCATTTTTTTCTCTAACACGGAAAACTGGGCAACCCACATCTCTTTTCAAGCCTGAAGTGAGCAGGTTTTTGTGTAGGTGAAGGTGTCGTTGAACTCCTTTTTGCCAACACAATATGTTAGCTGAGTGCATCCTCTGCTGCTCACATCCACATTGATGGTTGGCCCCGGTGTCCTCTGCTGCTCACTTCCAGAAAGGAAAATAGCATGTGACTCACTACCACTATCACTGACTCACTTTCAAGAGTAGTTGTGACTGAGAGGTTAAGGCGATGAACTTGAAATCCATTGGGGTCTCCCCGCGCAGGTTCGAACCCTGCTGACTACCCTGCTGGCCCCTTTATCACTTTGTCTGATTGTGACAGGAGTTGTGACGTCCAGGATCTTTGTACAAGATGTTTTTTTTTTCTAACACGGAAATTGGGCTCTTTTAAAGCCTGAAGTGGGCATCGTTTCAAAAGGCCCAGATCATCTGTGATTTTGGCCATTCTATTCAGGCTGTCGGAGCAATGGCTTTGGCATCCCCCGACAACTTCACGGCCTTCACGATGTGCAGCTCAAGAGTTGCCGCATTATAATTTATGAAAAAAACATGGATATTAGTGTTTTGAAATGTTGCATTCGTTCTCTTTTAGAAAAGTCAAACAGAAACCTACTCATTATGTCCCAATTGCTCGTTTGTCTAAACCACCTTAGAGTTAGCAACATACCATGAAAAAAACCTCCACACTTTCAATATCAGTGTTCCTAGCTTTGGAAGGAGCAGCCTATCTCTCTCGTCCCTTTATAAATTGTGGTCTTCATCCTTTAATGCCACAAACTTTAAGCTGACAAAGCATGAACACTTTAAGGAGAAAGTGCTGTTATATCCCTAGGGTGGCTGTTCCCTGGCAAAAGCCCGGCTAGCTCAAATGGTAGAGCATCAGACTTTTAATCTGAGGGTCCAGGGTTCCTGTTCGAGCAAAGGTTTGTTGCAGACCTCCCCTAAACTCTTGCTGTGCTCTTCCCAGCCTTTGAGGGAGGTGGTCTTCCTCTTCAAGATAAGATGTGGCAGGGTTATTTCCCAGCATTTGGTGTTGTTTTGCTTGCTGTAATGCTTGGTTACTAGGGACTTTAAGCAACAGCGTTAGTAAGCGTTAACTGCCGTAGCAAAAGAGCGCAAAAATCAATAAGCGACAGTAAAGAGGACGGCGTAGGGGTAATTTAATCATCAGACAAAATACAAAAAAAGGAAGTGATTTTAAAAAGCAAGAGAAGGGTTGCTTTTGGCATTTAATGATATACAGAAACAATTACAATGCCACATAACCTAAAGTATAACATTAACTTTCCTAATCTGTCACGTAGTAACGACTACGGCAAATCAGCTGTTCTCCCGTAGTAGACAGTTAGAGTAGAATGTCGCGAGTGAGCAGTTAATGTCTCACGTGCACAATAGAACGACAGAATGCCGTTGCCGTTCCACCAGAGGCTGTTGCTTAAAGTCCCTGCTGTCTAAGCAAGCGGTGGTGGGGGACTTTAAGAGAACTGAGCTGAAGCTTGCCGTTGACTCTGTATGTGCAGGCCTGGGGCCAGTGGAAAGATTGCTTTCTTTGTATAGCATTTAGTACTCTGTGTTGTGCCCGCAGCATGCCCAGTCCAAATCCGGATCATGGCAGTCTTTTCGTGTAGGTGAAGAACTCCTTTTTGTCAACACAATATTTTTGCCGGGTTGATCCTCTTCTGCATGCTCACACCCACATTGATGGTTGGCCCCGGTGCTCTCTGATGCTCAAATCCAGAAATGAAAATAGCATGTGTAAATATATGAGAAAACTTGTGAAACCCGATCAGACTGGCTTTATCGCCCATAGACAGGGGACTGATAATGTTCGAAGAGCTTTAAACCTCCAAATAGTGGCACAGAAAAGGAACACCCCATCAATGCTTCTCAGCTTGGATGCTGAGAAAGCGTTTGATCGGGTGGACTGGGGCTTTCTACAACAGACATTGAGGCACATGGGCTTTAATGAGACGTTTATAAAATGGGTCCAAACTTTTTATAAAAACCCAAAGTCATGAGTAAGGGTCAATGGGCACTGCTCAAAATTTTTCCCACTGGGACGCGGCACTAGGCAGGGTAAAGATCTTTCAGCCTCACTATTTGCTTTGAGTATAGAGCCGTTAGCCGAACTGATTAGATCCAATCCTCTCATACAGGGAATAAGAGATGAATCAAATGTTCAGCATAAATTGTCACTTTTCGCTGACGATATTTTATTATTTCTGGAAAACCCTATCACTTCTGTTCCAGCCTTGCTCCACAGTCTTAAGGAGTATAGTATGACATCAGGTTATAAAATTAATACAAACAAATCCGAAGCCTTAATGATTGTTGGGACTACCCCTAAGACTACGCAGTTGTTTTCATTTAACTATGATAAATTGTTAAAGGAAATCAGAACTGATTTAAACAGATGGGATGTACTACCGCTTTCTCTTGTGGGTAGAATTGAATGTATAAGAATGAATATTCTTCCAAGATTATTATTTCTGTTCCAAAACCTCCCTGCTGTTATACCACAATCTACTTTCAAATTTCTAGATAAATTAATGTCAAAATTTATATGGCAGAACAAAAGACCAAGAGTGCGCCTTAAAATTGTAATGTTGCCTAAGGAAAATGGGGGCTTAAATCTACCAAACTTCAAATTGTACTATTGGGCTGCCCAAATAAAAGCTGTGATGGCATGGATCATTCGTGATCCGGAGTCACAGGGGGTCTCTATGGAAGAATATTCGGTGCCAGGAGTCTCTCTCTCTCTCAACTCCCATTTCTCAACCTACAGTCTCAGAAAAAAATAAAAATTGCAAATGTATGGGTCAAACATACATTAAAGATTTGGAATAGGGTCCAAAAGCAGTTGAAGGGAAAGACTGCTTTATCTCGAGCTATGACTATTAATAGAAATATTGAGTTCCTTCTATCTTTATGGAACAGCAGCGGCTTTCGGGGATGGGCTGAGAGGGGTCTCCTCACAGTGAATCAATTGTTTTATGGAAATGTAATTAAAACCTTTGCCCAATTAAGAGCGAAATTCAAGTTACCCTCAAGTGATTTTCAGGTATTTTCAAATAAGGAGCTATGTAACAAAACATAATGATTGGGAACTGATCAAAAGAGAGACTACAAATATAGAGAAGCATTTTATTAATTTGATTGAAAATGGTGGTGTAATGAAAAAACAAATGTCCTTGATGTACAAAAAATTGTTGATTGACATGTCAGATAATATACAACATATAAAACAACAATGGGAAATGGAGCTGAATGTTACCCTGGATGACGATGTTTGGGTTAACATTTGCTCTGGCTGTAATAAGGGTGTGGGCAGTCAGGTCTGGAGGGAGTTTGATTGGAAGACGAAAATTAGATTTTTCAGGACTCTTAAAATCTTAAAATCTGTTAAAATCTTTCCTCACCAAGAGTAGTATGAGTGACAAATGTTGGAGGAACTGTGGATTGGTCGGTGATCAAATTCACACCTTTTGGGACTATCCCACCATACATAGCTTTTGGAAGGACATTAAGGGCATTTTGGAAAATCTACTAAAAGTGAGGAGTCATCTCTTTTGACTCCCAAACATTTTTACTGGATATCTTTCCAGACAATCTTTCTCAAGACCAAGCATTTCTTCTCCATCTCCTCTTAATGACGGCAAGGAAAATGATAACAATCTGTTGGTTAAAACCTGAGCCACCTACCGTTACGCAATGGACACAAAAGATAAGACAAGTTTATTTAATGGAACGGTTGACAGCCCAACTGCAATTAAAAAACCCAGTTTTTGAAAGAAGATGGGGTCCAGTTATTGACTTTCTGAAATAGGACATAAGCCTATGCCTTAAATTGTTTATGTTTCTGATTGTAAATAATGTATGAAGCCCAGTCTCAGGACAATGTTCATGTTTTGTGTGTGTGTGGTGTGTGTGTGTGTGTGTGTGTGTGTGTGTGTGTGTGTGTGTGTGTGTGTGTGTGTGTGTGTGTGTGTGTGTGTGTGTGTGTGTGTGTGTGTGTGTGTGTGTGTGTGTGTATTCACAATAATAATAAAAAAAAAAAAAAAGATAATAGCATGTGACTCACTGGCAAGAGTAGTCGTGGCTGAGAGGTTAAGGCGATGGACTTGAAATCCATTGGGGTCTCCCCGCACAGGTTTGAACCCTGCCGACTACGTGGCTCCTTGTCACTTTGTCTGTTTGTGACATCCAGGAGCTTTGTACAAGCTGATTTTATTTCGGGCATCTCACAATAACAATTAAATGTTGTCCTTTTGTAAAATAAGGAAAACAAACAGGGTGCGCTTTCTGCCGTCTCGGTCTCCGTCACAGAAATGAACCAAAACTCGGTCACGATAAGAAATATGTCTATAGAAAGCTTGAGTGAACAAATATTATCTGATTATGCAATCCATATGAAACCATCCAATATTAAAGTGGCTATGATATAACCATGGCTGTGTATTCCCCTATATTCACTACAGTGGCTGGAAACATTGTTTTCATTCATAATTACTTGCATGGATTCACGTCGCAAATCAGTCAGCAAAATTCAAATTTTAGACATGCCCCTGTGTCTCTTTGAGTTCAATGCAGATTTAAGCCAGTCTCCAGTAGAGATCCATTTCCTGGAGAGTTTAGGTGTAGGAGTTTAGTCATAATTACAACTTGTAACTTGTGGTAGAACTCCGACTTGTACCACGTGATCGCTGTACTACCTGACCACTGCAGATTCATTTGCCGTTGATAGTGTTGCCATAAAAACAATCAATCATCTCCTAATTACGGTAATTATTACGACGTCCAACCCTAATCAAACACACCTGAACAAGCTAATCAAGGTCTTCAAGATTAGGCTATATTAAAAAGCTACAGGCAAGTGATTTTCATCAGGGTTGGGTTTTTCTTTGTAGTTTTGTGATCCTTGCTGTCCGCTCCTCCTGACTCACTAATTCAGTGCATCTTCCAGCAGAGTTGATTTTGAGATTGCAGGTCGAGAGGATGACAGCACAAGTGTACTGCTCATTTAGTGCTGTTTTATTGTGTCTGTCTGCTTGTTTGAGCACAACAGACGCTGGAGTCCTAGGTGAGAAGTTCTTTTAGCTTCATTACGCAGCCTGAAGAAGTGCATAAATAAAGTGCCTTACAAAATTTGATTTCAGACACATCTGCTTACAAAAATACAGTACAGACGTCAAGTGGAAGTTCATCTTTGTATGTTGGTTTACTTTTATTAATAAGCAAAGTATAAATATGCAAACTGTCATAAGTTTATGCATTTTTTCATTGTACAAGTAAAACCCATATAATCACTAATAGGCATTTTTATTTATTGTAAGACAAGAACATTAGTGTTATAATATGGCTACAAAATTGCTACCGGACTGTATCAATCCTGAGTTTAAACTTTAGGCAAAAGTTTTGTTTTTTATTTGTTTTAAGAAATGCATAGGCCTACAATATAACGTGGGGAGCTAATTATACCCGGTAACTCTGCATTTTATCTATATTTGTTTTGTTTTCTGTTGAGTAGCTTATTAAAATGCTTAAAAGGAAATGAGGGTGGTCATGGGGATGGCGTCATTTTTGAAGATGTACACCAGTAAATTTGTAGACAACATATTATCTGATGTCCATGCTTTCTATCAGCATTGCACTATTACTCGCTCTACTACAGTGGGGTAGGTTGTAACTGCACTCTCAGTCTTTGAAACCGATTGATGCAGTTTAGTGAAAAATGATAGATTTCTAAGCTACTTGAATTGAAGCAGATAAATGTGTGAATATTATCAAGTTTGAGACCCATTGCAAAACCCCTGACTTGCAAATGCTGAAGCAAACTATTACAGCACTTCCTGGTCTCCCCTAATGATCTTCTTGAATCCTCTTCTGTAGTGTCTGGTCAGTGTCCGGCGACGCTGACGGTCGTGCCCTCCCGACGAGGATGCACTTCTGATAGAGACTGCTCTGGAGGACACAAATGCTGTAAATTTCCCTGTGGGCCTGCATGTGTGCCGCCTGTTTTCAGTGAGTTATAATTCTTGATGCATGCTATACATCTTCCAGAGAAAACCCTGAAAAAAATGTTTTCACTCAGGAATTGCTAGTAAGTTTCACAAATAATTGCAAAGAAACCGCAAGTAACACTTTGAACTAAATGTGAAACTATGAAGTAGATGGACTGAAAATTCCGGTAAATCCTCCTACGATCATCTCATTTTTAGTGTTTTTATTTATTTTTCATACAGTGTATGAGACATTCCGTATTCAGTGATGTGGTTTCTCTGTCATGTGTCTCTATAACAGCAAAGGCAGGGGAGTGTCCAAGCACAAATTTTGGAGCAGGACTGTGTGCGGAGTTGTGCTCCTATGACAGTGACTGTCCGAACAATGAGAAATGCTGCTGCAATGGATGTGGACATCAGTGTATGGATCCATTTGCAGGTATTTGTTATAAGTGTTTGGGTCAGCTTCCTCATTTCCGTTTGTCTGTTTTATAATTAATCGTTTTCAATGTAAAAAGTATTCAGCCAATAGCACAGCTTAAAGCACAGGATGGCTTCACAAAATTAATTCATACAATTAATACGACCATGATTAATAATTAAGAGGGGTAAAACTTGGTATTTGGGTTTTGTGCTGTATCTGAGACTGAATGCCTCTAAACGGACTGACTGAAGTTGACTACCTGTATCCATCCAGGGAAGCCTGCAGCCGAACCTCCAAAGCCTCCAAGGAAGCCTGCAGCCGAACCTCCAAAGCCTCCAGTAAAGCCTGCAGCTGGACCTCCAAAGCCTCCAGGGAAGCCTGCAGCCGAACCTCCAAAGCCTCCAGGGAAGCCTCCAGGGAAGCCAGCAGCCGAACCTCCAAAGCCTCCAGGGAAGCCTCCAGGGAAGCCTGCAGCCGAACTACCTGAGCCGGAGCCTTCTACAGAACTGCCGGAGCCTTCTACCGAACCTCTGGAGCCTTCAGACGAACTGCCAGTGACGCCTGCAGCCGAACCCCCGAAGCCTGCAGCCGAACCTCCAAGGCCTCCAGGGAAGCCAGCAGCCGAACCTCCAAGGCCTCCAGGGAAGCCTCCAGGGAAGCCAGCAGCCGAACCTCCAAAGCCTCCAGGGAAGCCTCCAGGGAAGCCAGCAGCCGAACCTCCAAAGCCTCCAGGGAAGCCTCCAGGGAAGCCAGCAGCCGAACCTCCAAAGCCTCCAGGGAAGCCTGCAGCCGAACTACCTGAGCCGGAGCCTTCTACAGAACTGTCGGAGCCTTCTACCGAACCTCTGCCGGAGCCTTCAGACGAACTGCCAGTGACGCCTGCAGCTGAACCTCCAAGGCCTCCAGGGAAGCCTCCAGGGAAGCCAGCAGCCGAACCTCCAAGGCCTCCAGGGAAGCCTCCGGGGAAGCCTCCAGGGAAGCCAGCAGCCGAACCTCCAAGGCCTCCAGGGAAGCCAGCAGCCGAACCTCCAAAGCCTCCAGGGAAGCCTCCAGGGAAGCCAGCAGCCGAACCTCCAAGGCCTCCAGGGAAGCCTGCAGCCGAACTACCTGAACTGGAGCCTTCTACAGAACTGCCGGAGCCTTCTACCGAACCTCTGGAGCCTTCAAACGAACTTCCAGTGACTCCTGCAGCCGAACCCCCGAAGCCTGCAGCCGAACCTCCAAAGCCTCCAGGGAAGCCTGCAGCCGAACTCCCGAAGCCTCCAGGGAAGCCTGCAGCCGGACCTCCAAAGCCTCCAGGGAAGCCTGCAGCCGGACCTCCAAAGCCTCCAGTGAAGCCTGCAGCCGAACCGCCCAAGGCTCCAGTGAAGCCTGCAGCTGAACCTCCAACTTACCCTTATGGCCAATGTCCTGGCCATAAGTAATGTGGCTATGCATGCTGTTAACTGTGCTGATTTAACCATTGGATGTATGGTGTGTTTATCACCAAATAAATCTCTCACTTCTAAGGCCATTTTCCTCTTTAATTTAAGTGAGAAAATTAGGAATTAGATTTTTGTATTCCAGTGTTAATTTGGCTGTTCTCACATAATGGCTCATTGGAATCAATGCATGAGATCCCACCCTCCAAAGCCACGCCTCCTTCAAAACGCTTGAACGCATACAGCAGAGTCTGTAAAGTGTCACGAGACAAAAGACCGCACCAAGTTGCCTCGTGTCTAAAATGCATAACATTACAGTGATAACGAATGTAAATAACTTGCAGTGCTCTAGTTGTACCACCTGACTGATGCAGATTCATTTTGGCATTGACATGGAAACGTCTGAATCCAAATGCAATGATTGGACGAACAATTCTATTATTGATTGCTATAGGATCTGAAGTTTCAACCAGTATTGCCTCTTGACCAATAGTCTTCTGCTTTCTGAAGCATTTTAGTGAAATTGTGTCTTCTAGTGGTCATTTTAGGAAGTTGCAACTTCAAGCCTACTAACAGATGATCCCTTTAGTTACCTGTGACCAAATGAGTTCTGAATGCCTGTAATGTCTGAATGCCTGTAATGCCCTGTAATTCACATGGCACAATTTTCAAAGTAGTCGGGTCACTTCTTTTCACACTGCACGACTATCTGGGGTTGGACTATCACAGTTGCTGCTGTGTGCGCACTGCACGATGCACCAATGACAGGGGGTTTCACACTGCATGACTTGACAAAAGAAAGAATCGCTGACAACTGTCTGGTCTGCAAACTGCGTTTCACAACCAAACCCACGTGAGAAGTGATAAGGAAATAATGCAAGATCATTAAATAGTTATTAAAAAAATATAGCCTGCAAGAAGATTTGCAATCCAAATTGTCTGTACGCTGATTTGCAGCAAAAAGGAGAGAGAAAAAAAACAACAGATTATGCTGGAGGAAACGGTTGGGGAGACGAGGGGAGCAAGAATTGTGTTAATTGTGCAAAGAGAGTTGGGGGTAAATAAATAATTTTACAATGTGCTGCTGGTCAAGCAAATGTTTGTGCTTTGTTTCTGTTAAAATACTGATATTCTGGTCTATAACTCTTCCCCAAACATCCCGCTGTCCTGTAGTTTTCAGTCAGAACACATTACCACAGCAGGATTTTTAATTGCAGACAGGTCCAGATATTTAACATGCCAAATATCTCGGATCCCTGAGGGACACCTTGCTTCAGGGGAACAGTAGGTGAGCGAAAATTCTGAAGTGAAATGTAGAACAGTCTGTCAGAGAGATAGGAGGAAAACCAGGAAAGAGCAGCACCAGAAATACCCACCCCTAATGATTTATCATCAAATTAAAAAAGGTTTCTCACTGTCATATTAACATACAATCTCTTGTGAAATAAGTGCACTTAATTGTATTGTGTAGTGTAATTCAAATGTTACAAAGAATCTATTTAAAAAAAAACTGTACTTACAGATGAAATAATATTAATACTTAATAAGGCCGCTTAAGAGCACTTAAAGACCCACTGAAGTGCCTTGAAACGCGCAGCATTTTTCAGTGTGTTGACGTAATTTCCACTGAAACAGGGAGACAGGACGGGACATATTGAGCAGCTCCTCCCCTTTTTAAAATTGGCAATAGCGTTTCTTTTACATTACAGCTTGGCCAGAGCTGTCGAGCTGAATATGTTAGCCGCGATCATCCCATCCCTCCTTCACACACCACGGGCCCCCCTTACGCGTCAAAGATCGCAGATGGCCACAGATTATTGTTGTTCAACATTCACTACCCATTAAAACTTCACACTCTTACTTGATCTGGACAAACTGACAGAAAGATTTAAGACACTAGCTTTGATATTTAACCACTGTTTATGTTAAAACTGGTTTGCAGTGACATTCATTTCTTAATTTATGTCAGGAATGCAAAATAATTCATCTGTAATGTTCATTATTTTGAATAGAATGTCATCACTCATATGTAGTCAGTAATGTCTTCTCCGGTTTATCTGTGTTCACGTGCATGCACTAGACAGTTCGACAGCCCCGATAAGGCTCTTATTTCAAAAGTGCGTATATTTGAAATATTGATTTATTATCTCATGCTTGCAAAATATTTTATACATACAGAATAACATTTCTATTTATTTTCAACTGAATTACGCGATCTGAAGAGCTAAAACAGCCTACAAAGCGAGCTCTGTCTCTCCTCTTCCTGGTTTGCGTCAGTTATGATCTCAGCGATCTCCCATTCGCTGTACAGCTTGTCAATCATCTCACGTGAGTCAACAATAAATCGGCCCTGTTCCATATTCCTGCCCTGCCCAGTATTCCATATTCTAATTTGTTCAAAGAATTCACATAAGGTCCCAATAATAGTTTTTTTTTGTTTTTGTTTTTTAGAAAGACTTAAGATAATAGGTGGATTATTCATGTAAAGTGGGATGAAAGAAGTGTAGATGGCCAAGCCATAATGGCAGAATAAAGAGGTGTCAAAGGTTCGTCGATTGACTACAATAAAGCATGAATGGGCCAGTTCTCCTCACCAGACATTAGTCATAGACTGTAAATGGGTGATTACAGGGCAATAACATATTTGATTAGCATCTCATCAGCCTTCTCTAAAAAACTCCCCTGACATCATCTTAGAAAATGTTATAAAATGTATCTACAATTCATAGTTTTAGAGATATCATCCTCAGATTTAAAATGAAGCATGACCACACCGGTGGCTACACTGTGGTTGTGGTTACAAGTTGTTATACTACATTCACATAATTTACATTTATTCATTTAGCAGATGCTTTTATCCAAAGCGACTTACAAATGAGAACAATAGAAGCAGTTAAACTAACAGTAGGACAACAATATGCAAGTGCTATGACCCTTCTCAGTTTAATCTAACGCAGTAAATGTTAATACATTTTTTTATATAGAATAGAATAGAATAGAATAGAATAGAATAGAATAGAAAGTGTTAGTATTAGTGGATCAAGTGCTGTCGAAAAATAAGCGTCTTCAGCAGTTTCTTGAAAGTGGCTATGGACTCAGCAGCTCTGGTTGAGTTAGGGGCCGATCACACCTGACGCGTTTTTCAGGTTCGAAAACGCGAGGTGCACAGCATTTTACATTACACAGAACGAGCAGTGCGCTGCGTTTTTTATGTTGCTAGGCAACCAATGAAACAGCTGTCCTGTCAGTCAAGTAAACGTCAAATCAGCCTTTTATTACCTTTATTTACTTTCTGTTAACATTGTGGTAGTTACGGTTCGTGAAGTCGTTAAGCTCCTGGTAACCCGCGAGAGCACCACAAGTTTATCCTCTATCATCGCACTCTCCTGGCGTTCAAGCAACTGTAGCTTTCATCACTTAAACGGAAGGCCCGCCTCTCAATTCATTCGATTGGACAGTGGAAAAAAACGCGATGACGTCGGGCGCTTTTTCCGCTCGTAGTTGCTTTTTTTTCAACTTCAAAAACGCGAGGCGCAGCGGGCGGTAAAACGCAAGGCGCAGCAGGCGCATAAACAGCGCGCAGAACGCTCGCTGCCATAGGAAACCAATTGAAAATAGGCGTCTCTCACTGCAAAAAACGCGTCAGGTGTGATCGGCCCCTTAGGCAGTTCATTCCACCAGCAGGGAACAGTCATGGTAAAAGTCAGAGAAAGAGATTTTGTGCCTCTTTGAGATGGCACCACAAGACGTCGTTCGCTTGCAGAGCGCAAGTTTCTGGATGGCACATACGTCCGAAGTAATGAGTTTAAGTAAAAGGGAGCAGAGCCAGTGGTTGTTCTGTAGGCAAACGTCAGTGACTTGAATTTGATGCGAGCGGCAACTGGCAACCAGTGCAATTTTTGTGAGGAGAGGAGTGACATGTGCTCTAGCCACTCTAGTTGCGGCATTCTGGATCAGTTGCAGAGGTTTGACCGTGCAAGCTGGAAGACCAGCCAGGAGAGCATAACAATAGTCCAGTCTGGATAGAACTAGCGCTTGGACAAGGAGTTGTGTAGCATGCTCTGATAGGAAGGGCCTGATCCTCCTAATGGCAAATCTACATGACCGGGCAGTTCTAGCAATGTGGTCTGTGAAGTTCAATTGATCATCAATTACAACACCAAGGTTCCTGGCTGACCTTGATGGAGTTATGGATGACGAGTCTAGCTGAAGGGTGAAGTTGTGATGAAGTGTTGGGTTGGCCGGGACCACGAGTAGCTCTGTCTTCGCAAGGTTTAGTTGAAGGTGAAATGTTTCGTTGAAATGTCTGTCAGGCAGGCTGAGATACGATCAGCTACCGTCGGATCGTCAGTCTGGAATGAGAGGTAGAGTTGTGTGTCATCAGCGTGTTGCAGTGATAGGAAAAGCCATGTTTCTGAATCACAGATCCTAGTGATGTCATGTAGATGGAGAAGAGAAGTGGTCCAAGCACTGTGCCCTGAGGCACTCCAGTAGCTAGATGTTGGGTCTTAGACACCACATCCCTCCACGATACCCTAAAGGACCTACCTGAGAGGTAAGACTTGAACCGTTGGAGTGCGGTTCCTGAGATGCCCTTCATCTTTAGGATTGACAGGAGGATCTGGTGGTTAACTGTGTCAAAGGCAGCAGACAAATCCAGCAGGATGAGAACTGAGGATTTGGAAGCTGCTCTTGCCAGTCTCAGAGCTTCAAATACTGAGAGCAGGGCAGTCTCAGTTGAGTGTCCGCTTTTGAAACCAGACTGATTGTTGTCCAAGAGTTTGTTCTGTGTAAGGAAGGAAGAGATCTGGTTGAAAACAACTCGTTCAAGTGTTTTCGCAACGAATGGAAGGAGAGATATCGGTCTGTAATTTTCCAGATGTGCTGGATTTAGAGTGTGTTTCTTAAGCAGTGGGGTAACACGAGCCTGCTTAAATGCTGTGGGAAAGGTACCAGTGTGAAGAGAGGTGTTTATGATGTGTGTGAGTGCGGGTACAAGTGAGGATGAAATAATGACATAATATGTTTATACATTTAATAAATATACTCTTAATATATGTTTTTGTTTTTATGTTTGAGCTTTTATATCTCAATATTAATAAGAGTCTGATTAATTCTGAGTCCTGAACTGTAAACTGTCAAGAGTTGGCTTTCTAAATATATGTTGGTTATGTGTCTATTCAGAATGACTTTTTATTTTTGGTATGTCATGCATGCCCCACTTGCCAAACTTGGGTCTGTCAGGTAAGGGGTTAATGCCACAAACTTTAACCTGACAAAGCACGAACACTTTAAGGAGAAATATACCTGTATACCTGTTATATCCCCAGGGTGGCTGTTCCCTGGCAAGAGCCAGGATAGCTCAGTCGGTAGAGCATTAGACGTTTAATCTGAGGGTCCAGGGTTCACCCAAGTCCCTGTTTGGGTGAAGGTCAGACAGTTTGTTGCAGACGTCCCCTAATCACTTGTTGTCCTCTTTCCAGCATTCGAGGTGGCTGTTCATTCTCTGCTGCTCACATCCAGAAAAGAATATAGCATCTGACATACTGGCGGGAGTAGTCGTGGCCGAGAGGTTAAGGCGATGGACTTGAAATCCATTGGGGTCTCCCCGCGCAGGTTCGAACCCTGCCGACTACGTGGCTCTCTGTCTGTTTGCGACAGGAATTGTGACATTCAGGAGCTTTGTACGAGCAGCATTTTTTTCTCTAACACGGAAAACTGGGCAACCCACATCTCTTTTCAAGCCTGAAGTGAGCAGGTTTTTGTGTAGGTGAAGGTGTCGTTGAACTCCTTTTTGCCAACACAATATGTTAGCTGAGTGCATCCTCTGCTGCTCACATCCACATTGATGGTTGGCCCCGGTGTCCTCTGCTGCTCACTTCCAGAAAGGAAAATAGCATGTGACTCACTACCACTATCACTGACTCACTTTCAAGAGTAGTTGTGACTGAGAGGTTAAGGCGATGAACTTGAAATCCATTGGGGTCTCCCCGCGCAGGTTCGAACCCTGCTGACTACCCTGCTGGCCCCTTTATCACTTTGTCTGATTGTGACAGGAGTTGTGACGTCCAGGATCTTTGTACAAGATGTTTTTTTTTTCTAACACGGAAATTGGGCTCTTTTAAAGCCTGAAGTGGGCATCGTTTCAAAAGGCCCAGATCATCTGTGATTTTGGCCATTCTATTCAGGCTGTCGGAGCAATGGCTTTGGCATCCCCCGACAACTTCACGGCCTTCACGATGTGCAGCTCAAGAGTTGCCGCATTATAATTTATGAAAAAAACATGGATATTAGTGTTTTGAAATGTTGCATTCGTTCTCTTTTAGAAAAGTCAAACAGAAACCTACTCATTATGTCCCAATTGCTCGTTTGTCTAAACCACCTTAGAGTTAGCAACATACCATGAAAAAAACCTCCACACTTTCAATATCAGTGTTCCTAGCTTTGGAAGGAGCAGCCTATCTCTCTCGTCCCTTTATAAATTGTGGTCTTCATCCTTTAATGCCACAAACTTTAAGCTGACAAAGCATGAACACTTTAAGGAGAAAGTGCTGTTATATCCCTAGGGTGGCTGTTCCCTGGCAAAAGCCCGGCTAGCTCAAATGGTAGAGCATCAGACTTTTAATCTGAGGGTCCAGGGTTCCTGTTCGAGCAAAGGTTTGTTGCAGACCTCCCCTAAACTCTTGCTGTGCTCTTCCCAGCCTTTGAGGGAGGTGGTCTTCCTCTTCAAGATAAGATGTGGCAGGGTTATTTCCCAGCATTTGGTGTTGTTTTGCTTGCTGTAATGCTTGGTTACTAGGGACTTTAAGCAACAGCGTTAGTAAGCGTTAACTGCCGTAGCAAAAGAGCGCAAACATCAATAAGCGACAGTAAAGAGGACGGCGTAGGGGTAATTTAATCATCAGACAAAATACAAAAAAAGGAAGTGATTTTAAAAAGCAAGAGAAGGGTTGCTTTTGGCATTTAATGATATACAGAAACAATTACAATGCCACATAACCTAAAGTATAACATTAACTTTCTTAATCTGTCACGTAGTAACGACTACGGCAAATCAGCTGTTCTCCCGTAGTAGACAGTTAGAGTAGAATGTCGCGAGTGAGCAGTTAATGTCTCACGTGCACAATAGAACGACAGAATGCCGTTGCCGTTCCACCAGAGGCTGTTGCTTAAAGTCCCTGCTGTCTAAGCAAGCGGTGGTGGGGGACTTTAAGAGAACTGAGCTGAAGCTTGCCGTTGACTCTGTATGTGCAGGCCTGGGGCCAGTGGAAAGATTGCTTTCTTTGTATAGCATTTAGTACTCTGTGTTGTGCCCGCAGCATGCCCAGTCCAAATCCGGATCATGGCAGTCTTTTCGTGTAGGTGAAGAACTCCTTTTTGTCAACACAATATTTTTGCCGGGTTGATCCTCTTCTGCATGCTCACACCCACATTGATGGTTGGCCCCGGTGCTCTCTGATGCTCAAATCCAGAAATGAAAATAGCATGTGTAAATATATGAGAAAACTTGTGAAACCCGATCAGACTGGCTTTATCGCCCATAGACAGGGGACTGATAATGTTCGAAGAGCTTTAAACCTCCAAATAGTGGCACAGAAAAGGAACACCCCATCAATGCTTCTCAGCTTGGATGCTGAGAAAGCGTTTGATCGGGTGGACTGGGGCTTTCTACAACAGACATTGAGGCACATGGGCTTTAATGAGACGTTTATAAAATGGGTCCAAACTTTTTATAAAAACCCAAAGTCATGAGTAAGGGTCAATGGGCACTGCTCAAAATTTTTCCCACTGGGACGCGGCACTAGGCAGGGTAAAGATCTTTCAGCCTCACTATTTGCTTTGAGTATAGAGCCGTTAGCCGAACTGATTAGATCCAATCCTCTCATACAGGGAATAAGAGATGAATCAAATGTTCAGCATAAATTGTCACTTTTCGCTGACGATATTTTATTATTTCTGGAAAACCCTATCACTTCTGTTCCAGCCTTGCTCCACAGTCTTAAGGAGTATAGTATGACATCAGGTTATAAAATTAATACAAACAAATCCGAAGCCTTAATGATTGTTGGGACTACCCCTAAGACTACGCAGTTGTTTTCATTTAACTATGATAAATTGTTAAAGGAAATCAGAACTGATTTAAACAGATGGGATGTACTACCGCTTTCTCTTGTGGGTAGAATTGAATGTATAAGAATGAATATTCTTCCAAGATTATTATTTCTGTTCCAAAACCTCCCTGCTGTTATACCACAATCTACTTTCAAATTTCTAGATAAATTAATGTCAAAATTTATATGGCAGAACAAAAGACCAAGAGTGCGCCTTAAAATTGTAATGTTGCCTAAGGAAAATGGGGGCTTAAATCTACCAAACTTCAAATTGTACTATTGGGCTGCCCAAATAAAAGCTGTGATGGCATGGATCATTCGTGATCCGGAGTCACAGGGGGTCTCTATGGAAGAATATTCGGTGCCAGGAGTCTCTCTCTCTCAACTCCCATTTCTCAACCTACAGTCTCAGAAAAAAATAAAAATTGCAAATGTATGGGTCAAACATACATTAAAGATTTGGAATAGGGTCCAAAAGCAGTTGAAGGGAAAGACTGCTTTATCTCGAGCTATGACTATTAATAGAAATATTGAGTTCCTTCTATCTTTATGGAACAGCAGCGGCTTTCGGGGATGGGCTGTGAGGGGTCTCCTCACAGTGAATCAATTGTTTTATGGAAATGTAATTAAAACCTTTGCCCAATTAAGAGCGAAATTCAAGTTACCCTCAAGTGATTTTCAGGTATTTTCAAATAAGGAGCTATGTAACAAAACATAATGATTGGGAACTGATCAAAAGAGAGACTACAAATATAGAGAAGCATTTTATTAATTTGATTGAAAATGGTGGTGTAATGAAAAAACAAATGTCCTTGATGTACAAAAAATTGTTGATTGACATGTAAGATAATATACAACATATAAAACAACAATGGGAAATGGAGCTGAATGTTACCCTGGATGACGATGTTTGGGTTAACATTTGCTCTGGCTGTAATAAGGGTGTGGGCAGTCAGGTCTGGAGGGAGTTTGATTGGAAGACGAAAATTAGATTTTTCAGGACTCTTAAAATCTTAAAATCTGTTAAAATCTTTCCTCACCAAGAGTAGTATGAGTGACAAATGTTGGAGGAACTGTGGATTGGTCGGTGATCAAATTCACACCTTTTGGGACTATCCCACCATACATAGCTTTTGGAAGGACATTAAGGGCATTTTGGAAAATCTACTAAAAGTGAGGAGTCATCTCTTTTGACTCCCAAACATTTTTACTGGATATCTTTCCAGACAATCTTTCTCAAGACCAAGCATTTCTTCTCCATCTCCTCTTAATGACGGCAAGGAAAATGATAACAATCTGTTGGTTAAAACCTGAGCCACCTACCGTTACGCAATGGACACAAAAGATAAGACAAGTTTATTTAATGGAACGGTTGACAGCCCAACTGCAATTAAAAAACCCAGTTTTTGAAAGAAGATGGGGTCCAGTTATTGACTTTCTGAAATAGGACATAAGCCTATGCCTTAAATTGTTTATGTTTCTGATTGTAAATAATGTATGAAGCCCAGTCTCAGGACAATGTTCATGTTTTTTGTGTGTGTGTGTGTGTGTGTGTGTGTGTGTGTGTTCACAATAAAGTAAAAAAAAAAAAAAGATAATAGCATGTGACTCACTGGCAGGAGTAGTTGTGGCTGAGAGGTTAAGGCGATGGACTTGAAATCCATTGGGGTCTCCCCGCACAGGTTCGAACCCTGCCGACTACGTGGCTCCTTGTCACTTTGTCTGTTTGTGACATCCAAGAGCTTTGTACAAGCTGATTTTATTTCGGGCATGTTCATATTTCGGGCATCTCACAATAACAATTAAATGTTGTCCTTTTGTAAAATAAGGAAAACAAACAGGGTGCGCTTTCTGCCGTCTCGGTCTCCGTCACAGAAATGAACCAAAACTCGGTCACGATAAGAAATATGTCTATAGAAAGCTTGAGTGAACAAATATTATCTGATTATGCAATCCATATGAAACCATCCAATATTAAAGTGGCTATGATATAACCATGGCTGTGTATTCCCCTATATTCACTACAGTGGCTGGAAACATTGTTTTCATTCATAATTACTTGCATGGATTCACGTCGCAAATCAGTCAGCAAAATTCAAATTTTAGACATGCCCCTGTGTCTCTTTGAGTTCAATGCAGATTTAAGCCAGTCTCCAGTAGAGATCCATTTCCTGGAGAGTTTAGGTGTAGGAGTTTAGTCATAATTACAACTTGTAACTTGTGGTAGAACTCCGACTTGTACCACGTGATCGCTGTACTACCTGACCACTGCAGATTCATTTGCCGTTGATAGTGTTGCCATAAAAACAATCAATCATCTCCTAATTACGGTAATTATTACGACGTCCAACCCTAATCAAACACACCTGAACAAGCTAATCAAGGTCTTCAAGATTAGGCTATATTAAAAAGCTACAGGCAAGTGATTTTCATCAGGGTTGGGTTTTTCTTTGTAGTTTTGTGATCCTTGCTGTCCGCTCCTCCTGACTCACTAATTCAGTGCATCTTCCAGCAGAGTTGATTTTGAGATTGCAGGTCGAGAGGATGACAGCACAAGTGTACTGCTCATTTAGTGCTGTTTTATTGTGTCTGTCTGCTTGTTTGAGCACAACAGACGCTGGAGTCCTAGGTGAGAAGTTCTTTTAGCTTCATTACGCAGCCTGAAGAAGTGCATAAATAAAGTGCCTTACAAAATTTGATTTCAGACACATCTGCTTACAAAAATACAGTACAGACGTCAAGTGGAAGTTCATCTTTGTATGTTGGTTTACTTTTATTAATAAGCAAAGTATAAATATGCAAACTGTCATAAGTTTATGCATTTTTTCATTGTACAAGTAAAACCCATATAATCACTAATAGGCATTTTTATTTATTGTAAGACAAGAACATTAGTGTTATAATATGGCTACAAAATTGCTACCGGACTGTATCAATCCTGAGTTTAAACTTTAGGCAAAAGTTTTGTTTTTTATTTGTTTTAAGAAATGCATAGGCCTACAATATAACGTGGGGAGCTAATTATACCCGGTAACTCTGCATTTTATCTATATTTGTTTTGTTTTCTGTTGAGTAGCTTATTAAAATGCTTAAAAGGAAATGAGGGTGGTCATGGGGATGGCGTCATTTTTGAAGATGTACACCAGTAAATTTGTAGACAACATATTATCTGATGTCCATGCTTTCTATCAGCATTGCACTATTACTCGCTCTACTACAGTGGGGTAGGTTGTAACTGCACTCTCAGTCTTTGAAACCGATTGATGCAGTTTAGTGAAAAATGATAGATTTCTAAGCTACTTGAATTGAAGCAGATAAATGTGTGAATATTATCAAGTTTGAGACCCATTGCAAAACCCCTGACTTGCAAATGCTGAAGCAAACTATTACAGCACTTCCTGGTCTCCCCTAATGATCTTCTTGAATCCTCTTCTGTAGTGTCTGGTCAGTGTCCGGCGACGCTGACGGTCGTGCCCTCCCGACGAGGATGCACTTCTGATAGAGACTGCTCTGGAGGACACAAATGCTGTAAATTTCCCTGTGGGCCTGCATGTGTGCCGCCTGTTTTCAGTGAGTTATAATTCTTGATGCATGCTATACATCTTCCAGAGAAAACCCTGAAAAAAATGTTTTCTCTCAGGAATTGCTAGTAAGTTTCACAAATAATTGCAAAGAAACCGCAAGTAACACTTTGAACTAAATGTGAAACTATGAAGTAGATGGACTGAAAATTCCGGTAAATCCTCCTACGATCATCTCATTTTTAGTGTTTTTATTTATTTTTCATACAGTGTATGAGACATTCCGTATTCAGTGATGTGGTTTCTCTGTCATGTGTCTCTATAACAGCAAAGGCAGGGGAGTGTCCAAGCACAAATTTTGGAGCAGGACTGTGTGCGCAGTTGTTCCTATGACAGTGACTGTCCGAACAATGAGAAATGCTGCTGCAATGGATGTGGACATCAGTGTATGGATCCATTTGCAGGTATTTGTTATAAGTGTTTGGGTCAGCTTCCTCATTTCCGTTTGTCTGTTTTATAATTAATCGTTTTCAATGTAAAAAGTATTCAGCCAATAGCACAGCTTAAAGCACAGGATGGCTTCACAAAATTAATTCATACAATTAATACGACCATGATTAATAATTAAGAGGGGTAAAACTTGGTATTTGGGTTTTGTGCTGTATCTGAGACTGAATGCCTCTAAACGGACTGACTGAAGTTGACTATCTGTATCCATCCAGGGAAGCCTGCAGCCGAACCTCCAAAGCCTCCAAGGAAGCCTGCAGCCGAACCTCCAAAGCCTCCAGTAAAGCCTGCAGCTGGACCTCCAAAGCCTCCAGGGAAGCCTGCAGCCGAACCTCCAAAGCCTCCAGGGAAGCCTCCAGGGAAGCCAGCAGCCGAACCTCCAAAGCCTCCAGGGAAGCCTCCAGGGAAGCCTGCAGCCGAACTACCTGAGCCGGAGCCTTCTACAGAACTGCCGGAGCCTTCTACCGAACCTCTGGAGCCTTCAGACGAACTGCCAGTGACGCCTGCAGCCGAACCCCCGAAGCCTGCAGCCGAACCTCCAAGGCCTCCAGGGAAGCCAGCAGCCGAACCTCCAAGGCCTCCAGGGAAGCCTCCAGGGAAGCCAGCAGCCGAACCTCCAAAGCCTCCAGGGAAGTCTCCAGGGAAGCCAGCAGCCGAACCTCCAAAGCCTCCAGGGAAGCCTCCAGGGAAGCCAGCAGCCGAACCTCCAAAGCCTCCAGGGAAGCCTGCAGCCGAACTACCTGAGCCGGAGCCTTCTACAGAACTGTCGGAGCCTTCTACCGAACCTCTGCCGGAGCCTTCAGACGAACTGCCAGTGACGCCTGCAGCTGAACCTCCAAGGCCTCCAGGGAAGACTCCAGGGAAGCCAGCAGCCGAACCTCCAAGGCCTCCAGGGAAGCCTCCGGGGAAGCCTCCAGGGAAGCCAGCAGCCGAACCTCCAAGGCCTCCAGGGAAGCCAGCAGCCGAACCTCCAAAGCCTCCAGGGAAGCCTCCAGGGAAGCCAGCAGCCAAACCTCCAAGGCCTCCAGGGAAGCCTGCAGCCGAACTACCTGAACTGGAGCCTTCTACAGAACTGCCGGAGCCTTCTACCGAACCTCTGGAGCCTTCAAACGAACTTCCAGTGACGCCTGCAGCCGAACCCCCGAAGCCTGCAGCCGAACCTCCAAAGCCTCCAGGGAAGCCTGCAGCCGAACTCCCGAAGCCTCCAGGGAAGCCTGCAGCCGGACCTCCAAAGCCTCCAGGGAAGCCTGCAGCCGGACCTCCAAAGCCTCCAGTGAAGCCTGCAGCCGAACCGCCCAAGGCTCCAGTGAAGCCTGCAGCTGAACCTCCAACTTACCCTTATGGCCAATGTCCTGGCCATAAGTAATGTGGCTATGCATGCTGTTAACTGTGCTGATTTAACCATTGGATGTATGGTGTGTTTATCACCAAATAAATCTCACTTCTAAGGCCATTTTCCTCTTTAACCCTCAGGGGACCACGGTGTTTTTGGGGCCTTTGAGATGTTCTGACATGCCTTGATATTTGTGCTTTTTTCAGTTATTTATAAACATGTTAATGGCAAAGGTGTAAATTTACTCTATATAGCACAAACAGGGCTACCATAATATGCGAGAAACGTGTATGTAGATGTTTGTATTTTTAAGAGAATAATGTTTATGCGTGGTTATTGGAAAAAAATAAAATGAAAGTTGCTGATTTAAGAACACAAAACACATATTAAATATGTGTCCACAAGACTTTTGACTAATTGATGTTTTCCCTTTAAGTTCTAGCTTCAAAATTATGTGAAAATCATCCTGCCTAATTGTTCACATAAAACACTACATTGATTTAAACATTGTAAAACAGTTTTTTTGTCAGAAGAGGTTTATGCGTGGGAGTGGTAATGGGTCATCAATATTAATGAGATTCAGACCAGGGGTGTGACATAGACGCTCCCCCAAGTGCTAATGGGCCATCAGGTGAGGCAGCCTGAACAAAGAATGAGGAGATTCAAATGTTTTGTTTTTCAATCTGTTTTAATGTAATTTTGTAAAAACAAAAGTAAAGGCAGGTATCTCACAGTAAATGCTTATGCCCCGTTGATGCGGGCTCTAAGCAAATCAAATGTGACCAAAATAAATAATCAGTCGGCTATAAACAAAGCAATTGTGAGCGATAAATAAACAAAAGTAAAGGCAGGTATCTCACAGTAAAAAACATTTTGAAGAGAGTCTGGGGAGTGTGTGTGTCAGCAGAACTCAGCTGTGGTCCAAGTTCCCGGGCAGGCAGGAAGCTCAGAGTCTGTGGAACCATATCAATGTCAGTCTCTGTTTTCCATGACAGAGTGGACTCCTTGTTGCTCGTCTGAATGTTTGTCTTGGCCCTCTTTGCCACATTCCTATAAAAATAATAATATTAATAAAGGTTAATAAAGGTTGATCAAAGTACTATCAGCATGTCAGGGCAGGGCAATCAGCATGTTGATAAAACAAAAAATATATAAGCTCTTTTATATTAACATTACCAAACAATAATTGTAATATTGTGCATGCATAACACATTTTTTGCAAAGTAGTAGTTAAAAAAAATAGTAGATAAATATGTACTTACTCTTTTTGATTTCCGTTGCTCCGTGTCCTGCGAGTTGCAGTGGAAGGCGAGAGTGAACAAGCTATATTCCTTTTAAAAAAAAGTTGAAAACTATTTTTATCATATATTTTACAGAGTACTATTCCAGCACATGCATAACTGATGGACATTTAGCAATGCTGATAAAGCAACACAATATAAGCTCTTTTATATTAACATTACCAATCAATAATTGTTATATTGTGCATGCATAACAACACATTTGTTGCAAAGCCACACAGGCACATATAGGCTGCATTTGTATCATCACTAAGTATATAAACAAAATGTAACTAACATCTGTAAAATAGTAGGTAAATATGTACTTACTCTTTTTGATTTTTGTTGCTGCGTGTCCTCGTTGCAGTGGAAGGCGAGAGTGAACAAGCTACATTCCTTTTAAAAAAAGTTACAAAACATATGTAACATCAACCAATCTCCAAAAATAAATAATAAAGTCATACAGGCTCATAATATTAACACTAAGTATAAACAAAATTGTAAAATAGATAATAACTAACAGATAACTAACTAATAGAATAAACTAACATCTGTAAAATAGTGGGTAAATATGTACTTACTCTTTCTGATTTCTGACTGTGTTGCTAAGCGCACTCCGAGTTGCAGGCGGAGGTAGTGATGAAGCTACATTCCTTTTAAAAAAGTTGAAGAATATTATGACATAAATATAACTATAGTAGCATTAGTCTATAATGAATAACTGATGTAAATAATTTTAGACGTGTGCAATAAGCCTATATGCGTGTCAATGGGCCATTAACGGAGAGGCACACCGCAAACATTAGCCTAACACATTTGTGCACTTCATTAACTGGGTATATTTACACATTTCAGCACATTTACACACATTTAAAACTGATATTTGCGAGTATGCATCGTTAATGATAATGAGGCAGCATTTATATAGTCAAAATATAATCTAAACACCTAGGGCCTACTAGGCCTACTTTCTAAAATAATTTCTAAATTCTATCTTTCATACATAATGATCTAAACATATCATTTAGGCTACACATACAAATACAAATTTCCTAACCAAGGGGTGTAGCATATGTACACAAAAAAAAACAAAAAAAAACATTTTTGATGTTGAAATGGTACAAGATATTAAATTCATGGTATAGATATGCACTTTCATTAGATCGTGTTGAATAAAGGTAGATATCAAATGTCAATACTCTGGATGGCAAGTCCAGCCTGTATAATATGTAAGCTCATGTTTTGAATAACTTGTCAACTAATGCAAGTAAGAATACATACTTACTCATCCGAAATTCTATCCACGGCTGCATCAAGTCGCTCTTCAAAATACAAACGGTCGTCATCAGAGTAGTCGCGCTCCTCTTCTGATGAAAATCTGGACTCTTCGTCGCTAGTATCCAGGACGAACTGAAGGGCTTCCGCACCGGTGTACCGTGTCATCTTCCCAACGCGCAGGTGACGAAATGATGAAACTTGAAGCGTTTAATACATTTGCTTGGGGGCGTTTACCTGTTTTGCATAGATGGCTTAGCACATTATCTTGTGAATAGCGCGCTCCGTGAGTAGGCGTGAACGAATTAAAGTCAATGAGCTCGTAAGAAGCTCGACTGGAATCGCTCTCTTTTTATACAGATTACAGAAGCTGATAATATTTGTTTTTTATATAAATGACTTCATTTAAAAGCTGCGATCTCAAGCTTTATGCCCGTGGGTCTGTTTGCCTGTTTGACTGAATTTTCGCGGAGTTATAGATCATTTTCGAACGCGTTTCAAATGGGAGTTCACGGACAGAGAGAAGGCAGACATCGCATCATGTTAAAGTTTCTTTATTTGTCAAAAAGCAAAACACTTTATCTTTATTGTGAGTATACAGAAAAAAAAAAGAAACTGAACAGGATCGATTGATGTAGAACACGAAAATTAAAGATCAAAATTAACAGAGCATTTTGTGTTTATTTTTCATTGCTAAAAAAAAAAACGAGCAAAACGCGCCGGCGCGTTCTTGGTCCCCTGAGGGTTAATTTAAGTGAGAAAATTAGGAATTAGATTTTTGTATTCCAGTGTTAATTTGGCTGTTCTCACATAATGGCTCATTGGAATCAATGCATGAGATCCCACCCTCCAAAGCCACGCCTCCTTCAAAACGCTTGAACGCATACAGCAGAGTCTGTAAAGTGTCACGAGACAAAAGACCGCACCAAGTTGCCTCGTGTCTAAAATGCATAACATTACAGTGATAACGAATGTAAATAACTTGCAGTGCTCTAGTTGTACCACCTGACTGATGCAGATTCATTTTGGCATTGACATGGAAACGTCTGAATCCAAATGCAATGATTGGACGAACAATTCTATTATTGATTGCTATAGGATCTGAAGTTTCAACCAGTATTGCCTCTTGACCAATAGTCTTCTGCTTTCTGAAGCATTTTAGTGAAATTGTGTCTTCTAGTGGTCATTTTAGGAAGTTGCAACTTCAAGCCTACTAACAGATGATCCCTTTAGTTACCTGTGACCAAATGAGTTCTGAATGCCTGTAATGTCTGAATGCCTGTAATGCCCTGTAATTCACATGGCACAATTTTCAAAGTAGTCGGGTCACTTCTTTTCACACTGCACGACTATCTGGGGTTGGACTATCACAGTTGCTGCTGTGTGCGCACTGCACGATGCACCAATGACAGGGGGTTTCACACTGCATGACTTGACAAAAGAAAGAATCGCTGACAACTGTCTGGTCTGCAAACTGCGTTTCACAACCAAACCCACGTGAGAAGTGATAAGGAAATAATGCAAGATCATTAAATAGTTATTAAAAAAATATAGCCTGCAAGAAGATTTGCAATCCAAATTGTCTGTACGCTGATTTGCAGCAAAAAGGAGAGAGAAAAAAAACAACAGATTATGCTGGAGGAAACGGTTGGGGAGACGAGGGGAGCAAGAATTGTGTTAATTGTGCAAAGAGAGTTGGGGGTAAATAAATAATTTTACAATGTGCTGCTGGTCAAGCAAATGTTTGTGCTTTGTTTCTGTTAAAATACTGATATTCTGGTCTATAACTCTTCCCCAAACATCCCGCTGTCCTGTAGTTTTCAGTCAGAACACATTACCACAGCAGGATTTTTAATTGCAGACAGGTCCAGATATTTAACATGCCAAATATCTCGGATCCCTGAGGGACACCTTGCTTCAGGGGAACAGTAGGTGAGCGAAAATTCTGAAGTGAAATGTAGAACAGTCTGTCAGAGAGATAGGAGGAAAACCAGGAAAGAGCAGCACCAGAAATACCCACCCCTAATGATTTATCATCAAATTAAAAAAGGTTTCTCACTGTCATATTAACATACAATCTCTTGTGAAATAAGTGCACTTAATTGTATTGTGTAGTGTAATTCAAATGTTACAAAGAATCTATTTAAAAAAAAACTGTACTTACAGATGAAATAATATTAATACTTAATAAGGCCGCTTAAGAGCACTTAAAGACCCACTGAAGTGCCTTGAAACGCGCAGGATTTTTCAGTGTGTTGACGTAATTTCCACTGAAACAGGGAGACAGGACGGGACATATTGAGCAGCTCCTCCCCTTTTTAAAATTGGCAATAGCGTTTCTTTTACATTACAGCTTGGCCAGAGCTGTCGAGCTGAATATGTTAGCCGCGATCATCCCAGCCCTCCTTCACACACCACGGGCCCCCCTTACGCGTCAAAGATCGCAGATGGCCACAGATTATTGTTGTTCAACATTCACTACCCATTAAAACTTCACACTCTTACTTGATCTGGACAAACTGACAGAAAGATTTAAGACACTAGCTTTGATATTTAACCACTGTTTATGTTAAAACTGGTTTGCAGTGACATTCATTTCTTAATTTATGTCAGGAATGCAAAATAATTCATCTGTAATGTTCATTATTTTGAATAGAATGTCATCACTCATATGTAGTCAGTAATGTCTTCTCCGGTTTATCTGTGTTCACGTGCATGCACTAGACAGTTCGACAGCCCCGATAAGGCTCTTATTTCAAAAGTGCGTATATTTGAAATATTGATTTATTATCTCATGCTTGCAAAATATTTTATACATACAGAATAACATTTCTATTTATTTTCAACTGAATTACGCGATCTGAAGAGCTAAAACAGCCTACAAAGCGAGCTCTGTCTCTCCTCTTCCTGGTTTGCGTCAGTTATGATCTCAGCGATCTCCCATTCGCTGTACAGCTTGTCAATCATCTCACGTGAGTCAACAATAAATCGGCCCTGTTCCATATTCCTGCCCTGCCCAGTATTCCATATTCTAATTTGTTCAAAGAATTCACATAAGGTCCCAATAATAGTTTTTTTTTGTTTTTGTTTTTTAGAAAGACTTAAGATAATAGGTGGATTATTCATGTAAAGTGGGATGAAAGAAGTGTAGATGGCCAAGCCATAATGGCAGAATAAAGAGGTGTCAAAGGTTCGTCGATTGACTACAATAAAGCATGAATGGGCCAGTTCTCCTCACCAGACATTAGTCATAGACTGTAAATGGGTGATTACAGGGCAATAACATATTTGATTAGCATCTCATCAGCCTTCTCTAAAAAACTCCCCTGACATCATCTTAGAAAATGTTATAAAATGTATCTACAATTCATAGTTTTAGAGATATCATCCTCAGATTTAAAATGAAGCATGACCACACCGGTGGCTACACTGTGGTTGTGGTTACAAGTTGTTATACTACATTCACATAATTTACATTTATTCATTTAGCAGATGCTTTTATCCAAAGCGACTTACAAATGAGAACAATAGAAGCAGTTAAACTAACAGTAGGACAACAATATGCAAGTGCTATGACCCTTCTCAGTTTAATCTAACGCAGTAAATGTTAATACATTTTTTTTATATAGAATAGAATAGAATAGAATAGAATAGAATAGAAAGTGTTAGTATTAGTGGATCAAGTGCTGTCGAAAAATAAGCGTCTTCAGCAGTTTCTTGAAAGTGGCTATGGACTCAGCAGCTCTGGTTGAGTTAGGGGCCGATCACACCTGACGCGTTTTTCAGGTTCGAAAACGCGAGGTGCACAGCATTTTACATTACACAGAACGAGCAGTGCGCTGCGTTTTTTATGTTGCTAGGCAACCAATGAAACAGCTGTCCTGTCAGTCAAGTAAACGTCAAATCAGCCTTTTATTACCTTTATTTACTTTCTGTTAACATTGTGGTAGTTACGGTTCGTGAAGTCGTTAAGCTCCTGGTAACCCGCGAGAGCACCACAAGTTTATCCTCTATCATCGCACTCTCCTGGCGTTCAAGCAACTGTAGCTTTCATCACTTAAACGGAAGGCCCGCCTCTCAATTCATTCGATTGGACAGTGGAAAAAAACGCGATGACGTCGGGCGCTTTTTCCGCTCGGAGTTGCTTTTTTTTCAACTTCAAAAACGCGAGGCGCAGCGGGCGGTAAAACGCGAGGCGCAGCAGGCGCATAAACAGCGCGCAGAACGCTCGCTGCCATAGGAAACCAATTGAAAATAGGCGTCTCTCACTGCAAAAAACGCGTCAGGTGTGATCGGCCCCTTAGGCAGTTCATTCCACCAGCAGGGAACAGTCATGGTAAAAGTCAGAGAAAGAGATTTTGTGCCTCTTTGAGATGGCACCACAAGACGTCGTTCGCTTGCAGAGCGCAAGTTTCTGGATGGCACATACGTCCGAAGTAATGAGTTTAAGTAAAAGGGAGCAGAGCCAGTGGTTGTTCTGTAGGCAAACGTCAGTGACTTGAATTTGATGCGAGCGGCAACTGGCAACCAGTGCAATTTTTGTGAGGAGAGGAGTGACATGTGCTCTAGCCACTCTAGTTGCGGCATTCTGGATCAGTTGCAGAGGTTTGACCGTGCAAGCTGGAAGACCAGCCAGGAGAGCATAACAATAGTCCAGTCTGGATAGAACTAGCGCTTGGACAAGGAGTTGTGTAGCATGCTCTGATAGGAAGGGCCTGATCCTCCTAATGGCAAATCTACATGACCGGGCAGTTCTAGCAATGTGGTCTGTGAAGTTCAATTGATCATCAGTTACAACACCAAGGTTCCTGGCTGACCTTGATGGAGTTATGGATGACGAGTCTAGCTGAAGGGTGAAGTTGTGATGAAGTGTTGGGTTGGCCGGGACCACGAGTAGCTCTGTCTTCGCAAGGTTTAGTTGAAGGTGAAATGTTTCGTTGAAATGTCTGTCAGGCAGGCTGAGATACGATCAGCTACCGTCGGATCGTCAGTCTGGAATGAGAGGTAGAGTTGTGTGTCATCAGCGTGTTGCAGTGATAGGAAAAGCCATGTTTCTGAATCACAGATCCTAGTGATGTCATGTAGATGGAGAAGAGAAGTGGTCCAAGCACTGTGCCCCGAGGCACTCCAGTAGCTAGATGTTGGGTCTTAGACACCACATCCCTCCACGATACCCTAAAGGACCTACCTGAGAGGTAAGACTTGAACCGTTGGAGTGCGGTTCCTGAGATGCCCTTCATCTTTAGAATTGACAGGAGGATCTGGTGGTTAACTGTGTCAAAGGCAGCAGACAAATCCAGCAGGATGAGAACTGAGGATTTGGAAGCTGCTCTTGCCAGTCTCAGAGCTTCAAATACTGAGAGCAGGGCAGTCTCAGTTGAGTGTCCGCTTTTGAAACCAGACTGATTGTTGTCCAAGAGGTTGTTCTGTGTAAGGAAGGAAGAGATCTGGTTGAAAACAACTCGTTCAAGTGTTTTCGCAACGAATGGAAGGAGAGATATCGGCCTGTAATTTTCCAGATGTGCTGGATTTAGAGTGTGTTTCTTAAGCAGTGGGGTAACACGAGCCTGCTTAAATGCTGTGGGAAAGGTACCAGTGTGAAGAGAGGTGTTTATGATGTGTGTGAGTGCGGGTACAAGTGAGGATGAAATAATGACATAATATGTTTATACATTTAATAAATATACTCTTAATATATGTTTTTGTTTTTATGTTTGAGCTTTTATATCTCAATATTAATAAGAGTCTGATTAATTCTGAGTCCTGAACTGTAAACTGTCAAGAGTTGGCTTTCTAAATATATGTTGGTTATGTGTCTATTCAGAATGACTTTTTATTTTTGGTATGTCATGCATGCCCCACTTGCCAAACTTGGGTCTGTCAGGTAAGGGGTTAATGCCACAAACTTTAACCTGACAAAGCACGAACACTTTAAGGAGAAATATACCTGTATACCTGTTATATCCCCAGGGTGGCTGTTCCCTGGCAAGAGCCAGGATAGCTCAGTCGGTAGAGCATTAGACGTTTAATCTGAGGGTCCAGGGTTCACCCAAGTCCCTGTTTGGGTGAAGGTCAGACAGTTTGTTGCAGACGTCCCCTAATCACTTGTTGTCCTCTTTCCAGCATTCGAGGTGGCTGTTCATTCTCTGCTGCTCACATCCAGAAAAGAATATAGCATCTGACATACTGGCGGGAGTAGTCGTGGCCGAGAGGTTAAGGCGATGGACTTGAAATCCATTGGGGTCTCCCCGCGCAGGTTCGAACCCTGCCGACTACGTGGCTCTCTGTCTGTTTGCGACAGGAATTGTGACATTCAGGAGCTTTGTACGAGCTGCATTTTTTTCTCTAACACGGAAAACTGGGCAACCCACATCTCTTTTCAAGCCTGAAGTGAGCAGGTTTTTGTGTAGGTGAAGGTGTCGTTGAACTCCTTTTTGCCAACACAATATGTTAGCTGAGTGCATCCTCTGCTGCTCACATCCACATTGATGGTTGGCCCCGGTGTCCTCTGCTGCTCACTTCCAGAAAGGAAAATAGCATGTGACTCACTACCACTATCACTGACTCACTTTCAAGAGTAGTTGTGACTGAGAGGTTAAGGCGATGAACTTGAAATCCATTGGGGTCTCCCCGCGCAGGTTCGAACCCTGCTGACTACCCTGCTGGCCCCTTTATCACTTTGTCTGATTGTGACAGGAGTTGTGACGTCCAGGATCTTTGTACAAGATGTTTTTTTTTTCTAACACGGAAATTGGGCTCTTTTAAAGCCTGAAGTGGGCATCGTTTCAAAAGGCCCAGATCATCTGTGATTTTGGCCATTCTATTCAGGCTGTCGGAGCAATGGCTTTGGCATCCCCCGACAACTTCACGGCCTTCACGATGTGCAGCTCAAGAGTTGCCGCATTATAATTTATGAAAAAAACATGGATATTAGTGTTTTGAAATGTTGCATTCGTTCTCTTTTAGAAAAGTCAAACAGAAACCTACTCATTATGTCCCAATTGCTCGTTTGTCTAAACCACCTTAGAGTTAGCAACATACCATGAAAAAAACCTCCACACTTTCAATATCAGTGTTCCTAGCTTTGGAAGGAGCAGCCTATCTCTCTCGTCCCTTTATAAATTGTGGTCTTCATCCTTTAATGCCACAAACTTTAAGCTGACAAAGCATGAACACTTTAAGGAGAAAGTGCTGTTATATCCCTAGGGTGGCTGTTCCCTGGCAAAAGCCCGGCTAGCTCAAATGGTAGAGCATCAGACTTTTAATCTGAGGGTCCAGGGTTCCTGTTCGAGCAAAGGTTTGTTGCAGACCTCCCCTAAACTCTTGCTGTGCTCTTCCCAGCCTTTGAGGGAGGTGGTCTTCCTCTTCAAGATAAGATGTGGCAGGGTTATTTCCCAGCATTTGGTGTTGTTTTGCTTGCTGTAATGCTTGGTTACTAGGGACTTTAAGCAACAGCGTTAGTAAGCGTTAACTGCCGTAGCAAAAGAGCGCAAAAATCAATAAGCGACAGTAAAGAGGACGGCGTAGGGGTAATTTAATCATCAGACAAAATACAAAAAAAGGAAGTGATTTTAAAAAGCAAGAGAAGGGTTGCTTTTGGCATTTAATGATATACAGAAACAATTACAATGCCACATAACCTAAAGTATAACATTAACTTTCCTAATCTGTCACGTAGTAACGACTACGGCAAATCAGCTGTTCTCCCGTAGTAGACAGTTAGAGTAGAATGTCGCGAGTGAGCAGTTAATGTCTCACGTGCACAATAGAACGACAGAATGCCGTTGCCGTTCCACCAGAGGCTGTTGCTTAAAGTCCCTGCTGTCTAAGCAAGCGGTGGTGGGGGACTTTAAGAGAACTGAGCTGAAGCTTGCCGTTGACTCTGTATGTGCAGGCCTGGGGCCAGTGGAAAGATTGCTTTCTTTGTATAGCATTTAGTACTCTGTGTTGTGCCCGCAGCATGCCCAGTCCAAATCCGGATCATGGCAGTCTTTTCGTGTAGGTGAAGAACTCCTTTTTGTCAACACAATATTTTTGCCGGGTTGATCCTCTTCTGCATGCTCACACCCACATTGATGGTTGGCCCCGGTGCTCTCTGATGCTCAAATCCAGAAATGAAAATAGCATGTGTAAATATATGAGAAAACTTGTGAAACCCGATCAGACTGGCTTTATCGCCCATAGACAGGGGACTGATAATGTTCGAAGAGCTTTAAACCTCCAAATAGTGGCACAGAAAAGGAACACCCCATCAATGCTTCTCAGCTTGGATGCTGAGAAAGCGTTTGATCGGGTGGACTGGGGCTTTCTACAACAGACATTGAGGCACATGGGCTTTAATGAGACGTTTATAAAATGGGTCCAAACTTTTTATAAAAACCCAAAGTCATGAGTAAGGGTCAATGGGCACTGCTCAAAATTTTTCCCACTGGGACGCGGCACTAGGCAGGGTAAAGATCTTTCAGCCTCACTATTTGCTTTGAGTATAGAGCCGTTAGCCGAACTGATTAGATCCAATCCTCTCATACAGGGAATAAGAGATGAATCAAATGTTCAGCATAAATTGTCACTTTTCGCTGACGATATTTTATTATTTCTGGAAAACCCTATCACTTCTGTTCCAGCCTTGCTCCACAGTCTTAAGGAGTATAGTATGACATCAGGTTATAAAATTAATACAAACAAATCCGAAGCCTTAATGATTGTTGGGACTACCCCTAAGACTACGCAGTTGTTTTCATTTAACTATGATAAATTGTTAAAGGAAATCAGAACTGATTTAAACAGATGGGATGTACTACCGCTTTCTCTTGTGGGTAGAATTGAATGTATAAGAATGAATATTCTTCCAAGATTATTATTTCTGTTCCAAAACCTCCCTGCTGTTATACCACAATCTACTTTCAAATTTCTAGATAAATTAATGTCAAAATTTATATGGCAGAACAAAAGACCAAGAGTGCGCCTTAAAATTGTAATGTTGCCTAAGGAAAATGGGGGCTTAAATCTACCAAACTTCAAATTGTACTATTGGGCTGCCCAAATAAAAGCTGTGATGGCATGGATCATTCGTGATCCGGAGTCACAGGGGGTCTCTATGGAAGAATATTCGGTGCCAGGAGTCTCTCTCTCTCTCAACTCCCATTTCTCAACCTACAGTCTCAGAAAAAAATAAAAATTGCAAATGTATGGGTCAAACATACATTAAAGATTTGGAATAGGGTCCAAAAGCAGTTGAAGGGAAAGACTGCTTTATCTCGAGCTATGACTATTAATAGAAATATTGAGTTCCTTCTATCTTTATGGAACAGCAGCGGCTTTCGGGGATGGGCTGAGAGGGGTCTCCTCACAGTGAATCAATTGTTTTATGGAAATGTAATTAAAACCTTTGCCCAATTAAGAGCGAAATTCAAGTTACCCTCAAGTGATTTTCAGGTATTTTCAAATAAGGAGCTATGTAACAAAACATAATGATTGGGAACTGATCAAAAGAGAGACTACAAATATAGAGAAGCATTTTATTAATTTGATTGAAAATGGTGGTGTAATGAAAAAACAAATGTCCTTGATGTACAAAAAATTGTTGATTGACATGTCAGATAATATACAACATATAAAACAACAATGGGAAATGGAGCTGAATGTTACCCTGGATGACGATGTTTGGGTTAACATTTGCTCTGGCTGTAATAAGGGTGTGGGCAGTCAGGTCTGGAGGGAGTTTGATTGGAAGACGAAAATTAGATTTTTCAGGACTCTTAAAATCTTAAAATCTGTTAAAATCTTTCCTCACCAAGAGTAGTATGAGTGACAAATGTTGGAGGAACTGTGGATTGGTCGGTGATCAAATTCACACCTTTTGGGACTATCCCACCATACATAGCTTTTGGAAGGACATTAAGGGCATTTTGGAAAATCTACTAAAAGTGAGGAGTCATCTCTTTTGACTCCCAAACATTTTTACTGGATATCTTTCCAGACAATCTTTCTCAAGACCAAGCATTTCTTCTCCATCTCCTCTTAATGACGGCAAGGAAAATGATAACAATCTGTTGGTTAAAACCTGAGCCACCTACCGTTACGCAATGGACACAAAAGATAAGACAAGTTTATTTAATGGAACGGTTGACAGCCCAACTGCAATTAAAAACCCCAGTTTTTGAAAGAAGATGGGGTCCAGTTATTGACTTTCTGAAATAGGACATAAGCCTATGCCTTAAATTGTTTATGTTTCTGATTGTAAATAATGTATGAAGCCCAGTCTCAGGACAATGTTCATGTTTTGTGTGTGTGTGGTGTGTGTGTGTGTGTGTGTGTGTGTGTGTGTGTGTGTGTGTGTGTGTGTGTGTGTGTGTGTGTGTGTGTGTGTGTGTGTGTGTGTGTGTGTGTGTGTGTGTGTGTGTGTGTGTGTGTGTGTGTGTGTGTGTGTATTCACAATAATAATAAAAAAAAAAAAAAAGATAATAGCATGTGACTCACTGGCAAGAGTAGTCGTGGCTGAGAGGTTAAGGCGATGGACTTGAAATCCATTGGGGTCTCCCCGCACAGGTTTGAACCCTGCCGACTACGTGGCTCCTTGTCACTTTGTCTGTTTGTGACATCCAGGAGCTTTGTACAAGCTGATTTTATTTCGGGCATCTCACAATAACAATTAAATGTTGTCCTTTTGTAAAATAAGGAAAACAAACAGGGTGCGCTTTCTGCCGTCTCGGTCTCCGTCACAGAAATGAACCAAAACTCGGTCACGATAAGAAATATGTCTATAGAAAGCTTGAGTGAACAAATATTATCTGATTATGCAATCCATATGAAACCATCCAATATTAAAGTGGCTATGATATAACCATGGCTGTGTATTCCCCTATATTCACTACAGTGGCTGGAAACATTGTTTTCATTCATAATTACTTGCATGGATTCACGTCGCAAATCAGTCAGCAAAATTCAAATTTTAGACATGCCCCTGTGTCTCTTTGAGTTCAATGCAGATTTAAGCCAGTCTCCAGTAGAGATCCATTTCCTGGAGAGTTTAGGTGTAGGAGTTTAGTCATAATTACAACTTGTAACTTGTGGTAGAACTCCGACTTGTACCACGTGATCGCTGTACTACCTGACCACTGCAGATTCATTTGCCGTTGATAGTGTTGCCATAAAAACAATCAATCATCTCCTAATTACGGTAATTATTACGACGTCCAACCCTAATCAAACACACCTGAACAAGCTAATCAAGGTCTTCAAGATTAGGCTATATTAAAAAGCTACAGGCAAGTGATTTTCATCAGGGTTGGGTTTTTCTTTGTAGTTTTGTGATCCTTGCTGTCCGCTCCTCCTGACTCACTAATTCAGTGCATCTTCCAGCAGAGTTGATTTTGAGATTGCAGGTCGAGAGGATGACAGCACAAGTGTACTGCTCATTTAGTGCTGTTTTATTGTGTCTGTCTGCTTGTTTGAGCACAACAGACGCTGGAGTCCTAGGTGAGAAGTTCTTTTAGCTTCATTACGCAGCCTGAAGAAGTGCATAAATAAAGTGCCTTACAAAATTTGATTTCAGACACATCTGCTTACAAAAATACAGTACAGACGTCAAGTGGAAGTTCATCTTTGTATGTTGGTTTACTTTTATTAATAAGCAAAGTATAAATATGCAAACTGTCATAAGTTTATGCATTTTTTCATTGTACAAGTAAAACCCATATAATCACTAATAGGCATTTTTATTTATTGTAAGACAAGAACATTAGTGTTATAATATGGCTACAAAATTGCTACCGGACTGTATCAATCCTGAGTTTAAACTTTAGGCAAAAGTTTTGTTTTTTATTTGTTTTAAGAAATGCATAGGCCTACAATATAACGTGGGGAGCTAATTATACCCGGTAACTCTGCATTTTATCTATATTTGTTTTGTTTTCTGTTGAGTAGCTTATTAAAATGCTTAAAAGGAAATGAGGGTGGTCATGGGGATGGCGTCATTTTTGAAGATGTACACCAGTAAATTTGTAGACAACATATTATCTGATGTCCATGCTTTCTATCAGCATTGCACTATTACTCGCTCTACTACAGTGGGGTAGGTTGTAACTGCACTCTCAGTCTTTGAAACCGATTGATGCAGTTTAGTGAAAAATGATAGATTTCTAAGCTACTTGAATTGAAGCAGATACATGTGTGAATATTATCAAGTTTGAGACCCATTGCAAAACCCCTGACTTGCAAATGCTGAAGCAAACTATTACAGCACTTCCTGGTCTCCCCTAATGATCTTCTTGAATCCTCTTCTGTAGTGTCTGGTCAGTGTCCGGCGACGCTGACGGTCGTGCCCTCCCGACGAGGATGCACTTCTGATAGAGACTGCTCTGGAGGACACAAATGCTGTAAATTTCCCTGTGGGCCTGCATGTGTGCCGCCTGTTTTCAGTGAGTTATAATTCTTGATGCATGCTATACATCTTCCAGAGAAAACCCTGAAAAAAATGTTTTCACTCAGGAATTGCTAGTAAGTTTCACAAATAATTGCAAAGAAACCGCAAGTAACACTTTGAACTAAATGTGAAACTATGAAGTAGATGGACTGAAAATTCCGGTAAATCCTCCTACGATCATCTCATTTTTAGTGTTTTTATTTATTTTTCATACAGTGTATGAGACATTCCGTATTCAGTGATGTGGTTTCTCTGTCATGTGTCTCTATAACAGCAAAGGCAGGGGAGTGTCCAAGCACAAATTTTGGAGCAGGACTGTGTGCGGAGTTGTGTTCCTATGACAGTGACTGTCCGAACAATGAGAAATGCTGCTGCAATGGATGTGGACATCAGTGTATGGATCCATTTGCAGGTATTTGTTATAAGTGTTTGGGTCAGCTTCCTCATTTCCGTTTGTCTGTTTTATAATTAATCGTTTTCAATGTAAAAAGTATTCAGCCAATAGCACAGCTTAAAGCACAGGATGGCTTCACAAAATTAATTCATACAATTAATACGACCATGATTAATAATTAAGAGGGGTAAAACTTGGTATTTGGGTTTTGTGCTGTATCTGAGACTGAATGCCTCTAAACGGACTGACTGAAGTTGACTATCTGTATCCATCCAGGGAAGCCTGCAGCCGAACCTCCAAAGCCTCCAAGGAAGCCTGCAGCCGAACCTCCAAAGCCTCCAGTAAAGCCTGCAGCTGGACCTCCAAAGCCTCCAGGGAAGCCTGCAGCCGAACCTCCAAAGCCTCCAGGGAAGCCTCCAGGGAAGCCAGCAGCCGAACCTCCAAAGCCTCCAGGGAAGCCTCCAGGGAAGCCTGCAGCCGAACTACCTGAGCCGGAGCCTTCTACAGAACTGCCGGAGCCTTCTACCGAACCTCTGGAGCCTTCAGACGAACTGCCAGTGACGCCTGCAGCCGAACCCCCGAAGCCTGCAGCCGAACCTCCAAGGCCTCCAGGGAAGCCAGCAGCCGAACCTCCAAGGCCTCCAGGGAAGCCTCCAGGGAAGCCAGCAGCCGAACCTCCAAAGCCTCCAGGGAAGCCTCCAGGGAAGCCAGCAGCCGAACCTCCAAAGCCTCCAGGGAAGCCTCCAGGGAAGCCAGCAGCCGAACCTCCAAAGCCTCCAGGGAAGCCTGCAGCCGAACTACCTGAGCCGGAGCCTTCTACAGAACTGTCGGAGCCTTCTACCGAACCTCTGCCGGAGCCTTCAGACGAACTGCCAGTGACGCCTGCAGCTGAACCTCCAAGGCCTCCAGGGAAGCCTCCAGGGAAGCCAGCAGCCGAACCTCCAAGGCCTCCAGGGAAGCCTCCGGGGAAGCCTCCAGGGAAGCCAGCAGCCGAACCTCCAAGGCCTCCAGGGAAGCCAGCAGCCGAACCTCCAAAGCCTCCAGGGAAGCCTCCAGGGAAGCCAGCAGCCGAACCTCCAAGGCCTCCAGGGAAGCCTGCAGCCGAACTACCTGAACTGGAGCCTTCTACAGAACTGCCGGAGCCTTCTACCGAACCTCTGGAGCCTTCAAACGAACTTCCAGTGACGCCTGCAGCCGAACCCCCGAAGCCTCCAGGGAAGCCTGCAGCCGGACCTCCAAAGCCTCCAGGGAAGCCTGCAGCCGGACCTCCAAAGCCTCCAGTGAAGCCTGCAGCCGAACCGCCCAAGGCTCCAGTGAAGCCTGCAGCTGAACCTCCAACTTACCCTTATGGCCAATGTCCTGGCCATAAGTAATGTGGCTATGCATGCTGTTAACTGTGCTGATTTAACCATTGGATGTATGGTGTGTTTATCACCAAATCTCTCACTTCTAAGGCCATTTTCCTCTTTAATTTAAGTGAGAAAATTAGGAATTAGATTTTTGTATTCCAGTGTTAATTTGGCTGTTCTCACATAATGGCTCATTGGAATCAATGCATGAGATCCCACCCTCCAAAGCCACGCCTCCTTCAAAACGCTTGAACGCATACAGCAGAGTCTGTAAAGTGTCACGAGACAAAAGACCGCACCAAGTTGCCTCGTGTCTAAAATGCATAACATTACAGTGATAACGAATGTAAATAACTTGCAGTGCTCTAGTTGTACCACCTGACTGATGCAGATTCATTTTGGCATTGACATGGAAACGTCTGAATCCAAATGCAATGATTGGACGAACAATTCTATTATTGATTGCTATAGGATCTGAAGTTTCAACCAGTATTGCCTCTTGACCAATAGTCTTCTGCTTTCTGAAGCATTTTAGTGAAATTGTGTCTTCTAGTGGTCATTTTAGGAAGTTGCAACTTCAAGCCTACTAACAGATGATCCCTTTAGTTACCTGTGACCAAATGAGTTCTGAATGCCTGTAATGTCTGAATGCCTGTAATGCCCTGTAATTCACATGGCACAATTTTCAAAGTAGTCGGGTCACTTCTTTTCACACTGCACGACTATCTGGGGTTGGACTATCACAGTTGCTGCTGTGTGCGCACTGCACGATGCACCAATGACAGGGGGTTTCACACTGCATGACTTGACAAAAGAAAGAATCGCTGACAACTGTCTGGTCTGCAAACTGCGTTTCACAACCAAACCCACGTGAGAAGTGATAAGGAAATAATGCAAGATCATTAAATAGTTATTAAAAAAATATAGCCTGCAAGAAGATTTGCAATCCAAATTGTCTGTACGCTGATTTGCAGCAAAAAGGAGAGAGAAAAAAAACAACAGATTATGCTGGAGGAAACGGTTGGGGAGACGAGGGGAGCAAGAATTGTGTTAATTGTGCAAAGAGAGTTGGGGGTAAATAAATAATTTTACAATGTGCTGCTGGTCAAGCAAATGTTTGTGCTTTGTTTCTGTTAAAATACTGATATTCTGGTCTATAACTCTTCCCCAAACATCCCGCTGTCCTGTAGTTTTCAGTCAGAACACATTACCACAGCAGGATTTTTAATTGCAGACAGGTCCAGATATTTAACATGCCAAATATCTCGGATCCCTGAGGGACACCTTGCTTCAGGGGAACAGTAGGTGAGCGAAAATTCTGAAGTGAAATGTAGAACAGTCTGTCAGAGAGATAGGAGGAAAACCAGGAAAGAGCAGCACCAGAAATACCCACCCCTAATGATTTATCATCAAATTAAAAAAGGTTTCTCACTGTCATATTAACATACAATCTCTTGTGAAATAAGTGCACTTAATTGTATTGTGTAGTGTAATTCAAATGTTACAAAGAATCTATTTAAAAAAAAACTGTACTTACAGATGAAATAATATTAATACTTAATAAGGCCGCTTAAGAGCACTTAAAGACCCACTGAAGTGCCTTGAAACGCGCAGGATTTTTCAGTGTGTTGACGTAATTTCCACTGAAACAGGGAGACAGGACGGGACATATTGAGCAGCTCCTCCCCTTTTTAAAATTGGCAATAGCGTTTCTTTTACATTACAGCTTGGCCAGAGCTGTCGAGCTGAATATGTTAGCCGCGATCATCCCAGCCCTCCTTCACACACCACGGGCCCCCCTTACGCGTCAAAGATCGCAGATGGCCACAGATTATTGTTGTTCAACATTCACTACCCATTAAAACTTCACACTCTTACTTGATCTGGACAAACTGACAGAAAGATTTAAGACACTAGCTTTGATATTTAACCACTGTTTATGTTAAAACTGGTTTGCAGTGACATTCATTTCTTAATTTATGTCAGGAATGCAAAATAATTCATCTGTAATGTTCATTATTTTGAATAGAATGTCATCACTCATATGTAGTCAGTAATGTCTTCTCCGGTTTATCTGTGTTCACGTGCATGCACTAGACAGTTCGACAGCCCCGATAAGGCTCTTATTTCAAAAGTGCGTATATTTGAAATATTGATTTATTATCTCATGCTTGCAAAATATTTTATACATACAGAATAACATTTCTATTTATTTTCAACTGAATTACGCGATCTGAAGAGCTAAAACAGCCTACAAAGCGAGCTCTGTCTCTCCTCTTCCTGGTTTGCGTCAGTTATGATCTCAGCGATCTCCCATTCGCTGTACAGCTTGTCAATCATCTCACGTGAGTCAACAATAAATCGGCCCTGTTCCATATTCCTGCCCTGCCCAGTATTCCATATTCTAATTTGTTCAAAGAATTCACATAAGGTCCCAATAATAGTTTTTTTTTGTTTTTGTTTTTTAGAAAGACTTAAGATAATAGGTGGATTATTCATGTAAAGTGGGATGAAAGAAGTGTAGATGGCCAAGCCATAATGGCAGAATAAAGAGGTGTCAAAGGTTCGTCGATTGACTACAATAAAGCATGAATGGGCCAGTTCTCCTCACCAGACATTAGTCATAGACTGTAAATGGGTGATTACAGGGCAATAACATATTTGATTAGCATCTCATCAGCCTTCTCTAAAAAACTCCCCTGACATCATCTTAGAAAATGTTATAAAATGTATCTACAATTCATAGTTTTAGAGATATCATCCTCAGATTTAAAATGAAGCATGACCACACCGGTGGCTACACTGTGGTTGTGGTTACAAGTTGTTATACTACATTCACATAATTTACATTTATTCATTTAGCAGATGCTTTTATCCAAAGCGACTTACAAATGAGAACAATAGAAGCAGTTAAACTAACAGTAGGACAACAATATGCAAGTGCTATGACCCTTCTCAGTTTAATCTAACGCAGTAAATGTTAATACATTTTTTTTATATAGAATAGAATAGAATAGAATAGAATAGAATAGAATAGAATAGAATAGAATAGAAAGTGTTAGTATTAGTGGATCAAGTGCTGTCGAAAAATAAGCGTCTTCAGCAGTTTCTTGAAAGTGGCTATGGACTCAGCAGCTCTGGTTGAGTTAGGGGCCGATCACACCTGACGCGTTTTTCAGGTTCGAAAACGCGAGGTGCACAGCATTTTACATTACACAGAACGAGCAGTGCGCTGCGTTTTTTATGTTGCTAGGCAACCAATGAAACAGCTGTCCTGTCAGTCAAGTAAACGTCAAATCAGCCTTTTATTACCTTTATTTACTTTCTGTTAACATTGTGGTAGTTACGGTTCGTGAAGTCGTTAAGCTCCTGGTAACCCGCGAGAGCACCACAAGTTTATCCTCTATCATCGCACTCTCCTGGCGTTCAAGCAACTGTAGCTTTCATCACTTAAACGGAAGGCCCGCCTCTCAATTCATTCGATTGGACAGTGGAAAAAAACGCGATGACGTCGGGCGCTTTTTCCGCTCGGAGTTGCTTTTTTTTCAACTTCAAAAACGCGAGGCGCAGCGGGCGGTAAAACGCGAGGCGCAGCAGGCGCATAAACAGCGCGCAGAACGCTCGCTGCCATAGGAAACCAATTGAAAATAGGCGTCTCTCACTGCAAAAAACGCGTCAGGTGTGATCGGCCCCTTAGGCAGTTCATTCCACCAGCAGGGAACAGTCATGGTAAAAGTCAGAGAAAGAGATTTTGTGCCTCTTTGAGATGGCACCACAAGACGTCGTTCGCTTGCAGAGCGCAAGTTTCTGGATGGCACATACGTCCGAAGTAATGAGTTTAAGTAAAAGGGAGCAGAGCCAGTGGTTGTTCTGTAGGCAAACGTCAGTGACTTGAATTTGATGCGAGCGGCAACTGGCAACCAGTGCAATTTTTGTGAGGAGAGGAGTGACATGTGCTCTAGCCACTCTAGTTGCGGCATTCTGGATCAGTTGCAGAGGTTTGACCGTGCAAGCTGGAAGACCAGCCAGGAGAGCATAACAATAGTCCAGTCTGGATAGAACTAGCGCTTGGACAAGGAGTTGTGTAGCATGCTCTGATAGGAAGGGCCTGATCCTCCTAATGGCAAATCTACATGACCGGGCAGTTCTAGCAATGTGGTCTGTGAAGTTCAATTGATCATCAATTACAACACCAAGGTTCCTGGCTGACCTTGATGGAGTTATGGATGACGAGTCTAGCTGAAGGGTGAAGTTGTGATGAAGTGTTGGGTTGGCCGGGACCACGAGTAGCTCTGTCTTCGCAAGGTTTAGTTGAAGGTGAAATGTTTCGTTGAAATGTCTGTCAGGCAGGCTGAGATACGATCAGCTACCGTCGGATCGTCAGTCTGGAATGAGAGGTAGAGTTGTGTGTCATCAGCGTGTTGCAGTGATAGGAAAAGCCATGTTTCTGAATCACAGATCCTAGTGATGTCATGTAGATGGAGAAGAGAAGTGGTCCAAGCACTGTGCCCCGAGGCACTCCAGTAGCTAGATGTTGGGTCTTAGACACCACATCCCTCCACGATACCCTAAAGGACCTACCTGAGAGGTAAGACTTGAACCGTTGGAGTGCGGTTCCTGAGATGCCCTTCATCTTTAGGATTGACAGGAGGATCTGGTGGTTAACTGTGTCAAAGGCAGCAGACAAATCCAGCAGGATGAGAACTGAGGATTTGGAAGCTGCTCTTGCCAGTCTCAGAGCTTCAAATACTGAGAGCAGGGCAGTCTCAGTTGAGTGTCCGCTTTTGAAACCAGACTGATTGTTGTCCAAGAGGTTGTTCTGTGTAAGGAAGGAAGAGATCTGGTTGAAAACAACTCGTTCAAGTGTTTTCGCAACGAATGGAAGGAGAGATATCGGCCTGTAATTTTCCAGATGTGCTGGATTTAGAGTGTGTTTCTTAAGCAGTGGGGTAACACGAGCCTGCTTAAATGCTGTGGGAAAGGTACCAGTGTGAAGAGAGGTGTTTATGATGTGTGTGAGTGCGGGTACAAGTGAGGATGAAATAATGACATAATATGTTTATACATTTAATAAATATACTCTTAATATATGTTTTTGTTTTTATGTTTGAGCTTTTATATCTCAATATTAATAAGAGTCTGATTAATTCTGAGTCCTGAACTGTAAACTGTCAAGAGTTGGCTTTCTAAATATATGTTGGTTATGTGTCTATTCAGAATGACTTTTTATTTTTGGTATGTCATGCATGCCCCACTTGCCAAACTTGGGTCTGTCAGGTAAGGGGTTAATGCCACAAACTTTAACCTGACAAAGCACGAACACTTTAAGGAGAAATATACCTGTATACCTGTTATATCCCCAGGGTGGCTGTTCCCTGGCAAGAGCCAGGATAGCTCAGTCGGTAGAGCATTAGACGTTTAATCTGAGGGTCCAGGGTTCACCCAAGTCCCTGTTTGGGTGAAGGTCAGACAGTTTGTTGCAGACGTCCCCTAATCACTTGTTGTCCTCTTTCCAGCATTCGAGGTGGCTGTTCATTCTCTGCTGCTCACATCCAGAAAAGAATATAGCATCTGACATACTGGCGGGAGTAGTCGTGGCCGAGAGGTTAAGGCGATGGACTTGAAATCCATTGGGGTCTCCCCGCGCAGGTTCGAACCCTGCCGACTACGTGGCTCTCTGTCTGTTTGCGACAGGAATTGTGACATTCAGGAGCTTTGTACGAGCTGCATTTTTTTCTCTAACACGGAAAACTGGGCAACCCACATCTCTTTTCAAGCCTGAAGTGAGCAGGTTTTTGTGTAGGTGAAGGTGTCGTTGAACTCCTTTTTGCCAACACAATATGTTAGCTGAGTGCATCCTCTGCTGCTCACATCCACATTGATGGTTGGCCCCGGTGTCCTCTGCTGCTCACGTCCAGAAAGGAAAATAGCATGTGACTCACTACCACTATCACTGACTCACTTTCAAGAGTAGTTGTGACTGAGAGGTTAAGGCGATGAACTTGAAATCCATTGGGGTCTCCCCGCGCAGGTTCGAACCCTGCTGACTACCCTGCTGGCCCCTTTATCACTTTGTCTGATTGTGACAGGAGTTGTGACGTCCAGGATCTTTGTACAAGATGTTTTTTTTTTCTAACACGGAAATTGGGCTCTTTTAAAGCCTGAAGTGGGCATCGTTTCAAAAGGCCCAGATCATCTGTGATTTTGGCCATTCTATTCAGGCTGTCGGAGCAATGGCTTTGGCATCCCCCGACAACTTCACGGCCTTCACGATGTGCAGCTCAAGAGTTGCCGCATTATAATTTATGAAAAAAACATGGATATTAGTGTTTTGAAATGTTGCATTCGTTCTCTTTTAGAAAAGTCAAACAGAAACCTACTCATTATGTCCCAATTGCTCGTTTGTCTAAACCACCTTAGAGTTAGCAACATACCATGAAAAAAACCTCCACACTTTCAATATCAGTGTTCCTAGCTTTGGAAGGAGCAGCCTATCTCTCTCGTCCCTTTATAAATTGTGGTCTTCATCCTTTAATGCCACAAACTTTAAGCTGACAAAGCATGAACACTTTAAGGAGAAAGTGCTGTTATATCCCTAGGGTGGCTGTTCCCTGGCAAAAGCCCGGCTAGCTCAAATGGTAGAGCATCAGACTTTTAATCTGAGGGTCCAGGGTTCCTGTTCGAGCAAAGGTTTGTTGCAGACCTCCCCTAAACTCTTGCTGTGCTCTTCCCAGCCTTTGAGGGAGGTGGTCTTCCTCTTCAAGATAAGATGTGGCAGGGTTATTTCCCAGCATTTGGTGTTGTTTTGCTTGCTGTAATGCTTGGTTACTAGGGACTTTAAGCAACAGCATTAGTAAGCGTTAACTGCCGTAGCAAAAGAGCGCAAAAATCAATAAGCGACAGTAAAGAGGACGGCGTAGGGGTAATTTAATCATCAGACAAAATACAAAAAAAGGAAGTGATTTTAAAAAGCAAGAGAAGGGTTGCTTTTGGCATTTAATGATATACAGAAACAATTACAATGCCACATAACCTAAAGTATAACATTAACTTTCCTAATCTGTCACGTAGTAACGACTACGGCAAATCAGCTGTTCTCCCGTAGTAGACAGTTAGAGTAGAATGTCGCGAGTGAGCAGTTAATGTCTCACGTGCACAATAGAACGACAGAATGCCGTTGCCGTTCCACCAGAGGCTGTTGCTTAAAGTCCCTGCTGTCTAAGCAAGCGGTGGTGGGGGACTTTAAGAGAACTGAGCTGAAGCTTGCCGTTGACTCTGTATGTGCAGGCCTGGGGCCAGTGGAAAGATTGCTTTCTTTGTATAGCATTTAGTACTCTGTGTTGTGCCCGCAGCATGCCCAGTCCAAATCCGGATCATGGCAGTCTTTTCGTGTAGGTGAAGAACTCCTTTTTGTCAACACAATATTTTTGCCGGGTTGATCCTCTTCTGCATGCTCACACCCACATTGATGGTTGGCCCCGGTGCTCTCTGATGCTCAAATCCAGAAATGAAAATAGCATGTGTAAATATATGAGAAAACTTGTGAAACCCGATCAGACTGGCTTTATCGCCCATAGACAGGGGACTGATAATGTTCGAAGAGCTTTAAACCTCCAAATAGTGGCACAGAAAAGGAACACCCCATCAATGCTTCTCAGCTTGGATGCTGAGAAAGCGTTTGATCGGGTGGACTGGGGCTTTCTACAACAGACATTGAGGCACATGGGCTTTAATGAGACGTTTATAAAATGGGTCCAAACTTTTTATAAAAACCCAAAGTCATGAGTAAGGGTCAATGGGCACTGCTCAAAATTTTTCCCACTGGGACGCGGCACTAGGCAGGGTAAAGATCTTTCAGCCTCACTATTTGCTTTGAGTATAGAGCCGTTAGCCGAACTGATTAGATCCAATCCTCTCATACAGGGAATAAGAGATGAATCAAATGTTCAGCATAAATTGTCACTTTTCGCTGACGATATTTTATTATTTCTGGAAAACCCTATCACTTCTGTTCCAGCCTTGCTCCACAGTCTTAAGGAGTATAGTATGACATCAGGTTATAAAATTAATACAAACAAATCCGAAGCCTTAATGATTGTTGGGACTACCCCTAAGACTACGCAGTTGTTTTCATTTAACTATGATAAATTGTTAAAGGAAATCAGAACTGATTTAAACAGATGGGATGTACTACCGCTTTCTCTTGTGGGTAGAATTGAATGTATAAGAATGAATATTCTTCCAAGATTATTATTTCTGTTCCAAAACCTCCCTGCTGTTATACCACAATCTACTTTCAAATTTCTAGATAAATTAATGTCAAAATTTATATGGCAGAACAAAAGACCAAGAGTGCGCCTTAAAATTGTAATGTTGCCTAAGGAAAATGGGGGCTTAAATCTACCAAACTTCAAATTGTACTATTGGGCTGCCCAAATAAAAGCTGTGATGGCATGGATCATTCGTGATCCGGAGTCACAGGGGGTCTCTATGGAAGAATATTCGGTGCCAGGAGTCTCTCTCTCTCAACTCCCATTTCTCAACCTACAGTCTCAGAAAAAAATAAAAATTGCAAATGTATGGGTCAAACATACATTAAAGATTTGGAATAGGGTCCAAAAGCAGTTGAAGGGAAAGACTGCTTTATCTCGAGCTATGACTATTAATAGAAATATTGAGTTCCTTCTATCTTTATGGAACAGCAGCGGCTTTCGGGGATGGGCTGAGAGGGGTCTCCTCACAGTGAATCAATTGTTTTATGGAAATGTAATTAAAACCTTTGCCCAATTAAGAGCGAAATTCAAGTTACCCTCAAGTGATTTTCAGGTATTTTCAAATAAGGAGCTATGTAACAAAACATAATGATTGGGAACTGATCAAAAGAGAGACTACAAATATAGAGAAGCATTTTATTAATTTGATTGAAAATGGTGGTGTAATGAAAAAACAAATGTCCTTGATGTACAAAAAATTGTTGATTGACATGTCAGATAATATACAACATATAAAACAACAATGGGAAATGGAGCTGAATGTTACCCTGGATGACGATGTTTGGGTTAACATTTGCTCTGGCTGTAATAAGGGTGTGGGCAGTCAGGTCTGGAGGGAGTTTGATTGGAAGACGAAAATTAGATTTTTCAGGACTCTTAAAATCTTAAAATCTGTTAAAATCTTTCCTCACCAAGAGTAGTATGAGTGACAAATGTTGGAGGAACTGTGGATTGGTCGGTGATCAAATTCACACCTTTTGGGACTATCCCACCATACATAGCTTTTGGAAGGACATTAAGGGCATTTTGGAAAATCTACTAAAAGTGAGGAGTCATCTCTTTTGACTCCCAAACATTTTTACTGGATATCTTTCCAGACAATCTTTCTCAAGACCAAGCATTTCTTCTCCATCTCCTCTTAATGACGGCAAGGAAAATGATAACAATCTGTTGGTTAAAACCTGAGCCACCTACCGTTACGCAATGGACACAAAAGATAAGACAAGTTTATTTAATGGAACGGTTGACAGCCCAACTGCAATTAAAAACCCCAGTTTTTGAAAGAAGATGGGGTCCAGTTATTGACTTTCTGAAATAGGACATAAGCCTATGCCTTAAATTGTTTATGTTTCTGATTGTAAATAATGTATGAAGCCCAGTCTCAGGACAATGTTCATGTTTTGTGTGTGTGTGTGTGTGTGTGTGTGTGTGTGTGTGTGTGTGTGTGTGTGTGTGTGTGTGTGTGTGTGTGTGTGTGTGTGTGTGTGTGTGTGTGTGTGTGTGTGTGTGTGTGTGTGTGTGTGTGTGTGTGTGTGTGTGTGTGTGTGTGTGTGTGTGTGTGTGTGTGTGTGTGTGTGTGTGTGTGTGTGTGAAAAAAAAGATAATAGCATGTGACTCACTGGCAAGAGTAGTCGTGGCTGAGAGGTTAAGGCGATGGACTTGAAATCCATTGGGGTCTCCCCGCACAGGTTTGAACCCTGCCGACTACGTGGCTCCTTGTCACTTTGTCTGTTTGTGACATCCAGGAGCTTTGTACAAGCTGATTTTATTTCGGGCATCTCACAATAACAATTAAATGTTGTCCTTTTGTAAAATAAGGAAAACAAACAGGGTGCGCTTTCTGCCGTCTCGGTCTCCGTCACAGAAATGAACCAAAACTCGGTCACGATAAGAAATATGTCTATAGAAAGCTTGAGTGAACAAATATTATCTGATTATGCAATCCATATGAAACCATCCAATATTAAAGTGGCTATGATATAACCATGGCTGTGTATTCCCCTATATTCACTACAGTGGCTGGAAACATTGTTTTCATTCATAATTACTTGCATGGATTCACGTCGCAAATCAGTCAGCAAAATTCAAATTTTAGACATGCCCCTGTGTCTCTTTGAGTTCAATGCAGATTTAAGCCAGTCTCCAGTAGAGATCCATTTCCTGGAGAGTTTAGGTGTAGGAGTTTAGTCATAATTACAACTTGTAACTTGTGGTAGAACTCCGACTTGTACCACGTGATCGCTGTACTACCTGACCACTGCAGATTCATTTGCCGTTGATAGTGTTGCCATAAAAACAATCAATCATCTCCTAATTACGGTAATTATTACGACGTCCAACCCTAATCAAACACACCTGAACAAGCTAATCAAGGTCTTCAAGATTAGGCTATATTAAAAAGCTACAGGCAAGTGATTTTCATCAGGGTTGGGTTTTTCTTTGTAGTTTTGTGATCCTTGCTGTCCGCTCCTCCTGACTCACTAATTCAGTGCATCTTCCAGCAGAGTTGATTTTGAGATTGCAGGTCGAGAGGATGACAGCACAAGTGTACTGCTCATTTAGTGCTGTTTTATTGTGTCTGTCTGCTTGTTTGAGCACAACAGACGCTGGAGTCCTAGGTGAGAAGTTCTTTTAGCTTCATTACGCAGCCTGAAGAAGTGCATAAATAAAGTGCCTTACAAAATTTGATTTCAGACACATCTGCTTACAAAAATACAGTACAGACGTCAAGTGGAAGTTCATCTTTGTATGTTGGTTTACTTTTATTAATAAGCAAAGTATAAATATGCAAACTGTCATAAGTTTATGCATTTTTTCATTGTACAAGTAAAACCCATATAATCACTAATAGGCATTTTTATTTATTGTAAGACAAGAACATTAGTGTTATAATATGGCTACAAAATTGCTACCGGACTGTATCAATCCTGAGTTTAAACTTTAGGCAAAAGTTTTGTTTTTTATTTGTTTTAAGAAATGCATAGGCCTACAATATAACGTGGGGAGCTAATTATACCCGGTAACTCTGCATTTTATCTATATTTGTTTTGTTTTCTGTTGAGTAGCTTATTAAAATGCTTAAAAGGAAATGAGGGTGGTCATGGGGATGGCGTCATTTTTGAAGATGTACACCAGTAAATTTGTAGACAACATATTATCTGATGTCCATGCTTTCTATCAGCATTGCACTATTACTCGCTCTACTACAGTGGGGTAGGTTGTAACTGCACTCTCAGTCTTTGAAACCGATTGATGCAGTTTAGTGAAAAATGATAGATTTCTAAGCTACTTGAATTGAAGCAGATAAATGTGTGAATATTATCAAGTTTGAGACCCATTGCAAAACCCCTGACTTGCAAATGCTGAAGCAAACTATTACAGCACTTCCTGGTCTCCCCTAATGATCTTCTTGAATCCTCTTCTGTAGTGTCTGGTCAGTGTCCGGCGACGCTGACGGTCGTGCCCTCCCGACGAGGATGCACTTCTGATAGAGACTGCTCTGGAGGACACAAATGCTGTAAATTTCCCTGTGGGCCTGCATGTGTGCCGCCTGTTTTCAGTGAGTTATAATTCTTGATGCATGCTATACATCTTCCAGAGAAAACCCTGAAAAAAATGTTTTCACTCAGGAATTGCTAGTAAGTTTCACAAATAATTGCAAAGAAACCGCAAGTAACACTTTGAACTAAATGTGAAACTATGAAGTAGATGGACTGAAAATTCCGGTAAATCCTCCTACGATCATCTCATTTTTAGTGTTTTTATTTATTTTTCATACAGTGTATGAGACATTCCGTATTCAGTGATGTGGTTTCTCTGTCATGTGTCTCTATAACAGCAAAGGCAGGGGAGTGTCCAAGCACAAATTTTGGAGCAGGACTGTGTGCGGAGTTGTGCTCCTATGACAGTGACTGTCCGAACAATGAGAAATGCTGCTGCAATGGATGTGGACATCAGTGTATGGATCCATTTGCAGGTATTTGTTATAAGTGTTTGGGTCAGCTTCCTCATTTCCGTTTGTCTGTTTTATAATTAATCGTTTTCAATGTAAAAAGTATTCAGCCAATAGCACAGCTTAAAGCACAGGATGGCTTCACAAAATTAATTCATACAATTAATACGACCATGATTAATAATTAAGAGGGGTAAAACTTGGTATTTGGGTTTTGTGCTGTATCTGAGACTGAATGCCTCTAAACGGACTGACTGAAGTTGACTACCTGTATCCATCCAGGGAAGCCTGCAGCCGAACCTCCAAAGCCTCCAAGGAAGCCTGCAGCCGAACCTCCAAAGCCTCCAGTAAAGCCTGCAGCTGGACCTCCAAAGCCTCCAGGGAAGCCTGCAGCCGAACCTCCAAAGCCTCCAGGGAAGCCTCCAGGGAAGCCAGCAGCCGAACCTCCAAAGCCTCCAGGGAAGCCTCCAGGGAAGCCTGCAGCCGAACTACCTGAGCCGGAGCCTTCTACAGAACTGCCGGAGCCTTCTACCGAACCTCTGGAGCCTTCAGACGAACTGCCAGTGACGCCTGCAGCCGAACCCCCGAAGCCTGCAGCCGAACCTCCAAGGCCTCCAGGGAAGCCAGCAGCCGAACCTCCAAGGCCTCCAGGGAAGCCTCCAGGGAAGCCAGCAGCCGAACCTCCAAAGCCTCCAGGGAAGCCTCCAGGGAAGCCAGCAGCCGAACCTCCAAAGCCTCCAGGGAAGCCTCCAGGGAAGCCAGCAGCCGAACCTCCAAAGCCTCCAGGGAAGCCTGCAGCCGAACTACCTGAGCCGGAGCCTTCTACAGAACTGTCGGAGCCTTCTACCGAACCTCTGCCGGAGCCTTCAGACGAACTGCCAGTGACGCCTGCAGCTGAACCTCCAAGGCCTCCAGGGAAGCCTCCAGGGAAGCCAGCAGCCGAACCTCCAAGGCCTCCAGGGAAGCCTCCGGGGAAGCCTCCAGGGAAGCCAGCAGCCGAACCTCCAAGGCCTCCAGGGAAGCCAGCAGCCGAACCTCCAAAGCCTCCAGGGAAGCCTCCAGGGAAGCCAGCAGCCGAACCTCCAAGGCCTCCAGGGAAGCCTGCAGCCGAACTATCTGAACTGGAGCCTTCTACAGAACTGCCGGAGCCTTCTACCGAACCTCTGGAGCCTTCAAACGAACTTCCAGTGACTCCTGCAGCCGAACCCCCGAAGCCTGCAGCCGAACCTCCAAAGCCTCCAGGGAAGCCTGCAGCCGAACTCCCGAAGCCTCCAGGGAAGCCTGCAGCCGGACCTCCAAAGCCTCCAGGGAAGCCTGCAGCCGGACCTCCAAAGCCTCCAGTGAAGCCTGCAGCCGAACCGCCCAAGGCTCCAGTGAAGCCTGCAGCTGAACCTCCAACTTACCCTTATGGCCAATGTCCTGGCCATAAGTAATGTGGCTATGCATGCTGTTAACTGTGCTGATTTAACCATTGGATGTATGGTGTGTTTATCACCAAATAAATCTCTCACTTCTAAGGCCATTTTCCTCTTTAATTTAAGTGAGAAAATTAGGAATTAGATTTTTGTATTCCAGTGTTAATTTGGCTGTTCTCACATAATGGCTCATTGGAATCAATGCATGAGATCCCACCCTCCAAAGCCACGCCTCCTTCAAAACGCTTGAACGCATACAGCAGAGTCTGTAAAGTGTCACGAGACAAAAGACCGCACCAAGTTGCCTCGTGTCTAAAATGCATAACATTACAGTGATAACGAATGTAAATAACTTGCAGTGCTCTAGTTGTACCACCTGACTGATGCAGATTCATTTTGGCATTGACATGGAAACGTCTGAATCCAAATGCAATGATTGGACGAACAATTCTATTATTGATTGCTATAGGATCTGAAGTTTCAACCAGTATTGCCTCTTGACCAATAGTCTTCTGCTTTCTGAAGCATTTTAGTGAAATTGTGTCTTCTAGTGGTCATTTTAGGAAGTTGCAACTTCAAGCCTACTAACAGATGATCCCTTTAGTTACCTGTGACCAAATGAGTTCTGAATGCCTGTAATGTCTGAATGCCTGTAATGCCCTGTAATTCACATGGCACAATTTTCAAAGTAGTCGGGTCACTTCTTTTCACACTGCACGACTATCTGGGGTTGGACTATCACAGTTGCTGCTGTGTGCGCACTGCACGATGCACCAATGACAGGGGGTTTCACACTGCATGACTTGACAAAAGAAAGAATCGCTGACAACTGTCTGGTCTGCAAACTGCGTTTCACAACCAAACCCACGTGAGAAGTGATAAGGAAATAATGCAAGATCATTAAATAGTTATTAAAAAAATATAGCCTGCAAGAAGATTTGCAATCCAAATTGTCTGTACGCTGATTTGCAGCAAAAAGGAGAGAGAAAAAAAACAACAGATTATGCTGGAGGAAACGGTTGGGGAGACGAGGGGAGCAAGAATTGTGTTAATTGTGCAAAGAGAGTTGGGGGTAAATAAATAATTTTACAATGTGCTGCTGGTCAAGCAAATGTTTGTGCTTTGTTTCTGTTAAAATACTGATATTCTGGTCTATAACTCTTCCCCAAACATCCCGCTGTCCTGTAGTTTTCAGTCAGAACACATTACCACAGCAGGATTTTTAATTGCAGACAGGTCCAGATATTTAACATGCCAAATATCTCGGATCCCTGAGGGACACCTTGCTTCAGGGGAACAGTAGGTGAGCGAAAATTCTGAAGTGAAATGTAGAACAGTCTGTCAGAGAGATAGGAGGAAAACCAGGAAAGAGCAGCACCAGAAATACCCACCCCTAATGATTTATCATCAAATTAAAAAAGGTTTCTCACTGTCATATTAACATACAATCTCTTGTGAAATAAGTGCACTTAATTGTATTGTGTAGTGTAATTCAAATGTTACAAAGAATCTATTTAAAAAAAAACTGTACTTACAGATGAAATAATATTAATACTTAATAAGGCCGCTTAAGAGCACTTAAAGACCCACTGAAGTGCCTTGAAACGCGCAGGATTTTTCAGTGTGTTGACGTAATTTCCACTGAAACAGGGAGACAGGACGGGACATATTGAGCAGCTCCTCTCCTTTTTAAAATTGGCAATAGCGTTTCTTTTACATTACAGCTTGGCCAGAGCTGTCGAGCTGAATATGTTAGCCGCGATCATCCCAGCCCTCCTTCACACACCACGGGCCCCCCTTACGCGTCAAAGATCGCAGATGGCCACAGATTATTGTTGTTCAACATTCACTACCCATTAAAACTTCACACTCTTACTTGATCTGGACAAACTGACAGAAAGATTTAAGACACTAGCTTTGATATTTAACCACTGTTTATGTTAAAACTGGTTTGCAGTGACATTCATTTCTTAATTTATGTCAGGAATGCAAAATAATTCATCTGTAATGTTCATTATTTTGAATAGAATGTCATCACTCATATGTAGTCAGTAATGTCTTCTCCGGTTTATCTGTGTTCACGTGCATGCACTAGACAGTTCGACAGCCCCGATAAGGCTCTTATTTCAAAAGTGCGTATATTTGAAATATTGATTTATTATCTCATGCTTGCAAAATATTTTATACATACAGAATAACATTTCTATTTATTTTCAACTGAATTACGCGATCTGAAGAGCTAAAACAGCCTACAAAGCGAGCTCTGTCTCTCCTCTTCCTGGTTTGCGTCAGTTATGATCTCAGCGATCTCCCATTCGCTGTACAGCTTGTCAATCATCTCACGTGAGTCAACAATAAATCGGCCCTGTTCCATATTCCTGCCCTGCCCAGTATTCCATATTCTAATTTGTTCAAAGAATTCACATAAGGTCCCAATAATAGTTTTTTTTTGTTTTTGTTTTTTAGAAAGACTTAAGATAATAGGTGGATTATTCATGTAAAGTGGGATGAAAGAAGTGTAGATGGCCAAGCCATAATGGCAGAATAAAGAGGTGTCAAAGGTTCGTCGATTGACTACAATAAAGCATGAATGGGCCAGTTCTCCTCACCAGACATTAGTCATAGACTGTAAATGGGTGATTACAGGGCAATAACATATTTGATTAGCATCTCATCAGCCTTCTCTAAAAAACTCCCCTGACATCATCTTAGAAAATGTTATAAAATGTATCTACAATTCATAGTTTTAGAGATATCATCCTCAGATTTAAAATGAAGCATGACCACACCGGTGGCTACACTGTGGTTGTGGTTACAAGTTGTTATACTACATTCACATAATTTACATTTATTCATTTAGCAGATGCTTTTATCCAAAGCGACTTACAAATGAGAACAATAGAAGCAGTTAAACTAACAGTAGGACAACAATATGCAAGTGCTATGACCCTTCTCAGTTTAATCTAACGCAGTAAATGTTAATACATTTTTTTTATATAGAATAGAATAGAATAGAATAGAATAGAATAGAATAGAATAGAATAGAAAGTGTTAGTATTAGTGGATCAAGTGCTGTCGAAAAATAAGCGTCTTCAGCAGTTTCTTGAAAGTGGCTATGGACTCAGCAGCTCTGGTTGAGTTAGGGGCCGATCACACCTGACGCGTTTTTCAGGTTCGAAAACGCGAGGTGCACAGCATTTTACATTACACAGAACGAGCAGTGCGCTGCGTTTTTTATGTTGCTAGGCAACCAATGAAACAGCTGTCCTGTCAGTCAAGTAAACGTCAAATCAGCCTTTTATTACCTTTATTTACTTTCTGTTAACATTGTGGTAGTTACGGTTCGTGAAGTCGTTAAGCTCCTGGTAACCCGCGAGAGCACCACAAGTTTATCCTCTATCATCGCACTCTCCTGGCGTTCAAGCAACTGTAGCTTTCATCACTTAAACGGAAGGCCCGCCTCTCAATTCATTCGATTGGACAGTGGAAAAAAACGCGATGACGTCGGGCGCTTTTTCCGCTCGGAGTTGCTTTTTTTTCAACTTCAAAAACGCGAGGCGCAGCGGGCGGTAAAACGCGAGGCGCAGCAGGCGCATAAACAGCGCGCAGAACGCTCGCTGCCATAGGAAACCAATTGAAAATAGGCGTCTCTCACTGCAAAAAACGCGTCAGGTGTGATCGGCCCCTTAGGCAGTTCATTCCACCAGCAGGGAACAGTCATGGTAAAAGTCAGAGAAAGAGATTTTGTGCCTCTTTGAGATGGCACCACAAGACGTCGTTCGCTTGCAGAGCGCAAGTTTCTGGATGGCACATACGTCCGAAGTAATGAGTTTAAGTAAAAGGGAGCAGAGCCAGTGGTTGTTCTGTAGGCAAACGTCAGTGACTTGAATTTGATGCGAGCGGCAACTGGCAACCAGTGCAATTTTTGTGAGGAGAGGAGTGACATGTGCTCTAGCCACTCTAGTTGCGGCATTCTGGATCAGTTGCAGAGGTTTGACCGTGCAAGCTGGAAGACCAGCCAGGAGAGCATAACAATAGTCCAGTCTGGATAGAACTAGCGCTTGGACAAGGAGTTGTGTAGCATGCTCTGATAGGAAGGGCCTGATCCTCCTAATGGCAAATCTACATGACCGGGCAGTTCTAGCAATGTGGTCTGTGAAGTTCAATTGATCATCAGTTACAACACCAAGGTTCCTGGCTGACCTTGATGGAGTTATGGATGACGAGTCTAGCTGAAGGGTGAAGTTGTGATGAAGTGTTGGGTTGGCCGGGACCACGAGTAGCTCTGTCTTCGCAAGGTTTAGTTGAAGGTGAAATGTTTCGTTGAAATGTCTGTCAGGCAGGCTGAGATACGATCAGCTACCGTCGGATCGTCAGTCTGGAATGAGAGGTAGAGTTGTGTGTCATCAGCGTGTTGCAGTGATAGGAAAAGCCATGTTTCTGAATCACAGATCCTAGTGATGTCATGTAGATGGAGAAGAGAAGTGGTCCAAGCACTGTGCCCCGAGGCACTCCAGTAGCTAGATGTTGGGTCTTAGACACCACATCCCTCCACGATACCCTAAAGGACCTACCTGAGAGGTAAGACTTGAACCGTTGGAGTGCGGTTCCTGAGATGCCCTTCATCTTTAGAATTGACAGGAGGATCTGGTGGTTAACTGTGTCAAAGGCAGCAGACAAATCCAGCAGGATGAGAACTGAGGATTTGGAAGCTGCTCTTGCCAGTCTCAGAGCTTCAAATACTGAGAGCAGGGCAGTCTCAGTTGAGTGTCCGCTTTTGAAACCAGACTGATTGTTGTCCAAGAGGTTGTTCTGTGTAAGGAAGGAAGAGATCTGGTTGAAAACAACTCGTTCAAGTGTTTTCGCAACGAATGGAAGGAGAGATATCGGCCTGTAATTTTCCAGATGTGCTGGATTTAGAGTGTGTTTCTTAAGCAGTGGGGTAACACGAGCCTGCTTAAATGCTGTGGGAAAGGTACCAGTGTGAAGAGAGGTGTTTATGATGTGTGTGAGTGCGGGTACAAGTGAGGATGAAATAATGACATAATATGTTTATACATTTAATAAATATACTCTTAATATATGTTTTTGTTTTTATGTTTGAGCTTTTATATCTCAATATTAATAAGAGTCTGATTAATTCTGAGTCCTGAACTGTAAACTGTCAAGAGTTGGCTTTCTAAATATATGTTGGTTATGTGTCTATTCAGAATGACTTTTTATTTTTGGTATGTCATGCATGCCCCACTTGCCAAACTTGGGTCTGTCAGGTAAGGGGTTAATGCCACAAACTTTAACCTGACAAAGCACGAACACTTTAAGGAGAAATATACCTGTATACCTGTTATATCCCCAGGGTGGCTGTTCCCTGGCAAGAGCCAGGATAGCTCAGTCGGTAGAGCATTAGACGTTTAATCTGAGGGTCCAGGGTTCACCCAAGTCCCTGTTTGGGTGAAGGTCAGACAGTTTGTTGCAGACGTCCCCTAATCACTTGTTGTCCTCTTTCCAGCATTCGAGGTGGCTGTTCATTCTCTGCTGCTCACATCCAGAAAAGAATATAGCATCTGACATACTGGCGGGAGTAGTCGTGGCCGAGAGGTTAAGGCGATGGACTTGAAATCCATTGGGGTCTCCCCGCGCAGGTTCGAACCCTGCCGACTACGTGGCTCTCTGTCTGTTTGCGACAGGAATTGTGACATTCAGGAGCTTTGTATGAGCTGCATTTTTTTCTCTAACACGGAAAACTGGGCAACCCACATCTCTTTTCAAGCCTGAAGTGAGCAGGTTTTTGTGTAGGTGAAGGTGTCGTTGAACTCCTTTTTGCCAACACAATATGTTAGCTGAGTGCATCCTCTGCTGCTCACATCCACATTGATGGTTGGCCCCGGTGTCCTCTGCTGCTCACGTCCAGAAAGGAAAATAGCATGTGACTCACTACCACTATCACTGACTCACTTTCAAGAGTAGTTGTGACTGAGAGGTTAAGGCGATGAACTTGAAATCCATTGGGGTCTCCCCGCGCAGGTTCGAACCCTGCTGACTACCCTGCTGGCCCCTTTATCACTTTGTCTGATTGTGACAGGAGTTGTGACGTCCAGGATCTTTGTACAAGATGTTTTTTTTTTCTAACACGGAAATTGGGCTCTTTTAAAGCCTGAAGTGGGCATCGTTTCAAAAGGCCCAGATCATCTGTGATTTTGGCCATTCTATTCAGGCTGTCGGAGCAATGGCTTTGGCATCCCCCGACAACTTCACGGCCTTCACGATGTGCAGCTCAAGAGTTGCCGCATTATAATTTATGAAAAAAACATGGATATTAGTGTTTTGAAATGTTGCATTCGTTCTCTTTTAGAAAAGTCAAACAGAAACCTACTCATTATGTCCCAATTGCTCGTTTGTCTAAACCACCTTAGAGTTAGCAACATACCATGAAAAAAACCTCCACACTTTCAATATCAGTGTTCCTAGCTTTGGAAGGAGCAGCCTATCTCTCTCGTCCCTTTATAAATTGTGGTCTTCATCCTTTAATGCCACAAACTTTAAGCTGACAAAGCATGAACACTTTAAGGAGAAAGTGCTGTTATATCCCTAGGGTGGCTGTTCCCTGGCAAAAGCCCGGCTAGCTCAAATGGTAGAGCATCAGACTTTTAATCTGAGGGTCCAGGGTTCCTGTTCGAGCAAAGGTTTGTTGCAGACCTCCCCTAAACTCTTGCTGTGCTCTTCCCAGCCTTTGAGGGAGGTGGTCTTCCTCTTCAAGATAAGATGTGGCAGGGTTATTTCCCAGCATTTGGTGTTGTTTTGCTTGCTGTAATGCTTGGTTACTAGGGACTTTAAGCAACAGCGTTAGTAAGCGTTAACTGCCGTAGCAAAAGAGCGCAAAAATCAATAAGCGACAGTAAAGAGGACGGCGTAGGGGTAATTTAATCATCAGACAAAATACAAAAAAAGGAAGTGATTTTAAAAAGCAAGAGAAGGGTTGCTTTTGGCATTTAATGATATACAGAAACAATTACAATGCCACATAACCTAAAGTATAACATTAACTTTCCTAATCTGTCACGTAGTAACGACTACGGCAAATCAGCTGTTCTCCCGTAGTAGACAGTTAGAGTAGAATGTCGCGAGTGAGCAGTTAATGTCTCACGTGCACAATAGAACGACAGAATGCCGTTGCCGTTCCACCAGAGGCTGTTGCTTAAAGTCCCTGCTGTCTAAGCAAGCGGTGGTGGGGGACTTTAAGAGAACTGAGCTGAAGCTTGCCGTTGACTCTGTATGTGCAGGCCTGGGGCCAGTGGAAAGATTGCTTTCTTTGTATAGCATTTAGTACTCTGTGTTGTGCCCGCAGCATGCCCAGTCCAAATCCGGATCATGGCAGTCTTTTCGTGTAGGTGAAGAACTCCTTTTTGTCAACACAATATTTTTGCCGGGTTGATCCTCTTCTGCATGCTCACACCCACATTGATGGTTGGCCCCGGTGCTCTCTGATGCTCAAATCCAGAAATGAAAATAGCATGTGTAAATATATGAGAAAACTTGTGAAACCCGATCAGACTGGCTTTATCGCCCATAGACAGGGGACTGATAATGTTCGAAGAGCTTTAAACCTCCAAATAGTGGCACAGAAAAGGAACACCCCATCAATGCTTCTCAGCTTGGATGCTGAGAAAGCGTTTGATCGGGTGGACTGGGGCTTTCTACAACAGACATTGAGGCACATGGGCTTTAATGAGACGTTTATAAAATGGGTCCAAACTTTTTATAAAAACCCAAAGTCATGAGTAAGGGTCAATGGGCACTGCTCAAAATTTTTCCCACTGGGACGCGGCACTAGGCAGGGTAAAGATCTTTCAGCCTCACTATTTGCTTTGAGTATAGAGCCGTTAGCCGAACTGATTAGATCCAATCCTCTCATACAGGGAATAAGAGATGAATCAAATGTTCAGCATAAATTGTCACTTTTCGCTGACGATATTTTATTATTTCTGGAAAACCCTATCACTTCTGTTCCAGCCTTGCTCCACAGTCTTAAGGAGTATAGTATGACATCAGGTTATAAAATTAATACAAACAAATCCGAAGCCTTAATGATTGTTGGGACTACCCCTAAGACTACGCAGTTGTTTTCATTTAACTATGATAAATTGTTAAAGGAAATCAGAACTGATTTAAACAGATGGGATGTACTACCGCTTTCTCTTGTGGGTAGAATTGAATGTATAAGAATGAATATTCTTCCAAGATTATTATTTCTGTTCCAAAACCTCCCTGCTGTTATACCACAATCTACTTTCAAATTTCTAGATAAATTAATGTCAAAATTTATATGGCAGAACAAAAGACCAAGAGTGCGCCTTAAAATTGTAATGTTGCCTAAGGAAAATGGGGGCTTAAATCTACCAAACTTCAAATTGTACTATTGGGCTGCCCAAATAAAAGCTGTGATGGCATGGATCATTCGTGATCCGGAGTCACAGGGGGTCTCTATGGAAGAATATTCGGTGCCAGGAGTCTCTCTCTCTCAACTCCCATTTCTCAACCTACAGTCTCAGAAAAAAATAAAAATTGCAAATGTATGGGTCAAACATACATTAAAGATTTGGAATAGGGTCCAAAAGCAGTTGAAGGGAAAGACTGCTTTATCTCGAGCTATGACTATTAATAGAAATATTGAGTTCCTTCTATCTTTATGGAACAGCAGCGGCTTTCGGGGATGGGCTGAGAGGGGTCTCCTCACAGTGAATCAATTGTTTTATGGAAATGTAATTAAAACCTTTGCCCAATTAAGAGCGAAATTCAAGTTACCCTCAAGTGATTTTCAGGTATTTTCAAATAAGGAGCTATGTAACAAAACATAATGATTGGGAACTGATCAAAAGAGAGACTACAAATATAGAGAAGCATTTTATTAATTTGATTGAAAATGGTGGTGTAATGAAAAAACAAATGTCCTTGATGTACAAAAAATTGTTGATTGACATGTCAGATAATATACAACATATAAAACAACAATGGGAAATGGAGCTGAATGTTACCCTGGATGACGATGTTTGGGTTAACATTTGCTCTGGCTGTAATAAGGGTGTGGGCAGTCAGGTCTGGAGGGAGTTTGATTGGAAGACGAAAATTAGATTTTTCAGGACTCTTAAAATCTTAAAATCTGTTAAAATCTTTCCTCACCAAGAGTAGTATGAGTGACAAATGTTGGAGGAACTGTGGATTGGTCGGTGATCAAATTCACACCTTTTGGGACTATCCCACCATACATAGCTTTTGGAAGGACATTAAGGGCATTTTGGAAAATCTACTAAAAGTGAGGAGTCATCTCTTTTGACTCCCAAACATTTTTACTGGATATCTTTCCAGACAATCTTTCTCAAGACCAAGCATTTCTTCTCCATCTCCTCTTAATGACGGCAAGGAAAATGATAACAATCTGTTGGTTAAAACCTGAGCCACCTACCGTTACGCAATGGACACAAAAGATAAGACAAGTTTATTTAATGGAACGGTTGACAGCCCAACTGCAATTAAAAAACCCAGTTTTTGAAAGAAGATGGGGTCCAGTTATTGACTTTCTGAAATAGGACATAAGCCTATGCCTTAAATTGTTTATGTTTCTGATTGTAAATAATGTATGAAGCCCAGTCTCAGGACAATGTTCATGTTTTTTGTGTGTGTGTGTGTGTGTGTGTGTGTGTGTGTGTTCACAATAAAGTAAAAAAAAAAAAAAGATAATAGCATGTGACTCACTGGCAGGAGTAGTTGTGGCTGAGAGGTTAAGGCGATGGACTTGAAATCCATTGGGGTCTCCCCGCACAGGTTCGAACCCTGCCGACTACGTGGCTCCTTGTCACTTTGTCTGTTTGTGACATCCAGGAGCTTTGTACAAGCTGATTTTATTTCGGGCATGTTCATATTTCGGGCATCTCACAATAACAATTAAATGTTGTCCTTTTGTAAAATAAGGAAAACAAACAGGGTGCGCTTTCTGCCGTCTCGGTCTCCGTCACAGAAATGAACCAAAACTCGGTCACGATAAGAAATATGTCTATAGAAAGCTTGAGTGAACAAATATTATCTGATTATGCAATCCATATGAAACCATCCAATATTAAAGTGGCTATGATATAACCATGGCTGTGTATTCCCCTATATTCACTACAGTGGCTGGAAACATTGTTTTCATTCATAATTACTTGCATGGATTCACGTCGCAAATCAGTCAGCAAAATTCAAATTTTAGACATGCCCCTGTGTCTCTTTGAGTTCAATGCAGATTTAAGCCAGTCTCCAGTAGAGATCCATTTCCTGGAGAGTTTAGGTGTAGGAGTTTAGTCATAATTACAACTTGTAACTTGTGGTAGAACTCCGACTTGTACCACGTGATCGCTGTACTACCTGACCACTGCAGATTCATTTGCCGTTGATAGTGTTGCCATAAAAACAATCAATCATCTCCTAATTACGGTAATTATTACGACGTCCAACCCTAATCAAACACACCTGAACAAGCTAATCAAGGTCTTCAAGATTAGGCTATATTAAAAAGCTACAGGCAAGTGATTTTCATCAGGGTTGGGTTTTTCTTTGTAGTTTTGTGATCCTTGCTGTCCGCTCCTCCTGACTCACTAATTCAGTGCATCTTCCAGCAGAGTTGATTTTGAGATTGCAGGTCGAGAGGATGACAGCACAAGTGTACTGCTCATTTAGTGCTGTTTTATTGTGTCTGTCTGCTTGTTTGAGCACAACAGACGCTGGAGTCCTAGGTGAGAAGTTCTTTTAGCTTCATTACGCAGCCTGAAGAAGTGCATAAATAAAGTGCCTTACAAAATTTGATTTCAGACACATCTGCTTACAAAAATACAGTACAGACGTCAAGTGGAAGTTCATCTTTGTATGTTGGTTTACTTTTATTAATAAGCAAAGTATAAATATGCAAACTGTCATAAGTTTATGCATTTTTTCATTGTACAAGTAAAACCCATATAATCACTAATAGGCATTTTTATTTATTGTAAGACAAGAACATTAGTGTTATAATATGGCTACAAAATTGCTACCGGACTGTATCAATCCTGAGTTTAAACTTTAGGCAAAAGTTTTGTTTTTTATTTGTTTTAAGAAATGCATAGGCCTACAATATAACGTGGGGAGCTAATTATACCCGGTAACTCTGCATTTTATCTATATTTGTTTTGTTTTCTGTTGAGTAGCTTATTAAAATGCTTAAAAGGAAATGAGGGTGGTCATGGGGATGGCGTCATTTTTGAAGATGTACACCAGTAAATTTGTAGACAACATATTATCTGATGTCCATGCTTTCTATCAGCATTGCACTATTACTCGCTCTACTACAGTGGGGTAGGTTGTAACTGCACTCTCAGTCTTTGAAACCGATTGATGCAGTTTAGTGAAAAATGATAGATTTCTAAGCTACTTGAATTGAAGCAGATAAATGTGTGAATATTATCAAGTTTGAGACCCATTGCAAAACCCCTGACTTGCAAATGCTGAAGCAAACTATTACAGCACTTCCTGGTCTCCCCTAATGATCTTCTTGAATCCTCTTCTGTAGTGTCTGGTCAGTGTCCGGCGACGCTGACGGTCGTGCCCTCCCGACGAGGATGCACTTCTGATAGAGACTGCTCTGGAGGACACAAATGCTGTAAATTTCCCTGTGGGCCTGCATGTGTGCCGCCTGTTTTCAGTGAGTTATAATTCTTGATGCATGCTATACATCTTCCAGAGAAAACCCTGAAAAAAATGTTTTCTCTCAGGAATTGCTAGTAAGTTTCACAAATAATTGCAAAGAAACCGCAAGTAACACTTTGAACTAAATGTGAAACTATGAAGTAGATGGACTGAAAATTCCGGTAAATCCTCCTACGATCATCTCATTTTTAGTGTTTTTATTTATTTTTCATACAGTGTATGAGACATTCCGTATTCAGTGATGTGGTTTCTCTGTCATGTGTCTCTATAACAGCAAAGGCAGGGGAGTGTCCAAGCACAAATTTTGGAGCAGGACTGTGTGCGCAGTTGTGTTCCTATGACAGTGACTGTCCGAACAATGAGAAATGCTGCTGCAATGGATGTGGACATCAGTGTATGGATCCATTTGCAGGTATTTGTTATAAGTGTTTGGGTCAGCTTCCTCATTTCCGTTTGTCTGTTTTATAATTAATCGTTTTCAATGTAAAAAGTATTCAGCCAATAGCACAGCTTAAAGCACAGGATGGCTTCACAAAATTAATTCATACAATTAATACGACCATGATTAATAATTAAGAGGGGTAAAACTTGGTATTTGGGTTTTGTGCTGTATCTGAGACTGAATGCCTCTAAACGGACTGACTGAAGTTGACTATCTGTATCCATCCAGGGAAGCCTGCAGCCGAACCTCCAAAGCCTCCAAGGAAGCCTGCAGCCGAACCTCCAAAGCCTCCAGTAAAGCCTGCAGCTGGACCTCCAAAGCCTCCAGGGAAGCCTGCAGCCGAACCTCCAAAGCCTCCAGGGAAGCCTCCAGGGAAGCCAGCAGCCGAACCTCCAAAGCCTCCAGGGAAGCCTCCAGGGAAGCCTGCAGCCGAACTACCTGAGCCGGAGCCTTCTACAGAACTGCCGGAGCCTTCTACCGAACCTCTGGAGCCTTCAGACGAACTGCCAGTGACGCCTGCAGCCGAACCCCCGAAGCCTGCAGCCGAACCTCCAAGGCCTCCAGGGAAGCCAGCAGCCGAACCTCCAAGGCCTCCAGGGAAGCCTCCAGGGAAGCCAGCAGCCGAACCTCCAAAGCCTCCAGGGAAGTCTCCAGGGAAGCCAGCAGCCGAACCTCCAAAGCCTCCAGGGAAGCCTCCAGGGAAGCCAGCAGCCGAACCTCCAAAGCCTCCAGGGAAGCCTGCAGCCGAACTACCTGAGCCGGAGCCTTCTACAGAACTGTCGGAGCCTTCTACCGAACCTCTGCCGGAGCCTTCAGACGAACTGCCAGTGACGCCTGCAGCTGAACCTCCAAGGCCTCCAGGGAAGCCTCCAGGGAAGCCAGCAGCCGAACCTCCAAGGCCTCCAGGGAAGCCTCCGGGGAAGCCTCCAGGGAAGCCAGCAGCCGAACCTCCAAGGCCTCCAGGGAAGCCAGCAGCCGAACCTCCAAAGCCTCCAGGGAAGCCTCCAGGGAAGCCAGCAGCCAAACCTCCAAGGCCTCCAGGGAAGCCTGCAGCCGAACTACCTGAACTGGAGCCTTCTACAGAACTGCCGGAGCCTTCTACCGAACCTCTGGAGCCTTCAAACGAACTTCCAGTGACGCCTGCAGCCGAACCCCCGAAGCCTGCAGCCGAACCTCCAAAGCCTCCAGGGAAGCCTGCAGCCGAACTCCCGAAGCCTCCAGGGAAGCCTGCAGCCGGACCTCCAAAGCCTCCAGGGAAGCCTGCAGCCGGACCTCCAAAGCCTCCAGTGAAGCCTGCAGCCGAACCGCCCAAGGCTCCAGTGAAGCCTGCAGCTGAACCTCCAACTTACCCTTATGGCCAATGTCCTGGCCATAAGTAATGTGGCTATGCATGCTGTTAACTGTGCTGATTTAACCATTGGATGTATGGTGTGTTTATCACCAAATAAATCTCTCACTTCTAAGGCCATTTTCCTCTTTAATTTAAGTGAGAAAATTAGGAATTAGATTTTTGTATTCCAGTGTTAATTTGGCTGTTCTCACATAATGGCTCATTGGAATCAATGCATGAGATCCCACCCTCCAAAGCCACGCCTCCTTCAAAACGCTTGAACGCATACAGCAGAGTCTGTAAAGTGTCACGAGACAAAAGACCGCACCAAGTTGCCTCGTGTCTAAAATGCATAACATTACAGTGATAACGAATGTAAATAACTTGCAGTGCTCTAGTTGTACCACCTGACTGATGCAGATTCATTTTGGCATTGACATGGAAACGTCTGAATCCAAATGCAATGATTGGACGAACAATTCTATTATTGATTGCTATAGGATCTGAAGTTTCAACCAGTATTGCCTCTTGACCAATAGTCTTCTGCTTTCTGAAGCATTTTAGTGAAATTGTGTCTTCTAGTGGTCATTTTAGGAAGTTGCAACTTCAAGCCTACTAACAGATGATCCCTTTAGTTACCTGTGACCAAATGAGTTCTGAATGCCTGTAATGTCTGAATGCCTGTAATGCCCTGTAATTCACATGGCACAATTTTCAAAGTAGTCGGGTCACTTCTTTTCACACTGCACGACTATCTGGGGTTGGACTATCACAGTTGCTGCTGTGTGCGCACTGCACGATGCACCAATGACAGGGGGTTTCACACTGCATGACTTGACAAAAGAAAGAATCGCTGACAACTGTCTGGTCTGCAAACTGCGTTTCACAACCAAACCCACGTGAGAAGTGATAAGGAAATAATGCAAGATCATTAAATAGTTATTAAAAAAATATAGCCTGCAAGAAGATTTGCAATCCAAATTGTCTGTACGCTGATTTGCAGCAAAAAGGAGAGAGAAAAAAAACAACAGATTATGCTGGAGGAAACGGTTGGGGAGACGAGGGGAGCAAGAATTGTGTTAATTGTGCAAAGAGAGTTGGGGGTAAATAAATAATTTTACAATGTGCTGCTGGTCAAGCAAATGTTTGTGCTTTGTTTCTGTTAAAATACTGATATTCTGGTCTATAACTCTTCCCCAAACATCCCGCTGTCCTGTAGTTTTCAGTCAGAACACATTACCACAGCAGGATTTTTAATTGCAGACAGGTCCAGATATTTAACATGCCAAATATCTCGGATCCCTGAGGGACACCTTGCTTCAGGGGAACAGTAGGTGAGCGAAAATTCTGAAGTGAAATGTAGAACAGTCTGTCAGAGAGATAGGAGGAAAACCAGGAAAGAGCAGCACCAGAAATACCCACCCCTAATGATTTATCATCAAATTAAAAAAGGTTTCTCACTGTCATATTAACATACAATCTCTTGTGAAATAAGTGCACTTAATTGTATTGTGTAGTGTAATTCAAATGTTACAAAGAATCTATTTAAAAAAAAACTGTACTTACAGATGAAATAATAATACTTAATAAGGCCGCTTAAGAGCACTTAAAGACCCACTGAAGTGCCTTGAAACGCGCAGGATTTTTCAGTGTGTTGACGTAATTTCCACTGAAACAGGGAGACAGGACGGGACATATTGAGCAGCTCCTCCCCTTTTTAAAATTGGCAATAGCGTTTCTTTTACATTACAGCTTGGCCAGAGCTGTCGAGCTGAATATGTTAGCCGCGATCATCCCAGCCCTCCTTCACACACCACGGGCCCCCCTTACGCGTCAAAGATCGCAGATGGCCACAGATTATTGTTGTTCAACATTCACTACCCATTAAAACTTCACACTCTTACTTGATCTGGACAAACTGACAGAAAGATTTAAGACACTAGCTTTGATATTTAACCACTGTTTATGTTAAAACTGGTTTGCAGTGACATTCATTTCTTAATTTATGTCAGGAATGCAAAATAATTCATCTGTAATGTTCATTATTTTGAATAGAATGTCATCACTCATATGTAGTCAGTAATGTCTTCTCCGGTTTATCTGTGTTCACGTGCATGCACTAGACAGTTCGACAGCCCCGATAAGGCTCTTATTTCAAAAGTGCGTATATTTGAAATATTGATTTATTATCTCATGCTTGCAAAATATTTTATACATACAGAATAACATTTCTATTTATTTTCAACTGAATTACGCGATCTGAAGAGCTAAAACAGCCTACAAAGCGAGCTCTGTCTCTCCTCTTCCTGGTTTGCGTCAGTTATGATCTCAGCGATCTCCCATTCGCTGTACAGCTTGTCAATCATCTCACGTGAGTCAACAATAAATCGGCCCTGTTCCATATTCCTGCCCTGCCCAGTATTCCATATTCTAATTTGTTCAAAGAATTCACATAAGGTCCCAATAATAGTTTTTTTTTGTTTTTGTTTTTTAGAAAGACTTAAGATAATAGGTGGATTATTCATGTAAAGTGGGATGAAAGAAGTGTAGATGGCCAAGCCATAATGGCAGAATAAAGAGGTGTCAAAGGTTCGTCGATTGACTACAATAAAGCATGAATGGGCCAGTTCTCCTCACCAGACATTAGTCATAGACTGTAAATGGGTGATTACAGGGCAATAACATATTTGATTAGCATCTCATCAGCCTTCTCTAAAAAACTCCCCTGACATCATCTTAGAAAATGTTATAAAATGTATCTACAATTCATAGTTTTAGAGATATCATCCTCAGATTTAAAATGAAGCATGACCACACCGGTGGCTACACTGTGGTTGTGGTTACAAGTTGTTATACTACATTCACATAATTTACATTTATTCATTTAGCAGATGCTTTTATCCAAAGCGACTTACAAATGAGAACAATAGAAGCAGTTAAACTAACAGTAGGACAACAATATGCAAGTGCTATGACCCTTCTCAGTTTAATCTAACGCAGTAAATGTTAATACATTTTTTTTATATAGAATAGAATAGAATAGAATAGAATAGAATAGAATAGAATAGAATAGAAAGTGTTAGTATTAGTGGATCAAGTGCTGTCGAAAAATAAGCGTCTTCAGCAGTTTCTTGAAAGTGGCTATGGACTCAGCAGCTCTGGTTGAGTTAGGGGCCGATCACACCTGACGCGTTTTTCAGGTTCGAAAACGCGAGGTGCACAGCATTTTACATTACACAGAACGAGCAGTGCGCTGCGTTTTTTATGTTGCTAGGCAACCAATGAAACAGCTGTCCTGTCAGTCAAGTAAACGTCAAATCAGCCTTTTATTACCTTTATTTACTTTCTGTTAACATTGTGGTAGTTACGGTTCGTGAAGTCGTTAAGCTCCTGGTAACCCGCGAGAGCACCACAAGTTTATCCTCTATCATCGCACTCTCCTGGCGTTCAAGCAACTGTAGCTTTCATCACTTAAACGGAAGGCCCGCCTCTCAATTCATTCGATTGGACAGTGGAAAAAAACGCGATGACGTCGGGCGCTTTTTCCGCTCGGAGTTGCTTTTTTTTCAACTTCAAAAACGCGAGGCGCAGCGGGCGGTAAAACGCGAGGCGCAGCAGGCGCATAAACAGCGCGCAGAACGCTCGCTGCCATAGGAAACCAATTGAAAATAGGCGTCTCTCACTGCAAAAAACGCGTCAGGTGTGATCGGCCCCTTAGGCAGTTCATTCCACCAGCAGGGAACAGTCATGGTAAAAGTCAGAGAAAGAGATTTTGTGCCTCTTTGAGATGGCACCACAAGACGTCGTTCGCTTGCAGAGCGCAAGTTTCTGGATGGCACATACGTCCGAAGTAATGAGTTTAAGTAAAAGGGAGCAGAGCCAGTGGTTGTTCTGTAGGCAAACGTCAGTGACTTGAATTTGATGCGAGCGGCAACTGGCAACCAGTGCAATTTTTGTGAGGAGAGGAGTGACATGTGCTCTAGCCACTCTAGTTGCGGCATTCTGGATCAGTTGCAGAGGTTTGACCGTGCAAGCTGGAAGACCAGCCAGGAGAGCATAACAATAGTCCAGTCTGGATAGAACTAGCGCTTGGACAAGGAGTTGTGTAGCATGCTCTGATAGGAAGGGCCTGATCCTCCTAATGGCAAATCTACATGACCGGGCAGTTCTAGCAATGTGGTCTGTGAAGTTCAATTGATCATCAGTTACAACACCAAGGTTCCTGGCTGACCTTGATGGAGTTATGGATGACGAGTCTAGCTGAAGGGTGAAGTTGTGATGAAGTGTTGGGTTGGCCGGGACCACGAGTAGCTCTGTCTTCGCAAGGTTTAGTTGAAGGTGAAATGTTTCGTTGAAATGTCTGTCAGGCAGGCTGAGATACGATCAGCTACCGTCGGATCGTCAGTCTGGAATGAGAGGTAGAGTTGTGTGTCATCAGCGTGTTGCAGTGATAGGAAAAGCCATGTTTCTGAATCACAGATCCTAGTGATGTCATGTAGATGGAGAAGAGAAGTGGTCCAAGCACTGTGCCCCGAGGCACTCCAGTAGCTAGATGTTGGGTCTTAGACACCACATCCCTCCACGATACCCTAAAGGACCTACCTGAGAGGTAAGACTTGAACCGTTGGAGTGCGGTTCCTGAGATGCCCTTCATCTTTAGAATTGACAGGAGGATCTGGTGGTTAACTGTGTCAAAGGCAGCAGACAAATCCAGCAGGATGAGAACTGAGGATTTGGAAGCTGCTCTTGCCAGTCTCAGAGCTTCAAATACTGAGAGCAGGGCAGTCTCAGTTGAGTGTCCGCTTTTGAAACCAGACTGATTGTTGTCCAAGAGGTTGTTCTGTGTAAGGAAGGAAGAGATCTGGTTGAAAACAACTCGTTCAAGTGTTTTCGCAACGAATGGAAGGAGAGATATCGGCCTGTAATTTTCCAGATGTGCTGGATTTAGAGTGTGTTTCTTAAGCAGTGGGGTAACACGAGCCTGCTTAAATGCTGTGGGAAAGGTACCAGTGTGAAGAGAGGTGTTTATGATGTGTGTGAGTGCGGGTACAAGTGAGGATGAAATAATGACATAATATGTTTATACATTTAATAAATATACTCTTAATATATGTTTTTGTTTTTATGTTTGAGCTTTTATATCTCAATATTAATAAGAGTCTGATTAATTCTGAGTCCTGAACTGTAAACTGTCAAGAGTTGGCTTTCTAAATATATGTTGGTTATGTGTCTATTCAGAATGACTTTTTATTTTTGGTATGTCATGCATGCCCCACTTGCCAAACTTGGGTCTGTCAGGTAAGGGGTTAATGCCACAAACTTTAACCTGACAAAGCATGAACACTTTAAGGAGAAATATACCTGTATACCTGTTATATCCCCAGGGTGGCTGTTCCCTGGCAAGAGCCAGGATAGCTCAGTCGGTAGAGCATTAGACGTTTAATCTGAGGGTCCAGGGTTCACCCAAGTCCCTGTTTGGGTGAAGGTCAGACAGTTTGTTGCAGACGTCCCCTAATCACTTGTTGTCCTCTTTCCAGCATTCGAGGTGGCTGTTCATTCTCTGCTGCTCACATCCAGAAAAGAATATAGCATCTGACATACTGGCGGGAGTAGTCGTGGCCGAGAGGTTAAGGCGATGGACTTGAAATCCATTGGGGTCTCCCCGCGCAGGTTCGAACCCTGCCGACTACGTGGCTCTCTGTCTGTTTGCGACAGGAATTGTGACATTCAGGAGCTTTGTACGAGCTGCATTTTTTTCTCTAACACGGAAAACTGGGCAACCCACATCTCTTTTCAAGCCTGAAGTGAGCAGGTTTTTGTGTAGGTGAAGGTGTCGTTGAACTCCTTTTTGCCAACACAATATGTTAGCTGAGTGCATCCTCTGCTGCTCACATCCACATTGATGGTTGGCCCCGGTGTCCTCTGCTGCTCACTTCCAGAAAGGAAAATAGCATGTGACTCACTACCACTATCACTGACTCACTTTCAAGAGTAGTTGTGACTGAGAGGTTAAGGCGATGAACTTGAAATCCATTGGGGTCTCCCCGCGCAGGTTCGAACCCTGCTGACTACCCTGCTGGCCCCTTTATCACTTTGTCTGATTGTGACAGGAGTTGTGACGTCCAGGATCTTTGTACAAGATGTTTTTTTTTTCTAACACGGAAATTGGGCTCTTTTAAAGCCTGAAGTGGGCATCGTTTCAAAAGGCCCAGATCATCTGTGATTTTGGCCATTCTATTCAGGCTGTCGGAGCAATGGCTTTGGCATCCCCCGACAACTTCACGGCCTTCACGATGTGCAGCTCAAGAGTTGCCGCATTATAATTTATGAAAAAAACATGGATATTAGTGTTTTGAAATGTTGCATTCGTTCTCTTTTAGAAAAGTCAAACAGAAACCTACTCATTATGTCCCAATTGCTCGTTTGTCTAAACCACCTTAGAGTTAGCAACATACCATGAAAAAAACCTCCACACTTTCAATATCAGTGTTCCTAGCTTTGGAAGGAGCAGCCTATCTCTCTCGTCCCTTTATAAATTGTGGTCTTCATCCTTTAATGCCACAAACTTTAAGCTGACAAAGCATGAACACTTTAAGGAGAAAGTGCTGTTATATCCCTAGGGTGGCTGTTCCCTGGCAAAAGCCCGGCTAGCTCAAATGGTAGAGCATCAGACTTTTAATCTGAGGGTCCAGGGTTCCTGTTCGAGCAAAGGTTTGTTGCAGACCTCCCCTAAACTCTTGCTGTGCTCTTCCCAGCCTTTGAGGGAGGTGGTCTTCCTCTTCAAGATAAGATGTGGCAGGGTTATTTCCCAGCATTTGGTGTTGTTTTGCTTGCTGTAATGCTTGGTTACTAGGGACTTTAAGCAACAGCGTTAGTAAGCGTTAACTGCCGTAGCAAAAGAGCGCAAAAATCAATAAGCGACAGTAAAGAGGACGGCGTAGGGGTAATTTAATCATCAGACAAAATACAAAAAAAGGAAGTGATTTTAAAAAGCAAGAGAAGGGTTGCTTTTGGCATTTAATGATATACAGAAACAATTACAATGCCACATAACCTAAAGTATAACATTAACTTTCCTAATCTGTCACGTAGTAACGACTACGGCAAATCAGCTGTTCTCCCGTAGTAGACAGTTAGAGTAGAATGTCGCGAGTGAGCAGTTAATGTCTCACGTGCACAATAGAACGACAGAATGCCGTTGCCGTTCCACCAGAGGCTGTTGCTTAAAGTCCCTGCTGTCTAAGCAAGCGGTGGTGGGGGACTTTAAGAGAACTGAGCTGAAGCTTGCCGTTGACTCTGTATGTGCAGGCCTGGGGCCAGTGGAAAGATTGCTTTCTTTGTATAGCATTTAGTACTCTGTGTTGTGCCCGCAGCATGCCCAGTCCAAATCCGGATCATGGCAGTCTTTTCGTGTAGGTGAAGAACTCCTTTTTGTCAACACAATATTTTTGCCGGGTTGATCCTCTTCTGCATGCTCACACCCACATTGATGGTTGGCCCCGGTGCTCTCTGATGCTCAAATCCAGAAATGAAAATAGCATGTGTAAATATATGAGAAAACTTGTGAAACCCGATCAGACTGGCTTTATCGCCCATAGACAGGGGACTGATAATGTTCGAAGAGCTTTAAACCTCCAAATAGTGGCACAGAAAAGGAACACCCCATCAATGCTTCTCAGCTTGGATGCTGAGAAAGCGTTTGATCGGGTGGACTGGGGCTTTCTACAACAGACATTGAGGCACATGGGCTTTAATGAGACGTTTATAAAATGGGTCCAAACTTTTTATAAAAACCCAAAGTCATGAGTAAGGGTCAATGGGCACTGCTCAAAATTTTTCCCACTGGGACGCGGCACTAGGCAGGGTAAAGATCTTTCAGCCTCACTATTTGCTTTGAGTATAGAGCCGTTAGCCGAACTGATTAGATCCAATCCTCTCATACAGGGAATAAGAGATGAATCAAATGTTCAGCATAAATTGTCACTTTTCGCTGACGATATTTTATTATTTCTGGAAAACCCTATCACTTCTGTTCCAGCCTTGCTCCACAGTCTTAAGGAGTATAGTATGACATCAGGTTATAAAATTAATACAAACAAATCCGAAGCCTTAATGATTGTTGGGACTACCCCTAAGACTACGCAGTTGTTTTCATTTAACTATGATAAATTGTTAAAGGAAATCAGAACTGATTTAAACAGATGGGATGTACTACCGCTTTCTCTTGTGGGTAGAATTGAATGTATAAGAATGAATATTCTTCCAAGATTATTATTTCTGTTCCAAAACCTCCCTGCTGTTATACCACAATCTACTTTCAAATTTCTAGATAAATTAATGTCAAAATTTATATGGCAGAACAAAAGACCAAGAGTGCGCCTTAAAATTGTAATGTTGCCTAAGGAAAATGGGGGCTTAAATCTACCAAACTTCAAATTGTACTATTGGGCTGCCCAAATAAAAGCTGTGATGGCATGGATCATTCGTGATCCGGAGTCACAGGGGGTCTCTATGGAAGAATATTCGGTGCCAGGAGTCTCTCTCTCTCTCAACTCCCATTTCTCAACCTACAGTCTCAGAAAAAAATAAAAATTGCAAATGTATGGGTCAAACATACATTAAAGATTTGGAATAGGGTCCAAAAGCAGTTGAAGGGAAAGACTGCTTTATCTCGAGCTATGACTATTAATAGAAATATTGAGTTCCTTCTATCTTTATGGAACAGCAGCGGCTTTCGGGGATGGGCTGAGAGGGGTCTCCTCACAGTGAATCAATTGTTTTATGGAAATGTAATTAAAACCTTTGCCCAATTAAGAGCGAAATTCAAGTTACCCTCAAGTGATTTTCAGGTATTTTCAAATAAGGAGCTATGTAACAAAACATAATGATTGGGAACTGATCAAAAGAGAGACTACAAATATAGAGAAGCATTTTATTAATTTGATTGAAAATGGTGGTGTAATGAAAAAACAAATGTCCTTGATGTACAAAAAATTGTTGATTGACATGTCAGATAATATACAACATATAAAACAACAATGGGAAATGGAGCTGAATGTTACCCTGGATGACGATGTTTGGGTTAACATTTGCTCTGGCTGTAATAAGGGTGTGGGCAGTCAGGTCTGGAGGGAGTTTGATTGGAAGACGAAAATTAGATTTTTCAGGACTCTTAAAATCTTAAAATCTGTTAAAATCTTTCCTCACCAAGAGTAGTATGAGTGACAAATGTTGGAGGAACTGTGGATTGGTCGGTGATCAAATTCACACCTTTTGGGACTATCCCACCATACATAGCTTTTGGAAGGACATTAAGGGCATTTTGGAAAATCTACTAAAAGTGAGGAGTCATTTCTTTTGACTCCCAAACATTTTTACTGGATATCTTTCCAGACAATCTTTCTCAAGACCAAGCATTTCTTCTCCATCTCCTCTTAATGACGGCAAGGAAAATGATAACAATCTGTTGGTTAAAACCTGAGCCACCTACCGTTACGCAATGGACACAAAAGATAAGACAAGTTTATTTAATGGAACGGTTGACAGCCCAACTGCAATTAAAAACCCCAGTTTTTGAAAGAAGATGGGGTCCAGTTATTGACTTTCTGAAATAGGACATAAGCCTATGCCTTAAATTGTTTATGTTTCTGATTGTAAATAATGTATGAAGCCCAGTCTCAGGACAATGTTCATGTTTTGTGTGTGTGTGTGTGTGTGTGTGTGTGTGTGTGTGTGTGTGTGTGTGTGTGTGTGTGTATTCACAATAATAATAAAAGAAAAAAAAAAGATAATAGCATGTGACTCACTGGCAAGAGTAGTCGTGGCTGAGAGGTTAAGGCGATGGACTTGAAATCCATTGGGGTCTCCCCGCACAGGTTTGAACCCTGCCGACTACGTGGCTCCTTGTCACTTTGTCTGTTTGTGACATCCAGGAGCTTTGTACAAGCTGATTTTATTTCGGGCATCTCACAATAACAATTAAATGTTGTCCTTTTGTAAAATAAGGAAAACAAACAGGGTGCGCTTTCTGCCGTCTCGGTCTCCGTCACAGAAATGAACCAAAACTCGGTCACGATAAGAAATATGTCTATAGAAAGCTTGAGTGAACAAATATTATCTGATTATGCAATCCATATGAAACCATCCAATATTAAAGTGGCTATGATATAACCATGGCTGTGTATTCCCCTATATTCACTACAGTGGCTGGAAACATTGTTTTCATTCATAATTACTTGCATGGATTCACGTCGCAAATCAGTCAGCAAAATTCAAATTTTAGACATGCCCCTGTGTCTCTTTGAGTTCAATGCAGATTTAAGCCAGTCTCCAGTAGAGATCCATTTCCTGGAGAGTTTAGGTGTAGGAGTTTAGTCATAATTACAACTTGTAACTTGTGGTAGAACTCCGACTTGTACCACGTGATCGCTGTACTACCTGACCACTGCAGATTCATTTGCCGTTGATAGTGTTGCCATAAAAACAATCAATCATCTCCTAATTACGGTAATTATTACGACGTCCAACCCTAATCAAACACACCTGAACAAGCTAATCAAGGTCTTCAAGATTAGGCTATATTAAAAAGCTACAGGCAAGTGATTTTCATCAGGGTTGGGTTTTTCTTTGTAGTTTTGTGATCCTTGCTGTCCGCTCCTCCTGACTCACTAATTCAGTGCATCTTCCAGCAGAGTTGATTTTGAGATTGCAGGTCGAGAGGATGACAGCACAAGTGTACTGCTCATTTAGTGCTGTTTTATTGTGTCTGTCTGCTTGTTTGAGCACAACAGACGCTGGAGTCCTAGGTGAGAAGTTCTTTTAGCTTCATTACGCAGCCTGAAGAAGTGCATAAATAAAGTGCCTTACAAAATTTGATTTCAGACACATCTGCTTACAAAAATACAGTACAGACGTCAAGTGGAAGTTCATCTTTGTATGTTGGTTTACTTTTATTAATAAGCAAAGTATAAATATGCAAACTGTCATAAGTTTATGCATTTTTTCATTGTACAAGTAAAACCCATATAATCACTAATAGGCATTTTTATTTATTGTAAGACAAGAACATTAGTGTTATAATATGGCTACAAAATTGCTACCGGACTGTATCAATCCTGAGTTTAAACTTTAGGCAAAAGTTTTGTTTTTTATTTGTTTTAAGAAATGCATAGGCCTACAATATAACGTGGGGAGCTAATTATACCCGGTAACTCTGCATTTTATCTATATTTGTTTTGTTTTCTGTTGAGTAGCTTATTAAAATGCTTAAAAGGAAATGAGGGTGGTCATGGGGATGGCGTCATTTTTGAAGATGTACACCAGTAAATTTGTAGACAACATATTATCTGATGTCCATGCTTTCTATCAGCATTGCACTATTACTCGCTCTACTACAGTGGGGTAGGTTGTAACTGCACTCTCAGTCTTTGAAACCGATTGATGCAGTTTAGTGAAAAATGATAGATTTCTAAGCTACTTGAATTGAAGCAGATAAATGTGTGAATATTATCAAGTTTGAGACCCATTGCAAAACCCCTGACTTGCAAATGCTGAAGCAAACTATTACAGCACTTCCTGGTCTCCCCTAATGATCTTCTTGAATCCTCTTCTGTAGTGTCTGGTCAGTGTCCGGCGACGCTGACGGTCGTGCCCTCCCGACGAGGATGCACTTCTGATAGAGACTGCTCTGGAGGACACAAATGCTGTAAATTTCCCTGTGGGCCTGCATGTGTGCCGCCTGTTTTCAGTGAGTTATAATTCTTGATGCATGCTATACATCTTCCAGAGAAAACCCTGAAAAAAATGTTTTCACTCAGGAATTGCTAGTAAGTTTCACAAATAATTGCAAAGAAACCGCAAGTAACACTTTGAACTAAATGTGAAACTATGAAGTAGATGGACTGAAAATTCCGGTAAATCCTCCTACGATCATCTCATTTTTAGTGTTTTTATTTATTTTTCATACAGTGTATGAGACATTCCGTATTCAGTGATGTGGTTTCTCTGTCATGTGTCTCTATAACAGCAAAGGCAGGGGAGTGTCCAAGCACAAATTTTGGAGCAGGACTGTGTGCGCAGTTGTGTTCCTATGACAGTGACTGTCCGAACAATGAGAAATGCTGCTGCAATGGATGTGGACATCAGTGTATGGATCCATTTGCAGGTATTTGTTATAAGTGTTTGGGTCAGCTTCCTCATTTCCGTTTGTCTGTTTTATAATTAATCGTTTTCAATGTAAAAAGTATTCAGCCAATAGCACAGCTTAAAGCACAGGATGGCTTCACAAAATTAATTCATACAATTAATACGACCATGATTAATAATTAAGAGGGGTAAAACTTGGTATTTGGGTTTTGTGCTGTATCTGAGACTGAATGCCTCTAAACGGACTGACTGAAGTTGACTATCTGTATCCATCCAGGGAAGCCTGCAGCCGAACCTCCAAAGCCTCCAAGGAAGCCTGCAGCCGAACCTCCAAAGCCTCCAGTAAAGCCTGCAGCTGGACCTCCAAAGCCTCCAGGGAAGCCTGCAGCCGAACCTCCAAAGCCTCCAGGGAAGCCTCCAGGGAAGCCAGCAGCCGAACCTCCAAAGCCTCCAGGGAAGCCTCCAGGGAAGCCTGCAGCCGAACTACCTGAGCCGGAGCCTTCTACAGAACTGCCGGAGCCTTCTACCGAACCTCTGGAGCCTTCAGACGAACTGCCAGTGACGCCTGCAGCCGAACCCCCGAAGCCTGCAGCCGAACCTCCAAGGCCTCCAGGGAAGCCTCCAGGGAAGCCAGCAGCCGAACCTCCAAAGCCTCCAGGGAAGTCTCCAGGGAAGCCAGCAGCCGAACCTCCAAAGCCTCCAGGGAAGCCTCCAGGGAAGCCAGCAGCCGAACCTCCAAAGCCTCCAGGGAAGCCTGCAGCCGAACTACCTGAGCCGGAGCCTTCTACAGAACTGTCGGAGCCTTCTACCGAACCTCTGCCGGAGCCTTCAGACGAACTGCCAGTGACGCCTGCAGCTGAACCTCCAAGGCCTCCAGGGAAGCCTCCAGGGAAGCCAGCAGCCGAACCTCCAAGGCCTCCAGGGAAGCCTCCGGGGAAGCCTCCAGGGAAGCCAGCAGCCGAACCTCCAAGGCCTCCAGGGAAGCCAGCAGCCGAACCTCCAAAGCCTCCAGGGAAGCCTCCAGGGAAGCCAGCAGCCAAACCTCCAAGGCCTCCAGGGAAGCCTGCAGCCGAACTACCTGAACTGGAGCCTTCTACAGAACTGCCGGAGCCTTCTACCGAACCTCTGGAGCCTTCAAACGAACTTCCAGTGACGCCTGCAGCCGAACCCCCGAAGCCTGCAGCCGAACCTCCAAAGCCTCCAGGGAAGCCTGCAGCCGAACTCCCGAAGCCTCCAGGGAAGCCTGCAGCCGGACCTCCAAAGCCTCCAGGGAAGCCTGCAGCCGGACCTCCAAAGCCTCCAGTGAAGCCTGCAGCCGAACCGCCCAAGGCTCCAGTGAAGCCTGCAGCTGAACCTCCAACTTACCCTTATGGCCAATGTCCTGGCCATAAGTAATGTGGCTATGCATGCTGTTAACTGTGCTGATTTAACCATTGGATGTATGGTGTGTTTATCACCAAATAAATCTCTCACTTCTAAGGCCATTTTCCTCTTTAATTTAAGTGAGAAAATTAGGAATTAGATTTTTGTATTCCAGTGTTAATTTGGCTGTTCTCACATAATGGCTCATTGGAATCAATGCATGAGATCCCACCCTCCAAAGCCACGCCTCCTTCAAAACGCTTGAACGCATACAGCAGAGTCTGTAAAGTGTCACGAGACAAAAGACCGCACCAAGTTGCCTCGTGTCTAAAATGCATAACATTACAGTGATAACGAATGTAAATAACTTGCAGTGCTCTAGTTGTACCACCTGACTGATGCAGATTCATTTTGGCATTGACATGGAAACGTCTGAATCCAAATGCAATGATTGGACGAACAATTCTATTATTGATTGCTATAGGATCTGAAGTTTCAACCAGTATTGCCTCTTGACCAATAGTCTTCTGCTTTCTGAAGCATTTTAGTGAAATTGTGTCTTCTAGTGGTCATTTTAGGAAGTTGCAACTTCAAGCCTACTAACAGATGATCCCTTTAGTTACCTGTGACCAAATGAGTTCTGAATGCCTGTAATGTCTGAATGCCTGTAATGCCCTGTAATTCACATGGCACAATTTTCAAAGTAGTCGGGTCACTTCTTTTCACACTGCACGACTATCTGGGGTTGGACTATCACAGTTGCTGCTGTGTGCGCACTGCACGATGCACCAATGACAGGGGGTTTCACACTGCATGACTTGACAAAAGAAAGAATCGCTGACAACTGTCTGGTCTGCAAACTGCGTTTCACAACCAAACCCACGTGAGAAGTGATAAGGAAATAATGCAAGATCATTAAATAGTTATTAAAAAAATATAGCCTGCAAGAAGATTTGCAATCCAAATTGTCTGTACGCTGATTTGCAGCAAAAAGGAGAGAGAAAAAAAACAACAGATTATGCTGGAGGAAACGGTTGGGGAGACGAGGGGAGCAAGAATTGTGTTAATTGTGCAAAGAGAGTTGGGGGTAAATAAATAATTTTACAATGTGCTGCTGGTCAAGCAAATGTTTGTGCTTTGTTTCTGTTAAAATACTGATATTCTGGTCTATAACTCTTCCCCAAACATCCCGCTGTCCTGTAGTTTTCAGTCAGAACACATTACCACAGCAGGATTTTTAATTGCAGACAGGTCCAGATATTTAACATGCCAAATATCTCGGATCCCTGAGGGACACCTTGCTTCAGGGGAACAGTAGGTGAGCGAAAATTCTGAAGTGAAATGTAGAACAGTCTGTCAGAGAGATAGGAGGAAAACCAGGAAAGAGCAGCACCAGAAATACCCACCCCTAATGATTTATCATCAAATTAAAAAAGGTTTCTCACTGTCATATTAACATACAATCTCTTGTGAAATAAGTGCACTTAATTGTATTGTGTAGTGTAATTCAAATGTTACAAAGAATCTATTTAAAAAAAAACTGTACTTACAGATGAAATAATATTAATACTTAATAAGGCCGCTTAAGAGCACTTAAAGACCCACTGAAGTGCCTTGAAACGCGCAGCATTTTTCAGTGTGTTGACGTAATTTCCACTGAAACAGGGAGACAGGACGGGACATATTGAGCAGCTCCTCCCCTTTTTAAAATTGGCAATAGCGTTTCTTTTACATTACAGCTTGGCCAGAGCTGTCGAGCTGAATATGTTAGCCGCGATCATCCCATCCCTCCTTCACACACCACGGGCCCCCCTTACGCGTCAAAGATCGCAGATGGCCACAGATTATTGTTGTTCAACATTCACTACCCATTAAAACTTCACACTCTTACTTGATCTGGACAAACTGACAGAAAGATTTAAGACACTAGCTTTGATATTTAACCACTGTTTATGTTAAAACTGGTTTGCAGTGACATTCATTTCTTAATTTATGTCAGGAATGCAAAATAATTCATCTGTAATGTTCATTATTTTGAATAGAATGTCATCACTCATATGTAGTCAGTAATGTCTTCTCCGGTTTATCTGTGTTCACGTGCATGCACTAGACAGTTCGACAGCCCCGATAAGGCTCTTATTTCAAAAGTGCGTATATTTGAAATATTGATTTATTATCTCATGCTTGCAAAATATTTTATACATACAGAATAACATTTCTATTTATTTTCAACTGAATTACGCGATCTGAAGAGCTAAAACAGCCTACAAAGCGAGCTCTGTCTCTCCTCTTCCTGGTTTGCGTCAGTTATGATCTCAGCGATCTCCCATTCGCTGTACAGCTTGTCAATCATCTCACGTGAGTCAACAATAAATCGGCCCTGTTCCATATTCCTGCCCTGCCCAGTATTCCATATTCTAATTTGTTCAAAGAATTCACATAAGGTCCCAATAATAGTTTTTTTTTGTTTTTGTTTTTTAGAAAGACTTAAGATAATAGGTGGATTATTCATGTAAAGTGGGATGAAAGAAGTGTAGATGGCCAAGCCATAATGGCAGAATAAAGAGGTGTCAAAGGTTCGTCGATTGACTACAATAAAGCATGAATGGGCCAGTTCTCCTCACCAGACATTAGTCATAGACTGTAAATGGGTGATTACAGGGCAATAACATATTTGATTAGCATCTCATCAGCCTTCTCTAAAAAACTCCCCTGACATCATCTTAGAAAATGTTATAAAATGTATCTACAATTCATAGTTTTAGAGATATCATCCTCAGATTTAAAATGAAGCATGACCACACCGATGGCTACACTGTGGTTGTGGTTACAAGTTGTTATACTACATTCACATAATTTACATTTATTCATTTAGCAGATGCTTTTATCCAAAGCGACTTACAAATGAGAACAATAGAAGCAGTTAAACTAACAGTAGGACAACAATATGCAAGTGCTATGACCCTTCTCAGTTTAATCTAACGCAGTAAATGTTAATACATTTTTTTTTATATAGAATAGAATAGAATAGAATAGAATAGAATAGAATAGAATAGAATAGAAAGTGTTAGTATTAGTGGATCAAGTGCTGTCGAAAAATAAGCGTCTTCAGCAGTTTCTTGAAAGTGGCTATGGACTCAGCAGCTCTGGTTGAGTTAGGGGCCGATCACACCTGACGCGTTTTTCAGGTTCGAAAACGCGAGGTGCACAGCATTTTACATTACACAGAACGAGCAGTGCGCTGCGTTTTTTATGTTGCTAGGCAACCAATGAAACAGCTGTCCTGTCAGTCAAGTAAACGTCAAATCAGCCTTTTATTACCTTTATTTACTTTCTGTTAACATTGTGGTAGTTACGGTTCGTGAAGTCGTTAAGCTCCTGGTAACCCGCGAGAGCACCACAAGTTTATCCTCTATCATCGCACTCTCCTGGCGTTCAAGCAACTGTAGCTTTCATCACTTAAACGGAAGGCCCGCCTCTCAATTCATTCGATTGGACAGTGGAAAAAAACGCGATGACGTCGGGCGCTTTTTCCGCTCGGAGTTGCTTTTTTTTCAACTTCAAAAACGCGAGGCGCAGCGGGCGGTAAAACGCGAGGCGCAGCAGGCGCATAAACAGCGCGCAGAACGCTCGCTGCCATAGGAAACCAATTGAAAATAGGCGTCTCTCACTGCAAAAAACGCGTCAGGTGTGATCGGCCCCTTAGGCAGTTCATTCCACCAGCAGGGAACAGTCATGGTAAAAGTCAGAGAAAGAGATTTTGTGCCTCTTTGAGATGGCACCACAAGACGTCGTTCGCTTGCAGAGCGCAAGTTTCTGGATGGCACATACGTCCGAAGTAATGAGTTTAAGTAAAAGGGAGCAGAGCCAGTGGTTGTTCTGTAGGCAAACGTCAGTGACTTGAATTTGATGCGAGCGGCAACTGGCAACCAGTGCAATTTTTGTGAGGAGAGGAGTGACATGTGCTCTAGCCACTCTAGTTGCGGCATTCTGGATCAGTTGCAGAGGTTTGACCGTGCAAGCTGGAAGACCAGCCAGGAGAGCATAACAATAGTCCAGTCTGGATAGAACTAGCGCTTGGACAAGGAGTTGTGTAGCATGCTCTGATAGGAAGGGCCTGATCCTCCTAATGGCAAATCTACATGACCGGGCAGTTCTAGCAATGTGGTCTGTGAAGTTCAATTGATCATCAATTACAACACCAAGGTTCCTGGCTGACCTTGATGGAGTTATGGATGACGAGTCTAGCTGAAGGGTGAAGTTGTGATGAAGTGTTGGGTTGGCCGGGACCACGAGTAGCTCTGTCTTCGCAAGGTTTAGTTGAAGGTGAAATGTTTCGTTGAAATGTCTGTCAGGCAGGCTGAGATACGATCAGCTACCGTCGGATCGTCAGTCTGGAATGAGAGGTAGAGTTGTGTGTCATCAGCGTGTTGCAGTGATAGGAAAAGCCATGTTTCTGAATCACAGATCCTAGTGATGTCATGTAGATGGAGAAGAGAAGTGGTCCAAGCACTGTGCCCCGAGGCACTCCAGTAGCTAGATGTTGGGTCTTAGACACCACATCCCTCCACGATACCCTAAAGGACCTACCTGAGAGGTAAGACTTGAACCGTTGGAGTGCGGTTCCTGAGATGCCCTTCATCTTTAGGATTGACAGGAGGATCTGGTGGTTAACTGTGTCAAAGGCAGCAGACAAATCCAGCAGGATGAGAACTGAGGATTTGGAAGCTGCTCTTGCCAGTCTCAGAGCTTCAAATACTGAGAGCAGGGCAGTCTCAGTTGAGTGTCCGCTTTTGAAACCAGACTGATTGTTGTCCAAGAGGTTGTTCTGTGTAAGGAAGGAAGAGATCTGGTTGAAAACAACTCGTTCAAGTGTTTTCGCAACGAATGGAAGGAGAGATATCGGTCTGTAATTTTCCAGATGTGCTGGATTTAGAGTGTGTTTCTTAAGCAGTGGGGTAACACGAGCCTGCTTAAATGCTGTGGGAAAGGTACCAGTGTGAAGAGAGGTGTTTATGATGTGTGTGAGTGCGGGTACAAGTGAGGATGAAATAATGACATAATATGTTTATACATTTAATAAATATACTCTTAATATATGTTTTTGTTTTTATGTTTGAGCTTTTATATCTCAATATTAATAAGAGTCTGATTAATTCTGAGTCCTGAACTGTAAACTGTCAAGAGTTGGCTTTCTAAATATATGTTGGTTATGTGTCTATTCAGAATGACTTTTTATTTTTGGTATGTCATGCATGCCCCACTTGCCAAACTTGGGTCTGTCAGGTAAGGGGTTAATGCCACAAACTTTAACCTGACAAAGCACGAACACTTTAAGGAGAAATATACCTGTATACCTGTTATATCCCCAGGGTGGCTGTTCCCTGGCAAGAGCCAGGATAGCTCAGTCGGTAGAGCATTAGACGTTTAATCTGAGGGTCCAGGGTTCACCCAAGTCCCTGTTTGGGTGAAGGTCAGACAGTTTGTTGCAGACGTCCCCTAATCACTTGTTGTCCTCTTTCCAGCATTCGAGGTGGCTGTTCATTCTCTGCTGCTCACATCCAGAAAAGAATATAGCATCTGACATACTGGCGGGAGTAGTCGTGGCCGAGAGGTTAAGGCGATGGACTTGAAATCCATTGGGGTCTCCCCGCGCAGGTTCGAACCCTGCCGACTACGTGGCTCTCTGTCTGTTTGCGACAGGAATTGTGACATTCAGGAGCTTTGTACGAGCTGCATTTTTTTCTCTAACACGGAAAACTGGGCAACCCACATCTCTTTTCAAGCCTGAAGTGAGCAGGTTTTTGTGTAGGTGAAGGTGTCGTTGAACTCCTTTTTGCCAACACAATATGTTAGCTGAGTGCATCCTCTGCTGCTCACATCCACATTGATGGTTGGCCCCGGTGTCCTCTGCTGCTCACTTCCAGAAAGGAAAATAGCATGTGACTCACTACCACTATCACTGACTCACTTTCAAGAGTAGTTGTGACTGAGAGGTTAAGGCGATGAACTTGAAATCCATTGGGGTCTCCCCGCGCAGGTTCGAACCCTGCTGACTACCCTGCTGGCCCCTTTATCACTTTGTCTGATTGTGACAGGAGTTGTGACGTCCAGGATCTTTGTACAAGATGTTTTTTTTTTCTAACACGGAAATTGGGCTCTTTTAAAGCCTGAAGTGGGCATCGTTTCAAAAGGCCCAGATCATCTGTGATTTTGGCCATTCTATTCAGGCTGTCGGAGCAATGGCTTTGGCATCCCCCGACAACTTCACGGCCTTCACGATGTGCAGCTCAAGAGTTGCCGCATTATAATTTATGAAAAAAACATGGATATTAGTGTTTTGAAATGTTGCATTCGTTCTCTTTTAGAAAAGTCAAACAGAAACCTACTCATTATGTCCCAATTGCTCGTTTGTCTAAACCACCTTAGAGTTAGCAACATACCATGAAAAAAACCTCCACACTTTCAATATCAGTGTTCCTAGCTTTGGAAGGAGCAGCCTATCTCTCTCGTCCCTTTATAAATTGTCGTCTTCATCCTTTAATGCCACAAACTTTAAGCTGACAAAGCATGAACACTTTAAGGAGAAAGTGCTGTTATATCCCTAGGGTGGCTGTTCCCTGGCAAAAGCCCGGCTAGCTCAAATGGTAGAGCATCAGACTTTTAATCTGAGGGTCCAGGGTTCCTGTTCGAGCAAAGGTTTGTTGCAGACCTCCCCTAAACTCTTGCTGTGCTCTTCCCAGCCTTTGAGGGAGGTGGTCTTCCTCTTCAAGATAAGATGTGGCAGGGTTATTTCCCAGCATTTGGTGTTGTTTTGCTTGCTGTAATGCTTGGTTACTAGGGACTTTAAGCAACAGCGTTAGTAAGCGTTAACTGCCGTAGCAAAAGAGCGCAAAAATCAATAAGCGACAGTAAAGAGGACGGCGTAGGGGTAATTTAATCATCAGACAAAATACAAAAAAAGGAAGTGATTTTAAAAAGCAAGAGAAGGGTTGCTTTTGGCATTTAATGATATACAGAAACAATTACAATGCCACATAACCTAAAGTATAACATTAACTTTCTTAATCTGTCACGTAGTAACGACTACGGCAAATCAGCTGTTCTCCCGTAGTAGACAGTTAGAGTAGAATGTCGCGAGTTAGCAGTTAATGTCTCACGTGCACAATAGAACGACAGAATGCCGTTGCCGTTCCACCAGAGGCTGTTGCTTAAAGTCCCTGCTGTCTAAGCAAGCGGTGGTGGGGGACTTTAAGAGAACTGAGCTGAAGCTTGCCGTTGACTCTGTATGTGCAGGCCCGGGGCCAGTGGAAAGATTGCTTTCTTTGTATAGCATTTAGTACTCTGTGTTGTGCCCGCAGCATGCCCAGTCCAAATCCGGATCATGGCAGTCTTTTCGTGTAGGTGAAGAACTCCTTTTTGTCAACACAATATTTTTGCCGGGTTGATCCTCTTCTGCATGCTCACACCCACATTGATGGTTGGCCCCGGTGCTCTCTGATGCTCAAATCCAGAAATGAAAATAGCATGTGTAAATATATGAGAAAACTTGTGAAACCCGATCAGACTGGCTTTATCGCCCATAGACAGGGGACTGATAATGTTCGAAGAGCTTTAAACCTCCAAATAGTGGCACAGAAAAGGAACACCCCATCAATGCTTCTCAGCTTGGATGCTGAGAAAGCGTTTGATCGGGTGGACTGGGGATTTCTACAACAGACATTGAGGCACATGGGCTTTAATGAGACGTTTATAAAATGGGTCCAAACTTTTTATAAAAACCCAAAGTCATGAGTAAGGGTCAATGGGCACTGCTCAAAATTTTTCCCACTGGGACGCGGCACTAGGCAGGGTAAAGATCTTTCAGCCTCACTATTTGCTTTGAGTATAGAGCCGTTAGCCGAACTGATTAGATCCAATCCTCTCATACAGGGAATAAGAGATGAATCAAATGTTCAGCATAAATTGTCACTTTTCGCTGACGATATTTTATTATTTCTGGAAAACCCTATCACTTCTGTTCCAGCCTTGCTCCACAGTCTTAAGGAGTATAGTATGACATCAGGTTATAAAATTAATACAAACAAATCCGAAGCCTTAATGATTGTTGGGACTACCCCTAAGACTACGCAGTTGTTTTCATTTAACTATGATAAATTGTTAAAGGAAATCAGAACTGATTTAAACAGATGGGATGTACTACCGCTTTCTCTTGTGGGTAGAATTGAATGTATAAGAATGAATATTCTTCCAAGATTATTATTTCTGTTCCAAAACCTCCCTGCTGTTATACCACAATCTACTTTCAAATTTCTAGATAAATTAATGTCAAAATTTATATGGCAGAACAAAAGACCAAGAGTGCGCCTTAAAATTGTAATGTTGCCTAAGGAAAATGGGGGCTTAAATCTACCAAACTTCAAATTGTACTATTGGGCTGCCCAAATAAAAGCTGTGATGGCATGGATCATTCGTGATCCGGAGTCACAGGGGGTCTCTATGGAAGAATATTCGGTGCCAGGAGTCTCTCTCTCTCAACTCCCATTTCTCAACCTACAGTCTCAGAAAAAAATAAAAATTGCAAATGTATGGGTCAAACATACATTAAAGATTTGGAATAGGGTCCAAAAGCAGTTGAAGGGAAAGACTGCTTTATCTCGAGCTATGACTATTAATAGAAATATTGAGCTCCTTCTATCTTTATGGAACAGCAGCGGCTTTCGGGGATGGGCTGAGAGGGGTCTCCTCACAGTGAATCAATTGTTTTATGGAAATGTAATTAAAACCTTTGCCCAATTAAGAGCGAAATTCAAGTTACCCTCAAGTGATTTTCAGGTATTTTCAAATAAGGAGCTATGTAACAAAACATAATGATTGGGAACTGATCAAAAGAGAGACTACAAATATAGAGAAGCATTTTATTAATTTGATTGAAAATGGTGGTGTAATGAAAAAACAAATGTCCTTGATGTACAAAAAATTGTTGATTGACATGTCAGATAATACACAACATATAAAACAACAATGGGAAATGGAGCTGAATGTTACCCTGGATGACGATGTTTGGGTTAACATTTGCTCTGGCTGTAATAAGGGTGTGGGCAGTCAGGTCTGGAGGGAGTTTGATTGGAAGACGAAAATTAGATTTTTCAGGACTCTTAAAATCTTAAAATCTGTTAAAATCTTTCCTCACCAAGAGTAGTATGAGTGACAAATGTTGGAGGAACTGTGGATTGGTCGGTGATCAAATTCACACCTTTTGGGACTATTTCACCATACATAGCTTTTGGAAGGACATTAAGGGCATTTTGGAAAATCTACTAAAAGTGAGGAGTCATCTCTTTTGACTCCCAAACATTTTTACTGGATATCTTTCCAGACAATCTTTCTCAAGACCAAGCATTTCTTCTCCATCTCCTCTTAATGACGGCAAGGAAAATGATAACAATCTGTTGGTTAAAACCTGAGCCACCTACCGTTACGCAATGGACACAAAAGATAAGACAAGTTTATTTAATGGAACGGTTGACAGCCCAACTGCAATTAAAAACCCCAGTTTTTGAAAGAAGATGGGGTCCAGTTATTGACTTTCTGAAATAGGACATAAGCCTATGCCTTAAATTGTTTATGTTTCTGATTGTAAATAATGTATGAAGCCCAGTCTCAGGACAATGTTCATGTTTTGTGTGTGTGTGTGTGTGTGTGTGTGTGTGTGTGTGTGTGTGTGTGTGTGTGTGTGTGTGTGTGTGTGTGTGTGTGTGTGTGTGTGTGTGTGTGTGTGTGTGTGTGTGTGTGTGTGTGTGTGTGTGTGTGTGTGTGTGTGTGTGTGTGTGTGTATTCACAATAATAATAAAAAAAAAAAAAAAGATAATAGCATGTGACTCACTGGCAAGAGTAGTCGTGGCTGAGAGGTTAAGGCGATGGACTTGAAATCCATTGGGGTCTCCCCGCACAGGTTTGAACCCTGCCGACTACGTGGCTCCTTGTCACTTTGTCTGTTTGTGACATCCAGGAGCTTTGTACAAGCTGATTTTATTTCGGGCATCTCACAATAACAATTAAATGTTGTCCTTTTGTAAAATAAGGAAAACAAACAGGGTGCGCTTTCTGCCGTCTCGGTCTCCGTCACAGAAATGAACCAAAACTCGGTCACGATAAGAAATATGTCTATAGAAAGCTTGAGTGAACAAATATTATCTGATTATGCAATCCATATGAAACCATCCAATATTAAAGTGGCTATGATATAACCATGGCTGTGTATTCCCCTATATTCACTACAGTGGCTGGAAACATTGTTTTCATTCATAATTACTTGCATGGATTCACGTCGCAAATCAGTCAGCAAAATTCAAATTTTAGACATGCCCCTGTGTCTCTTTGAGTTCAATGCAGATTTAAGCCAGTCTCCAGTAGAGATCCATTTCCTGGAGAGTTTAGGTGTAGGAGTTTAGTCATAATTACAACTTGTAACTTGTGGTAGAACTCCGACTTGTACCACGTGATCGCTGTACTACCTGACCACTGCAGATTCATTTGCCGTTGATAGTGTTGCCATAAAAACAATCAATCATCTCCTAATTACGGTAATTATTACGACATCCAACCCTAATCAAACACACCTGAACAAGCTAATCAAGGTCTTCAAGATTAGGCTATATTAAAAAGCTACAGGCAAGTGATTTTCATCAGGGTTGGGTTTTTCTTTGTAGTTTTGTGATCCTTGCTGTCCGCTCCTCCTGACTCACTAATTCAGTGCATCTTCCAGCAGAGTTGATTTTGAGATTGCAGGTCGAGAGGATGACAGCACAAGTGTACTGCTCATTTAGTGCTGTTTTATTGTGTCTGTCTGCTTGTTTGAGCACAACAGACGCTGGAGTCCTAGGTGAGAAGTTCTTTTAGCTTCATTACGCAGCCTGAAGAAGTGCATAAATAAAGTGCCTTACAAAATTTGATTTCAGACACATCTGCTTACAAAAATACAGTACAGACGTCAAGTGGAAGTTCATCTTTGTATGTTGGTTTACTTTTATTAATAAGCAAAGTATAAATATGCAAACTGTCATAAGTTTATGCATTTTTTCATTGTACAAGTAAAACCCATATAATCACTAATAGGCATTTTTATTTATTGTAAGACAAGAACATTAGTGTTATAATATGGCTACAAAATTGCTACCGGACTGTATCAATCCTGAGTTTAAACTTTAGGCAAAAGTTTTGTTTTGTTTTTTATTTGTTTTAAGAAATGCATAGGCCTACAATATAACGTGGGGAGCTAATTATACCCGGTAACTCTGCATTTTATCTATATTTGTTTTGTTTTCTGTTGAGTAGCTTATTAAAATGCTTAAAAGGAAATGAGGGTGGTCATGGGGATGGTGTCATTTTTGAAGATGTACACCAGTAAATTTGTAGGCAAGGCAATTCAAAGTGCTTTACATAGAAGAAATTAAAATAATAAAAAGAAATAAGAATAATTAAAACGATTTAGAAAAATAAAATAAAATACAGTACAGTACAAACAGTCGGACGAACAACGGCACAGTGCTCAATCAGTAAATGCATAGCTAAACCGAAGTGTTTTGAGTCTGGATTTGAAAGTGACTACAGTAGGAGCATGTCTGATCTCCTCTGGAAGCTGGTTCCAGCATAATAGCTAAAAGCGGACTCGCCATGCTTAGAGTGAACCCTTGGTATTTCTAGCTGATATGATCCTAATGATCTGAGTGATCTGCTGGGTTTATATTCAGTGAGCATATCTGCAATGTATTGAGGTCCTAGGCCATTGAATGATTTATTTACCAGTAATAATACTTTAAAATAAATCCTAAATTTAACTGGGAGCCAGTGTAAAGACCTGAGGACTGGAGTGATATGTTCATATTTTCTGGTTCTGCTCAGAATCCTGGCGGCAGCGTTCTCTATGAGCTGCAACTGTCTTATGGTCTTTTTGGGAAGGCCAGTGAGGAGTCCATTACAGTAATCCACCCTGCTGGTGATGAAAGCATGCACAAGTTTCTCTAAGTCTTGACTGGAAACAAAGCATCTTATTCTTACAATATTTTTCAGATGATAGTATGCTTATTTAGTTATTGTTTTGACATGACTACTGAAACTAAGGTCTGACTCTAGTGTCACACCAAGATTCCCGACTTGATGTTTAGTTGTTTGACCCCTAGAGTGAAGGTATGCGTTCACCTTGAGAACTTCATCTTTGTTTCCAAACACAATTACTTCAGTTTTGTCTTTGTTTAACTGAAGAAAGTTTTGACACATCTAACTGTTGACTTCATCAATGCATTGGCACAGGGAATCAATGGGGCTGTAGTCATTAGGCGATAGGGCTACGTAGAGCTGTTTGTCGTCTGCATAGTTGTAGACAACATATTATCTGATGTCCATGCTTTCTATCAGCATTGCACTATTACTCGCTCTACTACAGTGGGGTAGGTTGTAACTGCACTCTCAGTCTTTGAAACCGATTGATGCAGTTTAGTGAAAAATGATAGATTTCTAAGCTATTTGAATTGAAGCAGATAAATGTGTGAATATTATCAAGTTTGAGACTCATTGCAAAACCCCTGACTTGCAAACGCTGAAGCAAACTATTACAGCACTTCCTGGTCTCCCCTAATGATCTTCTTGAATCCTCTTCTGTAGTGTCTGGTCAGTGTCCGGCGACGCTGACGGTCGTGCCCTCCCGACGAGGATGCACTTCTGATAGAGACTGCTCTGGAGGACACAAATGCTGTAAATTTCCCTGTGGGCCTGCATGTGTGCCGCCTGTTTTCAGTGAGTTATAATTATTGATGCATGCTATACATCTTCCAGAGAAAACCCTGAAAAAATGTTTTCACTCAGGAATTGCTAGTAAGTTTCACAAATAATTGCAAAGAAACCGCAAGTAACACATTGAATTAAATGTGAAACTATGAAGTAGATGGACTGAAAATTCCGGTAAATCCTCTTACGATCATCTCTCATTTTTAGTGTTTTTATTTATTTTTCATACAGTGTATGAGACATTCCGTATTCAGTGATGTGGTTTCTCTGTCATGTGTCTCTATAACAGCAAAGGCAGGGGAGTGTCCAAGCACAAATTTTGGAGCAGGACTGTGTGCGGAGTTGTGTTCCTATGACAGTCAAGTCAAGTCATCTTCATTTATATAGCACTTTTAACAATGTAGATTGTTTCAAAGCAGTTTTACAGAGATAAGCGTATAATTTAAGGTAACAGAGATTGTTTTGGCTTTATAGCGGTTCTTTAATTAAGTTATTTTCCAGCTAAAGTTAGTTTTGATTGATTTGCTTCCGTCGCAATGATCATTTGTTATTAATTTAGGGGCCGCTAAGACGACACCATTGCCTCTACACAGACTTTAAACACGAACCTGTGAGAAACGCTGATGGCGTTCACATGCGCATTTAGAATTGGTTCTATAGTTATGTGCATTTGAATATATGTGCTCAGGTTTGGAATTCCCTACAAGCCAAGCCTAAACAAAGTACTGGTGTTTCCTTATAAATTTTGATAAAGAATGACTGACAGTGACTGTCCGAACAATGAGAAATGCTGCTGCAATGGATGTGGACATCAGTGTATGGATCCATTTGCAGGTATTTGTTATAAGTGTTTGGGTCAGCTTCCTCATTTCCGTTTGTCTGTTTTATAATTAATCGTTTTCAATGTCAAGTCAAGTCAAGTCATCTTCATTTATATAGCGCTTTTAACAATGTAGATTGTTTCAAAGCAGCTTTACAGAGATAAACGTATAATTTAAGGTATAATTTAAGGCTTTATAGCGGTTCTTAAAGTTATTTTCCAGCTAAAGTTAGTTTTGATTGATTCGATCATTTGTTGTTAAATTATATATAATTTTTATATATAATTATTATAAATTTTGATACAGAATTTTATTTCATTTGATCAATTCGGGGTAGGTACGCAAATTGAGTTTTCTCGACGACGCTTTATCTATAGAGTGGTAAAGGGATCCTCCATAGGGAGAGACTAGTTGGCACTTCAACACTGCGTTGACATCGGGTTCAGGCGAAGGTCCTTCGTCAGATCTGGATACGGCCTGGATGCGGCAGGCTGCGGGAAAACCTCGGGATAAACAAAGGCACTAAAATTAGCGTAGATGCCATTCTTCTTATGATGTAACGAGTACATCAGGATTTATGGGAAGTGTCCCCGGTTCCAGCTGACCTAATCTATGCAGCCTAACATTGAATTATAGAAGTCTATAATGTATTATGTGAAAGCTAGGCCAAAGAGATGTGTTTTTAATCTAGCTTTGAACTGACAGAGTGTGTCTGCTTCCCGGACAATAGTAGGAAGACTGTTCCAAAGTTTTGGCGCTAAATAGGAAAAGGATCTACCGCCAGCAGTCGATTTTGATATTCTAGGTATTATTAACTGGCCGGAATTTTGAGATCGCAATAGACGTGACGGACTATAATGCGTTAAGAGCTCGCTCAAGTACTGCAGAGCTAAACCATTTAGTGCTTTGTAAGTAATCAGCAATATTTTAAAATTGATGCGATGTTAAATAGGGAGCCAATGCAGTGTTGACAGAACCGGGCTAATATGGTCATACTTCTTGGTTCTGGTAAGAACTCGAGCTGCTGCTTTTTGAACCAGCTGTAGTTTGTTTATTAAGCGTGCAGGGCAACCACCCAGTGGAGCATTACAATAATCTAGCCTTGAGGTCATGAACGCATGAACTAATTGTTCCGCATTTGTCAATGAGAGCATATGGCGTAATTTAGATATATTTTTAAGATGGAAAAATGCGCTTTTACAGATACTAGACACATGACTTTCAAATGAAAGATTGGTATCAAAGAGCACACCCAGGTTCCTAACCGACGACGAAGACTTGACAGAGCAGCCATCAAGTGTTAGACAGTATTCTAGGTTATTACGTGTGGAAGTTTTTTTGTCCAATAATTAGAATCTCTGTTTGTTCAGAATTTAGAAGTAGGAAATTACGAGTCATCCAATTTTTTATATCCGCTATGCATTCTGTTAATTTTGTGAATTGATAAATTTCATTAGGTTTTGAAGAAATATAGAGCTGAGTATCGTCGGCATAACAGTGAAAGCTAATTCCATGTTTCCTAATGATATCTCCCAATGGTAGCATGTACAGAGTGAACCGCAGCGGTCCTAGTACTGAGCCTTGTGGTACGCCATACTGAACTTGTGATCGATAAGACATCTCTTCGTTTACTGCTACAAACTGATAACAGTCAGATAAGTATGATTTAAACCATGCTAGTGCAATTCTACTAATGCCAACATAGTTTTCTAGTCTATTTAAAAGAATGTTGTGGTCAATGGTGTCAAATGCAGCACTAAGATCGAGTAACACTAATAGAGAGATACAACCACGATTGGATGATAAGAGCAAATCATTTGTGATTCTAATGAGAGCAGTCTCTGTACTATGGTACGGTCTAAATCCGGACTGGAAATCCTTGCAGATATCATTTCTTTCAATAAAGGAACACAGTTGTGAGGATACTGCCTTTTCTAATATCTTTGACAGAAAAGGTAGATTCGAGATCGGCCTGTAATTGACTAATTCTGTACGATCAAGTTGCGTTTTTTTAACAAGCGGTTTAATCATATCCAGCTTAAAGTTTTTTGGTACGTATCCTAGAGACAAAGATGAATTGATGATATTAAGAAGAGGATCTATGACCTCTGGGAGCATCTCTTTCAGTAGCTTAGTCGGCATAGGGTCTAACATACATGTTGTCGATTTAGATGATTTAACGAGTTTAGTAAATTCTTCCTCTCCTATAGCAACGAATGAATCAATTTTTTCCTCAGGGAGACTACAATGCACTGCCTGATGTGATACTGTAGTAGACGGTTGCATAGTTATAATTTTGTCCCTGATATTATCAATCTTATAAGTGAAGAAGTTCATAAAGTCATCACTGCTGTGTTGCTTGGAAACTTCGGTGCTTGAAGCTTTCTTTTTCGTTAGTTTAGCCACCGTTTCAAATAAATACCTAGGATTATGTTTATTTTCTTCTAATAGGTTTGAAAAATAAGCAGATCTAGCAGCTTTTAAAGCCTCTCTGTAAGTAATCGAGCTCTCCTTCCATGAAATGCGAAATACCTCTAGTTTTGTTTTCTTCCAGTTGCGCTCCATTTTTCTGGCTGCTCTCTTAAGGGCCAACAAATAATGTTCAACAAATAAAAAACAGCTATAATACAGATGAGCAAATGCTAAATGTAACCCAGGTCATACATCCTGAATGGGATTTCTTAGTTATTAATTTAATTTGATAATTCATTTTCTCCTATCTGCATATTGGTTCTCCCGGTCAAATCTTGCGATGTTTTGTCATACTATCGCGAGAGTCTCTGCGTCCAATCACGTGACGGCGTGAGGTCACGTGACCGGCCGCGGTTTACAGGAAGTAAAGTACGCCGAGGTAGGGAGCATGGCAGACGCAGTGGGACGCCGATGTGGGTAGAGCTGCAGGAGCCGTTTACCGTGACCTAAGCTGTAGTAAACGAGTGTATGTGAGGAGTGTGATCTATGGAATTGGCCAGGTGATTTTGATGGCGAGCTAACCAAAGGAGCAGGCCTCAAGCCTGTGAGCCCATATAGAGACTGCTTTTACACAGTCTGAAGACTGAGCTACTCCTGCTAGGCCGGTAGGGGGCTCCTTGCAGCCCATGAACTTATTCCCCCACACCGCTCCTACTCATTGCCCACTGCAGCACACCTCATCCCTTTCACAGACTATTTCACTGTAAACCCTCTGGACCCTGATATCAATACCCAGCGTGGGTTCAATGAACTATGGGTGGGTGGGGATATTGTACTAATGGACTGATGATGACTTAAACTATGAACTGATATTGGTCGTAGTTATTAGATGATTGCCTGATCATGTTGACATTGTGACGTACATGAATTTATTGTCTTTTTGCGCATTTGTTTATGAATGGCCATTCAAATTTAATGTTTGATTGTTTGTTTGTTTGTTTTGTTTGAAAATATATGTATTATATCCTATATGGTTTTCTTGATCTTAATTTGTCAACTCTCTCCCAGAGTCGTTTATTAGAATCTTCTGATCGATTAATCTGCTATATGAAGTTTTATAATTTTCTCAAGTATTATTAGCACACATATGGTACATAAAGCTTGGGTTGCTGAATATTCGATCGCTTACTTCAAAAGCACTCGTTGTTAATGATATGATTTCAGATAATAAACTAGATGTGCTGTGTTTGACAGAAACCTGGCTAAAACCAAACGATTACATTACTTTAAATGAATCAACCCCGCAAGATTACTGTTATAAACATGAGCCTCGTCTGAAACGCAAAGGGGGAGGTGTTGCTGTAATTTATAGTAATAGTTTCAAAACCACTAAGAAATCAAGTTTTAAATATATTTCTTTTGAAATATTGGTGCTTAATGTAAAAATATATAGTGTAAACAATAAATCACGTTTGAGATTTGTGCTGGCTTCTGTATACAGGCCACCAGGGCACCATACAGACTTTATCAAAGAATTTGTGGACTTTCTATCAGAATTAATATTGACTGCAGATAAAGTACTAATTGTTGGTGATTTTAATATTCACATCGATAATGAAAAAGATGCATTGGGATTGGCATTTAAAGACATTGTAAATTCAATTGGAGTTAGACAACACGTGTCAGGACCTACTCATCGTCGTAATCATACTCTAGATCTAATATTATCCCACGGAATAGATGTTGATGCCGTTGAAATTCTGCAGCAGAGCGATGACATCTCAGATCATAACCTAGTCTCGTGTAATTTGCATTTAGCCAAGGCTGCAAAGCCGACTCCGTGTTTTAAATATGTGAGACCTATCACTTCTGCTACTAAAGATTGCTTTATTAATAATCTTCCTGATCAGTTTCATCATCTCAGCATCCCAGATAGCTTAGAAGAACTAGATATTACAACAGAAACGTTTAACTCTCTCTTTTCCAGCACTTTAGACATGGTTGCTCCGTTGCGCTTAAAGAAGATTAAAGAAAATAGTCCAACGCCGTGGTACAACGAGCACACTCAGGTCCTTAAGAGAGCAGCCAGAAAAATGGAGCGCAACTGGAAGAAAACAAAACTAGAGGTATTTCGCATTTCATGGAAGGAGAGCTCGATTACTTACAGAGAGGCTTTAAAAACTGCTAGATCTGCTTATTTTTCAACCCTATTAGAAGAAAATAAACATAATCCTAGGTATTTATTTGAAATGGTGGCTAAACTAACAAAAAATAAAGCTTCAAGCCCAGAAGTTTCCAAGCAACACAGCAGTAATGATTTTATGAACTACTTCACTTATAAGATTGATAATATCAGGGACAAAATTATAACTATGCAACCGTCTACTACAGTATCGCATCAGGCAGTGCATTGTAGTCTCCCTGAGGAAAAATTTGATTCATTCGTTGCTATAGGAGAGGAAGAATTTACTAAACTCATTAAATCATCTAAATCTACAACATGTATGTTAGACCCTATACCAACTAAGCTACTGAACGAGATGCTTCCAGAGGTCCTAGATCCTCTTCTTAATATCATTAATTCGTCTTTGTCACTAGGATATGTACTGAAAACCTTTAAGCTGGCTATGATTAAACCGCTTGTTAAAAAAAACGCAACTTGATCCTACAGAATTAGTCAATTACAAGCTGATCTCGAATCTACCTTTTCTGTCAAAGATATTAGAAAGATATCTGCGATGATTTCCAGTCCGGATTTAGACCGTACCATAGTACTGAGACAGCTCTCGTTAGAGTCACAAATGATTTGCTCTTATCATCCGATCGTGGTTGTATCTCGCTATTAGTGTTACTCGATCTTAGTGCTGCATTTGACACCATTGACCACAGCGTTCTTTTAAATAGATTAGAACATTATGTTGGCATTAGTGGAAATGCACTAGCATGGTTTAAATCATACTTATCTGACCGTTATCAGTTTGTAGCAGTAAATTATGAGATGTCTCATCGATCACAAGTTCAGTATGGCGTACCACAAGGCTCAGTACTAGGACCGCTGCTGTTCACTCTGTACATGCTACCATTAGGAGATATCATTAGGAAACATGGAATTAGCTTTCACTGTTATGCTGACGATACTCCGCTGTATATTTCTTCAAAACCTAACGAAACTTATCAATTCACAAAATTAACGGAATGCATAGCGGATATAAAAAATTGGATGACTCGTAATTTCCTACTTCTAAATTCTGAAAAAACAGAGTTTCTAATTATTGGACAAAAAACTTCCTCACGTAATAACCTAGAATACTGTCTAACACTTGATGGCTGCTCTGTTAAGTCTTCGTCATCGATTAGGAACCTGGGTGTGCTCTTTGATACCAATCTTTCATTTGAAAGTCACGTGTCTAGTATCTGTAAAACTGCATTTTTCCATCTTAAAAATATATCTAAACTACGCCATATGCTCTCATTGACAAATGCGGAACAATTAGTTCATGCGTTCATGACCTCAAGGCTAGATTATTGTAATGCTCTACTGGGTGGTTGCCCTGCACGCTTAATAAACAAACTACAGCTGGTTCAAAACGCAGCAGCTCGAGTTCTTACCAGAACCAGGATGTATGACCATATTAGCCCGGTTCTGTCAAAACTGCATTGGCTCCCTATTAAACATCGCATAAATTTTTAAATATTGCTGATTACTTACAAAGCACTAAATGGTTTAGCTCCGCAGTACTTGAGCGAGCTCTTAACGCATTATAGTCCGTCACGTCTATTGCGATCTCAAAATTCCGGCCAGTTAATAATACCTAGAATATCAAAATCGACTGCTGGCGGTAGATCCTTTTCCTATTTAGCACCAAAACTCTGGAACAGTCTTCCTACCATTGTCCGGGAAGCAGACACACTCTGTCAGTTCAAAGCCAGATTAAAGACACATCTCTTTGGCCTAGCATTCACTTAATACATTATAGACTTCTATAATTTAATGTTAGGCTGCATAGATTTGGTCAGCCGGAACCGGGAACACTTCCCATAAATCCTGATGTACTCGTTACATCATGAGAAGAATGGCATCTACGCTAATTTTAGTGTCTGTGTTTATCCCGAGGTTTTCCTGCAGCCTGCCGGATCCAGGCCGTATCCAGATCTGACGAAGGACCTTCGCCTGAACCCGATGACAAAGCAGTGCTAAAGTGCCAACTAGTCTCTCCCTATGGAGGATCCCTCTACCACTATACAGATAAGGCGTAGTCGGGAAAATTCGTTTCGCGTTCCTACCCTAAAGCAACAAAATAAAATACAATTCTTTATCAAAATTTATAAGGAAAGACAAGTACTTTGTTTAGGCTTGGCTTGTAGGGAATTCCAAACCTGCGTATATTCAAACGCACATAACTATAGAACCCATTCTAAATGCGCATATGAACGCCATCAGCGTTTCTCACAGGTTCGCGTTTAAAGTCTGTGTAGAGGGAATGGTGTCGTCTTAGCGGCCCCTAATTTAATAACAAATGATCGTTGCGACGGAAGCAAATCAATCAAAACTAACTTTAGATGGAAAAAAACTTAACTCTGCTATAAAGCCAAAACAACCTCTGTTACCTTAAATTATACGCTAATCTCTGTAAAGCTGCTTTGAAACAATCTACATTGTTAAAAGCGCTTTATAAATGAAGATGACTTGACTTGACTAGATCATTTCACCAGAAGGGAACATTCAAGGAAAAGCTCTGTGAAAGTGATTTTGTGTCTCTCTGAGATGGTACCAAGACACAACGTTCACTTGCAGAACGCAAGCTTCTGGATAGCACAAAAGTCTGGAGTAAGGAGTTTAGGTAAAAGGGAGCAGAGCCAGTGGTTGTTCTGTAGGCAATCATCAGTGCCTTGAATCTGAGGCGAGCGGCAACTGGCAACCAGTGCAATTCTGTGAGGAGAGGAGTGACGTGCTCTCTTCGGCTCGTTAAAGACCACTCTAGCTGCAGCATTCTGGATCAGTTGCAGAGGTTTGACCGTGCAAGTTGGGAGACCAGCCAGGAGAGCATTACAATAGTCCAGTCTGGATAAAACTAGCGCTTGGACAAGGAGTTGTGTAGCATGCTCCGATAGGAAGGGCCTGATCCTTCTAATGTTATAAGGTAATATGTAGGACTGGGCAGTTGTGGTCTGTGAAGTTCAATTGATCATTTATCACAACTCCAAGGTTCTTGGCTGACCTTGATGGAGTTATGGATGATGAACCTAGCAGAATAGAGAAGTTGTGGTGCAGTGTTGAGTTGGCTGAGACCACAAGCAGCTCTGTCTTTGTAAGGTTTAGTTGAAGGTGGTGGTCCTTCATCCAGCAAGAAATGTCTGTCAGGCAGGCTGAGATACGATCAGCTACCGTCAGATCCTCTGGTTGGAATGAGAGGTAGTTGTGTGTCGTCAGCATAAAAGTGATATAAAAAATCATGTTGCTGAATGACAGATCCTAGTGATGACATGTAGATGGAGAAGTCACCCACATCATCCCTGTGGGTGATGCAGTGGGTGACAAAGTATTAGTTTGTGATTATCGGATGGGAAAGAAGTGGACGCCTGGTGTTGTTTCAGTAAAGACAGGCCCTGTATCACACACGGTCGATGTGGGACTTTCAGTTCACTGGAGATGTCATGTTGGCACGTTTAACTGACTGTAACAATTGAGATGAGATTGGACCAGAGGTCATTGATGTTCATGAGAGAAATCTGACAGATCTTTGTGAACATCCCATGCCAGAAGCATCACTTCCTAGTCTCGATCCAATTCAGTCTGGGTCAACACAACCTGTGGATTAATTCCCAAGTGAAACAGGGGAGGTGTTACGCACTCCACACAAAGAGACTAAGAGATACCCTGAACGTACCATTAAGGCCCCAATATGGTTTAGCCCTTAAGGTTTACAATGGTGCTATAAGTTGATTCTTTTGTATACATTTTGGCAGTTTATTTTTAAAAGAATAAGCACAACTGGATCCATTTGTTCATGTAGCCTCTCCAACATGGTGAAAGCTGAATCCCACCTGGTTTCAACTGAAACAATAAATTTATTTTCTGCCATCTTCAGTAGCTTTTGTACGGTAGTGCGGTAATGGCAACATACCCCTCTACTGCACGGTGTTGCCATATGGCAACATACCCTTTCTTTGGACATTTCTTGAAATTTGAAAATAAACATGAGCTCTGATTGATCTTAAATTCATGGTAGAACCTGGTTGTAACCAATGATATGCTTTGATGACATCACATGACACTACACACCCTTGCACTGACATTCTTTTCACACACTTTTGATGACTCCAGTTACTGAAAAAGCGCTCGTGAATATGTGAAGATTTTCCTCAATTTGTCATATTTCTTCAGAATTTAAAATTACATCAAGCATCTGAGGAAAGTTCTAATCTTTTTTCAATCATTGTCACATTGTTTTGATACTACTATTACCTTTTTATTCAATAAAATAGGTATGTTGCCATATGGCAACATTGTGCGGTAATGGAACAATATTTTGCCCATGCTAATGCAGAGTAGCTTTGTATGAATGACAATGTATGGATGCACTGATATAGTTGGATGGTTGTATTCTACTCATATATTTATATACAGTATATTTGTATATATTTATAAAGTAAAGTAAAAGTAAAGTATAAAAGTAAAATATATATATATACGCTTATTTTGTTTAGAAAATGAAGCCGTCAGTGTTCTATGGCAAGGCTGAGAGGAGGGCTGAAATGTACAGGGTACAAGTGGTTATACCATCTCATGAAAGTGAAATGTTATTGAAATAATCGTTTCACATTGTTGAACAGTTCTTATGAGTTTGTGTCAGATGTTTTGTAAATGTTGTTGAAATAATTGTTTCACATTGAGTAGTTTCACTTGAACAGTTCTTATGAGTTTGCGTCAGATGTTTTGTAAATGTTGTTGAAATAATACTTTGAAAATTAGTTTCATATTTTGTACACAAAGCTCTTGAAAACATTTTAAATAATAAAAACAATTTCATTTCTATAAGATAGGTCAGTAATCATCTATGAATTTCGTGTCATTTTGGGAGAAAACACATCAGGCTGTTCCATTGTCGCACAATGTTGCCATATGGCATGGCAACGCACCCAAAAGTACCCCCCGAAAAATAAAAAAAAATAAAAAAAATATAAATATGTTAATTTGAGTCTATTTTATATATAAAAAAAACACAGTAATATTTTTTTTACACAGTAATATTGCATAATAATGCGTGCAGTAGAGGGTTAAGCTTCTCTGTGGCTTTTGTGCTGTGGTGGAAAAAGGATACAGTGCTTCTGCATTTTTCCAGCAGGTGGGAGATCTCAGGAGATGCTTTTATCGCATTTTTGACCACCAAGTTTAACCCTTGTGTGGTGTTCATATTTTTGTTATTCAGCCAGTGTTCGTGGGTATGGTGGACCCGCTGCATGTTTGGGTTTTTAATTCAACACAATAAAAAAATGTATGTTAAAATACTCAACAGATGTTTACTTCATCCCAATTGCAAGCAATATAAACTGCATATATGGTCAATATTTTTTCTTTACCATTGTTAGATCACATTTAAGAATTGCAACCCTGTGCAGGAACGGCAGGGGTAGAAGCACAAAACTCACTCTTGCACTCACACTCTCTCACACTTACACACGCACGCACACGCACACAAACAGTAGGCCCTGACAGGAGGAGGAAAGAGTAAACAGGAGGAGGAAAGAGTAAAGGTACACAGGACCTACAATTTCCACACTTTTATTAGCCCCGGGTCCAGTGCACCCGCACATCCTGTGTGTAATATAAATGTGTATGGGGGGTGTACAGTGTGTAATCATTGAAAATGTGTTCAGATATATATTCTTCACATAAAATGAGCCAAGGCCAATGAGTCTTAGTTTGAAAAAATAATTAATCGTATCATTTTTCTCTTGATAAAAAAATGAAAACGGGTCCTACAGACCCGAACACCATACAAGGGTCAAAGTGTGGGTATAACATGGGTAGTGCTTATGCACTGCATATTAGCACCATTGTCTGTGACAACTGCAAGCAGCTTTTGAGTTATACCCCATTCTTCAGAAATTATTTTCAGTTCTAAGCTAATATTGTCAGCTGTGTGCTGTGCACTGAAATGGCAGGGTTCTAACACAAATTCCTGCATTTGTCAGTTGTCAAAATGACAGGACACATGCCTCTATGGACCTTGAGGTCCACATGTGGATCCACATGTCCGTTGTAAGAATCACATGTTGCCATTAGTTTGGCTTTACAGTCACCATACATTTTTTAATTGTACCCTCTGAAGGGGGTGGATTGGAATCCACTGCTGCTTCAATGTATATGTAATGAGTGATTATAATCAAGGTATTAATCAATACTTTTCCTTCTAAATATCAAATGAGTTGAATGACTTCTCTGGAGATTTTACTTTGTTATAGAAGTTACCAGTGTGATTAAAGAATACATGAAAAGAACATTTCAGTAATGTCAGTATTTGATATCTGAATGTAATGACGTAGAACCCGCCCAATCTGGCAACACTGGCTGTGTGTCTGTGTGTGTGTTTCAGACCGGGCCAGACCAATACTTCCAGTCTTGAGGGGGGATATGAGCGGCCCCTCCCAACTTGGACTGATCCTCGTTTTTCCTGACATCCGATTGGCTCAAAGGCGCGGGCGCCGATCAAAGGAGTTTACTTTTGGTTAGGTTTGGGTTTGTGTGAATACAACAGAGAGACAGACGGTAAGAATGGAGTAGTATGAAGCTGCAGACTCGGAGCCTGCATCTACAGTCCCGCACCCAGAGTCCCGCATTCTCAGACCCCTCGTTTTTCGAGACAGCGCCTCCTATCAATCGAATAAACATTTGAAGAACTTAAGCCGAAACGCGAGTAGGCCTATCGTCAATTTTATTTAGCGATACTCATTCGATTTCTTTTTTAATCAAACTACTTTATATCTCATCGATACACCAACATATGAATAGTCCATTTAATATTTGTAAAGATAGTTTGTAACAAAATTTGAGCCTTTAATGTATGTTTTTTCGCCTTTTTTTAAAAAATATCAAAATATAAAAAAAAATTTTGATAGCTGTTAGCCTTTAACCTTGGACTTTTTGTAGACAAGCCATTGTAAAAATTGTATTAAAATTAGTTTACATTAAAGTAGACCAATTAAATACATTAAGTGTGTTAATATCAAAGAATGTCATCATTAATTATTTAATCAGATTTACCTTTTGACCTTTTTTTAATTACCGGACCTTTTCTCCAAAAACTATAAATTGAATTAAGTAATGCCGGAGTAATTATTTTACTTTATATAATTTATGTAGACTAGGCCTACTTAAATTAGTTCTTATAAAACGTAAGTATTAAAATGTATCAATATTAATTTAACTGTGATATGAAGTTGTTGCCAGCCATTTACAACTCATACAATTGCCTAATAATCAAATTTACTATGCCTTCACTATATATTAACCAGTCTATATTAACATGTGAGCTAGAATGTGTCATTTGGCCTTTTGTTTGGGTTCCTTCTTTTAATTTGTATTGACTGAAATGTTTTACATATTAATTTATTTATTTATATGGACAGGCCATCATTCATGGCCTATGTGAGATGCAGGCATTATTCTGGCAGGAGGCTGAGGAGGTGTTCCTCTGTGGCCCTACTTATCACCCTTGGTATGCTTGTAATTTGCATTTGCAAAAAAAAAAAAAAAAAAAAAAAATATATATATATATATATATATATATATATTACACAATATTTTTGACAATGGCATTCATCTTTTATTTTAGTGAAGTCGAGGAATTTGACAGAGCGATTGCAAAAAGAATGAAAAAAGAAGAAACATTCGCCTACCAGAAAGTAATTATTTTAGCTTATGCATTTACATTACATTTTACATTTATTCATTTAGCAGACGCTTTTATCCAAAGCGACTTATAAATGAGGAGTTTTTTTTAATGCAATTGAAGATGAAAAGTAAAGTCACTAACACAATTCTTTCTTCCTTTTTTTTTTTGCTTTGTCCTGTTTACAGCAAGATGATGTTTAGGTGATCGTTAAATAAAGTACAGAATTGTTTATTATTGGTGTTTTGTCTACTCTTATTTGAGTTTTGCTTTGCATTTAAAATATCAAAAAACAGGTTTTGTAATGTTAGCATGGTATAATGTTAATTAGACCATTTGAACTGAAAGAAAATTGGAATTTGAATAAAAAAAACATTGTAGCAATATAATATCACAATATTTTTCAGAAGATAGTTCAATCTGTAATTGTATCCCTTCCATTAGTAATTTTCTTTCAATTACACCCATGCTCAAAAAATAACTACTGGGTAATTTGTTAGTCAGAGAACACAATGAGTTTTTCTGGCACATGCATTAAAGCAGGGAACGCAAATATTTATTTGGATCACTTTAAATAAAACGAGACAGTAATATTGCATCCTATTGTTTTCAATGGCATTTAAGGGTGTTATACGATCTTCGAAACAGTAGGAGGCGCTGTCTCGAAAAACGAGGGGTCTGAGAATGCGGGACTCTGGGTGCGGGACTGTAGATGCAGGCTCCGAGTCTGCAGCTTCATAATGTTGTAAGAATGGCGAAAAGAAGGAAAGAAGAGAAAGAAATGGGTGGGGCCGAAAAAATACGAATGGAAAAATAAAAAATTACTGTAATTGGATTAATATTAGTCTATAACTATTATTATGTAGTAGGTGTAATGTAAATAGACACTGTAACTAAAAGAGGTTTGAATTTTTCTTTGTTTAATTTGCACACTGAATATGGTTTGGAGCTTTTAATTTTGAACTTTCAAAGTGCACCAGATTGATGAATTTAACATTAAAATGCACAAAATTTTCTCGCGGGGGGGCATGCCCCCGAACACGCCTAGAAGGACCAAGGTCCACCCATCACAGTTTTACCAAAAATCCTGTAAGAAACACTTGTATTGCTATGCCAATGCAGATTACAGCTTGTTTTAGTATTCAACACTGTGAAGTATAGTTGGACCGTATTAATAAATATCACATTTTTACTTATTTCATCTGTTAACTCTCACTCGTTCCTATACTCACTCATTACATGGCATTAGTGGTTTTAATGAATAGGAGTTGGTATGCATATAATTAAGGGCGTGCAAAGAAGGGTGGTGTTTATGATCATATAGTGGGCCGGTCTGGGCCAAAATGCCCGGGCCGATTTTTTGTCCCAGTCCAGCCCTGGTACCCACTCTACTGGCTAAGTATTAAATATACAACTGCGTTGTTTGTTTAATTGCAGGAAGGGTTGTATTACTGTAGTGGCTTGCATTATTTTGTATTATATTGTGTTGCTTCCCCTTTAATGTCTTTTCTGCCCTTTTTCTTTCTTTCTTTTTTTCTTGTAATGTTTGCTGCGACTATTTTGGATGTAATTTCTGTTTCTCTTGTTTGTTTGTTCTGTTCAGTGAGTTCAGTACTCAGTTGTTGATTGTCTTTGATGTATAGGATTTTGGGTGCCATCCAAATGTAGTGGAATGTGGAAATTGCTGTAATAGAAACCTAAATAGTAATACAAAAGTAAATATTGTAGGCCTATGTAATAAATTCATATCTGAAACAATCTGTATTGTATATTGCATTAAATAAATAAAGGTGACAACTTTTTTATTCAAATCATTCAATTAACCTAATCATCACTTACCTGGACAATGGCTGTGAATGTGTGCAGGAAACACTGAGATTGAATGGGGCTTGTTTGCCCCACAAAACAATAGAGACAAACACTGAATGGATGCTTAGACAATGACAATAAACATCAGTTAGCATTTTAGAGTCTTCTCAAAATAAAGTCACATGACATGATCTTGAGTTTTAGACTTATCATCTTCAGATTTGAAATGTAACATAGTCGTGACAAAAACAATGCCAACTTCATAAATCCAATTTCATTTTTTTTCAAAAGCGGGGGTGCTGGCTATAGCCTGTTAGAAGGTTAGACTTTTTTTCACTTCAGCAATAATCTGACAAGTGCCGTCTTTAAAAAGAGACCAAACTTACGTCTGTGCTCCAAAGCATTCAGGATTTATAACGGTTTAAGTTGAAAATGTAATTTTCAGGTCTATGCTCAAAAAGTGCATAAATGGATTACAACTACTGCATAAATATAATTTAGTACCATAAAATCCCCAAAATACAAAATATTAAATAAAAAACATTAACAAACTAAAATACAGTATATATTTCTGTTATTTTTGACCGACACGAGAACAGTACCAGAGGGTTAATATTATTAAATAGTATTATGTTATAAAAAATTAAAAATCTATTTTTTTGTCATCAAATAATTCCAGGTAAAGTTCACTCTCAACCAATAAAATTTCATGAGGTAACATTTGCATCAGACAGTCGTAGAAGTCTGTTCTGATTAGTTAACTACTGACAATGTGTAATCCAGGGCGAAGATAATTAGATTCTAGAGCAAAAGATTTGCAAGTGCAACAGTTTTAACATTTTATCTTATGCTTTCGGTCGTCTCAGCATACTGAAGGTGTCCACAAGGGATTCATTTTGAGCATTCGATGACCTTTTTTAATTTGCAGTGAATGTTTTATAATAGTTATGTACGGGCTCGGTGTGACAAGATGGACCTAAAATTCATACAGTCACTGTTGGAAAGGGTTCAAATATGAAAAAAAATGCTGAAAAAAACAAATAATGTGTAGGACCTGGAGGATTTTCTGAAAAACAGTGGGTAGTTTAACTGCTTTAGGACAAATAATCACAATTATGACAATTATCACGAAAAAAAAAGAAAAAAGAAAAAAAGTTGTGAATCATCCAGGTAATAACAACAACATTATGAATCAAGCGTATGTCAACTTTTGAATGGGTTCATTTTTATAAATTCACCTAATATTTTCTGTTGTGGACTATATTTAATCATCTATTATGTGAAATAGTTTATTCAGGGCAGTACTAAATAAACAAGCAGCAATTTGTATAATCCATCTTATTTATTTATTTTTATTTTTAACATTTTGCTGATTCTGTAAGATGTACAGTATGTAAACTTATGACAACTGTACATAAGGAAAGTAAATGATGAAAGAACTCCAAAACTAGTGTAAAAATCAATCAACTTTATTTCCAGAGCAGAGATAATATAAATCTTGTATTTAAAAAAATTAAATAAAAATGAATTCAGAAAGGCTAAAAAAATGTCAGTATAATTTTTTTGGCAGAAACCCCAGATGATCCATGGTCTAATATTTTAATTAATATCTCTTTCCACAATTCATATTTCAAAGAGAAGCTCTGTAGGTTAACATTTTCTTTCAGTTTATTAATTTTTTCCCCATTACCTTAGACTGAAAGAATCAACCAATGCTCAGACAGCTTCAACTGATTATTTTGAGTTGCAATTATGGGCGACAATGTAAACATGCATGCAAATGCACTGCCCAGCCATAAAAAAAAAAAAAAAAAAAAAAAAATATATATATATTTATCCAATCAAAGACTCTAAAGCAATTTGCCTATTTGAAATCCAAACAGTGACTTTTTTGGGGGGCCAGGCAGTGTTTATAAATTTGACCAGATCAGCCTAAATTGTTGTTACAGCGATAATAACAGAATAACTCTTCCAGCCAGAAAAACTTTCTGTAGTGAAAACGTTACTGCAAAAGGTACTATAAAATCGAATGTGGAAAACTAAAGTAATATAAAACAGTTAGCACATCACCGCCACAACAAGAAGATCCAAAATAGAATTTGACTGCAATCTTAGTGGATCTTAGTTATGCATTTATGAAAAGACGAGACTTCCAGTTTTCCTCCTTTAGCCCAAATTGTATTCCTCCATTCTTTCCAGAAGTTAGGAGCCTCAGTATGATGCAGGCGGTCACCACAGACTGTAAATGGGCAATTCAGATCACCCTCTGGCGCACAACCTTCTCATCTTCATCTTTTTTCAAGCAGTCCCCCTGCATCAGTGGAGAAATCTCTGAGGAAACACATGGACACAATTTTTTTTTACTAGGGGTTAACAATACATCGTTAAATTGCGATACAAAAATGCAACGATATGTATCGTTGATGTAAACAATATGATTTGCGATATTCGTTAAACTTCCAAACACAAATGAAGAGAGATTTCTGTCCCTCCATTTAAAGTTTATTCTTCTAAAACTTAAAAGATCCAATAAACGTCATAAAGGCATTGTAAAAATAATCAACTGAGTGCAGCCGACTCCAAATCCATGTCCTCTGAAGAGACACTATGGCTTTATATGATGACCAGATTTACAACGAAGCGCATACTGTAGTAAACACGTTCGCTCAAATGCTTGCGTGATACGCGAAAACAACATGAGAGTGAGTAAGTGCAGAATTAAAATTTTTTGGATCAACTAACCATTTCCAGTTTGGGAATAGTCATTTTGACATGCTTTCTTGCGGTTAGACCTGTGATGGATTGCACTGATCATCAGACGCGTGCTTGTCAAAGTAAACTTGACAGATTCAACGAATGCCTGCACTGAAAGTGCGAGTGTACTGCGTGAGGAAAAAAATTAAGTTTACGGAGTTTCAGTGACATTACTACATTAAACTACTATATATAATGTTGAATATAATGGATAATAATGCAGTTGGGGAATATTTGTGAGCCCTGATAATAATATAATTACAAAAATATTATTTTAGTTATAATAATTTTAAAAAACCTCTCTTTTATATTTTGGCTTAATCGTATCGAGAGTTCAGCATCGCCATTTGTGTCGAATCGTGACATGAGTGTGTATTCATTACACTTATAAAATTTACATTTGTTTACATCAAAGGTTCAGAGATCAATGTAAATGTTCAGGTCCAGAGATCAATATAAAGCCGAAACTAAATCTGTTATTCATATAAAGCAATCGTGTCTCTTCAAAAAATTTGGACTAAACTGCTCAATTCGTATGGATTAGTTTTACGATCTCTTTATGAACTTTTTGAAGAGTCATAGTGGTAGAACCTCGTCTCCATACCGGCGTGATGACTCATGATGAACTGGATAATATTCTGAATGTTCTGATCCAATCTGACTTCTGACCTGTAATGCCTGAATCATAATCATACAGTTTGCTCGTTGGCCAGAGAACTGAGCGACTGAGTCTGGGTTCTCCCAAGGTTTTTTTTTCTCCATTCGGTCACCTGATAGAGATTTGGTTCCTTGCCGCTGTTGCCTTGGCTTTTGGCTTGCCAAGTTGGGGACATTATTGATCTGCCTTACTTAAGGTGGACGATGATGCAATTTTCTTCTAGAAACAAACTTTGTTGTTTTATTTTCACGTTATCACTGTGAAGCTGCTTTGATACAATCTGTATTGTAAAAAGCGCTATATAAATAAAGGTGACTTAACTTGACTAGTTGCTTGGACGGTCAATGGAGGGTCAGAAATCTCACAGATTTCATTAAAATATGTTCATTTGTGTTTCAAAAATGAACCAAACAACATTATTTTGGTTATCTCTCAGGGAATCATCTTCCTGTAGCCCAGTGCTTCTCAAACCCATCCTGGAGACCCCCACCTCCACACATGTTGGATGTCTCCCTCATCTAATAATTGGGTGTGACCAATGAGGGACACCTACAAAATGTGCAGTAGTGGGGGGGTTTGAGAAACTGCTGTAGCGTATACTTAATTCAGTGGATAAACAACACCACAATTGCAATAATACATAACAATAAACCTGACCAGATTAAAAGCAAAAATCCTGATAAATTGTCTTTTCATTTTAAAGTTAAATAAAGTATTTGACTGAAAGTGTGTGATTTGAAGCAAAAGATCATACAAAGTGGATAGCCAACTTTGATTTGAATTGAGCATGGCATGATGGATAGTATGCAAGTGAACATACACCCAAATCAACAGGCCAGGGTAATACACTTTCTATTTTTCACATATCAGCATCTTTGGGAAAACTTCACTAGAATGTACTGCCCTCTTAAATGGCTTGTGAGCCCTATTTTTTTTTGCCACATAAGAAACACTTCCAATGACCGCTCCTTTTTCGGTAACACAGGCATCTTCAGAGAGACAATGCCCGTCTTAATTTGAGCATTTATATGTAAATCAAATAGTAACAGTAATCAGCAAAAACACATACCTTTCATCTCTGTGTCACCATTGATGTTGCTGGAGACTTTCCTGTTCTTTTCTAGCAATCTGCCGTCCACCACATCTGTTTTTACCTGTCCCAGTGTCTGCAACAGCAGCATGGTGTCAAAAGACTCGTCTCCCCCTTCTTTTATCAGCTCTAACACCTGCATACATAGAGCACACACATTACAAGACATTCTCTAGGAAACCAAAAAATAAATACATTCTGAGAGTCAAACAATAGATCTGATTCATTCAGTCAGCTTTTAAAATATCCAGAATAATAGTCAATACAAATTTAAACAAATGTATTCATACAATTTATTAATGCTTAAAGTATGGTAACTTCTTAACTATATTCGCTTCACATTGAAATTACACAACTAATCTGTAAATTAAGGAACAGTGCTTTTATAGTAATTGGATGAACTGCCTTAAGATTATAAGATGATAAAAGCCAAATTCATCAGCGCATTCGATGAAGCATTTTAGCTCCTTGCACTCAAGCTTCTGAAGTCTTTGCTGCCAAATGGAACTCAATCTGAAGTTTCAGTTTCACTTTATTTTGATGGTCCCTTTAACACGTTCTGTTGACTATAAGTAATGTTGCACCTACATGTCTACAAACTCTCATTAGAGTGTTAGTAGAGTATTAGTAGACTGGTAGGGTTAGAATAAGTTGACTAATGTAGTTTCAGAGTTACTTATAGTCAGTAGAGTGTCTGTTGCAGGACCATCACAATAAAGAGTTGGCAGATATTAAGACAGTCTACTCATACTCTAATAAGAGTTAGTTGTTGCAAAGTTACAGAATGTTCAAAAGGGACCATCAAAATAAAGTGTTACCAAAGTTTCAAATATGCAGATGTTCTGATACCCACCAATCAGAGCTGATAGTGTTAAGGCCCTTTCACACTGAGCACGATGCGATAAAGCTAAGCGAATCGCAGACGAACAGAGCTTTCTCATTGAACGTGAACCGATTGATTGCCTTCACGCCTGTACGATAGCGGGCACTGACCGAGAATACACTTTTCCTCATGCATTTAACTCGTAGGTTTTCCCATTTGGCTTTAACCTCGTCCGCTGCACAACATACAACAGTAAATTAATAAAGCAATATAGCATTTCTCGTTCTTTATTGATATAAAAATACCGCACGAAAAACACATACAGAACATTATCTGACTTTGTTTCATCTGTAGAAACGTTTCTCTGCAGTTGCTTCTGTGCAGAACTGTGCGGAACTCAGAAATGAACACAACGTCGTCTTTCGGAAGGGCGGGAGTTATGATCACATAATCTGATTGACAGCTCTAGAGCGAATGAGCTCTCTGACTCATGGAAAATGAGTAGAAAATGATAATCTGTATAAAGAACATGCAAGATTAAATCTGTTCTCAGACACCAATAACACTCACACTTTTGTGTAACAGCAGAGGCTCGGATAAGCTCAAATCTAATTGGACGGTTCGTTTCATTGAATGGGGCGATGAAGAAAAGAATCGACACACTGGTCAAAAAATCTTGCTTTGTCACGCTCAGTGTTGCCAACTTAGTGAGTTTTTTTCAAAAAAGCGTCTAGCGGCAAATCTATCTGACAGATGTGAATGGACGCATCACATATCTGCTTCTCCTTTGTTTTATATTTAAAGAAATTAGTTCAACCATTTTAATTTCCATTCTTCTATTGTGCCTATCACTTGTATTACTCACTAATCCAGTTTGCGAACTCCCTCAATTCAGATAATTTTACACATAAAAAAATTTAGTTATTCACTTCATACTCGTTCTATTGTCTGACAATGAAAACAGGAAATGAGAACAGCTTTATTGGACATTCGACTATATTGTATTATATTATATTTATTTTATTATATTAAAATACAGTATGTGAGCACGGATTAGGCAAGAAAACACATTAGGCTGGCAGAATGCAGGAGTGACGTGATAATGTCATCATGACACCATCTAGCAGCCGCGGCGCTACCATTGGGCCCGGGTGGGCCTGGGCCCACCCATTTTAGGTCCGGGCCCACCCATTTTCTACTATGGTTTTGTACATTCCTTCATTCGGATCTATTTGCGATCCATTCCATTCTAAACAAACAACGCAGTTTAGCCTTCATTCGTCCTTGTTACATTATTCATTAAGATAATAATAAATGCACGCATAATTATCAGTGAACTTGATAAATGTTGCAGATATGTTTTACTATGCATGCACAAACAAATGCCTTGTGTGCAAAATTCAGAATAAAATTAATGTGCAGCAATTTGTATAAATAGAGAGTCTGTAGGCCTATATGTGTTGTAGCCATCAAGCTCATTTAGTTTCATATTTGTTAAAATATTATAATGTTATTTTTTCATCTAAATTGATTATGAAAAGTGAACCGCACGAGTAAGATAGGATACGCAATATCGAGAGACATGGAGCGGGTCAGACATGATTTTGACCCTTTAATATTTTTTTTATCAACCAATTGCCTGGATAAATATAGGAGACAATATAATCATAGAGGCGCCCGCGCGGTCACTTGCATTGCTCGTGAACAGGAGCGCATCTAATCCTAACTTAACGAAACTCAGCATATGCCTCACAGACATGAAATATATCTTAAAGCTTGAAATGTCTTTTTAACAATTTAAAACGAAAAGAAAAAGGCTAGGCCTACTCTCTGATTATGCAATCCATGATGTGCATTTCTCTCTATAGGCGCGTTCACAGAGATGACGATCGACAACTTCATCTTTACAGCTGTTGCTGCTGTTAATAAACTAAAAATAATAGGCCTATAATTTTATTAAACAATACATTCAATTAAATTGTAATTTTATTTAAAAAAGCAACAAAAAATTCCTGTTTAAGTTTTATTTTTTTATTTTTTATTTTTTTTAAACCTGTATTACGCATTAAATTCAGGTAGGCTATGAGTCGCTGTCCTACGTACCGCAGAAAAGCGCTGAAACGGAGATGAAGGGGAACCCCCTTTTTTTTTTTTTTTGGGCTTATTTTAACTGGCCCATCCAGTTTTCTGGAGGCCCACCTACAATCAAAATCCTGGCGCCGCTAGTGCCATCTAGCGACATTTAGCGACTTTTTGGGCAGGCTTTAGCTACTTTCCTTTGAAAACAGTTGACAACACTGGTCACGCTGTGATTGATCACGCCCTGTGTGAACAGCTTCATAGGGATCTGTTGTTTCGATTCAAGGGAATCATCATGACATACATTTGCATCGCTTAATCGCGCTCAGTGTGAAAGGCCCTTTAGCCAGACACTTTTCTACGCAATTATTAAAAATTTGAAATAAATGACTTAAAATTCAAAATCTGAGATTAATCGACCAATTAAAAGTTAATTTAAATGAACACCCCTTATCCAGAGTCTACGCAACAAATAGAGCAAACCTGATCAACACACCTTCAGGCACTTATAACTCTTCAGCTCACTGAGGTTCTCTTCCAGAAACAGCAGATATAACGCAAGATCATCCCAGGTCCCCTGTCCAAACTGCATTACCCCTAATGTGGGCAACATCTCGTAAGGCTTCAAGAACCCCATGGTCCTTCTGAACGGAACCATCATGGCGTACAAGCACAAGGGCAAAAGCAGCAAATACACACACAGATTTATGTAGCTCAGGAGCTGAAAGATGCCCACGGCAACTAGCTTGCACTGCATGGCCGGAGGGACGGAGGAGTCGTTGATTACCACGCCAGATCGAATGTCACACTGAAACTCATCTGTGATGGAGAGACGGATGTAATAGCAAAGGTAGATGCAGGCTAACATGAGGGCCAGGAAAGTGACGGCGCGGCAGACGAGGTATCGGACCAGTAATCCTCGAGAGAAGCGCTTGGTCCTCAAGTATTGTTCCACCAGAGGATATTTAAAGCAGCTCTCGGTAACGTCTATCACAGAGCTAAAGAAGAAAAAGAAAAACATGCAAGCATAACAGTATTTAAATGTTACAGGAATGTATAGGAATGATTGGTGAGAGATTATGGTAAAAAAAAAAAAAAAAAAGTGTGAAAATGCCAGAGATATTTATAGAAAGTTACTGATAGAAGGTTAGTTTGTGTATGCGTGCCAATAACGCTCACAGAGTGAAGCCATGTGAGTGTGTGACAGGTCTGTGCAGTGTGAACCCAACCACCCTGAAACGTCACGAAGGACCACCAGGCATTTTCTCTGCTCTTTGCGTGTTCAGTTCACCTGTATGAGTCCACACGGGCTGACAGTGGGTCCTGTTTTCCTGCAGCGTGATAGCATTTGGCCAGTTTAATGGCTCTGTTGTAGGAACGGTCCAGTTCTTCCATTATAAAGGTCAGATCAGAAGAAAGCATTGGGGCTCCTGTGAACCGCCAAAACAACGCTGGCATGTAAACTGATATTGCCACCAGCAACAGGATATAAGGAAAAAACTGCAGAGAGAGGGAGAGGGGGTCCATTTTAAAGGCTCATTTGTCCTAAAACATATTAATGATCATTTTTAACATCATGATTTCATTTTTCTTTATTATATTATTATTATTATTATGAGGTGAAGGTGGATTTTGTGAATTCTATGACTAATCTCTTAAGCCTCTTTATCCTTCTGTATGTTGAGAAAACCATTATTTTAACAATTTATTTGAGTAATGCACAAATTCCACAGAAAAATTAATTATTGTTTTCAAGGGAACCATCAAAATAAAGCGTTACCATAATTTCTTTTCTTTTTTTAATGTAAAAAAAATAAAAAAAATATCGAGCTTCTATTTTGATGGAAAACTTTCCATCTATTTTGATGGAAAAAGTTGCATTTCCAAATTAGCTGAACATGTGTAAATATTTTTAATTAAACCACAGCCTTTGTGATTTCATAATCACATTAATCACTGCAGAAATGCATAAATGTAAATGTCAGCGAAATACATCGCTTGTGGAATTTTACCGATTACTCGACACAGGTAATGTAGGATGTTTTTTTAATCGAGTAATCGTGACAGCCCTAGACTACAACACTATGGACAGCCTGGTAAAAAGTGTGAGAACATGTGTTTATGGCTTTACCTTGTGCAGCCACAGTGGCAGGCCTCCCGTGTCCTGCGTTTGCACTGCCGCCCAGCAGTACGAGTCCACATAACCAGCCTGACGCCACGAGAACTTTGTAGGGGGGAAACAACTAATCTGTGTACCTAGAAAAAAAAGAGAATTGACAGTTTTACAGTAGATGGAGAACAAGTGTGTGTGTGTGTGTGTGTGTGTGTGTGTGTGTGTGTGTGTGTGTGTGTGTGTGTGTGTGTGTTTTGAGAGTGAGACAGAAATGCATTGGGTGCATTATCAGCAGGAGCTCAATGTGAAATATTAATCTTCATCAGTGTTGGGCAGTAAAACAATTACTATTTCAGTAATAATATTACAGTTACCATCCATAAAATAGCTTGTTACAACATTATTTGTGTTGCCTCAACCCCTACTGATTTGAAATCCACCAATCCAACCATAGATTCATTTTCGTAATATTCAAGACTTGTACGTGCATGTGGCGTCACCATCGCAGCAAACTAGCTTGAAAAAAGCTTACATTTAGAAGCTGGAATTATTGCCATTACTTTGATTATGTCAGGAGAATAGATCATCATTGTCAAATGCAAGTTGTGGCATTACTTTACTCTGGCATTACATGCTTTGACCATCCACATCCCTTTGATTCCTATTTACATATCAAAAATCCTTCAAGAAAACTTTTTTTTTTTTTTTTTTATAGCTACAATTAGAATCAAGCTATTCGTGACAATTTATGATATTAAAACTATGTATGTATTTATGATATTAATAATCTAATGTAGATTTTGGTTATATGATTAGGCAGAAATGTTATTTGTAGCATTTTAGAATACCCTAATCACTACACCTGCTTAGCATTTTCATGTAAACATCCTTTATTCTTACAAAAATAGAAAAATAATTAAAATAAATAAAATAATTTCAAAACTTTTTTTTTTTAATTCATGAATGAATCAGTGTTTTTGAATACATGTATTACTTGAACGAATGGTCCCTTACCGCCACCAAGTGGCGTAACAGTGAAACTGCACTGACTGACAGCCAGTCTAGAAGCAGCTGAGACAAAGCTGATACTGGTGAACCATCAGCAGTCCAAACAATAGCCCAACAAGCTTAATGTCAGGTTTATGTTCCGTTATGTGGAACCTTATTTTGACATTCTGTTGTTCCTCGCTCTGTTTAGTTTTGGTTTCACTGGTTTCTAGTTTACTTTCCTTTGTTCTACCGCTGTTTATATAGCCCTGTGTTTCAGTTGTACAGTTCTCGTTTATGCACTGTGTGGTTTGTGTTGTTCTCCTCCATGTTCATTGGAGTGTTTGGATAATTAATAAAGCCTCTTTTGTTTTTCTCCTTCATCTTCATGCCTACTGACCACATCGAAACACTTATTTATATAGGAATTTATTTATTTATTTATTTTTAAATGGTGATATTTAGTTCTAATAGTATTATTATTATTATTATTATTAACCATCTGTTGTGCACAGCTGCGCATTCATGAGACAATGTCAGCACAGCAACTCACTCGCACAAGAGCACAATTTCAAGAAATCAAGTATCTGTATTTTGTTCCGGTTGTCACAATAACAAAAGGTTAATTCTGAATGTCATCTAGGCTAATTGGAGTTCCGGTCCGGAGATATTCACCTCAGACTAGAAAATACACATATCATTTTGGGGTTTTCTAGGTGTTGTCTTTTGAGTAGTTTTTTTATTAATCTTGATTTCTCAAAATAGCGCACTAGCGTGCTTTACTCGGCCAGATGGAGCGGTGCGCTTATACGATCTCATGAACATGCAGTCGTGCACACCAGACTTGATTTTCACTAACAATAATTTCAATTTTGGTTTGCTTTTCACCAGCCCCTATCGTATGTCCTCAGAACACTTCTGTGAGATTGTTCTGTGAGACAATTTTTTTTTGATTTTTTAAATTTCTCCTTTTGTGGTCTGAAAAATAAAGTCACACATGTTCACGTTTCAATAGGAGAGAGGCTTGCCAAGCATGTTCATGACTTCGTCACTTTTTATAAGGAAACATTTCAGCTTTCGAATTCTGTCCATTTTATCATGAAATGAAAACACATGTACCAGAAATATTTATAAATAAATCAATATTGAATTGAATTATGTAATAATGTCTACTGTGAAACCATGATATGTTTTGAGACTATTATCATACCATAATAATCACATACCATTGCAACCCTATTACAATATAATTATTTGGTTACGGTTTATTTAAGGTGCTAGAGTAGGCTAATTATACAATTGGCCTAAGTAAACAGTTGCTTCATGTAATGAACAGATTTAATTGAGGCATTTATTCACACTTAAACATTGATTGATGCATTCATGTAGAGCACATCAATTATGGTAAACGGAAGCTCAAACTTAGTTGCTTGACACTTTGTTCTGACATGTGACGCTAACCCGTTTGATCTACCATAAGAACCAGTGAGGGTTTGTTCTTGCACATCAAACAATTACTGAAGAATATCTCACTATTTGCACTTGTAAACAAGGACAATAAAATAAACTATTTTTGCTGCAAACAATAGCTACCAGCAGAGGTTAAACTGGGCCGGAGCACAGCCTCCTCAGGTCCACAACACACCCTGCCGGAGCTCAGCTCCGTCTCTTTCCAAATACCTTAAAATGCACATGTCGAGATCAGGAAAATCAATATTTTCTTGGCGGGGCATGCCCTTGAACCCCCCTAGTAGGATCATTTTTGAGACCTTCTTATGTATAAAATCCTGCATAGGCGTTGGTGTGATTAAATCAAACATATCATAAAAGAAATTGGCCCTAATTCTCTTTAAATCAACATCATTTTCTTGTTTAAAAAGATATATTTGCTAACCAATATTTTCAAACATGTTCAATTTCATACATTTTCTGAGGGTGAAATCCGTTGCCTGCCTTTTAACATTAAAGGTAAAAAACAATAATAAAGCAAGTGAATTGTAAAGTATTTCTCTTTGTTTGAATAACTACTCCCTACCTTACACATTAATACTGGCAAAAGAGCCCCTTTGGTGTAAAAACACATTCACAAGTCATTTTACGGCACGATTTTGAATGATGACCATTCACCTCCCAATAAAAGCCAATTTAACCACTGGCCACCAGTATCAACAACAGTGTAAACAGCATTTACATTTTTACGATTTACATTTAGTGTACATCACCTACAGCCCTGATGCGCATTCTGTTCTGCCATTTTTAAATTTCAATCAGTGTTTAATCTTCATGCCATACTTTCAGAACTTGATGTATTACAGAGATTATATAAAAGTACGTTACAACTTTTGAATGCAGATGTGAGATGACAAAATTTTGTGAGATAAAATACAATAAACATCGCTTTTATAATTCATAGATTTATAATTATATAACCTGATGTCATAACATCACATTCAGCATAATCTGTGCTGTCACACACTGGAGCTTCATCAAAAGGCCATGCACCAAACAACCCTGAAGCATTTACATATTTAAATAACTTAACCTGTTTTTTAACTTAACTTAACCCCGGGGAGGGGGCATTTTAGAAACTGATGTGTCATTGCTTATGCAATACAAAAAAATATATTGTATAAAACAAAAGCATAGGGTAAAATACTAAGGGAAAATACAAAATGCAGTTCAGGTCATATGCATTTACTGCACTTAACACTGAACATATCGGCATCAACAGTTGGAAATTGTAACAGTTTCAAAAAGAAATCTGAAAAAGTCAGTAGTAAGATCTCTGATGATGAGTGTGAGAAAAGCACATACCGACAGACACTTCCTGAGCGAAGGCTAGAGAGATGAGAAGCAGAGGCAGACCCACCGCGACACAGGTGACCATCTTATCCAGGGCCAGATCTAACCTGATGCCTTTATACTTGTTCTCGGACGCGGGCTCCTTCAGCACGAAATCCGAGAACACGTACTCTGTGGCGGCGTGCGCTATAGCCATGACTTTCCTCTGTTAGCATCCATACATCTAATCGCAAACATCCATCTAACTTTCGACTGACTGAAGAAGAAAGCGGGTCACTGTTCAAAAGGTAACGTCGTTACTCATCCTCTGAACAGGCATTGAATGGTAAAAAGCTTTAGGTATGAAAGGATACAGTAATTGGCGTTAGATGTGAAAACGCAAACAACGACACTATTTCCGAAACCATTTCTTTCTTGTTGTTGTGTTGGTCTTCGTTTTCTTCTATTTCTTCCTCTTCTTCTTTTTCTTGGGTTTTCTTGGCCGTTGGCAAACCAGCTTAAATGTGCTTTACTGTCATCTACTGGACAGGAGTGTGTGGATCAGACGATTTGGCAGGATAAGGGTAGTAGCCTACCCATAATTAAAATATAACCTTTTATACTTGCTCAATCAGTTCTGTTTCTTTCAAAAGTTGAATTAAATGTGTATTTCCTCAGTGCTGCTCCAAGGATGTAAAGTTTTCACTTTAAAAAAATTCTCTTTCCTTTTCATATGCACTGCACAACAATCCATAATCACATGTTGGAAAGATTCTAGTTAATTGCAATGTAAGCACAGTATGTCTATCTAATAGGCTAAATGAAGTGTCTTGTGTGAAGTATCCTGTGAGATGAGTGATAACCCTTTCTTCAGTTTGATTTTTAACCATCTCTCTTTCAAAACCAACAGAGCTTTGAATATTATACAAAAGTCTTCCTGTGGCATTAATATCCCAATATTCCTGCCATATTTTTCTTTGAGTTTGATCTTTGGTCTATGATTGCTTTAGCCTCAGCTTTCCTTAATGCAAAATATAAATCTATTGTTGGTGACTAAGATTGTTTAGCTAACATATTTACTTCTTCATTTCCTTTCACAGGAACCCAAACAAACCAGACGTTCATTTAGTCTATCAAGGAGGGATATCTGAATATGGGCACAATATTGGGTAACACTTTACACTGAAAAAAAATTTTTTAGTCAGTTCTACTTAGAAAATGTATGTCATGTGGTAACATCTACACTGACTGGTTTTGTTGAAATTAAATAAATGATTTAGGATAACAGATTATAACTGAATTAACTGCATAACTGAATAACTGAAAAACAAGGTTTTACTGAAGCATAACTGTCAGTAGATGTAACCTGATTTCTCTGGCAAGGTAAAATTACTTAAGTTTGATATTTTTTTATTTTTTTATATGATGAAAGTCCTTTTCCACATTGATGTAAACACACACACACACACACACACACACACACACACACACACACACACACACACACACACACACACACACACACACACACAAATAATTAGGCTACCCTTACTTCATTTAATTAATTGAAGACATTTGTACACACAATTTAATTTAGTTCATTCAAAATAAATCAGTTTAGTTGGATTGACACAATTTAGTTGGTTTAGACCAAAATTTAATTAGTCAAACTATTATTTTTAAATTAACATATATTTTTTAATTGGTTTACTTAGGCTTAATTTTCAAACAAGTAGTAATTCATCATTACACTGTAAACAAAATGACAAAAATCAACAGTAACTTACTGGCAACAAATAGCCAGCAAGCTTCTGTATTTTATACCACAGTAAAATTACTGTAAAACTAACTACAGTAGTTTTAAGCATATGCCTATTGTAAACTAAAGTAGGCTACAGCATTATACTGTTATTTTATTATACATACATATTCAATAACACTAGTTATTGCTTCACATCAACAGCTTCATTCAGATTTCATCTTTTACATTTCAAAGCTGAACTTCAATAGAATATAACAGATTCACCAGAATATTAGCCATATGAACAAAATCAAATATAGCCATACCAGTAAAATCTCAGTAGCCTAACACTTTTGTGCCAGTGGGAAATAAATGTTGGAATTGGAAATATTAAAATAAATGTTTGACGAGTTAAAGTAGCCTACTTAATAATTAGTAGTAGCCTACAATACAACAATAACCAGCGAATACATTTCGCCTTCAAGCGTTTAAAACCACATGCTGTAAAGAAAAATGCGACCGAAAAGGCAATACCGATCTAAATTTTCTCAATATGCAGTAGACCTATAACATTACAATATTTCATGGATGCAAGCCAAGACAATCAGTCTATAGCCTACATGACAACACACACACGCACACACTTAACAATTTTTGATAATCCGGTATGCTCAGTGTTGTAGTGGTGCCTGGAGAAGTGGGTATAGGCTACTCTTAATTTATGCCCCCAATATTTTTTTAAGCATCCCAGCAAAGGATGAACGCTCTGTGTTAGAAACAGTGACATGTAAGACTAGTCTTGCGTATTAGTTCACCCCAAAATGGGGCAGTAGTATTTGCACATTACCACTTAACTTTTGCTGCTTGACTTCACGGAGAAAGGATCATTTTGAAATTAATATTAGCCATAGAAGAGGTGCAGTTTTTGCAAGTAATACTGGCCCACGGACTATAGGAAGAGACAACAAAATAATTATGAATTTTGAGTGACTATTCCTTAGTCCATCCACACATGAAAATTGGACAACTATTCAAGGGATCACTGCATCACTGTCTTTATGGGTGCAGGGCCGACGCAGGGTTTTATAAATACCGAGATCCCAAAAATGATCTTGCTAGGGGGGTTCAGGGGCATGCCCCCATCCCTCAGAGAGAAAATTTAGATTTTCCTGATCTCGACATGTGCATTTTAAGGTACAGTAGCATGAAGTATTTTATCAGTGAACAGATTCTTAAACATGCAAATCAGTTTAAATGTCGCAATGAATGATCCACACTACAAAATGGAAATGCAGAATGTCTCGGCAAAGGAGAAGTGCTCAGTACCACAGATTTAGACAGATTTGTGAACAATATTTGAGAGAAATAGGCTCTTTTGTGTACATAGAAAAAGTCTTAGATCTTTGAGTTCAGCTCATCAAAAATAGGGGCAAAAACAAAAGTGTTGTGCTTATAATTTTGTTCAGTGTATATAAAAAGAAGATAGATGTAAATGTACTAAATGTTGTTATGGTAATGAAATCGACAGTTATAGTTACTCCACCACGTTTCCTTAGTTGTCGGTGGCAGGGCTGTACTTTTGTGTTTTTTTTTTATTTTTATATTTTTTACTTTAGACAATAGAGGGCAACGGAACAATGAGGCAAAGGACTCTGTAGCGTCCAACATGATCACATTGACTCTGACACCAGTGTCTGCATTAGAAGGCTCTTCAGACTCACAGTTTACTCCACCACTTCAGCACCCTATCCCTGTGCAGGACAGTTCATGGACCTCAACATTTCAAGTACCTTGGGACAAGGCCAGACCAAATCTAACAGAGACCAGAAGAGACAGATAGGGCGGCACATGATCAGAGTGATTGTTAAACCCATGAGACAAATATGTTTAAGTCCCACTTTGAGTCAGTGGCCTGTAGTTGCAAAGAATATTGTTGAACAATATCCAGATAGTTTTGAAGACTGAACTGATGGAGGAGAAATAATGGGCAGTGGACATTTCACTTTGTGCTCACAGCTAAAAACAAGAGTAGACAACCTGAACAGGAACAACAGCCTTGCACGGCTAAGAAAACCAAAAAGGCCTGCTGTGATGGTGGAGAATAGTCAGCCAGTATCATCAAGAAAATGTGCAAAAACTGACAGCTATGGCTGTATAAACTGGCAGTCAAGTGAACTACCTGTGGGAGAAACAAGACAGTCTCTATGTGAGAAGAAGGAGATGCTTAAAAGCATTTTCACTCAAAAGGGCGAAAATGGAGCAGATAGGGCAAGAGTGAATGAGCTGATGATGATAACAAATGAGTTCCTGCATTGCACCATCAATGCATCATCTACACCTAGCACTGGCCAGCTAAAGAGGGATTGACCTCTCTTGTTTATGAAGGGGTTCCTGATCGAGTACACTTGAACTAGAATCTAGACTCAAGAAGTCCATCACTGGAAAAGGAAGAAGGGTGCTCCAGTTCTTTAAGACTCAGCTGCTGCGCTGGAGACAAGAGGTGAGGACAGGCCTTGAGAAAAGTATCTGGAGATGTGGATCCTGGCCTTGCTGCCATAATGGTGACGATGGCCTTCTTCAAAGACAGAGAAGATTCACTTTTCCTCCTGGCTCATGTAAGAACAATAATTGTTTTATGATCTGTCATAACATATAGGAAATTTAGATGTTTAATTCAAATTAGGACACACTCCAATTATTTTTTGTAAATTTAGTTGAAAAATGAATGTATCAATAATACAGAAGCTCATATGCTGCAACACTGAGTTCCAGCTCTTTCTTCTGTATTACTGATTTGTTCATTTCTTAACATATCTACAGAGACAGATTGATGAGTCCATCCCAACTGTTTCTACAATGAAATACACTTATTTTTTAGGATCTTTTACATTTCCAGTATGATCTCAGATCTAACCACTGTTTTTTTTTTGTTTGTTTTTCTTTGTGTTGACTTTTTTGTACAGGTCACCACAACGCAGGCAGACGCAGCAGACCTGGCTAGCACACCAAGGATAATTCTGCTGGGTGAGATTTCTATACCTGATTTACACAATCACTAAATAACACAAGACATCTTGCAGTTGTACTAGACGAACACATAACGTTGTGCACCACTAACATAATAAAATATGTATTTAATTCCAAACTTGGACACACATAAACTCCAACCCAGACTCAGAAGACTTAAGGCATAGAACCCAGTCACCTCCAGCTGGACTTCACCTCTGCCCTGGCTGTCCTCTTGGGATCATTTTATGTGTTCAACAGTGAGTACCAAGTGGAGGCAGCTTCAACACTGGAGTTCATCCAGAGGTACATACTCTGCATGTTATGTAAAGAAACAGCTGGTGAGCTACATACAATAAATGAAGAATGTGCCTTTATTAAAGGCGGAGGCCAGCAATTTTAAGAATTCATATATGTTTGTCCTGTCCCTCAGGATTTATTTTCCATCTTTTGAGGTCAATATTATTAGAGTCAGGATAGTTAGTTTAGTTTACTTGGCTCCCACACATTTCATTTAATTCATACACTGGGTGTTTGTCACAAATTGATTTCCGTTTGTAACACCATTGTGCTTTGCATAAGTGATGGTTTATCTTCTGTTGTAGATATGATGGTACATACTGTATTGTGATTACTCTTGGTTCAGCAGGAAATGTTTTGATGAAAATTCTAAGTGCATATCCCGGTTCCAAATGAGCAGAAAGAGTGGGAAGATGTTGCCTCATTCATCAGGGACTTTGCTGAATACGATTGGCAGTGTCATTAAGGTAAGAGTACCGCTTAGCTTGATCTGTGTCTCTGGGCAGCAGCCTTAGCAAAGCTGCACAGACTTCCCCTCCACCTCCGCAAGCTCTTCAGGAGCTATTACAATGCAGATTGTTTTGAAGCAGCTTTATAGTGAAAGCGGGAACATCATTTTGGCTGTGCAGCAGCTCTAGAAGAAAATAGTGTCATTGTCCAGTTTAAGTAAGTTCAGTATTGATTGATTTCCATTGCAAAAAGAAAAATGTAAGTTTAGGCAGGACCAGCTTCACTTCTTGGGTCATATTATTGACAAATCAGGTGTGAGACCTGACCCTGACAAAGTCAAGGCAATCCGCGAGCTCCCACCACCACAGATTCAGAACGTGCAACGCCTAAAGCATATTTTGGGCATGTTCAATTACTTAGGGAAATACATTCCAAATTTGTCTACAGTGTGTCTGCCACTTTATGACCTGTTAAAGTCCAAGTCAGTATGGACATGGGACCACTCTCAGCAGGAGGCATTCCAGCGGATTACAGACATCCTGTCCACTTCTCCAGCCCTGAAGTTCTACGATGTGAACCGGCCTACCGCTGTCTCAGCTGATGCCAGCAGTTATGACATAGGCGGAGTACTGCTGCAGCTACATGAAGGGGAATGGAAACCTGTGGCATACTGCTTACGTGCCTGTCTGATGCCAGATATGCACAGATTGAGAAGGAGTGTTTGGCGAGCGTCTGGGCCTGTGAGAAATTTGAAAAGTACCTGTGTGACCTTGAGAGCTTCAAATTGGTCACCGACCACAAACCTCTGGTGCCATTCATGAATCAGAAAGACCTGGACAAAGTGCCAATATGGTGCCAAAGACTACTCATGAGACTTATGAGATTTAAACCGATGGCCGAATATGCACCAGGGAAGACCTTAACAGTGGCCGACACACTCTCATGGAGTCCACTACAGTGCCTGGAAATGGAGACTGACACTCACTCAGACGTAGAGTGCAATATAGCAGCCGTTGTAGACGCCCTGCCTGCAACCCCACGTAGGCTTGAGGCCATAAGGACAGCTACAGCAGCCGACTGTATCCTACAATTGGTGTTGCAGTACATAAAGTCAGGGTGGACAGAGTACATAGGCCATGTCCCAGCAGCAATCAGAGAGTATTTTCCCATGAAAGCTGAATTATCTGAATGCAATGGGATCGTCATCAGAGGCAGCCGTATGGTGATTCCAGGTGTGCTTCCAGGTGAACAGACATCCTGAAACGAATACATGATGGACACCAGGGGTTGACAAAGTGTAGAGAGCGAGCGCATGCGTCCATATGGTGGCCCAGCATCTTATAAGCAATCCATCAAAAAGTCCAGTCCTGTTAGGTATGCCATGACATGAAATCCAGCCATCGGAAAGAACCTCTCATCTCTACCCCCCTTCCGGACTGGCCTTGGAAGAGACTTGCTATGGACCTGTGCGATCATAACAAACACACTTACCTTGTCGTGTCAGACTATTTTTCCCGGTTCCTGGAAATACTTCACCTGCCGACAATCACTGCCTCGCAGGTTATCTTGAAGTTGAAGACAGTGTTTGCAAGATTTGGCTGTCCAGACGAGGTCGTGTCTGACAATGGGCCTTAATTTTCATGCCAGGAATTTAAAGACTTTGCGAGAGAGTTCGACTTTATACACATCACTTCAAGTCCACACAACGGACATGCAGAGAGAGGGGTTCAGATTTCTAAAAGAATCTTGAAGCAGAAAGACCCTCTGCTCGCCCTCATGTGCTTTCGGTCAACGCCTTGCACCACTACAGGCGTGAGCCCGGGAGAGCTATTCATGGGGCGGAAGATAAAGACAACCCTTCCAACACTGGAGCCCCGATGGCCTAATCTGGAAATGATCAGGACTAAGGATACATGGGAAAAGGGGAAACAAGCATTCTACTTTAACCAGCGCCATGGAGCTAGGCCCTTGCCTTCTTTAAAGCCAGATGATCCTGTCCTCATGAAGCTGGACCATCAGAAAGCCTGGAGAACACCTGCCGTTGTCACTGGAGACAGCATCACACCACGCTCCTTTGTTATTGAAACACCTCAGGGAGCAACTTTGAGACGCAACCGGCGTCACTTGCAGCATGTTCCTCCAGCGGCTGGAGACACACACCCTCTAGCTCCAGATAGACTACAGCAAGGAGCTTCCACACAGCAGCCTGACCCCGCAGTCTTCGCTGATGCTGCATCACCAACCCCCAGTGTCAAACCGCCAGACACACAGACTGGACTGTTCTATACCCGGTCTGGTTGACTGAGTAAACCTGTTGAAAGGTTGAATCTGTGAAGGTGTGGCTATTTTGTTCATTTTTTGAGACATGGACTGTGCGGAGGGGAAAAGAGGACTTAAGGGAAATGTTTATTGATTTTGTGGATTGAAAAGTTTATAGACACTGTGAAGAGAGCTGATGTTCTAATGCTCGTTTATATAATGCACAGAGTAATGTTTGATGATTTAAGCCTACTGATTCTAGTGCCTTACTGTTTAATCAAATGCAGTACCGTTCAAATGTTCAGTTATAGGAACAGTCAGGATATCTTCGGTATCTTGTGTATTCTCAGAGAAAGAAACAAAACTTAAAAGGGGAGATGTCATCCAATGTGCACATGTAAATATGGCTTTATACCTTTAAGGGCATTCTGCCACATCCCTACGGACGTACGGGGGCATGATCCCGCACGTTTGTTTAACTATACAAAGTATTCATTGAAGTCTCAGACTTGTGTGGACATTTGAATTATTTACTATAAGTAATTAATTTAGTTCATTTATCTATACAGCAGCTCTGGAGAAAACAGTGATGTCATCCTCCTGCTCAGTTCAGGTCTCAAACAATGGTGTCAATGCAGTCAGATCAATAATACTGTTGAATATTAAGTGTCCCCGACTAAGCAAGACAGTGGCAAGGAGCCCGAACTCCATCAGGTGTAACCAAGTACAGTACTTAAACATGTACAGACCAAGTGACTAACTGCAGCCCATATGGCCAGACAGGTTCAATTAAAAGTGTTTTGATAATGTGAGTTTTAGATAATTTGTTGACTTTTTGCCTCAGTGATTGATTTGTACTTATCATTTCTTGCAGGATTTTTCACAAGTGCTGTTGTCCCTGCTCCATGTTATGTGGCTGCCAGAACCCACCACCACTACCCTCATCTATTGTTGTCACATCCATAATATCTAGAGTAGAAACTTTTGTTTTTCAATGTGTTTTATTAATTCAGAGTGCAGACTGATTTTTAATTGTTAATGATTTTAATGTTAACTTGTATTTTTAATCTTGGTTTAAAACACACGTTTTTATTGTAGTATTGTTCACTATTATTAGGCCTATTACTACTGTATGTATTACTACTGTACTAATGTACACAATCAATTTTCTGCTTCCAATGCTTCAATTGTCCTTATTTCTTATTTTACATCTTCTTCTTTTTTAGCGTTTATCCCACATAGTAGCAGGGTCTGCTTTTCTGAAATGCTGGCACCATTTGATGATTGAACCGGTAAGCTTGAGATCGTTGTGCAGCGTGTCGAGCCACCACTGCTTCAGTCGTCCCTTTGATCGCTTTCTGCTGACTTTCAGCTGGAAGCCCATTTTGGCAAGCATTGTATACTGCATATTATACATAAACATCTAGGGCCCTATCTTGCACCCAGCGCAATTGACTTTGTACACCGACGCATGTATCATTCCTATTTTGCACCCGCGCAAAGCGCGCTTTTCCCTCCACAGAAGCACGTTGCTAAACTAGGGAATGAACTTGCGCTCCCTGGGCGGTTCAGCGCAAAAAACGAGGCGTGTTCCGGCACAAACGTTCCTTCATGCTATTTTGCAGGTTTAGAAAACAATTGCGCCACTAACCAGGAAAAAATAGTTTAAAGTCAGTGGCGCGTTGCGCATGTTATTCATATGCTATTTTAAGGGCGCATGCTTGGCCATAATCAATGTAGCGTGTGCACAACGCGCATACACTTTGATTCTCTCATCTACACAGAAGCAGCAGTTTTCATTTTTGCAAATCATACATTATTACGATAGATAGATAGATAGATAGATAGATAGATAGATAGATAGATAGATAGATAGATAGATAGACAATTTATTATAAAAGCAATAAAGCATACATCTAGCTTACACATTTACCCAAATTATCATACGCCTTTTTAACCGAAGTTAATTTGGGTGGGTTTCTCCATCCCCAACGTCCCTGACGAGAGCGTTGCTCTCCTTGGCTGTGAACCGCTCCTGGCGCGCGCCTGGCAAATCCGCCGTTATGATAGGAATCCGCTTTAGAACAAGCGCGCCTGCTCTTAAAGGGAATGTGAGATGACGCTCTGATTGGTTTATTTCACGTTACGCCCAAACCACACCTATGAGTAATGAAGCTCTTCAGACCAACCCATTTTAGATTTGCGCCTGGCGCAAGAGTCATTTATCCCGCCGGGAAAATAGCAACAGCGCCAAATAAATTGTCTATCTATCTATCTATCTATCTATCTATCTATCTATCTATCTATCTATCTATCTATCTATCTATCTATCTATCTATCTATCTATCTATCTATCTATCTATCTATCTATCTAGCCCACAAAGTTACTTGCGAAAATCAGTAAGAGTGTGTTCATTGTTTGTGAGGTTGTGTTTTGTAAGTAGCGTAGTATAAAATCCCCTATTTCACTCTTTATTTGCATTCTAGGTTTTATCAATATGTTATGCTAGGAGCATTTCTAAAGTTATATTTAGTTTGAATGCTGAATTAATTTATCCCCTGTTACTTCTCTTGAACTGACATAAGCAATCTTCATCTTTAAACAATTAGTTATCCTATGCCATGTCTAATGATCTGCAAAATTGAAAACTATGATAGACATATTAATTCAATATCACACAGCCATTCACCGTAATGTTGAATCTGAAACTTCTATAAAATTGTGTCCATAAGGTAACTAACATCATGTTTCTAATATAAATTAATCTAAAAAAATAAGCTTTGTCATGTTCTCCACAGAATTAATGAAAAGACCCTCATGGTCTCAGCTAGTTCTTGAAAACTCTTTCCCATCAGCTCTTTTGTTTTTTATTTTTGTTTTTTTAAGTTTATCTCAAATCAGTCTCCATTCTGTCAAAATCAGAATGCATGCGATTCTAGCTCCTATATAATTTCATTGAGACCCTTCTTCTAAGGTTTGAGGGTTCTTCTGTACTGCACTTCCTCAGAGCGCAGACCCGCCACTTTAAACTGCATTAATCACTGCTTGTCACACTTGCTCGTCTCCTTCTGAGAAGGAATCTTCGCTGTGTTGGAAATATTTTAGAGTTTACTCTCGCCTTATTGCAGTCTCGACATATTCCAACCACCTCCCAGTCATGACAAAGCTAAATCGCCTTACAGCTAATTCTCCTAATATTTGACTAAATGGTCTTCTTTCTAGATCCACTATTACCTCAGCATCGTTCAAATATTTTAGAGGTCTACTGATCAGGGGTGCGTTTCCCAAAAGCATCGTTAGCCAACTATGTTTGCAAGTTCCGTCGTTATCATCATAGTTCAACGTGTCATGTTTCCCGAAACCATTGTTCTAACAACCATTCACAAACAGCAACACAAAGTTGTGTGTTTGGAACGACAGCTCTCGACCTGTGGTTAGAAGCATAGTTTCTAGTTTGCATGACGTGGACTTAATAAATCCTTATCTTGAGCAAAATAAGCAAGCTGACATTCAGTACAACCTGTGTATTTTACTTAGAATACATACAAATGTCATTTACGTCTTTTAGTAAGAGATTTAAAGCACTGCTTTTGAAGACTGCGCATGTGTGAGCATGCTCTACTATGTAAGAACGAGCCTATGATTGAGCAAAATAACTGATAAAAATGAGAAAAAGTCCTCAGATGCCATCTCTGTAATTTATATCAAAACATCTAGGTTAATTGGATCTCAAACAGTTTTTACTCCACCACGTGAGTGACGTCATAAACCAAGGTGGTTGAACGTCTTTGCGACAAAATGGTTTCGGGAAACAGTCGAAACTAGATAGTTGATTTCTTCAACGATGCATCGTACTATGGTGGTTACGACGTTGTATGGGAAACACACCCCAGAGCAACTTAAATAAGTCACATCAAATTTGATTTACTTAAATTATTTTACTATGTCTGACACATATATTCATATATTCATTCATATTCACTTATGGAAGAGTGCCAGGTTGTTGGTCTTCACAGAAAAGAGTAGCATGAAAACCAGCATCCCGTGGTCCGTGACAGACAGCCAGAACGCTGCTGTCTTGCAGAGATGACCCTTGCGGACCTCGTCTTGAAACTCCAGATAATACCTGATGATGTCATCTGGTCATGAAGAGCGAGGTCAAGGTTCTGTCGGTCACATGACTTGGTGAGGTTGAGCAGAGCCTCAGGAGTGAGCTGGACACCCTCCTCCTCAATGAAATGCTCCAGCAGCAGCCTCTCCAGTGCAAATATCACTTCAGTACGTGCCTTAATGCAAATGGATCAATATGATCTTGTCCTCCACCAGATGGATGTAAAAACTGCCTATTTGCATTGGATTTACATGGAACAGCCAGAAGGATTTGAAGTGAAGTCAAACATAGGTGAGAAACTAGTCTGTAAACTGAACAAGTCACTGTATGGTTTAAAACAGTCAGGTAGAAACTGGAACAAACTGGAACTGGACTACCTCAGTGAGAATGATTTACAGTAAACAAACTGAAAAAGAGAGAGTGATTATAGTAATCTGGGTTGATGATCTGATAATTGCTGCCAGTAACAATGATTTACTGAATTGCGTGAAAAAGATAATGACAGCAAGATTCAAAATGAAAGATCCTAGGAATGGATTTTCATCAGAATGAAGGATTCATGAAAATTAATCAGAAAAGGTACATTTGAAAGGCAAGGCAAGGCATGTTTATATAGCACATTTCATACACAATGGTAATTCAAAGTGCTTTACATTGAAGAAATTAAAATAAAAGAAATAAGAATAATTAAAACAGTTTAGAATAAAAAATAAAATAAAATACAGTACAAACAGTCGGACGAACAGTGTGGCACAGTGCTCATTCAGTAAATGCACAGCTAAACAGAAGTGTTTTGATCTGGATTTGAATGTGATACTGTAGGAGCATGTCTGATCTCCTCTGGAAGCTGTTCCAGCATAATAGATAAAAGCGGACTCGCCATGCTTAGAGTGAACCCTTGGTATTTCTAGCTGATGTGATCCTAATGATCTGAGTGATCCGTTAGGTTTATATTCAGTGAGCATATCTGCAGTGTATTTAGGTCCTAGGCCATTGCATGATTACCAGTAATAATACTTTAAAATCAATCCTAAATGTTTGGGGAAGGCCAGTGAGGAGTCCATTACAGTAATCCACCCTGCTGGCGATGAAAGCATGAACAAGTTTCTCTTAAGTCTTGACTGGAAACAAAGCATCTAATTCTTGCAATATTTTTGAGATGATAGTATGCTTATTTAGTTATTGCTTTGACATGACTACTGAAACTAAGGTCTGACTCTAGTGTCACACCAAGATTCCTGACTTGACTTTTAGTTGTTTGACCCCTAGAGTGAAGGTATGCGTTCACCTTGAGAACTTAACCTTTGTTTCCAAACGCAATTACTTCAGTTTTGTCTTTGTTTAACTGCAGAAAGTTTTGGCACATCCAACTGTTCACTTAGTAGACTAAGTAGATCTGTGTGTCGTCTGCATAGCTGTGGTAAGCACTTTGGTTCTTTCTCATTATTTGGCTCATTGGGAGCATTTACAGGTTGAATAGGAGTGGCGCAAGAATTGAGCCTTGAGGGACTAGAGCAGTGGTGTAGTCTACGTGATACGCAGGTATACGCCGTATATCCACTAGAAAAGGCCAAGGATTTGCGTATACCCACTTAAAAAAAGCGTGAGGATACGCATCAACTTCGTTTTGTGTCAGAACTTTCACACTTTCATTCATAAATTCATCCCGTCTGTGTTTGCGAAGCGACGGATCGAATCGCGGAATCCAGTCACAAATGGAACGTGCTATATAAAGCAGAACGTCACGGAATTTGGCTATTTTTGAATGAATAAATCAAAAGTAGCTGCTGTACAATGAATAAAATCTCGATATGGACTAGTGTCTATGAATATTAAAGCTAAAAGAGACTGCAATTGTTCTACGCGTCTCTGGGAATGAGCGCTCAGTGTGTGCTCCACTACACACACACACACACGCGTGACTCACGCTCGTGGTGTTTTCAGCGTTTCACTGTATTGAGACATGATGTAAGCTACACATGTGCATTTCATCGCAGAGCTGCTATGAGAGTCACTTGATGAGAATTTCACCATTTCATTTGATAAAACTATCGCCATTCATTCGTTTCATATACACATAGAAACCATAGACAGTAAAAGAAGTGGACAGAGCCATCTCATTGGATCTCAATTGAGACAAGTGAAGCCCATTTTTCGCGATTTCTTAGCACTTCCTTTCCTGTCGCGCAGACTCAAACTGAGCAAAGCGTTACACGGACCACGTGAGCAACCCGTCTGTCTTCTAGTAGCTGTGCCAAGAGAAATCTGAATCATTCCCTTACGAATCTTGCAGAGACGGAGAGCGTAAGTAGGAGCTGTTCATGAGCTTGGAGCAGGAGCAACTTTTGCTAGGTATTCTGATTAATTATTTTGTCATTTTGCCTCCACGTCCCCCCGATTGCCCGCGAGCTTCTCCTCCCGTCCATACGGTAATCTCTCTACTGTGCGACAGAGAGTCTCGTGGTTATGACGCAATCGTTAGCCTACTTTTACAAAAACTGCTTCTACGGGGGCCATAACATAAGCTACAAGGTAATGGAGCATTTTATACATTGTCGTGTTTCTTTAGAAATAAATAAAGGGCAAATGGAGTCTTCAAACACCTCAGATGTAAAGTTATTCGCTGTCAAAGTGACGCCAAAATGAATGGGAGTCAATGGGATGCTAACAGCGGGTGAAGTTCTGCTACAAGATGGTGGCACGCGGCCGACTTCAACTTCCGGTCGACTTCCTTCCCGCTTGGGATAGAAACTGAAATGTCTTTACGACAACCTGTCAAAATAAAAGTTCTGTATAACTTGAAGAAATTATAACAGAAATATATTACTATTGCACAGAGTATACTTCAGGCCTAATAATAATAATAATAATAATAATAATAATAATAATAGTTTATTAAAACACACAGAAACTCAAATGTCTACAACCCACCAAAATAAAAGTTCGGTCTAACTCAAATTAATTAGAAAGAAATTGCACAGTAAAAGGTATTTTAAAATAACATTTTTTTCAAAAACACCATTTCTAAAAGTAAATTTGTATTTGTAAAGGTTTATTAAATAAGGTTTATTAAATATGAAAAATACTGAAAATCGTATGCTGTAAAATCACAGAGCTGCTGTAATTAACAAGTTAAACCAAACTATCTCAATAAGTTTTGTTTTTTGGATCACAACATGATTATGTCAAAACATAACCAACACCATCAGATCACATTGTCTCTTTGTGCATCTGACTGTTATAAATCAATAACAGCAGACAAGCATAATCTAAAGTAAACATATAAGTGTCAAGAGCCCAACTAAAGCAAACACTGATCACCATAATGGTAACTTACAATTTGTGATTTTCTCCTTCAGTGATTCTGCTTGTTATCATCAGGTGTCTTCAATAATAGTCAATCATCACTCAATTAATCACTTAATTATCTCATTAACTTTAACACTCTTGAGTTGAGTTGGAAAAAAATTAAATTTTGTTTTGACATTAAATCAAAATTCATGGTTTTAACTAAATCATAAATACAATTTGAGAAAATCAAAAAAAAAAAAAAAATAGCTGTAACAAATTACATTAATTTTTTTAAGTTAATCCAAAGTAGCATTTTTTTCAGTGTACGACAGGATAATGTTTTAGTCTTACTCAAAATGGTCCTCTGATTTCCTGCAAGCCAAAGAAACAGTCCACAGTTGCTTTGTCTACAAGTGAAGCTGAGTGTATACTGGCCGCAACCACACAGGAAAGCATGTATTTTGTACAGTTGTTAAACAGCATGGAAAATTACTGTCTGTTTGAGCCAGTACTTTGAAGATAACCAAGGTGCCATTGCCCTGTCAAAGAACCCAGTGTGTCGACAAAGATGTTAACATGTTGATGTATCATTTCATTCGATCAGTTTGAGTTTCAGCACAAGAGAAATACAAGACTGTGTTCATGTGTTATGTTGTTATAATGGTAAACTGCACAGTATGAGAACAAGTGGGGGTGTTAAAGTTAGGTGTGCCCTCATACTGCTCATGTCATGTGTATGTCTATCCATAAATGGATATATGCAAATAAAATATGTTCCGGTCCAACAGAATACCGAGTGATGTATGTGTCTTTTTTCCTCAGTATAGTTTATTAAAATTAACCGGTTATCATTCACAAAAATGTGCTGTGCCAACAGTAACATTTCCATAACAATATAACACTGTATGGCATTAAAAAAAAAAAGAATAATACTGTACTTCAGCATGGTAATAAATAACAGTAAAATGCTGTACATCATTTTACAGTATGCTTAAATCTACTCTAGTTATTTTTACGGTAATTTTACTGTGGTATAAAATACAGCAACAATTTTTCATATCCGAAAAGGAGGTATATGATGTGAGTAATAACACATCTCTAATCTGTTTTACTCATTTGGAATATAGTGATTTACCTTAATTATTATTTTTGGAACGGATAAGGGGCTAAACAGACAGCCAAACTAATGATATAACGTGGTAGTTTTGTAAACTGGCTTAAAATTATGTCAAATTGAACTATTTGACAAAGAGAAGATCTGCCAACAGTTTTTTTGTGTATTGTTCTTTTTACACAATTTTTTATATATTACACATAAATAATCAATACTTTTAAAACATTTACACATTTGTCTATGAAACTTATTTTTTTTCTCATTTAAGATATGCAAATGAAATAAATTATTTAGGCAACATAATTACTGAAAAATTATGTTCTTTGTGTTGTTTTAATTTTGATAATCCATTTCATATTAAAATGGATGTTGCAACTGAAATGAAAATTGAGTATTGATGAATACTCAATTTTCATTTCAGTTGCAACAACATCCATTTTAATATGAAATGGATTGAGTATTTGAGTATTCAGAAGCACCCATTTTCTTGTATTTACACTACTGCCATCTAGAGGTTTCACTGGATACATCAACTGATCGCCATAGTACCTGCAGAAAATTAAGGTTAATTCAAATCAAATACAAGTACATTTGTTCTACTTGTACCCATGTCAGGTATCTGTAATGCATCTGTAATGCCTAACCAACTAATGTCAAATGCTTAAAGATACCATTCTATATAATAATAATAATAATTAAGCTCTTAATTTTCATTCATGTTCTTTATTATATACAACATAATTTGCTATTCAAGAGCAGAAAATGGTTAACTATTCCACAGTTCGTTGAAAAAAACAAAACAATGAACAAATAAGTTTAAAAAACATAAACAATTAATTCATTAAGCCACATACACATTCACATACTCGTACTAATCAACTTACTCTTACTGAGTTACTAATAATGGTGGAAGATGCAAAGGCCTTCATCAGTGCATATGACATGTGTGGGACTTTACAGCAATTGACACCACATTCTGACATCACACATCATTCTACCAAGTACAGTTGATACAGTGTTTATAACTAAGTTTAAAGTTGTTCTATCTTTAATCTTGTAGATTTGAATTTTGTCAACTATAATTGATTTATTTAGCAGTTCAAAGTTTACATCATAAAATTGTAATATATTGATATGTATTGTTTTAGCAGACACAGGCTTTGTTACATTCTTCTCTAAGCTTTGATTTTATTAACACTAAATATGACCAAATTAAATTATAACTTACATGTTAAATCAAAATTGAAAGAATAATCTTCAGTGTTTATTTTTTAAGAGTTGTTTTACCCCCCAAAAGCTTATGTTTACCTAACAGCTATACAATGAGAATGCCAGATGAGGTAACTAAGGCTACGTCTACATTAATTAATAATTATCATTTATAAACGCTCTCCGTCCACACTAGCGTTTTCGGACGTTTCAGTGTGGATGAGAAACTTTTGAAAAACGCCTGAAAACGCTAAATTCACCTTACTGCGCATACGTAAAACCCCACAAAAGATCACTGATATGATTCAGGTGGAAAAAAGTTATCGTGCAATTCTTCTGACAGATTAGTAAAATATCTCACCATTCACTGATGCGGTCCAGGTCGCACGCAATCACATGTTTGGTCTAAAACGCTCTCATGTATTACCGCAGGACAGCAAATGTGAGTAAATTCTGTCATCTTTGCAGGACTGTGATATGAAGAGTGTGCAATGTAGAATATTTTTGAAAACAGTGTGAAAGTGAATAGCACATAACAGGCACAATACAGGTATAAACATGAATATCCATTGGTACAATATGCGTCATATGACTAAATTTACGTCATCGTTTTTAGTACCACCGGTTTCACAGTCCACAACGCAAAAACGGCGTTTTCAAATGTATCCACTTTGGAGTGCGTTTTCAAAAAAGCTTCGTTTTCATTAATAAAAACGCTGTCTCAGTGTGGATGGAAGGCCAAAACAGAGAGAAAAATATACGTTTTCAAGCGAAAACGTATTAGTGTGGACATGGCCTAAGTAGTGAGCAACAATAAATATTAATTCTGTTGGGTGTATGGTCAATTTTATCTTTTTTTTCAGTGTGTTACAAGGCTCAATAGGACTGATCCAAGGGCACACAACATCAACGTGTAGAGGCTTCCAAAGTGGCCGAAGGCTGGAGGAAAAAAAGAAGAAAAAAAAAACTTTGTTATTACCATTTATCACACTGCATATAAACATTGCATGATTTTCTAAGAGCAAAAACAATACAGTGAATACAAATGTTTATTTACCACTGGACAGATTTTTGCCATCACTGATCCTTGTTGACTGAGACCCTGATGATACAAGTAAAAACTATATTAAAGGAGAAGTTCACTTTTAAAAAAACTTTTGCTGATAATTTACTCACCCCCATGTCACCCAAGATGTCCATGTCTTTCTTTCTTCAGTCGAAAAGAAATTAAGGTTTTTGATGAAAATATTCCAGGATTTCCCCCCATATTATAGAGTCCAATGGGACCCAAACGGTTCAAGGTCCAAATGACAGTTTCAGTGCAGCTTCAAAGGGCTTTAAACGATACCAGACGATGAATAAGGGTCTTATCTAGCGAAACGATCGGTCATTTCAAAAATAAATAAAAAAAGTTTAAGTTTTATAAGCACAAATGTTCGCCTTGCTCTGTTCTGTGATGCGCGTTCGTGACGTCATGTAATACGCAATTACGTTGAAAAGGTGTTTACAAATGTGCGGAAGGAGGACCATATACACATTTTCAAATGTATTTGTGTCAGTTTATCGTTTAAAATGCCCATTTCGTGTGCGTATCCTGGGTGTTTTAATATTAAAAAGCCAAAAAGAACATTTTCTTCAGGACAGAAATTTTTCAAGCGTGACCTTTTCCTTAATTTCTTTTCGACTGAAGAAAGAAAGACATGGACATCTTGGATGACATGGGGGTGAGTAAATTATCAGCAAAAGTTTTTTTAAAAGTGAACTTCTCCTTTAATGCATATAAATCTATTTACACTCAGTGAATCCAGTTTAGAAATGCATCCACTCTAAACAGTTGTTTACACACAAAAAAATTGTAGGCATATGTTTAAGGGTTTAAGGGAATCATGTTTAACAAAAAAAAAAAAATAGTAAAAATAGAAAGAGAGACAGCTTTTAACCAAGTGATGGTGGAATTTCAGCATTTTCTAAAATTAGAGCAAACATGAACATGAGGGAAAGCAGAGTTTCCAGTTCTCATGCATTTGGTGTAAGACAGTGGCTTTCTAGTGTTGTGCTGAATTTTGACAGTCACTTTTGAAATTTAGCACAGATGTTTCCCGTTTCTCTGGATCATCTTTGAGATGTTTGTACACCTTGACTAGAGTCTACCTTCGGCAAATTCTATTGACTGATTTGGAAAGGTGAAATCCAGATCCATTAGAGGACTTATTCAAATTTTTGTCAGTTCATTTGCTTTACTATTTCCAGATTCAATCATAGGCTCTTTCTTAGGTAGTACAGCACGTACACACACACACTCTTCAAAAACTACGCTTTAAATCTCTTGACAAACTAAAAGACGTAAATTACATCTGTATGTATTACAAATAAAAGATATAGATTGTACTGAATGTCAGCTTGATAATTTGGCTCAAGATAAGGATTTATTCAGTCCACATGCCATACAAACAATAAACTATGCTTCAAACCATGAGGGCTGTCATTCCAACCACACAACTTTGTGTTGCTGTTTGCAAATGTTGGTTAGAACGATGGTTTCAGAAAACACAGAGTCGTTGAACTATGCTGACAACGAAACTTGCGACCATTTTGGCTAAATATGCTTTCAGGAAACGCAACCCTGAAGTACTTCCTAATACATAGAACTATATATGTTTTTCCCTGGCCTGCGATCGCTATGCTGCCGATTATGAAAACTTCTGTTAAACCTCCTCCTCCCCAGCGCCACCTGTAGAGCTCTGCTACGGGGGCTCTACCATTTTCTTACAGCAGCCTGTCCTTTTGTTTGCAGCAGTATCAGCGTAGCATATCTTGTCCCCCCAAAATCAGGAATATGTATATTCCATGCCCCATGCCAATAAATGCTAGTTGAAATAATCCACTCTGAGAGTTGTCATGACTGAACTAGGATTTTAGCAGAGAGGCCAGACAGAAGCCTCTCCTCAGTACAAAACACATGAAAGCTGGCTTGGACTTTCATGGACTTGCAAACAAACACTTAAATGACTGGAAGCAGGCCCAGACTGGCCATTGGCAGCATCAGGAGGATTTCCTGGCAGGTAATGGGGAACTGGTCAGGGTAGTAGATATATATAAAATAAAGATATATATAAAATATATATTTACAGTAATTTATATATAAGACAACATGAAATCACACGGCTGATAAAAAAAAGAGCCGCATGATAAACAAAACATGACAATATGAAAGCAAGCTGCCAATTATAAACATGAGCCGCATGCTACACAGAACATGACAACAAAAACACACGAGACAAGAGCGTGAATATCTGAACCAAAAACCAAACTAAACAAAAGTGCCGGGATCCGAACACCATGGTCCGCACACACAACTCAAGCGTACAAATTAGCATATGGCCTGAGCAAACTCAAAACGTCATGCTCACAACAAGACGACAGAAGTTTCAGGGAGCTGTGTCACGTCACGTCTAGTTTTGCATTTGTTTTGTTCATGTTTCATGTCAAGTTTTTGAGGTTTTGTGTTTTGTTATCCTGCCTTGTGCTCCCCTTTGTCATGTGATTCCCTTGTCCTCTTGTGATCATGTCATGTGCTTCCTTGTTCATTGGTTCAGTGTCTTGCCAAGTCATTAGCCTCTGTGTATATATTTATTCATGTTTCCACAGTCTCTTGTCTTGTATTGTTTACTGTAAACCTCTGTTGGTGGTTTACAGTATGTGGTGGCAAATGTGCTGTATTGTGTCGAGGCTTTAAAACAATCCGACTCCCGTCTCCACAGTGACCCCTAGTGGTCAGAACATGCATAAAAAACCCTTTTATTAAATTTTTTATTGAAAGTAAAATCTTTCAAACACAATTATCTAATCATCTAATAAGATTTCTCAAGTGTATATAATGTTCTTTTATCAATTGTACAGGGTTTGTTTAGTCTGTTCTATGAATGGCTCAGCTAAACAGGCCAATAAGAATATTAACTACCATTATTCATTTTAATTATACTAATGTCTAATTAAAACGTCTACAAATGTATAAAACTGATCAGAGATCAGGTAAAACCCAGGTTCTCAGTGATTCGTGGGTTGACAGAGATCATTGCCCCCTGCGTTGAACCGTTGAAATTTTGAAATGTTTCGAAACAGATATGGCGTAATGAAGCCTCGTTTCCTGAAATCACGTGACTCTGGCAGTCTGATACACAAAAGACTCATAAAGGCTTCGAAGCTTCATGAAGCAGTGTTTTGAAATTGCCATCACTAGTTATTCTTAGTCAAGTCTTTTTTTTTTTTGCTCACTTTAGTTTGGATTATTGCAAATAAAACTCTCCTCAGTGGATCCATTACAATCTGTCACCAAACTAAAAATAAATCCAACTGAAGTGACAGAATCCTGACACAAATCGGCAGACAACATTTGGAATATAAAAAAAAAAAGATTATTTTTGAAAGTTTCCATGACTAATATGGCAAAAGTAAATTTTATAATTGAATTTTCATTTTCATTTTGCACCAAACGTTGCACAAATGTATTGGAAAATTACAATTTAAATACAGAAATGCATTGCCATTTTACATATTGCATTGTGATTTTGCATATTACATTTCAAATTGAAATTTTCTACCTATAAGCTTCCATACGTCTGGGTCTGGGAGAATGTTCTGCCTTATCAAGCGTCGACACCCATGTCAACATTCTGCTGCGCTGCTGTTGTCTGATGCTGGACTGGGTTGATGGTTTCGTTTTGTATAAAATATTATCATTGTCTGATACATGCTTATCTTTATTCTTATTAGCCTACTATTAACTGTAATACCCAATAATGTTGGAGATCCTATAGTTTTTCCTTACAAATGCATATTGATAGCTACCGAAAAATGTGACCGCTCTTTGTCACATGTTCAATAAAGTGACGAATGTGATGTGTGACCATCTCTGTTTATGCAGATGTATAATCATAAAATATGAGGCAGACATGCGAGTCCCTTGTATAAAGCATATTGATAAGGTATTAATACGTACATTGTCATGGAATCTGACGGGTCAAATTCATCGACGTAGCCTTTTCTGGGTGAATGTGGAGCAGGTCGAGGGCTGGTGACGTCATCCTCTATAATTCAGTGTCTAATATTTTAAACAACGAAGCAGCACACGAAACTTTAACCGGCACAAACGATCGCACAAACAAACAAGACTATTTTGGGTGAATGTGGAGTAGGCTGAGTGACCCCAGAATGACCAATATAGGCCTAAATATTATTGTAATATTTAAGAAACCGAAGCAGCACAAAATAAACGTTTATCGGCGCAAATTAGCACAAACATATGAGACTATTTTGGGTGAATGTGGAGCAGGTCGGGGGGCTGGTGACGTCATCGTCTATAATTCGGTCTAATATTTCAAAAACTGAAGCAGCACAAACCGAACGAGACTATTTTATTTGGAGCATGTGGCGGGCTGGGTGACAGAATGACCTATAAATATTATTTTACTATCTAAAAAACCGAAGCAGCACACACAAACAAAAATTACAGCACAAACAAAGTAAAAACGATTGAGCCTATTTTGCCGATGTTTTGCATTGGGTTGGGGGCGGGGCCAACTTCACGCAGTGATTGACAGGGCGGGGCGGGCACGTGGACACTTAATGGAAATGCAATCGCAAGTGTCTTGACTGTGAGTGTAAATGCAATTAAGAAGAAATAACATTTAAATTACAATTTTGCTACAGGTTTTTGCTTGAACATATCTAATAATTTCTGTAATACATTTTAATTTTAATTTTGCAACTTATAAAGCGTTAAAATATGCATTCTACATCATCGTTTAGCAATATACGGGAGAGATCCACAAACATCTGAGATCATCTGTCTATAAAGACTACGAAAGTTATAAAAGATCCAAAAACACAGAAGAACATTCACAAATATTCTTGAGACAGTATACTGATGTAATCAGCTCACTATGTATGTATTAAACTACAAATGTCGACTTGCTTGTGTATTTGTGGATTATATTAAGCTTTAAAAACCATGTAAGCTTCTTATGTGTACATTTTCATGCTTGCTTTTGTGCATTCCTGGATTTACTTCTGCATTTGTGAATTTCTTGCAGTATTTGTGAACAAAACATGAATGAAAATCCTTTACTTTAACTTTTGCATTGTTTTTGCCCTTTTACTCCTAACCTTTAGATTGAACAGTGAGAAGCGCCTCCATCCCCGCATGGATGTGGTCGGTCACATGACAGTGCAGCAGCCACTGTCCAGGAATTCCTGCAGTCAGTTCTATGGTCTGAAATGTTCCTGGGAACAGGTCATATACATCAGCACGATGAGAATGATCCATCTGAAGGAAAGAAAACGAGAGTGTTTGAGGGACAGTTTAACACGTGGGATTTACACATTATTGCGTTTCAGAAGTGGATCTACTAGTGGCATGGTGGGGGTTAGAAATGCTAAGAATAAGGCCCAGTCCACACGTACACAGGTATTTTTATAAAATGAGTTTCTCCTCCTTTGTTTAAAAAAAAAAATCTTGTTCACATGAAAACGAAAAAAAAAAAAAAAAAAAAACGCTATAAAGCTCTGTCAAGAACATGGTGGAACACGCCGAATCAACAGGTGGCGATATAACCCTGACCGTAAAAACACATTTGGCCAATCAGAAGCCTGAAAAAAGGGTATTACCAGTTCTGGTAGGCTAACAACATGTTGCCATAAGCAGTAACCTGCGTAGTATTGCATTCTGATGCCTCTGTTCCACAGTATAATAGGAGAACAGCCGTGATCAGTATGATCTAATAACAGTTATTAGCAGCAATATTTTGGCTATGTCCGCCATTGCACAGACTCGCCTCATGTAAACAAAGAAGATAACAGCGTGCACTCTGAAATCACAAGCCAAAATCTCCGGTTTCACCGGCTACACGACAACACTGCAACCAGTGTTTTCTGAAAATCTTCACCCTGGCAGGAGTTTTTAAAAAGGTTCGGTCCAGTGACCAGATACTGCGCTTGTGTGTGGACAAACGGCCAAACCGCATAGAAAAAGCTGCGGTTTTTAAAATACCTGTGTTCATGTGGACAGGGCCTAAGTATTATCACCCATCTGCCACTGTTCTGTCAGTGGCACTGCCGCAAGGAGAGCTGTACATAAATGTAAACAGTGTTTCTTAGGGTGCTTTCACACTTCAGATTCGAATATATTCAGATTCAATTGCCTGGTCCGAACCCAATTTCGATTTCCGAACCCAATTTCAATTTTGATGTGAAACACACATTTTTATCAATCATACGTTACTAATAGCGGTTCACTTCCATGAATTAGTATGATTGCATTCATATCAGCAGCGAATGAACCGTACCCCAGACCACACTTTTTAGCAGACTCGGATACGGTTCACAGGTGTGCATACAAGTTCGGAAGACAACGTTCACATCATCCAAACGAACCGAACTCTGACGTCAATCGAACCCCGGTACACACCAAAAGTGCAAGTGTGAAAGGTGCTTTCAGCAGCTGTGCTTCAATGTGATGAGATAAAAATACAATGAACTGCAAAATAATGGTAAGAGAATATATCTTTCTATTACTTTGAACATGCACATTTTGTTGTGGTGGGAATTTTCTGAATGCCTGCTCTGTTTTTATTACCTGATCATGGAAGCATCTCTGAATGGCAACTAGAATATCAGTGTCACGTAAAAAACTAATCTTAATCAAGTATTTCCCTTTAAAATTATACATGATGTTTATTAATCACATATATATTATTTCAATGGATTTATTATTCATATGAAGTTCATTTTACATTTTACATATTCAGATCAGGGGTAATAAAAAATGGTACAGTGTTTATGTGTTTGACATCTCAGAGTTTACAGGTATTTCTGTTCTGATGTGTGAATCTTAACAGTAAAAAGACTTGTGTGAAGAGCAAATGTGGTAAATTTACTGGAAAATACAATCTGATGAAAATGCAAATTTACCAGATTTAATGTGTGAAGGCTGCTACTGTCATAGCGCCCTGGATATTGAAATATTGCTTATTTTTAAATGATTTTTAAACAGTAAAATTATTGATTGATGTCTATGAGGAAATGCAGCTCACATATTCATGGACATGAATGTATATGTCATGCCATAAATTTAAAAGTAATAGACGCTTGCTTTACGTTGGTGTCGATACACCTCATGCCATGTATATACCTTGTATATGAAGCTCTGGCCGTGGAAATGCACAGTGTGCATGTCCACTTCGTTCCCCAGTCCTAACAAATACCACTCGGTCTTGTCTTTCTCTGTCATATTTAACCCATGGAGGTTAGCATACATCTTTCCATTAATACCTGTGGAAGAGAAAAAGAGTTTTAAGTTCTTCAAAAAAAGCAATCTGAATGTGCCATCATGTATTTCTCTCTTGCAACACAGATAATGACACACACACACTCTCTCTTTCTCTCTCTCTCTCTTTCTCTCTCTCTCTCTCTCTCTCTCTCTCTCTCTCTCTCTCTCTCTCTCTCTCTCTCTCTCTCACACACACACACACACACACACACACACACACACACACACACACACACACACACACACACACACACACACACACACACACACACACACACACACACACACACACAGACACACACAGACACACACACACAGACACACTTACCATGCATTTTGTTGCTCTCCATAAAGTCCTCACTATATTTGTCAAATCCGTCTGGCTTAAGGTACAATTTTATGTTTTCATCCAGGTAGTGTGACTCATTTTCATCAAACACCATGAAAAGGAGGGCAAACTCTTTATCAACGTCTTTTCTCCGTCTTTGAGTGTCCAGGGTGCCTTTACGGCACACTATCAGTGGACCCACCAAACCGCTCATCAAGTCCTGAAGGACATTCACATAGTACATCTGTAAATCTTCAATCATACTGTAAAACCTCACATTATCATTTTTACTTACTGCTTTCATAACATTCTTACAAGTTTTTATTTACATGCAATACACATACAAATGCAACATTTTTGTTAAAACTAAACAATAAAGGTTTCATTTGTTAACATTAGTTTACTACATTAGTTTGGTGTTTGGTGTTTTAAGCCCCCAACGGCGCCTTCCAGGCACTAAACTAAAATAAACAACATTTTTATTAACACATATTAACAAAGGTTAATAAATGCTTAAAAAATATAATGTTGATTGATAATTCATATTAGCTAATGCATTAACGACCTTATTTTAAAATGTTACCAATTTGTCATACTTGGTGTATATAAAACGCCTGCAATGTGCTTGCAATGTATAATGTATAGATTATGTATGTGTTTTATACCTCAACAAAGCTGACAGAAGAGTAGTAGGCAAACGTTATACAGTTTGGATCATTGCGACCCGGACCTGATCGTTCTGGAATGGTCCAGTTGTATGTCAGCACCTGACCTATAACACACATAACGCACATACAAATATACTATTCTCTCCTGCACACATAATAAGACAAATTTGACAATTTTTTTTATATTATAAACAAACCTGGAGGAACACCATTTTGATGGGGTTCACTGGTCTTCACTCCATGGGCATGAACAGAATATGGCCTGTTGGCTTTGTTTTTAAACACAACCTGAATCCTCTCACCAACCTCAGCTCTAAGGATGGGTCCTGCGAATACAGCAAGGGTCACTACAGAACCACACAGGTAAAGAGCTAAAACAAAGAGACCTGCTATATCAATGCTAATTATTTATGTAACACTGATCTATGAATGCATCACTGATGCTTAGTATTGCAACAGCAACAAATTACACCTCCTACACACACACACACACATACACACATACATACATACATACACATACATACATATACATATATATACAGTGCTATGCATAAGTTTAGACACCCATGCTAAAGTTGACTAAAAATCATCTTTTGGAAATTGAACTTAATGCCTTAATTTAAAAAATTAGGAAAAGTCCAACCTTTAAGGACACCAATTTTCTTTGTGAATGAATAATGTATCGTAAATAAATAAATGTTCTTCCTTAAAATACAGGGTGCATAAGTTTGGACACCCCTATGTTAAATTCCCATAGAGGCAGGCAGATTTTTATTTTTAAGTATTTAAAAAAAAAAAAAAAAAGTAGGATACTATGCATCCTGATAAAGTTCCCTTGGCTTTTGGAATTAAAATAGCCCCACATCATCACATAGCCTTCACCATACCTAGAGATTGGCATGGGGTACTTTCCATAAGATCATCTCACAATGCAAATCAAACTAGCTATTAGGTTAACTGAAATAAAACCATGCCAATCTCTAGGTATGGTGAAGGCTATGTGATGATGTGGGGCTATTTTAATTCCAAAGGCCAAGGGAACTTTATCAGGATGCATAGTATCCTAAAAATTTTTTTTTTTTAAATACTTAAAAATAAAAATCTGCCTGCCTCTATGGGAATTTAACATAGGGGTGTCCAAACTTATGCACCATGTATTTTAAGGAAGAACATTTATTTATTTACGATACATTATTCATTCACAAAGAAAATTGGTGTCCTTAAAGGTTGGATTTTTCCTAATTTTTTAAATTAAGGCATTAAGTTCAGTTTCCAAAAGATGATTTTTTATTCCTCTTTTTAGTCAACTTTAGTATGGGTGTCTAAACTTATGCATAGCACTGTATATATATACAGTATCTCACGAAAGTGAGTCCACCCCTCACATTTTAGCAAACATTTTAGTATATCTTCTCAAGGGACAATACTATAGAAATGAAACTTGTATATATTTTAGAGAAGTCGTTGTGCTGCTTGTACAATTGCAGAAGCTGGCTTCAAAAGACAGACGCATGAGTGCTGCCAGCATTGCTTTAGAGGTTGCAGAAGCTGAAGGTCAGCGTGTTAGTGCTCAGACCATACGCCACACACTGCAACAAGTCTGTTTCACAAGAAAGCCCACAAACAGTTTGCTGAAAGCAACCTGTCCAAGAGCATGAATTACTGAAACCATGTCCTGTGGTCTGATGAGACTAAGATAAACTTGTTTGGCTCAGATGGTGTCCAGAATGTGTGGTGATGCCCTGGTGAGGAGTACCAAGAGAATTGTGTCTTGCCTACAGTCGAGTATGGTGGTGGTAGCATCATGGTCTGGGGTTGCACGAGTGCTGCTGGTACTGGGGAGCTGAGCTTCACTGAGGGAAACATGGATTCTGCAGGGCTAAGCAAATATGGGCAGAACTCTTTACTGCCCTAGTACTTCAAAAAGCCTTTTAAAGGTATACATGTGAATTAAACGTGGCACAATGGCCTTCATCATCACAGTATGCTAATGCCTATTTAGTACAAGGGTTTCATCAATATGCTGATTGAGGACTGTTGGGACACTCCAGGCACAGGATGGTTCTGTCGGGAGAAACAGAGTCATTTGCACCTCAATGACACATCTGTACCATTTGCTTCACAGGACATATGCTTTCAACTACATACTGTTTATTTACTAGTGTGTTCTAATATGTAACTATGCCATGTTTGGTCTCATCTGACAGCCTATAAACTGAAATGAATGGTGGTGAACTTAATACACATATTAAAGTATCCTAATGTACAATCTAGGTACTATTGGTTAAACATGCATTGAGGAGAATGTTAATGTTCTTCTCCCCCTCTGGATCTCCACTCATTTGCCTCATCTTTTGGTTTCCTGTCGGTTGGGTTTGGTGTTGGTATTCCAATCATGTTTAACAATGCTTTGCTCAGGGTATAAGGAAAGGTAATTGATCTAGGAGAAAGGCTTTAACCCTGCCACTCCCACACCGGTGCGTAACCTCATACTACAAGAAAGGGCTTTAACGGCCTCCTCTGCACAACAGTGCATTATTTGTTACAACTAAGTTTCTATACAGCATGTTGTTCCATTCTACTGTCTGTATATTTAAACATGTAACTTAATCAGTAACTTTGCCTGCTTTAAAGGCTTTGAGAATCTTTCCTTTTATCACCGACTATGTTGAAAGCTAAAGTGATTATAACTTTCGTTATCTAAATGTTCAGGTTAAATACGTTTTCCTATCCATTCTAAGAAAGACCTTTACCTTTAAAGAATAAGAGGTTAAAGAATAACAACAACTTTAATGGAGTCAGATTAAATATATTGGAGTCAGATAAATATTTGAATTATACACGTTATCCTTCAACTGCCTTTTGTTCTGACATAATGCCATTCTAACATAATGCCATCCTTTCAGAAACTGGGCCGAACGGCATGATAACGACCCCAAACACACCGCCAAGATGACGACTGCCTTGCTGAGGAAGCTGAAGGTGATGGAGTGGCCAAGGATGTCTCCAGACCTGAACCCCATTGAGCACCTGTGGGGCGTCCTCAAGCGGAAGGTGGAGAAGCGTCATGTGTCTAACATCCATCAGCTCCGTGATGTAATAATGGAGGAGTGGAAGAGGATCCCAGCAACAACCTGTGCAGCTCTGGTGAACTCCATGCCCGGGATTAAGGCAGTGCTAGATAACAATGGTGCTCACACAAAATATTGACACTTTGGACACAGTTTTGACATGTTCACTTAGGGTGTACTCACTTTTGCTGCCAGCTATTTTGACAATAATGACTGTATGTTGAGTTATTTTCAGAGGACAGTAAATATATACTGCTATACAAGCAGCACAATGACTTCTCTACAATATATCCAAGTTTCATTTCTATAGTATTGTCCCTTGAGAAGACATACTAAAATGTTTGCTGAGGGCTGTACTCACTTTTATTATATATAATAAAAGTGTAAATTTATGGAATGAAACTGAATATATGGAATGAAAGGGCAAATTTGACAGTACTTAATGAATAATGTATATGTAGTTATATCCTTGTTATCAGAGTGATATTCCATGACTTCTGAATTTCATGACTTTAAAAATGTCACTCCCAGAAATTTTCCAATACTTTGTTGAACTAGAAAACTTTTTTGAAATAGCTGGTCATACTCCAAAAATCACAGACAGTTTGGAGTCTACATCCCGTCATCTTGAGGATCATATTTTCATTATTGCAACATTCATTATGATTATGAGTAATCGTGTTCATCAAAATGTTGCTGAAAACATTATGCATCATTATTGAAGAAATTTATGAATCTCTTAGGGAGATGTTAGCTGAAATAGCACTCCAGGTAGAAGCTGATATACAAGTGCATGGTATGTACATTTGGAGTGCACATTCTGCATCAGTTGTAGATAGGGGCTTCTGTGGGCGCTCCCTGTGAGGTGGAATGCATGTTTCTTTCTGTATTTATGTTTGCCTGATAAGCAGGAACTTCCAGGCCTGTGAGGTTCACGGCATTCAGTCTTCCGTGATGAAATAGTGAATGAGTTTCTTCATTAGTAGAACTGCACTGAATAAAGTTACCAGTGTTTCCAAAGTACATGCATTACTGTAGCTCATCATCACTTAGGATTGCTGCAACTTTGCCAGTTCCATTCCATATATTCAAGTTTAATTCAATATTCAAAGCATTCCATATATTCAGAGTTTGATTCCATATATTCAGAAATTGATTCCATATATTCAGAATTTCTTTCCTTATATTCAGTTTCATTCCAAATATTCATAGTTTCATTCCATATATTTCAATCTTTATAATATAAATACAATAATTTCTTGAACTTTTGAAAAACAGGTTTCAAGGGTTTTTTTTAAATCTTAAGGAGTGTTGTCAGAGAAAAAGGAGTTTATAAAGTCAGATGTGCCATACCCATTATCCCCAAGTGCTCCTCATCTGGACGCCTGGGCTTCTGTATGGTAAATGTTCCATCTGTGTATTCACGAAACACCACCTTCTTATATTCAGCACCAATCAGATTATCTGATTGTTCTAGGTAAATACTTCCAGGGCTGAGTAAAGAAGGACAGAACATGAGAGAGAGGAAAAAAAAGAAAGACAGAAAAGATAATGTGTGCATGAATGTGTAAATAGGTAACAGTAAATAGGTAAAACTGTGTGGCTAGCTGTGTGTGAAATAGAGGGTCTCAAGCACGAGACTTGACTCTTCTCAGTCAAGCCTCACGTGAAGTGTTAATCTTAACCCTAATGTCTCATTTTAGAGCTCAATTTATGTGTAAGAACAAATATGCATATATGTTTGTTGGTATACCTATCCTCCAGTGTAGCCATGTGTTTCTCTAGTTCCCATGTTCGGTTTGGTGCATAATTCCACAAAACTTCCTCTGCTGCTATATAGTACTGCACTGTGGAGGTGATGCGCTCTTGTACAGGAGTCGTTGAACATGTCTTCACTCTGTAATGCTGACGCATGCCCGACTTGTAGTGATCAGTTGTACGACAGCTCAGCTCAAACTCGCCTGGAGTAAAAGTGCATACTTATGAGCAAATGCTTACTGTCAAAAATAATGTATTTTGCTTATATCTTTTAATTATTTAAGAAAACAACAAGCTTTTCAGACATTACAAGACTTAGCATCTGCGTATTAAAGCAGAGAACTGGGATAATCTTCCCTAATTTTGTTAATTTGTTAATAAATTTGTTGTGCCAAATCCTACATCCCTTTGGACCCCAAGGGGTAGCGGTTCGTAAAGCCTGATCTAAATGCCTTCTGCATTATGTAGCTGATCAAATAAATCATAAATCATGATTAAACAGTTCTTCAAAGTGGATAATGCAGTGTGTTTAATATAGTTTGTCTGGATATTACATTGGTGTAAACAATATTTTTTTCTGATGTGATGCCTCAAAAACATTTCCCCTTAGAGAGTTAATCATCATAACACATTTCACATATACATACCTACATCTCATTAAATAATTTTAAAATAAAACAATAAAAAAATTATTATCACTATAATTTTAGACTATACTGTAATTTACAATCCAAATAGTTAATATTTAATAACATATTAATTTACATGCAATTATTTTGCATGCAGACGCTTCTACAAACATTTGTGAAAGAATGGGTCGCTCTCAGGAGCTCAGTAAATTCAAGCGTGGTACCGTGATAAGTTGCCACCTGTGTAATAAGTCCATTCGTAAAATTTCCTCACTACTAAATATTCCACGGTCAACTGTTAGTGGTATTATAACAAAGTGGAAGCAATTGGGAACAACAGCAACTCGGCCACGAAGTGGTAGGCCACGCAAAATTACAGAGCGGGGTCAGCACATGCTGCACAGAAGTCGCCAACTTTCTGGCAATAGCTACAGACCTCCAAACTTCGCGTGGCCTTCAGATTAGCTCAAGAACAGTGCATAGAGAGCTTCATGGAATGGGTTTCCATGGCCGAGCAGTTGCATCCAAGCCTCACATCAAGTGTAAAGCACGCCGCCATTGGACTCTAGAGCAGTGGAGACGTGTTCTCTGGAGTGACGAATCACGCTTCTCTGTCAGGCAATCTGATGGACGAGTCTGGGTTTGGCAGTTGCCAGGAGAACGGTCCTTGCCTGACTGCATTGTGCCAAGTGTAAAGTTTGGTGGATTACGGTGTGGTGTTGTTTTTCAGGGGTTGGGCTTGACCCCTTAGTTCCAGTGAAAGGAACTCTTAATGCTTCAGACATACCAAGACAATTTTTTGGACATTTTCATGCTCCCAACTTTGTGGGGACAGTTTGGGGATTCCTGTTCCAACATGACTACACACCAGTGCACAAAGCAAGGTCCATAAAAACATGGATGAGCAAGTTTGATGTTTGGTGTTTTCCCATGACAATACTTTTTTATCTACCAGCCCCCCAGACCAAACTCAGTATTTATTTCAGAGTTGCATGATCTTCTTACAACAATGTGCACTACCGCTGCCAACATTGTAATACTTGGAGATCTTAATGTTCATCCCACATAACTGACCGCAACCCGATAGAACAGCTTTGGGATGAATTCGAGCGGAGAATGCGAGCCAGTTCTTCTCGTCCAACATCAGTACCATGATGTATTTTGTTACATCGAAAGATGAACAGTGTCTACGCTGATATTAGTCTCTGTCTGTATCACTCTTATCCCAAGGTAAACAAATAGCTTGTTTCCATCGAGCGGTACAGTACAGTACAGTACAGTACAGTACAGTACAATACGATTCGGGATGGTAAACCTTGATCCGACTTGCATTTCCACCGCCAACAGTACCCTTCCTTGATAGGCGTGGTGTATGCCAGAAAGTCGTGATCGATGCCATTCTCACGCGAAGAAGAAAGCGACAGAGTAAACAACATTGGAGGACATACAGCAGATCTTATTCTTGCTTCTCGGCATGTGGCTGCTTGTCACAAGAAGAAGAAAAAAAACATTTTTTGCAACGGTATTGTGTTTCAACTGTATATTAAAAAATGGTGCCTCTTGTGTTGTCAATCCCCAGCACACACAAGTGACGATTCTCTGTCAGCAAATTAACGTTCTGCAGTGAGTCTAGCTCCACCCTTTAGGGACCGGACTACTGTGCTTGGTACCCCAACAGAAGGGTCCCAAAAAAGTGGTTTGGTACGGTTCAGTTCGGTATTTTGGTACCATTCAAAACTTCTGACAATCGAAACGGAAATAAGTGCATACCATACTGTACTGTACTGTACTGTACTTCACCGCACGGTGGAAACGAGCCAATAGACAGTCTGATCCAATCTGTATCCAGGCCAGGTGTTGGATTTGCACCCACCCAGAACATACCACAACACGATACTTTTCGGTCAGCAAAGACCTAATCTACTAATTGGCAACAAACGTAACTACAACATTGCAGGTCTGGTAATGTGCCTTAATTTCATTAACATCAAATTACCAAGTAAATATGTATAGATTTGATTTATTTCCACTTTTTCTTCCAGTAATGTACCTTATGTTTTCATGTCTTCCTTGTTGCAAATACTTGCATTCCTGTGGCATTTTGAAAAGCCTTTACATTTTGTGTTATTGTTATTTTTGTTGTTGTTGTTCTCTCTTGTTTGAAATCATCAGTGAACTAAACGAGTTAAACTAAAACTTGCTAACTAAAAAAAAAAAAAAAAACTTTAGTGTAGTGTCTGTTCTGGAAATGACCTACGCAAATAATTTTTTTCGCTGGTTAAGGATCTGGCACAACACCGAAATCATTATTAGCATTACAAGCGACGTATCAAAGCCAATCACACCTTCCATAACTTGAGCATAATGGATAAGCATTGACACACCAACACATCCCTGATATAAAAAGCGCTGTGACTTACCATTGTTGTCAGGTGTCATGCTAACAGTCACTGTGGTATGTGGGAAAATGCTGAGAGTGTCACGGTTCATCCCATCGCGCTGAAATGTGTTACCCTGAAAGTAGATACCATGGATATCCACCTCTGTGCCCAAGCCAAGTGTGTGCCACACAACATGTTCCCCGTTACACAATTCCAGATCAGGCAGGTTTCCATACATGAAGCCATTTACCGCTGAGAAGAAACACAAACATTCTTAATACTGCCAGGAAATAAACTTGTATATTCACAAAGTGAGGAAGTAAAAGTACATGATTGTGTGATTAAACACACACAAACACATATATACATACCATGCATCTTATTGCTCTCCTGAAACTCATCATTATTTGGATCTGAATCAGCACTGCCAAACGTTTCAATGTTCTGTTCCAGGTACCAACTTTCATTCTCATCCATCACAGAGAATAGCAGGAAAAACTCGTGCTGAATTTTGTCAGCATGCTAAAGGAACACACCCAAAACATGGAAACACACACAAAATATATAGGTTATTATATTCACCTGCATAGTCTGAAAAGCAAAAGATGCATTGCATATATGGCACATTCCACAAACAAGGTACACTTGTTTGGTGTCCAGTGATTTTTTAAAAGCAGTACAGACACAAATCTTATTTTTGTTGTGAGACGTATTAAATAAAATTGTTATTGAACCTAATTATTCTAGTATGAAACGTAACCAGTTTCAAACACATCCAATATCTGTATCATAGCTATTAAACCTAAATGACCAATGTAACATAATATCCCACATTAGCTGTGTCGTGCACAACCCTGTTATGATTTTCTGCTTATGCTAAAAACACAATTAAATATGACTTTTCAATTTTTGCACAAACAACAGTGTAGATGCCATTCTTCAAACAATCAAACCTATACTGTAAGAAAAAAAATCTAACAAAGATATTTCTTTAATTTATGGAAATATAGGTTTATTATAAAAGCAAACCAATACTTAGCCCAAAACTTGATAGCCCCAATTGAGTGACTGATTAATTTAGGCTAGATTTGCAAACCTGTTACCCACAAAAATAAAACAGCTTGTATAAAACAAATCTTGATGTCTTGAGGTTGACAATAAATCAACCCCTTTCACTGACCATTTACAGAAAATGGAAAAAGTCCTTCCTTTTTCAGGTCTCAAGTCTTTTTCCTTCTTGTGCCATATTTGTGGAAAGTACCATATTGTCTGTATTGGCCTAGTATGTGAGTTTGTTACCTGATGCCCACTTCCATCAAGAACACCTTTATTGCACACTTGTATGGGCCCAAATAAACCAGAGTTAGTGTCACGAACAGGATCAACAGCGGAGTAGTACAAGTATGAAAGACAAGGTGGATCATCGGCAGAGGGACCTTCAATTACTCTCCAGTGATAGGTGAATCGTTTATCAGGAGCCACAGAGGCTCCATCTTTCTGAGTACCTGTGGAGGAAACAATAATAAATACATACATAAAAAAACTAGAAATGCTTTCCCTTCACTATTTATGCTATGTATTTTTTATATATATTTTAGCCAAATATTATGCAATGTGTGTATTATACTATTATTCTTTGTGTTCAGTTTCAAAATAAAATTCTCAACAAAAGGCTAAAGCAATGGTAAGCATTTTACCAAAGGCCCTTTTTTGGATGAATGCCCCTCTACTTTGCTCTTAGCACCCCAGTTGAGAACCCCTAGCTTGAAGGTCTACATGATTATCTGTGTGTACACCTGTAGCTGTATATGACTTACCATCCTGATACATTGCTCCTTCATAGGCCTTCTCATAATGCAAACCATGTGGCTGAATGCTATAGTCACGTGTAGCTTTATTAAGGAATGTCACAATGATAACATCACCAGTCTCTGCTCTGATGACAGGACCTAGGGTGGGGGTGGGTGGAGAGATAACAGATCACTTACCATCTTCACAACAGAATGTTTAAACTGTATTAATATAACTGTGCTTCATGAAACTGAAAAGCACTCATGCATCGGAGCATGGCACCAGCTCTACGGCATTTTACTAGAACTCAAGAAATCAAAAGTTACCAAATTTATTTTCTTTATTAATGTCACTGGTCGTATTGTTAACGATTCATTTGTGCATGTTCTTGGTGTTGTTGTTGTTGTTTGATTTTTACTTTTTTTAATTCTTTAATCAAAACTTGCTATTGTGCCGTATTGTAGGTAAGCGATTTACATTGAGATGCCCTAGCTCACTTTTCACAATACAATTAACAAACGATGTATAAGTCAAAGTCGTGTCCTACATTTTTTTTTTTAAGCCATCTCACTCACAAAAACATCATAATGTGGCTAAGTAAGTAACTTCCATTTAATGCATACTTTAAAATATTATCAAAGACATATCAGTGTTCATACACAGATAAGACAAAAATATGGATTTTACCCAGAATTCCAAGATGTTCATCTGAGCCCACAATATGTGTTTTGGTATTAAATGTTTCATCGGTATAAGAAATGTATCTGGCCTTGCGGTAAGTTCCACCCAGTTTACCACCATCATGACTGAAGTACGGCTCAGAGTCACTGTAGGAAAAGAAAGACATTAACACGCTAATCCAATGACAACATTAACACTTATATTATAGAAAAATAAAAGCAAAATTAAACTTCAAATAAGAGTCAATATCAGGTAGGAACCATTAGCCACAATTATATCTATGATAATTACATTAATGACATCTTTGAATCTCTGTGTACCTTCAAAGGCTTCAAAAACAAGGTCAGTTGAGATATATTCAAGGCCCACTGAAGAGCCTTGGAACGCGCAGCTTTGTATGATGTGTTGATGTAATTTACACTGTAACAGAAGCTAAGGCGGGACATATTGAATTGCCCCTCCCCCTTTTCAAATAGCCAATAGCGTTTAGTTTACCTCACAGACTGCAAGTCATACTTGACAGCACCATGGAAGCGAATCCGAGCGCTGATGATACGCTGGATTCAATAGTAGAGGTGTGAATATATTCTACCTATTTCATTTCTAACCAACGTACAGTTGGAAAACTGAATAAAACTCGAGCGTTTGAGCAGCCGAACACACATCTCTGACCCATATTGCTCTGTGAGGCGTCAATGGTCGCTTTGGCCAGGTGGTGCTTATAGCATAGGGGGCGGAGCTTTAGATTCTAGACAGCATTTGATTAGACAGAAGATGTGATGAGAAGCTGAAGTCCGCAGTCATGTTATTAAAATCATTGATCTATTTTAGCGGAAATGAGAGACTGTAAGATTTTAATGCTTATATCTCCTAAATGCAAATTTTGTTATTGTTTGGAACACAGCAGCTTATTCATAACCTTAAGACTAACATATTCATACTAAAAGCTAAAAAACTTACATTTTGATTTCAGGGGGCCTTTAAGGTAAAGCGAATAAACCGAGATTAGACTTTTATCTTAACTTTATAATCCAGTGTACTGTAGAAGAGATTACACCAAATGGATGTTAAATGGTGTTCTTCTCCTAAATCTTTCTGTTTGCAACATTGTCTGTGTTCAAATTAATAGTGGCAAAAGTTTATCCAATCAGAATATATTCCCTCACATGTACAAGCAAAGCGTGATTCTGACCTTCACCCCTTAAAACTCCCTCAGCAATACAAATGATTAGAATCTAATTTCAGATGGTCAGATTCATCATCCAATTCTGCTTTTACCTTGTAGGTGTAATCTTTCAAATATATAATTGCCAAGCCTTTGTAGTGGGACTTGTGTTACTCAATCATGCATTTAGTGTCTCTTACAAATACAAATCTGTTACTTTCTACCTGTCTTGTGTAGTAAGTGTTTCATTTTCCATGTAGTTCATTCCTGAAGGGGCGTAGTTCCAATCCATCTCTTCAGCAGCAATGTAGAAATGTCTCTCAGTGCCAGGGGCTTCTGCTGGAGAGGTCGATGACCCACAGGTCGAGACCTCATAGAAACCCTGCATACCTGCTACTCACAAGTAGAGACCATAAAAAGAGAGAGATTCAGAAATCTTGAAAATAAAACTTTACCTGCTTTCTTAAATATTTTAAGGTGAAGTATGTAGTCTCTGCGACACTAATGGAATCACAAAAATAAATCATATTTTGCAAATGACTCTTTTGCATGTTGCACCTCCTCCAACTCAAACATCACAATCACAGCTCTTCTGGTTGCTTGTAAAGTCATCACTCAACAGTAGATTACTTTCAATAAAAGGTCCAACACATAGCGTCATGAGTAAGTAAATAAGTAAAAAAAAAAAAAAAAAAAAGGGACGGTTCGGAGTAAAATCAACCTAGGGTCCTTTGCACCATGACCTCGAGCCAAACACCCCCCAGAAGCCTTTTCTCCCTTGGTCGAACATTATTAAAGTTAGAGCTTATTTAGAGATATCAGTCGGATGGTTTAGTGCAGGTGCTAATGGATCCAAGGCTGCATCTCGTAAATTACCCCACTAATAATGCCCAGAATGGACCAAACTTCTACAGTAGCACAAATAGGTTCTGTACTCATAAAACGAGGCACTGGAAAGTTTGTAAGTACATCAGGAGTTTATTTAAATAACACTTGCCTGACGGCTAATGCTACCGCTAACCCGGATGTCGACGTCACTTCAGTGATTTGGGAAAAGCATGTAAAAGTTCTGGCAGAAAGCGATGCATAAGGATGTAGTGTAACGACAAATTATTATAATAATAATAATCAGCCATCCGGCTGATATCTCTAAATAAGCTCTAACTTTAATAATGTTCGACCAAGGGAAAAAAGGCTTCTGGAGGGTGTTTGGCTCGGGGTCATGGTACAAAGGACCCTAGGTTGATTTTACTCTGAACCATCCCTTTAAGGTGGTCTACACTTGACACGTCAAAGTAAACATTACAAACTGGAATATTTGTCTTTCTGAATGGGTGCATGATAATGCTGTATTGAAACATCCATTGTAGTGCGTTGTTCGCTTTGACATGTTCATGATCTGTTTAATCTTTGAAGGTTTAAATGCAGTGAAATTTGGCTTGCACTCCTGTAACCGAAGCTGAATGTCTTTTCCCATGTTACACATCAGCCATTGTCCCACACCGGCTAAACACCCTCTGGCTCCGCCTGCTACAGTTAGACACGCCCCAAACTCTCGCTGTTGGTTGAGCTGGAAAGATAAAAGGCTTGCTCGACTTGAACCGGCGCTGCACAGACCGATCGGATCGGAGCGAAAATGCAGTGGAGTAACACATATGCATTGTGTTTTGTAAATATAAATAAATGAGCCTAGATAATATTTCACAAATAAAAACAAACCATCCTACAAATTGCATGTAACCTTTGAACAAATACCAAATCTAGTGCATACAAATGCATATCTGTCTGTTATGATTGTGAGACACTTGGCTTTTTATGAGATATCTCAGCTCAAGTTTCTCACAAATGTGTCCAGGCAGATTTTCTCACAAATGCAGTTGAGCAACTTCCTCTTCTAAAACAGTAAATGTATCTGCAAAGCAGACCGAGTTTGTTTGCAAAATGATGAATTTGTTTGTTTAATTATGGCACAATATTAAATCCATAGAACAAACCTATTGAAAGATCTGAGGTGACTCTCTGAATGTTTAGATGGTGCCTGGGAGGATCTATGTTAACACTTTTGGGGGAGATAAACTCCACTTGCAGAGATAAGTTCATCAAAAATTTTGTATCACTTTAAATTCAATCAAGATGAAGATAACAGAGTTGAAACTCTCAGAAAAGTAATTAAAATTGCAATTATTGTATAAGTTACATTCATGGATTCAGAGTTGTTGTTATGACATAAACACAATGATACATTTTCTTTTACAGTGTAGCAATCAAAATTATAAATAGTCAATTATAAAATCTTCTTCAAGTAAACAATGTGTCAACAACATGGAAGAAATTGGCAGAAAGATAAAACAAGTGTCAGTAAAAAACTGGTGCAGCAAAACTGAACACTATACCACTCATAGTCATCAAAGCAAAACCCAAAGTGATCATACACTGATTAGACAAAACCAATGCTTCAAAAAAGCAGGAACACATGGGCTTAACACAGAGATGACAGAAAGACGGTAGAACACTTACCTTTTATATGATCGTTGACTTGGCAACTTAACAACCATTTTCCAGGTGTTCTCGGGATCATTGTTGCGGTGACAAAAGTCGCAGGAAACAGACTAAGAACATCTGTGCGGTGCATGCGATCCATGAGGGTGTGTCCATGGAAATAAGCGGAATGAATGTCCACTTCATTGCCAATGCCAAAGAGATGCCAAGATACAGGACGCCCAACACACACTTTCAGTGAAGGCAAATTGCCATAAACATATCCATTGATTGCTAATGGGAAAATAAAAGAAAAAGTTGAACAAGTGACATTGAAGGAAAAAAGTATATGAGATTACACAACTTTTATAATTAGATACCAAAAAAACAATAATTCTGCATATTATTCACTAAAATAATAACATTTGATCCTTAGAAATTAAAATCACAAACAACTGCAATGGAATTTTAGAGTGCAGCCAACTTTGGATATCAAAAGGAAAACTAAACTTTGCTGAATGCTTTTGTTCCAAAGTGGAGCAGATACAAGAAGGTACTTTCCATGAAAATGTCAGTCATGCGTCATCAGCTAAAACTTACATCATGAAATTTAATGTGCTAATCTAATACTCTTGGTAACAGACAAGGGTAGCTGTAACAATTTATTACTAAAGATTTCAATTTAAAGATTTAAGAATGAATCACTTATTTTTAACTGATTAACGGCTACAATGCAATCTAAGCCTGGCAAAAATCTAATTATTTAAGCTTATTTCAATTTTTTTATTTTTTTTTTGTCTATGATAAAAAGAACATTCCTCAATACAACACAAGGAGAAAAACCCAAATTGTTATGTACTGATGAAGTTAAAAGTTCAACCTTGAGAAATATTGACACTTACAATGCATAAGGTTGGATTCTCTGAAATCCTCATCTGCGTTTCTCATAAGTTCTTTTGTTTCATCTGGTTTAGAGCAAAATGTTTCAATATTCTCCTCCAAGTACCAGCTTAAGTTCTCATCCACCACACTGAACATCAAAATGTAATCTTCATCCACATCAGAGCGCTTATTGCTAGAGTTCAGAGTGCCTGAGATAAAAAGAGAAGACAAAAAATATAAGGAAAAGAATGAAATGAGATATAAAGAGTTAATATAATGAGAATTGAATTGGGAGGGAGAAGTGTTGATGTTAAGAAGTAGGTGGTACTGTGAGATACTGTACAATCTTCTGTGGGTATTTCTTGCATGAACAGTTTATCAGGGGTTGTGTGAACCTTACCTTTCTTGCAGGTGAGCAGAGCTCCAATAAGCCCTGATGCAATGTCTTTAGGTGCATCTCCATGTGAGTGGTAAATCCATGTGAGACAGCTGGCATCTGCTTCAGTGGGGCCGTACTCTGGTTTGACCTCCCAGGTGTACGTCCAGCTCTGACCTGGAGCCACTGCATCATCACTCTTATCACGACCAGAGGTGCCATCGGGATACAACGCTCCTAAAATACAGAGTAGTGAATTCAAGTAAAAGCAAATGAGATAATCCAATCTGATTTATTCAATGAGTCCTATTGTGATTTGACAATAGGGGACATTTAATGGAAAACAAGATTTTCTGTGCTCTTTTAATGTAAAAAGTTAAATGAACAGCAACTTTTCTCCGTAGTCCACCCAGACTTTAAATGGAAGCTAAGATTAAGCTAAATAGATCATGCAGAAATATTCATGGCACTGATATAACCCTGACTACAAAAGTTTACATAATAATGCCTATTCAGCATTAAGTAACTTCCTTCACAGTCATGGAGAAATAATAAGACACTGTATAGTTGCACTTAAAGGGATGGTTCGGAGTAAAATCAGCCTAGGGTCCTTTGCACCATGACCTCGAGCCAAACACCCCCCAGAAGCCTTTTTTCCCTTGATTGAACATTATTAAAGTTAGAGCTTATTTAGAGATATCAGCCGGATGGCTTAGTGCAGGCGCTAATGGATCCAATTTGTATCTCATAAATTACCCCACTAATAACCCACTGCGCAATATGATGTCGGAGTGACGTCTTTTTCATGTAATTTTTGGACGTCCAAATTCGGTCCACTGAAGGGGTTGTTTTGTAACGCCAGGCGACGTGGTTTTTCGACGTCTTCCGCACGTCTAATGTTGACGTCTGTCCACAAAAGTTTGTTTGTGGAACGAAGGAAGGAGACGGGGTCGGCTTGCTGTGGATCGTGTGTTTTATTAGATAAGTCTTTTCCAAACAATAATCGCGCTCAGTGCGCTCTGTCACACACTCTTCAATAACTTTCTCCTCAAACAAAACAGCGGCTTCTTTAGGCTTCTCCTCGTGAGACGACAGGCAGAGACACACACACACACTTTCTCCCGTCACAGAGATCGCTGAACCACACTTCCCCCCACGCCACAAAGCTTTTATCCAAAGTGACTTACATTGCATTACACATTTACATTCCTATCAGTTCTTGCTTTCCCTGGAAATCAAACCCGTGATCTTGACATTGCAAGCGCCAACACTCTACTGTTTGAGCTACAGCATCACACCTGTGTACGTGTCTCCAGTTATCACCTGATGCTGATCAAATAGAGTTTTTGGAAAATGATCTTAAATAATTATAAATAATCTGTATTCATATGTATTAATCATGATATTTGTAAATAAAAAAAAATATTCATGTAAATATTCATAGACGTCCAAATGACGTCCAAAAAATTGCCCAGTTCAAAGGTCCAATGTTGAACGTCAATATGATGTCCAAGTTGGATCATGGTTGGACGTCCAAATAGTGGACCTAGTTTGGACGTTGAACAGATGTCCAGAATTGGTCATTGACCGACGGACCCAATATAGACATGATCTGCACGTCTATCCGACGTCCAATGTGTAGTGGGAATGCCCAGAATGGTGCCAAACTTCTACAGTAATACAAATAGGTTCTGTACTCATAAAACTCATGGAAAGTTTGTAAGTACATCAGGAGTTTATTTATATAGCACTTGCCTGACGGCTAATGCTACCGCTAACCAGGTCGCCGGGGTCACTCCAGTGATTTGAGAAAAGCACGTAAAAGTTCTGGCAGAAAGCGATGCATAAGGATGTAGTGTAACGTCAAAATATTTTTTTTTATAATAAAATCGTGCGTCTGGCAAATCCGCCGTTATAATAGCCATCTGCCATGGAACAAGCACGCCTGCTCTTAAAGGGAATATGAGATGTCGCTCTGATTGGTTTATTTCATGTTACGCCCAAACCACACCTATGAGTAATGAAGCTACTTCAGACCAACCCATTTTAGATTTGCGTCGGGCGCAAGAGTCATTTATCCCGCCGGTATAAAAGCAATAGCGCCCGAGATCGGCCCACAAAGTTATTTGCGTTTCGCGCTTGATACTTGCGTTTCAGATCGTTAAAATAGGGCCCCTGTACTTAAAAACTTTCCAATGCCTCGCTTTATGAGTACAGAACCTATTTGTACTACTGTAGAAGTTTGGTCCATTCTGGGCATTATTAGTGGGGTAATTTACAAGATACAAATTGGATCCATTAGCGCCTGCACTAAGCCATCCGATTTTGATATCTCTAAATAAGCTCTAACTTTAAAAATGTTCAACCAAGGGAAAAAAGGCTTCTGGGGGGTGTTTGGCTCGATGTCATGGTGCAAAGGACCCTAGGTTGATTTTACTCCGAACCATCCCTTTAAGCTTATAAAAAATTTAAAACTCAAAAAATTTAGTTGAATGTTACAAATTGCTACATGTATGCTAATTGGATAGAAACAAAAATGTTGTACCATGGTTATCCAATCACATAAAAAAAGTTTGTTTGCATACCGGTATCTTTAAAAAGCATTTGTATAATGTACTCTTACAAAACACATTCCATTACATACTTCACCAGCATTAAACCCAACGTTAAAAAAGACGATGTATAAAGACGAAATATATAAGTCACTCATGTGGTGAAAGTAAAAGCCTTTAATTAACTGGGTAAATGTTGTTGTTGTTCTATATCTTAGCACATATTTTAACAGTTTATTATTTCAGCTATGAAAGTGGTTGCTTCAGGTATAGCTGTTATTATGAAGATTCAAGTTGTCTCAAGTCATTTCTGAGTTGCCCTTTGAACTGCTCAGTAAAAACTTTTTTGACACTATGCTGCATATCTTTTCGTTTATTGCTCTGTTATTGATTTATGGGATTTATGTGTGTCAATAAACTCTAAATCGCTGTCCTGACTCATATATAAACAAAGACACAGCAAGAAAAGCAGAAGGAAATGGATGAAGAAAGAATAAATACGGAAACTGATAAGAGAGAGATAATTGTCCAACCTTCCGAATCCTTCTTATAGAACACTCCATGTGGGTGAAGAGAATAATTTCTGCTTGCGAAGTTCTTCATATGCACCTCCACGACATCATCGACCTCAGCCCGTAAAATAGGTCCAAGGAAGCCAAGCCACGCAGGTTTAGGTATTTCTTGGGAATAAGTGTCATCGGTGTACTGTCTGTACACAGCCTTTTTGTAAACGCTTCCTATTTGGATAGGGCCATTTGACAGAAAAACTGCTGCGTCTCTGTTACAGAGAGAAAATCGAAAGTAAGTCGCTTAGTTTAAATGATAATTAGCCTATATGCAATTGGGCTTGCTGTTATTAGGCCTTTACTGTGTATAGTTTAGGATCCATTTTGATAATAGCCTATTACATGATATCAGAAACAGCATACATCACCATGCACTTACAAGCGTATTTATCCACATTTAAAAAATAATACGTTGTTTGAAGCCTACAGTATTAAAATGTAAAAAAGTAATGTAAAATGTGACCAATTACTGTCCTGTTTTACTATTACTGGTAAATAGATACGTCAACACAAACTTACGCGTTTAGATCACTGTTGACAATGTTTCCGCTGGGTGCGTAATCCCAGTCTTCCTCTCTTATGGCTATATAATATGTCCTCTTTATACATTCGGCTCGCTGTAGCGTGATCACGACCGTCAATAAAGCGCACAGCACAGACTTCATCGCTTATGGCTGAAACACACTCACACACTCACACATGTATAAATATCCGAGGCAGATCAGAAAGAGACGCACGTAAATGCCAGCGCGCAGATATTTTTTTCCCGACACTGAAACTATGTGATAGAGATCAACATACAAAGCGCGCTGCCAGGGTGTAATAATAACGAAACCGAAAGTTGGGCGTCAACTGCAGCAAAAACACATGTGTCGTTAAAGAACCGGTTTCTCAACAGAAGAGAAACTCGGCTGGCTTTCCCCTTAACAGAGCGCCTCTTTAAACCAGCCAAGAGCGCTGACGTAGCGTACGTGCTGTAAAACAAACAAGCATTTGCTTCATTGGGCGCCGCGTTTTGAATCTACCGGACCATCGTTTTCTCTGTTTGTTTTACGCCACAGTTGAGTAAAAATATGATTCTGTATCATAATGATGATAAACTTTCTCACACAGCTATGACTGTCTCATTATATTGAGAAACTTTATCGTATAGCGTTTAGTAGTAGGGGAGAGTGGGGTCAGATCAGCCAGTGGGTAAATTGACCCACTCCCTTTATCTTTGTAACCATACACTTGTATTGCCATGTGACCATTTTGAAACCATGTTATCATTTCTGCCAGACTGTGACAAGGAGAAACAGGAGTGGAACGCACCCATTTACTTTAAAAAGTAAATTTGTCTTGTCAAAGTAAAATTTTAGCATAACCGATACATGGCTGTATCATTTAATTTTTCCTAACATTTCATACACTGTTAGAGCTTACCAGGGTTTTTTTTTTTTTTATGTTACTGTAAAAATGCACTAAATTAAAACTCGAGTTAACTAATCTCACTTGCAGAAACTGACTGCCTTAAATTAACCAACTGTCATTTAAATGTATTAACTAAAATGTATGATGCATTAATAATGTGAGCAAAGTATTACTGTGAACTTATTTCATTTGAGGCCACTAAAAAAACAGATTATCCTCAATGTTTGCAGATCTTCTCCTGGACTGAAGCACAGGCTCTACTCTTCAGCACAATGGTGACCCAAAAAAAATAATTTTACAGTAAACTACTGGCAACAGTGTTGCCAGTGTAAGAAAAAAATGATGTGGACGTCGGTCGAAGATCTCAAAAATGAAGTTTATTACAGCATAGCAGTGGCAAGGTACACGAAGCACCTTGGGTTCATCGGCGTCAGAATGAACCCAGAACATCCAAATCTTAAACCTTTTATCCTCTTCTTAATGCAAATGAAGTTGCTCTCGTTGCAACAGCTGTGGTCTGTATGTTAATGAAGTTGAGACACCCTATTGTCTGAGAAGGTTCTCTGTGTCCCACACCCATTCCCATTCTACAACTGACTGCCATTTGCTCAGGATGTGATCAACTCAAATGGTGAAGAAACAATATAACTTGACTTTCTTTCATCTCTATGATAATGATCCATTTTGGGGATGAGCTCATTCTAAAATATAGTGGAATCTGGGTCGAGGCAGACTACAATTTCTTACAGTTGTTATTGAGATGTTTAATTGAAAATGTTTGGTTTATATATATATATATATATATATATATATATATATATATATATATATATATATATATACTTTTTTTTTTTTTTTTTTTTTTTCTCATACTGCAGTGCATGCTGGGAGTTTTCTACTATCTTGGAACCCAGGATGCATTGTGACATGAAATGTTTTATTGTCACCATTGTTGAGATTCATGTGCTGATTGTTGATGTCTGTGTGTGTCTGAGTTAAGCAGGAGTTCAAAATGTTTTAATGCACTATATGATTTCAATATCCTTCAGAATAACTGGTTACAGAAATATTACTGTATTTCATGTTGTAGATTAACCGATGTATGATAAATATTAAATACCCATAAACTCAAAGCTTATATACAGGATGTGATCAGAGAATCAGACATGTTCAGGATGATTATGGCATCATCTCAACAGCCTAAAACACCTGATCATCTTCCTCTTGGCTTTTTCTTGCCATAACAAATGTGTTTTATAAACACACAGCTAAAGCAGCCAGAGAGAAACTAATGTTATAGTCAAGGGTCAAGAGGGTATAGGGTGTGATTGGGAAAACAGCCTCTGAGTGTCGACTTTGAGCACTGTTGATTTACAGTATATTCCTGTAGGCTATTTTTGTTTTCTACGGTATATTACTGTTTTAATGGAAAATGGTATGATATTGTCAGAATTTGCAGCAAGGGTTAACAGTGTATTTATATATTCGAAATGTTATATTTAGAACATTAATCTCATAGCATTATTTTAGCGATTGTAATTGCAGTGTAAATTTATTATGATGAATAGTAAGATGGACTTTGTTGATACTGATTTCATTCAATTGGTATAACAGCCCTATAGCATATAGTGTTAAATAGTTTAATTAATTAAATGATGATCAAACTTTACTTAAAAAAAAAAGTATTAGAGGAGTGTCCCTGTTTTTCACTTGAGCACCTGCCCATCAAAATGTCTGTGCACAGCCCTGTTCCTAAGCCTATCCCTAAACCTAACTTATCCCTAAAATTAGAGGGAAATGACAGGTGAATATATCTCTGAAGCACCTAACTCTGGTTGTGAACTTAAACTTGACATAAACTGTAAACTTGTTTTTCAGATCTGATTGGTTGATTGGAATGTTCTTTATGAATCAATAAAGATGTTGATCCAGGAATATGTTGCACTTGGTGAAATCACATTCACAGCAGTCTGGACTGTTTTGTGCATGCATAGATAAAATAACATTTTTCATTACTCTTATTTTACTCATTATGAGAAACTAATTCATAATTACAATAACATTTTCATTATTGAGACTTAGGGGGGAGTGGGATAAGATGAGCCGTTTTTACTTATGTGGTTAAGAGAAAATTAGTCCGAAGTACAATGAAAGTATCTAAAGTAATTTCAGGATGTTTCATAATCATTTTAAATGATCAGAATGCATCTATGACAAAGGGTTCTAAAATATGGCTTCTAATAAAAAAGTGTTCCTGTGGCTCAATTTGCCCCAGGTTAGGGGTAAGTTGATATTTTTATTTTTAAGTTGTAACCTTCCCAAAACAGACTAAACAGAGTTTAAGTAAAATTAAATAAAAACGGAATTTGAATGAATGAATAAATGTCACTGAAACAAATAAACATTTAGGTCAAAAGGTTCTTGGCATTGTAGTTTTTCTGCAAGGCCGAACATGTTAGGCCATTAGGGACTACAGGTGGAATATAAATATATGATTACGCATCTTCTAGTTCTTATCAGATATGGTGTACTTGCACTATAAAATAAAATAGTTAAAAAAACGTTAAAAAAAATAAAATAATGCTAAACTAAACCAGTTGTGTATTATAACATTGAAATTATACCAGTTTATACTTCAGAGAATTAATTTAACTACAGTGCCTTGTGGCGGGGTAAGTTAAAACACTGGCTCAATTTACCCCACAGCATTTGGCTCACTTTGCCCCATAACTTAGCCTAGAGATCTAGACGCACCCTAGCGGCAGCAAAATTTATTTTGCAGCCAGGGTAGTAGCAACTCTCTGTTGACTTTCGAGCTGCTAAAACCAAACTCTAGTCAGGCCAATCAAATCATGTATAGAGTCGGTGGGCGGGCTTTACATAATGACGACAGAGTTGTGACGGTTCCGCGTGAATTCCCTGATACTTGAAAACAAAGAAGAGCTGCTGCTGCTGGCGAACAGCGGCCTTTCGAATCGGCTTTGTCCGTGACTTGGAGTTAAGCTTTTCTTTGAGAAAAGAACAAAGAATGGCACTGAAGTCATTCTTAAAACAGGAAGATGTGTTCATAGTTTTGCCAGCCAGATACAGCAAAAGTTTAATCTATCAACTAGCTCCGCTGTTGGGAAAACGCTCTGGTTGGTTGTAGTGTTGTCCTATTGCATGCAGAGCGAATTTGAAAGACAGCCGTTTATCCCGCCCCTCGGATTGAGCCCTGACAATGGTGAGTTGCCAGACCTAACATCTTGATGTAGGCTACCCATAACTGCCATTTTGAACAAAACTAGCTAGCTTACCAATTCAGGCTAAAGGATTTGCATACACATTGCTAAATCATCAATATGGATCATAAATATTTTTAGACCGGAACAATATGCTTTGATGTAACTAAAACCAGTTGATGGGGACAAGTCATAATAAGTGAATCATAGTGAATCATCATTCATTCAACCAATTAGTTCAAACCCGCTGATTCATTCATGAAAAAAGCAAGTGTCCACTGACTTTATGAAGGGGTCATAATATGAAGGTTAAATTATGCCATAAGAATCACAGGGTAAGATTTGTGGAAGTGAACATAAGGTTATAAGCCTAAATTAAAACTGCAACTTGTTTAAGCTAACACAAAATAAATATGATCTGTATTCTTCTGACTTCCATTTTTCCACGCTTACACTGTTGCCATTATTTTCGATTTTTTTCGAACAGCGATTTTCAAGTGAAAACAAAGAACTAAAAAGCATACTGACTGCGTAGAACCAATCTGTATAAAAAACAAACTGTTGCAAATGTCTAAATGGTTTGTTGTGCACGTAGGGCAAAAAGTTCCTGAAATAACCCAATATGTACTGCTCTGTGTCTTTTACAGTTTTGGCACGATTTTCTCACTCAATGAGTTTTGCAAGCGTAAGGAGGAAGGCGGTATCATCTTCTTCTTGTAGCCAATCAAATGAGGCTCTCGATGACTCTCGATTTACTTTTTTCTTGATTGGTTAAATAAACACGCCAGACGCCAAGACATTTATCTTTATTTGGTTCAGCATCATTCTCACTGTCGGAATGGTACTTCTAATGTACACATACATTTAAAATAATAATAATAATAATAATAATTAAAACATGATCCATTATAAGCTGTGTACCATTAGGCTACAGTCCCATGTGTTCATACTGAATTTCAAACTGGTGCTACTTAAAAGTTGGCCTAGTATGGTATAGTATCTGCACTAATACATGCATAATTTCACTTGTCTACTGATCAGGGGTGATTCATGATAGTTCAATAATAATTGATTTTTATTTATTTTTTATTACACAAGCTGTAATTTAAGGGAATTTCACAAAATATAACAAAAATATTTACTAAATATTTATCTGTAACTTATTCACCATTTATCATCTGTAATACCATCGTGTAAACACTAGACAGCAGCCATCACAGTCGGCCAGAGTGACTGCGGTTACGCCCACTGTGTGGCAAAAGTGGCAGCATGAAAATCACACAAAACACATCTAAAATGGGAAAGAGCTTTGCGATTGCCTGTAAAGATAGATTTGACAAGAAATCTGAGGTATATTTTTACAGACTGCTGAAAGCTACAGAACAAAGAAACAAATGGATCGCTGCAATTCACAGGAACAGCTGGACTCCAGGCAGCGAAAGGTGGATTTGCAGTTATCATTGTGTGTCAATATGCTGAATTTAGGGGTAAAATCATACCTTATATATTATTGTTATATATTGTATTGACAACTCATCAGTTAAATATTTATGATCTTATATTCTGCATAACTGGATGTTTTTATATAAACACTGACAAAAAATATGCAAGTTTTTTGGGTGGACGATATGAAGATATATATAACATTGATATGAGTGATCACCTGGATTAGACCTACCTATTTTGTTTTTATGTAAAGCGGTCACAGGCAAATTTGCTTTATGTATTTACCAAGCGTCAAAATCAGGCACATATAAATGTCAGGAAACAAAATCTCTGGCTGCATGTCAATATCCATGGATTGCTGGAACTTTTGTCAATTGTAAGGAACACTATATCAAGTCCAAACTTAAGCTTAAACTGATAATCGTTTGTTTTACTTGCGTTTTCGCAGTTACCTCTATTAAATACAGTCATGCAGAAGTTTTATGTTTATTTGAAGTGTAAGTTTTTGCATTAGTCAAGTCTGGACACAGAGGAAGCATTTTGTTACTCATACTAGCTACATATAATAGCTTGATCAATCAATATTGACTAGGGCCCTATTTTAAAATATATAATTGAGTATTAAAGGGTTAGTTGTCGCAATCCTCAGTCACCAGATCACTCACACTTCATGTCCCATAATCCCTCCTGGCTCACACCTGCACACTTCACAATCATTCACACCTGCCATCAATCACCTTCATAAGCTCCACTCTATTTAAGCCTGCTTCACACACCCATAAAGTTGTGGTCTCATTGTTCAACACTGAACCTCTACCTGACTACTTACCGTCCTTTGTCTTCTGTGTGTCATCGACTGCTAGTGTTCAGTCCACTAACTGCTTCGCATCTCTACCTGCAACAGATAAGACTCCTCATTTACATGCCAGTATCACAGTCACATTCTGCAATGCAGAGACCAACCTGCTAACTTCCTGCGTGTTAAAACTCTACTCAGATTTTAATCTTTTACACAAAAATGAAAATGATCCCATAATTTACTCACCCACCACCCTAATTTACTTACGCCATCTTAGGTGTATATGACTTTCTTCTTTCAGCACAGTAGCGAACCATGAGTCTTGGACCCAGATCACAAAGAATTGCAACATCACACAATTGGTGTGTCACTTCAGTGGAATATGGTGACAACTGGCCACAAAACCAACAACACTGAATATAAGCAGATGTATCCTGACAGCGCTCAGACCAAAGCAAGCAAAGCAGCGACAGACACTTCCGCATATGTTGATAATAAATCATTAGACTGGCACAGCAGCCGATTAAATGTTTGCAAAAGACCTCATTAAACTTTATAAATGTAATTATTATGCAGAATTACAGCAAATGTGCATGGTAGCTAAATTAGTAAATTTAAAGGGCACCTATTATGCAAAATTCACTTTTACATGGTGTTTGAACATAAATGTGTGTTGGCAGTGTGTGAGCAAAACCACCCTAGAATGATAAAAATCCACCCAGTAGTTTTGTTACTATCTCAATAAATCATAAGCACTGTCTCAGAACGCCCTGTTCTAGATTTTCCTCAGTGTGACGTAGAAATGAGCTAAGCCCCACCGACGTGATTTGATTGACATCTGGTTTTGGCACAGACCCCGCCCTCGGTGATCTGGATCCTCCATTGTTTCAACGACAGCCGGTAATGTCTCCTAAGTAGTGTAGGTGTTCTGTTGTGGGATGTAAGAATGGAGATACTAGTCTTCACTGACATCAGAGCCACCGAAAACGCAGCGGATGGATTTTATTTATGAAGAAAAGGCACCACTTAAACTTCCTAAATACAAGAATCATTTTCTGACTGACTGTTTAGTGAACAAGGGTCAAAGTTAATCCTCAAGTGTGGATCGTTGCCTACAGTTCGCGATCCAACGTCACCTCCAGAAGAAGTAAGTGTATTTTATAATTTTTGAGCAAATAGTCATTTCAATCGATGTCATGTCAGCCAGTTCAATAACAAATGCGTCTAAAGCTATTGTCGTCGTCATAGGATGTCTCAACAAACAACGTCAGACAGTTTTATGTCACGTAGGCTACATTATTTTTTGCAGCAATAAAAAATGTAAAATGAATACCTCTATCTCCATAGACAGTATAAACGTCTATCTCCCTGCAGCATTTGTTTTCTGGTTCTGTAACGTTAGCCATCTTCTCATATTTGCCACATAAGCGTGTGTATAAGTTAGTTTAAAAAAATTGCGCGAAAGTTATCACGATTTGTTTGTGTGTGTGTGTGTGTGTGTGTGTTGCACATCCATAATTGCAAAGGGGACGCGATTAAAACTCTATAAGTACATAAATGTATCAAATAACCTTTCCGAGACGTTTAGTCCATTCTCATTCGTGTTTATTCTGTGCTGGAGTCTCCTCATCATCTGGGTCCAGCAGGGCGGGGATATGCAGCTCATTTACATTTAAGGTGGTATAGACCAAAAAACAGCTCTTTTTAAAACAGGCCCCAAAAATGACATTTTCAAATGGTTATAATAAATTAACTGTGGGGAATTCTGTGCTGAAACTTCACAAATACATTCTGGGGACACCCAAGACCAATATTACATCTTGTAAAAAGGGGCATAATAGGTGCCCTTTAAAGACTGACCAGTAATGTGTTCTCAACTAAATAGAGCCGTATTTTATAGAGCCGTAGTTCGTGTCTGAGACGTTAAGAAAAGTTTAATTTGACTGTAATTAAGAGTGTTGTACGTAAAATGGTGGACGAGAGTGTTAAAGGAGAACTCGGTAACTCTAGCGAACTCTAGTCACTTCTTCGCTGATTTTCCTTTTTGTTGTCGCGTGTTTTCCCCACGAGCTCCCCCTACATCTGTGGGGGGGCGTATATTTCACAACACAGTCGTAAAAAACTCACTTGCGGCAGCCTCCTCCCCCTCTCTACCGCTGCTCATGTGCGTTTGTTTTGATCGGAGCAAGCCAACTGTATCGTGTGGAGCTATGTCTACCGAGGTGGGTAATCTGGTAATACATCATACATGAGTGTGTGTTTATGTCGAATTGCCGTAAAGCAATTCGTGTTTCGCGCTCGTTCTCGTTCTAGTTCTCGCTTCTCACGAGACTTCCAATTTCTATCTTGCCGGGACGGTAGTCCCCAAGTTGCAAGGTTGGTTTTCCGCCTGGGAACGCTGGGGGGAGCGGAGAAAGTCACCAATATCACCAGAACAGGTTGTTTAACCATCCAAATGATTTCTAGACAGTTTTATTAAGTTAAAAAAGTTACCAAGTTCTCCTTTAACAACTCAAGAGAAAAACTAGTAACTTTTAACGTGAGCAAAAAAATATATACTCGAGATGTGAGTGCGAGACGAGGGATAATTAACTAAATAGATGTGTACGAACATTGTACAACACAGTTGTGTGTATTGACGAGTCTGGGCAGTCTGAGTTAAGAAGGCACACTTGTCTGTAATTAGTCTACACATTGACATGTTAACCTCATTTAGCATTATTTTGTCAGCCATTACATGTAAAAGCGCATTCAGTATGTACTGTTAATAAGAACTCCAGTCAGATTCAGTGGTAAAATGCTTTTATTAATCATTTTGTGAGCTTATTATGAGAACAGTGATGAAGTGCGGTGTACATGCAAAGAAAAGCGCTCCTTGTTTGACCTGTGTTTTTCATGTCTTTTGAACAGAAATAAATGTGTTGCCCCAGGAAGTGACATTGCATCCTTCTTAAAAGTGTAACAATACATCCCTCATGCAACAAAAATAAAACGGAAAAGTACAACACCTCCCACCTCTGTATCACTTCTCTGTACATACTCTTCTGTGGGCCTTTCTGTCGATGTGGACTGTTGTAACTCATGTTGAAAAAGTTAAGTTAGAAAAAGTGAGGCTAGATAAGTTGGCTTGTTTCTTCATGATGGTGTTTCAGGGTTAGCCCATCTTAACTGTAACCTTATGCCTCCTTGAACCAACCTTAAACTATTGTTATCTGATTGGATCTCATCTCGTCTAATGCTTTCTTCTTTTTTTTTTGTCCTGAGTTTTTAAACTCAGATGTTTGTCCATCCCCTTGGAAGAGTTCTCAACAATTAGGTATCGTCTTTGGTTCAGGTTGTGACTGTTTCTCCTCCTCTCACATTAATTACATGCTATCTGATTAGTCACATGGTCTCTTAACTTTCCCACTCTTGCAGGGTATGATTTAGACATTCATTTTATAATGAAAAAACAATACATTTAACACAGATGTGATTCAATACCATAATTAAAAAAATTAGAAATCATTCACGATGATATCAAACACTCTATGCTTCCTATGAACCATTAATAAATACTAAAAAGCACAAACAACGAGTGATTACAACATGATAGTGAAAGTAGACCTTTATACATTAAAACCCAGTCAGCGGAAAATTGTGCATACTTGCATCCTCTCCCCATCTCTTCCCCGATGTAACCATGTGAATGGCTTACAATGCCTAGTTTTACCATGCATAATGCCATGTGCATATCAGTTCTATGCATATTCCCATCCACGTGTTACATTCACCGCTTCGGCCATTCACAGCGGCAGCTTAGCGACAGATTAGTTCATGCCATTTTACCCATTCTTGCAAGGTAAAGTTGTCAGAGTTACAGTTCAACACCCATAGTTACTGATCTCAAAGCAATGATCCTTATTTACCTCTCCCCCTACCCCTACACTACCCCTAAAATGATAACACCACTCCAGCACCATTACATGACTGATATAAAATAATCCTTGAACTGCCACCTTACCGTGGTGGAGGGGTTTGAGTACCCGAAGGACCCTAGGAGCTATGTTGTCTGGGGCTATATGCCCCTGGTAGGGTCTCCCAAGGCAAACAGGTCCTAGGCGACGGGTCAGACTAAGAGCAGTTCATAAACCCCTTATGATGAAGAAAAATCCAAGGACCGTGACGTCACCCGGTATTGTCTCCTCAATCCCAACGTCACGTCTTCCATTGAGGAAGCAGAGGCTGAGGGCTCGGAGGTGGACTCGTCCATCACCCAAGCTGAAGTCACAGAGGTAGTCAAGAAACTCCTCGGTGGCAGGGCACCGGTCTCTGGATGTTGTGGGGCTGTCTTGGCTGACATGCCTCTGCAACATCGCGTGGCGGTCGGGGACAGTACCTTTGGACTGGCAGACCAGGGTGGTGTTCCCCCTTTTTAAGAAGGGGGACCAGAGGGTGTGCTCCAACTATAGGGGGATCACACTTCTCAGCCTCCACGGGAAAGTCTATGCCAGGGTACTGGAGAGGAGAACACAGCCGATAGTAGAACCTCGGATCCAGGAGGAACAGTGCGGTTTTTGTCCCGGTCGTGGAACACTGGACCAGCTCTATACCCTCCCCAGGGTGCTGGAGGGTTCATGGGAGTTTTCAGGCGGCCGAAATGAGCTTTCTCCGCAGGGTGGCTGGGCGATCCCTTAGAGATAGGGTGAGAAGCTCGGTCACTCGAGAGGAGCTCAGAGTAGAGCCGCTGCTCCTCCACATCGAGAGGGGCCAGCTGAGGTGGCTCGGGCATCTTTTCCGGATGCCTCCTGGTCGCCTTCCTGGGAAGGTGTTCTGGGCATGTCTCACTGGGAGGAGGCCCCGGGGAAGACCTAGGACACACTGGAGGGACTATGTCTCCCGGCTGGCCTGGGAACGCCTCGGTGTCCCCCCGGAAGAGCTGGAGGAAGTGTCCAGGGAGAGGGAGGTCTGGGCATCCCTGCTTAGACTGCTGCCCCCGCGACCCGGCCCCGGATAAGCGGAAGAAGATGGATGGATGGATGGATATAAAATACATCAACACATTAACAGGGACATAGGTTATTGGTGTTAATAGAAGGCAGAATACATTCAACATATTGTCTACCCATATTACATTTCTTCCCCCATAGGCATTTCTTCCAAGTCCATAGGCAGCCCTAATTTTCAAGGCATACAGTCCATTCAAGCAACTCCACTCAATGGAGGCAATAGCCCATATATTCCAATCCCCATGTGATGAGGTAAAAAGTCCATAAGGTAGAAGGATAGCATGGTGCTGGGAGGGGTTAAAGATTAACTTTATAAAGGGGTCGTTCCTTGAGTAAGTCAGTCAAAGCAAGAATAGTGAGGTAGTTGAGACTGCAGAAGAAAAAGGAGTGAACAACAGCCATCACAGACAAAGCAAAATAAATTAGGCTTCATTAAGCATATTCACGGCTTGTCTGTTTAACCCCTTAAATGTAAACAAAATCACTCCAGGTTACAAAAGGAAAACATACGAAATATTTCCAACAGCAAGGATGCTTCAGTTTTTTTTTTTTTTTTTTTTTTTTTTAACAGCAGAACAAAAACGTATTATCAACAAGGTTTCCTTTCCCATTTTTTTTTTTTTTTTTTTAAAGTCAACAAGGGTCAATTAGTCCAGTCACCGAACCACCATGCCAGCTCCAGCCTTTCCCTCATCTGAGCCACATACTGCGGGGGTGTTTGAGCTGATGCATCATTGGGGGGCAGTCCTGCAACTAGATCAATGGGCTCCGTTAGCTACTGGCCAAAGTGAAGAAGAAGAAGAAGAAGAAGAAGAAGAAGAAGAAGAAGAAGAAGAAGTTTTATTTATATAGCGCCTTTCCGTAGCTCAAGGTCGCTTTACATTTTAAATTACAATACATTTAAACACTCACACATACATTACAGTCATATAGGATACAGATAGTCACATTATCCAAAATGCATGTTATATAGATATGTTTTTAACTGGGTCTTGAAAGTAGCCACAGATGAGGTATTACGTAATGTGAGAGGTAGCGAATTCCACAATTGAGGAGCATTAACACTAAATGACCTTCCACCTACAGTAGACAGCCGGAAACGAGGGATGGACAATAAACCAAGTTCAGCTGATCTAAGGGACCGGGCAGGGCGGTAAGGGTAGAGTAGGTCAGACAAATATTGGGGAGCAAGACCATTTAATGCTTTGAATGTTAAGAGCAATACCTTAAAGTGGATACGTGATGCCACAGGTAGCCAGTGAAGTTCATGAAGCAGAGGAGTAATGTGAGCAGAACGCCTAGTGGAGGTGAGAACTCTTGCTGCAGAGTTTTGAACATACTGTAATCTTGAAATAAGTTTTTTGGGAAGACCAAGAAATAAGGCATTACAATAGTCCAGGCGTGATGTGATTAATGCATGAATTAATGTTTCAGCATCGGCTAAAGTGAGAGAAGATCGTAGACGAGCAATATTACGAAGATGGAAAAAAGAGTTTTTAACAATAGAAGAAATATGAGAGCCAAAAGATAGAGTTGGATCGAATAAGACACCAAGGTTACGAAATGATGACGAAGACTTAACGTGAATTCCATCAATATCAAAGGACTGGTCCATCCTTTTGACTGAGGCAGTTGAACCAATCACTAATATCTCGGTTTTCTTATCGTTTAATTTGAGGAAATTCAGGGACATCCAATGCTTGATGTCCCTGATACATGCAGTGAGTGAGTCAGGCAAAAATGGCCTATCGGAGCTGGTGGTAAGATAGATTTGAATGTCATCAGCATAGCAATGAAATTTAAGTCCATGCCTGCGTATGATGTCACCAAGTGGATATATGTAGATGATGAACAATAGCGGGCCAAGAACCGAACCTTGAGGAACACCCTGTGTAAGTGAAGCAGTGGCAGATCTAAACCCTTGTATAGTGATGTAATACTTTCTGTCGCTGATGTAGGAAATGAGCCAGGAAAGAGCAGAGCCAGTGATGCCAATATCAGAAAGCCTAGAGATCATTATTTCATGGCAGACTGTGTCAAAAGCAGAGCTTAAATCAAGGAGCAACAAGATGCTTATCAGCCCTGAATCCATGGACAAAAGAATATCGTTAACCACCCGAAGAAGGGCAGTTTCAGTGCTATGTAATGGGCGAAAACCAGACTGAAAAGGTTCAAAAAGACCATTACCATCCAAATGCGAACGCAATTGTGAAGCAACAACCCTTTCAAGGACTTTGCTTAAAAATGTTAAGTTGGATATTGGTCTGTAATTGTCCATATTTAGGTGGTCTAGGCCTGGTTTTTTAAGAATGGGGGTCACCGCAGCCATTTTTAATTCTGCTGGAACAATGCCAGACGCCAAACTACAGTTTATCATGTGTGTTAAGAAGGGTGCAACCTCGGACACACACAACTTAAGCAAAACAGTAGGTGTAGGATCAAGCCGGCAAGATGTGGAATTTGATGTCACAATTAGGTCACTTACGGCAGCAGGAGTAGTTAGAGTGAAAGCAGAGAGATAGTTTGTTGAGTGAGCGGAAGCAGCTAACTTTAAATGAACATTTGAGTCACTTATATGAGGAGTGTTTTTGATAATGGATGCAGTGATTGACTTCAATTTATCGGAGAAGAATTGAGAAAAGCTATTTACAAGCCTTACAGAGCCCGAAATAACATGTTGTGGTGGATTTGTGAGTTTGTTAACCATTGCAAAGAGTGATTTGGGCCTGCACTTGGAATTCCTAATGGTAGTGGTGAAATAAGAGGATCTAGCATCGTTAAGGGCTGTACGGTACTTAAGCAAGTGTTCTTTAAAAGCCAAAGAGTGCACGACAAGTCCAGTTTTCCTGTATAGTCTTTCTAGGCGGCGACCCTCAGTTTTTATTGTTCGTAGTTCAGGAGTGAACCAGGGTGAGGCACGAGTAGATGGAACCAGTCTCGTTTTAACAGGAGCATGGCTCTCAAGTATTTGAGACAAAGCGTTATTGTATTTACAGCAGATTTCTGACGGACAGTTAGATAGCAGACATTCTGACAAGGTGGAAGCCCTTATTGAAGCAGAGAAGGAAGATGGATTCACAGAGTTAATTTTACGATAAGTCAGCATTTTCTTCAGTGGTGATATAGGTATTGGAAAGCTACAACTGAAGCTTATGAGCTTATGATCTGAGAAAGCAAAGTCAGAACCTTTTACAAGGATATTATTTAAGCCAGATGTACATAAGAGATCCAGTATATGACCCCTGGAGTGAGTAGCAAAAGTTACATGTTGAGTTAGGTTGAAACAGTCCAGTACAGACATCAATTCATTGCATTGTGCAGTGTTTTCATGTATATTAAAATCACCAAGCAGAATTACAGATGAATAATTACCACAAACAAGAGTAAGTAATGCACTAATCTCAGAGAAAAAGTCAGACGGACATTTTGGAGGTCGGTAAATTAAGATTACAGCCAGTTTTGTTTGGCCAGTCATTTTCAGCGCAAGGTATTCAAATGCTGAAACATCATGAAACTCGATCTTAGCAATTTGAATGGTTTCACGGCAAACTACAGCCAGCCCTCCACCTCTACGATGAAGACGCGGTTGAGAGAAATAGGTGTACCCAGGTGGAGTTAAGAGGTTTAGGTTGAAAAGGTCATTAGGAACCTGCCAGGTTTCCGTCAGAAGTAGCATGTCCAGGTTTGTGTCAGTGATTATGTCATTCAGCACTGAAGCTTTATCTGTTAGAGAGCGTGTGTTCAACAGCGCACATTGCAGGTCTGAAGATGCGCGTCTGCAGATTCCAAGGTCAGGATCAAAACGCAATGATCTTAGATTTCCAAGGTTAATGGAACGATTTTCCAGCCGTGTTGTATCCGACGCACGGGTGTTGGTACGGACAACTGGAATGTTATTAGAAGAGGAGTAATGATAATTCCAAAGTTTCTTCCGCGACCGGTGAATGTAGCGCGGTCGGCGTAAAATTCCAAGTTGTTCACACCATTTATAAGTTTCCGGAGCCAATCGGAACGATCCTTTAAATGTTCTGAGATGGGCTGCAGAAAATTGTAGAGCCATCTCAGGGAAACTAGTGTCATTCAAAAACAGCAAAAACCAAAAAAGACCAAAAAGCAAAACCGGCAAGTGGATACGTGACGACATGACCAGTGACGACCAACGCGACCTACACAACAATTTATCGGTTTAACTACGTTAGCCAGAACTGGTCCGTATCAGACCCACAATCCACACAATCCACAGAAGGGAAGGCTACCCAACCATACCAAGGATTGACACCACAAAATGATAAAGAGAGGGGAGACTCACAGTATCAGATGTCGCAAGGGATATGAGGATAGGAATGGAGAGGGCTCGTAGCTGATCAGTGTGACAGGATCACGGAAACAGCCAGGTCAGTTATCCAAGAACTTTTGAGCATGTAAATAGTCCAGAGAATAGTCCAGACAACAATCCAAAACGTGTTTCAGAAGTGTAAAATAGTCCAGTGAATAATCCAAGAAGGTCGATTCCAAGAAAAAAAAAAACATATCCAAAAACAGACGTAACAATAGTAGACAAACAGGTACCAGCGTGAAGCGGCAGCACAAGCGCGCCTAGCGTTCTCACACCGGAAGTCTCACACCAGCATCGAGAGAATGTATGTCATGTGCATCATGTTTGGGGTAAAGCCAGTTAAACTGTGCTTGGTTGCTCAGTAAGCCATTACAGCATAAGCAACCATAAGATCCCACTCCCAATGACACCGCTCCGAGCTCGTGGCTAGGATTCTGTCCATCGGGTTGAGGTCAGAAAGGTTATGCGCGGGTATTTTCAATGTCTAAGAGTTCACACATTGTTTTGAAGTCCTCGGATTCAAAATAAGTGCCTTGATCACTATGCAAAGCCAGTGGTGCTCCATCGTTGGGCAGGGGGTATTGTCACAGACTGACTGTGACCCAGGACTTTTATTTTGAAGGGATTGAGCATGGGTATGTGCACACAACAAACTTTTTCCACCATTACACGTACACACAAACTAAATGCCGGCAAAATATACCATCCTTATGTAGTTGTATGTTTGTAGCCCTGAAACATCCCATCAGTCGTCCCAAGTTGTTAGTTTTATTGTTTAACCGTTTAATGTTCAGTGACACATGCTGATCAAATAGGGTGCACCCCTCACTTGACAAACCAGTACACAAGGAAAGTAGCCATATTTAAACTAGAATGTGCTCATGGAAGATTACTCCATCTGGTTCTGACCTCATAGGGGAGGGAGGGAACCTAGTATGTAAGTTTTCCCTGATATGTCTTGTCTTCATTGTTTTGAACCCTTTAAATTGTACTAGATATAAATGATGTATGATTTAGAGTTGAAATGTCATGGCAGTTTGTTTGTTTATGTCTTGTCACCTGTAATTTATAGGTTTCTCCCTAAAAAGGCATTTTCCAAAATTAGGAGGAGCTAAGGCCAATAAAAGAGGCAGCCATTTTAGAAGAGAAGGTTAAAAATAAAATCCCCCAAAAGAAATTCATGGAGAATTTTTTGTTCAAATATTGGTAGGAAAACAGATGTTTGGCTCGAGGTCATTGTGCAAAGGACCCTAGGTTGATTTTACTCTGAACCATCCCTTTAATTGTTCATATCTGTGATTCATCTAATTGAAACAAACTACAAAGATAACCATTTCTTTATCAATATAATCTTCTATCTGAATCAGAACAAAATTGTGTAGACTATTTTGATGGATTTCTTAATTAATCATATCTAACATTACTTTTCCTTGCATGAATAAAATTCATATGCTTTTGAAACCTAAATGTTTCCAAACACTTTGGTCAAAGTCACTCAGTCAGTGTGTGTGTGAATCATCTCCGAACATAACAAAAAGGGGAAATGAAACTTGACAGATATCTAAATTTAAAAACTCATGACTTTCAGTAACAAAGTGAAGTAAATCAAGAAATCAGAATTTGCTTCTAGTAACAGAAGGGTTTGCTGAATTATGCATATGAAGAACCAATAATAGTTATGTAATGTATCATGTCACCTTTGCCATGGTCCTATTCTATAAAAAACTGTCCTCCGGCCGTGATTAAAGCATATTTGAAGGGATTGTCTGTTTAGTTATTGCTTTGCAGCAGGTCAGTGGAACACTAGAGACCTTATTCCCAAGTAATAGTGTTAAAAAAGGAACAAGACGTAGTTTGACTCAGTGTAAGACTCTTAGGTAGGGTTAGATGCGGTCAGGTAACTATAATTCATAGGCATTTTATGCGGTCATAGTAGCTACACTTCAACCAACATGGTCAGAGGAGAGGTCACCTGAGTATAATTTTGCAGGTGTCAGGGACACTTGGATAACTTAAGTCAGGTGCGTAGGGGAAAAATCGACCACACTATTCACTCACCTGTTGTATCATTTCCTCCCTCCGGTAGACGTTCCTTACTTCTGATTCAATTGGCCTATACTGAACATCATCACTGGGCGTAGCACGTCAGTTACATGCTACAGTACAGTAATTCTGTTCGGTTGGCATCAAACTCCTACTTCTGTATGCAATTACACGTTCCTCTCCCTGTTGGAGTTGGGATAGCATAGCCCTGATTCCAAAGTTGCTGGTGTCTGTGTCCAGAATGAGATCCCCACTGTCCATAGGGTAGCCCAGAACAGGGGCAGTGATGAGTAGCTCCTTCAGTTTATCGAAGGCCTGCTGATTCTCTAGGGTCCAGTGGAATCGAGCATGTTTCCATAGGAGGTTGTAAAGGGGTTTGGCAACTGAGGGCTGTAGCTATTCCTGAATTTTCTGCACTTTCTCAGGGTCGGTGGTAATACCCCTCTCTGAGACGATGTGTCTTAGGTAGGCCACCTGACGGTGGAAGAGACAACACTTGTTGGCTTTCAATTTTAGGTTGGCTTGGTGCAGCTTCTCGAACACTTGTGCTAGTCATTGAAGCATTTCCTTCAAATCTTCCCCAGCACAATGATGTTGTCTTAGTAGACTAGGCAGATCTCCCACTGCATTCCAGCTAAGACATGATCCATTAAGCGCTGGAACGTTGCCAGTGTTCCATTTCTCTTCTTTTGGGTCCTTCATCACCGGAAACCTGACAGATATCATGTTCAACAGTAGCCTACAAGACATCAGGAAAAATTGAGATACGGACCATGTGCTGACACATTAGATTGCTAAAAAATATTCAGTATCCTTGCCTTGTTTTAGAATAAATAAATCTAAATTGTATAACATCTCAGAGAAAGTTTTCACAGAAGAGTTATTTTCAATCTTTTCCACTGGTCAAATAATATTTAATTATATTTAATTACTTTAAACAAATTACATTTATGCAATTTTGCCTAAAAGGTAGGCTAAACATTCTGTATATTTTAGGATGTTTATATTTGTAAAAAATAAATAAAAAATTGGTGTTCCACAATTCTGTCCATGCAGCTCTGCCACTAGGTTGGTCGAAGTGCACTGGCTGGAGGTCATCATCAGGCTGCACCTCCACCACAGGGGTCCTCTCATTTCTGATGGTGGCAATGTTGTGTAATATGGCACATGCAACAATAATCTCACAGGCCCTGTCAGGTGCAACCCTCAATCTTTTCAGACACTAAAATCTTACCTTTAGTTGCCCAAAGGTCATTTCAATATGTGCCCTTGTCCTGGCTAGAGCTGCATTGAAACAGGTTTGTGGTCCAGGGTTTGGGTCAGGGAATGGCGTCATGAAATATTCCCTGCAGGCATTGCCCCTGTCATCAAGCAGGATCCCGTCGTAAGCACCTGTATAATGGAAAAATTCAGTTTTGTTAGGCTCAGAATAAATTTATGTAATACAGTGAGCTTGATATTAAATTTTTTCCCTTACCACGTTCAAATAATGTGCATAAATGTGACTCTCTGCACAGACCCAGGCCATTTTGCTTCCACATTTGTAATATAGGACATGAAGTCACACACCATCTGAGATATTTTTTTGTTGACGTGCTTCTGTGGAGGGAAAAGTCCGCTGTGCGTCGGGTGCAAAATAGGAATGATACATGCGTCTGTGTACAAAGTCAATTGTGCTGGGTGCAAGATAGGGCCCGTGGACTCTTTATGGAATTCTGCTTCTTGGTCAGTTTGGACGAATCATCTCCATCTGACCTGCTCTCATTCCCTACATATTCGATCCCCAGTACTTGACATCGCAAATCCTGACTAAAACGATATATTGCGCACCCCTGCTGCAAAGAGGGGGGGGGGGGGGGGGTGTTTGCGTGCACCCTTCTGAAAACTAAAATGTCAAATGGGCCCCCTACGCCGGTCTTGTATGTCCACAAGTGTACATGTGAGCCATTTGGGAAAGGGCCTATCAATGCATGTTTTTTTTTTTTTTTTTTTTGCTAAGTGAGTGAAATGTTCTATAATGTCCTTACTTTCAAGCTAATCCTTACTTTCAATCTAAAAAAAAAGGACACAGAAGCACCATATACAAGTATGATAAGGTAGTCCATATGGTGTGTATTAGGGGTGGCACGGTACATGAAAAAACATCCGAACCGTTCGGTTCGCTTGTCTCGGTTCGGTGCGTGTGTGCGTCGCACGGTTCGCACGGTTCGACGCATGAGCAATGTAGCCTCGTGCCCGTGCTAATACAATGCTAAATCATAAATCAGATGTATGCAGAATAACATTACGATGTCCAGCAATCGATTTAAATAGTGCACTGGGTTTACTTAGACATTTAATGAGCTCTACTCCACTATATGCTATTTTTTCACGTGAATAAAATTTCATGTATGTAGGCTACTTCAACGGTCCAGTGGAATAACTTTTGCCAAGCGTGTCAGAGGTTCTGAGTTCTAATCATAGACTGGTTCTAATCCGCACTCGTATATATTTTTTTTCTTTTTCATCAAAACCGATAATGTTTATCAGTGGTTGTATCAAGCAGGGACAGATTTGTGTGAATTTTGTTATGATTTCATCGGAAAGAATAGAGAGTCTCCACAACGGATTGAAGCGCGCGTCCCAGACTGTGCAGCGTGTGCGCGAGCCACAAGAGAACACAATATCAGCACCACTGATCGCAGCGGCAACGAGCACTTTGATCACTTGATTTAAAAAAAAACACATTTCAGCGCTAGATTGTTTCTTATTTAACAAACTAACGAAAATAATACTTTGCTAGTTAACTGGAGATGCTGTATTTATTTGTATTGGTACATCCGTGCCGCGAGATATTTCAAAAGTGATGGGGTAAATATCGACCCTGGCGAAAAATGGTGGGGAAATGTCCCACTCGCAAATTACGCCTATGATGACGAGACACGAGGAGAAATTGACAAAGAACTGTCCGACACAGCCCACGTAGCTCTCACTACAGATGGATGGACCTCCAGGGCCACTGAAAGTTTCCTCATGGTAACCGCTCACTCGCTCACTATATTACTTCGAAATGGGAAATGATGAGAAGCTGCGTTTTGCAAACACGCCCCATTTATGAAATAAATAATTAGATAATTAAGTTATATATCATGCTGAAGTAAATTTTTGCAGTGTGTTAAAGGTTAAAAGAAAAAATAACAACAAGAACCGTACAGAACCGAAAACCGTGACCCTAAAACCGTGATACAAACCGAACCGTGGGTTTTGTGAACCGTGCCACCCCTAGTGTGTATTATAGTTTTTCTGATGTATGTTTTAAAATAACAATAGTATAGTACAATAACATTTCAGTTGTATATAGCACAATTAAATTTCTGTGAGAATTAGACCGAAATGTAAAATGGAATGGAATGGGGTGAATTCAGCTAAAGTGGGCCATTACTTGATTTTACTGAGCTCAATTAGTATGCATTGTCAGAGCATATACACGTAGGGCCCTATCATACACCCAGTGCAATGCGGCACTAGGCGCGACGCGAGTGTTTTTTGCTAGTTTCAGCCCAATGCAGTTATCATTTCCACGTCCTGCGCCACATTGTTTAAATAGCAAATGCATTTGCGCCCATCTGTGCGCCCATGGGCTGCTGGTCTGAAAACAAGTTGTTGGCACGTTGCTATTTTGAGGCAACTGAAATAGACTGAGCCATTGACCAACAAAAACCTGGTCTAAGGTCAGTGGCGCAGTATTTTATTTTGTTATTTAAAGGGAACATTAGTAATATGAGCCTATAGGCGGGTCCACAACGCGCGTACACTGACACATTACACACACAGCAGCACACAAACTAGCCAAATATTAAAAATAAAATGATTACAATGTAAAAGATTATTATTGTGTACATAAAGATATGGTGAAATGAATTCGGCTTGTCCCGTAGATGGTCTGTAGAACAGATCTATTTCCTCTCTGGAGAACATTCAGTCTTTCCGCTTGCAAATTCTGCCATGCAAATAGTGAATTCGCCATGGTGTGAGCACAACTGGCTTTTAAAGGGAATGGGAGATGAGACTCTGATTGGTTTATTGCACATTACGCCCAAAATACACCCATTACTCATTAAGAGAATAGGGATGACCCTTTTAGACCATACGTCGGGCGCACCATTTTTCCCATCGTTAAACTAGCCAAAGTGGATTCGGACCATGCACTTAGTGCACTTAGACTATGCACTTTAGACCATGCACTTAGATCGTTAAAATAGGGCCCATGGTCTTCAATTAAACGTGCAGTAAGCGATTTCTGAGAAACGGTGTTGAAAGAAGTAAAAGGACAGTTTTGAGTATCATTGTTTGTCTGGAGTTGGTGTGCTGCTAACGACAAACAATGAACTCTTGCTTGTATATACTCTTGTGTACTGTATGTTCATTTTTTGTTCTTCTTTGTCGTTAGTTCATCTTCGCTTTATTTTTCGCAAAGCATTTTTTAATTTACTTTAGCTATGACAAAGAGACATCCACTCTTGCATTGTGTGTTTGTGCATTTTGGGGGCGGAACAATGAAGGGAGGGGTGTGTTTTTTGGGTTGATTTCAAATATCAAGTGTTTCTCAGAAATCTACCTACTGCACTTTTCCTTTAAATGATAAAATTGTACCACAAAAGTGTTTTGACTAAATGAAAATAAACTCTAAGATTAAAGTTCAGTTGTTCCACTTGTTCAGTTTTTTGTTAGCCTATTTGTTGTTGCATATGTTTTATAATCACATTTTTAATATGTTGTAGATGTGTTAATAAACAAGGAGCTTTTCTAATTTCTAATTATGATAAATCAGCAATGGCCCACTTTACCTGAAACAATCATTTGTCTGGAGTGCATGACCTCAGAATGTTTATTGGTATATACCCACCAAATAACCAATTTTATGACTGAATTTAAACAACTGAACCTTAAAGTTAACAAAGGTAATAAAGAAAAGAAACAAAATAACTTCTGTGTATCTAAGTTAAACGTTTAACAAAAAGTGGCCAACTTTACCTGAATTCACACTACCTGATGGTTCTGATTCTCATACAGGCAACACTATTTATTTCTCATCCTGGAAACTCATGAGGTCATGTATCTTGTATCAAGCTGTGCTTTCTGGCTGGATTCAACTTAACATACTTCCATTTTATCATGTCTGCCATATTTGCTTATGAGCCTAAGTTAGCTATTTGGCGCCATCTTGCTTCTCAAAGTGGTTACAGACAACAACAAAAAACATTTAAAAAAAAGAAAAAAAAAGAGCCTCAGAGAACATCCATTGGAACACTGTTTGTTTTTTTACATTACCTTACAAAAAACTAACAATTAAAACAAGTAATTTTCCCATGTGATATGTATTTTATTTGTAGAATCAACAGAAGAACATCTATTTTGGGGGGTAATTTCTCAGCCAACTTCACGACACATCATGTAATTAATTAGATTACATTTTTTAATGTCTTGATGCTAATTACACATTGTTTTGAATAAAGGGTAGAAGAAAAACTATCACAAACTTCCTTTTTAAAATGTTATTTTGGTGTGTATTTGCATGTGTATATCTTTATTTAAATCTATAGTACATGTATTTAATTAATTTAAGTTATACAACATTGAATTGAGGCATTTAAAGTTAATGTGTGGGTTATGGAGCAACAGCCAGGGATGGCCCAGCATCATGGGGCAACAGGTGAATTAGAGGTGTAGTATGTTAGCTCCTCCCTGTGGTTGCCTAAGGTGATTACACTCACAGTACCAGCGATGTGGGGGAACCGACGGCTGTTGAGGGAAGTGAACTGTGACCGGAAGAGTGACGCTACAGATCCACTTGTCCGTGCGACACTTCTGTCGTGCCGCACTGCACTTTATTCCTATGGGTGACGTCAAGCGACTTTAACGCACCCGCAAAGCATCCCGGGAAGGCGGCGCTGCATTTGAAAAAAATGCTGCGCATCAAAAAGCTGGCCAATGCCCATCTTAATGCAAATTAATCCATTGAACGCGACGCGACTATCCAATAGAAGTAGAGCACATGGAGACTGGGGGAGGTCTCTCGCCGGGCAACTTCACTCCGGATAGGGTGAACCCAGTGGCTTCTTCCTCCAGAGGTAGAGCAGAGCAGCTACAATGATCCTTCTCAGTTTTCGATTCATGACTGCTCAACGAAATCCATATTTATACACATCACTTCTCCCTCCAAATTTCAAAATTCGAGAGGGAAGAAGTTAGGTTGGTTACGAGCAAATGTTTTAAAAACACAACATTCCTCGCTGGCTCAAAACCACGGTTATAGCGATAAACTTGAGGAACGCCCATCAACGTACAAATGAGGGGAGGCGTCGCGACACCACACTTCAGTCGCGTCGCAAAAGTGGATCCGTACCGTAAGAACCTGGATGGGAAGGACCCTCTCACAAGCCCAGTCCATATCGATGAAATTCCCTTCTGCCACCACACATTTCTCTAGAGTGAGAAGCCTGACCACCTGCACTTGTCAGTTGCCCGGCTACTAGTTTCTTAATAGCTGGCAAAGAATGCTATTTGAGTGACTTAAATGAAATAAAAATCAAAAGAAAAATCTGATCCTCTGTAATGCGGTCACTATTTACATCTCATTTCATCAGTAAACCGTTCTCTATTGTATAAAGTGCAACACATGACTGGAAGACTGAATTGCAGAACTTGTACAAACTCATAATGTTTACGCATCAGGTCAGTAGGTGGAGAGTAGACAATCTTTTGTGGCTGTTCGAACACATTTGACCACATGAGTGTTTACACTATGAAAGCAATCCAGTCGAATGTGTTTTTGACTGCCTGTGGAAGTGGTCGAAAGTAGACGAAAGTGGACAAGCTCAAAACTTGTAAAGGTTTTGTAAAGGTTTTTCGCATGGCTTATTTTGCAAACAGCACGACTCTTGTTGATCTCTTTAGTGCTTTCTTTATAGTGGAAGCCAAAATGAGTCCACACTTCAACTCTACACTCTGCAACAGGAGCTGGTATGATTATTTCGTCTTCCATTGGTGGTGGTAACTTGGAGACTAGTGAGCTTGGTTTGCTAACGCAAACATTAATGGTGCACTCTTGCGCTTCTCCCTGCAAGTTTAGAGATAACAACACTGCCATCTAGTGGTCACGGTTTAAATCGACATGAAGCAATTGCCACGAATTTTGGAGTTACAGTGATTTTGAGAATCGATGCAATATTGCCAAAAATAATATTGTGATATTCACATGTATTGATATTTTCTTACACCCCATACTACTTACCACAGAGATATGTGTTTTTTTGGTAATTAAATAGACTGAAAACTATAGGCTCATGAACAACACAAATTCCTAGCACAATTATATTTCCATAATATAGTATTATTGTAAATATATATATTAAAAATGCGAGATGAAGCATACATTTAATAAGAGGATCTGATTATGATTTCACCAACAGTAATTCTGGATTGCCTCCACCAAACAAGTAAATGGGAAATAAGCAAATCAGAACACTGCGTGCCAAACCAGCAGTATGAGCACAAGCGTGAACCACTAGTGTTTCTTCTTGCTGCGAATCTTTTACTGTCTATGGTTTCTGCCAATGCAACAAATTTCTCCCTGAGACCAGAGTTCGGCGCCGCACCTTCCTGTCTTACTGGCAACTGGTGAGATCACTGGGGGTAAGGATATTTTTGGTTTATAATGTTATATAATCTACTAGTCATGTAATTTATTAAACATTTCAACTAGGCCTATTTCAATTGGGTAGGTAATGTTGTTGTTAATGTTAGATTAAGGCTTGTGCTCCCTCAGAACACACCGGTACCGTTCTGACTCGGAGAGCCTCTCTCTCTCAGTAATGTGTCGGTAGTCCCGGCTCATTCACTGATGCCACCGAGAAGCATTTAAACGAAAGTGAGTGACAAACTGTGTTATTTTCAAATGGTGCATGCCCATGGATGTACTATGGTTAACGTCTAGAAATATTGCCCTTGACTTTGCTTGCTGTTGGTTAGCTAGCATTGCGTCAAGCGTTACTTCTCATAAATTTTTTCTCCATATCCGTGTCCTCGATTTTCTCATAGTAACGTTTTGTTAACGCGATCCCACGTTACCATATCTTAAAGGATAATTCCGGTATTTAGCACTTTGAGTCTCTTTTCTGGTTTGTTTTGGATGAACAAGAGTGGTGGACACAGAAATTTTGACGATGGGTCCTGTCTCGACTTTTTGACTCGTTTAGAATCGCCTTTGACCGCTTCAGAGTGGCTGGCTACCGGCATGCACGAACATGTCCTTAAAACAGTGGCGGTTCTAGGATTTTTCTGTAACAGGGCCACATGTTACATTCAGGGGCCAAATACAGGGTACATTCAAGAACACAAAATAATTTATTCAGTACGGTGCAAATACATTTCGGCAGTCATTCCTTTTTCAAACGCTCTAATAAAAAATTATGAGCCAGTAAAGTTCTTAATGATTTTTTTCATTTATTTATACTGTGCATAAAGGACACAATGCACTTCTTTCTGAATTCCACCTTTTAAGTTTCATAATCATGTCGTTGCTTATAAACAGTAAATTATTGTTAATTGTTTGGGGGTGGAATTGCATCTGTGATCGTTGAGAAGAATTCTCTGGTTGCTCTTCTCGTCGACGATTGATGGGTGGGAATCTCTAGGCACCTCACAATTCGATTCGATTACGATTCAGAGGGTAACGATTATCGATTATTAACGATTTTTTTTTTTTTTTTTACTACTTGGTACTTTTCAAACAAATATTTATGATGACCCATAACTAACTTACTTCCAGTACTTCCTATATTAATTTTATTAATAAAACAAATGGAAGTGATTTGGCAAGTCAACTGTAAGTAGGGCTGTCAAACGATTAATCGCGATTAATCGCATCCAAAATAAAAGTTTGTGTTTACATAATATATGTGTGTGTACGGTATATAATTATTTTCTATATATAAATACACACACATTCATATATATATATTTAAGAAAAATGTATTATTTATATATAAAATATTTATATATAATATAAATTATATATAATATAAATATATATACACAGTATATACATGCAAATATTTCTTAAATATATACATGCATGTGTGTGTATTTATATATAGAAAATAATTATATACCGTACACACACATATATTATGTAAAAACAAACTTTTATTTTGGATGCGATTAATAACGATTAATCGTTTGACAGCCCTAACTGTAAGGTTACATTTGCCAGCATATGTCCCAACATTGCAAAGAACCAACAGGAAAATAAATGTGTGCCTGTACTAGCAGCGTACTTGTAGTAAATTAATACAAACTTCAGCATATTCTGAATCTCTAGCATTTAATAATAGACTTCTAACCAACATTTCCAAATTCCAATGAGCAATATAATCCTTCAGACAAAAAAAAAAAAAACATTTTGCTGTAGCAAATTCACAAACAGCTTTCTTTCAAAAATATAGGATTATGTACCAGCAGCTCTCATACTAACATAATGCTTGTGGACTTACGCATATTCTGAATAATTAGTAACATACAAAGCCGCTCTTATTCACAACTAAATAATAAAGAGTTATGACTTGAAATGTTTGCTGTATACCACAATCAAAAACAGCTTATAATACAAAAATAGTGAATGAACATCTGCAGAGAGCACAGTCAAAATTTAACTTTTTGTGACTGGCATTGCACATAATGCAGGGCAGTATAACGTATGTATAACAGATCGGTTTACAGCATATTGATGTGAAAACTAAACAATACAGAAAGCAGCTCTCATACAAAAAAATACTAAATAGGTAACAATGAAATTGCCAATTTTCTTAGCTTATAACGAAGAGGGTGCCGTTCGAATTTGGCGGTCAGCCACGCGTCTGTTATGTGCGCGACTCCGCGCACTGCACGTCCGCTTTAGAGTTCCGCCTTTTGCATTCCGTCAATATTATGTTATTAGGAAAAAAATATATTTTTTATTTTAGAAAATCGATTTTTGACATTTGTGAATCGATTCAGAATCGTCCACGTCCGCATCGCGATGCATCTAAGAATCGATTTTTCCCCCACCCCTAGGAACGGGGGCCAATCAGGGGCCAATCAGATTTCAGCAGGGGCCAGGGCCCCTGTAGCCCCGCCTCTAGAACCGCCCCTGCCTAAAAACAACCCTTAACGTTCGTTTTCAAAACTGTGCAACTCACCGAGTGGTTAGTGGTGTTTGTTGAAATATATCGGTGCAATGTATGATTTCAATCCGTGTTATTTGCTATAGTGGAACTATTTTTTCAGATGCCTCACAACTGCGTGTAAACTTCCGCTCGATATTTGAGTCTGAAGCGCAGTAATATCAACGAGCAATGAGTCCTCCAACAGAAATCAATGGGATTTTACAAAATGCCAAATAAAACATGACAGAAACTGTATCTCGCTACGCTACTTGTTTTGGAATATCAACGAACACCACTAACCACTCGGTGAGTTGCACAGTTTTGAGGAGAAGCAAAGAAATCAGATGAAACAAGGGAAGGAGGCTGTGTCAGGCAACTGGATGGAACCAGTGGAGGAGGAAGGACCAGGGAAATGGATGGAACCAGTAAGTCCAATGAAGTGGACGGGACCGGAGAGTAAGAAATTTCAGGGTTGGCTCAAGGGTGGAAAGGAAGTCTGGTAATATTAGATTGGCAGGCAGTGGCTACGGGATGGACTTTGTGAAAACATCGTTCAGTCACTCAGGCATTCGTTCAGTCACTCAGGCATGTTGTTAAAAATAAACTTCAGTCATGCTGGACAGACATGTGTTGATAAGAGCACACATCCTTGATTTGCATATTAAAGGTGCTCTAAGTGGTGTTTGGTGACGTCACTTCTTGTTGACGTTCGAAGTATTGTCAAACAAAACGGAGGCAAGCTCGACCCTCCCTCCTCCTCATCCCATCCCCTCCCCCTTCCTTCCGTGCTTCCTGAAACAGTCATGAACGAGTCGGAGGCTTTTCCGATGTAAATTCAGGACTTTGAGCGTTCCTTTTCCTTTTCCCTCTTCTTTGCTATTTGTTCATCTAAAACTAAAAAAAAAAAAAACTAAAACTTCCTGCTCAGCTACTGTTCGGACGCTCTTGCTTACTGCTCCGCGCTTTGCTCTATCGCTTTTACATTTTATCTCCTATTTTTTTATATTTTATTTCCTTTATTTTATTTCCTTTTATCACCTAATTTTAACTTCAGCAAATCAGCACAGTGCTCAGACGACAAAGTTTGGATTACTATAAAAACTGAGAATTCTTTTACCCGACCAGCTTACATTCCGGGAAAGGAAAACACAACTGCCTCAAGGATAAGAGAAAATGCCTCTTCTGGAATCTTCTTGCTGCACCAACTGCCACAGACTCTTACAAAGGATTGCAGTTCTTGAAACAAAGTTACTTACGGGACCACCAAACCAGACGGAGCACACAACAGAGCTTCGTCATGGACACCCTCAGCATACCGGTGAGTCCCATGAAACTAGTGCTCCTCGACAGGTAGAGAAACAAGCCGATCGACTTACTAATCGATGGCACAAACAGGGAGCGAGACCCAAAGGCACTCGAGACATCAGATTGTCACGAGCATCACATATTGCCGCAGTAGCATCCTCTACCCCAGATACAGCTCTGACAAGGATTGCAAACACTGGTCTCCTACCACCGCCTATACATCTTGAGAACAGATTTGAAGTGTTAATGAATGTAAATGAGGAATCCCCAAATGTGATGAATGTGATCGAACACAGACTGAATGGGCCAGTGGCTAACACTGATGCTAACTGGCGCTCAAGGTCGAGCAGACAGCGGCACTCAGCTCAGAGCACAACCGAGCACAGGACTCTGATAGTGGGGGACTCCATAATCAGAAACATTAGCAGCAGGGATACAACTACATGCTGCCTTCCACAAGCAACAACTTCTGATATAAACAGGGAACTTCAGAACATTCTGATGAAACATAAGACTGCAAATCGACTCATCATTCATGTGGGGAAGAATAATATTCATAAAGAGCAGTCAGAACTCCATAAGAAGGATTTCAATGAACTTTTTGAAACACTTAAAAGACTGAAAACAAACAGGTTTTCACGGTTGCTTGGGCTTAATACATGGCTGCATAAAACCTGCAATATACAGTGAGGAAAATAAGTATTTGAACACCCTGCTATTTTGCAAGTTCTCCCACTTAGAAATCATGGAGGGGTCTGAAATTGTCATCGTAGGTGCATGTCCACTGTGAGAGACATAATCTAAAAAAAACAAAATCCAGAAATCACAATGTATGATTTTTTAACTATTTATTTGTATGATACAGCTGCAAATAAGTATTTGAACACCTGAGAAAATCAATGTTAATATTTGGTACAGTAGCCTTTGTTTGCAATTACAGAGGTCAAACGTTTCCTGTAGTTTTTCACCAGGTTTGCACACACTGCAGGAGGGATTTTGGCCCACTCCTCCACACAGATCTTCTCTAGATCAGTCAGGTTTCTGGGCTGTCGCTGAGAAACACAGAGTTTGAGCTCCCTCCAAAGATTCTCTATTGGGTTTAGGTCTGGAGACTGGCTAGGCCACGCCAGAACCTTGATATGCTTCTTACAGAGCCACTCCTTGGTTATCCTGGCTGTGTGCTTCGGGTCATTGTCATGTTGGAAGACCCAGCCTCGACCCATCTTCAATGCTCTAACTGAGGGAAGGAGGTTGTTCCCCAAAATCTCACAATACATGGCCCCGGTCATCCTCTCCTAAATACAGTGCAGTCGCCCTGTCCCATGTGCAGAAAAACACCCCCAAAGCATGATGCTACCACCCCCATGCTTCACAGTAGGGATGGTGTTCTTGGGATGGTACTCATCATTCTTCTTCCTCCAAACACGTTTAGTGGAATTATGACCAAAAAGTTCTATTTTGGTCTCATCTGACCACATGACTTTCTCCCATGACTCCTCTGGATCATCCAAATGGTCATTGGCAAACTTAAGACGGGCCTTGACATGTGCTGGTTTAAGCAGGGGAACCTTCCGTGCCATGCATGATTTCAAACCATGACGTCTTAGTGTATTACCAACAGTAACCTTGGAAACGGTGGTCCCAGCTCTTTTCAGGTCATTGACCAGCTCCTCCCGTGTAGTTCTGGGCTGATTTCTCACCTTTCTTAGGATCATTGAGACCCCACGAGGTAAGATCTTGCATGGAGCCCCAGTCCGAGGGAGATTGACAGTCATGTTTAGCTTCTTCCATTTTCTAATGATTGCTCCAACAGTGGACCTTTTTTCACCAAGCTGCTTGGCAATTTCCCCGTAGCCCTTTCCAGCCTTGTGGAGGTGTACAATTTTGTCTCTAGTGTCTTTGGACAGCTCTTTGGTCTTAGCCATGTTAGTAGTTGGATTCTTACTGATTGTATGGGGTGGACAGGTGTCTTTATGCAGCTAACGACCTCAAACAGGTGCATCTAATTTGGGATAATAAATGGAGTGGACGTGGACATTTTAAAGGCAGACTAACAGGTCTTTGAGGGTCAGAATTCTAGCTGATAGACAGGTGTTCAAATACTTATTTGCAGCTGTATCATACAAATAAATAGTTAAAAAATCATATATTGTGATTTCTGGATTTTTTTTTTTTATATTATGTCTCTCACAGTGGACATGCACCTACGATGACAATTTCAGATCCCTCCATGATTTCCAAGTGGGAGAACTTGCAAAATAGCAAGGTGTTCAAATACTTATTTTCCTCACTGTAAAAGGAGTAAACTTCATTGACAATTTCAATCTTTTCTGGAGTCAGAGACAACTTTTTCATCGGGATGGCCATCACCCAAACAAACTTGGTTCAAGAGTGTTAAAGGACAATATCTACTTCTCCCTCAATCATCCTTCTGCAGTGTGTGCCAATCCACTCAATCTGAACGGCACACACACACCTGGACACAGTATGAATGACCACGGGACTTCACTTCAGCAGCAAAATGGACATGATAACACCACTCCGCCACAACAACCTCTGCTCACGGACACAATCTCAGTTGAGCTCTGCCAACAGAGCTCACCACAGACAGACATATCAGAACTGCTTGAAGATTCAACACCCAAGGACGACTTCCTGGAAAACAGCCAGGGAAGCCAGGACAGCATATCACAACCTCCGATAACACCAGAGCAACAGCCCCTTTCACCAGACACTTTCTCCCTCTCTCCAGCATCAGCATCGCCACTTCTGTGCTTCTCACAGAAAATGGAAGAACTAGTGCATGCTGGAACCAGACTATCCCACTCTTTTGCTGCGAGCCCCCAGATACCAACCAAAAAAAGACAGGCACCATTACCACCCAAGCCTGCGGGCCCAGCTCGCCCTCCTCCTCCTCCTGTGAGAGCTCTTCGGCCTCTGCCACAGCACCAGGGCCCACACCCTCCTCCAGCTGCTCGAGGTGAACCAAAAACAACTGATACCAGCTCTCAGTGATATGTGTCGGGTCCCCGTTTTGATAACAGTAACTTTCTCAAATGTTTACAGAACAAACAGGAACCCAGTGTGCCTGTATCTTCCTCTATTGCTGTTCTATTACAAGATAGAAAGTCTAAGGCCTTCAATAGCCGTACAGCAAACCCAACTAATCTGGTGCCTATTACACGTCAAACTAATATTGCTGTGGGGAAGAGTAAGTCTGTTAAGTTAGCACTCCTTAACATCCGCTCACTTAAAAATAAATCACTTCTAGTCAACGACTTAATAACCACAAACAATCTGGATTTTATGCTTCTGAATGAAACCTGGCTAGAAGACAGCTGCAGTGCAACAATCCTCAATGAAGCAGCCCCTCCTAACTTTACTTTTATGAGTGTCTGCAGAGCTGTTAAGAGAGGTGGGGGTCTAGCTGCTCTTTTTAAAGATATCTATCAATGTAAGCAAATATCATTTGGGAATTACTTGTCTTTTGAATATCTGGGTATTGTGTTAAAAGGTGCTCCACGCATTTTACTTATTATTTACAGGCCTCCAACATACTCTTCAGCCTTTGCTGAGGACTTTACAGAACTGTTATCAACAATTACCTCAGAGTTTGACTGTTTTGCCATTGCTGGAGATTTAAACATCCACATAGATAATGCAGAAACCAATATGGCAAAAGAAATCAATACTGTTTTAAAAACTTTTGATCTGACTCAGCATGTACATGGACCCACACACAATCGTGGACACACTCTAGATTTACTCATCAGTAAGGGTCTAAACATTTCATCGATTGTTATTAAGGATGTAGCACTGTCTGATCATTTCTGTATTTTCTTTGATATATTGATCTCTCCTGCCACTGAAGCTAGATCTGTGTCTGTCAAGAAGAGATGCTTAAATGAGAACACTAGTGTACTATTTATGAAGGCTATATCCTTAACACCAAGCATATCTGCAGACTCTGTTGATTTTCTCCTTGATTCCTTTAACTCAAAAGTTAAAACTGTAATTGATGATATTGCTCCTGTTAAAGTCAGGAAGAAGAGTGGCAGACAAAAAGCACCTTGGAGAAACTCAACAGCAGTGCAAAATATGAAAAGACAATGCAGAAAAGCAGAGCGCATGTGGCGGAAGACAAAACTTGTAGTCCATTATAACATCTACAAAGACTGCATCCATGCTTTTAATATGGAACTAGGCAAAGCTAGACAGACTTTCTTCTCAAATATTATAAACAGTAATTTAAACAACACACGCACTCTTTTTGCTACTGTAGAGAGACTGACAAACCCCCCAAGCCAGATTCCCAGTGAAATGCTCTCAAACAACAAGTGCAGTGAGTTTGCCTCTTTCTTCTGTGAGAAAATCAATAATATCAGAAAGGTGATCAGCACATCCTTGAGTTGCCCTGGGGTTAGACAGACCATCAAACCACCTGAGAAAGTAGTTACTATGTCTGACTTCAAAGAAATTGATGGCAAAATTTTGGAAGAAACCGTACAGCACCTTAAAACATCAACCTGCGCTCTTGACACACTTCCCACATCATTTTTCAAAAGTGTGTTAAACAGTTTAGAAGCATATCTTCTAGAAGTGGTAAATGCCTCACTTCTCTCTGGGAGTTTTCCAAACTCCCTGAAAACTGCAGTTGTCAAGCCCCTCCTGAAAAAGAACAATCTGGATAAGACCATATTAAGCAACTATAGGCCGATCTCAAATCTTCCTTTCATAGGCAAGATCATTGAAAAAGTTGTCTTCAATCAGCTGAACAAATTCTTATGCTCGTATGGATACTTTGACAATTTTCAATCTGGTTTCCGACCGCACCACAGCACAGAGACAGCGCTCATAAAGATAATAAACGATATTCGCTTAAATACTGATTCAGGCAAATTATCAGTGCTGGTACTACTCGACCTCAGTGCTGCATTTGACACTGTCGATCATAACATACTTCTTGACAGGCTGGAAAACTGGGTGGGGCTTTCTGGGATAGTCCTAAAATGGTTCAGGTCATACTTAGATGGGAGAGGTTATTATGTGAGTATAGGAGATCATAAGTCTGAGTGGACATCCATGACATACGGAGTCCCTCAAGGCTCAATTCTTGCGCCACTCCTGTTCAACCTGTATATGCTCCCAATGAGCCAAATAATGAGAAAGAACCAAATTGCTTACCACAGCTATGCAGACGACACACATATTTACTTAGCCCTATCGCCTAACGATTACAGCCCCATTGACTCCCTGTGCCAATGCATCGATGAAGTCAACAGTTGGATGTGTCAAAACTTTCTTCAGTTAAACAAAGACAAAACTGAAGTCACTGTATTTAGAAACAAAGATGAAGTTCTCAAGGTGAACGCATACCTTCACTCTAGGGGTCAAACAACTAAACATCAAGTCAGGAATCTTGGTGTGACACTAGAGTCAGACCTTAGTTTCAGTAGTCATGTCAAAGCAATAACTAAATCAGCATACTATCATCTAAAAAATATTGCAAGAATTAGATGCTTTGTTTCCAGACAAGACTTAGAGAAACTTGTTCATGCTTTCATCACCAGCAGGGTGGATTATTGTAGTGGACTCCTCACTGGCCTTCCCAAAAAAAAAACATAAGACAGTTGCAGCTCATACAGAACGCTGCCGCCAGGATTCTGAGCAGAACCAGAAAATATGAACATATCACACCAGTCCTCAGGTCTTTACACTGGCTCCCAGTTAAATTTAGGATTGATTTTAAAGTATTATTACTGGTATATAAATCATTTAATGGCCTAGGACCTCAATACATTGCAGACATGTTCACAGAATATAAACCCAACAGATCACTCAGATCATTAGGATCATATCAGCTAGAAATACCAAGGGTTCACTCTAAGCATGGCGAGTCCGCTTTTAGCTATTATGCCAGCCGCAGCTGGAACCAGCTTCCAGAGGAGATCAGACGTGCTCCTACAGTAGTCACATTCAAATCCAGACTAAAAACACATCTGTTTAACTATGCATTTAATGAATGAGCACTGTGCCAATGTTCGTCCGACTGTTTGTACTGTACTGTACTGTATTTTATTTTTTATTTTTCTAAACTGTTTTATTCTTATTTCTTTTTATTATTTTAATTTCTTCTATGTAAAGCACTTTGAATTGCCACTGTGTATGAAATGTGCTATATAAAAAACTTGCCTTGCCTTGCCTTGCCTTGCCTTCATCGGAACATCGTCTCTTTGGTCGTGTGTCGGATCAAAATTCAAGAGAATATAATTCTAACGTTAGTCGTTGTCTAGAACGGTCATTCCCAAACTGTGGTCCGCGGACCACTAGTGGTCCGTGAGGGTACTGCAGGTGGTCCGTGGAAAGGCAAAATAAAATATAAAATAGTATTTTTTTACCTTAAAGGTCCCATTCCATGGATTATTTTTATTATTTTATAATGTTTCCAGGGGTGCCCTTATAATGTTAGTATGTTTTTTAGATCAAAAATTGTTATAATTTAGAAATAAAAGGCATATTTCCTAGCCTGATTTCATTCCCTGGTTTGAACACTCTGTTTGAAGGGGCGTGTCTGCTGTGAGACTTCAGTGTAAACGCCCTCTGCTGTGATTGGCTGACATGCTTGCATATGAAATATCTGGCATTACATGTGGAACTATCTGGAAAACTTTTACTATTACAGCTATTATACGTTTTTACTATTACAGCTATCTGGATTAATGAATCGTGAGAAGTTTTTTAAGTATTTAGATCTATTCCCATCACATAAAAGGTTGCAGTTATGATGAGCATATAAATTGTCTCTGGCATTGAGCAGATGACAGTCTGTTGATCGCGTGAAAAAAGATCTTATCATTGCAACGCAGTTTCTGCACTCTCACTAATGATTTCACCAATGCAAACATGAGGTATATAAATACAGTAAGACCTTCATTGTGCAGTGTAACAGCGTCATTGATTTCATAACGAGTTTTGGCAAGTGTCCATATAAACTCGCGCTGTGTGATTGACAGCTTGGGCGATTGGAAAGGGACTGTTCTTTGATCGCTTTCTGTATATTAATCACAGTTTAAGTAAGATTATTTTCATCCTACTAAGAGAAACGATGTGAAGAGTGATCGCTACTTCCATATTAAATCACTACTTACCGCTTGCTGGAATATAGTTGAAATTGCCCCCTTCGTCAGTATGAAACGCTGAGAGAAGCCTGCTTGATATTATCCCAGGTTACAAAAACAGTCCGTGGTGTTTTTGTAACCTGGAATAATATCAAGCAGGCTTCTCTCAGCGTTTCATACTGACGAAGGGGGCAATGGACAGAGCACACTAACAACTAACAGAGCACACTAACAACTTCGAATTAAACTTTTGCGGTATCCGATTATAGATAAACATCAACCACGTCTGTTGACATTTCGCCATCAATACGCCTGTGTTCCTGTGGGCGGAGGTTACGGTTCTAGTGACATCATTAATGAAGGAAGTGGGGTGTAGTCCAATCGAGCGGGTTTTTGTAGTCAACTTCTGTTAAATAAAATATCTCGCTTGGCATTGAACTTTGAGCTTTATAATTTTACAGATATTATTTATACTCTAACAACAACATTACACACTAACTAAAATTTGAAACATGGGATCACGTAGAACGGGACCTTTAATTTTCCCAGGAAATTCCCATAAAAAAATAAAGAGTAAAAATAATATGTACGCCTATATTGATATAAAATTTAAATTAAATTGTCAAGTTATTGTGCGATTGCTAAAATAGGCTAGTGGCGCTCGGCCGTGACGTTCAAGTTCAGTGTCGTTAGAATCACAACATGGATCGGTGGATAGCAACAGGTTCTCTGAAGAGAAAAGGGAAGAGGCAGACATGTTCTCATTATCACATCACACGCATAGCCTTTATAGGCAGTTTATATGAAACAAAATGTATATAAATGGAATGAATAAGGCCTGTTATTAATTTAATTTCCAGTTAGTTTCTTGATCTCGCGTTTCTGAAATGTTTTGCGGATGTGCTGTTAAGAAGACAAACTCAAGCCTACTTTTTGAGGACTTGTAAAACTCTGAAGATTAATAATCCTCTAAAATCGCCAAAGGTTTTGAAATGTTGACTATATCCAAGTGTTCTTATTACTGTATAGATTTCATACTCCATTGCTATGGAAATAAGCCTGTTGTTCAAATGAACCTGATTATGCCCTCGGGCGCTTGAGTAAATAAATAAATTAGATATGTGGCAGCCGTTGTGTGCAGTAAACTTTCTTTTAACAAGCCTGTTGTACTGATGTGATGACCCGTTATAGTTTTAGTGCTAGTAAGCCTATTTAGAGGTGCGGATTAATTCAGGTAGGACTGTGTGTAGACATATTTTATTATGTGTATTATGATGTGGTCCGCGAAAATTCTTGATTACAAATAGTGGTCCACACACACAAAAAGTTTGAAAACCCCTGGTCTAGGACATCTCTCCTCTAGCCAACTTCCCTCTTCATGCTTCTCTCTCCTCCACTCCCCACACGCCCCTTCATGTGCACTAACCCCATTTATCATTCCAATATGCATCTTGCACACTATATTTGCACTTTTACTTTGCACTCTTCATCCCACTCCATTTGTACTTGTATTGATATTATGTCTTATTTCTATAGTTGTATACTAAAACTGTATAAAATTGATTCTGATTCTTGTATTATATTTTTAAGCCTTTTATTGTTAATTTTATATTGTATATTAAAGTATTATTATATTTAAATCCCATCAAGTTTGCTCATTCATTCCTGCTAATATATAATTAAACTGTCTGTGCATGAGCAAGACTGAATTAAGTAATAATAAAATTGTTAAAGTTTTTTAAAGGTTAGGGGAATGTAAAAAGAGAACGTTAGGGGAACATTACCTAAAGGTTGCAACGTTAAGAGAATGTTAGGGGAACGTTACCTAAAGGTTGCAACGTTAAGAGAATGTTAGGGGAACGTTACCTAAAGGTTACAACGTTAAGAGAATGTTAGGGGAACGTTCCATAAAGGTTGCAACGTTAAGAGAACGTTAGGGGAACGTTCCCTAAAGGTTGCAATGTAACTAAAAACTAACGTTCTCTGAACGTTAAGAAAACTTTCCATGGGAACCAAAATCTAACCAAACCCTAACCTTAAGGGAACGTTCCCGCAACCAAAAACTAACGTTCCGAGAACGTTCTGGGAACCATAAATTGTTAGCTGGGCTGCATTTTGAATCTACCGGACCATCGTTTGCTCTGTTTGTTTTACGCCACAGTTGAGTAAAAATATGATTCTTTATCACAATGATGAGAAACTTTCTCACAGTTATGACTTACTGTCTCATTATATTGAGAAACTTTCTCATATAGCGTTTAGTAATAGGGGAGAGTGGGGTCAGATCAGCCAGTGGGTAAATTGACCCACTCCCTTTATCTTTGTAACCATACACTTGTATTTCCATGTGACCATTTTGAAAGAACTTATCATTTCTGCCAGACTGTGTCAAGGAGAAACTGGAGTGGAGAAACAAAAGCACCCATTTACTTTAAAAACTGTTTTTGGCTTGTCAAAGTAACATTTTATCATAACAGATACATGGCTGTATCCTTAAGTTATTCCTAACATTTCATATTTATATATTCAAAATGTTATATTTAGAACATTATTTTAGCTATTGTAATTGCAGTATACATTTATTATGATGAATAGTAAGATGGACTTTGTTGATACTGAGTTCATTCAATTGGTATAACACCCCTTTAGCATATAGTGTTAAATAGTTTAATTAATGAAATGATGATCAACAATATGTAACTTTACTTTTAAAAAAAAAGTATTATAGGAGTGCCCCTGTTTTTCACTTGAGCACCTGCCCATCAAAATGTCTGTGCACAGCCCTGTTCCTAACCCTATCCCTAAAGGCAAGGCAAGGCAAGGCAAGGCAAGGCAAGGGGAATGATAGGTAAATATAACACTGAAGCAAGCACCTAACTCTGGTTGTGAACTTAAACTTGTCCCTCAAATCTGATTGGTTAATTGGAATGTTGTTCCAGGATCAATAAAGATGTTGATTCAGGACTATGTTGCACTTGGTGAAATCACATTCACAGCAGTCTGGATTGCTTTTTGCATGAATAGATAAAAGAACAATTTTCATCACTCTTATATTATATTATTATGAGAAACTAAGTCATAATTACAATAACGTTTTCATTATTGAGACTTAGGTTAGGGGTAAGTTGATCTTTTTATCTTTTATTAAAGCTAATTTAAACATCTTTAAACCAACCAAATTTCAATACATTTAATTGTCTGCATTTCTGAAACAATGTGTTGATTATACACCAAAGTTGTAACCTTCCCCAAACATACTAAACAAAGAGTGTTGAGTAAAATTAAATAAAAACTGAATTTATCAGCATCCTGCCTCCTGTTGTTTGTCTCTGGGCCTCTAGAGATCACCTGTGTTCCCCTCTGCCTTAGTTCTTCCTTGTGTGTCCTTGTTAGTGTTATCCAGGTCACCTGTGCCTTGTTTGCCCTAGAGTATTTTAGCTGTGTTTTTTCCCCTTGTTCCTCACTCGGTTTTTGAGTCTTGGCTATGTGTCTCCTGCTGAGTCCTTTCAAGTAATCCAAACTATCCCAAGTAAGCTATTCTTAGTTATTTGATTTCATTTTTCTCCCCTCGTGGAGTTATTTTATTTCTCTCCTGTAACTGTTTGCATTATCTCTGTTAGTAATATCTCTTTCTGAGAAGAAATTTTGTTGGATTTTTTTATTTATTTATTTATTTTTTAAATCTACTTTGCCTGGAGTATTGCCTTGAGTGTTTCGTTTGGGTCCAACATTACCTCCTCTGTCGCTAACTGGTAGAACACCTGAGACCTGAGTTCAAGCCCAGCTTGTGACAGAATTAGAATGAATGAATAAATGTCACTGAAACAAATAAACATTTAGGTCAAAAGGTTCTTGGCACTGCAGTTTTTCTGCAATCTCGAACATGTTAGGCCATTAGGGACTACAGGTGGAATATAAATATATGATTACGCATCTTCTGGTTCTTATCAGAGAAGGATATGGTGTACTTGTACATTGTTACTATAAAATAAAATCAAACGTAAAAAAAAAAAAAAAAAAATGCTAAACTAAACCAGTTATAATGTAATATAATTACCGTAATATAATGTTGAAATGATACCAGTTTATACTTCAGAGAATTAACTAAACTACAGTGCCTTATGGTGAGGTAAGTTAAAACACTGGCTCAATTTACCCCACAGCATTTGGCTCACTTTGCCCCATAACTGCCATTTTGGACAAAACTAACTAGCTTACCAATTCAGGCTAATATTTAGCTAAAGGATTTGCATGGTTTTATACATTGATAAATCATCAATATGGATCATAAATATTTTTAGACCTGAACAATATGCTTTGATGTAACTAAAACCAGTTGGTGGGGACAAGTCATAATAAGTGAATCATATGAATCATCATTCATTCAACCAATTAGTTCAAACCCACTGATTCATTCATTAAAAAAAGCAAGTGTCCACTGACTTTATTAAGGGGTCATAGTATGAAGGTAAAATTATGCCATAAAGAATCACATCACAGAGTAAGATTTGTGGAAGTGAACATAAGGATGTAAGCCTAAAGTCAAGCCAAGTCAAGTCATCTTCATTTATATAGCGCTTTTAACAATGTAGATTGTTCCAAAGCGGCTTTACAGAGATACAAGGATAGTTTAAAGTAACAGAGATTGTTTTGGCTTTATAGCAGTTCTCGAATAAAGTTATTTTCCAGCTAAAGTTAATTTGATTGATTCACTTCCGTCGCAACAATCATTAGTTATTAACTTAGGGGCCGCTAACACAACACCGTTTTAACAAGAAACTCTACACAGACTTTAAACGCGAAACCTGTGAGAATGCTGATGGCATGCATATGCGTATTTATGAGTTCAATCTATTGGTATGTGCGTTTGAATATATGTGCGCAGGTTTGTAATTCCCTACAAACCAAGCCTTAAAAAACTACTTGTCTGGCCTTAACATTTTTGATACAGAATTTTATCACTTTGGGGTAGATATGCAAACCGAATTTTCCCGACAACGCTTTATCTGTAGAGTGGTAAAGGGATCCTCCATAAGGAGAAACTAGTTGGCACTTTTGCACCCCGCTATGACATTGGGTCCAGGCGCAGGTCCTTCATCAGATCTGGATACAGCCTGGATCCGGCAGGCTGCAGGAAAACCTTGGGATAAACGAAAACACTTAAATTCTTATGATGTAACGAGTACATCAGGATTTATGGAAAGTGTTCCCGGTTCCGGCTGACCTGATCTATGCAGCCTAACATTGAATTATAGAAGTCTATAATGTGTTATGTGTATGCTAGGTCAAAGAGATGTGTTTTTAGTCTCATGGCATACACACATCACCTCAGATTTCCATGAACAAACCTCATTCGGGACGAGTCATCAGAGCGACTCTACGTGACAAATAGACTCTACAGGAAACAGACTTCACAGCTATTCAGGCGCCATGGACTTTCAAGACTTCCACTCTTATGCTACATGGTTTTCTGTGTAATCATGTAGTTTATATGACATTTTACACCCTGCGTCCCAGGTGTCAACAGTTATGGTTTTGAGAAGAACTATGACACTCATGTAAATCAAGGACACAACACAGAATAAGTTATACGTGCCTGTAATTTTTTCAAGTTACAAGAATTTAACTTTTAAGTGTTTAAATTTGTATTTTTGTGAGAGTTATTAGAACTCTCAAAGGGGGAAGTGTTGGATTACATTTTTATTAAATGTTTAATTTAGTTTTTCCACTGCAATAGTATATAAACTGATAAAGTTTAGTAGACTGATTTCAGGTGATTATGGAGTCTCCAGCAAAGAGTCTCCTTTCCTGCTAGACCTGTTTTCTCTATTGTGTTTTAAATGAATCAGATCACTTGATTCTCACCTTTCGGAGCCCAGACGTTGAATCGTTAGGTTGATTGACTTTCACCTTTTGTCTTTAATGGCACTGGGATGGCTCTTGGAATTGGAGCTCCTGGCCAGTATCAGCATGTGAATAGTTATGCTGATTCAATTGGACTCAGAGTAGGGTGTGTTCCTACTTCATTTGCATGCTTTGTTCAGAGTCTCCACCTCTATGTAATCCCTCCCCCTTGGAATGTATATAACTACAATGCATACTGTATTAGAGTTAGATCATGTTGGAAGTTTCTACAGCCGCGTACAGTGGAGTTCTCAATAAAGAACAACTTCTGTTGAACGCGATCCCAACTGTCTCACTGGTCTCTGCTTCGATCAAAGAAAACTTTACAACACTAGCTTGGAACTGACAGAGTGTGTCTGCTTCCCGGACAATGGTAGGAAGACTGTTCCAAAGTTTTGGTGCTAAATAGGAGAAGGATCTACCGACAGCAGTCGATTTTGAGATTCTAGGTATTATCAACTGGCCGGAATTTTGAGATTGCAATAGACGTGAAGGACTATAATGCGTTAAGAGCTCGCTCAAGTACTGCGGAGCTAAACCATTTAGTGCTTTGTAAGTAATTAGAAATATTTTTAAATTTATATGATGTTTAATAGGGAGCCAATGCAGTGTTGACAGAACAGGGCTAATACGGTCATACTTCCTGGTTCTGGTAAGAACTCGAGCTGCTGCGTTTTGAACCAGCTGTAGTTTGTTTATTAAGCGTGCAGGGCAACCACCCAGTAGAGCATTACAATAATCTAGCCTCGATGTCATGAACGCATGAACTAATTGTTCCGCATTTGTCAATGAGAGCATATGGCGTAATTTAGATATTTTTTTTAAGATGGAAAAATGTGGTTTTACAGATACTAGACACGTGCCTTTCAAATGAAAGATTGGTATCAAAGAGCACACCCAGGTTCCTAACCGATGACGAAGACTTAAAGGGACACTAAGTAGGAATTTCTCCCATCTAGTGGTGAAACTGTATTTTGCATTCAAACGAATAATGCTCTCCAGCGCCTCACTTTTTCAAATGCGCGTTGCATCTACGGTAGACGTTATGTACCAAAAAGCTATGACAGGATGTCTTATAATAGCACTTCGAGTTTTTCTTCGGGTGAACAGGTTTGTTATTTAAAACAAACTGAAACTTGAATCAACGAAAAAAAGAATGTTACAGTATAAATTACTGACTGTGAAAACATTAACTATGGTAGTTAGTAGTAATGCCGCCTTTATTCGTTATATTTTTGAAGTACGTGCATTGTTAGATATCATCATCATCATCATCCGTGCCTTCTCTAACGTTACTTTACTCAATAGCTGCTATTCATCAAAGACCCTGTTTAACTTACTATGAATAGAATAGATAAATAGATATAACTAGAAATGTTCTACTATCTATATAATAAAGTTCACAACCAAGCAATGAAAAAAAAGCTTGTAATTAAGACCGTAACATTGACTTACCTGACGAGAAGAAAGCAGGCAACTTCAGGGTCTCTTTTGAAAGCTTTCCTGCATTAGCTGTCCCGGCATTAACCCTTGTTTTTGTAATCTCCGGTCACGTTTCCTTTTACGGTCTATTTTGGACTTTTTCGACGACGAGGACTCATCCTGTGACTCAGCATATGTATGAATGAACGTTGTATAAATAACCATGCAGTGCAGCCTTTTAAACTTGCCGCGGCAGTGACAAGCGCCTCTCTCTGCTCTGCTTCTCTGCTTCTGCTGGCTTCAGTCACGTGACGCTGGCTCTGAACGAAACGCGTTGTGGAAACGCGTTGGCCTAGTACTTTTTGTCCCTCTCTGCTATTATAGTTTTTCAAGATGGCGGAACTACATGGAAGCCTCTGTGGACTTACCCGTCCCATGTATATAAAGATAATAAATTCTTCGTTTACGAGGATTAGTCTGATCATTGGCATAGGTATTTGTACACCATTGAGGGCATATTTATGAATAAAAATATTGATTTTAGATAATAAAATACCTAAAAAGCTACTTATTGTCCCTTTAAGGCCTGTTCACACCGGGACGAATTTCGCATGCGATATTCGCCGACGTTTAACGCCTCGTGACTAAACAAAGGGCGCCAATGTGAGTGTGCACACCGACGCGAAAAACGCCACGCGTAAAAGCGCCATTTTTTAAAAACCGCCTCAGGTTCGTTTTTTTTGGTTTGACGCGCCGCATCAAAAACTATCCGACCAATGAGACTGGCGCTTTTGCTCACGTGTCTGGAGCTTCTCAAGTTACAGTAAAACACAACTTGGGGGCGCTCAAACACAAAACAATCTTGCCGAGCACACATACGTAACCGCGAAGAAGATATACGCCAAGTACAACTACAACTACACTGCTGGGAAGAAATAAGACGAGGAAGATGCAAGGCAAGATGAATGTAGAGCTGCTGGTCTCGTTGGTGTCAGAACATAAAGAACTATATGACTAACGCGACAGCGACTACAAAAATCTTGATAAAAGAGAACTGTTATGGAGTGGTATTGCAGAGCAAATGGGCCTTGATGGTGAGTTTCATTTCACTTAATTGTCTTTCATGTACATAGGCTTGTAACTTTTTCCCACAAACGTTTTACATTAAGCGCCATCTAATGTCAGGGAATGAATTTGCATGTTCACTCGGCTCATCGTCAGCGAAAATCGCTTGGGTGTGAACACAAAAAACGCGTTGAAAAACGCTGGCGAATAATGCGCGCCGATATTCGTCCCGGTGTGTACGGCCCTTTAGGCTACGTCTACATTAATCCTGATACATTTGAAAACTGCGTTTTCGTTTATAAACGCTCTCCGTCCACACTAGCGTTTTCAGGCGTTTTCGGACATTTCAGTGTGGATGAGAAACTTTTGAAAAACGCCTGAAAACGCTAAATTCACCTTACTGCGCATGCGTAAAACCCCACAAAAGTTCACTGATATGATTCAAATGGAAAAATAAATAATGAAGTTATCGCGCAATTCTTCTGACAGGATAATTTTATTAGTAAAATATCTCACCATTCACTGATGTGGTCCAGGTCGCACTCAGTCACCATATGTTTGGTCTAAAACGCGACTGTTCTCATGTATTACCGCAGGACAGCAAATGTGAGTAAATTCTGTCATCTTTGCAGGACTGTGATATGAAGAGTGTGCAATGAATAATATTTTTAGGAACAGTGTGAAAATGAATAGTGCATAACAGGCACAATACTGGTATAAACATGAATATCTATTAGTACAATATGCATCACATGACTAAATTTACGTCATCGTTTTTAAATACCACCGGTTTCACAGTCCACACTACAATGTGAAAACGGCGTTTTCAAATATATCCACTTTGGAATGCGTTTTCAAAAAGCTTCGTTTTCATTAATAAAAACGCCGTCTCAGTGTGGATGGAAGGCCAAAATGGAGAGAAAAATATACTTTTCAAACAAAAACGTATTAGTGTGGACATGGCCTTAACAGAGCAGCCATCAAGTGTTAGACAGTATTCTAGGTTAGTACGTGAGGTTTTTTGTGCAATAATTAGAATCTCTGTTTTTTCAGAATTTAGTAGTAGGAAATTACTAGTCATCCAATTTTTTATATCAGCTATGCATTCCGTTCATTTTGTGGATTGGTAGTTTTCATTAGGTTGTGAAGAAATATAGATCTGAGTATCATCGGCATAACAGTGAAAGCTAATTCCATGCTTCCTAATGATATCTCCTAATGGTAGCATGTACAGAGTGAACAGCAGTGGTGCTAGTATTGAGCCTTGTGGTACGCCATATTGAACTTGTGATCGATAAGACATCTCTTCATTTACTACTACAAACTGATAACGGTCAGATAAGTATGATTTAAACCAAGCTAATGCAATTCCACTAATGCCAACATAATTTCCAAGATTATTTAAAAGAATGTTGTGGTCAATATTGTCAAATGCAGCACTAAGATCGAGTAACACCAATAGAGAGATACAACCATGATCGGATGATAAGAGCAAATCATTTGTGACTCTAATGAGAGCTGTCTCAGTACTATGGTATGCTCTAAATCCTGACTGGAAATCCTCACAGATATAATTTCTTTCTAAAAAGGATCATAGTTGTGAAGATACTGCATTTTTCTAGTATCTTTGACAGAAAGGGTAGATTCGAGATCGGCCTGTAATTGACTCATTTTGTAGGATCAAGTTGCATTTTTTTAACAAGTGGTTTAATCATAGCCAGCTTAAAGGTATTTGGTACGTATCCTAGAGACAAGGATGAATTAATGATATTAAGAAGAGGATCTATGACCTCTGGAAGCATCTCTTTCAGTAGCTTAGTCGGTATAGGGTCTAACATACATGTTGTCGGTTTAGATGATTTAATGAGTTAAGCGAATTTTTCCTCTCCTATAACAATGAATGAATCAAATTTTTCCTTGCACTCCCTGATGCGATACTGTAATAGACGGTTGCATAGTTATAATGTTGTCCCTGATATTACCAATCTTATAAGTGAAGAAGTTAATAAAGTCATTATTGCTGTGTTGCTTGGAAATTTCTGGGCTTGAAGCTTTCTTTTTCGTTAGTTTAGCCACTGTTTCAAAATAAATACAATCCGGCCTCTAGTTCATAAATGCCAGAGGAGAACTGGCCCCCGACTGAGCCTGGGTTCTCCCAAGGTTTTTTTTTTTCCATTAGGTCACCTGATGGAGTTTTAGGACACCATTAGGTCACTTGATGGAGTTTTTCGGTTCCTTGCCACTGTTGCCTTTGGCTTGCTCAGTTGGGGATATTTTGGGGATATTTAATTTTATTCTGTCAATCAATAAATTCCACTAGAAACAAACTTTGTTGTATTATTTTATTTTAATACTGTGAAGCTGCTTTGATGCAATCTGTATTGTGAAAAGCGCTATACAAATATACTTGATTTGATTTGAAATACCTAGGGTTGTTTATTTTCTTCTAATAGGGTTGAAAAATAAGCAGATCTACCAGCTTTTAAGGCCTCTCTGTAAGTAATAGAGCTCTCCTTCCATGAAATGCGAAATACCTCTAGTTTTGTTTTCTTCCAGTTGCGCTCCACTTTTCTGGCTGCTCTCTTAAGTGCCCGAGTGTTCTCGTTGTTCCAAGGCGTTGTACTATTTTCTTTAAGCGCAACGGAGCAACTGTGTCTAAAGTGCTGAAAAAGAGAGAGTTAAGAGTTTCTGTTGCAATATCGAGTTCTTCTAAGCTATGCTGAGATGATGAAAATGATTAGGAAGATTATTAATAAAGCAATTTTTAGTGGCAGAAGTGATAGGTCTCACATATTTGTAATATGGAGTTGGCTTTGCAGCCTTGGCTAAATGTAATTTACACGAGACTAGACAATGATCTGAGATGTCATCGCTCTGCTGCAGAATTTCAACGGCATCAACATTTATTCCATGTGATAATATTAGATCTAGAGTATGATTATGACAATGAGTAGGTCCTGACATGTGTTGTCTAACTCCAATAGAGTTCAGAATGTCTTTAAATGCCAATCCCAATGCATCTTTTTCATTATCTATATCTATATTAAAATCAACAACAATTAACTTTATCTGCAACCAGTACTAACTCTGATAGAAAGTCAGAAAATTCTTTGATAAAGTCTGTATGGTGCCCTGGTGGCCTGTATACAGTAGCCAGCACAAATCTCAAACGTGATTTGTCATTTACACTATATATATTTACATAAAGCACCAACACTTCAAAAGAAGTATATTTAAAACTAGATTTCTTAGTAATTTTGAAAATATTACTATAAATTACAGCAACACCTCCCCCTTTGCGTTTTTAGACGAGGTTCATGTTTATAACATGTTATAAACATGAACCTCGTCTAAAAACGCAAAGGGGGAGGTGTTGCTGTAATTTATAGTAATATTTTCAAAATTACTAAGAAATCACAGCAAAATCCCCAGTGTTAAATTAACACTCCTCAGTGTTTATATGTGTCCACACTACAGGGTGTTAAAAATTAACACTGAAGCAGTGTTGAAGTTAATGAGTTAATTAAGTTAACACTGAAGCAGTGTTGAAGTTAATGAGATAATTAAGTGATTAATTAAGTGATGATTGGCCATTAGTGGTGACACCTGATGATAACAAGTAGACTCACTGAAGGAAAGAGAAAAAACAATAACAGAAAAAGAGAAACACAAGAACTACTGACTTCGAGTCATTACACATTGTTGCACTTATTATTACCAGTTTGACTTTATTTCTGTCATACATCGACAAAAGTTCTTGAGAGTCAACAGAAGTTTAGACGGTAATATTTTATGGGATTTTTCTTTTCTAGTTACCATTTTGGTGGTCAGTGTTTGCTTTAGTTGGGCTCTTGACACTTTTCTTTATTTAATATTAGTTTTTCTCTGGTTGCTACAACTCTGTGTTTATAAAGTACATTTGTTACTGCAAGAGAAAACATGACCTGCTCACAATATGTTTTGATGATAAAAACATTATCATGTAGTGACCTGATTCACTGATGTGAGAGTCTAAATTTTTGACTATATGCTTGATGTCTCGTTTTAGTATTGGTGGTTGTAACTCTGAGATTCTACAGTTTGAGATCCAACAGCAATATCAAAAATTTTGAAAATACTTTGAGCAAAGAAGTTAGTGTTTAAACGCACAGACATCAAGAATCAGCATATGAGTCTCAACAATGGTGACAAAAAAACAAACTAGTGACGAACAGATCAACTCTGAACATCACAAAACAAGCTACTAAAGTCATAACAAAACAATAGCAAAATAAAAGCCAGCAGAAAAAACAATGAAAATTACAGGACAATTCAGCTGCATAATTTATTCATGCTGCAATGCATGATGTCAGCCATTGATGCATTCTGATTGGTGGCTCCCATCATGCATTGCAACATTAAGCATTTGTTTGATTGTCACCATTGTTGAGATTCATATGTAGATTCTTTATGTCAGTGTGTGATTTTAAATCCTTCAGATCAGTGGTTCCCAAACCTGTCCTGAAGGCCCCCCAACACTGCACGTTTTCTTTGTCTCCCTAATCAAACACACCTGATTCAACTCATCAGCTCAATTAACCCATGTGATAATGAGCTGATGAGTTGAATCAGGTGTGTTTGAGTAGGGAGACAAAGAAAACGTGCAGTGTTGGGGGGCCTTCAGGACAGGTTTGGGAACCACTGCTTCAGATCTTTAAAACATTGCTGGAAGTAACTACTGTAGAGAAAAATTAATAAAACAATTAGATAACCAGTTTATAATGCTGGGTGACATCATTGAATCAGGTCACTAGTAATTTCATCATTGAAACATAACCAGGGCTGAATTTCCAAAAGCATCTTAAGCCTAACTTGATTGCAGACCAACTGCAACAAATGGTCTATACGATCAAATTAGGCTTGCAATGTTTTCAGGAAACACAGCCCAAATCATAGTTTCTCTTGCCACAACACATATGCTCTATAAGCACAGAGTTGGAGCAGCCAGAGAAATACTAATGTTAAAAAGTAAAGGGTCAAGAGCCCAACTAAAGCAACCACTGACCACCATAATGGTGACATGAAACGAAACATTCCATAAAACATTACCATCTAAACTTCTGTTAAATCTAAATAAGACCGTGTGTAGATGTAATAATAAGTGCAATAATGGTTCGAAGTCAGTAGTTCTTGTGTTTCTCTTTTTTCTGTTCTTGTTTCTCTTTCCTTCAGTGAGTCTACTTGTTATCATCAGGTGTCACCACTAATGGCCAATCATCACTTAATTAATCACTTAATTATCTCATTAACTTCAACACTGCTTCAGTGTTAACTTAATTATCTCATTAACTTCAACACTGCTTCAGTGTTAATTTTTAACACCCTGTAGTGTGGACACATATAAACACTGAGGAGTGTTAATTTAACACTGGGGATTTACATGTAATCGTGATAGGAATGTCGCCTCAGCGCACATTTTTCTGACTGAACTGCACGTGCCCCGGCTGGGGTAACGTTATAGAGGCCGCTGTTGTTGGGGGGAGTCAGGGAAACGTGACTAGCACGTGAAATAAATGCATTAATTTATAATAATTTTACAGAGCCCTCCACATGACACGCATGATAGTGGCAATACGTGTCCTTTGCCGTGGATTCTAGATCACTTTATTGTGTAAAATGTGCTAGTGGGTCAATTTAAAGGGTCAAAGGATTTTCGACATGCCAATTTTAAAATACAAAAAATAATAATATCTATTGCAATTGTTATAACATTAAGACTCTTGTGTACACATAAATACTGAGTGTTTATTCATATAGATGAATTGGTCGTAGCCTTAAAAAATGTCATGTGGTGCGAACGTGATTTATTATTTTATTTCCTTAACATGCTTAACAATAATTTTTTTACAAGTTCTGGTAACACTTTACAATACTGGTGCACTAATAGCCATTAATTCATTCTTAACTAATGCACAGATAATCAATTAATTGCGTTTGGAGAATTTTTGTTTTTTGTGGTAGCACTCTTGTCCTTTAATTACACTGTTTTTATTCAAAAATGTTTAAGCAATTCGGTGAAAAATTCAGTAATGGCCTATAATTACAGAATCAAGAAGTTACAGTCTAAAATAAGGCTGTTTAATTTATAGATTTATTTTTTTAACTTTTTTAATTAATTTTCAGATTATTTATTTAAATATGAATTCATATCTTAGTATATCAGATTGGTATCAGTCGATGCCAGTCTGAATTTTGATGAGAGTTCATCTCAAATTTGGGAAGATCACAATTATGATCATGGATCGTGATTAGGGGTGTAACGGTACGTGTATTCGTACCGGACCGTTTCGGTACAGGGCTTTCGGTTCGGTGCACGTGTGTACCGAATGACTGAATGCAATATTTTGTGTGCGGAACATAGGTACATTTTCGTGTTTCCACACGAACATATTAATTGGCGGAAGCCTTCGCGTTCAGCGCAAATCCCGCCCTGCAGCTGATTCTAAAGTTTTACCAGAGCCCGTCTGGTTTTAGTTTTACCCGTCGTCACTGTAACCTAAACCAATGAAATCGACTGCAGGGCGAAAAAAAGCTTTTCCGCTCCGCCTCCGTGTGCGCCGCCGCGGCCGCACTCTCCGTTCCGTGTGTGTGTGTGTGTGTGTGTGTCTGCGCGCTGCGCTCTCTGCTCAATGTTCGACTCCGTGTTTACGCTGCGCGTTCTGCTCTGTTGTTAACGGCCCAAACACTCCAATCATGTACCGATCACGCACTGGAAAAGCAAAGTCCCCTCAAATAAGGTGACATTTCTCAGTAGTAGACTTCTGTTTGCTGAGCTGGTATAGTCACGCTAGCAACAATGGTAAAATGACCTGCTCTGATCACATGCTCTGGTAATAATAGCTTTGTAGGAATATATTTTATTTTGATAATTAGTAAATCTTATTTTTAAATCTTATCTTATTAGATAAATCTTAAATTGATTGTTGATTGATTATTGAAAAAGAATAATACATTGATATATATGTTTAATATTATTTTAATATAGGGCTATTTTCTGTTCCTTTTTTTCCCCGGTGTTTCATTTAATTACGTGATTCTAAGTTTAATTATTGATGATTACAAGCTTGGAGGAATTGCAATTAATTACAGCAAATTGTGCAATTAAAGTTCATTTTTTTCCCAGTCTTAATTTTTAAATATGAGCAGGCCTACAAGCTGGGATTGGTAATGCTGCACTGTAATCATAGTTATTTATTTATATTTTTAATTAAATTTATTATGTGATATTGGTTTGAGACTGAGAGTATTTTATTTAGTGGAGAACTTTGCAGCAGTATTTTATTTCTTATTCTTTTTTTTTATTTTATATATATTTTATTATATTTTATTAAAAAGTGTTTAAAAAAAGTGTAAACAAATTGTTAAAAAAAAGTTTATAGTAATAAACAACCTGCAGTTTAATGTTTGCATTTCTTTCCCTTACTGTACCGAAAATAAACCGAACCGTGACTTTAAAACCGAGGTACGTACCGAACCGTGATTTTTGCGTACCGTTACACCCCTAATCGTGATTGTTTCTTATAAGATCGTGATATGAAATTTTTGTAAGATCCCCCACCCCTACTCTAACTGTTGTTTTTACATTCATTCTGATGTCTTTTAAATGTTCATTCAGCTTAAGACACTCTGCAAAAACACTTAGGCTTTGCGCCTGTGCATTCACATTTCATTTGTGAACAGCATCAAAAGTTGAAATTTCTCTCTTTTGATGAGTTACAGCATGTACATGCAAGAATGTTACATGTGTATGGCCCTTAAAGCTAGGGTAGAATTTTTTTCAAGAAACTGGTTGAAAGTGTGTTCCTATCTTGGTAGCTATATATATATATATATATATACAGTATATATGTCCTACCTGTTTGTCAATAATATATATTTGCATACCTCTACGCAACTTGTTTGCAAAAACAAACGTCATAAGCGTGTTCATTGTGCCGAGAAAGTGAGAATAGATGCCAAACATTAGCAGTTCCTCTTGAACCAACAAGTGAAAAAGGTTTTATTTAAAAAAAAAAAAAAAAAAAAAAAAACTTATGACATTATATTATTGCAAAATGTTTTCTATAAATTCCTATATTCCCCATACATTTTAATTTTCTAATATTTCTTACAGAGAGTGTCCAGAGGACTTCAAAGGAGATGGAGGCAAACATTGGAGCGGTTGTCACCTTATGTTTAAAATATGCCCCGGACAGGGTGGGCGGAGGCGGCAGGAAAAAACATTTGTACGATTTTAGAATAAGGATAATGTTAAATATAAATGGTTATTGTTGAAATCCTTCTGTTAAAATAATGTAAAAAACAAAATAAAAGGTTATTTTATAATCCATTTAATTTCTTTGTCATTTATCTAATAAACAACATTTGTTGATTCCAGTTTCACTAAGATTTTTAAGTTACTTTCCTTTTTGCTCTTGTCTTAAGATAAATACTTTTGGGTTGTCTCGCATTGGATCTTGACCTCTGTTCGACCTTGTTGTTACATGAAGTTTCTTTGTATGTTGATTTTTATTTTACAACAAAAACCTGGCTCTGCTAAAAGTTCAATGTCATGCCAACAAAATAACCATATATTTCTTTAAAGTTGGAATTTGACAGCTGATGTTGTGTTTTGAATGATATCTGGCCCAACATGTGAGTTTGGATGTCTAGCTTAACATTGGGGTTTGATGTCAAACTGATTTCCATTTTCAACCAAAATGCAACGTCCAACGTGGGAGGTTTACCCAACATCGAGTTGACGTCATAACCCAACGTCAGACTGACGTTTACTTTCAATGTTGGACAGACATTGGATTTTGGTTGAAAATGATAATCGGGTTGACATCATAACCCAACGTTAGATTGACGCCTACATCAAACGTTAACGGGTTAACGTCAATAAATCGGGTTAACGTCATAACCCAATGTCAGTCTGACGTCAATATCCAACGTTGGACAGACGTTGCATTTTGATTGAAAATGAAAATCATGTTGACGTCATAACCCAACGTCAGTCTGACGTCAGTATCCAACGTAGGAAAGACGTTACATTTTGGTTGAAAATGAAAATCGTGTTGACGTCATAACCAAACGTCAGTCTGAAATCAATATCCAACGTAGGAAAGACGTTGCATTTTGGTTGAAAATGAAAATCGGGTTGACGTCATAACCAAACGTCAGTCTGACGTCAATATCCAACGTTGGACAGACGTTGCATTTTGGTTGAAAATGAAAATCGGGTTGACGTCATAACCAAACGTCAGTCTGACGTCAATATCCAACGTAGGAAAGACGTTGTATTTTGGTTGAAAATGAAAATTGGGTTGACGTCATTACCAAACGTCAGAATGACGTCAACTTCCAACGTTGGACAGACGTTGCATTTTGACTGAAAATGAAAATCGGGTTGACGTCCATAACCAAACGTCAGTCTGACGTCATTATCCAACGTAGGAAAGACGTTGCATTTTGGTTGGAAATGAAAATCGGGTTGCCGTCATAACCCAACGTCAGTCTGACGTCATTATTCAACGTAGGAAAGACGTTGCATTTTGGTTGAAAATGAAAATCGGGTTGACGTCATAACCAAACGTCAGTCTGACGTCAATATCCAACGTAGGAAAGACGTTGCATTTTGGTTGGAAATGAAAATCGGGTTGCCGTCATAACCCAACGTCAGTCTGACGTCATTATTCAACGTAGGAAAGACGTTGCATTTTGGTTGAAAATGAAAATCGGGTTGACGTCATAACCAAACGTCAGTCTGACGTCATTATCCAACGTAGGAAAGACGTTGCATTTTGGTTGGAAATGAAAATCGGGTTGCCGTCATAACCCAACGTCAGTCTGACGTCATTATTCAACGTAGGAAAGACGTTGCATTTTGGTTGAAAATGAAAATCGGGTTGACGTCCATAACCAAACGTCAGTCTGACGTCATTATTCAACGTAGGAAAGACGTTACATTTTGGTTGGAAATGAAAATCGGGTTGCCGTCATAACCCAACGTCAGTCTGACGTCATTATCCAACGTAGGAAAGACGTTGCATTTTGGTTGAAAATGAAAATCGGGTTGACGTCATAACCAAACGTCAGTCTGACGTCAATATCCAACGTAGGAAAGACGTTGCATTTTGGTTGAAAATGAAAATTGGGTTGACGTCATAACTAAACGTCAGAATGACGTCAACTTCCAACGTTGGACAGACATTGCATTATGATTGAAAATGAAAATCGGGTTGACGTCATAACCAAACGTCAGTCTGACGTCAACTTCCAACATTGGACAGACGTTGGATATTGAAGTCAGACTGACGTTGGGTTATGACGTCAACACGATTTTCATTTTTAATTAAAATGCAACGTCTTTCCAACGTTTGGGTCCAACGTCAATCTAACGTCATATTGACGTCCGGTGCCTGCTGGGTATATACAACTGTCTTTAATAAGATTAACAAGTTTTTTTTTTTTTTAATCAACACAATTTACTTCAAAAATAGTAGAAGAATAAACAAGAGAAAAAAACACACTCTTTAAATCAACGGTAGCAATATATATTCAAGTTCAAAAAATAGAGAGAGAGAGAGAGAGAGAGAGAAAAAGAAAGAAAAAAAAAAACACGAGAAAACTAGCACTCATTAAATCTGCGGCACTGAGTGCTGTGTGTGTGTGTGTGTGTGTGTGTGTGTGTGTGTGTGTGTGTGTGTACGAATTAATTTCGGGTTTGGGAATATAGTAACACTGACCAAGTTGGCAGTACGGGTATGGAAGAAAAATAATGTCAAATGTTTTTGAAATAAAAAGCCTGTTGAATTGCACTACTTTAAAAAAAAAAAAAAAAATAGGCCTTACATTAACCATGCTTGCATTTTAATGAATTGTATTTTTAGGGCTTGCATTTTTATGGGCTGAAATTCAACATGGTTGAATATTTAAGCTGTGAATATTTCAATTAAAAACATTTCAAACACATTTTCATTATTAAAAATTCAATAATCCACATTCACCTTTCATAATTCACTTCCAAAATATTCAAACTGTTTAAGAATACAACCTATAATATTCAACAGGCATTTTTCGGTCCATTTTATTTCGCTTTGCAAATTCGCTTCCACAAATTTAGTGGTTAAAAATCGACAGTAAATTCGACATTGACATCCAGGAACTGCAGGAAAAGCAGTAGATTGCCGAGAAGAGCAAGCCATTCATTCATAAAATGAAAATGATTATCTGTGTCAGTATATGCAGAAAAGATGATAAAGACACAAAAGGTGTGTTTATGTTTCATTCAATAACTTCATTGTTACTTTCCCTGTGTAGCCTACATGTGTCACAGTGTCTGGGTTGTGTTCCCTTGGTCACCACTAGATGTCCTCCTTCCCCACGGTGTATGTCACATTTGAACTGTATTCCCCACGATCAATTGTCTCTTCATTGCACTCAGCTGTCCCTTGTCACTCATTATTACACTCAGCCTATTCCCCATTAGTATTGTCATTTACCTGTGTATTTATACCCTGTCTGTTTTAGTATGTGTTACGGAGTCCTTGTTATATGTCACTGACACTTCGCAAGTCTGTTCTTGTTTGTTTATTTTGTATCTTTGGACTGCTAATATGGATTTTGACCGCTGCATTGATGACGACGAATTGGATTGCCCTACTAATAAAATTGCTGTTTTTGGATCCACCTGTTTCTCTCCCTTTCCTGTGTGTGTGGATCGTGACAACATGTCATCAGCTTTCTCTACCATGAACAGGATTATAATCGGTTTGCCTCAATACCTCATACTCAAGGATTCCCCTTCCGTCTCGGGACAAAACGCTTATGGACTAATACAGTGATGTAAAAGACCAAACTCGCACCTTATTGGGAATGTAGGCTGTAGGGTACAGGCAAGCAGATGGACTCAGAATATGAACTTAACGCGCAAAGTTTCATGTAATGTTAGAGCGTTTTCGTGATATAGTTGGCACAAAATCAACACTTGATCAATTAATACTAACACTTTCTTTTCTCCTCTAACACTTTTCTCTCTCTCTCTCTCTCTCTCTCTCTCTCTCTCTCTCTCTCTCTCTCTCTCTATATATATATATATATATATATATATATATATATATATATATATATATATATATATATATATAGTATAGTAGGCTATGCCTACGTGTATTGCATTAGTTTAAACTGGGAAGAGTCATAGCACTTGCATATTGTTGTCATCCTATTGTTCAGGCACGTGCACAGGTAGGGCTCAACCTGTGCAGAGCACATGCCCTTTTTGCCCCTACACTCCGAAGTGCCCTTTTTTTGGTGGTGTTTTTTTTTTTTTTTAAATCAATGCTATTGGTCACCCTTTACGTCTGTCTGTCTGTTTTACAAATATTTAGCCAATGAAAGTTCTTAAAACGAGCTTGTGTATCTTATTCGATCCTCAAGCTGTCAGTAAGCTGATAACTCCGCCCCCTCTATATTCACTGAATCAACTGAAGTTCCACAGCAGCCGCACAGTAGACAGCAGCTGAACGAAGTTTTGCGAAGGGTAAATAAATATCTTGTTGTTTGAATAAGTACTACTAAACACAATGTTTATAAAGGCTCATATTTTATTTATTTGATGTCTGACTCACTGTCTGACTGAGACATGTGGGACGTCGCCTGAGAGAGAGAGATCTCTGACGTTAGTCATAGCCAATACATAGCCTACACTTAAATAGCCTGTGCATGCATACAGTAGCATTTCATCTTTTATAAAATGCAATTTTGGCCAAATGTATTTTACAACAGGAAAAACTGAGCGCCCCGCCTAGCTACAACACACTAGTTTGTAACCTGTTGATGAAAATGTAATGTGATGCCGGCGAGCGAGTTTTAATGATGGACAAAAAAAATGCACATTTGCACACATTCGCTGGTCAAAAACTATATATTAAGTAATACAACAACATATAATTTATTTTTACCATCGGAAAATCATAACAGGTGCGCCCCCGCTGTTTCGTACTGGAACTTACACAAAGCGACGAGTGATCCTCGTCACCATATATTTCTAAGAAATTTCTTCTTTGATTTATGATTGCTGATACACTTCATTTATTAACATTTAGGCTAATCATGTTATAGTAATAATATTAAATTATGGTTAATTCAAGGCTGTTAATATGCACGTATTCGCTATCTAGCTAATTTTTTTAATCTATTCTATAGGGTGAATTCAGGTAGAGTGGGACATCAGGTTGAGTGGGACACTTAAAGGAACACTCCACCGTTTTTTGAAATAGGGCTTATTCACCTTCTTTCCTACATTTAGATAGGTGGGTAAATGCATTTTTGTCTCAGTGCATGCGTTGTTTTAGTTTGACAGGGTCGGCGCTAGCTTAGCTTAGCACAATGAATGGAATCCTTTGTTGCCAGCTAGCATGGCCTGAGTAAAAGTGATCTAAAAAAATAAATAAACCCCACCTAATTACTTCTTGTGGCCTGCGTATTCACAACGAGTACAAATAGTGATGCTGATTAACACTAGGCGATTTCCTAGGCAGATATTGACTTGGGACTATATTAGGGGGAAGCACAGGCGAAGCACTGCTGCTTAGGCGAAGCACTGCTACTTGGGCGCAGAGATATCACGCAACACATGAAATGTCAACATACCGGGGTGAATAGTAGCTGGCTATTTTTCCTACAGTACATGAATGGCAATGAACATGGCTAATTTTGTGAGAGACGAAGAGGGTGACTTCTCAGACAGTCAAGAGCCAGAGCCAGAACCATACCTGAGTTTTCAGAAGACGAGCTGCGTGCTTTGGAAATAGAATGACAGGAGGAGGAGGTTGCGATCGCTCAACAGCCTGAGGACGTGAGGATGAGAGCCAACACGAACTGGTGGCGTGAATCTGGGGGAATATGCCAATCTATCCCGACTGAAATAGTGTCTGTGCTGTAGAGAGTGGGACAAGTTTCTGCCATCCATCGATGACCAGGCTCAGCGCGTCAGATCAAGATGAGCGTGCCGGCAGTTGTGTCACAGCTAACGTTACCGAGGATTTCACGGCGTTGATCCATTCTGCAGTAACTTTTACTCTATTTTTTTTCCCGGTGTGATAAAGTGAACTGGAAAAAAAGCCCCATGCCCCAAGTTGACCAAATGGACAACTGTCCACAGAGTAAGTTATTATTTTAAACATGACGCATGTATAGATCGAAAAGTAAATGTGTATATGAGCAGGCTTCACTCAATGTGTACACTTGTCAATTTTAAGAGTGCTGGCCTAGATAATTATAATACATGAAGTGGGAGAGAGGCCGCACTATGCTTAAATATATTTTTATTTTTATTTGCACAGACGCGTTTCTGAAGAAGGCACGCGGCGAAACGCGTCTGTGCAAATAAAAATAAAAATATATTTAAGCATAGTGCGGCCTCTCTAGATGTATAGATCGACCCATATTATACCTGTATTCACATTCACATATTATACCACATATTCACATTTCATGTGTTGCGTGATATCTCTGCGCCCAAGTAGCAGTGCTTCGCCTAAGCAGCAGTGCTTCGCCTGTGCTTCCCCCTAATATAGTCCCAAGTCAATATCTGCCTAGGAAATCGCCTAGTGTTAATCAGCATCGCTATTTGTACTCGTTGTGAATACGCAGGCCACAAGAATTAATTAGGTGGGGTTTATTTATTTTTTTAGATCACTTTTACTCAGGCCATGCTAGCTGGCAACAAAGGATTCCATTCATTGTGCTAAGCTAAGCTAGCGCCGACCCTGTCAAACTAAAACAACGCATGCACTGAGACAAAAATGCATTTGCCCACCTATCTAAATGTAGGAAAGAAGGTGAATAAGCCCTATTTCAAAAAACGGTGGAGTGTTCCTTTAAGCTTTTGGGTACTGTAAAGGGTTAATTTTGTAAGCCAATCACAACAATTGTTACTGTGTTGTAGCTGAATGTCTATTGGATATGAAATAAAGGTTGTGATTGGTGTGACATCAAAGATGTGGTCCAGTTGTTATTTTTCAAATTGCTTGACTCCTGAGAACTCACGTTAAGCCACCCGGCAAGTGTAAATCTATTTAGAATAATAAGGTTGATAATTCTGCCACTTATGATGTAACAATAAAACTTTTGCTTTTACATACATTTATACTGTATGTGTATTAGATATTAATAACAATGAACATCTAACTGTTTAAAATATTTGTGAAAATTAGATTCACAGCACTGTCCCACTCAACCTGACAGTGTAAGGTTGAGTGGGACAGTGCATTTCAGGTTGAGTGGGACAGTGCTGTGAATCTAATTTTCACAAATATTTTAAACAGTTAGATGCACATTGTTATTAATCTCTAATACACAGACAGTATAAATGTATGTAAAAGTTTTATTGTTACATCATAAGTGACAGAATTATCAACCTTATTATCCTGAATTACCCTGAATTCAGCCCCCCATGCCTCCACACTCACACTGCGCCACCCTCACCTCCAGATGACTTCATCTTTCTCGGATGTGTTCACTGAAGTTGTTAAAAGGTGGTAAAAAGATGTAGGCTTAATGACAGTTCCATTCACTGAATGTAGAGTGAAGTTTACAATGTTGCAATTTTTGCATTAGTTCAAGAAATGCATTTTTAAAAAATCCTTCCAAGTATTAATTCGTTTGAAGCTCTCCGTTGTTGTATTTTGCGCTTCATAATGCGCCAGACATTTATGTATTCTGGTTTTATTTACGTTTTACACAACATCCCAACTTCATTGGAATTGGGGTTGTATTTCTCATGTTAATTTTAACCATAAAATAGTGTCCCACTTTCCCTAACAAAGTGTCCCACTCAACCTGATTGCTTCCAGTTTGCTGAAGAGGGTGTCAGATGGTGTTTAAAGATGAACAGTTTGTTAATAAATACATAAATTGGGAAAATTTCACCATAGTGGCCTTCATTACAATCTATTTAAACAAAACACATACAATTTTAATACATTCTAACTGATTTAGGTTGTTTAAAATGCAATTAACCAAAAAGTGTCCCACTTTACCTGACTTCACCCTACTCTCCGCTCGTCCTCACATGTATGAAATGTAGTAAAACATGGTTTTACTACAGTAATGTTGTAGTAGTAACTAATTTTTTTTTTTTACAGAAGATCATTGTGAAATCTTTATATTTTATCATGCAGAATGTAATTTATGATTTAATTGATCCAAAATACAGCAAAAACAGTGATATTGTGAAATATTTTTACAATTTAAAATAACTGTTTTCTATTTGAATATATTTTAAAATGTAATTTATTTCTGTGATCAAAGCTGAATTTTCAGCATCATTACTCCAGTTCAGTACTCTTCAGTGTCACGTGATCCTTCAGAAATGATTTTCACTGCAACTGTACTTTTCACACATTTTTTTTTTCTTTTCTTTGCTGGCTTATTTTAGGGAAAGTGTAGTGAATAAGAGACCCTCAAGAGACCAACATCCCTGGTCCTCCACAGTATCAATTTTTTGCCAGGTAGGCGGATACATGTTGGATATGCTATAGTAACGGTATGGCTATAGTTTCTTATAATCTGGAATTGAGTTGGACATAATTGCTTAAATTATATTTCAAAATAGTTTGTCAAAAATACTTGACTCATTGCTCTACCTTCCCCTCTTCTAAATGTCATACATAATCATGTTAACCAAATAATACAAATTAGCTTATAAAACCAAAAAGAATAGTTAAAAAAGAGAGTATATATATATATAAGGTGCCCTTTTTCAGTTTCAGCACATGCCCCTCAAAAGGTCTGTGCACGGCCCTGCTATTGTTAGTTTAACTGTAAATCGCTTTGGATAAAAGCGTCTGCTAAATGACTAAATGTAACCTAATAAATGTAAAATTGGCTTGACATTGGACATTCGCACATTTAGGGACCGTCTCCAAAGTTGCATACAACATTATACGTTTCTAACTTCAATAGCAAATTTTAAAGGGTTAGTTCACCCAAAAATGACAATTCTGTCAGTAATTACTCACCCTCATGTTGTTCCAACCGCGTAAGACCTTCGTTCATCTTCGGAACACAAATTAAGATATTTTTGATGAAATCTGAGACCTGTCTCACTCCTCCATAGGCTGCTAGGTGACCGAAACTTGCTGGCCCAGAAAAGTTATTAAAGAGATCGTTAAAGGGACACCAGGCAAGTCTGAGTGTTTTTTTCTCTACGTAGCTCCCCCTAGTGTATGGTAGTAAATGCTTTCAAACACTCTGTCGTAAAAACGAACTGTTGTCCCTCCCCCCCTCGCCACCCAGCTGAGCAGAGGAACAGGCTATTTCAAAACCAGTTAGGTCTACAGAGGCAAGTAAAGCAATATTTTCTTTCCAACTGATGGCGATTTTTTTTAATTTTTTTTTTTTTTATTGTGTTGTCATGCATACTATTATTTTTACCGGGAACGAACGATATGAACGAGGCGAACTACTGCTTTGGTGTTTGTTTGTTTTTGGGAGAATGGGCATGGGCATGAGCATAAATATATATATATATATATATCTCTCACAGCGTGAGAGAGGCAGCAGGAAATGTCTGTGAGCTTGCTTATATGTGTAAATAAACCTCCTCGAACTCATCTTTTGCTATGGACATTAGTTTATTTTGGTACCTCTAACCATGCGTAAAGCCTAACCCATGACGTAGCCTCAGTGGCCATTTGAGAAGTTTGGTATTATTAGTTTTGTTTAAGTTTATGGACAAATAGCCACTACAATAAGTAAAAAACCCGCCCCTGGATGTATATCGTTGGTTTACCTGGAAATTGGACTTGTTGTTTGCTGGATTACCCTTTTAAAAGTGGATTACTCACCTGGATGCTCGAGACAACGCTGGGCCTAGGAGTGGCGGAGGCGCGGGCTGGATACAGCGCAAACATCAAGCCATCCGACCCATCCAACAGTGTAAAGCTTCCCTGGACACCGTACTGGATAACGGTGACGCTACTGGAGCGCTGGAGCTGCATTTACGGAGTGGAGGATTGATGTTTGTTGCAATTGGATTCGCAAAAGCTGGCCCAAAGCCTTCACAGGTGACGCGCACGGCCGCGCGCAACAACAATCACTGCGCGCATTCAACTCCGTGCGCAAAGGCAACCACCGCTGCAAACAAAGTTCCGCAAGGTACGTGCTTTATTCAACCTTTGCAAATAACTGTGTGTGCACCTGGCCAACATCAATAGAAAGTAAAAATGTCTGACGTTGCATCCAAAGCCACAAGTGACACGGCGCTTTCAATAAGGAGGCGCACAAGTTTTACTGCTAAAGGAATTATGTTTTTCATGCAAACGTGTCAGGAAAATAGATCGACGAAATGCAGACAAGCCAAATTGTGCATGAATCAAATGGATAAATTGATGCATTCTGCAGACAGTATTGATGCAGTCAAGTCTCTTTTGGATCAAATGATAACATGTGTTAATGAGGCAAAACAACATCATTTGTCATTTGTGTCACTGAACATACCTCAGGATGAAAAGGAAAAACAAGATAAATATTTTGAACAAAAGGAAAATCTGTTTTCAAACTTTATTGATGATGTCAAAGGGTGGTTATCAAATGCAGGCCATTCATATGAACTTCCAATCAAACCACCTGATAATCAAACTGATATTAGGCCTGAGGACAGTGTATCCAATAAAGGTTCTGCAGCACGCTCAAAAGCTGGCTCTAAACTGTCAAGAACTTCATCCAGTGCATCTGCAAAAATATTAGCGCAAGCAGATAAAGCAGCATTACAGGAGCGCATGGCTGCTCTAAAACAAAAGCACATTTTGGAGGCGCAGGAGGAACAAGTAAGACTTGAACAAGAGGAATCAAGAAGGAAACAGGAAAAGGACCAAGAGGAATTACGGAAGAAACGGGAACGTTTAAGGAGAGAAAAGGAACAACTTGCTCTGGAGGCAGAATTAAAAGTGACAAATGCAAAATTGAAGGTTCTGGAAATAAATTCAAAGTGTGGCTCTAAAGTGTCAAAATGTGCATCTACAACATCAGATGGCATGAACTCTTACTTGGAAAGGTCAGAAATTCCAGGAAAATATGAACTAAATCCAAATGCTGAACGTTTTGTGTCCACCAATGAAAACTCTGAACCTTCCTCCAGTCGCTTATTAAATTCTGTCTCTGCTGGTGTTAAACCCAAACATGTTGTAATACAACCACCCATACCTAATGTCATTCCTGTTTCTCAAAGACAAAGTACACTACAATTGGTTTTGCAAAATGCTCATGGCAATAATCAATCCACCAACTCTCCGGACATTTTGAACATCATGCAGCGTCAAAATGAAATTACTGCCCTGTTGGTCCAACAAAACACAGCCTCTGCTCTGCCTATGAGAAATATACCTGTATTTGATGGTGATCCCCTGTATTTCAAATCTTTTCTCAGAGCCTTTGAAAATTGTATTGAGGATAAAACTCAAAATTTCAGTGATTGTTTGTACTTCCTAGAACAGTACACTAGGGGGCAACCAAGAGACATTGTAAGAAGTTGTCAGCATCTGCCCTCTGAACCTGGTTACCAAAGAGCAAAAACACTTTTGATTGAACATTTTGGCAGTGAACACAAAATCTCTTCCGCTTATATGGACAAAATCAACAACTGGCCCTCAATAAAACCTGAGGATGTTAACGCTCTGCAGTCATTTGCTTTGTTCCTTCGAGGTTGCTCCAATATAGTACATCATATAAAGTACATGAAGGAGTTGGACATGCCAGCTAACCTCAGGACAATCCTAATGAAACTCCCATACAAACTGAGGGAAAAGTGGAGAAATGTGGCATGTGACATACTGGAACAAACTGGAAGCAGAGCAGTGTTTGTTGATTTTGTAAATTTTATTGAAAAACAAGTCAAAATTGTTTCAGACCCGCTGTTTGGATATATTAATGATGTTTCCCCCGCCAGCCACACAAAGCTATCCACTCAAGTTAAGCAGAAAAGGAAAAGTGGTACCTTTGCCACCAGCATCAATGCAATAAAGGATGGACATAAAGAAAAGGAAAACTTAACAGCTCACAGTAACCAGCTCAAATGTCTGTTCTGCCATTTCACCAATCACACTCTGGAAAAATGCTTTCAGTTTAAAAGAAGGACACAACAGGACAAGATTCACTTTCTAAAGGAGAAAGGTGTTTGTTTTGGGTGCTTGAAATATGGACACACAAGCAAAGACTGTAGGAGTCGTTTGGATTGTGAAGTGTGTCACAGGAAACACCCATCTGTCCTGCATGTGGAGAAGGAGGATACTTCAAGGATAACCTCCAAAGAAACTGTGAGCATTGTACCCGAGCAGCAGCAGACGTGTGGTCATATTGGGGCTGGTGAAGAAGATACTGCTGTTTTCTCCATTGTGGCTGTGCAGGTGAAAAGTCAGAAAAGTAATAAAGTTGTGCACACTTACGCTTTCTTGGACCCTGGGAGCTCTGGTACCTTCTGCACTGCAAGTCTGGCTGAAAGGCTGGGAGTATCAGGTAAAAACTGTAACATACTATTAAGGACAATGGGACAGACTAAAACCATTAATACCACTGTGATAATTGGTCTAGAGGTGTCTGGTTTTGACACCGAGGATTTTATTGAGCTGCCATCTGTTCTGACACAAACAGATATGCCTGTATCCAAAGTCAATGTGCCATGTCAGGATGATGTTGCCAAGTGGGCGTATTTGAGTAGCATTAGGCTACATGAAGTAGATGCAGATGTGGACTTGCTCATTGGAACTGACTCTCCCAAAGTTTTGGAGCCATGGGAACTAATAAACAGTCAATGTGGTGGACCGTATGCAGTGAGGACCAGAGTTGGCTGGGTCATAAACGGGCCTCTTCGTGTTGGAGACTCTGGAGGTGCTGGTGTCAAATCAGGATGCACTGTCGTAACTGCTAATCATATATCTGTGGAGCACTTGGAAAATATGTTGATGCAGCAGTACAATCATGGCTTTGCTGAAAGAACATATGATGAACAACTTGAGATGTCAAGAGAAGACATTAAATTCATGAAAATTGTGAAGGATACAACAGTGCTTAACAATGAACATTATTGCATTGACTTACCTTTCAGAGTTGAAGATCCTGTATTGCCAAATAATCGCTGCATTGCATTACAAAGACTCCAAAGCCTGAAGAGGAGATTTAACAGAGATATTTCATTCAAAGCTCAATACATTGATTTCCTCAACAACATGTTAGAGCAAGGATATGCAGAAAAGGTTCCCACAAATGAGCCCACTCCAAAACAAGGAAAGGTGTGGTACATTCCCCACCATGGTGTACATCACCCAACCAAAGGGAAATTGCGTGTTGTGTTTGATTGTGGCTGTACTTACAAAGGTACATCATTAAACAGCCAGCTCCTGCAGGGCCCAGACTTCACTAACACGCTTATTGGTGTCCTCCTCTGGTTTAGAGAAGAGCCCATCGCTGTTATGGCTGACATCAACGCCATGTTCCATCAGGTCCGGGTCCCACACAAGCATGTCAACTTCTTGCGCTTTTTATGGTGGCCCAATGGAGACGCTACAATGGAGCCAGAGGAATACAGGATGTGCGTGCATTTGTTTGGAGCTGTATCCTCTCCAAGCTGCTCAAACTATGCACTGAGAAGAACTGCTGAGGATAATGCACTGCAATACTCATCCGACGTCCTCAGCACAGTCAAAACAAATTTCTATGTGGATGACTGTCTCAAGTCCACTGTGACAGAGGAAGATGCAGTGAAGCTCATACATGGACTAACATCTCTCTGTAAAAAAGGCGGCTTCCATCTCCAAAAGTGGGTCACAAATAGCCAAAATGTGTTTGCACTTATTCCCATCAATATCAGAGCAGTGGGTTTGGAGAACATGGATTTGGACAGGGACCAACTCCCTGTGGAAAGAGCTCTGGGGATGCAATGGTTTGTTCAAGGAGACACGTTCAGCTTCAGGACTGCAGTGCAGGAACGTCCACACACCAGGAGGGGCATCCTTTCTGTGGTGAGCTCTCTCTATGATCCACTGGGTTTTCTGTCTCCTTTCATAATCCCTGCCAAGTTACTGTTACAGGAGCTGTGTAGAATGAATTTCAAATGGGATGAGCCAGTCCCCAGTGCTGTCCCCAGACATTTGTCTGAGTGGCTCTCTGAACTTCAGCATATGAGTGGATTTAAAGTGGAACGGTGCATCAAACCCAAGAACTTTGGAACACAAGTGAAAGCAGAACTGCATCATTTTTCAGATGCCAGTCAATCAGGATATGGCACTGTTTCATACTTGAGATTGGAGAGTACTGACAGTGTGCATGTTTCATTCATCACAGGCAAGGCTCGTGTTGCTCCTCTAAAGCAACTAACCATCCCACGCCTTGAGCTTGCTGCAGCTGTGCTTGCGGTTCGAGTGAACACAATGCTGTTGAAGGAGCTACAGTTGCCATTGCAAAGGTCATTTTTCTGGACTGATAGCACTACTGTTCTCAAGTACATCTTCAATGAAACAAAGCGCTTTCACACATATGTTGCCAACCGTGTCAGCACCATAAGAGAAGCCACGGACAAAGATCAGTGGAGGTATGTAAACACCAAAGATAATCCTGCAGATGAAGCATCTCGAGGACTAAGAGCTCAGGAGTTTGGGAAAGGAAAATGGCTAAAAGGACCAGACTTTTTGCATTTGTCTTCCACCGAATGGCCAAAACTCGACTTGGACTCCTCCTCCATCCCATCTGATGATCCAGAGGTAAAAAGGGAACTTAAAGTGAATGCTGTTACAACACACAGTGACAATCCCCTCAGTCGGCTCATTCACTATTTCTCATCCTGGAGAAAGCTTAAAACATCAGTGGCCTGGTTGTTGGAGCTGAAAGAAAGACTTTTACTTTTGAACCGAAAGAGGAAAGAATATGTGGTCAAGCAGAATGAAAATGTGGAAAAGGAGTTTAAAAAATTCAAAGCTGCACTTGGAAGATCCAGCTTGACACCAGAGCGCTTGGAGGAAGCCGAAAAGGCAATAATTCAGTTTGCACAAAACCAAAGATTCAGCACTGAAATTTCCTCACTAAAACACGACCCAAAGACTGTTTCCAAAGACAGCCCTCTGTATCGCCTCGACCCCTTTATCAAAGATGGTATCCTCAGAGTTGGTGGACGCCTGTCTAAATCTGCCCTGCCGTTGGAGGTAAAACATCCTGTGATTCTGTCGAAGGATCTGCATGTTTCCCAGCTCATATTACGTTACATACATTACCAACTTGGAAATGCTGGACGCAATCACATGCTGCACAGATTGAGACAGAAGTATTGGATTATAAATGCCAACTCTGCGGCCAGGAAGATTCTCTCACAATGTACAGTGTGCAGAAGGTACAGAGGAAAACTTGGAGAACAGAAAATGTCCGATTTACCAGAGGAACGAGTTGTGCCTGATAACGCACCCTTTACAAATGCGGGAGTGGACTATTTTGGACCACTGGATGTAAGGAGAGGGCTAACTGTGCTGAAGCGATATGGAGTGATATTTACCTGTCTGAGCAGCCGCGCAATACATCTGGAGGTGGCGCACTCCCTCGACACAGACTCCTGCATCAATGCTGTGCGAAGATTTATCTGCAGAAGAGGACCTGTGACAAGTATGAGGTCAGATAACGGCACAAATTTTGTTGGTGCGAAGAAGGAGCTGAGGCAGGCTCTGGCTGCTTTAAATCACTCTAAAATTGAAAGGACTTTTGTGCAGGAAGGAGTGACGTGGAGTTTTAACACCCCAGCTGCATCTCACCAAGGTGGCGTTTGGGAGCGTCTGATTCGCTCTGTGCGCAGTGTACTTACCTCTGTTGTTGGACATCAACTGCTGGACGAGGAAGGCCTGCAAACACTGTTTTGTGAGGTAGAAGCAATACTCAATGACCGGCCAATAACTAAGGTCTCAGAAGATCCCAATGACTTGGAAGCGCTCACTCCAAATCACATTCTCCTGCTGAAAGGCAAGCCCATTCTGCCACCAGGTCTGTTCGAAAAATCTGACCTGTACATTAAGAGGAGATGGAGGCAAGTGCAGTACATTGCGGAGCTTTTCTGGAAAAGGTGGACATCAGAGTATTTGCTTGTAATGCAAGAAAGACAAAAATGGACAAAGCAAAAAAAGAAACTTCATCCCAGGAGATATTGTTGTAATCGCTGATGCTACAGCTCCAAGAGGCTCATGGATGATGGGCAGAGTTCTAAGTACCACAGCTGACTCAAGAGGACTGGTCCACTCTGTGAAGGTCCAAACGAAGACCAGCATCCTGGACAGACCAATAACCAAGCTCTGTCTTCTCTTGGAGACTAACAATTGACTATGCATCTCATTCTCTCTCCTATCTCTGTTTTCTATCTATTTGTTTTTTGCAGGCATGGAAAATCTGAAGATGCAAGATTCAAGCTTAGTGCTTAGGTTATAATCAGGTAATAGCTCCTTTGTGCTAAAAGCTGAGGTTAATTGTGGGTAAATTACCATCACAATTAGGGGCTGGGTTGTTGGAGCTATTTTGCACTTTGTTTATTTTAGGCTTAAGTTATAGTCTAATTTATTTCTTTTCTTTTCTTGCTAAAAGTTAACTTGCTTTATTTTGTATTTATGCTTATTTTCTTGTTTATTTACATTGTTGTTTATTGGTCACGTGGTGCTATGTTAATTTGCATAAATAGGTCAAGGTGGGAGGAACCAGGTGGGCTGCGAGGGCATATGGTTTTTTACCACAGCGTGAGAGAGGCAGCAGGAAATGTCTGTGAGCTTGCTTATATGTGTAAATAAACCTCCTCGAACTCATCTTTTGCTATGGACATTAGTTTATTTTGGTACCTCTAACCATGCGTAAAGCCTAACCCATGACGTAGCCTCAGTGGCCATTTGAGAAGTTTGGTATTATTAGTTTTGTTTAAGTTTATGAACAAATAGCCACTACAGACGGTTTACCTTTCCTTGTCTAAGAAAACATCAGAACGTTTTTTCTAGCTCGATCATGATATGTGCAACATGTTTATTGCCTATTATCAGACGCGTTGACTTAGTGACATAAAATAAAAGTGTAAGTTACACAAATAAAACCGACAGAGGAACGGCCAAACAGAAACTACAGAAATCAAACGTGTTTGCTAATGACAATGCTAACATCAAAGTTATAGTATCTAGCATACTAGTAAGCCCGTAACAGACAGCGATCATAATAAAAACCTTTACAGACAATAGCAAACATCCTGAGGTCGCAATTACTTGAAATTTAAATATTAAACACAGTTTATTCCAAAGATACTTACAAGTTCAACAGCAGGATCAGCATCCGTTTTGCAGGCTTCTGTTTCTCTCAGTTCTCCCCATTCTGAAAAAGCCGGTCCGATATTTACTCGAGTCTGACTTGCTCGGTCAGTATCCCGTTTCCTCTTTCATTGGTCCTCCGACAAAGATTTCCTAGCTTTCTGCATCTTTTTTACAGCCTCAGCCATAACTCAATCTATCATTGCCCTTTGCTTATAGCTAGCCGGTGCTTGAATGGGGGCGTGTACGTGTGCAGTGCCGTCAAGCAATTTGTTACATCGCGAGACCTGATATCACGCGATACTTCCTGACACCGACCCGCCGGCACCAGGGGGGTGCGAAACCACCACCATTCAACTCGAAATAAGTAATATAACCATTCCACTGACTCCAAAGCTGTTCAGTTAAGATTAAAAAGTTACCTAGAGCACCTTTAATATAGTCCAAGTGACTACAGTGGCTCAATCTTAAGTATATCAAGCGACGAGAATACTTTTTGTGCGCAAAAACAAACAAAAATAACGACTTTATTCCACTATTCATTTCCTTCTCTCTGGGCCTCTAGTTGGTTCACATAGTGAACGAAGAGATGAACGAAGGTCTTACGTGGTTGGAACAACATGAGGGTGAGTAATTACTGACAGAATTTTCATTTTTGGGTGAACTAACCCTTTAATTTAGTTGAATCAAAAATACAAAGGGTGCGCAGTATGCCTGACACTAAATAAACACTTTACAGTTGGTTTTATGACTGTAAGTCGTTCTATTCAAATGCTATTGAAGTTAGAAACATGTACACCAATGTCGTATACACTTTAGAGACGGTCCCTAAATGTGCGACTGTCCAACGTCAAGCCAACTTTATGCCAGTCTATCACTGGGAAAAGCTCAGCATTAAACTTTGCGCGTTATTCTGAGTCCATCTGGAGCTGGACTTGCGTTTGGTTTTTAATATCACTGTATTAGTTATATTAGCTACATTAAGCGTTTTGTATGTCCAGCAGGGGAATCCTTAAGTATTGAGGGACCCTAGCCTGCATGCAGCACATTGCCACAATATAAAGTTAAAGGGATAGTTCACCCAAAAATGATATTTAAGCCATGATTTACTCACCTTCAAGCCGTTCGAGATGCATATGTCAATCTTTTTTCAGACGAACACATTTTCAGTTATTTTAGAAAATGTCTTAGATCTTTCAGTGGTTATAATGTGAAGCAATGGGGTCCAGCTGCTTCAAGACCGAAAATGTGCATGCATCCTTCACAAAAGTAATCCATCCGGCTCCAGGGGGATAAACGAAGGCCTTCTGAGGGTAATCCGTGCGGTTTTGTCGTAAAAATATACATAATATTATGTCGGAGCAAAACAAAACTCTACGTTCGTTCTACGTCACGATGCTTCCTACGCTACGTCCTACGTCATACGCCAGCATCCATCTCCATGAACGTGCGTCGACCGCTACCAGAAGCCAGTTATTTTCGTTTATAAAGTTTTAAATACCGGTATGTATATTTTTACGACAAAACCGCACGGATTACCCTCAGAAGGCCTTTGTTTATCCCCCTGGAGCCGGATGGATTACTTTTGTGAAGGATGCATGCACATTTTGGGACTTGAAGCAGGTGGACCCCATAACTTGACATTATAACCACTGAAAGATCTAAGACATTTTCTAAAATAACTGAAAATGTGTTCGTCTGAAAAAAGATTGACATATGCATCTCGAACGGCTTGAGAGTGAGTAAATCATGGCTTAAATCAGTGGTTCTCAACTCCAGTCCTCGGGATCCGTTGCTCTGCACATTTTGTATGTCTCTCTTATCTGACGCACTCAGTTCAGTTCATGGAGTCTCTCTTAACGAGCTGATGATCTGATTCAGGTGTGTTAAATAAGGGAGACAAAATGTGCAGAGCAACGGATCCCGAGGACTGGAGTTGAGAACCACTGGCTTAAATATCATTTTTGGGCGAACTATCCCTTTAAGGCAACTAAACAACCAAGAGATATATTAACCTCAAAAATGTAACATTGGATCTGTATATCCGCATCAGGGAATAACATTATAATCTTTTCACGGTAGAGAAAGATGCATGTAGGCTATACAGGAAACGTAACCATGAAGACAGTGAATTTAACATAAAACCGCCTTCATAATAATCACAAATACACTTACATTGCTGTAAATGAGTTTTATGAATGAATGGCTTGTTCTAACTGTTGCTGGTCTTCGTCAACAACACGCGCTTTTGCACCACCTGCTGGTGAGGTTGACTAACAGCAGATGGAGAGTATGCTCGGCAATCTACTGCTTTTCCTGCAGTTCCTGGACGTCAATGTTGAATTTACTGTCGAATTTGAACCACTGAATTTGTGGAAGCGAATTTGCAAAGCGAAATAAAATGGACCGAAAAATGCCTGTTGAATATTATAGGTTGTATTTTTAAACGGTTTGAATATTTTGGAAGTGAAATATGAAAGGTGAATATGGATTATTGAATTTTTAATAATGAAAATGTGTTTGAAATGTTTTTAATTGAAATATTCACAGCTTAAATATTTAACCATGTTGAATTTCAGCCCATAAAAATGCAAGCCCTAAAAATACAATGCATTAAAATGTAAGCCTGGTTAATGTAAGGCCTATTTTTATTTTCAAGTAGTGCAATTCAACAGGCTTTTTATTTCAAAAACATTTGACATTATTTTTCTTCCATACACGGTTGGTCAAGAGTGACTCGGGAACATTGGCAGCGTCATCCCGTCTTGCTCCTATCTTTTTCCCTGCTCCACCAAGCCAACGATTTTGGAGTCCGCTGCAAAACTCCAGTCCGATTCAAAACTTGAGAAAGCATTCGTAGGCCAAAGGACACATCCGCTAACGAGAGGCTAACCAAGCAGCACTACCTCCTCTCCACGATGCCCGAAAACACACTTTTTCTTGAGAAATCCACCCGCAATGACTGCCTCCCACGGGAATGTAACGCACACACCTTGTCAGTTGAACATGAATGCCATATACTCTTTAAATAAACCATGCCCATATATACTCATTTCCGTCGTTAATTTTCCTCTCCTCCAATCCTGCCATTGTATAGTTTTTGGAGGACGTGACAGAAAATGAAAGTACTTAAAGGGGCAGTACAAAAAAAATCTGTATTGCTACACCTGTTTCATGTCTCCTATCTAATTAATCCTCATGTAATGACTCACACTTTGATGTACATCACCTTCTCTTAGAATGCAGTGTGGGTTTGTTATCTGAGCATTAATGAACAGAAAAGAGGTAAGGCAGATGTCTGACCACACTTGAGATAGCGTCATAAATCCTCCCCACAGAGGAAACTCCCCTCAGCAATTCCCCCTTTTTGATTGGTTTAGCCAGCATGGAAGGTGTGCCTTTTGTCAAGCTTTAAATGGCCTTTCCGTTAGCCCTGCTTTCATTTCCTTCTCTCTGGGCCTCGAGTTATTTCACGTAGTATAACTGCGCAGTGCGTCAGTGTTATACGTCACACGTAGACTCACTATTGGCCGTCATGTGTGTGATGCGTGCAACGTACAACACAGAAGCGCTACGCTGTTACACTACATGAAGTAACTCAAGGCCCAGAGAGAAGGAAAGAAATAGTGGAATAAAGTCTTTTTTTCTTTTTCGCACAAAAAGTATTCTCGTCACTTGATAAACTTAAGATTGAGCCACTGTAGTCACTTGGACTATATTAACAATCTCTTTAATAACTTTTCTGGGCCAGCAAGTTCAAATCACTTAGAAGCCTATGGAGGAGTGATCCAGCTCTCAGATTTAATCAAAAACATCTTAATTTGTGTTCCGAAGATGAACAAAGGTCTTACGGGGTTGGAACAACATGAGGGTGAGTAATTACTGACAGAATTTTCATTTTTGGGTGAACTAACCCTTTAATAAAGCAATCTTTAGTGGCAGAAGTGATAGGTCTCACATATTTGTAACACGGAGTCGGCTTTGCAGCCTTGGCTAAATGTAATTTACATGAGATTAGATAATGATCTGAGATGTCATCGCTCTGCTGCAGAATTTCAACGGCATCAACATTTATTCCGTGTGATAATATTAGAAAATATTACTATAAATTACAGCAACACCTCCCCCTTTGCCTTTCAGATGAGGTTCATGTTTATAACAGTAATCTTGCGGGGTGGACTCATTTAAAGTCATGTAATCGTTTGTTTTTAGCCAGGACAGAAGTCACACACAGCACATCTAGATTATAGTCTGTAATCATATCATTAACAATAAGTGCTTTTGAAGTAAGGGATCGAATATTCAGCAACCCGAGCTTTAACCATTTGTTCATCCGTATTATATCTGTTTTTTTATTTGTTAAACATCAATACAATTTTTAACCTTAGATGGGTTGAAACGTTTTTTTGGATTTCCAAATTCTGGGAACAGACACAGTCTCTATGTGATGATAGCTAGGTGAAAGAGTTTCTATGTGATGGGATTTATCTGACCTTGGTGACATGAGACAGCTAGCAGATGGTCGGTTTAGCCAGTCTGTCTTCTTCCTGACCTGAGGCCCAGATTGTCATGTTTGAGCTCTAAGACTATGTGCCATATTACTAGAGAGAAGAGCTGCACCATCCCAGGAGGGATGAATACCATCTCTTTTCAACAGGTCAGGTCTGCCCCAAAAACTTTTACAACTGTCTTTGAATTCTATATTATTTTGCGGACACCACTTAGACAGCCAGCCATTGAGTGAACACAATCTACTGACTATCTCATCATTCAGTAGCATGAAAACTAGCATCCCGTCGCCAGAATGCTGCTGTCTTGCAGAGATGACCCTTGCAGACCTTGTCTTGAAACTCCAAATAATACCTGATGATGTCATCTGGTCATGAAGAGCAAGGTCAAGGTTCTGTCGGTCACATTACTTGGTGAGGTTGAGCAGAGCCTCAGGAGTGAGCTGGACACCCTCTGTCACGGGAAGCACACGCAAACAGGTAAGATCCAAGTGCATTTATTAGGGTAATTCGTAATCGTAAATCCAGTCCAGGCAAGGGTCAAATTCCATACAAGGCAATCCGAAAACAATAAACAAACAAGAGACAAGCGTAACAGACTTCCAAAAGCAGGGTGACATACAACAAGGACTCCATGACAAGGACTGAAACAGCAAGGGTATAAATACACAGAAACTAACAAGGTGACGGGAAACGTGTGCAATGAACAATGAATAGACAGAACAGGATGATGGGAAATGTAGTGCATGAGAGAATGACACCGTGGGGGAAGGGGACCTCTAGTGGTTAACCAGGGAACACAAAACCAGACACTGTGACACCCTCCTCCTCAATGAAATGCTCCAGCAGCAGCCACTCCAGTGCAAATATCACTTCAGTACGTGCCTTAATGCAAATGGAGGCACAATATAATCTTGACCTCCACCAGATGGATGTAAAAATTGCCTGTTTGCATGCTCCAAATGACTGTGAGATTTACATGGAACAGAAGGATTTGAAGTGATGTCAAACATAGGTGTGAAACTAGTCTGTAAACTGAACAAGTCACTGTATGGTTTAACCCCCTGAGGTCGGCTATCGCGCTCGTTTTTTTCGTATGAGTGCAAAAAAGCAAAAAAAAAAAAAAAAAAAAAATTGTATCTTATATGCTTGTGTTATACATCAATCTATCCTGTTAAGTGTGTATTATTTTTGTGTACACTCACAATAAAAACAAAGTGTTGTGCTTTTCGCCAAATAAAGAAAAATAAACATGATGCGAGTTCTGCCTCCTCTCTGTCAGTGTAGTCCATTCTGAAACGCGTCCGAAAATGAACCATAACTCAGCGAATACTCAGTCAAACAGGCATACAGACACACAGGCATGAAGCTTGAATTATCTCCTTTTAAATGAAGTAATATATATAAAAAACAAATATTCTCAGCTTGTGAAATCTGTATTAAAAGAGAGCGATTCCAGTCAAGCTAATTAGAGCTCATTCAGATGTAATGTGACTCCGCCCAAGGAGAGCGCGCGCTATTCAAACGCAAATGTCTGAGGCAATCCATGCAATCCTGTGAACGCCCCCATATCAGCTCGAGAAAACACATCAGATCATTGTACTTGTTTACACAGTCTCGCAGCGCTGTGAGGAATAATACTATAATGGAAAATTTACCTCAGAAGTAGGAGGAGCAACAGATCCCAGGCTATGGAATAATGTAGTAAGTTTTTTTTTCATTCTCAAGTGCGGCGCGTATCTGTGCATGAATGAATGAACGGCAGAGATGCTGCTGTTTACCACAACTGGCAAAAGACGGTTTAAATTTGAATCGTTTCTGTCTGTGAATGTTTCGCTTTTAGCAAACTGTATTGCTAAAGGCTACTGAGTAAAAATCGAGTGAAATATGTTGAAATAAAATGCATTTGTATAAGCAACGTATTAAACTGCAAATTAACATTTATATTTCTTATTATAAAAACGAAAGTTACTATGTTACAGACATATGAAAGACAACATTTCATTGATTAGTTTTGAATAGATTATACATTTTCACTGTAAAATATCTGCCACCTCAAATAAGCTTTTGTTTGACAATTTTTGCTCATATGTTAAATATAGTATGTTTTGTCAAAAATAAAGTTATCAAATAATATGTTATAGTGTTTATTCCAATGTAGCCTAGGCTATATTCAAGTAATGAATCCTTAACTTTGAAATATGTATGATAAATGTATACTTTAGTTTTTACAAATAAATATTACACTTGAATTGTTGTTGTAATTGTAACCTTTTTAATAAAAAAAAAAATACAAGGTAGATGTAAACAAACTAATAAAAGGTAAATAATAAGCCTTTTCTTTAAAATAATATTTTATTTTGTTTTATTAGTGACAAATTTGGGGAGAGGATAAATATTCCAAAACTGAAAATACAGTATGAGAATTAACTGCACAATTACTAGACATGTTTTCCTTTTCATATTATAGGCCAATACTAGATGCTTCCAACTGTTGCTCTTGCATTCTTTCTTGTGACACACCTGAATGAATGCCTCATTAAGTATGCGGCCCCATTGTCTCCAGGTGCAAACCACTAAATATGCATGATCGTTGACGCCCACTCCGCATATTGACTTTCCAGACAGAAAGTGTTTTGTAAAATTTAAATCAATGTATTGTGTTATGTGAATGATTAGGCAGGATAATTTTCACATACTTTTGAAGAAAAAACACATGGCAACGACATCCATTAGTCAAAAGTCTTATTGACACATATTTACTATGTGTTTTGTGGCCTTATTTCAGAAACTTTAGTTTTTAGTTTTTTAAAAAACCATGCATAAACATTATTCTCTCAAAAATACAAACATGTACATGCAAGTTGTTCACATATTATGGTAGCCCTGTTTGTGCTAAATAGAGTGAATTTACACCTTTGCCATTAATATGTTTATAAGCAACTGAAAAAAGCACAAATGTCAGGGCATGTCAGAACATCTCAAGGACCCCCAAAACCCCTCAGACCCCAGAGGGTTAACAGTCAGGTAGAAACTGGAACAAACTGGAACTGGACTACCTAAGTGATAATGATTTACAGTAAACAAACTGAAAAAGTATATATTATAGTAATCTGGGTTGATGATCTGATAATTGCTGCCAGTAACAATGATTTACTGAGTTACGTGAAAAAGATAATGACAGCAAGATTCAAAATTAAAGATCCAAGGAATTGATTTTCATCAGAATGAAGGATTCATGAAAATAATCAGAAAAGGTACATTTGAAAGGTACTAGGCAAGGCAAGGCAAGTTTATTTATATAGCACATTTCATACACAATGGTAATTCAAAGTGCTTTACATTTAAGAAATTAAAATAAAACATTATTTGGCTCAGTGGGAGCATTTACAGGCTGAATAGGAGTGGCGCAAGAATTGATCCTTTAGGGACTCCACATGTCATGGCTCTCCATTCAGACTTATGGTCACCTAGAGAGATTCAATACGTCAGACTGTAAACCCAGGTCAACACCATGTGAGCAAAAGCTTGACTACAACAGTGATGATGATCCAGTTGATACTAAAATGTATTGTGAGACAGTAGGTAGTTTGATCTATCTGATGACATGTACTAGACCTGATCTAAGTTGGATCTCAATATCTGTCTGATCAAAATGAACAAAACTGGTCTACAGTGAAACATGTGATGAGGTACTTAAAAGGTACAATTGATCATGAACTATGTTACAAGAAAAGTGAAGAAAAACTCAAACTTGTACTTGTACAGTACTTTGAAGATAATCAAGTAGCCATTGCTCTGTCAAAGAACCCAGTGTGTCGACAAAGATGTAAACATGTTGATGTATCATTTCATTCGATCAGTTTGAGTTTCATGTTTGGCATGTAAATGCAGCACAAGAGAAATACAAGATTGTGTTCATGTGTTATGTTGTTATAATGGTAAACTGCACAGTATGAGAACAAGTGGGGGTGTTAAAGTTTGTAATAGGGGTGCCCTCATACTGCTCATGTCATGTGTATGCTGTGCAGAAACATCTCATGGATGCACTGGAACGCATCCTCAGTGATCTATCCTGGGATAATTTTTCCTCAGTACAGTTTATTAAAATTAACCGGTTATCATTCACAAAAATGGGCTGTGCCAACAGTAATATTTCCATAACAATATACCACTGTATGGCATTAAAAAAAAACAAAAAAAAACAGAATAATACTGTACTTCAGCATGGTAATAAATAACAGTAAAATGCTGTACACCATTTTACAGTATGATTAAATCTACTCTAGTTATTTTTACAGTAATTTTACTGTGGTATGAAATACAGCAACAATTTTTCATATTCTCAATTTTTTCATTTTTTCAGAAAATGGTTAACTATTCCACAGTTCGTGGAAAAAACAAAAAACAAAACAAAACAATGAACAAATAAGTTTAAAAACATAAACAATTTATTCATTAAGTCACACATTCACATACACTCTAAAAAATAATTATGTGGCTTAGTAAATATTACAGAAATATTTAACTTTATTAACTTAATAAAATCTCTGAATATCGTTTACTTGATTGTTTGAGTTAAAAATAATTGACTAAAATCCAACAGTTAATTTTAATTCAAATTTACAGATATATATATATTTTTTTTCAATAAAATGATTTAGTATTTGACTAACCAATTATTTCTTTATAATACACTTAATATATGTGTGAAATTTCTATAAAAATATTTGAGAATGTTGAATTAAACTGATCTGTTTCAAGAAACAAAAATATTACTTAATTCAAATAAATATTATTAATATATTTAAAACACTTTAAAAAATAAATAGAGTAAGTTTACTTACTTAAAGCAACACCAAGGAACTTTTCCTCTGCGGTCGCCCTACAGGTTGGATGCGGAATTGTCCATTACCGCTGTCGTAAATAATTTAGCCTACCGCATCCTACTGTCGCACACTCGCTGTTTATCCAGCACTGGCTTTGGAATCAACAATGGGCTGGTCTACTGTCGAGTACGCTCCACCTATCGGCAATTGTAAAGTTTGCCGTAAAGCAAGTCAAATTTGTAGTTTTCTTATGTCTCATTAGAACTACAGAAACGCGACCCGATCTGGCAATCTTACATAGCGTGGATATACCAGATAAAGGACCGCAAAGCGGTGGCATAAGTGCCTTTCACCCTGTCACGACTTGATGAACCACTGAAACGATTTTGGGAACATTATTTGAAGGTAAAAAATCCTACTTAGTGTTGCTTTAAAACAATGCACCCCTCCCCCACCCCCTGACGTGACGACAACTCAACGGTTGAGTGAGCGCGCGCTGTTTGAATTCTCTTCAGTCTCCAGTCCAGAACAGTTCTTCTCTTCTCAGCGTCACATAATTGGTGCATTTCCTCTGTGAAATTCAGGTTTGTGTATCTTTTATTTTATCAATAAAATCATTACTGTGCTTTAAATCATTTTATTTAAAGGTGCTCTAGGTAACTTTTTAACCTTAACTGAACAGCTTTGGAGTCAGTGGAATGGTTATATTACTTATTTTGAGTTGAATGGTGGTGGTTTCGCACCCCCCTGGTGCCCGAGAGCGGAAAAAACTCACTTGCAACTTTGGGCCGGCGGGTCGGCGTCAGGAAGTATCACGTGATATCAGGTCTCGCGATGTAACGAATTGCTTGACGGCACTGCACACGTACACGCCCCCATTCAAGCACCCGCTAGCTATAAGCAAAGGGCAATGATAGATTGAGTTATGGCTGAGGCTGTAAAAAAGATGCAGAAAGCTAGGAAATCTTTGTCGGAGGACCAATGAAAGAGGAAACGGGATACTGACCGAGCAAGTCAGACTTGAGTAAATATCGGACCGGCTTTTTCAGAATGGGGAGAACTAAGAGAAACAGAAGCCTGCAAAACGGATGCTGATCCTGCTGTTGCACTTGTAAGTATCTTTGGAATAAACCGTTTAATATTTAAATTTCAAGTAATTGCGACCTCAGGATGTTTGCTATTGTCTGTAAAGGTTTTTATTATGATCGCTGTCTGTTACGGGCTTACTAGTACGCTAGATACTATAACTTTCTGTAGTTATTTGGTCGATCCTCTGTCAGTTTTATTTGTGTAACTTACACTTTTATTTTATGTCACTAAGTCAACGCGTCTGATAATAGGCAATAAACATGTTGCACATATCATGATCAAGCTAGAAAAAACGTTCTGATGTTTTCTTAGACAAGCAAAGGTAAACCGTCATTCTACCAGATTAACTTATAGACCTTACTAATATAACTTTAGACAAATATTAGCCTCCGATATAGCCTGTTCCTCTGCTCAGCTGGGTTGCTCGTGGCGAGGGGGGGAGGGACAACAGTTCGTTTTTAGGACAGAGTGTTTGAAAGCATTTACTACCAGACACTAGGGGGAGCTACCTAGAGAAAAAACACTCTGACTTGCCTGGTGTCCCTTTAATGCAAAACAACATACAGAGGCGTAATGTGACACCTAAACGAGAGTCGCGCCTGTCTTTTTGCGTGATTGAAACGCCTTGCATAAACACACGATTTTATTCATAATGATAATGAATATAATTCATTTGGATGATAAAATTTCCTCAGAACTGTGCACTGTTTGTTTATTGGCAGGTTATGTCAGTCGCTCGCAGTATCTTTCGGCTGTGAGTGAAACGCTGGACGGCGGTATGAAGTTCAAGGTTCACCCTCAGAGCGCGAGTCCGGCACGAGAACCAGCGCTGATCCGGTGGATATAGGATAACAGACTGGTTGATTACACTTGAATTAGGCTAGCTGAATGTTTAAATGTTTCATTTTTACTTGTAGGCAATATTGTATACATGTTAAAAACAGTGTCAAATGTGCTATATTGCTGTACTCATTGACAATAAAGGCCAATGTCATGTATACTGGTGGTTGTATGCAATACTATTTTACAAAGGTTTAGAGAAAATAAAAAAAAGGTAATATTACTCATAAATAAAAACAGTTAATATTACTCATAAATATTGTTTTTTAAATGTTTAAATGTTAAATTATTTCTACTCAAGTTTATTTGTTAATGTACCAGATGCAGTTACTCAGATTTACTTTTTTTTACTTGCATTTACTCAATTCATACAGTATATTTCTTTGATTTCACAGCTTTAAAATTTACTAAATTTTTTTGTGTAAAAATGTTTCACCAGAAAAATTGAGTAAATAATAGTTAAACTTTTTACAGTGTACTCGTACTAATCAACTTACTTTTACTGAGTTACTAATAATGGTGGAAGATGCAAAGGCCTTCATCAGTGCATATGACGTGTGGGACTTTAAAGCAATTGACACCACATTCTGACATCAGACATCATTCTACCGAGTGTACAGTTGATACAGTGTTTATAACCCCACCTAAGTTTAAAGTTGTTCTAGCTTTAATTTTGTAGATTTGAATTTTGTCAACTATAATTGATTTATTTAGCAGTTCAAAGTTTACATCATTTAGCTGTAATAGATTGATATTTATTGTTTTAACAGACACAAGAGACTTTGTTACATTCTTCTCTAAGCTTTGATTTTATTAACACTAAATATGACCAAATTAAATTATTATAACTTGCATGTTGAATCAAAATTGAAAGAATAATCTTCAATGTTTATTTTTTAAGAGTTGTTTTACCCCCCAAAAGCTTATGTTTACCTAACAGCTATACAATGAGAATGCCAGACGAGGTAGCTAAGTAGTGAGCAACAATAAATATTCATTCTGTTGGGTGTATGGTCAATTTGATCTTTTTTTTTTTTTCAGTGCGTTACAACCAGGCTCAATAGGACCGATCCAAGGGCACACAACATCACAGTGTAGAGGCTTCCAAAATGGCCGAAAGCTGGAAAAAAAAAAAAAAAAAAAATGTTATTACCATTTATCACACTGTATATAAACATTGCATGATTTTCTAAGAACAAAAACAATACAGTGAATACAAATGTTTATTTACCACTGGACAGATTTTTGTCATCACTGAGCCTTGTTGACCCTGATGATACAAATAAAAATCTATATTAATGCATATAAATCTACTCACAGAATCCAGTTTAGAAATTCATCCACTCTAAACAGTTGTTTACACAAAAAAATTTGAGGCATACGTTTAAGGGTTTAAAGGCATCATGTTTCAAAAATCTTGATTTCTCAAAATGGTGCAGTCTCAAAACTGCTGATCTCATGCTCTTTAATGAACATGCCCAGGAGAGCAATGACCAGCCCAGATTTGCATCAGATTGCATTTACATGCAATACAAATGTAAACTATCTGTCATGCCAATAAAGGAGACTTATAATATAACAAAAAATAGAAAGAGAGACAGCTTTTAACCAAGTGATGGTGGGATATCAGCACTTTCTAAAATTAAAGCTCACTGAAACCCAAACAAATAATTTAGAGTCACCCATAACTCAACAAGAATTGTATGCTGCTCTTAAACATATGCCTAGTAACAAGGCACCAGGTCCGGATGGCTTCCCTGCTGAGTTCTACAAACAATTCTGGTCCATCTTGGCTCCACTTTTCATCAGGATGATTAATGAATCAAAACAAAAAGGAAGACTTCCAGCTAGTTCCACCACAGCGTCAATTACACTCCTCCTTAAGCCCAATAAGGACCCAATAATGCCATCCAGCTACCGGCCAATCTCTCTTCTTAATGTTGACAACAAAATAATCGCCAAAACATTAGCATGCAGACTAGAAGTAGTATCTCCATCCATTATCCACCCGGACCAAACTGGCTTCATTAAAGGTAGACTTTCATCCTCCAACACCCGCAGACTGTTTAATGTCATGTACCACTCCTCAACTCTTCAAGAAAACACCATTATAGTAACTCTTGACGCAGAAAAAGCTTTTGATAGGGTCAACTGGAGTTTCCTGTTCTCCACTTTAGGGCGGTTTGGTTTCGGGGAATCGTTCATTAATTGGGTTAAACTTCTTTACACTTCACCTTCAGCCACAGTAATCACCAATGGACTAATATCACAAAGCTTCATTCTACACCGGGGAACTAGACAGGGATGCCCACTCTCCCCCTTTCTATTTACCATTTTCATTGAACCCCTAGCAGCCGCCATCCGTCAGAACCCCCGCATCAAGGGAGTTCAGACTCTAACTATGGATCATAAAATCAGCCTCTATGCCGACGACATCCTTCTCTTTCTTCAAGACCACACAGCATCAGTGCAAGAAACCATTAAACTCATTGACATATTCTCTAAGATTTCAGAATACTCAATCAACTGGAATAAGTCTGCAATTCTCCCTTTACACTCGAATAACTGGGATGTGCCAGCCCACTCTTCACCTATCCCACTCTGTACTAACTATATCACATATTTAGGGATAAAGGTCTCTACCAGGCTGTCAGACTTATTCAGTCTAAATTTTTCCCCACTGCTCAATTCAATAGATGATGACTTACAGCGCTGGATGAACCTCCCTCTATCCATCATGGGCAGGATATCAGTCGTCAAAATGACAATATTACCAAAAATAAATTATTTATTCTCAATGATTCCGACTCAGCCCACCCCACTCTGGTTTAGATCACTCGACTCATCAATTACTAAATTCTACTGGAAAAATAAGACACCAAGAATCAAATTGACCACTCTACAAAAATCTAAATTTCTGGGAGGACTAGAGGCTCCACAATTCCAGCACTATGCCCTGGCCAACCAGCTTAAATACATCTACAAATGGCTACATCCCACCCCCTCGGACAACACCTGGCTAGACTTAGAACAAACCATCTGCAAGGATATTCAGATCTCAGACCTCCCTTTCTGCAGTCAGTCAGTCAAAAAACATCCATCCTTCAAAGCACCAACAATATCATCCAGTCTGACAGCCTGGTGGAAATTCTACTATATCACTGGTTCACCTGTAGCACCATCAATTCGCACCCCAATTTGGAATAACCCTGACTTCACTGCCAACAAAAAAACACTTAACTTTCGCACATGGATAAGCAAGGGCATCACTCAACTCCACCACATCATTCAAGACAAAAATCTGGCTTCATTCTCTAATTTGGTCCAGAAGCACGGCATTGAGAGCAAACACTTCTTAGAATATTTACAAATTAAATCATCTATTCAAGCAAAAATGAATATCCAAACAGCTAACCTGGACATCCCCCTACCAATCTTGGAGCTGATCAATATTCCCTCCCCTAAAAAAATTCTCTCCAAAATGTACAAAATTATATCCCATTCAGATAAAACATTAAGCCTGCCATATCACAAATGGGAATCAGATTTGTCCATCACTCCCGGTGCCGACTTCTGGACCCATATATGTAAAAACATCTACCTCATGACAAAAAATAGTAATCTACAACTAATACAATCCAAGGTACTTCACAGATCTCACTTTACTATGCAGAAATTGTCTAAAATGGGGTTTGGTTCTGATTTATGCTCTCACTGCACGCAAAATAACCCAGACACATACATTCATGCTATCTGGCAATGCACTCCAGTCAACCGATTTTGGGTAAATGTCACGGAATCACTTTCTTCCATCTTTGGCTGTCACATCCCAGCAACCCCTTCCTTATGCATTCTTGGTGATACCACTACAATCAATTTAAGCACCTTATGCAATAAAACACTGCTAGTAGCACTGACTATCGCCAAGAAAACAATACTCATGAACTGGAAATCTAGGAAAAAAATACACATCACTCATTGGAAAAACCTGTTATCAGATTATATATCAATAGACAGTCTATCAACTCCAAACCCACCCTCCCCTTGGTCACCCTTCATCACCTACTTACAGTCATGACCCTCTGCACCTGAGATCCAAGTCACAAGTTTAGATTCATCCACTTCACATCCACATGTAAATAGCCACAAACATCAGGGAGGATGATAGCGGGAACAATTATTATTATTATTATGTTTACTTTTATTATTATCATTATTATTAGGGGTTCAAGCATGAAATGCTGAAACCCTATTGTAATTGTAAGGATTTGTAAAACGCATCGTGCAGGACAAACCGTAAGGCCTAGAGACTTGAAACCTGGCCAGATGGTAGGCCTCAATTTGGGGACAACCTATCAGAGTATGACCCCGATTGGCCCATAGGTGGCGCTACAGCGACCAAAAGTACAAAATCGCCCATGACTCTTAGGCCGTTTGTCCCAGGATCAAGTGTCTTATATCGTTGGAATCCTTGGCTCAGGGCGGACAAAATGGCTATCTCCGATTTGCTCGCCCTTCGGTGACAATTTTGAGTAAATAGCATTTTTTTGAAAAACCTTTTTTTGCGAACTTCTCCTAGGTTTTTCGCCCGATCGGAACCAAACCACTGCAAGAATATTCTCTGGAGTCTGACAATCAATAATCATCCAACAAATTCAAAATTTCAATTAACGGTCGATAAGAGGAACCAAAATATTTGATGGCACCAGGGCCACTTTTACTAAAATGGTTATAAATTGTGAACGGAAAGAGATTTTTTTGCTTAACTTGGGATACATCTTCCTGAGCTCAACTTGAGATCACTTGAAAAAAATCGCATCAATTGGCCACTTGGTAGCACTATAAAACGGTTATAACTTGTGAACGGAAAGAGATATTTTCGCAAAACTTGGGACACATGTTCATGAGCTCATTCTGAGGTCACGTGAAAAAAAATCATGACAATTGGCCACTTGGTGGCACTATAAAACGGTTATAACTTGTGAACGGAAAGAGATATTTTCGCTAAACTTGGGACACATGTTCATAAGCTCAATCTGAGTTGAAATGAAAAAAATCGTGACAGTTGGCCACTTGGTGGCACTATAACAGTGAAAAAAATCATGAAAATAGCTATAAGCGCACCCAACTGTTAGTCTACTGAAAATTGGCACGCAGTGTCTTTGTCCAGGGTGCCATGATAGTCTATGAGAACATTGCTGTATCTCAAAAAACTCAGTATACGTCATTGGCACAATGCCTTGAAGGAGCCTTAGAAGTTTCAAGCCAGTGTTTTTTCACAGGAGTGACCTCCTAAGACTCCTGAATCCTTGCCGTGTCCAACAATACCAAACATGCCAGGTTTCGCCTTATGGTTTTTGTAAGTGTCATTTAGAGCTTTAAAAAATTGTGTTTATCTTCAAAGCCGTTAGTCCGATCGAGACAACAACAAAAAAACAAAGGAAATTTGAAAACATAGGTAAATAGCTAAACAATAACGCCAAAATTTTTAAATTATGATAGGAACTGACAAAAAAATGAATTAAATCCAATCAATTTCACCCATGGATCATTTTGATGCTCTCACATGTTTGAAACAAACAATGATGGATTGTCATGAAATTTGTTTTGAATTGGGACTGGCGAATACCCGTCCATACTGTCAATGACCATTCGCAAAGACCCGCCCACTTTAGTTACTGTTGCTATAGGCTTGTTTGAGATGCGCCTTGCCTCGCCTGAAATGTACGCGAGAGTAGGCGGCTGCAGTGAGAGGAGGAGTGAAAAAAGCGCAGGCAAGCCGGACAGTTCTCTCTTCTCGCAGTGGATCTGACACCTGCGAGATTAAAGGCGGATATCGCGGGATTCACCGGATTCACGCTCGTGCACAGTGTTGCTAATAAACTGGATGGAATTTAAGTTCTGTTGCTTTTATATGAAAATAAATATAATGAACAAGACACCCAAAGTAGCCTACTTATTTAATTCCATTCCAAATACATGTTTATCAGTCTTTTTTCTTTAATACAGACATGTGTTTTTTTTTTTTTATATAGAAAAAATTACATTGCATTTAAACCATAGTGATCGCACTGTTAGATAGTTTGGGAATATTCACACATAACGTATACACATAAAACATGATATCAGAGTTTTAAAATCAAACATTTTAAAAGAGAACAATACATCACGGTTGTTAAACCAATGAACATTAAGCTGTGTCGTCAGCAAGTCGTTTCCCATCATGCTTTTGATCAGCGCAGTCAGTGGAGAGCAACTGCGCTCGACTGCAGAATCCGACAGGTGTGCCTTGCGCTCGCGAGAGATTTTTGACATACGTCAGCATGACATCAGAGCAAGGCGGACCGCACTCAGACACATTTCTAACCGGCATGCATCTCGCGCTGATCACCGGTGATCGATTCTGCGCAGATTTTGCTCATCTCAAACAAGCCTAATGTCTGACAAGCGACGCCACTTTCACACCACACCAAGTTCTCACGCAGTGAAAAATACATTGCGAATCAGAGAGGAGACTGCGCGCTGACAGACAAGTACTTTTCATATGAAACAAATGGCGCTTTTCCACTACACAGTACCAGCTCGCCTCGGCTCGGCTCAGCTCGGCTCGACTCGGCTTTGTTTGGTTTTCCACTGTGTAAAAGTTGTACCTGTACCTGCTTCCAGGTACTTTTTTTCGTACCACCTCCGGCGAGGTTCTAAGCGAGCTGGGGCAAGCTGAGGCGATACTAAAATGTGACGTGAAAACACGGCAGACTGCTGATTGGTCAGAGAGAATCGTCACTATTCACTGCGTCATCATTGCACGCGCCAGACGGAGTATCCTGAATAAAAAACATCTCGCGTAGAAGATTAAGTCAAGGCAATTTCCTGCGACGTCGCTATGACGACCAGGTACTATTGTGGAGGTACTATCTGCAATGGAAAACGGAGCAAAAAGCGAGCCGAGTCGAGTCAAGTTGAGTTGAGCTGGTACTGGTAATGGAAAAGCGCCAAAAGTCTCACCTTTCAAATGTAGTCATTTTTTAGAGACATTTAAACAATAAATACCGTTTTGTGACTCTTTAATGTGTCTGACAGATCGCTGTAGACTCAAGGCTCAGTTAAAGCTGCTCGTGATCCGATCATCTCTTCCTTCTAGTTAATTTATAGGATTAAAATAAACATGAATGAACATAAAAGGAATGTTGTTTTAAAGTGCTAAGACGTCAGTACACTTTGTTTTTAAAATTTAAATTCTCCAAAGTTAATCTACTAACTCTCCTGACTGCTTTGTGGGACAAAATGGCGGATTATGATTAGTCAGATCGCCTGTCAATCAAACTCCCTGCGAAGGGTCAATTGAGAATGCCCGTGCGCACAATCCTGATCTAATCGACAACTTTGCAGTTGCACATAGGAAAACCCGAAAAATCCTGCTATAATGTAAGAGAGCATCTTTTTTATGTATTTGGACCTAGGCCTAACAATGTGTTATGGTGCACTGTCACCAGTGTTTTTTTTGTTTTGTTTTTGGTGAGCGTAAGCTCCTCCTGATTTTGTTAGTCATCTCATCTCTTATATGCTGTGTATGATCATATCCTGCCCTATTCATGGTAGACTACTCGCGGACATTGCGTCATCAATGTCATCAATTGCGTCATCAAGGGGCCCGCCTAGATAATCCTATTTAAGGGCCTGGGCCAAAATTACATATTTACAACAAATTTGACACATATATATGGGCACACTTTGAGTACTACTAATAAAAGTGGTGGAGGTCAGGCAAGACTGTAAGAAGACTCAGGCAAAAAGGTGCTATACTGTAAAAACGCTTTAAAACCATATATTTCCTATGGTAAACTGCCTGTATTGGCTGTAAATTGACTTTTTTTAATCTATGATGGCAGTTGTTAAATGCTTGCTAAATAAAACGTAATGTCTTTTGATGCTTGTGTGCTTAAAGGCCTTAACTGCTTGAACCCCGATAAATGCTGCTTGCAGCTTTAATTATTATTATAATCATTAGTTACATTTAAATAAAATCTCCCTCTCCCCTTTCCTATTTTTTATTTTTTATTTTATTTATTTATTTTTTCTCCCTAAAAAACTTTATTCATATTCATTTTCCCTCCCCTCTTTCTTTCTCGACTTCCCTTTACTCATCCCTATTCTGCCGGGGCCAAATGGGTGGCTCAGACGGCCCGGTTTGATCAGGATGTCATGTGGGTCTGGTGTTGGTCGGTCCCGTGGGGTATCTGTGGGCTCTGGGCCCCCATGGGGCGCCCTCCTAATACACACACCCGGTCCTGGTACCACACAACATGCCTTACTCTCTTTTAAATGCTCTACACATTAGGCTGCACACATTATACTTCCAATAATAACAAGAACAACAAAACAGATTAGGGTAAATGAGGGAAGCATGCAGATGCCTCAGCAGGTATTTTACTGCACACCTCATTTCTTTTAATACATACATTCCAGAGGAGGCATATATCCACTAAGACACAGGGTGAGTGTATCATGCAGGGGGAAATCTGGGCAGATATTCATCCTGCTTGACCACTTCTTTTAATGCATTACATTAGAAAAAATCTATAAATTAGCCATTCACACTCATCTATAAGACAAGAGTGACGGGTTAGGTGATGGTTTTGGGGTCGGGATGTGGGTGTTCATGGGAGGTTGGGATGTGTGTTGGGGGCCTGGGGATCAGATCACGCGCGGGTCCTCCCTCTACCATCTCACTATGGTATACCTTGTTCCGGGGCCGGCCGTCAATGTGGCTATGAGTGCCCAGACAGTTTGTTTATTCAGTCAGCCAATCAACTAATAAATAATTTTTTTTTTTTTTTTTTTTTTCTCCTCTTTTCTCTGCAACCCTCCTAGGTGATCCTGCTTCCATATTCCCGGCCAAAAAACAAACAAACCTACATTTCTCCTTATATACACCCACACCCACACAAACGAACACACAACCATCTACTCACACTCATTAACCCCTTCCCCCCAACATTCCATTCCTGTCATTTCATTCATATCTACAGTTAACCTGTATGCAGGTATGCAATAAGTTTCAGCCTTTATATCTGTTGTTAAATGTTATGTCATATCAAAATATGTCAAGTCAATGTCATGTCATGTCATGTCTTTTGTCTAGTGTACGTATTTTTTTGGTGTAGTACTCTTATGTCCATTGTATTGTTACATTTTGTTTGTAACTTCATTCTTGTTTAATAAAAAAAATAAAAAATAAATAAAAATAAATAAAATAAAATAAAATTAAAGCAAACATGAAAGATACCATGAGGGAAAGCAGAGTTTCCAGTTCTCCTGCATTTGGTGTAAGACAGTGGCTATCTAGTGTTGTGCTGAATTTTGACAGTCACTTTTGGAAAATGGATGGATGGATGATTCAGCTGCAGCGATACGTGGGAATTCATTCAGTGCGTGACTCTCACAGTGCATTGTGGGTATTCTCTAGCCATTGAGCATGCATCAGTTGTACATTCGTTATTGTGGTGCATTGTGGGATTGAATGAGTGCACTCAATAATGTCCACTATGGTTTCCGACACCACTACAAATGGCTGTTCTGTCAAATAGTGCCCTATTTAATGGTATAGAGCAGGGTTCCTCAAACTCGGTCCTGAAGGGCCACTGTCCTGCACAGTTTAGCTCCAACCCTGATCAAACACACTTAGCTGTGAGTTTCTTGTGATCCTGAAGACACTGATTAGCTTGCTCAGGTGTGTTTGATCAGTGTTGGAGCTAAACTCAGAAAGACAGCGGTGTTGTGTTGAGAAGCATACAATATTTGATGTTCAATTCATAGTAATGGCTAACTATAACACATTAATGTGGAACTGCACCACTAGGGGCTCTAGTGAGGAATTGTGTTTAGTAAAAGTGATGAAGAAGAATAAAGTTAGAATGTGAGTTGTACACCGCATGGAGTGTGTTCTGTTAAAGTATGAAAACACCACAAATTGGCGACGAGGATGAGCGCTTCAGTGCCGAGCCCGCACCCGTTTCTTCATGTTAGTGGGGAGCCACCGATTCCATTTGAAACGTGGCAGAAAATCTTTCATAATTACATGATAGTCATCCAGGCAACCGGAGATGCATGGCCGGAGAGACGCAGACGAGCGGTCTTGCTGCATTGCTTGGGGACGGAAGGCCAGCGCCTGTTTTATACTCTGCCAGACCAAGGTACTACTTTTGATGAAGCAATGGCTGCACTTCAGAAACTCTTTGTGCCTAAAGTCAACGTAGTTGCATGCCGACACACGTTCAGACAACGTGTGCAAAGAGCGGATGAAACTGTTACGCAATACATTGCCGCTTTAAGAGCGTTAGCAGCTCCATGTGCGTTCGGGGAAATGGAGAGTGAAATGCTCCGTGATCAGTTGATCGCAAATGCGTCGTTGACTGCAGTAAAGGACAAATTACTGTTAGAGGACGACCTCACTTTAGAGAAAGCGATTACCATCGCATGTCAAGTGGAAGCTGCAGTTAAAAATTTGTCATTACTGTGTAATTCCAGTGCTACTGCCATGAAGTCAGTACTGCCATGAAGCCATTAGTATGGAAACTAAGTATGGCAGAGGGGGAAAGGGCGCACGTTCAAATAAGCAGTCACAAGTTGCTCAGAGACGATCGGAGGATCGAAAACAAACAACGACCGGTCAGCAACGTCGGCAATGCTTCAGATGTGGATCGGACAAACATCTGGAAAATGATAAAAACTGCCCTGCCGCGAAAGTGACATGCAGACACTGTGGAAAAAAAGGACACTTTGCTAGAGTGTCAAATCAAATCAAATCAAGTATATTTGTATAGCACTTTTCACAATACAGATTGTATCAAAGCAGCTTCACAGTATTAAATTAAAATAAAATAATACAACAAAGTTTGTTTCTAGTGGTTTCTAGTGGAATTTATTGATTGATAGAATAAAATTAAATATCCCCAAAATATCCCCAACTGAGCAAGCCAAAGGCAACAGTGGCAAGGAACCGAAAAAACTTCATCAAGTGACCTAATGGTGTCCTAAAACTCCATCAGGTGACCTAATGGAGAAAAAAAAACCTTGGGAGAACCCAGGCTCAGTCGGGGGCCAGTTCTCCTCTGGCATTTATGAACTAGAAGCCGGATTGTAGTTTGAACTGTGAGATTAACAATATTATATGAATGCCTGGCCTAAAAGATGCGTCTTTAATCTAGTTTTAAACTGGGAGAGCGAGTCTGAGCAACGAACAGTATCAGGAAGACTATTCCAGAGTTTCGGAGCCAAATGTGAAAATGCTCTCCCTCCTTTGGTTGATCTGGATATCCTAGGTATGACCAAAAGCCTCGAATTTATTGATCTTAAGGAGCGCGATGGATCATAGGGTGATAGAAGATCCGTTAAATAGACTGGAGCTAAGCCGTTTAGGGCTTTATAAGTCAGTAGCAATACCTTATAATTAATACGGAACTATATAGGTAGCCAATGTAGTGATGATAAAATCGGTGTTATATGATCATATTTTCTTGATCTAGTAAGAACTGTAGCAGCGGCATTTTGGACTAACTATAGCTTGTTTATTGAGGATGCAGGACAACCAGCTAATAAAGCATTACAGTAATCTAGTCTCGAGGTCATGAATGCATGAACTAACTTTTCTGCATCAGAAACTGATAGCATATTACGTAGCTTAGCAATGTTTCTAAGGTGGAAAAAGACTGTTTTTGTAACATACGAAATATGATTTTCAAAAGACAGGTTACAATCGAGTACAACACCCAGGTCTTTTACTGTAGAGGATAAAGTAACAGGACATCCTACGATGTCAAAGTTGTATTGTGAGAGGTTCTGTGGGCGGTTTTTTGAACCGATAAGTATTACCTCTGTCTTGTCTGGATTTAATAAAAGAAAATTATGCGTCATCCAATCTTTTATATCTTTAACACACTCTGTCAATTTGGATAATTTAGCGTTTTCATCCGGCCGTGATGAAATATAGATTTGAGTGTCATCAGCATAACAATGGAAGCTAATTCCATGTTTCCTTATAATATTTCCAAGTGGCATCATATATATTGAGAATAATAGAGGGCCTAACACAGATCCCTGCGGCACTCCATAGTTTACTGGAATTATGATCGATTTTTCTCCATTTAAATAGACAAAATGGTAGCGGTCAGATAAGTATGATCTAAACCAGCTTAATGCTTGTCCTTGAACACCAGTATAATTTTGTAGTCGATCTAAGAGTATTGTGTGATCTATAGTATTGAACGCAGCACTAAGATCAAGTAAAACTAGTATTGAGATACAGCCTTGGTCAGAAGCTTAAAGTAAATCATTTGTGATTTTAACGAGCGCAGTTTCAGTGCTATGATGCGGCCTGAATCCTGACTGAAACTTTTCATAGATATCATTTTCTTGCAAGAAAGAGCCCAGTTGAGTGGACACAACTTTTTCTAGTATTTTAGACATAAAAGGTAGATTTGAAATGGGTCTATAATTTGCTAGATTATTATGATCTATTTGTGGTTTCTTAATGAGAGGTTTTATAACTGCCAGTTTAAATGTTCTTGGAACATGACCTAAAGATAAAGATGAGTTATTAATATTGAGGAGAGGCTCTTCCACTACAGGTAACCCTTCTTTCAGTAGTTTAGTTGGTATAGGATCTAATAAACATATTGTTGTTTTAGATGAAGTGATAAGTTTATTTAACTCTTTTTGTTCTATAGTTGTAAAGCACTGTAATTGTTCTTGCGGGGGGATAATTGAGGCTGAATTATAAGGTGCGATTGAGGATTGAACGTTTACAATTGTGGTTCTGATGTTTTCTATTTTCTCAGTGAAGAAGTTAATGAAATCATTACTACTGAACTGTAATGGGATATTTTGTTCGGGTGACGTCTGTTTATTTGTTAGTCTAGCCACGGTGAAAAAAACCTAGGATTGTTTTGGTTGTTTTCTATTAGTTTGCGGAGGTGCTCAGCCCTGGCCGCTTTTAGGGCCTTTTTATAACGTGACATACTGTCTTTCCACGCGATTCTAAAGACCTCTAAATTAGTTTGTTTCCATTTACGCTCTAAATTATGGGTTTCTCTCTTTAGAACATGCGTAGTATTATTGTACCATGGTGCTTTAATTTTCTCTCTGACCTTTTTTAATTTAATGGGTGCAACAACATCCAATGTTCTAGAGAGAATGGTGCTCATAGTGCTAGTTAGTTCTTCTAGTTCATCTGTTTGTTTGGGTTCAGGCAGCAGCTGAGACAGATTAGATAAGCAATTTGAGAAATTATCTATGGTGGATGGAAGGATTGTTCTGCCTGGTCGATAACGCGGCGCCGCATGACATATTACAGCAGTACGTAATATGCAAGTTACCAAGTAATGGTCAGTGACATCATCACTTTGTATCATTCCACAAAGTGATGATGTCACTGACCATTACTTGGTAACTTGCATATTACGTACTGTGTCGGTTGGATCGGTTCCATATGATATAATTAAATCGAGTGTGTGATTAAGACGATGAGTTGGTCTGGTGACGTTTTGCTTGACCCCAAAAGAATTTAATAAATCTATAAACGCAGCCCCTAACGCATCATTTGAATTATCTACGTGTATGTTAAAATCTCCAACAATTAATGCTTTATCTACATTGACCAATAGATCTGAGAGAAAATCTGCAAACTCTATTAGGAAATCAGCGTAAGGCCCAGGCGGTCTATATACGGTAGCCAAGGCTAGAGATAATATGGATTTTTTTCTAACATCTAAGAGCGTAACATTATGAAGTACAAGTACTTCAAACGAAATAAACTTATAACCCGTTTTCTGAGTAACATTGAGAATATCTCTATAGATTGTTGCAACACCGCCGCCACGACCAATCAGACGGGGTTCGTGCTTATAGGAGTATCCAGATGGAGTAGACTCATTTAGACCGAAATAATCATTTGGTTTAAGCCAAGTTTCAGTAAGGCAAAGTACATCGAAGCTATTATCTGTGACTATTTCATTTACAATAACTGCCTTAGGTGTGAGTGATCTAATGTTTAGAAGACCTAGCTTTAAAAATTGTTTTTGTTTACTAATAGCAACATTTTCTGTTTTAATAACAATAAGATTTTTCCTAGATCCTGCAGTAGAATTATTATTTGATCTCACTAAACGAGGAATAGACACAGTTTCTATGCAATGTTCTACACTAGTATTTATATCATTTAAATTGGTGCAGGAGAGACTATGATTTGGACTTTTGGTTACTAGTCATTTAATGGTATTTAACATTTTGTAGATGTTATCCGACAGAAGATCCACTCCGAATCTGCTTGGGTGTAAGCCATCGGCACGGAAAAGCCTAGGACGCTCCCAAAACAGATTCCAATTATTTACAAAGAGCAGTTTCTGCTCATTGCACCGTGACATTAACCATTCATTTAGCGCGAATAGTCTACTAAACTTTTCATGTCCTAGTCGGTACGTGGGAAGTGGTCCTGACACTATGATCGTTGTTTCAGGCGATGTGCTGCGTACCGTATCGATCAGATTCCTGAAGTCTTTCTTCAGAACCTCCGTCTGGCACAGCCTAATGTCGTTCACTCCCGCGTGCAAGACCACAGTTCCGACGCGCTCGTCATCGTTCAGAATCTCGGGTACGCGAGCAGCAATTTCAGAAACACGAGCACCAGGAAAGCAGTGACTATGCACCTTACTTTTACCTAACGTAGCGTGTATGTGCCGAACGATGGAATCGCCTATGTTCCCAGCATCGCGTTCGGTTTCGCGAAGAGGGGAGAAGCGGTTTTGTGTGGATAACTCGAAAACCGGGAGGGGCGGAGAGAGTCTTGGTCTAGACCTGACTTGCGTCTTCCGCTGCGGAACCATCCAGGCTTCGTGGTGGCGTGTTGGAGCCGGAGTGAACGAGACCATGGCTGATCGCGACCTCGGCGCTCGGGACCGATGCTGAGTAACGCACGGAGTAGACGAGGTCGGAGTCAGCGGGTTAGTAACGTTAATCACTGATTTGTGTGCATCGGCGCGTGATGTTTCAAGAGCTAACCGCCGGTCTATCAGCTCGGCCTGTCTCACTAAAAGGTCGTGGATCTGTTTCTCAACAGCTTCCAGCTCAGACTGCAACGCGTGCAGCTCAAATGTATCTTCACCTGCACCAAGAGGTAGACTACTTACATCTGATATATTCGCCATGTTTGTTGAGTGTGGAGAAGACGCGTTCAGCCGTGATCCACGGACGTAACCTATAAGAGTATGCAGCGTTGGATCACTAATAGGCTTGAGACGCGTCTGCTCAACAGTCCGCGTTGTAACTATGAGGTTTGAGCAGTAGTGCTTCTCAGTGAGGAAAAGTAGAAAATGTTCGTTGTAAGTGAGTTTAAAAGGGAAAAATCAAGAATTATAAATCAAATCGATAGAGCTCCAAAGACAACAACGCGTTCAGACGCGTTCAAAAGTGTGTAAAACAGCAGTGAGTGAAGTAAGAGAGGTGGTAGTTCCAGATGTGACTGTGCTCTGTGTGGATAACGTAAAAAAAATCCGTTGCAGCCAATGATAAGATCACCTGTGAACTGAATATTGAAGCACCTTATAAACATAAGTTACAACTGGTTGTAGATACAGGCGCATCAGTTTCCATACTTCCAGAAGATGTGTATAAGAAACACTTCTCACAATGCACCCTGAGTAAGCCCAAAATTAAACTTGTCACTAATGCAAAAGAGAACTTACCAGTTATTGGCTGCTTATCAGCATTAGTGGGTGTATCAGCAAATGACAATGTAGTTCCAGCTACTTTTTATGTAGTGACTGCAGGATCTCCCTTGTTAGGGTTAGATTTAATAAGACTGCTGAACCTGAACATTGTAAGCGGAAAAGTAAAGCATATTGACAATGAATGTGGAATCTCACCTGCATCTCTTCATACTCAGCATTCCACAAGTCCCGTGTACACAGTATCACCTGTATCTGCTACTCACCTTGGATGTGTGAAAGGATTCATCCACAAAGTGCAAGTTAATTCAACTGTGACACCAGTACGTCAAAAGTTGAGACGCTTACCTCTCAGCATCCACAAGGAGGTGTCCACTGAGCTTAATCGTCTTCTTACAGCAGGCATAATTGAACCAGTCGATGCTTCAGAATGGGTTAGCCCGTTGGTGGTGGTACGTAAGCGTGATGGACACATTAGACTTTGTGTGGACCTCCGTGAACCCAATAAGAGTATGATTATGGATTGCTACCCATTACCTCACATGGATGATTTGTTTACAGAACTTGCAGGTGCTTCACATTACAATCAAATTGATCTGAGCTCTGCTTACCACCAGCTGCCTCTCCATCCTGACAGTCATAACCTGACAGCGTTCATAACGCACGAAGGCCTTTTCCGTTCCACTCGGGTTTCGTTTGGACTAGCTTCAGCTCCGTCAGCCTTCCAAAAAAATGATGCAAACGGTCCTAAAGGAGCTGGAAGGGGTAAGGAATTACTTAAGACGACATTATAGTCTATGGTAATTCTCACGAGGCCCATGATAAGCACCTCCAAGATGTTCGTCAAAGGCTAGACAAGGTTGGCCTGCAGATTAACTTTGATAAAAGCTCTTTCAACCAAGCAAGCATTCCATTCCTGGGTCATGTCATTTCTAAAGAAGGACTTCGTCCCAGCCCAGACCACCTGACTGCCATTTCAGAAGCACCTTGACCTACAGATATGGTAGCGCTACGTTCGTTCCTAGGGCTCACGTCATGGTTCAACAAATTTCTCCCAAACTACGCTACTGTGGTTGAGCCACTGAGGCAGATGCTCAGAGCTGATGCAAAAACGCCACCACAGTGGAGTAAAGAGACTGTTGAGAGCTTTGACATGCTTAAGAGAATGCTGCTGGATAGCCCTGTTCTTTCTATTTATGATCCTTCCCTTCCAACTTTCATTACTACAGACGCCTCAGATTACGGCCTTGGTGCTGTTCTGACACAGCTACATCCTGACGGTGTCGAACGTGTGGTAGCTTTTGCATCCAGGACGCTATCAACGTCTGAGAGGAAATATTCTACTGTGGAGAAGGAAGCACTTGCGTGTGTTTTGGCGGTAGAAAAGTGGAGAACGTATGTGTGGGGACATCGTTTTACTCTAAGAACTGATCATCAGGCCCTGACCACTCTTCTCTCCACAAATGGCATGAATAGAGCAGGCATGAGGCTCCTGTGCTTCCAGTATGACGTACACCTGGCGCACAAGGGACATCAGGGGCTGGTTCGAACCAAACAGCGTCTGAGAGAGCTGTATTGGTGGCCGCGAATGGACGATCTTGTTTACACGATCCTGTCCGCATGTGTGACCTGCCAGGCCAGTGATAAATCAGCCAAAACATTTGAACCTCCAATGCAGCCAGTGGAGTTCCCAAAAGGCCCATTTCAACATGTTGCTATTGATATAGTTGGACCTTTTGAAAAGGGAGCTATTGACTGTAAATTTGCAATAACACCGATTGACTATTTCAGCAAATGGCCAGAAGTTGGTTTTGCGTCATCAGTAACGACAGAGACTGTTCTGAAATTTCTGACCACTATCTTTGCTCGGGAAGGAAACCTCTGTACAATCACGACAGACAATGGGCCGCAGTTCACTTAGTCTGAATTTGCTGATTTTGTGAAGACACAGGGAATAACACAAAGTGTTTATCACCCTCAGGCTAACGGGGCCATCGAACGGTTCAACAGGGTGCTTAAAGAGTGTCTTCAAGCAGCTGAAGTGGCTCGTAAGCCCTGGAAAACGTCAGTCCTGACCATGCTGAAGAGCTATCGAGCGACACCCCATGCTACAATGGGTGAGACCCCTTTTCTGCTCTTGAGAGACAAGGTGAGAGTGAGAAAGCCTTTTCACGTGAAAAAGGAGAAGCCCAGTTCACTGATCCGTTGTTAGTACAACAACAAACAGGTCCAAGTTCTTTCATCTTAAGTGATGGGAAAAGATGGAATTCAGCACGTCTTTCACTATGTCCAGAAAGAGAGGGAAACTCTACACAGGATGAAATACCTGAAAGAGGCTGTACAATGGAGAACACTGCTTTGAGTTCGGATAGGGGCTCAAGACAGAGACGCCCACCTTTGTGGACTCAAGACGTGTTGGAGTAATGTGTCTGAAAAGGAAGAAATAAGTCAGTTATTGAACAGAAATATGTTCAATAGTAATGGCTAACTATAACACATTAATGTGGAACTGCACCACTAGGGGCTCTAGTGAGGAATTGCGTTTAGTAAAAGTGATGAAGAAGGATAAAGTTAGAATGTGAGTTGTACACCGCATGGAGTGTGTTCTGTTAAAGTGTGAAAACACCACAAGCGGCCTTCCAGGACCGAGTCTGAGGAACCCTGGTATAGAGGGAGATTTCAGACAGGCTTGTTCGACTTCATGCAGCGCTGCACAGACCGATCAGCAATTGACTTGAAGCAGTGCACGCCGGTTAGAAGTTTTGTCTTAACTTGAGGCAGCGCCAACGCCACGTCTTTGTGACATATGCCATCAAAATACCGCAAGAGCGATTCGAGAGCAGCCGGAGGACTTAGAACTGTTTCACGATTGGCCGGATTCACCGCATGACAACGATCATGTGTGTTTCGTGTTTATTCTGACACCTACAGTTCCACTAATGCTCACAAATCTGTATATTTTTAAATCGTAAAAGCTATTTTCATGTAGTCACAATGTTATATTATGTCATGTTTATCACAATAAAGCTGATAAAAAACATAGACCCCACTTCAATGGTATTTAAATTGTATAGCCTTATGTTGAATTTTATTCTTCTACAAACAGAAGCCGTATTAGGCAGCACATTGAGTGAAAACATCTCTGAAACATCTGTGTATTTGGCAAATATTGCATTTATTTCACTTCATCTCTGATAAAGTAGCCAAACTCCACTTGAGTGTCACTACGGGAAGCAGAAAGTGTTCGACTTCAAGTCTCTGTTTTCTGCTGCTCCCCGACTGCAAGTGGCAACTCTCTCTGATCGGTCACATCGAGCCGAAGCTGGAGTCGAAACGCACCGAATGACACGAGAACATACGGCCAATAGGAACACTCATGACCAGTGTGACCACACAAAATAAGACAACATGAAAGTACACGGCTGATAAAAAAAAAAAGAGCCACATGATAGATAAAACATGACAATATGAAAGCATGCTGCCAATTATAAACATGAGCCGCATGCTACACAGAACATGACAGCAAAAACACACAAGACAAGAGTGTGAATATACGAACCTTGGCACTGAACCAAAAACCAAACTAAACAAAAGTGCCGGGATCTGAACACCATGGTCCGCACACACAACTCATGTGTACAAATAAGCATATGGCCTGAGCAAACTCAAAACGTCATGCTCACAACAAGACAATAGGAGTTTCAGGGAGCTGTGTCACATCTAGTTTTGGTTTTGTTTTGTTCATGTTTCATGTCTTATTTTTGAGGTTTTGTTTTATGTTATCCTGCCTTGTGCTCCCCTTTGTCATGTGATTCCCTTGTCCTCTTGTGATCATGTCATGTGCTTACTTGTTTAATGTGTTCTCATTGGTTCAGTGTCTTGTCAAGTCATTAGCCTCTGTGTATATTTATTCATGTTTCCACAGTCTCTTGTCTTGTATTGTTTACTGTAAACCTCTGTTGGTGTGTATGTCATGTCATGTCTTCGTGAAACAGTTGAAGCAAATGTGCTGTATTGTGTCCGCTTCGAAACAATCCGACACCTGTCTCCACGGTGACCCCTAGTGGTCAGAACATGCATAAAAAACCCTTTTACAATTTTTTTTATTGAAAGTAAAATCTTTCAAACACAATTATCTAATCATCTAATAAGATTTGTATATTTGTTATTTTATCAATTGTACAGGGTTTGTTTAGTCTGTTCTATGAATGGCTCAGCTAAACAGGCCACTAAGAATATTAACTACCATTATTAATTTTAATTATACTAATGTCTAATTAAACCGTCTACAAATGTATAAAACTGATCAGAGATCAGGTAAAACCCACAGACACTTGTTCATTGGTTCTCAGCAGGGTGGGAATTATGTAATTTTAGGGGCAAGGCCATTTGGCCTCCACCTTTTTTTTTTTTTAGGGGCACCAAGGCCATATGACAGGGCACAAAGGCCATCGTACAATTCGATGGTTTTCCCATTCAGATTGATACCATAACATCCTAATTTGGAATAAGACATGGATTATGACTTTTTTAATTAAAAAAAAAAACATTTTTAATGAGAGAGAGAGAGAGCGCCATTACATCCAAAAGGTATACACTCTCACACAACAATAGAAACAACATAACATTTTATTGGCAACAACATAATGCCAATAAAAGCATTCAGAAACACCACAAATGCCAATAAAAGCATTCAGAAACAACACAAATGCCAATAAAAGCATTCAGAAACAACACAAATGCCAATAAATTAATAATTTCCTGCATTGTCGAACGCTCTTCTTCATGTGTTTCAAATATGGACTATAATGTTCAGTAGAGCGCCCTCAGGCTGCTGGTATGAATTGAAAACACAGCACATCAGTATACAGCGCTCATAATGATTACATCGACGCATTTGGCTATAAATTCAATAAAATATTATTCCTGTCAATAGAAATCTGATGTAAACTGAGAATATATCAATATTTCTCCAAATCTGCACACTTTTGAGCTAAAAGCCGTGAGGGACGTTGTTTTGTGAATCGCTTTCATGACGAAAGCACAGGAGTTTTTTATGAATGGGAGCGTCTGACGCTCATAATTCATATTAAAGGTATCGACTCATTTTTGCATTTCATAACTCCTGACACAAATTAAGACATAACTGTCAATATAAATTTCTCAGAATACAATAGTGGTCAAATACTGAAACGTGAGTCTTATATCTTTTTAATGATGTAAGTTATAGTTTGTCAAGGTAATAACATTAAATCGTAACTTTGAACTATTAAAAAAAAAGTGCGCCGACGCCGTTACCTCTGGAACCTTGCATAGGGCCCCTTTCTGAAAAGGGCACTTATCTACTAGCAAATAGATTTTGATATTTTTAGGTCAAACCGTTCTTGTCTGTCAGTCATATAATGTAGGTCTATGGTCACGGTCTCAAAGAGCATCCACAGAGTCCAAATTAAAACAATTCCCCATTGTCCAAATGAAACAATTCCCCATCGTAAGTACACAATGATGGCCTAAGACACGAAACGAGCGGTTTGTGTGAGAAAACGAACAGTATTTATATCGTTTTTACCTCTTGTAACACAGCGACGTCCAAGTGATCTGAGGGCGCCCGCACTTCCTGCTGTGTGACGTGTGCGCAGACTGGTGCATAGATAGACATATAGATTTCGCCTTGGCTACGGCAGTTCATGAACGAATGCTGTAGCCAAGGCGAAATCTAGTGTATATATCTATGCACCAGTGTCGACAACAGAGTGTCGTTCTTCTGTTGGTGCTGACGTTACATGCTTCTTGCACTGCTGTTTTGATGCGTGAGATCATCGATGTGATTATGACACTGCACCTGCGCGAATCCACAAACTAATTGAAGTTCAGAGACTACTTGGGTGGAACTTGGACAGGGCCAGGGCACACAGGCCACTGTGGCCGTACAATGATTTTTTTTCACGGGCATGAAGGCCAAAGTGTAGGGCAACGGCGGCCATGGCCGCGTGGCCGCGGTATAATTCCCACCCTGGTTCTCAGTGATTCATGGGTTGACAGAGATCATTGCCCCCTGCGTTGAACCATTGACATTTTGAAGTGTTTCAAAACAGATATGGAGTAATGCAGCCTTGTTTACTGAAGTCTGATACACAAAAGACTCGTAAAGGCTTCGAAGCTTCATGAAGCAGTGTTTTGAAATTGCCATCAGTTATTCTTAGTCAGGTCTTTTTTTTTTTCTTTCTCACTTTAGTTTGGATTATTGCAAATAAAACTCTCCTCAGTGGATCCATTACAATCTGTCACCAAACTAAGAATAAATCCAACTGAAGTGACAGAATCCTGACACAAATCGGCAGACAACATTTGGAATATAAAAAAAAAAAGATTATTTTTGAAAGTTTCCATGACAGAAACCCCTACAAACCTTGATCTACATCATCGTTTAGCAATATGCGGGAGAGATCCACAAACATCTGAGATCATCTGTCTATAAAGACTACAAAAGTTATAAAAAGATATATAAGTTTTCTTTTATAAGTTATAAAAGATCCAAAAACGCAGAAGAACATTCACAAATATTCTTGAGACAGTATACTGATGTAATCAGCTTATTATGTATTAAACTACAAATGTCGACTCGCTTGTGTATTTGTGGATTATATTGTAAGCTTTAAAAACCATGTAAGCTTCTTATGTGTACATTTTCATGCTTGCTTTTGTGCATTCCTGGATTTACTTCTGAATTTGTGAATTTCTTGCAGTATTTGTGAACAAAACATGAATGAAAATCCTTTACTTTAACTTTTGCATTGTTTTTGCCCTTTTACTCCTAACCTTTAGAATGAACAGTGAGAAGCGCCTCCATCCCCGCATGGATGTGGTCGGTCACATGACAGTGCAGCAGCCACTGTCCAGGAATTCCTGCAGTCAGTTCTATGGTCTGAAATGTTCCTGGGAACAGGTCATATACATCAGCACGATGAGAATGATCCATCTGAAGGAAAGAAAACGAGAGTGTTTGAGGGACAGTTTAACACGTGGGATTTACACATTATTGTGTTTCAGAAGTGGATCTACTAGTGGCATGGTGGGGGTTAGAAATGCTAAGAATAAGGCCCAGTCCACACGTGCACGGGTATTTTTATAAAATGAGTTTTTCCTCCTTTGTTTAAAAAAAAAAATCTCGTTCACATGAAAACGCAAAAAAAAAAAAAAAAAAAAACGCTATAAAGCTCTGTCAAGAACATGGTGGAACACGCCGAACCAACAGGTGACGATATAACCCTGACCGTAAAAACACATTTGGCCAATCAGAAGCCTGAAAAAAGGGTATTACCAGTTCTGGTAGGCTAACAACATGTTGCCATAAGCAGTAACCTGCGTAGTATTGCATTCTGATGCCTCTGTTCCACAGTATGATAGGAGAACTGTGCATGTATCTGTATACATGTTATAAGCCCTGTTAGCACAGTTATTAGCAGCAATATTTTGGCTATGTCCGCCATTGCACAGACTCGCCTTATGTAAACAAAGGAGATAGCGGTGCAAAATCTGACGTCAAACAAAGAAGATAACAGCGTGCACTCCGAAATCACAAGCCAAAATCTCCGGTTTCACCGGCTACACGACAACACTGCAACCAGTGTTCTCTTATGAAAGGTTCTCTCGTATTGCGTAAGTAGCTTACGCTTCGGGAAAGTTCTCTTTCTTCGAGATCTGAAGCCAAAAAATTATCCTTAATTTTGCATTTATTGTCAACGCAGTGCAGCAGCAGGCAGACCAAAGCAAGCTGTATAAGCGTGCTCATTGGCTGCCCGGCGGCAACTGCTTAAGCCTACCAGTGAGCCCGGCGTGACGTCACACCCAATGAGGCTTCGCGCCCTCCACACCCTTCTAACCGTCAAGAAGGGTGTGGCCAGTGTGTATATATTGCGGGCTCACAGGCTGAACTTTCTTGTCTTCAGCGAAGCTCTTCGCATCGCTGGATCTTGAGAAGCCGCCGCCGTCGAAACCAGCGACCAGCAAGCTTAGGACAGCGCCTGAGGAAGCCGGCCGCCTTCACCGCCTTCAGCCATCCGTGCCTGCTACGCTATCCGGCGACATATCCTTTTTCTCTGCTGTGTGTGTGTTCGCCCTGCGACACGCATTTTCTCTTCTAAAAGAGCGCGAGGCGGGTTTTTTTTCAAAATGCCTCGTTTCTCCTGCGGTTCATGCCGCGCCCAGCTCAGCAACGGAGACTGCCATCTCATCTGCGCTCTCTGCCTGGGCCGCGATCATGCCGCCGCCGCCGCACTCTCCACGGGCGGCTGCCCGAGTGCGAAGAACTCTCAATGTCGACCCTGCGGGCTCGACTTGAGGTTTTTGACCAGGCTGTCGCTCCGCATGTCCCTGTCGGGCCGCGCAAGAAAAAGCGCCGCTCGCAGCGACCACCGGAGACCGATGCGGCGCTTAGAAGCTCGCCGGAACCTCTCCCTCGAGCTTCTCTCTCGCCCTCTCCGCCCCCCCTCCCGGCCGCTCAACCGCCGGCTCTCGCCTGCGCCGTCTGGCCGTTCTCGAGCGGGCGAGGACGCGGAGCTTCTGCCGGCATTTGGCCTGTGGTCCGACCAGGAGAAATGCCTCCACATAAATTGTTTGGAGATGATAGCGGTCGAGAACGCGCTCAAACGCTTCCTCCCATTCATACGGGATCACCCATGTGTTAGTCCGCTCGGACAACATGTCAGTGGTATCCTATGTGAACTGACAGGGCGGTGTCAGATCCAAGAGCCTGTGCAAACTGACAGAACGCCTTCTCGTGTGGGCTCACCGCTCGTTGCGCTCGCTGAGAGCCGCGCACGTGCCGGGCCACTTGAATGTGGGCCCAGACAGACTGCCCAGGGACATCATTCCCCCGGGGGATTGGTCCCTGCATCCTCAGACAGTCCAGCTCCTCTGGCGCCTATTCGGCAGGGCGGAGGTCGACCTCTTTGCGTCGAAAGACAACGCTCACTGCCAGATATTTTTCTCGAAAAGCGAGGACGCGCTGTCCCAGACCTGGCCCAGCCTCCCGCTGTACGCTTTTCCCCCGATCTCCCTGTTACCTCAGGTTTTAACAAGGATCAGGGAAACACAGCACCCAGTGCTCCTTATAGCCCCGCGCTGGGAGAACCAGATTTGGTACCCAGAGCTGGTGAGGCTGTCGCACTCACCCCCATGGCCGATCCCGGTGAGAAAGGATCTCCTCTCTCAAGCCGGTGGGTCAATCTAGCATCCCCATCCGGAGCGATGGTCTCTGCATGCATGGGTAATCAACGGATACCCGTTGACCAGCCAGAAGGGGTCGTGAACACGATCACGCAGTCTAGAGCTCCCTCCACGAGACGGCTCTATGTGTCTAAATGGTCTGTGTTCTCTAAATGGTGCGCTATTAAGAGCTTTGATCCACGCACTTGTGGGGTTCCGCAAGTGCTCTCCTTCCTACAGGAGCTGTTGGAAAAGGGCAGGTCCCCTTCCACACTCAAAGTGTATGTGGCGGCTATTGCAGCGTTCGCTGAGATGACGCGCAGCCGGGCAATCGGAAGGCTTTTCCTTTTGAACCGCTTGAATCTGTGGATCCTAAGTACCTTTCGCTCAAAACCGTTTTTCTGATAGCCCTGTCTTCAGTAAAACGCGTGGGGGACCTGCACGCGCTATCTATTAGCCCTGCATGTCTTGAGTTCGGACCGAATGACTCTAAAGTCATTCTCAGACCGAGACACGGGTATATTCCCAAAGCGATTGGTACCCCCTTTAGGGCACAAATCATCTCCCTCTCGGCTCTGCCAATATCCGATAACGGGGACAGTGATAACCTCCTATGCCCTGTTAGGGCGCTGAGAGTTTATATCACGCGTTCCGCCGCTTTCAGGCGGTCCGAGCAGCTCTTTGTTTCTTTTGGCGGACGCACCAAGGGTCTCGCCGCCTCGAAACAGAGCCTGTCCAGGTGGATAGTGGACGCGATTGCAGCAGCTTACGCCTCCAAACACCTGCAATGTCCTTTCGGTGTCAGAGCCCACTCTACTAGAGGCATGGCCTCTTCGTGGGCCTGGTCCAGCGGAATTTCTATTCACGATATTTGTATGGCGGCGGGCTGGGCCTCCCCATCTACATTCGTGAGGTTTTATAACCTGGAAGTTCCCGCCCTGCAGGCTAAACTGTTATCAGTATAAGTGCAGACTATGTCCACATACTGGTTAATTTTCTGGTTGGCACCAGGGGAAGGACTCTTTTCCACAAATAGACCAGTGTTTCTGCTCTATTCCCTTTCCCTATACGTGTTTATGCACTGTGTGGGCCCGCGCTGCCGGCCACACCATTTCCACTGATGTATACAGACCGGCTATGCCGCTCTATCATTTATGTGAAGTGAAGTGCTTGGTACAGGTGTTTGCCCCACCGGCCACCTGTTTCAACGCTATGTTTTTCCCCGGTCTCCCTGGGATTCATGTGTTGGATGCTCGGCGCGCACGGCGTTGACAATGGGTTCCCGAAGCGTAAGCTACTTACGCAATACGAGAGAACCTCTCGTAAGAGAACTTACTCGGTTACCTAATGTAACCTCGGTTCTCTCTAGAAGAGGGAACGAGTATTGCGTAACCTGCCGTGACGCGCCACGAGCTTTTGCGCTTCAGACTATGAAAACCAGAGTTCAGCCTGTGAGCCCGCAATATATACACACTGGCCACACCCTTCTTGACGGTTAGAAGGGTGTGGAGGGCGCGAAGGGTGTGGAGGGCGCGAAGCGCCCTCATTGGGTGTGACGTCACGCCGGGCTCACTGGTAGGCTTAAGCAGTTGCCGCCGGGCAGCCAATGAGCACGCTTATACAGCTTGCTTTGGTCTGCCTGCTGCTGCACTGCGTTGACAATAAATGCAAAATTAAGGATAATTTTTTGGCTTCAGATCTCGAAGAAAGAGAACTTTCCCGAAGCGTAAGCTACTTACGCAATACTCGTTCCCTCTTCTAGAGAGAACCGAGGTTACATTAGGTAACCGAGTACGTTTCTGAAAATCTTCACCCTGGCAGGAGTTTTTAAAAAGGTTCGGTCCAGTGACTGGATACTGCCCTTGTGTGTGGACAAACGGCCAAACCGCATAGAAAAAGCTGCGGTTTTTAAAATACCTGTGTTCATGTAGACAAGCTAAGTATTGCCACCCATCTGCCACTGTTCTGTCAGTGGCACTGCCGCAAGGAGAGCTGTACAAAAATGTAAACAGTGTTTCTTAGGGTGCTTTCACACTTCAGATTAGAATATATTCAGATTCGATTGCCTGGTCCGAACCCAATTTCGATTGCGAAACTGCCCCTGCCCCCTGCCCCCTGCCCCCTGCCCCCTGCCCCTTGCCTCTTGCCTCCTGCCCCCTGCCCCCGCGGTGCGTTTGTGTCATCAAAGCAGCAGTTGTTTACCCCGTTGCTTGGTAACAATGGCACAGGAGAAGGTGGCAAAATGCATAGCTCACCTCACTTTTATATTTTTGTTTTTGAACCATTGGTTTTGTTTCCAAAGCTTCAGTACATCACGGCACTTGCGTCTATCTGCCGCAAATGTAATGCAAATGCTCTAAACCACGCTGAAGGCGAGCAGAAATGAGGTATACAGCTCTCTGCTTACAGTAAGCCAGTCACGCTCGCCAGGAAAGTGAGTGAAACACACAACACATTTTTATCAATCATACGTTACTAATAGTGGTTCACTTCCATGATTTAGTATGACTGTGTTCATATCAGCAGCGATTCACATGAACCGTACCCCAGATCACACTTTTTAGCGGATTTTTTTTACCTGATCATGGAAGCATCTCTGAATGGCAACTAGAATATCAGTGTCACGTAAGAAACTAATCTTAATCAAGTATTTCCCTTTAAAATTATACATGATGTTTATTAATCACATATATATTATTTCAATGGATTTATTATTCATATGAAGTTCATTTGACATTTTACATATTCAGATCAGGGTGAATAAAAAATGGTACAGTGTTTATGTGTTTGACATCTCAGAGTTTACAGGTATTTCTGTTCTGATGTGTGAATCAGTAAAAAGACAGTGAAAAGCAAATGTGGTAAATTTACTGGAAAATACAATCTAATGAAAATGCAAATTTACCAGATTTAATGTGTTACGGCTGCTACTGTCATAGCGCCTTAAATGATTTTTAAACAGTAAAATTATTGATTTGAGGTGTCTATGAGCAATTGCAGCTCACATATTTATGGACATGAATGTATGTCATGCCATAAATTTAAAAGTAATAGACGCTTGCTCTACGTTGGTGTCGATACACCTCATGCCATGTATATACCTTGTAAATGAAGCTCTGGCCATGGAAATGCACAGTGTGCATGTCCACTTCGTTCCCCAGTCCTAACAAATACCACTCGGTCTTGTCTTTCTCTGTCATATTTAACCCATGGAGGTTAGCATACATCTTTCCATTAATACCTGTGGAAGAGAAAAAGAGTTTTAAGTTCTACAAAAAAATCTGAATGTACCACGTATTTGTCTCTTGCAACACAGATAATGACACACACACACACACACACACTCTCACTCTCACTCTCTCTCTCTCTCTCTCTCTCTCTCTCACACACACACACACACACACAGACACACTTACCATGCATTTTGTTGCTCTCCATAAAGTCCTCACTATATTTGTCAAATCCGTCTGGCTTAAGGTACAATTTTATGTTTTCATCCAGGTAGTGTGACTCATTTTCATCAAACACCATGAAAAGGAGGGCAAACTCTTTATCAACGTCTTTTCTCCGTCTTTCAGTGTCCAGGGTGCCTTCACGGCACACTATCAGTGGACCCACCAAACCGCTCATCAAGTCCTGAAGGACATTCACATAGTACATCTGTAAATCTTCAATCATACTGTAAAACCTCACATTATCATGTTTACTTATTGCTTTCATAACATTCTTCCAAGTAAGATCTGATTTATTTACATGCAATACACATACAAATGCAACATTTTCGTTAAAACTAAACAATAAAGGTTTTGTTTGTTAACATTAGTTTACTACATTAGTTTACATGATCAATAAACAATTATTCTACAGCATTTATTAATCTTAGTTAATGTTAATCTCAACAGATTTAAGATCAAAATAAGTATCTGTTGGCATTAGTTAATGCACTAAACTAAAATAAACAACATTTTTATTAACACATATTAACAAAGGTTAATAAATGCTTTAAAAATATAATGTTGATTGATAATTCATATTAGCTAATGCATTAACGACCTTATTTTAAAATGTTACCAATGTTTCATACTTGGTGTATATAAAACGCCTGCAATGTGCTTGCAATGTATAATGTATAGATTATGTATGTGTTTTATACCTCAACAAAGCTGACAGAAGAGTAGTAGGCAAACGTTATACAGTTTGGATCATTGCGACCCGGACCTGATCGTTCTGGAATGGTCCAGTTGTATGTCAGCACCTGACCTATAACACACATAACGCACTTACAAATATACTATTCTCTCCTGCACACATAATAAGACAAATTTGACAATTTTTTGTATTATAAACAAACCTGGAGGAACACCATTTTGATGGGGTTCACTGGTCTTCACTCCATGGGCATGAACAGAATATGGCCTGTTGGCTTTGTTTTTAAACACAACCTGAATCCTCTCACCAACCTCAGCTCTAAGGATGGGTCCTGCGAATACAGCAAGGGTCACTACAGAACCACACAGGTAAAGAGCTAAAACAAAGAGACCTGCTATATCAATGCCAATTATTTATGTAACACTGATCTATGAATGCATCACTGATGCTTAGTATTGCAACAGCAACAAATTACACCTCCTACACACACACACACACATACACACACACATACATACATATATACATACATATGTATACAGTATCTCATGAAAGTGAGTACACACCTCACATTTTAGCAAACATTTTAGTATATCTTCTCAAGGGACAATACTATAGAAATGAAACTTGTATATATTTTAGAGAAGTCATTGTGCTGCTTGTACAATTGCAGAAGCTGGCTTCAAAAGACAGACGCATGAGTGCTGCCAGCATTGCTTTAGAGGTTGCAGAAGCTGAAGGTCAGCGTGTTAGTGCTCAGACCATACGCCACACACTACAACAAGTCTGTTTCACAAGAAATCCCAAAAGCAACCTGTCCAAGAGCATGAATTACTGAAACCATGTCCTGTGGTCTGATGAGACTAAGATAAACTTGTTTGGCTCAGATGGTGTCCAGAATGTGTGGTGATGCCCTGGTGAGGAGTACCAAGAAAATTGTGTCTTGCCTAGTCGAGTATGGTGGTGGTAGCATCATGGTCAGGGGCTGCACGAGTGCTGCTGGTACTGGGGAGCTGAGCTTCATTGAGGGAAACATGGATTCCAACATGTACTGTGACATTCTGCAGCAGAACATGATGCCCTCCCTTCAGAAACTGGGCCGAACGGCATGATAACGACCCCAAACACACCGCCAAGATGACGACTGCCTTGCTGAGGAAGCTGAAGGTGATGGAGTGGCCAAGGATGTCTCCAGACCTGAACCCTACTGAGCACCTGTGGGGCGTCCTCAAGCGGAAGGTGGAGAAGCGTCATGTGTCTAACATCCATCAGCTCCGTGATGTCTTTATGGAGGAGTGGAAGAGGATCCCAGCAACAACCTGTGCAGCTCTGGTGAACTCCATGCCCGGGATTAAGGCAGTGCTAGATAACAATGGTGCTCACACAAAATATTGACACTTTGGACACAGTTCTGACATGTTCACTTAGGGTGTACTCACTTTTGTTGCCAGCTATTTTGACAATAATGACTGTATGCTGAGTTATTTTCAGAGGACAGTAAATATATACTGCTATACAAGCAGCACAATGACTTCTCTAAAATATATCCAAGTTTCATTTCTATAGTATTGTCCCTTGAGAAGATATACTAAAATGTTTGCTGAGGGCTGTACTCACTTTTATTATATATAATAAAAGTGCGAATTTATGGAATGAAACTGAATATATGGAATGAAAGTGCAAATTTGACAGTACTTAATGAATAATGTATATGTAGTTATATCCTTGTTATCAGACTGATATTCCTGATCAGATGAAATAGCTGGTCATACTCCAAATAACACAGACAATTTGGAGTCTACATCCCGTCATCTTGAAGATCATATTTTCAAAATTTCAACATTCTTAATGCTTATGAGTAATCGTGTTCATCAAAATGTTGCTGAAAACATTATGCATCATTATCAAAGAAATTTATGAATCTCTTAGAGAGATGTTGGCTGAAATAGAACTCCAGGTAGAAGCTGATATACAAGTGCATGTTATGTACATTTGGAGTGCACATTCTGCGTCAGTTGTAGATAGGGGCTTCTGTGGGCGCTCCCTGTGAGGTGGAATGCATGTTTCTTTATGTACTTATGTTAAGCGGGAACTTCCAGGCCTGTGAGGTTCACGGCATTCAGTCTTCTGTGATGAAATAGTGAATGAATTTCTTCATTAGTAGAACTGCACTGAATAAAGTTACCAGTGTTTCCAAAGTACATGCATTACTGTAGCTCATCATCACTTAGGATTTCTGCAACTTTGCCAGTTCCATTCCATATATTCAAGTTTCATTCAATATTCAGAGTACCATTGCATATATTCAGCATTTGATTCCATATATTCAGAAATTGATTCCTTATATACAGAGTTTCTTTCCATATATTCATAGTTTCATTCCATATATTGCAATCTTTATAATATAAATACAATAATTTCTTGAACTTTTGAAAAACAGGTTTCAAAATCGACTTTTTTTTTTAAATCTTAAGGAGTGTTGTCAGAGAAAAAGGAGTTTATAAAGTCAGATGTGCCATACCCATTATCCCCAAGTGCTCCTCATCTGGACGCCTGGGCTTCTGTATGGTAAATGTTCCATCTGTGTATTCACGAAACACCACCTTCTTATATTCAGCACCAATCAGATTTTTTGATTGTTCTAGGTAAATACTTCCAGGGCTGAGTAAAGAAGGACAGAAAATGAGAGAGAGAGACAGAAAAGATAATGTGTGCATGAATGTGTAAATAGGTAAAACTGTGTGGCTAGCTGTGTGTGAAATAGAGGGTCTCAAGCACGAGACTTGACTCTTCTCAGTCAAGCCTCACTTGAAGTGTTAATCTTAACCCTAATGTTTCATTTTAGAGCTCAATTTATGTGTAAGAACAAATATACACATATGTTTGTGGGTATACCTATCCTCCAGTGTAGCCATGTGTTTCTCTAGCTCCCATGTTCGGTTTGGTGCATAATTCCACAAAACTTCCTCTGCTGCTATATAGTACTGCACTGTGGAGGTGAAGTGCTCTTGTACAGGAGTCGTTGAACAGGTCTTCACTGTGTAATGCTGACGCATGCCCGACTTGTAGTGATCAGTTGTACGACAGCTCAGCTCAAACTCGCCTGGAGTAAAAGTGCATACTTATGAGCAAATGTTTACTGTCAAAAATAATGTATTTTGCTTATATCTTTTAATTATTTAAGAAAACAACAAGCTTTTCAGACATTACAAGACTTAGCAACTGCGTATCAAAGCATAGAACTAGGATAATCTTCCCTAATTTTGTTAATTTGTTAATAAATTTGTCGTGCCAAATCCTACATCCCCTTTGACCCCAAGGGGTAGCGGTTCGTAAAGCCTGATCTAAATGCCTTCTGCATTATGTAGCTGATCAAATAAATCATAAATCATGATTAAACAGTTCTTCAAAGTGGATAATGCAGTGTGTTTAATATAGTTTGTCTGGATATTACATTGGTGCAAACAATATTTTTTCTGATGTGATGCCTCAAAAACATTTCCCCTCAGAGAGTTAATCATCATAACACATTTCACATATACATACCTACATCTCATTAAATAATTAAAAAAAAAAAAAAAAAAAAATCACTATAATTTTAGACTATACTGTAATTTACAATCCAAATAGTTATTTAATAACATATTAATTTACATGCAATTATTATGCATGCAGACGCTTTTACAAACATTTGTGAAAGAATGGTTCAGTGCTCAGTGAATTCAAGCATGGTACCGTGATAGATTGCCACCTGTGCAGTAAGCTGAGGCGCACAGTGCGCAGAAGTCGCCAACTTTCTAGCAATAGCTACAGACCTCTAAACTTTGCGTGGCCTTCAGATTAGCTCAAGAACAATAAGTAGAGTCCATGGCCGAGCAGCTGCATCCAAGCCTCACACCAAGTGCAATGCAAAGCATTAGATGCAGTGGTGTAAAGCACACTGCCACTGGACTCTAGAGCAGTGGAGACGTGTTCTCTGGAGTGACGAATCACGCTTCTCTGTCAGGCAATCCGATGGACGAGTCTGGGTTTGGCGCTTGCCAGGAGAACGGTCCTTGCCTGATTGCATTGTGCCAAGTGTAAAGTTTGGTGGATTACGGTGTGGTGTTGTTTTTCAGGGGTTGGGCTTGGCCCCTTAGTTCCAGTGAAAGGAACTCTTAATGCTTCAGACATACTAAGACATTTTGGACAATTTCATGCTCCCAACTTTGTGGGAACAGTTTGGGGATTCCTGTTCCAACATGACTACACACCAGTGCACAAAGCAAGGTCCATAAAAACATGGATGAGCAAGTTGGTGTTTTCCCATGACAATACTTTTTATCTACCAGCCCCCCAGACCAAACTCAGTATTTATTTCAGAGTGGCATGATCTTCTTACAACAATGTGCACTACCGCTGCCAACATTGTAATACTTGGAGATCTTAATGTTCATCCCACATAACTGACCGCAACCCGATAGAACAGCTTTGGGATGAATTAGAGCGGAGAATGCGAGCCAGTTCTTCTCGTCCAACATCAGTGCCTGACCTCACAAATGCGCTTCAAGAAGAATGGTCAAAATTTCCCATAAACACACTCCTAAACCTTGTGGAAAGCCTTCCCAGAAGAGTTGAAGCTGTTATAGCATCCTTGTTTCGGTTTCAAGGATATCCGTTACGGTTCCTTTTGAATGACGAATAAAAACTATTGATACCTGCTGATATAGATAGTTAATTTCTTATACACATGTACTCCTAACGCACATGCCAGTTTGCAGTCGGCTGTAGTCTGTGCTGTGCGTTCAAGCACAGCTTCTTGGTCCAGACACAGCCAACGCAAGGCGACAACACTGTCGGTTTTCGTCGTCGTTTGTTCTTTAAAGTCAGGCTTGGTGTGCCCCAGGCTTAACAAAGCATACACATAGCACACTACCATATTTCTTCAACTCAAATCCCTTAAGCAAGTTTCATTAATTAGGTCAACCGGAACCACTTCACTATATAACCACTGTATAACCACTATACCATGATGTATTTTGTTACATCGAAAGATGAACAGTGTCTACGCTGATATTAGTCTCTGTCTGTATCACTCTTATCCCAAGGTAAACAAATGGCTCATTTCCATCGAGCGGTACAGTACAGTACAGTACAGTACAATACGATTCGGGATGGTAAACCTTGATCCGACTTGCATTTCAACCGCCAACAGATACCCTTCCTTGATAGGCGTGGTGTATGCCAGAAAGTCGTGATCGATGTCATTCTCACGCGAAGAAGAAAGCGACAGAGTAAACAACATTGGAGGACCTACAGCAGATCTTATTCTTGCTTCTCGGCATGTGGCTGCTTGTCACAAGAAGAAGAAAAAAAACATTTGTTGCAACGGTACTGTGTTTCAACTGTATATTAAAAAATGGTGCCTCTTGTGTTGTCATTCCCCAGCACACACAAGTGACGATTCTGTCAGCAAATCAACGTTCTGCAGTGAGTCTAGCTCCACCCTTTAGGGACTGGACTACTGTGCTTGGTACCCCAACAGAAGGGTCCCAAAAAAGTGGTTTGGTACGGTTCAGTTCGGTATTTTGGTACCATTCAAAACTTCTGACAATCGAAACGGAAATAAGTGCATACTGTACTGTACTGTACTGCACGGTGGAAACGAGCCAATAGAGAGTCTGATCCAATCTGTATCCAGGCCAGATGTTGGATTTGCACCCACCCAGAACATACCACAACACAATACTTTTCAGTCAGCAAAGACCTAATCTACTAATTGGCAACAAACGTAACTACAACATTGCAGGTCTGGTAATGTGCCATAATTTCATTAACATCAAATTACCAAGTAAATATGTATAGATTTTATTTATTTCCACTTTTTCCTCCAGTAATGTACCTTATGTTTTCATGTCTTCCTTGTTGCAAATATTTGCATTCCTGTGACATTTTGAAAAGCCTTTACATTTTGTGTTATTGTTATTTTTGTTGTTGTTGTTCTCTCTTGTTTGAAATCATCAGTGAACTAAACGAGTTAAACTAAAACTTGCTAATTAAAAAAAAACAAAAAAACATTGCAGTGTCTGTTCTGGAAATGACCTACGCAAATAATTTTCTTCGCTGGTTTAGGATCTGGCACAACACCGAAATCATTATTAGCATTACAAGCGACGTATCAAAGCCAATCACACCTTCCATAGCTTGAGCATAATGGATAAGCATTGACACACCAACACATCCCTGATATAAAAAGCGCTGTGACTTACCATTGTTGTCAGGTGTCATGCTAACAGTCACTGTGGTATGTGGGAAAATGCTGAGAGTGTCACGGTTCATCCCATCGCGCTGAAATGTGTTACCCTGAAAGTAGATACCATGGATATCCACCTCTGTGCCCAAGCCAAGTGTGTGCCACACAACATGTTCCCCGTTACACAATTCCAGATCAGGCAGGTTTCCATACATGAAGCCATTTACCGCTGAGAAGAAACACAAACATTCTTAATACTGCCAGGAAATAAACTTGTATATTCACAAAGTGAGGAAGTAAAAGTACATGATTGTGTGATTAAACACACACATATGCATAATATGCATACCATGCATCTTATTGCTCTTCTGAAACTCATCATTATTTGGATGTGAATCAGCATTGCCAAACTTTTTAATGTTCTGTTCCAGGTACCAACTTTCATTCTCATCCATCACAGCGAATAGCAGGAAAAACTCGTGCTGAATTTTGTCAGCATGCTAAAGGAACACACCCAAAACATGGAAACACACACACACACACACACACACACACACACACAAAATATTATTATAATTATATTATTATATTCACCTGCATAGTCTGTGAATAATCACCTGTCCAATTAATTTTTTAAAGCATTACAGACACAAATCTTATTTTTGTTGTGAGACGTATTAGATAAAATTGTTATTGAACCTAATTATTCTAGTATGAAAAGTAACTAGTTTCAAACACATCCAATATCTGTATCATAGATATTAAACCTAAATGACCAATGTAACATAATATCCCACATTAGCTGTGTCGTGCACAACCCTGTTATGATTTTCTGCTTATGCTAAAAACACAATTAAATATGACTTTTCCTTTTTTTGCACAAACAACAGTGTAGATGCCATTCTTCAAACAATCAAACCTATACTGTAAGAAACTTCTAACAAAGATATTTATTTAATTTATGGAAATATAGGTTTATTATAAAAGCAAATCTATATTTAGCCCAAAACTTGATAGCCCCAATTGAGTGACTGATTAATTTAGGCTAGATTTGCAAACCTGTTACCCACAAAAATAAAACAGCTTGTATAAAACAAATCTTGATGTCTTGAGGTTGACAATAAATCAACCCCTTTCACTGACCATTTGCTGAAAACGGAAAAAGTCCTTCCTTTTTCAGGTCTCAAGTCTTTTTCCTTCTTGTGCCATATTTGTGGAAAGTACCATATTGTCTGTATTGGCCTAGTATGTGAGTTTGTTACCTGATGCCCACTTCCATCAAGAACACCTTTATTGCACACTTGTATGGGCCCAAATAAACCAGAGTTAGTGTCACGAACAGGATCAACAGCGGAGTAGTACAAGTATGAAAGACAAGGTGGATCATCGGCAGAGGGACCTTCAATTACTCTCCAGTGATAGGTGAATCGTTTATCAGGAGCCACAGAGGCTCCATCTTTCTGAGTACCTGTGGAGGAAACAATAATAAATACATACATTTAAAAAAAATAAATGCTTTCCCTTCATTATTTATGCTATGTATTTTTTTATATTTTAGCCAAATATTATGCAATGTGTGTATTATACTATTATTCTTTGTGTTCAGTTTCAAAATTAAATTCTCAACAAAGGGCTAAAGCAATGGTAAGCATTTTACCAAAGGCCCTTTTTTGGATGAATGCCCCTCTACTTACCCCAGTTGAGAACCCCTAGCTTGAAGGTCTACATGATTATCTGTGTGTACACCTGTAGCTGTATTTGACTTACCATCCTGATACATTGCTCCTTCATAGGCCTTCTCATAATGCAAACCATGTGGCTGAATGCTATAGTTATGAGTAGCTTTATTAAGGAATGTCACAATGATAACATCACCAGTCTCTGCTCTGATGACAGGACCTAGGGTGGGGGTGAGGGTGGGGGTGAGGGTGGGGGTGGGGGTGGGGGTGGGGGTGGGGGTGGGGGTGGAGAGATAACAGATCACTTACCATCTTCACAACAGAATGTTTAAACTATATTAATATAACTGTGCTTCATGAAACTGAAAAGCACTCATGCATCGGAGCATGGCACCAGTTCCAAGGCATTTTACTAGAACTCTTATTCATAAACTTTAAAGTCAGCAAGGAATCAAAAGTTACCACATTTATTTTCTTTATTAATGTCACTGGTCTTATTGTTAACGATTCATTTGTGCATGTTCTTGTTGTTGTTGTTGTTTTATTTTTACTTTTTTTAATTCTTTAATCAAAACTTGCTATTGTGCCGTATTGTAGGTAAGCGATTTACATTGAGATGCCCTAGCTCACTTTTCACAATCCAATTAACAAACGATGTATAAGTCAAAGTCCTGTCCTACATTTTTTTTTAAGCCATCTCACTCACAAAAACATCATAATGTGTAAGTAACTTCCATTTAATGCATACTTTAAAATATTATCAAAGACATATCAGTGTTCATACACAGATAAGACAAAAATAAGGATTTTACCCAGAATTCCAAGATGCTCATCTGAGCCCACAATATGTGTTTTGGTATTAAATGTTTCATCGGTATAAGAAATGTATCTGGCCTTGCGGTAAGTTCCACCCAGTTTACCACCATCATGACTGAAGTACGGCTCAGAGTCACTGTAGGAAAAGAAAGACATTAACACGCTAATCCAATGACAACATTAACACTTATATTATAGAAAAATAAATGCAAAATTAAACTTCAAATAAGAGTCAATATCAGGTAGGAACCATTAGCCACAATTATATCTATGATAATTGCATTAATGACATCTTTGAATCTCTGTGTACCTTCAAAGGCTTCAAAAACAAGGTCAGTTGAGATATATTCAAGGCCCACTGAAGAGCCTTGGAACGCGCAGCTTTGTATGATGTGTTGATGTAATTTACACTGTAACAGAAGCTAAGGCGGGACATATTGAATTGCCCCTCCCCCTTTTCAAATAGCCAATAGCGTTTAGTTTACCTCACAGACTGCAAGTCATACTTGACAGCACCATGGAAGCGAATCCGAGCGCTGTTGATACGCTGGATTCAATAGTAGAGGTGTAAATATATTCTACCTATTTCATTCCTAACCAACGTACAGTTGGAAAACTGAATAAAACTCGAGCGTTTGAGCAGCCGAACACACATCTCTGAACCATATTGCTCTGTGACGTGTTAATGGTTGCTTTGGCCAGGTGGTGCTTATAGCATAGGGGGCGGAGCTTTAGATTCTAGACAGCATTTGATTGGACAGAAGATGTGATGAGAAGCTGAAGTCGTCAGTGATGTTATTAAAATCATTGATCTATTTTAGCGGAAGTGAGCGACTGTAAGATTTGAATGCTTATATCTCCTAAATGCAAATTTTGTTATTGTTTTAAACACACCAGCGTATTCATAACCTTAAAGGTCCCATATTATGCCCCTTTTCACAAGATGTAAAATAAGTCTCTGATGTCCCCAGAGTGTGTATGTGAAGTTTCAGCTCAAAATACCCAACAGATCATTTTTTACAGCATGTTTTTTTACAACATTTTTTGGGGCTGAGAAAAACGCGCTGTTTTAGTGTGTCCCCTTTAAATGCAAATAAGCTGCTGCTGGACGACCCAGGGGGCGGAGCTTCATGAGCTCGCGCTCAGTCTCTCAGGACAATATCACCTCACGGAATGATGATAATATCAGAAACTCTCAGTAACGGTGTTCATTTCGAGTCGGACAATAATGCCTACTGAGTCAGAGTGCTGTATAGAGATGGAACAGGTATAGTTTAGTCGTTTAATTACGGTTATTAACGTATTTGTCATCTGCTTGTATGTATCCATTATTTATTAATAGCCAACAAGTCTGCTGTTTCGGACCAGGTCCGAATGATATGATCAAACATATACTGATGAGTTTAATAAAGTTTATTGTACATCACACAAAAGATGAAGTGTCAGTTTTACTTCAGAAAATCACCGTTAGAGCTGAGTAAACACAGTAAGGTATAAGAAGTGTGCAAGTACATAAACGAATTTCGGTAGAGTTAAGGGAGCATTCCTGTGGGCGGAGTTTAGTCAAAAAACTGTTCTACTGATGTCATTAAAGAAGGAAGTAGTCCAAACGAGCCGTTCGATGTAGTCAACTTCTGTTAAATAAAATATCTCGCTTGGCATTGAACTTTGAGCTTTATAATTTTACAGATATTATTTATACTCTAACAACAATATTACACACTAACTAAAGTTTGAAACATGGGATCACGAAGAACGGGACCTTTAAGGCTAACATATTCATACTAAAAGCTAAAAAACTTAAATTTTGATTTCAGGGGGCTTTAAAGGTAAAGCGAATAAACCGAGATTAGACTTTTATCTTAACTTTAAAATCCAGTGTACTGTAGAAGAGATTACACCAAATGGATGTTAAATGGTGTTCTTCTCCTAAATCTTTCTGTTTGCAACATTGTCTGTGTTCAAATTAATAGTGGCAAAAGTTTATCCAATCAGAATATATTCCCTCACATGTACAAGCAAAGGGTGATTCTGACCTTCACCCCTTAAAACTCCCTCAGCAATACAAATGATTAGAATCTAATTTCAGATGGTCAGATTCATCATCCAATTCTGCTTTTACCTGGTAGGTGTAATCTTTCAAATATATAATTGCCAAGCCACTGTAGTGGGACTTGTGTTACTACTCAATCATGCCATTAAGTGTCTCCAAATCTGTTTCTACCTGTGTCGTTTAGTAAGTGTTTCATTTTCCATGTAGTTCATTCCTGAAGGGGCGTAGTTCCAATCCATCTCTTCAGCAGCAATGTAGAAATGTCTCTCAGTGCCAGGGGCTTCTGATGGAGAGGTCGATGACCCACAGGTCGAGACCTCATAGAAACCCTGCATACCTGCTACTCACAAGTAGAGACCATAAAAAAGAGAGAGATTCAGAAATCTTGAAAATAAAACTTTACCTGCTTTCTTAAATATTTTAAGGTGAAGTATGTAGTCTCTGCGACACTAATGGAATCACAAAAATAAATCATATTTTGCAAATGACTCTTTTGCATGTTGCACCTCCTCCAACTCAAACATCACAATCACAGCTCTTCTGGTTGCTTGTAAAGTCATCACTCAACAGTAGATTACTTTCGATAAAAGGTCCAACACGCTATGTGTCATGAGTAAGTAAATAAAAAAATTAAAAAAAAGGGACGGTTCGGAGTAAAATCAACCTAGGGACCCATGATTTTACTTTTGCACCATGACCTCGAGCCAAACACCCCCCAGAAGCCTTTTTTCCCTTGGTTGAACATTATTAAAGTTAGAGCTTATTTAGAGATATCAGCCATATGGCTTAGTGCAGGCGCTAATGGATCCTATGATATATCTTGTAAATTACCCCACTAATAATGCCCAGAATGGTGCCAAACTTCTACAGTAGTACAAATAGGTTCTGTACTCATAAAACGAGGCATTGGAAAGGTCATGGCTCGAGGTCATGGTGCAAAGGACCCTAGGTTGATTTTACTCTGAACCATCCCTTTAAGGTGGTCTACACTTGACATGTCAAAGTAAACATTACAAACTGGAATATTTGTCTTTCTGAATGGGTGCATGATAATGCTGTATTGAAACATCCATTGTAGTGCGTTGTTCGCTTTGACATGTTCATGATCTGTTTAATCTTTGAAAGTTTAAATGCAGTGAAATTTGGCTTGCACTCCTGTAACCGAAGCTGAATGTCTTTTCCCATGTTACACATCAGCCATTGTCCCACACCGGCTAAACACCCTCCGGCTCCGCCTGCTACAGTTAGACACGCCCCAAACTCTCGCTATTGGTTGAGCTGGAAAGATAAAAGGCTTGCTCGACTTGAACCGCACAGACCGATCAGATCGGAGCGAAAATGCAGTGGAGTAACACATATGCATTGTGTTTTGTAAATATAATTAAATGAGCCTAGATAATATTTCACAAATAAATACAATCCATCCTACAAATTGCATGTAACCTTTGAACAAAGACCAAATCTATTGCATACAAATGCATATCTGTCTGTTATGATTGTGAGACACTTGGCTTTTTATGAGATATCTCAGCTCAAGTTTCTCACAAATGTGTCCAGGCAGATTTTCTCACAAATGCAGTTGAGCAACTTCCTCTTCTAAAACAGTAAATGTATCTGCAAAGCAGATCGAGTTTGTTTGCAAAATGATGAATTTGTTTGTTTAATTATGGCACAATATTAAATCCATAGAACAAACCTATTGAAAGATCTGAGGTGACTCTGAATGTTTAGATGGTGCCTGAGGATCTATGTTAACACTTTTGGGGGAGATAAACTCGACTTGCAGAGATAAGTTCATCAAAATTTTTGTACCACTTTAAATTCAATCAAGATGAAGATAACAGAGTTGAAACTCTCAGAAAACTAATGAAAATTGCAATTATTGTATAAGTTACATTCATGGATTCAGAGTTGTTGTTATGACATAAACACAATGATACATTTTCTTTTACAGTGTAGCAATCAAAATTATAAACAGTCAATTATAAAATCTTCTTCAAGTAACTAAAGCAATGTGTCAACAACATGGAAGAAATTGGCAGAAAGATAAAACAAGTGTCAGTAAAAAACTGGTGCAGCAAAACTGAACACTATACCACTCATAATCATCAAAGCAAAACCAAAAGTGATCATACACTGATTAGACAAAACTAATGCTTCAAAAAAGCAGGAACACATGGGCTTAACACAGAGATGACAGAAAGACGGTAGAACACTTACCTTTTATATGATCGTTGACTTGGCAACTTAACAACCATTTTCCAGGTGTTCTCGGGATCATTGTTGCGGTGACGAAAGTCGCAGGAAACAGACTAAGAACATCTGTGCGGTGCATGCGATCCATGAGGGTGTGTCCATGGAAATAAGCGGAATGAATGTCCACTTCATTGCCAATGCCAAAGAGATGCCAAGATACAGGACGCCCAACACACACTTTCAGTGAAGGCAAATTGCCATAAACATATCCATTGATTGCTAATGGGAAAATAAAAGAAAAAGTTGAACAAGTGACATTGAAGGAAAAAAGTATATGAGATTACACAACTTTTATAATTAGATACCAAAAAAACAATAATTCTGCATATTATTCACTAAAATAATAATATTTGATCCTTAGAAATTAAAATCACAAACAACTGCAATGGAATTTTAGAGTGCAGCCAACTTTGGATATCAAAAGGAAAACTAAACTTTGTTGAATGTTTTTGTTCCAAAGTGGAGCAGATACAAGAAGGTACTTTCCATGAAAATGTCAATCATGCGTCATCAGCTAAAACTTACATCATGAAATTTAATGTGCTAATCTAATACTCTTGGTAACAGACAAGGGTAGCTGTAACAATTTAATACTAAAGATTTCAATTTAAAGATTTAAGAATGAATCACTTATTTTTAACTGATTAACGGCTACAATGCAATCTAAGCCTGGCAATCTAACGCAAAAATCTAATTATTTAAGCTTATTTAAATTTTTTATTTAAATTTCTCTATGATAAAAAGAACATTCCTCAATAGAACACAAGGAGAAAAACCCAAATTGTTATGTATTCATGAAGTTAAAAGTTCAACCTTGAGAAATACTGAGACTTACAATGCATAAGGTTGGATTCTCTGAATTCCTCATCTGCGCTTTTCATAAATTCTTTTGTTTCATCTGGTTTAGAGCAAAATGTTTCAATATTCTCCTCCAAGTACCAGCTTAAGTTCTCATCCACCACACTGAACATCAAAATGAAATCTTCATCCACATCAGAGCGCTTATTGCTAGAGTTCAGAGTGCCTGAGATAAAAAGAGAAGATAAAAAATATAAGGAAAAGAATGAAATGAGATATAAAGAGTTAATATAATGAGAATTGAATTGGGAGGGAGAAGTGTTGATGTTAAGAAGTAGGTGGTACTGTGAGATACTGTACAATCTTCTGTGGGTATTTCTTGCATGAACAGTTTATCAGGGGTTGTGTGAACCTTACCTTTCTTGCAGGTGAGCAGAGCTCCAATAAGCCCTGATGCAATGTCTTTAGGTGCATCTCCATGTGAGTGGTAAATCCATGTGAGACAGCTGGCATCCGCTTCAGTGGGGCCGTACTCTGGTTTGACCTCCCAGGTGTACGTCCAGCTCTGACCTGGAGCCACTGCATCATCACTCTTATCACGACCAGAGGTGCCATCGGGATACAACGCTCCTAAAATACAGAGTAATGAATTCAAGTAAGGCAAATGAGATTATCCAATCTGATTTATTCAATGAGTCCTACTGAGATTTGACAATAGGGGACATTTAATGGAATACAAGATTTTCTGTGCTCTTTTAATGTAAAAAGTTAAATGAACAGAAACTTTTCTCCATATTACACCTAGACTTTAAATGAAAGCTAAGATTATGCTAAATAGATCATGCAGAAATATTCATGGCACTGATATACATACAGTGAGGAAAATAAGTATTTGAACACCCTGCTATTTTGCAAGTTCTCCCACTTAGAAATCATGGAGGGGTCTGAAATTGTCATCGTAGGTGCATGTCCACTGTGAGAGACATAATCTAAAAAAAAAAATCCAGAAATCACAATGTATGATTTTTTAACTATTTATTTGTATGATACAGCTGCAAATAAGTATTTGAACACCTGAGAAAATCAATGTTAATATTTGGTACAGTAGCCTTTGTTTGCATTTACAGAGGTCAAACGTTTCCTGTAGTTTTTCACCAGGTTTGCACACACTGCAGGAGGGATTTTGGCCCACTCCTCCACACAGATCTTCTCTAGATCAGTCAGGTTTCTGGGCTGTCGCTGAGAAACACGGAGTTTGAGCTCCCTCCAAAGATTCTCTATTGGGTTTAGGTCTGGAGACTGGCTAGGCCACGCCAGAACCTTGATATGCTTCTTACAGAGCCACTCCTTGGTTATCCTGGCTGTGTGCTTCGGGTCATTGTCATGTTGGAAGACCCAGCCTCGACCCATCTTCAATGCTCTAACTGAGGGAAGGAGGTTGTTCCCCAAAATCTCGCAATACATGGCCCCGGTCATCCTCTCCTTAATACAGTGCAGTCGCCCTGTCCCATGTGCAGAAAAACACCCCCAAAGCATGATGCTACCACCCCCATGCTTCACAGTAGGGATGGTGTTCTTGGGATGGTACTCATCATTCTTCTTCCTCCAAACACGTTTAGTGGAATTATGACCAAAAAGTTCTATTTTGGTCTCATCTGACCACATGACTTTCTCCCACGACTCCTCTGGATCATCCAAATGGTCATTGGCAAACTTAAGACGGGCCTTGACATGTGCTGGTTTAAGCAGGGGAACCTTCCGTGCCATGCATGATTTCAAACCATGACGTCTTAGTGTATTACCAACAGTAACCTTGGAAACGGTGGTCCCAGCTCTTTTCAGGTCATTGACCAGCTCCTCCCGTGTAGTTCTGGGCTGATTTCTCACCTTTCTTAGGATCATTGAGACCCCACGAGGAGAGATCTTGCATGGAGCCCCAGTCCGAGGGAGATTGACAGTTATGTTTAGCTTCTTCCATTTTCTAATGATTGCTCCAACAGTGGACCTTTTTTCAGCCTTGTGGAGGTGTACAATTTTGTCTCTAGTGTCTTTGGACAGCTCTTTGGTCTTGGCCATGTTAGTAGTTGGATTCTTACTGATTGTATGGGGTGGACAGGTGTCTTTATGCAGCTAACGACCTCAAACAGGTGCATCTAATTTAGGATAATAAATGGAGTGGAGGTGGACATTTTAAAGGCAGACTAACAGGTCTTTGAGGGTCAGAATTCTAGCTGATAGACAGGTGTTCAAATACTTATTTGCAGCTGTATCATACAAATAAATAGTTAAAAAATCATACATTGTGATTTCTGGATTTTTTTTTAGATTATGTCTCTCACAGTGGACATGCACCTACGATGACAATTTCAGACCCCTCCATGATTTCCAAGTGGGAGAACTTGCAAAATAGCAGGGTGTTCAAATACTTATTTTCCTCACTGTAACCCTGACTACAAAAGTTTACATAATAATGCCTATTCAGCATTAAGTAACTTCCTTAACAGTCATGGAGGAATAATAAGACACTGTAAAGTTGTACTTAAGCTTATACAAATTTTAAAACTCAAAAAATTGAGTAGAAAGTTACAAATTTCTACATGCTAATTGGATAGAAACAAAAATGTTGTACCATGGTTATCCAATCACATAAAATAGTTTGTTTGCATACCGGCATCTTTAAAAAGCATTTGTATAATGTACTCTTACAAAAGACATTCCATTACATACTTCACCAGCATTAAACCCAACATTAAAAAAGACGATGTATAAAGACGAAATATATAAGTCACTCATCTGGTGAAAGTAAAAGCCTTTAATTAACTGGGTAAATCATTAAAACAATTAAAAAGTGCAGATCTACATGTTGTTGTTGTTCTATTTGATATCTTAGCACATATTTTAACAGTTTATTATTTCAGCTATGAAAGTGGTTGCTTCAGGTATAGCTGTTATTATAAAGATTCAATTTGTCATTTCTGTGAGTTGCCCTTTAAACTGCTCAGTAAAAACTTGCATTTTGACACTTTGCTGCATATCTTTTCGTTTATTGCTCTGTTATTGATTTATGGGATGTATGTGTGTCAATTAGGGATGCAACGGTACATGGTAAAATCCCGGGCCGTTCGGTCAGCCCTGCACGGGACAATCTACCCTCGTGTCCCGCGGGACTTCGGTTTTGCCACTGAGTTCGCACTGATCCTTTTAGTTTTTGCTTTAGGCGCCGTTCACATATCGCGCCTAAAAACGCGTAGAAAACGCTAGGCGCGCCGCGTTCTCCTTTTTCCAAAGCGCTAGGGCAGTTGCGCTCCGGAGGCGTCTGTCGTTGCTAAAGCAACCATCAGCTGCGCTCTGGTTGGTTCTTGTCACGTGACCTACGGTGCGCTTGCGTATTTCTGAAAAGTTGAGAATTTTCTCCACTGCTGGGGACATCGTTAGTGCCAACCGGTCTCGCCTTGCACCAGACAGTGTTGATAGACTCATCTTTTTGCACAAGAATCTCTCAATAGTGGATGAGTAAATAACATTGCACTTTGTATCCTGAATGCAGTATTTTTTTTATTATATTATTTTGCTCTGCTTTTTTTTATTCAAAGCACAAGCTAATTTATGTTTGTTAAAGGTAAAAGTGCACTTTTTCTTTCACATTGATCACTTCATATACCAGTTATCAAGGTTTGGAATTGGGATCCACTTGAATATTTTGAAGTGTGTTTGTTTACATTTTGTATTTTATATAAGTGATAGTTGAAGAGGTTGTATTACTTAGTGTTGTTCAGTACAGACTAGAGTGTTAATTTATTCCATACATTGATGTTCTTCCTACTGTGACATTCTGTTTATGCTCATAAGAAAAATAAAACATATTTTTGGGATGAAATAGCAGTCTCTTTCTGCACAAAACATGTACCGAAACCGAACCGAGACCGTGGCCCAAAAACCGAGGTACGGACCGTACCGTGGGCTATCTGTACCGTTGCACCCCTAGTGTCAATAGACTCTAAATTGCTGTCCTGACTCATAGATAAACAAAGACACAGCAAGATAAGCAGAAGGAAATGGATGAAGAAAGAATAAACTGATAGAGAGATAATTGTCCAACCTTCTGAATCCTTCTTATAGAACACTCCATGTGGGTGAAGAGAATAAGGTCTGCTTGCGAAGTTCTTCATATGCACCTCCACGACATCATCGACCTCAGCCCGTAAAATAGGTCCAAGGAAGCCAAGCCACGCAGGTTTAAGTATTTCTTGGGAATAAGTGTCATCGGTGTACTGTCTGTACACAGCCTTTTTGTAAACGCTTCCTATTCGGATAGGGCCATTTGACAGAAAAACTGATGCGTGTCTGTTACAGAGAGAAAATCAAAAGTAAGTCGCTTAGTTTAAATGATAATTAGCCTATAATTGGGCTTGCTGTTATTACTGTGTACAGTTCAGGATCCATTTGAATAATAGCCTAATACATGCTATCAGAATCAGCATACATCAGCATGCACTAAGCGTCCACATAGGCTATAAAAAATAATACGTTGATTTTTTTGAAGCCTACAGTATTAAAATGTAAAAAAGTAATGTAAAATGTGACCAGTTACTGTCCTGTTTTACTATTAGGCCTACTGGTAAATAGATATGTCAACACACAAACTTACTTGTTTAGATCACTGTTGACAATGTTTCCGCTGGGTGCGTAATTCCAGTCTTCCTCTCTTATGGCTATATAATATGTCCTCTTTGTACATTCGGCTAGCTGTAGCGCGATCACGACCGTCAATAAAGAGCACAGCACAGACTTCATCGCTTATGGCTGAAACACACACACACACACACACACGTATAAATATCCGAGGCAGATCAGAAAGAGATGCACGTAAATGCCAGCGCGGGTAGATTTTTTTTCCCCCGGCACTGAAACTATGTGATAGAGATCAACATACAAAGCGCGCTGCTAGGGTGAAATAATAACGAAACCGAAAGTTGGGCGTCAACTATGGCGTTATTTTTTTGTCAAAAGTTATGAGCGTGTAAGACATGCTCACGAGCACATTATGTTATTTCACACGCGCAAAAATGAACCTTCAGCTGGCATGATAAAAGTACTCGCACACAAATTCAACAACCGAGAGGTGTACAGGTAGCTGCGAGCGAGCGCCTGGCATATAATACTCTCATAGGTTAACTCTGCTTGTACAGTGGAATCCTGCTCGCGCGCAGCGGGCTTCTGCTCGCGGAATGCTGTTTTGCTCGCGCAGTGGATTTCCGCTCGCTCAGCTGATTTCTGCTCCCTCGAGTCTACACGACTTTTGACAATTTGGGGGCGGAAACCAAGGAGGGCACTGACCCTCTTATGATTGGTCACTTTCATCATGGAAAATCTTGGGAAATCCTAACCCCGCCCACCTTCTGACACAGCGTGCGTCACTCAGCTCGCTCTGCTACTCCGGTTATCTCTGTGTATATTTTAGGCAACGAAATATGTGATAAAACACCATACTAACTATTTTCGTTTTCATTTAAAGAAATCTTAAACATGATAGCCACACAAATGTGGTTCATGCAACGCGTATTGATTATATTCACAGCACATAACGTTTGCCTATTATAACTTTTGACTAAAAAATAACGCCATAGTCAACTGCAGCAAAAACACATGATTCACCAGCCGTTAAAGAACCAGTTTCTCAATAGATGTGAAACTCAGCTGGCTTTCCCCTTAACAGAGCGCCTATTTAAACTAGCCAAGAGCGCTGACGTAGCGTACGTGCTGTAAAACAAACAAGCATTTGCTTCATTGGGCGCCGTGTTTTGAATCTACCGGACCATCGTTTGCTCTGTTTGTTTTACGCCACAGTTGAGTAAAAATATGATTCTGTATCACAATGATGAGAAACTTTCTCACAGTAATGACTTACTGTCTCATTATATTGAGAAACTTTCTCATATAACATTTAGTAATATGGGAGAGTGGGGTCAGATGAGATCAGCCAGTGGGTAAATTGACCCACTCCCTTTATTTTTGTAACCATACTGCCATGTGACCATTTTGAAACCATGTTATCATTTTCTGCCAGACTGTGACAAGGAGAAACTGGAGTGGAACTTTAAAAAGTAAATTTGGCTTGTCAAAGTAAAAGTTTAGCATAACAGATACATGGCTGTGTCATTTAATTTTTCCTAACATTTCATACACAGTTCTTACAGGTTTTTTTTTTTTTTTTTACAGTAAAATACTAAAAAAAATAATTTGCTGTTAATTGTACAGTTCTTTACTGTAATTACAGTATGTTACTGTAAAAATGCACTAAATTAAAACTCGAGTTAACTAATTTCACTTGCAGAAACCGACTGCCTTAAATTGACCAACTGTCATTTAAATGCATTAACTAAAATGTATAATGCATTAATAATGTGAGCAAAGTATTACTGTGAACTTATTTCATTTGAGGCCACTAAAAAACTACTGTACATAAAAATATTTTCACTGGACTAGCAACTACACAGTCACCGCCTGTTAAATAAAGCAACATGCAGCAAATCATCAATGTTTTTAGATCTTCTCCTGGACTGAAGCACAGGCTCTACTCTTCAGCACAATGGTGACCCAAAAAAAATAATTTTACAGTAAACTACTGGCAACAGTGTTGCCAGTGTAAGAAAAAATTATGTGGATGTTGAAGATCTCAAAAATGTAGTTTATTACAGCATAGCAGTGGCAAGGTACACGAAGCACCTTGGGTTCACCGGCGTCAGAATGAATCCAGAACATCCAAATCTTAAACCTTTTATCCTCTTCTTAATGTAAATGAAGTTGCTCTCGTTGCAACAGCTGTGGTCTGTATGTTAATGAAGTTGTGACACCCTATTGTCTGAGAAGGTTCTCTGTGTCCCACACCCATTCTACAATTGACTACCATTTGTTCAGGATCTGAACAACCCAAATGGTGAAGAAACAATATAACTTGACTTTATTTCATCTCTATGATAATTAAGGGGGGTGAAATGCTCATTTTCACTCAATCTCCTGTTAATCTTGAGTACCTATAGAGTAGCATTGCATCCTTCATATCTCCAAAAAGTCTTTAGTTTTATTATATTTATAAAAGAAAGATAGGCTGTACCGAGTCTTTCCGGAAAAAAACGAGCGGCTGGGGGCGGGCCGTGTGGGCGAAGCTAAGCTGTGCTAACGCGCCGAGCATAGTAGTGGGAAGTTCGGATCATTTTACTGACTCGGATCTTTGAGTCTCGTTCAGCAAAATGAACGAATCTTTTTTCGAGTCATTTCGTTCATTTCAGCAGAATATAATTAAAATTACATGTTAAATAGCCCAACACATATAGTACTTGTGAAAATGTTGATTACATTTGTAAAAAATAATAATAAGAATTATAAGAAACTGAAATGTTTAATTAATTGATTAGTTGTTGAGTTTTAGTTCATCTGACCTCACCTCCTGATCCGAGACGTTCTTTCTTTTGCAACTTCATATTTATCACGTTTGTTCTCCTCCTCTCGTGTTTTCGGGTTCGTGTCGAGACGTTAGTTGTCGACTCGTTTGTGTCTGACTCTTATCTGGGCCGGGCCGTGTGACACAGGTCCGGTCCGGACTCCGGAAACAGAAATGATTAGTTCATCTCTCGAGTCTTCGGGTTCGAGTCCGAGTCTTTCGTTCTTCCTGTCAGTCCCATAGAGGCTATGCTGTCAGTAACGGAAACAGAAATGATTAGTTCATCTCTCGAGTCTCGAGTCTTCGGGTTCGAGTCCGAGTCTTTCGTTCTTCCTGTCAGTCCCATAGAGGCTATGCTGTCAGTAGCGGAAACAGAAATGATTAGTTCATCTCTCGAGTCTCGAGTCTTCGGGTTCGAGTCCGAGTCTTTCGTTCTTCCTGTCAGTCCCATAGAGGCTATGCTGTCAGTAACGGAAACAGAAATGATTAGTTCATCTCTCGAGTCTCGAGTCTTCGGGTTCGAGTCCGAGTCTTTCGTTCTTCCTGTCAGTCCCATAGAGGCTATGCTGTCAGTAACGGAAACAGAAATGATTAGTTCATCTCTCGAGTCTTCGCGGGTTCGAGTCCGAGTCTTTCGTTCTTCCTGTCAATCCCATATAGAGGCTATGCTGTCAGTAACGGAAACAGAAATGATTAGTTCATCTCTCGAGTCTTCGGGTTCGAGTCCGAGTCTTTCGTTCTTCCTGTCAGTCCCATAGTCGTTCTTTTGTCACGTGACTTGTAACCGTATTGAACACTAATTCACAACCTTTTTACAAACAAGCGCGTAGTTATTTTTTTTTTTTATTATTATTATTATTTTTTTTTACTCTTACAGTTACGTGATGCGTTTCTGTTCTCAAGATTATTTTCTATAACATTGAATGTGATATTTAAGAGTTGGTTAATGCAAAGCTTTATCCATAGGATTGGGGAAACCACTTTGATGAGACTTGTATACAGTGGATTATAATTTTCAGTTAATTTCATAAACATATACAAATATGGGAAATATATTGACTATTCAAATCTAACTTCACAAATTCAAGTCAATTAGACTATTACTAATTTTGTATCATCTGTATTTTATTTTTCTCTATTGAGTTGTTATATTATTTTGTTGTCCTTGTGTTATTAATGAATAAAAATCAGTTTAAAAAATTTAAATGAAGTGTTATGTATTTTGGATTCATGTATATTTTTGAGTCATTCACTATGTTTTTTGTCCATAATAAATCACCTAAAAACCGAATAGAAACGCATCACGTAACTGTAAGAGTAAAAATAATAATAATAAAAAATAAAAAATAACTACGCGCTTGTTTGTAAAAAGGTTGTGAATTAGTGTTCAATACGGTTACAAGTCACGTGACAAAGGAACGAAGGACTCAAACCCGAAGACTCGAGAGATGAACTAATCATTTCTGTTTCCGCTACTGACAGCATAGCCTCTATGGGACTGACAGGAAGAACGAAAGACTCGGACTCGAACCCGAAGACTCGAGACTCGAGAGATGAACTAATCATTTCTGTTTCCGTTACTGACAGCATAGCCTCTATGGGACTGACAGGAAGAACGAAAGACTCGGACTCGAACCCGAAGACTCGAGACTCGAGAGATGAACTAATCATTTCTGTTTCCGCTACTGACAGCATAGCCTCTATGGGACTGACAGGAAGAACGAAAGACTCGGACTCGAACCCGAAGACTCGAGACTCGAGAGATGAACTAATCATTTCTGTTTCCGTTACTGACAGCATAGCCTCTATGGGACTGACAGGAAGAACGAAAGACTCGGACCCGAACCCGAACTCGAGACTCGAGAGATGAACTAATCATTTCTGTTTCCGCTACTGACAGCATAGCCTCTATGGGACTGACAGGAAGAACGAAAGACTCGGACTCGAACCCGAAGACTCGAGACTCGAGAGATGAACTAATCATTTCTGTTTCCGTTACTGACAGCATAGCCTCTATGGGACTGACAGGAAGAACGAAAGACTCGGACTCGAACCCGAAGACTCGAGACTCGAGAGATGAACTAATCATTTCTGTTTCCGTTACTGACAGCATAGCCTCTATGGGACTGACAGGAAGAACGAAAGACTCGGACCCGAACCCGAAGACTCGAGACTCGAGAGATGAACTAATCATTTCTGTTTCCGCTACTGACAGCATAGCCTCTATGGGACTGACAGGAAGAACGAAAGACTCGGACTCGAACCCGAAGACTCGAGACTCGAGAGATGAACTAATCATTTCTGTTTCCGTTACTGACAGCATAGCCTCTATGGGACTGACAGGAAGAACGAAAGACTCGGACTCGAACCCGAAGACTCGAGACTCGAGAGATGAACTAATCATTTCTGTTTCCGCTACTGACAGCATAGCCTCTATGGGACTGACAGGAAGAACGAAAGACTCGGACTCGAACCCGAAGACTCGAGACTCGAGAGATGAACTAATCATTTCTGTTTCCGTTACTGACAGCATAGCCTCTATGGGACTGACAGGAAGAACGAAAGACTCGGACCCGAACCCGAACTCGAGACTCGAGAGATGAACTAATCATTTCTGTTTCCGCTACTGACAGCATAGCCTCTATGGGACTGACAGGAAGAACGAAAGACTCGGACTCGAACCCGAAGACTCGAGACTCGAGAGATGAACTAATCATTTCTGTTTCCGTTACTGACAGCATAGCCTCTATGGGACTGACAGGAAGAACGAAAGACTCGGACCCGAACCCGAACTCGAGACTCGAAAGATGAACTAATCTTGGAGGGCGGGCCAAGATGGCGACTGAGTGACATCCCTGTGCCGAAGCTCTGCATTCATTATATAGTTGACAAAAGACTTAATATGTAAAAGGGCACAAAGTAATAATTTATTTACTGATCTGAGAAAGTCTTTGTTCGTTCTTATGTTTTTCTAACTTTTCAACGAGCGCGATGGAAGAAGATAAGCCTACTCGAGGTGCCATGCACTCATACGCGAAGAAATCTCTGGATGCCTCGTTCAAAGGGAATGACGCTAAGAATACATCAGGATGTAAAATTCCCCTTCCTGAAACTCCTCGACAGCCTGCCAAAAAATCAAAATTGGGTGAAAGATCGGCGTCGGATATTCAGATGGTCTCTAATTCGAACCTGATGGAAGTTTTGGAGAGAGTTGAAAAAATGCAATTGGAATTTATGAATCGAATGCAATCCCTCGAGACGACCGTTCAAGTCAACACGGCCTCGTTAAACAGTGTGACTGAGGCGCTTGAGTTTATGAGCAATCAAATTGAAGAGGTATCAGGCAAGGTGAGCTCGTTGCAGAACAGGGTGGAATCACTGGAAAAGGAAAACTGCGTGCTACGTGATAAATGCGAGGAACTGGATGCCTATAAAAGGAGGTGGAATCTGCGAGTGTCCGGTATTCAGGAGCAGCGAGGAGAAGATTTTCGGAAAATTCTAATCGATTTATTCGGCAAAGTTTCTCCAGAGATCGCAGACCAGCTCGTCTACACGCTCGACATCGCCCACAGACTGGGCCCGCGCGCTGAGGGAGCTCGCGCAAGCCGTCGCATCATCGTGCAGTTTCTGTCACGCAACGTTCGAGATCAAATCTGGAGGGATGCCAGAACCGCGGCCATTCTCAAAGAAAGGAAAATCCGAATTTTTGAAGATTTAACGCAAAGCACCAAAGACGCCAGGAACAAACTTTGGCCACTTGTGGAACGAGCAAGAAAGGAGGGGAAGAGAGCAGGCTTCAGAGGGCCCTTTGCATATGTTGACGGTAAAAAGATTTCTGCAAATGATTAGCAAGGCTGAATGATGCTGTGGCATCCTCGTCGAAGCTTCAACACACCACTGTCTGGTACTCTCCGTCTAGGCACGGACTGTTTTTTTTTTTTTTTTTCTCTCTTCAGAGATAGACTAAGTCTAAGTCAGGATAGACTTTTTGTAGTATGCTACGTAGCGTTTCCCATTTGATATTGTTTGTTCATGCTGGATCTTCAACGCAATTTTTATTTTATTTTATTTGGAATATTATTAGTTTATGACAATGGTCATAAATACGGAATTTTTACTTTTGAAACCATAACTTTCTGTCAGTGAGACGAGAGTGCTCGTTCTGAAGAATTAAGGTACCAAAAACTTGATAACTTAAAGAGGAACGAAAGTCCAATAGAACAGATAAAAGGGTTAAAAGAAACAAAACGAAAAAGACTTTTACTCATGCCCTTGTACTTACTTCTGGTTCTATATAATGTTGCAGAGTTAGGCGAACTACTGCATTTTTGTGTTATTCTAGTTTCTTATGTTCTAATTGATATCCTGTTTCATACCTAGTTCTTCAGGTATTATAATTCTAGTTTAATTTTGTATGTCTTTGTCTTTATTTTCTTTAAATGCCAGGGGTTTGAAAAACAACATTAAGAGGAAGGCTTTATTTTTGTTTTCTAAGAGGCACAAAGTAGATTTCTGTTTTTTCCAGGAAAGTCACTCTACATCTAAAGATGCCAAATTTTGGAGGTCACAGTGGGGCAATGATATTTGGTTGTCACATGGGTCAGAACATTCTGCGGGAGTAGGGATTATGAGGTATAATTTTAATGGTAACATTTTGGAAACCAGTATTGATCCTTCAGGACACTTCTTGTTAATGGTTGTTGTTGTCAATCATTTTATGTTGATTATTGTCAACATCTATGGTTACAACTCTGTTACAGAAAACTGTGCTTTATTTAACACCCTAGATCAAAAACTTTCATATGCTTTAGGCAAATATCCTTCTGCTTTTCTTCTTTTAGGTGGTGATTTTAACATAGCTATGAATAACATGCTAGATAGGCACCCTCCAAGAAAAACAGTTTCCCCAAACTCAAATCTTGTAACATTTATGGATAAATTTGACCTAGTTGACATCTGGAGAGAAATGTATCCGGATGTAGTACAGTACACATGGAGTAACAAAGACCATTCAAGGCAGTCCAGAATTGATTATTGGTTGATTTCTAAAACATTGAGTTGCAATAATATCTCTGTTAATATCAGTAACAGCCCACTGACTGACCATAATGCCATTTACATTTTAGTTAATTTATCACAAAATATCGCAATTAATGCCTGCAAACCGTCGCTCTGGAAATTAAATAGCTCCCTCCTTAAATATGAAAGGGCCAAACAACAGATTACTGAACTAATCCAAATTTATTGGGAAAGGGCTAAATCACAAAAAGCTTTTGGACGTAACTGGGAGCTTTTAAAATATGAATTAGGGAAATTTTTTAGAAAATTTGGAAGTAATATAGCAAAGCAAAATAGATTATTAGAGGATGAAGTTCTTTCACAACTATCTGCTATATCATTTAAGGAACCATTGACAGATACTCAAAGCATTGAATATTCCAAACTTCAAAGTAAATTAGATGACCTCTATAGATCCAAAGCTAAAGGAGCCTATGTTAGATCCAGGAAAAAATGGCTGGAAGAAGGAGAGCAAAATTCAGCCTACTTTTTTAGGTTGGAAAGATCCAATGCTGCGAATGTTTCTGTTGATCGTCTCCGAACAAATGATAGAGTTCTGGAGAATCCTAGGGAAATAGCTTCTTTTTGCTCCAAATTCTATAATGACTTGTATACATCAAAATATTGTGACAGTTCAGCCAAATCTTTTTTTGAATCTATTAATCAAAATAAAGTTATTCCTTTAGAAGATAAAGAAGCTTGTGATAATGATATATCCCAATCAGAAATTCTACAGGCTATTAAGAGTTTAAAAAATAATAAAAGTCCCGGCAGTGATGGTTTAACCTCTGAGTTATATAAGATGTTTGCAGAGAGCTTATCCCCTTTCTTACTAAAGGTGTTTGAAGAAAGTCTGGAATCGGAAACACTTCCACCAAGCATGACTCAAGGGGTCATCACTTTGATACCCAAACCTAATAAAGATAAAGAATGTTTAGAAAATTGGAGACCGATAACCCTCTTGAATAATGATTATAAAATTCTAGCTTTAATTTTAGCAAAAAGAATTAAAGATGTCCTTAATTGTATTATTGATGAATCACAATCAGGTTTTATGGAAAAACGTCACATTACGAATAATGTAAGATTAGTCCTAGATATTTTAGATTACGAGGAACTCATCCCTAATGACAGCTATTTGCTTTTCCTAGACTTCTACAAAGCCTTTGACTCACTTGAGCACAATTTCATATTTCAAGCCATTACCAAATTTGGGTTTGGAGATTCGTTTTGTAGAGCCATCAGGACATTGTATAGAAATAATAATAGTGTTATTAAGTTAAAATTCGGAACCTCACCAAGATTAAATCTGTCACGTGGAGTAAGACAAGGCTGTCCTATATCTCCATATTTATTCTTGCTTGCCTCGCAATTTTTATCTCTGCACATTTCCAGTAGTAATTTACAAGGTCTTACAATTGACGATAGACAAATTATTATTAGCCAGCTGGCTGATGACACCACTTTGTTTTTGAATGATGCCTCTCAAATCCCTTTAGCTTTAAGATTGATTGATTCCTTTTCCAGAGCTTCGGGTCTGTACCTAAATATTAAAAAATGTGAGTTAATGTCAATCAAAAGCTGTAATGTTCCCTCTATATGCAATATCCCTGTTAAGGATCAAGTAACATACTTAGGAATTGTAATTCATAAAGACCAAAAAACAAGATGTAAGCTAAATTTCGATCCTCTAATAATGAAAACCCAAAAGAAACTCAATTCTTGGTTGCAGAGAGACTTGTCGATACGAGGAAGAATTCTACTCTCTAAAGCTGAAGGATTATCAAGACTAACGTATGCAGCTCTCTCCTTGGAGGTTGATAAAGGAACATTAAAAAAGGTTGATAGCATGTTAAATAATTTTGTTTGGAAAAATAAAACCCACTTTATTAGAAAATCAGTTCTGATGAATTCAATAAAACAGGGAGGATTTGATTTTTTAGATTTTACTACCTTAAACAACACTTTTAAAATTAATTGGCTTAAAAATTCCCTCAATAATCCCTCTTCACTTTGGAATATCATCCCTAATTATATTTTCTCAAAAGTAGGTGGCCTGAATTTTCTCTTACTTTGTAACTATAATGTTACAAAGATCCCTGTCAAACTCTCTAATTTTCATAAGCAGATGCTCTTGGCATGGTCCCTATTATACAAACACAACTTTTCCCCACACAGATATTACTTATGGAACAATAAGGATATTCTCTACAAGAATAAATCACTTTTTTTTGACAACTGGTTCAAAAACAACCTTCTTTTAGTTGGACAGCTTTTTAATTCACAGGGCAGACTTTACAACTATTTAGATTTTTTACAGAAATATAAAATTCCTATAACGGCTAATGAATATGCTATTGTTTTCAATACAATTCCCTCTGGAGTGTCTTTTCTGTTGCAAGGTTCTACATTTCCATGGCCATGTACTTACTCTTTGAACCTAACTGACACAATGATTGGAAATGTATGCTTTTCTGTAGAGCAACAAAAAAGAAATTATAAAATCAGAGCTCTCTTCCAGAAAGAAATAATGACAATTCCTTATGTAATACCATACTGGAATAATATTGTAGAGAATTTACCGTGGGAAAAAGTATGGTCTTTGCCTCATAAGTATCTGCTTACCAATAAGGTAAAAGAAATAACATTTAAATTAATCCACAAATGTTACCCATCCAAAGCATTTCTTAGGAAATATAAGTCAGACATTGAAGTGAATTGCTGTTTTTGTCACTCTCCTGAGGAAGATGTCATTCACTTGTTTTGGCAATGTACCCACACTGAGAAATTTTGGTCAGATTTGTTAATTTTTATCCAATCTTATTTTGTAAGTGACTTTTCTTTCTGTTTTAAAGATGTTTTCTTTGGCTTGTTTGACTACCCAAAAGAGAAAACTGGACAATATTACATAATTAATTTGTGCTTCCTACTAGCTAAATTTCACATACATAAGCAAAAATTTACAGGCTCTAAACCTCTCTTTTCTCTATTCAAAGATGATCTAGACAAATACATAGAAACTATCCAAAACTCTGTTAATCCCAAAGCAATGAAAACTGTATCTCTGTATTCATCCTTTTTGTCCTCTTAAGGTAAATGCATTGCATTGTTTTAGTTTTTTTTGTTACCCTGGCAATTGTCTGTGTCTGTGTATCCTTTTTGTCCTTTTTGTTTATTTTTTTTTTCCCCCATGTTTATCTGTATTGCTTTAATGCTGTGTAATGTTTAATAATAAAAAAAAAAAAAAAAAAAAAAAAAAAAAAAGATGAACTAATCTTTTCTGTTTCCGGCCAAGCAGACAGATCAGAGTCAGACACTGACGAGTCACTGACCCATATGTTGCGTAATGCGCATGCGCGGTCAACACAAAATGAACGAATCATTCTCCGAGACAACTCGGTAGTCCCGAGTCATATTAAAGATTCGTTCAAAATGAACGAATCGTTCATGAACGACACATCACTACCGAGCTAACAACACACAGAGACATTTGTTCAACAGTTTTACTCACCGTCCAGTTCCAACGCATGACCGCGAACCTTTATCATTGCGACTGCTCGATCCTTAAGCATTAGACGATCTGCAAATCCGTCGATCTGGGCTTTGTTTATAAAACAATCATCGTCGAAATGCAGGGATCAAACAGTCTTACACAACTCCGTTTATGCTCAGGAAAACAAACTCCATCCAACACACTTCTTTGGTGACATTTTGACTTCGCAAAAGCCGGGCAGGGCGCTTTGATGGCGAACTGCTTTCACTCTCTTGCTCTGGTCTACGAGTGCGCGCGCGCGCGCGATCTTACCGGAGAAGTGCCCTTAGGACCCGTATAAGGAAATTCCGCTACATCTGACGTCACACATGCCCATACTCGAAAAAAACTTTCCGAAACTTGTGACAAACCGGAAGGACAATTTTTGGCACAGAAATACTCCTTCAAACGTACAATTTAATTTTTTAAACTTTGTCCATGTTTAACATGGGAATCCAACTCTTTAACAGTGTAAAAAACTCAGTATGCATGAAATAGCATTTCACCCCCCCTTTAAGCCATTTTGGGGATGAGCTCATTCTAAAATATAGTTTGGAGTGGAATCTGGGTCGAGGCAGACTACAATTTCTTACAGTTGTTATTGAGATGTTTAATTGAAAATGTTTGGTTTGAAGTTACCATTATAGAGATCAGTGTTTGCTTTAGGTGGGTTCTGGACTCGACTTTTTAACATTAGTTTCTCTGTCGCTGCTTGAACTGTGTTTTTGCAGTTCACACTTGTGCACACACACACATGGTTTATGAATGATTGCAGTTATATTGATTACCAAAATCATCATATAGCCTTACTAACCTCATTCAGAGTTTAATCCTGTATCAAAAGTGTTACATTAGCACCACTGTTAAACTACAGCAATGAGTTACAATGATGATTTTTTAACACATCATGCACAACCAAAGAAACAGAGCTACACTGTAGTGCAGAAACACAGAGATATAAAAAATTAGCACGTGAATCTTAATGGTTGGTTGCAATATATATATATATATATATATAATGCACTATATGATTTCAATATCCTTCAGAATAACTGGTTACAGAAATATTGCTGTATTTCATGTTGTAGATTAACCGATGTATGATAAATATTAAATACCCATAAACTCAAAGCTTATGTACTGGATGTGATCAAAGAATCAGACATGTTCAGGATGATTATGGCATCATCTCAACAGCCTAAAACACCTGATCATCTTCCTCTTGGCTTTTTCTTGCCATAACAAATGTGTTTTATAAACACACAGCTAAAGCAGCCAGAGAGAAACTAATGTTATAGTCAAGGGTCAAGAGGGTATAGGGTGTGATTGGGAAAACAGCCTCTGAGTGTCGACTTTGAGCACTGTTGATTTACAGTATATTCCTGTAGGCTATTTTTGTTTTCTACGGTATATTACTGTTTTAATGGAAAATGGTATGATATTGTCAGAATTTGCAGCAAGGGTTAACAGTGTATTTATATATTCGAAATGTTATATTTAGAACATTAATCTCATAGCATTATTTTAGCGATTGTAATTGCAGTGTAAATTTATTATGATGAATAGTAAGATGGACTTTGTTGATACTGATTTCATTCAATTGGTATAACAGCCCTATAGCATATAGTGTTAAATAGTTTAATTAATTAAATGATGATCAAACTTTACTTAAAAAAAAAAAGTATTAGAGGAGTGTCCCTGTTTTTCACTTGAGCACCTGCCCATCAAAATGTCTGTGCACAGCCCTGTTCCTAAGCCTATCCCTAAACCTAACTTATCCCTAAAATTAGAGGGAAATGACAGGTGAATATATCTCTGAAGCACCTAACTCTGGTTGTGAACTTAAACTTGACATAAACTGTAAACTTGTTTTTCAGATCTGATTGGTTGATTGGAATGTTCTTTATGAATCAATAAAGATGTTGATCCAGGAATATGTTGCACTTGGTGAAATCACATTCACAGCAGTCTGGACTGTTTTGTGCATGCATAGATAAAATAACATTTTTCATTACTCTTATTTTACTCATTATGAGAAACTAATTCATAATTACAATAACATTTTCATTATAGAGACTTAGGGGGGAGTGGGATAAGATGAGCCGTTTTTACTTATGTGGTTAAGAGAAAATTAGTCCGAAGTACAATGAAAGTATCTAAAGTAATTTCAGGATGTTTCATAATCATTTTAAATGATCAGAATGTATCAATGACAAAGGGTTCTAAAATATGGCTTCTAATAAAAAAGTGTTCCTGTGGCTCAATTTGCCCCAGGTTAGGGGTAAGTTGATATTTTTATTTTTAAGTTGTAACCTTCCCAAAACAGACTAAACAGAGTTTAAGTAAAATTAAATAAAAACGGAATTTGAATGAATGAATAAATGTCACTGAAACAAATAAACATTTAGGTCAAAAGGTTCTTGGCATTGTAGTTTTTCTGCAAGGCCGAACATGTTAGGCCATTAGGGACTACAGGTGGAATATAAATATATGATTACGCATCTTCTAGTTCTTATCAGATATGGTGTACTTGCACTATAAAATAAAATAGTTAAAAAAACGTTAAAAAAAATAAAATAATGCTAAACTAAACCAGTTGTGTATTATAACATTGAAATTATACCAGTTTATACTTCAGAGAATTAATTTAACTACAGTGCCTTGTGGCGGGGTAAGTTAAAACTCTGGCTCAATTTACCCCACAGCATTTGGCTCACTTTGCCCCATAACTTAGCCTAGAGATCTAGACGCACCCTAGCGGCAGCAAAATTTATTTTGCAGCCAGGGTAGTAGCAACTCTCTGTTGACTTTCGAGCTGCTAAAACTAAACTCTAGTCAGGCCAATCAAATCATGTATAGAGTCGGTGGGCGGGCTTTACATAATGACGACAGAGTTGTGACGGTTCCGCGTGAATTCCCTGATACTTGAAAACAAAGAAGAGCTGCTGCTGCTGGCGAACAGCGGCCTTTCGAATCGGCTTTGTCCGTGACTTGGAGTTAAGCTTTTCTTTGAGAAAAGAACAAAGAATGGCACTGAAGTCATTCTTAAAACAGGAAGATGTGTTCATAGTTTTGCCAGCCAGATACAGCAAAAGTTTAATCTATCAACTAGCTCCGCTGTTGGGAAAACGCTCTGGTTGGTTGTAGTGTTGTCCTATTGCATGCAGAGCGAATTTGAAAGACAGCCGTTTATCCCGCCCCTCGGATTGAGCCCTGACAATGGTGAGTTGCCAGACCTAACATCTTGATGTAGGCTACCCATAACTGCCATTTTGAACAAAACTAGCTAGCTTACCAATTCAGGCTAAAGGATTTGCATACACATTGCTAAATCATCAATATGGATCATAAATATTTTTAGACCGGAACAATATGCTTTGATGTAACTAAAACCAGTTGATGGGGACAAGTCATAATAAGTGAATCATAGTGAATCATCATTCATTCAACCAATTAGTTCAAACCCGCTGATTCATTCATGAAAAAAGCAAGTGTCCACTGACTTTATGAAGGGGTCATAATATGAAGGTTAAATTATGCCATAAGAATCACAGGGTAAGATTTGTGGAAGTGAACATAAGGTTGTAAGCCTAAATTAAAACTGCAACTTTTTTAAGCTAACACAAAATAAATATGATCTGTATTCTTCTGACTTCCATTTTTCCACGCTTACACTGTTGCCATTTTTTTCCTTGCAAAGCCAAAAGCTTTGCAAGCCTCTGAACAGCGATTTTCAAGTGAAAACAAAGAACTATAAAGCTTTCCTGTAGCTCAAACAGCAGAGCGTTGGCGCTAGCAACGCCAAGATCATGGGTTCGATTCCCAGGGAAAGCAAGAACTGACAAAAAAATGTAAAATGTGTACCTTGAATACAATGTAAGTCGCTTTGGATAAAAGCGTCTGCCAAATGCATAAATGTAAATGTAAACTAAAAAGCATACTGACTGCGTAGAACCAATCTGTATGTATAAAAAACAAACTGTTGCAAATGTCTAAATGGTTTGTTGTGCACGTAGGGCAAAAAGTTCCTGAAATAACCCAATATGTACTGCTCTGTGTCTTTTACAGTTTTGGCACGATTCTCTCACTCAATGAGTTTTGCAAGCGTAAGGAGGAAGGCGGTATCATCTTCTTCTTGTAGCCAATCAAATGAGGCTCTCGATGACTCTCGATTTACTTTTTTCTTGATTGGTTAAATAAACACGCCAGACACCAAGACATTTATCTTTATTTGGTTCAGCATCATTCTCACTGTCGGAATGGTACTTCTAATGGACACATACATTTAAAATAATAATAATAATAATTAAAACATGATCCATTATAAGCTGTGTACCATTAGGCTACAGTCCCATGTGTTCATACTGAATTTCAAACTGGTGCTACTTAAAAGTAGGCCTAGTATGGTATAGTATCTGCACTAATACATGCATAATTTCACTTGTCTACTGATCAGGGGTGATTCATAATAGTTCAGTAATAATTGATTTTTATTTATTTTTTATTAAACAAGCTGTAATTTAAGGGAATATCACAAAATATAACAAAAATATTTTCTAAATATTTATCTGTAACTTATTCACCATTTATCATCTGTAATACCATCGTGTAAACACTAGACAGCAGCCATCACAGTCGGCCAGAGTGACTGCGGTTACGCCCACTGTGTGGCAAAAGTGGCTGCATGAAAATCACACAAAACACATCTAAAATGGGAAAGAGCTTTGCGATTGACTGTAAAGATAGATTTGACAAGAAATCTGAGGTATATTTTTACAGACTGCTGAAAGCTACAGAACAAAGAAACAAATGGATCGCTGCAATTCACAGGAACAACTGGACTCCAGGCAGCGAAAGGTGCTTTGCAGTTATCATTGTGTGTCAATATGCTGAATTTAGGGGTAAAATCATACCTTATATATTATTGTTATATATTGTATTGACAACTCATCAGTTAAATATTTATGATCTTATATTCTGCATAATTGGATGTTTTTATATAAACACTGACAAAAAATATGCAAGTTTTTTGGGTGGACGATATGAAGATATATATAACAATGATATAAGTGATCACCCGGATTAGACCTACCTATATTTTGTTTTTATGTAAAGCGGTCACAGGCAAATTTGCTTTATGTATTTACCAAGCGTCAAAATCAGGCACATATAAATGTCAGGAAACAAAATCTCTGGCTGCATGTCAATATCCATGGATTGCTGGAACTTTTGTCAATTGTAAGGAACACTATATCAAGTCCAAACTTAAGCTTAAACTGATAATCGTTTGTTTTACTTGCGTTTTCGCATTTGCCTCTATTAAATACAGTCATGCAGAAGTTTTATGTTTATTTGAAGTGTAAGTTTTTGCATTAGTCAAGTCTGGACACAGAGGAAGCATTTTGTTACTCATACTAGCTACATATAATAGCTTGATCAATCAATATTGACTAGGGCCCTATTTTAAAATATATAATTGAGTATTAAAGGGTTAGTTGTCGCAATCCTCAGTCACCAGATCACTCACACTTCATGTCCCATAATCCCTCCTGGCTCACACCTGCACACTTCACAATCATTCACACCTGCCATCAATCACCTTCATAAGCTCCACTCTATTTAAGCCTGCTTCACACACCCATAAAGTTGTGGTCTCATTGTTCAACACTGAACCTCTACCTGACTACTTACCGTCCTTCGTCTTCTGTGTGTCATCGACTGCTAGTGTTCAGTCCACTAACTGCTTCTCATCTCTACCTGCAACAGATAAGACTCCTCATATACATGCCAGTATCACAGTCACATTCTGCAATGCAGAGACCAACCTGCTAACTTCCTGCGTGTTATTTAATAAACTCTATTCAGATTTTAATCTTTTACACAAAAATGAAAATGATCCCATAATTTACTCACCCACCACCCTAATTTACTTACGCCATCTTAGGTGTATATGACTTTCTTCTTTCAGCACAGTAGCGAACCATGAGTCTTGGACCTTGGCCAAGGGTGACCCTTCCCTCGTTGGAAAAAAAAGTTCACTCGGGCTAAAATTAGCCTAGCTTACTGTGTCCTCTTCTACAATACTGCATGTTACCTTTGACAGGAAATGTCAAGCAAACATCAGAGTGAGCGAGAGGGTTATCACCAAAATTAAACAAAAAGTAATAAAATGCAGATCAACATTAAAGAACTGCATCATCACACAATTGGTGTGTCATTTCAGTGGAATATGGTGACAACTGGCCACAAAACCAACAACACTGAATATAAGCAGATGTATCCTGACAGCGCTCAGACCAAAGCAAGCAAAGCAGCGACAGACACTTCCGCATATGTTGATAATAACATAGACTGGAAAAAAATTAGACTGGCACAGCAGCCGATTAAATGTTTGCAAAAGACCGTATTAAACTTTATAAATGTAATTATTATGCAGAATTACAGCAAATGTGCATGGTAGCTAAATTAGTAAATTTAAAGACTGACCAGTAATGTGTTCTCAACTAAATAGAGCCGTATTTTATAGAGCCGTAGTTCGTGCCTGAGACGTTAAGAAAAGTTTAATTTGACTGTAATTAAGAGTGTCGTACGTAAAATGGTGGACGAGAGTGTTAACAACTCAAGAGAAAAACTAGTAACTTTTAACGTGAGCAAAAAGATATATACTCGAGATGTGAGTGCGAGACGAGGGATAATTAACTAAATAGATGTGTACGAACATTGTACAACACAGTTGTGTGTATTGACGAGTCTGGGCAGTCTGAGTTAAGAAGGCACACTTGTCTGTAATTAGTCTACACATTGACATGTTAACCTCATTTAGCATTACTTTGTCAGCCATTACATGTAAAAGCGCATTCAGTATGTACTGTTAATAAGAACTCCAGTCAGATTCAGTGGTAAAATGCTTTTATTAATCATTTTGTGAGCTTATTATGAGAACAGTGATGAAGTGCGGTGTACATGCAAAGAAAAGCGCTCCTGGTTTGACCTGTGTTTTTCATGTCTTTTGAACAGAAATAAATGTGTTGCCCCAGGAAGTGACATTGCATCCTTCTTAAAAGTGTAACAATACATCCCTCATGCAACAAAAATAAAACGGAAAAGTACAACACCTCCCACCTCTGTATCACTTCTCTGTACATACTCTTCTGTGGGCCTTTCTGTCGATGTGGACTGTTGTAATTCATGTTGAAGTCAGAAATAACAGGAGTATATACACAGGAAGTAATGGAAACAAATGGGCATTACAAAGTGTTGCACTTTCTTCCCTTTTGATGTAAAAAGTTAGAAAAAGTGAGGCTAGATAAGTTGGCTTGTTTCTTCATGATGGTGTTTCAGGGTTAGCCCATCTTAACTGTAACCTTATGCCTCCTTGAACCAACCTTAAACCATTGTTATCTGATTGGATCTCATCTCGTCTAATGCTTTCTTCTTCTTTTTTTTGTCCTGAGTTTTTAAACTCAGATGTTTGTCCAACCCCTTGGAAGAGTTCTCAACAATTAGGTATCGTCTTTGGTTCAGGGTGTGACTGTTTCTCCTCCTCTCACATTAATTACATGCTATCTGATTAGTCACATGGTCTCTTAACTTTCCCACTCTTGCAGGGTATGATTTAGACATTCATTTTATAATGAGAAAACAATACATTTAACACAGATTTGATTCAATACCATAATTAAAAAAATTAGAAATCATTCACGATGATATCAAACACTCTATGCTTCCTATGAACCATTAATAAATACTAAAAAGCACAAAAAACGAGTGATTACAACATGATAGTCAAAGTAGACCTTTATACAGTAAAACCCAGTCAGCGGAAAATTGTGCATACTTGCATCCTCTCCCCATCTCTTCCCCGATGTAACCATGTATATGGCTTACAATGCCTAGTTTTACCATGCATAATGCCATGTGCATATAAGTTCTATGCATATTCCCATCCACGTGTTACATTCACCGCTTCGGCCATTCACAGCGGCAGCTTAGCGACAGATTAGTTCATGCCATTTTACCCATTCTTGCAAGATAAAGTTGTCAGAGTTACAGTTCAACACCCATAGTTACTGATCTCAAAGCAATAATCCTTATTTACCTCTCCCCCTACTCCTACACTACCCCTAAAATGATAAGACCACTCCAGCACCATTACATGACTGATATAAAATAATCCTTGAACTGCCACCTTACCGTGGTGGAGGGGTTTGAGTACCCGAAGGACACTAGGAGCTATGTTGTCTGGGGCTATATGCCCCTGGTAGGGTCTCCCAAGGCAAACAGGTCCTAGGCGACGGGTCAGACTAAGAGCGGTTCATAAACCCCTTATGATGAAGAAAAATCCAAGGACCGTGACGTCGCCCAGTATGGTCTCCTCAATCCCACCGTCACGTCTTCCATTGAGGAAGCAGAGGCTGAGGGCTCGGAGGTGGACTCGTCCATCACCCAAGCTGAAGTCACAGAGGTAGTCAAGAAACTCCTCGGTGGCAGGGCACCGGGGGTGGATGAGATCCACCCCAAGTACCTCAAGTCTCTGGATGTTGTGGGGCTGTCTTGGCTGACACGCCTCTGCAACATCGCGTGGCGGTCGGGGACAGTACCTTTGGACTGGCAGACCGGGGTGGTGGTCCCTCTTTTTAAGAAGGGGGACCGGAGGGTGTGCTCCAACTATAGGGGGATCACACTTCTCAGCCTCCACGGGAAAGTCTATGCCAGGGTACTGGAGAGGAGAACACAGCCGATAGTAGAACCTCGGATCCAGGAGGAACAGTGCGGTTTTCGGCCCGGTCGTGGAACACTGGACCAGCTTTATACCCTCCCCAGGGTGCTGGAGGGTTCATGGGAGCTTTCAGGTGGCCGAGCGATCCCTTAGAGATAGGGTGAGAAGCTCGGTCACTCGAGAGGAGCTCAGAGTAGAGCCGCTGCTCTTCAACATCGAGAGGGGCCAGCTGAGGTGGCTCGGGCATCTTTTCCGGATGCCTCCTGGTCGCCTTCCTGGGAAGGTGTTCCGGGCATGTCTCACTGGGAGGAGGCCCCGGGGAAGACCTAGGACACACTGGAGGGACTATGTCTCCCGGCTGGCCTGGGAACGCCTCGGTGTCCCCCCGGAAGAGCTGGAGGAAGTGTCCGGGGAGAGGGAGGTCTGGGCATCCCTGCTTAGACTGCTGCCCCCGCGACCCGGCCCCGGATAAGCGGAAGAAGATGGATGGATGGATGGATGGATATAAAATACATCAACACATTAACAGGGACATAGGTTATTGGTGTTAATAGAAGGCAGAATACATTCAACATATTGTCTACCCATATTACATTTCTTCCCCCATAGGCATTTCTTCCAAGTCCATAGGCAGCCCCAATTTTCAAGGCATACAGTCCATTCAAGCAACTCCACTCAATGGAGGCAATAGCCCATATATTCCAATCCCCATGTGATGAGGTAAAAAGTCCATAAGGTAGAAGGATAGCATGGTGCCGGGAGGGGTTAAAGATTAACTTTATAAAGGGGTCGTTCCTTGAGTAAGTCAGTCCAAGCAAGAATAGTGAGGTAGTTGAGACTGCAGAAGGAAAAGGAGTGAACAACAGCCATCACAGACAAATCAAAATAAATTAGGCCTCATTAAGCATATTCACAGCTTGTCTGTTTAACCCCTTAAATGTAAACAAAATCACTCCAGGTTACAAAAGGAAAACATATGAAATATTTCCAACAGCAAGGATGCTTCAGTTTTGTTTTTTTTTAACAGCAGAACAAAAATTTATTATCAACAAGGTATCCTTTCCCATTTTTTTTTTTTTTTTTAAAGTCAACAAGGGTCAATTAGTCCAGTCACCGAACCACCATGCCAGCTCCAGCTTTTCCCTCATCTGAGCCACATACTGCGGGGGTGTTTAAGCTGATGCATCATTGGGGGGCAGTCCTGCAACTAGATCAATGGGCTACTGGCCAAAGTGCATCATGTTTGGGGTAAAGCCAGTTAAACTGTGCTTGGTTGCTCAGTAAGCCATTACAGCATAAGCAACCATAAGATCCCACTCCCAATGACACCGCTCCGAGCTCGTGGCTAGGATTCTGTCCATCGGGTTGAGGTCAGAAAGGTTATGCGCGGGTATTTTCAATGTCTAAGAGTTCACACATTGTTTTGAAGTCCTCAGATTCAAAATAAGTGCCTTGATCACTATGCAAAGTCAGTGGTGCTCCATCGTTGGGCAGGGGGTATTGTCACAGACTGACTGTGACCCAGGACTTTTATTTTGAAGGGATTGAGCATGGGTATGTGCACACAACAAACTTTTTCCACCATTACACATACACACAAACTAAATGCCGGCAAAATATACCATCCTTATGTAGTTGTATGTTTGTAGCCCTGAAACATCCCATCAGTCGTCCCAAGTTGTTAGTTTTATTGTTTAACCGTTTAATGTTCAGTGACACATGCTGATCAAATAGGGTGCACACCTCACTTGACAAACCAGTACACAAGGAAAGTAGCCATATTTAAACTAGAATGTGCTCATGGAAGATTACTCCATCTGGTTCTGACCTCATAGGGGAGGGAGGGAACCTAGTATGTAAGTTTTCCCTGATATGTCTTGTCTTCATTGTTTTGAACCCTTTAAATTGTACTAGATATAAATTATGTATGATTTAGAGTTGAAATGTCATGGCAGTTTGTTTGTTTATGTCTTGTCACCTGTAATTTATAGGTTTCTCCCTAAAAGGGCATTTTCCAAAATTAGGAGAAGCTAAGGCCAATAAAAGAGGCAGCCATTTTAGAAGAGAAGTTTAAAAATAGAATCCCCCAAAAGAAATTCATGGAGAATTTTTTGTTCAAATATTGGTAGGAAAACAGATGTTTGGCTCGAGGTCATTGTGCAAAGGACCCTAGGTTGATTTTACTCTGAACCATCCCTTTAATTGTTCATATCTGTGATTCATCTAATTGAAACGAACTACAAAGATAACTATTTCTTTATCAATATAATCTTCTATCTGAATCAGAACAAAATTGTGTAGACTATTTTGATGGATTTCTTAATTAATCATATCTAACATTACTTTTACTTGCATGAATAAAATTCATATGCTTTTGAAACCTAAATGTTTCCAAACACTTTGGTCAAAGTCACTCAGTCAGTGTGTGTGTGAATCATCTCCGAACATAACAAAAAGGGGAAATGAAACTAGACAGATATCTAAATTTATAAACTCATGACTTTCAGTAACAAAGGGAAGTAAATCAAGAAATCAGAATTTGCTTCTAGTAACAGAAGGGTTTGCTGAATTGTCACAGGTCGGGATGGGCCAAGCCGAACTGCGCCCACCCCTGAACCAGGACCACCCTGAGGAGCGTGTCAGAGACGAGACGGAGACGGAATTTAAAGGAATAACAGTTCTTTTTATTAAAGTTAAAAGTAATTTGAATAACCTAAACTAAAATCTTCCTTTCTTCTTCTTCCCAGGAATCGAGGCAATGCAGTAGTCTCCGGGGCCCACTCCCACGCCGGTGCAAGGTTCACAGTGGCCTGTGATGGACCGGTGGGTTTCCACAGGTGAGTATGCGGTCGGGGCTGTTCCTCTTCCCACACTGATGCAGGGTTCACAGGGACCTACGACGGACAGGTGAATTTCCACAGGTGAGTAGACGGTCGGGGCCCTTCCTCTTCCCACGTCGATGTAGGGTTCACAATGGTATGCGATGGACAGGTGAGTTTCCACGAGTGAGTAGATGGTCAGGGCTCTTCCTCTTCTCACGCCGATGTAGGGTTCACAATGGTATGCGATGGACAGGTGAGTTTCCACAAGTGAGTAGATGGTCAGGGCTCTTCCTCTTCTCACACCGGTGCAAGGTTCGCAGTGGCCTGTGAGGGACAGGTGAGTCTTCACAGGTGGGTCGGTGGTCAAACAGGATGCGGTTGTCTCACCCCGACAGCCTGGACAAGCTTCCTCGGGGACGAACAGAATGGCGACTTCAAGCAGCGTGCACAGTTCTAACATTCACTCTCTTGAGATGTCCACTTTTCACTATGCGGGCAGACTGACAGGTGCACAGTGAGCTCAGGTCAAACCGGTGGGCGGGGCTTTGGCGAAGGATAGCAGAATCAACACTGCAGGTAGAGTGTGCAATTCTCACGTGTGTTGCAGGAAGATGGACACTTCACACTAGACAGGTGGGCTCTGGAGCTGCAGCAGACTCGAAGTCCACAGGCTAAGCGGGCCTTCTTCTGAACAGGCAGTATCGACACTGGGAGCAGAGGATACAGGTTTCACGTGTGTTACCAGGAGATGAACACTTTACATCAGACAGGTGGGCTATAGGGCTGCAGCAGACTCAAAGTCAACAGGCTGAGCGGGGCTTTTTCTAAGACAGACAGAATCAACTTCAACAGCAGTACACAGTTCTCACGTGTGTTGAAGGGGACAGATACTTCACACCGTGCAGATGGGCTAGGGGCTGGAGCAGACTCAAAGTCGCAGGCTGAGCGGAGCTTCTCTAGGACAGACAGAATCAACTTCAACAGCAGTATATAGTTCTCACGTGTGTTGCCGGGGACAGATAACTTCACACCATGCAGATGGGCCTGGGGCTTCAGCAGACTCAAAGTCGCAGGCTGAGCGGAGCTTCTCTAGGACAGACAGAATCAACTTCAACAGCAGTATACAGTTCTCACGTGTGTTGCAGGGGACAGATAACTTCACACCATGCAGATGGACTTGGGGTTGTAGCAGACTCAAAGTCGCAGGCTGAGCGGAGCTTCTCTAGGACAGACAGAATCAACTTCAACAGCAGTATACAGTTCTCACGTGTATTGCAGGGGACAGATAACTTCACACCGTGCAGGTGGGCTTAGGGCTGCAGCAGACTCAAGTCAACAGGCTGAGCGGAGCTCCTGCTAAGACAAACAGAATCAACTTCAACAGCAGTATACAGTTCTCACGTGTGTTGCAGGGGACAGATAACTTCACACCATGCAGATGGACTTGGGGTTGTAGCAGACTCAAAGTCGCAGGCTGAGCGGAACTTCTCTAAGACAGACAGAATCAACTTCAACAGCAGTATACAGTTCTCACGTGTGTTGCAGGGGACAGATAACTTCACACCGTGCAGGTGGGCTTAGGGCTGCAGCAGACTCAAAGTCAACAGGCTGAGCGGAGCTTCTGCTAAGACAAACAGAATCAAGATTGCAGATAGAGTGTGCAGTCTCACGTGTGTTGCAAAGGGGCGAACACTTCTCACCATACAGGTGGGTTGACAGGCAGGTAGCGAACTTAAGTCAACAGGCTGGGCAGAGCTTCTTCTAAGACAGTCAGAATCACTACTTCAAAACAGAGAGGTTAGTTTGACTCACGGATGCTGTTCCTTCTAGTCCTCAACAGATGGGGCCGATCGACATTATTAAGCTCCAGTTACTGACAGTAGACCAGCATGGTACGTGGGGAGTGCACGGCAAGAGAGAATAAATCTTCCACACACACACACGGCAATTTCACTCCAAACATGCAACGTGAGGGGGGAAACGTCAATTTAGGCACTGCAATCCACTTCAATAAGTGCAGATAAGGCCAGCACTCACCCAGAGGTCTCCGTGCCACAAGCAACGAGCTTCAATGTTGGGAAAGGATGGTTCGGGGTTTTCCTCCACAGACATAGACAGGATTCACATCACCGTTCCAGCACGGGGGAAGAGGGTAAGAGATCGAACATGAATCAGTGTAATTCACTCAGTGACGTTTAGATAGCACAATCAAAGCACTCCAATCCACCTTAAATTCAGTGTTGAAACATACAGGTAAGAGATCCAATGGTCGATTACTTATCTCTCTCCCTTCCAGGCAACGGTGTGTTTTCACAACTCTTCCACGCTCCTCGAGTCCCCTCCAACAACACTTTCCCTTGCACACCACAATTCTTCTCTGCAACACTCAAATGGAACGACTTCTCACGGGGGAGAACCACACAACAGTCTCTCTTCACTGGCTTTTTATATCCTTCTCAATGCCCACATGGCTTCGTCATGGCTCTAGATTAATTCCCCACACCTGATGTCGATTTCCTCATCCCGGTTGGCAAGGCAACAGATACACATTTACACGGGGGGTGGTGTGTCCTTGTTATTGTACCGGAGGGGACACAATTGCGGCAAACTTTAGTTCCGCCCTCTCATTTGTCACACCGTGACATACCCCCCCGCCAAACCGTTCTAGTCCCGAGAACGGGAGCCGGACACCCAGTCTCCATATCTAGCTGGGGGCTGACCTCGGTTCTCCCGCTGGGACCGCCTGGGTGGAGAAATAGGCTCTTCAGGCCGCGGCTCTATGCCTAGTCCCCTCGGGACCACCGCCCATCCCACCAACTGGGGCATCCATGCTGTTTCACCGGGGGGCTTTTCGGCAGCAGGAGTCGGATAGTTCGGACAGGGGCGAATCAGGTTGCGATGCAACACCCGCTCTGGACCGGCTCTCCCTTCGGGACGGATGGCATACACCGGCTGGTCTGGGTGTGGTTGCCGCTGGACTACATAGGGCTGTGACTCCCACCGGTCGCTTAGTTTGCCCTTCCCCTGGCGACGGTTGTCCCTTACCAACACCCTCTCCCCTGGTAGTAGCGGTGCTTCCCGAGCCGTCCGGTCGTATAGCCTTTTGTTCTTTTGTTCTTCGTCTGATCTAGGGTCGGAACGGCCCAAGCGTACTTCGTGAACAGGTCCGTAACCACAAGGATATACTGGATCCGGTCCACCGGCCGACCCAGGGTCAGATAGTCCATGGCGACAATGTGCGAGGGTGCCTTGGCCTGAATTGGAACCAGCGGAGCCCGTACCTCTTTCCTGGTCTTAAACAGTATACAGCGTGGACACTTCTGTAGATAGGCCCTCGTCGTGCCCTCCATCCCGGGCCAGTAGAAGTGTCGCCGTAATAATGCTGTCGTCCTCTCCTGCCCTTGATGCCCCATCCTGGTGTGATAGGCTTCCAACAGCGCTGGCCCCTTGGGGACCACCACCTGACAGACCTTGTCGCCCCACTTGGGATCTTGAAGGGCCCTGCAGATCACCCCTTCCTTCAAGTAGAGTCTCTCTCTCTGGCCCAACAGTCCTCGCACTGTCCGGGTCTGAGCTCGGCATTCCGCACCTTCGGGCCATGCCTTCCGCCTCAGCCAAGTCCGGACCACCAGCAGATCCTCGTCCTCGCCCTGCCATAACCTCCAACGCTGCGGGTCCCATCCCCAACAACCCGGGGGTTCTTCCAATGGCTGGCCTGGTGCCTCCACAATCCCCACCATTAGTCCTTCGTCATGTCCTGCTTCACGAGCCAACACCGGGCCCGATGATCCTTCCTCTGGCAGCCTAGATAGGACATCGGCGTTGGTATGTTCCCTCCCTGGCCGGTATTGGAGCTGGTAATCGAAGTTCGCCAGTTGTGCCACCCATCTCTGTTCTACCGCCCCCAGCTTGGCGGTCTGTAGATGTACGAGCGGATTATTGTCCGTAACCACTTGCACCCTTGCTCCCCACAGGTAATCTTTAAATTTTTCACTCAACGCCCACTTTATTGCTAGTAGCTTGAGTTTAAAGGAACTGTAATTGGCGTCGTTTTTCTCGGTGGGGTGCAGGCTTCGGCTCGCATAAGCGATTACCCTCTCCTTTCCTTGTTGCTTCTGAGCCAGGACAGCTCCTAAGCCCAGGTTACTGGCATCTGTGTACAGGATGAAAGGCTGTGTGAAGTCGGCATAAGCCAAAATCGGGGCCTGTAGTTACTCCTGTTTGAGCCTCTGAAAGGCCTCCTCACACGCCGGATCCCACTGGATCGATGGCGACCCTCGGCCCCGAACTCGTCCCGTACCTCCCAGCAGCTGATTGATCGGCTTGGCGATTCTGGAGAAGTCTTTAATGAATCGCCTATAATATCCGACGAAGCCCAGGAAGGATCTAACCTGGCGCACCGTCTTAGGGGTGGTCCACCCCTGCACAGCCGCCACCTTCTCCAGGTCGACAGAAATCCCTCCAGCACTCACAATGTGGCCCAAGAATTTTACCTCCTTTCGGAAAAGCTGACATTTATCCGGCTGGAGTTTCAGCCCGTACCTCTCCAGGGAGAGAAAGACCTGTTCCAGATGTTGGAGATGGGACCCGAAATCCGGAGAATAGACGATCACGTCGTCGAGGTAGACGAGCGTGGTCTCCATTAGTTGGCCGCCCAGGCAACGCTGCATGAGCCGTTGGAAGGTGGCTGGGGCGTTGCAGAGGCCAAAAGGCATCCGGTCCCACTCATATAACCCAAAGGGGGTAGTGAACGCAGTCTTCTCCCTGTCCCGCTCATCCACCTGGACTTGCCAGTATCCGCTGGCCAGATCGAGTGTCGAATACCAAGCTGCTTGTGTAAGGCTGGTGAGAGAATCTTCTACTCGGGGCAGTGGGAAAGCATCCCTTTTAGTCACCTGGTTCAGCCGCCGGTAGTCCACGCAGAACCTCCAAGAACCATTTTTCTTCCATACCAGTACTATCGGCGCGGCCCAAGGACTGCTGCTCTCCCGGATAATTCCCTTATCCAACATCCCCCTCAGGAGGGTGCGAACCTCTGAGTACAGGGTCGGAGGCACGGGTCGATAACGCTCCCTGCTGGGTGTAGCCTCTCCGGTCGGGATCTGGTGCTTAACTGCATCCGTACGGCCGTAGTCCTCGTCGTGGGTAGAGAACAAATGTTGCCATTTCGTCAAGAAACATTGGAGTTGTTGGACTTGGTCCTCTTTCAATCCCTCTCCACGTAACGACTCTCCTTCCAGGTGTGTCGGCAGTCTTCCTCCAACCTCTTCCACGTGTCGACCCGTTTGTGCCAGGGCCACCTCTACCACTCTGGGACTAACTCGACAGAATTCCACTTCTCCCTGTTCTCGAATTTGATGGGGCTTCACCGAGGTAACTCGGGCTAGGCATTGGTGGCGGTATAGGTGGATCGGGAAAGAATTTGTATTTCGGACTCTAACTGAGACTCGGCCTCTCCTTGCGGACGCCAGCCCCCGAGCGACTTCCACCTTGGGGCCATCCGGATAGGGCTCCACCAAAACCCACTCCTGGGGGCTATAAAGCCGAGAGGGCACCCTGGCCCAGACCACGGCCTCACTTCGAGCGGGGACGGACAAGGCATAACGGCAGGCCACTCTCCCAGTACTCTCCCGTTCGCCCTGCTGCTCGGCCAGGCAAACCCGGCGACAGTCGGCTCTCACCCGATCCCACTCCTGGTCATCTGATGACGAGGCAGCTTGCACTGGTCTGCTCCGGAACAGTTCCTCCCAACACTCAGAGATCACGTTCATGCCCAGTAGGGCCCGATGAGACCCCAGACAGCCATCTCGCACCACCACTACTCCCTTCTGGGGTACCACAACCCCGTGTATCTCCAGATCCATCACCAAATACCCTACGTATGGTATGTCAAGTCCATTTGCCCCACGCAGGGTCAACCAGGGAGCTTCGGCCGTCGACCGACCCTGGGCGCCAAACAACTCATGAGTCAGGCTCTCCGCAAACAAGGTTACTTGCGACCCGGTGTCCAGGAGACATTGTACTTCCCGGCCGTTGACCTGAATCGCCACAACCGGGCAACGGCCCACCAGATGTTCGTTGGGGAGTGTGGGAAGCTGAGGGTCTAACAAGGGGGTCCCGACCACTTGACCCACAGTGGCCGGACGCTCTAAAAACCCCCCTGTGACGCCCGTCTGGAGGGGCACTGACGGAAGTAATGACCTGGTTCTCCACAGTTATTGCAGAGAGGACGACCCTGTTCATCCCACTGGAATCGAGGCCCCAAAGGCCGAAGTGGACGGCGTTCTGGGAGATGGCCCCCATCGGAGTATGCCCGCTCCCGTGGCGGAGGCAACGAACGGGGATGTTCTCGGCGAAGTTCTGCCACGAGGGACTTAGACAGTTCGGACAGTTGCTCACGTACGTCCTTCTTCAGCTCCTCCCGAAGGGCCTGCTTCCAGTCCGATGTAACAGGGGGCGGTGGAACACTAGCGACGTTGGTGGCCAGACAACTGGGAGGGTCTACGCTCGCAGTATGGTCACGTTCAAGGGCTAAAGCTTCTCCACGCAGCTCTTCAAAAGTGAGGTCGGGTTCTCGTCGTAATTGGACCCGCAGACTCTGACGCACAGGGCCTTCTCGTAATCCTAATAGAAACTGATCTCTCAACAGGACTTCCTCATCACCCAGACCGTGATCCTGTCTTCCTTTCAAACGGGAGAACTGTTCCCTCAACTGTAGTGTGAATGCACGGACATTTTGTCGAGGCCCTTGCCTACAATTGAAAAACTGCGTTCGCAGGACAGCTACCGGGGTGGTGTCTCCATATTGCCCCGTAAGAAATTCAAAGATTGCTTGGGCCGTCGTTCGATTTGCTTCCGGCGCTGCCTGTACCTCTCTTCTTGCTTCTCCTTCCAGGGAATTTAAAACAAACTGTACTCTCTGAGGGGCACTCAGACCTTGAAGTCCGGCTAAGTACTTGACCTGAGCTTTCCAACATGACAAACTCACTTCTGATCCGGGGCCTCCGTACTTCTGGGCCCACGGGGCTCCCATAAAAATCGGCATCGCCGGTTGCCGCACTACTGGCTCTTCTTCTTCAGCCATCTCGCTCTGATCGCTCAACTCAAGGTGGTACCCTGCCGACTAACGCCAAATCTGTCACAGGTCGGGATGGGCCAAGCCGGACTGCGCCCACCCCTGAACCAGGACCACCCTGAGGAGCGTGTCAGAGACGAGACGGAGACGGAATTTAAAGGAATAACAGTTATTTTTATTAAAGTTAAAAGTAATTTGAATAACCTAAACTAAAATCTTCCTTTCTTCTTCTTCCCAGGAATCGAGGCAATGCAGTAGTCTCCGGGGCCCACTCCCACGCCGGTGCAAGGTTCACAGTGGCCTGTGATGGACCGGTGGGTTTCCACAGGTGAGTATGCGGTCGGGGCTGTTCCTCTTCCCACACTGATGCAGGGTTCACAGGGACCTACGACGGACAGGTGAATTTCCACAGGTGAGTAGACGGTCGGGGCCCTTCCTCTTCCCACGCCGATGTAGGGTTCACAATGGTATGCGATGGACAGGTGAGTTTCCACGAGTGAGTAGATGGTCAGGGCTCTTCCTCTTCTCACGCCGATGTAGGGTTCACAATGGTATGCGATGGACAGGTGAGTTTCCACAAGTGAGTATATGGTCAGGGCTCTTCCTCTTCTCACACCGGTGCAAGGTTCGCAGTGGCCTGTGAGGGACAGGTGAGTCTTCACAGGTGGGTCGGTGGTCAAACGGGATGCGGTTGTCTCACCCCGACAGCCTGGACAAGCTTCCTCGGGGACGAACAGAATGGCGACTTCAAGCAGCGTGCACAGTTCTCACATTCACTCTCTTGAGATGTCCACTTTTCACTATGCGGGCAGACTGACAGGTGCACAGTGAGCTCAGGTCAAACCGGTGGGCGGGGCTTTGGCGAAGGATAGCAGAATCAACACTGCAGGTAGAGTGTGCAATTCTCACGTGTGTTGCAGGAAGATGGACACTTCACACTAGACAGGTGGGCTCTGGAGCTGCAGCAGACTCGAAGTCCACAGGCTAAGCGGGCCTTCTTCTGAACAGGCAGTATCGACACTGGGAGCAGAGGATACAGGTTTCACGTGTGTTACCGGGAGATGAACACTTTACATCAGACAGGTGGGCTATGGGGCTGCAGCAGACTCAAAGTCAACAGGCTGAGCGGGGCTTTTTCTAAGACAGACAGAATCAACTTCAACAGCGGTACACAGTTCTCACGCGTGTTGCAGGGGACAGATACTTCACACTGTGCAGATTGGCTAGGGGCTGGAGCAGACTCAAAGTCGCAGGCTGAGCGGAGCTTCTCTAGGACAGACAGAATCAACTTCAACAGCAGTATATAGTTCTCACGTGTGTTGCCGGGGACAGATAACTTCACACCATGCAGATGGGCCTGGGGCTTCAGCAGACTCAAAGTCGCAGGCTGAGCGGAGCTTCTCTAGGACAGACAGAATCAACTTCAACAGCAGTATACAGTTCTCACGTGTGTTGCAGGGGACAGATAACTTCACACCATGCAGATGGACTTGGGGTTGTAGCAGACTCGAAGTCACGGGCTGAGCGGAACTTCTCTAAGACAGACAGAATCAACTTCAACAGCAGTATACAGTTCTCACGTGTGTTGCAGGGGACAGATAACTTCACACCATGCAGATGGGCTTGGGGTTGTAGGAGACTCAAAGTCGCAGACTGAGCGGAGCCTCTCTAAGACAGACAGAATCAACTTCAACAGCAGTATACAGTTCTCACGTGTGTTGCAGGGGACAGATAACTTCACACCATGCAGATGGACTTGGGGTTGTAGCAGACTCAAAGTCGCAGGCTGAGCGGAACTTCTCTAAGACAGACAGAATCAACTTCAACAGCAGTATACAGTTCTCACGTGTGTTGCAGGGGACAGATAACTTCACACCGTGCAGGTGGGCTTAGGGCTGCAGCAGACTCAAAGTCAACAGGCTGAGCGGAGCTTCTGCTAAGACAAACAGAATCAAGATTGCAGATAGAGTGTGCAGTCTCACGTGTGTTGCAAAGGGGCGAACACTTCTCACCATACAGGTGGGTTGACAGGCAGGTAGCGAACTTAAGTCAACAGGCTTGGCAGAGCTTCTTCTAAGACAGTCAGAATCACTACTTCAAAACAGAGAGGTTAGTTTGACTCACGGATGCTGTTCCTTCTAGTCCTCAACAGATGGGGCCGATCGACATTATTAAGCTCCAGTTACTGACAGTAGACCAGCATGGCATGTGGGGAGTGCACGGCAAGAGAGAATAAATCTTCCACACACACACACGGCAATTTCACTCCAAACATGCAACGTGAGGGGGGAAACGTCAATTTAGGCACTGCAATCCACTTCAATAAGTGCAGATAAGGCCAGCACTCACCCAGAGGTCTCCGTGTCACAAGCAACAAGCTTCAATGTTGGGAAAGGATGGTTCGGGGTTTTCCTCCACAGACATAGACAGGATTCACATCACCGTTCCAGCACGGGGGAAGAGGGTAAGAGATCGAACATGAATCAGTGTAATTCACTCAGTGACGTTTAGATAGCACAATCAAAGCACTCTAATCCACCTTAAATTCAGTGTTGAAACATACAGGTAAGAGATCCAATGGTCGATTACTTATCTCTCTCCCTTCCAGGCAACGGTGTGTTTTCACAACTCTTCCACGCTCCTCGAGTCCCCTCCAACAACACTTTCCCTTGCACACCACAATTCTTCTCTGCAACACTCAAATGGAACGACTTCTCACGGGGGAGAACCACACAACAGTCTCTCTTCACTGGCTTTTTATATCCTTCTCAATGCCCACATGGCTTCGTCATGGCTCTAGATTAATTCCCCACACCTGATGTCGATTTCCTCATCCCGGTTGGCAAGGCAACAGATACACATTTACACGGGGGGTGGTGTGTCCTTGTTATTGTACCGGAGGGGACACAATTGCGGCAAACTTTAGTTCCGCCCTCTCATTTGTCACACCGTGACAGAATTATGCATATGAAGAACCAATAATAGTTATGTAATGTATCATGTCACCTTTGCCATGGTCCTATTCTATAAAAAACTGTCCTCCAGCCGTGATTAAAGCATATTTGAAGGCATTGTCTGTTTAGTTATTGCTTTGCAGCAGGTCAGTGGAACACTAGAGACCTTATTCCCAAGTAATAGTGTTAAAAAAGGAACAAGACGTCGTTCGACTCAGTGTAAGACTCTTAAGTAGGGTTAGATGCGGTCAGGTAACTATAATTCATAGGCATTTTATGCGGTCATAGTAGCTACACTTCAACCAACATGGTCAGAGGAGAGGTCACCTGAGTATAATTTTGCAGGTGTCAGGGACACTTGGATAACTTAAGTCAGGTGCGTAGGGGAAAAATCAACCACACTATTCACTCACCTGTTGTATCATTTCCTCCCTCCGGTAGACGTTCCTTACTTCTGATTCAATTGGCCTATACTGAACATCATCACTGGGCGTAGCACGTCAGTTACATGCTACAGTACAGTAATTCTGTTCGGTTGGCATCAAACTCCTACTTCTGTATGCAATTACACGTTCCTCTCCCTGTTGGAGTTGGGATAGCACAGCCCTGATTCCAAAGTTGCTGGTGTCTGTTTCCAGAATGAGATCCCCACTGTCCATAGGGTAGCCCAGAACAGGGGCAGTGATGAGTAGCTCCTTCAGTTTATCGAAGGCCTGCTGATTCTCTATGGTCCAGTGGAATCGAGCATGTTTCCATAGGAGGTTGTAAAGGGGTTTGGCAACTGAGGGCTGTAGCTATTCCTGAATTTTCTGCACTTTCTCGGGGTCGGTGGTAATACCCCTCTCTGAGACGATGTGTCTTAGGTTGGCCACCTGACGGTGGAAGAGACAACACTTGTTGGCTTTCAGTTTTAGGTTGGCTTGGTGCAGCCTCTCGAACACTTGTGCTAGTCATTGAAGCATTTCCTTCAAATCTTCCCCAGCACAATGACGTTGTCTTAGTAGACTAGGCAGATCTCCCACTGCAATCCAGCTAAGACACGATCCATTTAGCGCTGGAACATTGCCAGTGTTCCATTTCTCTTTTTTTGGGTCCTTCATCACCGGAAACCTGACAGATATCATGTTCAACAGTAGCCTACAAGACATCAGGAAAAATTGAGATACGGACCATGTGCTGACACATTAGATTGCTAAAAAATATTCAGTATCCTTGCCTTGTTTTAGAATAAATAAATCTAAACTGTATAACATCTCAGAGAAAGTTTTCACAGAAGAGTTATTTTCAATCTTTTCCACTGGTCAAATAATATTTAATTATATTTAATTACTTTAAACAAATTACATTTATGGAATTTTGCCTATAAGGTAGGCTAAACATTCTGTATATTTTAGAATGTTTATATATTTTAATGGAAACAGTAGGCCTTATTTTTTTGCAGTGTAAATAGCCTAATTGTCTGACTCGTTTATACATCAGGGGTCCGTTCTTCGTACGTACGTTTCAACTGTTACCAATATTGAGTAGTGATCAATTGCTTTGACTTGTGAAGGTGAAAACTGCTGAACTTAATGTAAAAATATTTTGCCATGAGTTATTTGCCATTTTTTCCTTGTGTAGTTCATTGTAATGCCATTGTGTTTTCCTATTTTGTGCAGTTTTACACAATACACCAACACTTTTACCTGTTCCCAGGAAAGTGGCTGAAGCATGTGCAGTAAGTGGCCTTTTTCTAACTTTACATCAAAAGGGAAGAAAGTGCAACACTTTGTATTGCCCATTTGTTTCCATTGCACTGGACAGTGAAGAAACCCTCTCAGATGACTGTCCTTTGGAGGAAGTACTTGTAAGTGCATAAATAACTTTACTTAATTTATAGTTGTGTACATATTATTTCTGACTGCAATGAGTTGCAGGAGGAAAGGCCTACATAAAGGCCTAATGCACAAAGTGATACAGAGGTGGGCAGTGTAGTACTTTTCCTTTATATTTATTTTTGTTGCATGAGGCTTGTATTGACAGGTACTTGACATCGCAAATCCTGTCATGTGACAATTGTGGATGCGCACATCGCGACATCGAGACTAAAACGATATATTGCGCACCCCTACTGCAAAGAGGGGGGTGTTTGCGTGCACCCTTTTGAAAACTAAAATGTCAAATGGGCCCCCTACGCCGGTCTTGTATGTCCACAAGTGTACATGTGAGCCATTTGGGAAAGGGCCTATCAATGCATGTTTTTTTTGTTTTTTTTTTCGCTAAGTGAGTGAAATGTCCTATAATGTCCTTACTTTCAAGCTAATCCTTACTTTCAATCTAAAAAAAAAGGACATATGGTGTGTATTGTAGTTTTTCTGATGTATGTTTTACAATAACAATAGTATAGTACAATAACATTTCAGTTGTATATAGCACAATTAAATTTCTGTGAGAATTAAGACCGAAATGTAAAATGGAATGGGGTGAATTCAGCTAAAGTGGGCCATTACTTGATTTTACTGAGCTCAATTAGTATGCATTGTCAGAGCATAGTATATACACGTAGGGCCCTATCATACACCCAGCGCAATGCGGCACTATGCGCGACGCGAGTGTGTTTTGCTAGTTTCAGCCCAACGCAGTTATCATTTCCACGTCCTGCACCACGTTGTTTAAATAGCAAATGCATTTGCGCCCATCTGTGCGCCCATGGGCTGCTGGTCTGAAAACTAGTTGTTGGCACGTTGCTATTTTGAGGCAACTGAAATAGACTGAGCCATTGACCAACAAAAACCTGGTCTAAGGTCAGTGGCGCAGTATTTTATTTTATTTAAAGGGCACATTAGTAATATGAGCCTATAGGCGGGTCCACAACGTGCGTACACACACATTACACACACAGGGATGCACAGCAGCACACAAACTAGCCAAATATTAAAAATAAAATTATTACAATGTAAAAGATTATTATTGTGTACATAAAGATATGGTGAAATGAATTCGGCTTGTCCCGTAGATGGTCTGTAGAGCAGATCTATTTCCTCTCTGGAGAACATTCAGTCTTTCCGCTTGCAAATTCTGCCATGTAAATAGTGAATTCGCCATGGTGTGAGCACAACTGGCTTTTAAAGGGAATGGGAGATGAGACTCTGATTGGTTTATTGCACATTACGCCCAAAATACACCCATTACTCATTAAGAGAATAGAGATGACCCTTTTAGACCATACGTTGGGCGCACCATTTTTCCTGTCGTTAAACTAGCCAAAGTGGATTCGGACACACCCTAAGTGCACTTAGACCATGCACTTTAGACCATGCACTTATATCGTTAAAATAGGGCCCATGGTCTTCAATTAACCCTCTAAGACCCACGGTTGCAAATTTACAACATCACTTTTAACAATTCAGAAAAAATGCCTGCAAATGTTTTTTTCTCTCAAAACCACATTTACATAGTTAATGGGTCTATTATAGTCCTATTGTTTGTCCTCACAATGCTATTGGATAGAAGAAGTGTTTATAGGTCCGGTCATCTGGCTATGAACTCACTCTACCTGCAAACTTCCCGCTGAGCTCATCTCCTTTTTTTGCATGACTGGATTTGTCAGGATTAAAGTAAGTAAAATTGCTTAAATATTTTTTTGGGTGTTTATTACAATGTCTAGAACATGTACATATTTAGTTATTTTGGAAAACTTTCATCAAATTTGATTTAGAGCTTGTTATGTCTATGTTGTAATTCTACAACGTTGGGTCAGAGAGGTAGTCAAAATAGCCAGTATATAATAAGGACACTGCACTTTTCAAATGATCACAAATTGAAAAAAAAAATGTAGTGATTCATTGTAACTAAGCTCTAAATGTGTTTTTCTGTTAATTGTTTTACTTAGTTTAGCTTAGACCATTATTAAACACATGAATAAATTGTATGGGATATTTGAAACTTCAGCATCTATAGCAGTATTTGAAACTCCCTGTATCTTTGTAGTTTTTTGTTTGTTTTTTAACTTCTAAATGATCCTGAGCCATTTTTTCTCAGTGTTGTCCAAGCAGCAGTTAGTAGCATTAGGAGATAAAAAAACAGATTCTGAATGTTCTGGAATTCTTGGGATGCCTGTTGCATTGTCCAGGGACAGGTGCGAATGGTCTTGAATGTGAACCTGTAAGTGCTCTGGGGGGATGCATGTGTTCCTTTAGTATGATAAGTAGAGAGCATAATAGGCTGCAATAGACAGTATTGTTTGAATGTAGTGAAATGTTGATTATCACTTCATTGAAATTATAATACTTATGGGCATGCTAATGGAAATACTTAGATTTCTACCCACATGGTCTACCACCCTGTCTATTCTTTCAGTTTATCTACTACAATGTAAGACCCATATGTATTATTCACATATTTAACTTCATTATTTTTTACTTTTTCCATTTCAGAATGCCACCAGCGCAGAAAGGACTTTTATGATGGATACACAAACACACTGTGTAGCAAGTGCAATGTTCGCCTGTGCTTAACAGATGAAAAGAACAGTTTTAGGGACTATCACTGCAAGTGAACACAGACTGCCTTCAAACCACAGTTTTTTGGGTTTTTTTACGAAAAGTTTTGTAAATATTTTTTTCCAATATTTTTTATTAATAAATGCTTATTCATAAAACTATGATTGTTGTGTGGTTATTACTCATGATATATACTGTTATGGGGCTAAGTAAGCAATCAACCCTGCAAATGAATGCTTAAATGTTCTGTATATCTGTTCAGACAAAGTGAGTACAAACACAGAAGTTCTGCTCCCAACAATGCCCAACATTGCAAATTTACAACATTTTCCTAAAAACTTACTAAAACGTAAAAAATCTGAAAACTCTTTCATTTCTACATCAGAGGCCTCCTAAAACAATATCTGGGAGGTCAAAAAAATGTTTGCTAATTTTTTTCTATATTTGGGTCTTACAGGGTTAAACGTGCAGTAAGCGATTTCTGAGAAACGGTGTTGAAGAAGTAAAAGGACAGTTTTGAGTATCATTGTTTGTCTGGAGTTGGTGTGCTGCTGACGACAAACAATGAACTCTTGCTTGTATATACTCTTGTGTACTGTATGTTAATTTTTTGTTCTTCCTTGTCGTTAGTTCATCTTCGCTTTATTTTTCGCAAAGCATTTTTTAATTTACTTTAGCTATGACAAAGAGACATCCACTCTTGCATTGTGTGTTTGTGCATTTTGGGGGCGGAACAATGAAGGGAGGGGTGTGTTTTTTAGGTTGATTTCAAATATCAAGTGTTTCTCAGAAATCTACCTACTGCACTTTTCCTTTAAATGATAAAATTGTACCACAAAAGTGTTTTGACTAAATGAAAATAAACTCTACGATTACCTGAAACAATCATTTGTCTGGAGTGCATGACCTCAGAATGTTTATTGGTATATAACCACCAAATAACCAATTTTATGACTGAATTTAAACAACTGAACCTTAAAGTTAACAAAGGTAATAAAGAAAAGAAACAAAATAACTTCTGTGTATCTAAGTTAAACGTTTTACCTGAATTCACACTACCTGATGGTTCTGATTCTCATCCAGGCAACAATTATTTCTCATCCTGGAAACTCATGAGGTCATGTATCTTGTATCAAGCTGTGCTTTCTGGCTGAATTCAACTTAACATACTTCCATTTTATCATGTCTGCCATATTTGCTTATGAGCCTAAGTTAGCTATTTGGCGCCATCTTGCTTCTCAAAGTGGTTACAGACAACAACAAAAAAAATAAAAAATAAAATAAAAAAAAGAGCCTCAGAGAACATCCATTGGAACACTTTGTTTTTTTACATTACCTTAAAACTAACAATTAAAACAAGTAATTTTCCCATGTGATATGTATTTTATTTGTAGAAATAAAATTTTTAAAATAAAAATACTCTCATTCTACCAAAATAATAAAAAAATAAAAATAATTTTCAATAATTATTCTTGTTCTTTATAATATACAACTGGTAATTTGCTATTCAACAGAAGAACATCTATTTTGGGGGGTAATTTCTCATTCAACTTCACGACACATCATGTAATTAATTAGATTACATTTTTTAATGTCTTGATGCTAATTACACATTGTTTTGAATAAAGGGTAGAAGAAAAACCATCACAAACCTCCTTTTTAAAATGTTATTTTGGTGTGTATTTGCATGTGTGTATCTTTATCTGAATCTATAGTACATGTATTTAATAGATTGAAGTTATACAACATTGAACTGAGGCATTTAAAGTTAATGTGTGGGTTATGGAGCAACAGCCAGGGATGGCCCAGCATCATGGGGCAACAGTTGAATTAGAGGTGTAGTATGTTAGCTCCTCCCTGTGGTTGCCTAAGGTGATTACACTCACAGTACCAGCGATGTGGGGGAACCGACGGCTGTTGAGGGAAGTGAACTGTGACCGGAAGAGTGACGGTACGGATCCACTTGTCCGTTCGACACTTCTGTCGTGCCGCACTCCACTTTATTCCTATGGGTGAAGTCAAGCGAATTTAACGCGCCTGCAAAGCATCCCGGGAAGGCGGCGCTGCATTTGAAAAAATGCTGCGAGTCAAAAAGCTGCCCAATGCCCATCTTTATGCAAATTAATCCATTGAATGTGACGCGACTATCCAATAGAAGTAGAGCACATGGATACTGGGGGAGGTCTCTCGCCGGGCAACTTCACTCCGGATAGGGTGAACCCAATGGCGACGATGTGGCGTCTTCCTCCGGAGGTAGAGCAGAGCAGCTACAATGATCCCTCTCTGTTTTCGATTTATGACTGCTCAACGAAATCCATATACACATCACTTCTCCCTCCAAATTTCAAAATTGGAGAGGGAAGAAGTTAGGTTGGTTACGAGCAAATGTTTTAAAAACGCAACATTCCTCGCTGGCTCAAAACCACGCCCATAGCGGTAAACTTGAGGAACGCCCATCAACGTACAAATGAGGGGAGGCGTCGTGACACCACGCTTCAGTCGCGTCGCAAAAGTGGATCCGTACCGTAAGAACCTGGATGGGAAGGACCCTCTCACAAGCCCAGTCCATATCGATGAAATTCCCTTCTGCCACCACACATTTCTCTATAGTGAGAAGCCTGACCACCTGCATGGGCTCCCACTCCACCCAGACCCTGCATCTTAACTCCAGAGCCTCTTTTCCACCGTTGAGATGAACAGTTCCAGTTATATTTCCACTTGAGCCTGGCACGGCACAATTAAAAACCATTCTCTATTGGCTAACCGTACTGAACCATGCTGGTAGAACGCGTGTAGGGACGTCGCCACTCAGGATTGGTCACTTGTCAGTTGCCCGGCTACTAGTTTCTTAATAGCTGGCAAAGAATGCTATTTGAGCGACTTAAATGAAATAAAAATCAAAAGAAAAACCTGATCCTCTGTAATGCGGTCACTATTTACATCTCATTTCATCAGTAAACCGTTCTCTATTGTATAAAGTGCAACACATGACTGGAAGACTGAATTGCAGAACTTGTACAAACTCATAATGTTTACGCATCAGGTCAGTAGGCGGAGAGTAGACAATCTTTTGTGGCTGTTCGAACACATTTGACCACATGAGTGTTTACACTATGAAAGCAATCCAGTCGAATGTGTTTTTGACTGCATGTGGAAGTGGTCGAAAGTAGACGAAAGTGGACGAGCTCAAAACTTGTAAGGGTTTTGTAAAGGTTTTTCGCATGGCTTATTTTGCAAACAGCACGACTCTTGTTGATCTCTTTAGTGCTTTCTTTATAGTGGAAGCCAAAATGAGTCCACACTTCAACTCTACACTCTGCAACAGGAGCTGGTACGATTATTTCGTCTTCCATTGGTGGTGGTAACTTGGAGACTAGTACTGCGTTGACTTGGACTGCGTTGATTACTGCGCATGCATCGCGTCTGAACACATTGTTGTCTTTGGAGCTCTATCGATTTGATCTATAATTCTTGATTTTCTCTTTAAACTCACAACGAACATTTTCCACTTTTCCTCACTGAGAAGCACTACTGCTCAAACCTCATAGTTACAACGCGGACTGTTGAGCAGACGCGTCTCAAGCCTATTAGTGATCCAACGCTGCATACTCCTATAGGTTACGTCCGTGGATCACTCACTTACAAACAAACATTTTTTTTTTTTTTGCCTATCGTGCATCTACTCTACACCCGTACCACTGAAAAGACGGATTATATCCAAGAGTTTAGTCATAAATTAGTATTAATACTGATAGCATCACTGGTAGCGTCGTTGCTAACTTACTGTCCATCTGTTAAAATGGTGAATATATCAGATGTAAGTAGTCTACCTTTTGGTGCAGGTGAGGACACATTTGAGCTGCACGCATTGCAGTCCGAGCTGGAAGCTGTTGAAAAACAGATCCACGACCTTTTAGTGAGACAAGCCGAGCTAAGAGACCGGCGGTTAGCTCTTGAAACATCACGCGCCGATGCACACAAATCAGAGATTAACGTTACTAATTCGCTGATTCCGACCTCGTCTACTCCGTGCGTTACTCAGCATCGGTCCCGAGCGCCGAGGTCGCGATCAGCCATGGTCTCGTTCACTCCGGCTCCAACACGCCACCACGAAGCCTGGATGGTTCCGCAGCGGAAGACACGAGTCAGGTCTAGACCAAGACTCTCTCCGACCCTCCCGGTTTTCGAGTTATCCACACAAAACCACTTCCCCCCTCTTCGCGAAACAGAACGCGATGCTATGATCATCGGCGATTCCATCGTTCGACATGTACACGCTACATTAGGTAAAAGTAAGGTGCACAGTCACTGCTTTCCTGGTGCTCATGTTTCTGAAATCGCTGCTGGCGTTCCCGAGATTCTGAACAGTGACGAGCGCGTCGGAACTGTGGTCCTGTATGCGGGAGTGAATGACATCAGGCTGCGCCAGATGGAGGTTCTGAAGAAAGACTTCAGGAATCTGATCGATACGGTACGCAGCACATCGCCCGAAACAACGATTATTGTGTCAGGACCGCTTCCCACGTACCGACTAGGACATGAAAAGTTTAGTAGACTATTCGTGCTAAATGAATGGTTAATGTCATGGTGCAATGAGCAGAAACTGCTCTTTGTAAATAATTGGAATCTGTTTTGGGAGCGTCCTAGGCTTTTCCGTGCCGATGGCTTACACCCAAACAGATTCGGAGTGGATCTTCTGTCGGATAACATCTCCAAAATGTTAAATACCGTTAGATGACCAAGTTACCAAAAGTCCAAATCATAGTCTCTGCTGCACCAATTTAACTGATATAAATACTAGTGTAGAACATTGCATAGAAACTGTGTCTATTCCTCGTTTAGTGAGATCAAATAATAAATCTACTGCAGGATCTAGGAAAAATCTAATTGTTATTAAAACAGAAAATGTTGCTATTAGTAAACAAAAACAATTTCTAAAGCTAGGTCTTCTAAACATTAGATCACTCACATCTAAGGCAGTTATTGTAAATGAAATAGTCACAGATAATAGCTTCGATGTACTTTGCCTTACTGAAACCTGGCTTAAACCAAATGATTATTTCGGTCTAAATGAGTCTACTCCATCTGGATACTCCTATAAGCATGAGCCCCGTCTGATTGGTTGTGGCGGCGGTGTTGCAACAATCTATAGAGATATTCTCAATGTTACTCAGAAAACGGGTTATAAGTTTATTTCGTTTGAAGTACTTGTACTAAATGTTACGCTCTTAGATGTTAGAAAAAAATCCCTATTATCTCTAGCCTTGGTTACCGTATATAGACCGCCTGGGCCTTACGCTGATTTCCTAAAAGAGTTTGCAGATTTTCTCTCAGATCTATTGGTCAATGTCGATAAAGCATTAATTGTTGGAGATTTTAACATACACGTAGATAATCCAAATGATGCGTTAGGGGCTGCGTTTACAGATTTATTAAATTCCTTTGGGGTCAAGCAAAACGTCACTGGACCAACTCATCGTCTTAATCATACACTCGATTTAATTATATCACATGGAACCGATCCAACCGATATAGATATCATTCCACAAAGTGATGATGTCACTGACCATTATATGGTAACTTGCATATTACGTACTGCTGTAATATGTCATGCGGCGCCGCGTTATCGACCAGGCAGATCAATCCTTCCATCCACCATAGATAATTTCTCAAATTGCTTATCTAATCTGTCTCAGCTGCTGCCTGAACCCAAACAAACAGATGAATTAGAAGAACTAACTAGCACTATGAGCTCCATTCTCTCTGGAACACTGGATATTGTTGCACCAATTAGATTAAAAAAGGTCAGAGAGAAAATTAAAGCACCATGGTACAACAATACTACGCGTGTTCTAAAGAGAGAAACCCGTAATTTAGAGCATAAATGGAAACAAACTAATTTAGGGGTCTTTAGAATCGCGTGGAAAGTATGTCACGTTATAAAAAGGCCCTAAAAGCGGCCAGGGCTGAGCACCTCCGCAAACTAATAGAAAATAAGCAAAATAATCCATGGTTTTTATTTAACGCCGTGGCTAGACTAACAAATAAACAGACATCACCTGAACAAAATATCCGTTACAGTTTAGTAGTAATGATTTCATTAACTTCTTCACTGAGAAAATAGAAAACATCAGAACCACAATTGTAAACGTTCAATCTTCAATCGCACCTTATTATTCAGCCTCAATTATCACCCCACAAGAACAATTACAGTGCTTTACAGCTATAGAACAAAAAGAGTTAAATAAACTTATCATTTCATCTAAAACAACAACATGTTTATTAGATCCTATACCAACTAAACTATTGAAAGAAGTGTTACCTGTAGTGGAAGAGCCTCTCCTCAATATTATTAACTCGTCTTTATCTTTAGGTCATGTTCCAAGAACATTTAAACTGGCAGTTATAAAACCTCTCATTAAGAAACCACAATTAGATATAGATCATAATAATCTAGCAAATTATAGACCCATTTCAAATCTGCCATTTATGTCTAAAATACTAGAAAATGTTGTGTCCGCTCAACTGGGCTCTTTCTTGCAAGAAAATGACATCTATGAAAAGTTTCAGTCTGGATTCAGGCCGCACCATAGCACTGAAACTGCGTTAAAATCACAAATGATTTACTTTTAGCTTCTGACCAAGGCTGTATCTCAATACTAGTTTTACTTGATCTTAGTGCTGCGTTCGATACTATAGATCATACAATACTCTTAGATCGACTACAAAATTATACTGGTGTTCAAGGACAAGCAATAAGCTGGTTTAGATCATACTTATCAGACCGCTACCATTTTGTCTATTTAAATGGAGAAAAATCGATCAAAACTTCAGTAAACTATGGAGTGCCGTAGGGATTTGTGTTGGGCCCTCTATTATTCTCAATATATATGATGCCACTTGGAAATATTATAAGGAAACATGCAATTAGTTTCCATTGTTATGCTGATGACACTCAAATCTATATTTCATCATGGCCGGATGAAAACGCTAAATTATCCAAATTGACAGAGTGTGTTAAAGATAGAAAAGATTGGATGACGTGTAATTTTCTTTTATTAAATCCAGACAAGGCAGAGGTAATACTTATCGGTTCAAAAAACCACCCACAAAACCTCTTACAATATAACTTTAACATCGTAGGATGTCCTGTTACTTTATCCTCTACAGTAAAAGACCTGGGTGTTATACTCGACTGTAACCTGTCTTTTAAAAATCATATTTCATATGTTACAAAAACAGCCTTTTTCCACCTTAGAAACATTGCTAAGCTACGTAATATCCTATCAGTTTCTGATGCAGAAAAGCTAGTTCATGCATTCATGACCTCGAGACTAGATTACTGTAATGCTTTATTAGCCGGTTGTCCTGCATCCTCATTAAACAAGCTACAGTTAGTCCAAAATGCAGCCGCTAGAGTTCTTACTAGATCAAGAAAATATGATCATATAACACCGATTTTATCATCACTGCATTGGTTACCTATAAAGTTCCGTATTATTTACAAGGTATTGCTACTGACTTATAAAGCCCTAAACGGCTTAGCTCCAGTCTATTTAACGGATCTTCTATCACCCTATAATCCATCGCGCTCTTTAAGATCAATAAAAATCGAGGCTTTTGGTCATACCTAGGATATCCAGATCAACCAAAGGAGGGAGAGCATTTTCACATTTAGCTCCAAAACTCTGGAATAGCCTTCCTGATACTGTTCGTTGCTCGGACTCGCTCTCCCAGTTTAAAACTAGATTAAAGACGCATCTTTTCGGCCAGGCATTCATATAATATTTTTAATCTTACAGTTCAAACTACAATCCGGCCTCTAGTTCATAAATGCCTTTGGCTTGCTCAGTTGGGGATATTTTGGGGATATTTAAGTTTATTTTATCAATCAATAAATTCCACTAGAAACAAACCTTGTTGTATTATTTTAATTTAATACTGTGAAGCTGCTTTGATACAATCTGTATTGTGAAAAGCGCTATACAAATATACTTGACTTGACTTGACTTGACTAGTGAGTGGTGCACTCTTGCACTTCTCCCTGCAAGTTTAGAGATAACAACACTGCCATCTAGTGGTCACGGTTTAAATCGACATGAAGCAATTGCCACGAATTTTGGAGTTTTGAGAATCGATGCAATATTGCCAAAAATAATATTGTGATATTCACATGTATTGATATTTTCTTACACCCCATACTACTTACCACAGAGATATGTGTTTTTTTGGTATATATATATATATTTCACCAACAGTAATTCTGGATAGCCTCCACCAAACAAGTAAATGGGAAATAAGCAAATCAGAACACTGCGCGCCAAACCAGCAGTATGAGCACAAGCGTGAACCACTAGTGTTTCTTCTTGCTGCAAATCTTTTACGGTCTATGGTTTCTGCCAATACAACAAATTTCTCCCTGAGACCAGAGTTCGGCGCCGCACCTTCCTGTCTTACTGGCAACTGGTGAGATCACTGGGGGTAAGGATATTTTTGGTTTATAATGTTATATAATCTACTAGTCATGTAATTTATTAAACATTTCAACTAGGCCTATTTCAATTGGGTAGGTAATGTTGTTGTTAATGTTAGATTAGGGCTTGTGCTCCCTCAGAACACACCGGTACCCGCTCTGACTCGGGAGAGCCTCTCTCTCTCAGTAATGTGTCGGTAGTCCCGGCTCATTCACTGATGCCACCGAGAAGCATTTAAACGAAAGTGAGTGACAAACTGTGTTATTTTCAAATGGTGCATGCCCATGGATTTACTATGGTTAACGTCTAGAAATATTGCCCTTGACTTTGCTTGCTGTTGGTTAGTTAGCATTGCGTCAAGCGTTACTTCTCATAACTTTTTTCTCCATATCCGTGTCCTCGATTTTCTCATAGTAACGTTTTGTTAACGCGATGCCACGTTACCATATCTTAAAGGATAATTCCGGTATTTAGCACTTTGAGTCTCTTTTCTGGTTTGTTTTGGATGAACTAGAGTGGTGGACACAGAAATTTTGACAATGGGTCTGTCTCGACTTTTTGACTCGTTTAGAATCGCCTTTGACCGCTTCAGAGTGGCTGGCTACGGGCATGCACGAACATGTCCTTAAAACAACCCTTAACGTTCGTTTTCAAAACTGTACAACTCACCGAGTGGTTAGTGGTATTCGTTGAAATATATATCGGTGCAATGTATGATTTCAATCCGTGTTATTTGCTATAGTGGAACTATATTTTCAGATACCTCACAACCGCGTGTAAACTTCCGCTCGATATTTGAGTCTGAAGCGCAGTAATATCAACGAGCAATGAGTCCTCCAACAGAAATCAATGGGATTTTACAAAATGCCAAATAAAACACGACAGAAACTGTATTTCGCTATGCTACTTGTTTTGGAATATCAACGAACACCACTAACCACTCGTGAGTTGCACAGTTTTGAGGAGAAGCAAAGAAATCAGATGAAACAAGGGAAGGAGGCTGTGTCAGGCAACTGGATGGAACCAGTGGAGGAGGAAGGACCAGGGAAATGGATGGAACCAGTAAGTCCAATGAAGTGGACGGGACCGGAGAGTAAGAAATTTCAGGGTTGGCTTAAGGGTGGAAAGGAAGTCTGGTAATATTAGATTGGCAGGCAGTGGCTACGGGATGGACTTTATGAAAACATTTTCGTTCAATCACTCAGGCATGTTGTTAAAAATAAACTGGACAGCCATGCTGGACAGACATGTGCTGATAAGAGCACACATATTAAATATGTGCATATTAAAGGTGCTCTAAGCGATGTTGGGTGACGTCACTTCTTGTTGACGTTCGAAGTATTGTCAAACAAAACGGAGGCTAGCTCGACCCTCCCTCCTCTTCATCCCGTCCCCTCCCCCTCCCTTCCGTGCTTCCTGAAACAGTCATGAACGAGTCGGAGGCTTTTCCGATGTAAATTCGGGACTTTGTGCGTTCCTTCTCCTTTGCTATTTGTTCATCGGAACATCGTCTCTTTGGTCGTGTGTCGGATCAAAATTCAAGAGAATATAATTCTAACGTTAGTCGTTGTCTAGGACATCTCTCCTCTAGCCAACTTCCCTCTTCATGCTTCTCTCTCCTCCACTCCCCACACCCCCCTTCATGTGCACGTGCACTAACCCCCCCAACCCCCACCCTCAAATCATTCTTGTCGGTTATTGGCTGGAACACTGTTTGTTATGTTTTGTGGTCCAGGCTGGGCCAGTTTGTTTTTGTTGCCGTTAGTGGAGCCTGGGCTGTCTACAGAGACCGCGGTTTACAGTGTGTTCAGGGGACAGGCAGCTAGCGGATAGTGAGGAGATGTTTGCTGGATGTGACAAAAAACGTTTCAGCCTAAACAACGCATGACATCGCTTAGAGCACCTTTAATAATAATAATACATTTTATTTGTAATGTGCCTCTCTCAAACGCAAAGCGCTAAAATGTAAAAATATTAAGGGTGTGTGAAGGAAACCTGTGTAATCAAAATTTTGATTTTAAACCGGGGAGTTAGTTTTAGTATGAAACTTGCATTTTTTTTTTTTTTTTGTAGAGAAAGTCTACCTCTTATACAGTAAGTGTAAACATCAAGGAAAGCGATTTTGATTTTACATTTGAATTTTCTGATTATGCTGTTACTGTTTATTGTTTTGTTGTTTGATGTTTTATTTACGCTGTTCCCACAAGTTTACACCGTAATTTAGTTTTGTGATGGTTTTCACATAAATTTCAACGTTGCAGAAACATTGTTATAACATTTTAGCATGTCAGCTAGCATGGTTCCTCACGTTTCAGAAACCTGCTTTACCACATCCAAACTGATGCTTGAAATGCGGTCAGGATTGTTTTTGGTAACACTTTACAATACGGATGCACTAATTTACATGAATTCACGTTTAACTAATGGACAGATAATCTTGAGGTAATGTATGAATCAAGAATAACTAAACCATTCATTAATAATTAACACATTAGAAACTATTAAAAAAAAAAAAAAACAATAATAATAATAAAACAAAAATTCGTACACAATCCACTACACAACTTCTGCCCTCTGATTGATAGTTCATATATTTTTAGGAAGCAAAAAAGTTGGTATTTTGGTTTTAAAATCTTAGTGCTTTTTATAAAGTCAACATCAGAATAAATGCTATATTGTTTGTAATATTTCAAGATGAAGACTGAAGCAGCTTGCTTGATTATCCATACATTATATTTTGTTCAGTGTGGGGCTAACGACAGAGCAGATGTGGGCTAACACTTGGTTTAGGTTAAGCAAAATCATTTTAATGTCCATTGTAATGCTTCTGATCATGACTTTGATTCAAATAGGTGTGTTTGACTTGAAGCGGCGCTGCACACACTGATTGATGTATTATATGAAAGAGCAGACGGCTCTGTATGCTTACACCTGATAACTAGGACTGGGTGTGGTAAAGCAGGGTGAGGCTGACACAGTTCGTGGGAGGCCAGGGTCCACTGCCATCCACCGCAGTGCCAGTGCTAGACTTCTGGAGGGCCTAAGCAAAACTCCGGGGGCCCCGTCAGCGGGTTCATAAAAACCCCAAAATGACCCCAACCCCTTAATATGTTCTTTCAGAGAATTTCAACCAACAACAGTGACTTGAAAAGTTCAGTAATAAAAAAACAAAACAAAACAAAACCAATAGGTCAAATACAACAGAAAAAAATATATGCATGAAATAAACAATTTAGCCTTCTACTAATAATTGCCTACTATACAGCAATTGAATAATCAAATGTAAAAATGAAATAAAATGAAATAAAACATTGCATAATCTTTACTGTATGAATTAAATTTACATTGATTCTTATTAAAGTCACTAATGTTATTCAGTGAAGAGAAGTGAATGATTCTCTCGTTTTCTTTTGTTTGATTAACATTAAATGACAGAGAGCCACAGAGTGCAGTGTAAGGTGGGTTAAGATAAGGTTCAGGGATAGTTCCTAGTTAGTCATTCTATAAAAAGTGCATAGTATGTTCATGGGAAACAGGTTTTAAACTATATTGGTAACTCTCTCTAGGATTAATATTACGGGTTAAAATTAACAACAGAGCACAGACTAGGAAATTCTTCAACTAGAAACAATTGCTATTTTTTTTTAGATATAATAATCAAATCTTAAAAGAAAAAAAAAACTGGGTGATGTCAATATATATATATATATATATATATATATATATATATATATATATATATATATATATATATATATATATATATATATATATATATATATATATATAATTTTACATATTTAATTATGCCCTCAACCCAATGAATGTCCAGGGGACTTTTGCTGGCCCTCGTCTGACCAGCCTTAATTATTTAGCACTCACTTAGTTGGGGTTAGAAAGGTCTGTCTGTAAGATGAAGCTGAGGCTGTGCAAAGCTAGAAATGAAATTGCATTAGGACTGAATCAAATCCTATGACTCCCATTAAGAATACAGAGTGGATCAATTATATTTACTACAACGATCAAAGATTAATCAATTACACAAATAAGGCTTTAAAGGGGTGAAAATCGGACTTTTTCCGTGTTTAAAGGGACACACACATAAACGGCGCGTTGTTGCTCACACCCAAAAAGGGGCAAATTTGAGCAGCTCTAATAAATGATCTGTGGGGTGTTTTGAGCTGAAATCTCAGACTCTGGGGACACCATAGGTTATATTACATCTTGTGAAAAGGGGCATCATATGTCACCTTTAACTTCTGTGCTTGAGGAGCTGGAAGAAACTGGTGAAGACAATGCAAAATAGAATTGCTTTAGACTTCTAATTAGCAGAACGAGGACGTCTGTGTATGTTTGGAGATATATGTTGTAGTTTTATATTCCGAATTACATCTCTCCTGATGATGAGTTAGAAAGGCACTGATGAAAATGAAGGGTTGCAGAATGAAGTGACATCCAGTCAGGTTTATGCTCTATTTTGATTTACTTTTGTGTGTTCCCAGTTCCTGTGTTTATTTCTTCTTTCCCTTAGTTGACCTAGTTTCCTAGTGTGTGTCTGTTAGTTACTGTACCATATCAAGTGTCCACCTGCCCTTGTTAATTCACTCATTCAGTCTGTGTTCGGTATACACTCTCCGTTCTGTTCATTGTCTGTTCTTATGTCTATATTAGTATGCATCTTGTTTAGAGGTTGTTCTGTTCCTGCGTGCTGATCTCTCTCCTGAGTGTTTGTTCATTTGAGTTATTGTTAATTAAAGTTTTACTACTGCAACTAGACCCGGCTCAAACTCATCCTTGCCGAAACCCCTGTGACACACAGCACCTGAGGGCACTTCTCGTTCATCATCCACCGTTAGGGATCGAGGGTGCGTGGGTATTAGGATACATCGATATAAACCGTAGAAATATGCATGTGTAAATCCAACACAACTGAGCAAGAGATGCATTGTTACAAATTTTCACATATCATATGGCAATATCAGTATTAAGAGTAAAACGAGAGTAAATTGCAGCTGCTTGTCTTCTGCCTGTAGACTGGTTCCTAATAAAGTCTGTTTGTAATGGAAACCCCTCATGAGCTCATGTCCTCGCTGTCTTTTCTTGAGTCTCTGATATGTATGAAGTTTCATTCATTTCATTAGTAAAAAAATAGTTTGTATAACTGGCTGCACTTTGAACTGGTCAAGTTTTAAACTGTTTAACGACCACAACACAAGTTCTGTCCAAGAATTACAACAAGATCATTTATTTTGAAAAAGGAAAAAAAAATAATAATAAAAAAACTAGCACACACTACATACAATTGACATGCATTCATGTTGATGAGAAGGATGTCTGCTTAAAACATAGAAAAAGAGCTAGAGGACAAAGCATGTGTAAAAAAACAAAACAAAACTAAAACTACCATCATTATCAGTTAGTATAAAGTAACACTAACAAACCAGCAAAGATTCAGAATAAGCACATGCTGAAATTCAATTTTGGAAGATATTTCACGCAGAAACCAGCAGGAGGTGCACTTGCTCCTTTCTGAGAGATGTTGGAGTTCCAGAGGCTGAACCCATGTTCACATCCGCATTGGTTTGGAGGTCTGAAGAAGCTGGATGTCATCAGGACACCGGACTTCCCATGAGCCTCTCCTGACGCAGAGAAACCAGTCTGTTCAACCACAACCTCTCTGCCTCCTCTTTATCCATGAACAACTGCAAGAGAGTGAGAGCCAGTTCAGTTCAAGTCATTTAGACTATTGAAGTGCAATGAACTTCTAAAGCACTTTACTACTCTGTCCATCACACAACACACACATCTGAATCATCCACCTACAGGTGAGAGAAGAAAACCTTTTTTCTCAGACTTTTTCCTCAGAAATGAAGAATTATTTGTAATATATTCTAGTTTTTCTACTCTTTCACAGCTGTGCAATGGATGATTCTGATTCTGAAATGCATAGTTTTTAGTGAAACACAGGAGTAAAAAAAGCTCTGCTGTGATCACAGGGATCGTTACGAGACTGGTGTCTTCATGAGGCAGGACAACAGGAAATATAAACGTGTGTCAATGTCGTTATGATCAGTCGGGAGGATAAATGTAATTGAAGCGATGATTGAAGTACAGCGAAGATCTCTTATTTCTGAACTGAAAATAACTGTATATTGGATTAGAAAAGCATAATAAATTGTGAATGACCCGGAGTCCTCACACATCCACGCAGGAGACGGTCATCGAGATCGGATCTACAACCGTCCGCATGCGTGTTTGCTCCCCTCAGAAGTGAGCAAATGTCTGGATTTGGCCAAGGTCTACTGACGTTATACATCGAAAATGCAAGTAATCCTTTTGAAACAAATCTTTCCTATTGGTTTCTAATGGATTCCAAGTCTGCTCTCTAATTGTCTCGGTCGGCTTAATATAGGACAATCACAGCTGCGATTAGATTTGGAGGAAGTGTAAATGGTATTGCATCATAAACACATCAGACAGGGTAATACACGCGGTTGATTCGGATGTCAGCATAAAGGGAGGATTTGAGTGATTCCCGCATTAGTTGTGCTTATGAGTTCCTTAAGTTTGGAAGTTCCGGATTCTTCTCCAACACTCATCACTCATTTCCTTCATCCAAAAAACACGAGAGGCATGAAATCAAATCTATGCTTGGGAAAGACTGATCACTTCCATCCCGCTGCGTGCGCATTAGAAGCGTGTGATTTACATCGGGTTAGGGTCCGCCCGTAGCACTCATTGCGGGGTCTGTGTGTGACTGGGAAACACGTGCTGAGCAGCACTAATAGACTGAGGGTGTATGTCGCCTGGTTATCTCTTCGTAGGCGATTCTGCGACACGACAACGAGCCTCCTCTGACTCTCAACGCACCTAGCGAAGCGCAGATAACGAGTTTGAAATTACAGTAGATACAGTAAGTGGTGGTGGCTAAATGATTGAATCATTACTGGTGATCAGGGCTCTCTCGCCTTGGGCATATTGCTGCAATAGATCAGCCTGTCGAGCTCATCTGCATCCGTCACACATAACCCAGTTTGCCGAGTGAGAGAGATGGAGCGCACTTTCATAGGAAATTCTGTCTGCAAATATTACTGAGGGTGCATAAGAAGGGCCCTGTGTGGGTTGTCAAGAAGTGGAGCTTCTGAAATAGGCAATTTCTACAAGGGTGGAGGGGAATAAGTATTGGGAGAAGAGAATTATTGATTGGAGGCCTTTTGGGGAGCTTATTGTAACTTGGGATGCAAGGCCTACGACACAAATGTCTTATTTGATGTAAAAAAAATATCTGGACAAGTAGGCACACACAAGAAACACACTCTTACGTTGGGGTGAGCCAGGCTGTTGCTGTCGTTGTACGTGATGGAGATGGGCAGAACGGTGACTTCCTCTTTCATCGTCTCGGCCTCTTTCTTGATCTCTGAAGCTTCAGTCACCTGTGAATAAACGGTTATGTCTTTTACAACAACCCTGAGAAATCGCACAGAGCTCGTTCCAAACATTCAAAACACTGATTCTGCAAGATGTTTAAGGGTGAGGTAGGCATTTTTTTACAAACACTTTCTGTTATTCTGGTTGAAACTCAATGATAAAAGGTCTAAATATTAAAACAGGTACATATATCTTCTTTTGAAGTCTCAGGACCTAAACGTGTTCAAATGTGTTCATTAGCGTGTTTCATGAGGCTAGACAGACACTGAGAGCCACAAACCAACAGCATCAGCCTGAACTAAAACAGTGAGCTCATGCTGTGTTCACACCACGTCCTAACAGTAGGGTTGGGAATCGTAAGACATTTTCCGATTCCGGTTCCACCAAACGATTCCGGTTTCGGTTCCGGTTCCCATTCAATACAAATTATTAAAACAACTAATAAAAAATAAAAAATAGTAGTAAGGGGAAAATGCACAATCCTTTTTGTGTTTATTTCTTATACTTGTCAAATGACTTTAACAGACTGGTAATGTCAACAAATTCAACATATTATTTAGCAACTTTTACAAAAATAATACATTTTTCTTAAGGAAAATAAATAGGGCTGTCAATCGATTAAAATTTTTAATCGCGATTAATCGCATGATTGCATGAGTTAACTCGCGATTAATCGCATTTAATCGCACTTTTTTTAATTTGTTCTAAATGTACTTTAAATGAATACTTTTCAAGTTTGTAATACTCTAAATCAGCATGGGCATGGATAAATATACTGTAGATGCTTTATGCAAATGTATGTTTATTATTGAAACCATAGACATAGTCAATATAGAGCATGAAGACGAGACATGTTTCAAAGGTCATAGATGTTTTTCAAAGAACTTGTTCATGTCTATTAGATGCATGTAGAAAGAACAAAGAAATGCCAGGTTTCCATTACTTCTCTTTCTTTGCACTGAGCAATTTACTTACACAAACATGTTTAGATTTTTGCATGCAGGGCAGCTCTTCTGAAAATGCTAAATGTACATTTAGGATTTATTATTAGGCTACATTGTAGTTTGTCTCTCTCTGCGCCCATTTTGATGAAGCTAAATTCTGAATAAAACTGTTTTCATTGGTATATTTTACTGTTTCTGTTGTCAAACAACGGAATGAATTTGAAATGGTGACTGAAACGCGACCCAATAAACATAAACAGCTCTCCCTTCCAAGATGTTAATCTGCACAAAGATTCTGATAATCGAGCCGTCGTCTGATGAAATCAAATACACATAAGATAAAGACAATATCCGTGCTCTGATTTCGGCTATACTTGTCAAATTAGTGAAGCAACATCTGTGTTTAACTGAATTAAAGCGCTGCTCCTCCACGCGAGACGCAGAGAGAGGGAGCGAGAGAGAAAGAGAGAGAGGGAGGAGCGCGCGCGTGATGAGAGAGCAGTACCGGCGGACGCGGTACCGGTTCTCAGAAACTAAATAAGGTTTGCGCGCTTTGTTGAAGGGAAAAAATCGCTACAGGGGTCTGCATTGTCGCTAAGTTGGCAACACTGTGTATCTCCGTTTCTCCAACTAGTGGTTGGGCCATGGGTCAAACAGAAAATACGCGCTGCGTTAATCGACCGTTAAAAAAATTAGTGCCGTTAATATGATTTTGCGTTAACGCGTTATTAACGCGCTAACTTTGACAGCCCTAAAAATAAATATTTCTGCATTCTCTAGGATAATTTGGGAACTCTCCTATAGCTTAAGCCTTATTGTATCTCCAGCAGTGGAGAATACCCTCTCAGAAGGGGTAGAATATGATTGAACACACATGTAAGATCTAGACAGGTGAAACATAATATTTTGATTTGAATGATTGATTCATAAAGACTTCACTTCATTACTGGATGAATCAGCGCTCTAGCAGTTAAATAAACAGAACGTTTTGCGGAAGAACATTGTAGCCGGAGCGACTTCTCTATGTTTATTTCTATGACGCGGGTGAGTCACTCAGGCACTGTGCTACTCCGCAGCGGTGCCGGTGTAAAGTAGTCCGAGTATAAACGCTTATTACAGGCTTGCTGTAGTGATTCAGGATAAGACAAAAACACGATTTGAAAAAAGGCATTCATGATGTACTCGCTCATTATATACATTTAGTAAATTCTGAAGCGAATTTTCGTTATTTGAAGCGACTTTCAAAAGGTGATTTACTCAGTTTTGGTTGATACCGTAGACATAGATCAACGCTGATATTAATCTGCCGTACTGAAGGCACTCGTTATTAAAGATTTTAAGAACTCTATAAAAACTCCATAGTAACCATATTTGACAACTACCAACCACCTAGTAACACCATAGCACCTAACAAAAATATCTTAGCAACCACCCTGAACACCCTAGCAACGTCTAGAAATGCTCTAGTAACCACCAAAAAACTCTAGCAACCACCCAAACTATAAACTTTTATTTCAGTACTTCTGTGATCATTTGAATATTTGTAACACCGAAATACCGATACTGTGTTGTTGAAAAGATTGTGAAAGTAAAGCTGTTTCATATTGACAGCTGCTCTCTCAGCGACAGCGCAAACAGATTTGAATGTTCCAGTGTGAAGTTTTTGTCATTTAGGAATAAGATTGCGTGAGTGTTTGAAGCGAGATCGTCTCTCTCTCTCTCAAAACGTATATGAGGAATTTCGCACGGTTCCGGTATTTTTCAAAAAACAGTTTGCGGTTCTGGATAAGAACCGGTTTTCGGTTCCCAACCCTACCTAACAGTAATTACGAGACTGCAACCCGTGACGTTCTACCTGGAGCTGTTCACGTCCTCAGACTCAGATTTATGGGCTACTATGTCAACACTATCAACGCTGATATTAATCTGCAGCAGTCAGGTGGTACAGATCAGTGCTCTTTACGTTCATTATTATTGTAATGTTATGTGCTTTGAGACATGAGGTAATTTGTGGCCGTTCATGAGTTTTGAAGGAGGCGTGGCTTTGGAGACGCTCTGAAGGGAGGGTGGGATTATGCTTTCACAGCTAGCTTGCTATTGCTAGCCTCTCCGCAATTGCCTACCCTGCCTTTAATTAAAAAGAAATGCTATCATATCGTAATCTTTTGAGGCACACTGTTTTTCAGTGCCAAAAATAGTCATAATTTAGCTAAAGCAGGGCTCATCAGCTGCAGTCCTGGAGGGCCGGTGGCCTGCAGACTTTAGCTCCGCCCCCAGTGAAACTGTACGTCTGAACACCATGATTAGCTTGTTTGGGGTGCATTGTTAGGGTTAGAGCTAAAAATGAAAATTCAGATTTGTTGGTAAACCAAACAGTCTTAGTTTCTCAAAATATCTTCTTTCATGTTCCACAGAACACAGTAAGTCACACAGGTTTGGAATGACATGAGAAAATGAATTTTCAACTTTGTGTGAACAGATTGATTAAAACATGCTTTATGCTGTTGTTTTCGGCATCCCCTTCAATAACGGTTTGGAAAGACTGCATGATGATTTGGCAGCAACAAGGTTTTGTTCGCTCATTAGCCTTTGCTGATGTTTAAATGTGGGTGGTCGAGTTAAAGATCTGTCTGACATCAGTGAGTAGCAGACGTTAAAAGGTTTTTGCTCCTTTTTCAGGTTTTAATAATGCTCATTTTGGACTGAGAAGGAAGTGAGTTCGATGAGCTATTTTATCTCAAGAGATCAAGTTAAATTTGATTGACCCATTTAAACTGGAATTAGTAGGTGCAGCTGAAAGGTTGAAGGTTTGAACCCCATAATGAGTCAATCTTGAACCAGAGTTAAGTTGAGCAAACACTTATCTGCAGGTTAGTCCAAGGGGATTGACCTTGTTCATGGATTCTATCAGTATAATCATAACTCTTGCAGAAAGCATTTGTCCTTTCTGCATCCAGCACCAGATTCCTGTCTCTAACATCCAGGCCATGCTCTGTTAAGTGAGAGTATAGCTGAGAGCTCAGAGCATCCAATTACATCTAATGGAAATTATTGAAAGAATCAAATGTGTGTTATTGTGTGGCTGTGTGTATTCGTGTTTGTCCAAAGAATGTCCTCCATTTTATTTAGATGGAGCTTTTTATTGCTCCATCTCCAGAGCTGTTTGTACATCATTCAGAAAGAAAAAAAAGCATGCAGGTAAAGTAATGTTAAGTGCTGGTCTAGCATCAGTTCAGTAAATCTCAGTGGAGCACTGACGTCTGCACAGACAGATCTGAGATCAGCTCGGGAGAGCCGCCTGGCCCTTCTGGGCTGTAATCTATCATACGGGCTCATTTCAACTGTCACCTTTTGTCTCAGACCACAGAGATCTGTGAGCATTTGTTAGTAATCTAATTTGAGCGGTGAATGTGAATGCTGGCGGGACCAGATTCAGTAAAGCTGTCTGTGGAGAGAGTGAACGAGGCACGGTGTGGCCCACCAACGGGACGCATGCTTTTCAGGAGCCCGAGCTCAAGTGGACAGAGCAAACGGAATTTAATGGGAATCATTTCATCTGCAGACAAACGCTAAATAACTCGGCGAAAGGAAATCAAATAAAAGAATATATAGATATGAGACGGAAGGCAAAAAGAATAGGGAGGGAGAGAGCGAGAGATGTACCTTGGTGGCGTCCCGAGATGATTTGAAAGCCTGAGGAACAAAGGAGTCATCCTCAATGGCCTCGATATCCTTTATCCTCCTCACCTGCTCCGCGAGGGATAATTCCTCTAGAAGAACAGAAAACAGAGCGGTGAGTGGACAGACGAGAGGTCAGCTGGGCAGGTCAACTGGTCACAAACCACAGAAACTGGAAAACATCACGCTGATGGATTCGTCTCGATCTGCTGGAAACTGTTGAGCCGGTAGTGCATGTTTGTTCATGACACGTAAAAAACAATGGTTGTGTCCTGATCCCATTGCCCAGGTTCAGTATGTCAGTACCACCAGACTCCAGCAAAAGAGCAGTATACTACGTCTAAACAAGCAAGAACACACAAAATGGAGGAGAAAATAGAATATTGGAAAAAAGGCAGATCGTGAGAGAAAGAAACCGAAAGGAAAGCTTGTCAAAAAAAAAACACACACACACACACAACACTGGTGTTGGTTTGACAAAGCATATGTTGTGTTAAGTTGCCACAACTCAAATCCCAAAAACATAACAGAACATTAAACATTAGCATTATTTCCGCCTTTATTTATCTTTTGCAAAAAACAAAAAATAACACTTAATATCAACCTTTATTCTCCTTATACAGTCAAAAAGCATGCTGGGAACTTGAAATCTGCTGCAACTCATTCAGTTTAAAATAATCAGATTTTGTTAAACTTTTTCCTATTGAGTACAATGAACTGTTGATATTAGAGTGAAATTAATTAATTTAATTTGATTAATTTCAGGGTAAAACCAAGACGGATGTATGAACGGAACTGATCACAGATCAGTGAAAATAGATGAGTTAGAAAACAGCCTGAAAGCTCTGGGAGTTAAGAGTCAGAAATGTTGCTCTCAGAAGATGGTGTATATATACGCTGATCTATAATAAATCACGTAAAGGTTCTCCACCCAAACACAGCTCATAGGTCCGAAGACTCCCTGTACAGTCAGTCAGGTCATTTGTTTCGAGTAAAGAATATCTCCTGCTTATTGAAATTGAAAGCGGGTGATGTTCATATTCATTACAGCATTGAAGCGACATCAGACCAGCTGACGGACGACGCATTGCAACATATGTAGGATCCTGCAAATGTCAAAGTTTTGATTCTGAATACATTCATTTTATGATTAATTTTACATTAATACAATCATTTATGCTTTGTAAGCTATGCACACAGAACCTTATTCACCTTGTATAGTGATTAATTGTTTTCATAAAAATCATTAACATCACAAAATATTTAAATAACCACTGTGTCTTCATGCACGAGGTTCAACGGTTTTTAACTTTAAATGATCTAAAATTGGTTTGTAAACTTAACTTAATCCAACAATAAACTGAACATAACATATTATTTCTATGTGAACTGACTAGTAAAAATCCAACAAGTTGTGCTGTCCAGTCTGTAGCTCTTTAAATCTTCTTCTCCAAGAGTCTGAAGTGGATGCTGGTCAATGAGAAGTCATCAGGAAATAAAAAGTCATGCTTAAAAAAAATAAAAAAAAATAAAAAAAACAGCCATATGGTCTAGAAGACGTAGAGCTTGTTTTTCCAAGCATGCACTGTATGCTGTCTTTCCGAGCAAAATAATGCATGGCAAACAGACTCGAATATTAATGAATTATAGTATCACAGGCTCTTATTCTGGTTGGTATTTGATGTATATTCAAATCAAGTTCTGCTAATATTTATATTAAGATATACATATGCCAATGATTAATATTCCCTGCATAATTACAACATTACAGAAATATATTTATGTTATGTCGGTCTGATACACAGCACACACTCACTGCTGGTCAAGCTATTGGCTGTCAGTCGTTGACGCCCTCTGGTGGTTGGGAGTGCTGATATGAACTAAAGACCTGCCGGGACTTTGTTTGGAATTATGTCCACGAATAGACAAAAGTAACTAGCTAAATTGTGTCTAAAACTTAAGCTACTCCACATTAACTTCTTGTTTCTTGACCTGTTGTATTAAAGCAATATAAAACTGGAAATCATGCTGTCAGACTGAATATAAACTGTGATTGCTGATAGTCAGAACATCAGAAGTGCTCTTGTTGGTTGTTTGTGTGATTTTGCTAAATTAAGATATTCTAAATCATAAAACACAATGTACTACTGATACTCAAATTCACCAACAATTTAATCTCTCTCCACTCATATGCATGAAAATGCTCATAAACAAACACTATTAGGCAGAAAGAACGCTCTGGCGCACAAACACACACACGCACAGAGAGAGAGAGAGAGAGAGAGAGAGAGAGAGAGAGAGAGAGAGAGAGAGAGAGAGAGAGAGAGATCCCTGTGCTAATGAGAGGAATTAATTTAATCCATTAACTGCCAGGGAGCGACTGTCACAACACATCTTCTCGCTCTGCTCGTTTAATGAATAAATGAATATTTGCTCTGGTTTTCTCTCTGTTAGCAGAAACACTCGTTCGTTCGTTCGTTCGTTCGTTCGTTCGCTCACACACACACACACACACACACACACACACACACACACACACACACACACACACACACACACACACACACACACACACACACACACACACACACACACACAGCTTCTAGTGTTTGTCTTATAATACGGCTTATGAACATAACTTAAACTGTAGCACTGTCATTCTTTCTTGGCAAACAGTTGGAAAATGTTGATATCAAATGTTGAAATGAATATCAAGCTTCTCATTCGAGTAACATACTTATAGACATAGTTCTAACTTCTGATGCCACAACAAACATGCTCTGAGAAACAAACTTGCAGTAAAACGAGCCCAAACTATTTACTGGTGTATTTACTTTTCAGGCATGTATGTGTGTGTCCAACACACACTTCGTAATAAAGAAACATACATGAGCATAAGGCAAAACAGAGGTGCAATATCCTCGAGAAGTCTACAGCCTGTCCTGAAGATGACAGCAGTCCACTGGCTCTCAATCACACACTTATTACCCCTCCTGTGTGTGCGTGTGTGTGTACTGAACATCTTAATGACTGATACATAGACACAAACACACAAGCCCACCCAGATATATCAGTGACAACCTATCCTTGGCCCGGAATTCCATTAATGCCTCATACTTTTTGACAAACACATTATTGGTAGATAAAATGACTTCCATATGCTGTTTGTCAGATGTCAGTGAGGAAAGATATGTATTTCATAGGAAAATCAAAAATAATGGACTTTGAGAGAGGGGCCCGTACCGAGCGGATAGCAGAAAATCGATAGCGCTGTCGGAGAGACATCTCTGCCAGACACGATCAGCACAAGGCCAGGTCAAAGTTGACATTTAATATTGACACATTATCCACAAAATTAATTTAGAGTCCATTGTCGCTGCATTACGCAAGCCTTATAGCAGTCTTAACCACAGCAAAAGAGAGATGACATGTGATTTTGTTATATTGAAGTATGTTTTTCCTCCATCCTTGTTGCCCTAAAGGCCTAAACGGATTCAGCTGATGATTGGTTGACTGTTGTTGTTGTTTTTTTAACCTGAATAAATGTAGATTTGGATGTGAGGATATGAATAAATTGAAAACAAGCCAAGATTTGTAAAACTACTGACACCAGCAAAATATCCAGCATGATTAAATGCCCTTAATCCTGTCTCATAATAGCTGTTTCTCCACTTCCAAATCAAAGAAATGATCCTCTTCAGAAGACAGCACTGCTCGCTGTGCATATGTGGCAGCAGAAGACCACAAGAGGGCGATGTTCAACAACTCAAGGTCCTGTAGGAGAGCGTTCATCAAGGATACCAGAGGAAAGTGAACGCAGAACTCACTGAGCCCCATTAATTCCCATAATTGAATGCCTTACTTCCACAAGCAAAATTACAACAGCTCTCATCACTGATGGAATAATTAAAGCAGAAACTGCCCATCATCAGGTGGACGGTCTCAAACGGTCACAGATTCAAAGGTGCTTTTGAATGTCATGAACAAGGAAAACAAGACCTAATGATGGCACTGCACTGACTGAGAATGAAAAGTCCATAGAGACGAGCGCGAGAGAGCTTGCAATAAAATAAAACAAAACATACACACTCACAATATCTATATATGTAAAAACCTGAGGACCTCTCAGAAGCACAGCTGTGTTTATGTGTTTGCTAGAAATAATCAAGCTCAGCCAAACCATTGCTCACAACTAACTTTTTTACAACAAAAATGAACAATCACTGAACTTACTTAAGCTGGACTGTGACGCTACTTTCTTCTAGATCTGCTGTACAGCAGAAACAAAGTTTGTTGCATTATTATCTCTGTAAAGCTGCTTTGAAATAATCTGTGTTGTAAAAAGCACTAAATAAATAAAGGTGACTTGACTACAATATTCAAAAGGTCTATGATTTTCCAGTCGTTTGTATAATACAAATGATTTTTATTTGTATATCCCATTTATAATTTTAACTCACAATTTCTACCCAATAAAATATTGTGGAGAATGGTGTCGTTATAAAATGCCCATGGAGTTTTATTATAAAATTGTATTAATTTACATGACCAAAAAAAAAAAGACGTAGTAAATATTGACACCCCCAACCGAACCCAGCCACCAAGTTGAGAACCACTGATATAAATCTACATAGATCACATAAAATAAATGAATTTGCATCCAGTATACATACACATTTCCATCAATGTGCACTTACGAACACGCAAAAAGTTGAACTAACCGTTAAACACACAGACATTCCCTCTATGGTAATCCGGCCCCCCTCTCAGCATCAGGATAAGATATGTAATTCAATACTCAATTTAGCCTCGTCTCTGTGGATAGATTTATTTATTTATTTTTGGCCCGGCTAATTGATAGAAATTAAGCCATTAATCAAGCCACTAGCCATCATTCAGGCCAAAGAAGATGAATACAAACTTTCATAATAACCACCTTCCCCATTTTAGACCTCATTAGCATTAATTTTTAATGCAATTATGCTATTCTTTTACGCTGAGCTCATAAATTACGACTCTTTTGTTGCCGACTGGCCTTGTAAAAGCCAGGCTAATGCTTTGTAGTCTGATCTTTAAGGCAATTACTGGCTTCTTCAGTCTTTTATCTCCCTGCATTTCCAATAACCTTCCATCTAATGATTTATCTGGGCAAACCCCTGACACGCATCCGACTCGCCCCTCTTCCATTAACACTGTCTTTATTTATCTGGGAAGATCTGGTGTCTAAATAAAGATCCTCTCTCGACGAATGCTGCTTGACTTTGTGTGAGTGCTGCCGACGATAGGAAGAGAAAATGTGGTTTCGTTCAAGCCTTTGTGATTTGCATCGTACGCACAAAAGAAACCTAGATGAAAGGTCATTGCGCTAACTAAATCACAGTGTGTGACAGCAAAATCTTCCATTAATTCTATTTAAATAATCATGTCAGTGAGATATACTCATTTAAGGAGTCAACGTTACACCTCGTTCAAGCTACAAAACAACCACCTAAAAGATGAGAGATTTCCATATGCAAAGCTATGGGTGAGAAACGTGTCTGGCTGCTGGTCAAGTAATAGTTTCTGACTGCATTGACTGGCAAAGCTGATGCGAACACTGAAAATGCATCAAGTGCGTAATGAGCAGCTATTAGGAGCATTGATTTGCTGATTTCAATTGATAGTTCCCCGAACAAAGTGGCATGTCAATATTTGCTAACTAACTAATACCCTCTCGGCTCTCGGCCTTGACAAATGAGATCTCAATGAACAAAGAGAGTTTGCAATCATGGCCAATGTCTCTTCCTGGTAACATGCACTCAATCCGTGTTCGGAGTAGATCGCACTCCACAAACGGGCCAAATAAAAAGGTTCTCGAGCGATATGATATGCGTCTCACTTGATGTGGGTCATCTAAGTGAATTCTCTCTCGCTGATGTTGGCTGATGCCAGATGCCGCTAACGTCCCCAAGGGTCTAAAGCAGTGTGAGACGGAGAGAAGTATGCTCTGCAATCCAATGGGTTTAGCTGTAGGACAGAGGATTTCCTCAGGAATAGTCTCTCTAATAGATGTATCGGCTCACAAAGGAAGAACCTATAGTCCCATAATGACGCGTCAAACTAAACACATCAGACTGCAATGATGCAAACACGGAAAAGCTAGCAACCAAATTCTTCAGAAACTTTGATAATGATCCTACACGACGTTTCTTTCTTTTCCTATTTTCCCTGTTGAAACAGCAGCAGTTTCAGCATATAGTTTTGTATTAAATACATGGGAGAAGTCATTACAGCATCTGAAGCATTATTGGTTTGTGGAGGTTTTATCAATATCACTGATGGCTGATGCTTCCAGCACGAATTACAACTTTAATTCGAGATGTATTTGATGTTTAATGCCTAATTTAAATCATTAAATCCCCATTACTCATCAAATAATTGAGCAATTCCTTGTAAAACTGCACTACTGCACTATTATATCTGTGGATCAGTTGTGTACAACACCTCATGTTACATGGATGCATGAGGAAGCAATGAAATATCGACAGTGCAAAAGAAAAAAACAATATATATGATCAATATGTGTTCAAATAGTGTTTCAAGCATTTTTCACAAATGTGGCATGAATGGCATAATACAGATGAAAGTTCATATGATTGGCTCATTATTCTGTTGATTTGATAATTCCTGCATATCACGTTTGCTTCATTGCATTGACTGTGATAATGCAGACCTGCAAGTGATCCACAAATCTGTTTGAATGGGTGAAACTGGTGAAACTCACCCACTCAGATATCATCACATTCAATCACATACGAACCAAACCCTGACTTGAAATGATGATCTGTGAGTATTCATGCCTTAAAATAGCTTGAATGTAACTACACCCTTGCCTCATTTAGTATACGCGGTTCTATGAATATGCAAATGAGCCCCGCCTCCACTCACTCACTCAGCTCAGAGATCCACTGGTTGACGATCACACGTTGATCTGATTGGTTACAAGGTAGTTTGTGACGTCAGAAACACCAGCGATTTCAAAGCGTGTTTTTGAGACTGTCTTTGGTTCACTGCAGTTTTAAGGAGGAAATACTCAGAAATGGAGTCGACTTATGAATTTACACATGGTTTGTCTTAAAGCATATTACAAACACCACATAGACACATAAACAACATTAAAACTGAACTCACGCCAGAGGCCCACACAGAAGAAAATGAATAGTTGAATAAAGTCGTTATTTTAGGTTTTTTTGCACACAAAAAGTATTCTCGTCGCTTGATAAACTTAAGGTGGAGCCACTGTTGTCGCTTGGACTATTTTAATGATGTCTTTACTAACTTTTCTGGCAGATATCGATTACATAGAAGCCTATGGAGGAGTGAGAGAGCTCTCAGATTTCATCAAAAATATCTTAATTTGTGTAACGAAGATGAACGAAAGTCTTACGGGGTTGGAACAACATGAGGGTGAGTAATTACTGACAGAATTTACATTTTTGGGTGAACTAACCCTTTAAACATTAGTTACTGCTAAAACAGATGTATTGTATCCATGATTCATAATCATACTTTGGTATAACAGTTCATGTCAATGCAAATACAAATGCACAATGGAAAACAACATCTAATAATGTCAAAACTGACCCATAACACATAAGATCCATAATGAGAAAGCAAAGGCTGTTTACTTTGTGTGTGGTTGTGTGAGAGCGAGCGAGCGAGCGAGCGAGAGAGAGAGAGAGAAAGAGAGAGAGAGAGAGAGAGAGAGAGAGAGAGAGAGAGAGAGAGAGAGAGAGAGAGAGAGAGAGAGAGAGAGAGATACAGCCAAACAAATGTCACTTTAACATGAACAACAAGATGAAAGAGAATGAAGGAACCTGGAAGGCACATAAACTGCAGCACTGGGAGGTTTTGCTGGTCAGCAGCTCTGTCACAAACATCTCTATAATGAAGGAAACACCCAACTGGCTAATTACGTAATTGGAGCTAGCCTTTAAAACACAAATGATGTAATCAGACATAAAACAGCAAGATTTGCAGACTAAGAGCCTCTCCATTCACGAGACCGAAGCTTTACGTCAAGGCTGTAACTCTCATTTACTCTTATCAGCGAGACAAACAAATCAGATCACAGATATTTATGATCAGCATTACTTCACAGAGCTGAAGTGTAACTCATGTAATTGACTGCAGAGAAGGTCACGGCCACAATGCGAGCGGACTCATTTGGCTAATTAACAACAGTGCCCCGGTGACCTCTGTCTTGGGCAAATAACCCACGAGGATTTTACAACCTTGCACTCTGCTTTATTAAGAGGAAATTACAAAAGTCTGATTTCACTGTTTCTGAGAGTTGAATAGAACAAAACATACAGCAACTGTCGATTCCTCTGTTAATAAGGCATTCGATCGATTAAAAAATAACTAATCAATCACACAGGTTTCTGTAATTTATCGGCTATCATTAAAACTTGTACTCACATTCTCCAATTTAATGTGTTAACAATCTCCAAATTAATGTGAAAACCTTTATCATTTAAATATTTGTTTAATGCCATCTTTTAACTCCTTACTGTGAATGAAGGCAAGCGTCTGATATTGATGCCTCTATTAAATTGATTTTTCAGCATAAGTGAAAGACTTAAAGGCCTAAACAGCAAGTTATATAGTTTTATTGATCATTTATTAACAAGAACATACATATTATAATTGGAGAAAGTAGTTCACTTAACTCAATTTAAGCAAACGTAAAAAAAAAATATTCACATAAATGTATTATTATAATAAATGTTACATTTAGCTAAGCCTTTTATATAGTGTGTTTGGTGATGTTTCTTTCTCTGTAGACCATAAAAAATAAATAATAAAAAAAGGTGGACGATGTGTCTCCACTTCTTTCCAATGTAGAACAATGAAGCCAAAATATCCCAGTAATGGTCGTTGCCGGTGTCATTACCAATCAGGTCCTTCCGTGAAATCGGATCTCCATCAACTATCAGTTAATGATAATACTAACTACATAAAAACAATAATAATATTAATAATAAGAAATAATAATAAAATAAAAAATTAAATTAATAATAATAATAATAGCCTATTAAGTGAATAATTGAACATTACATTGTTCTTTTTACACTTAATTGAACACGTAATTCCATTAAAGATGATTGTAAACACATATAGGTTAAGTGCAACTGCATGAATAAACTAAGCTATCAGGCTAATCTGTATCGTATGCTATGCTAGTACATAAGTTAACTAATACAGACATTAATGGTAATTATACCATGGTTAAAACAGCTTTTATCATAACATGTTTTTGGAGGAATTGTAATCTAGCACAAAAGAGAGTAACTATTAAAAGTAATTTGAACCAATCGGATCGCTTGGGGGTCCTAACGGAGACCCGATTTTAGGGAGGACCCAATTTGTCCCCACACTGTTCCCGAGCCTGAGTCTGCGCAGTTGGGTACTTGGTCTACTGCTACTGCCGCACAGCAATAACACACATGCTGCACAACACTAAGAGCATATCACAGATTTCATAGAGGACTGGTCACGTTGATTCATGGACCTCTGACAACTGGTGGCCTGACCGACCACAGACTGACCCATCAGGCTCTGCTTCTGGTGTGTGTCTGAGACCACCAGTCCCGACTTGATGAGGTGCAAATGACCCAACCACACACATGCAACTCTCAACACTCGACCCTGAGGATTTCCTCTCGTTCCCACAACATAAACACATACACACTTTCTCACATTACACACTCAAACACACCTTCTCACGTATCAGCATATGACAATCTAAGAGTTTCTTCATGAACACGGCTGCCACACTGTATGCGTGAGGGGGTTTGGTCGGGCCACCCGGTCCTGACACCCTAAAAACAGCCTCCCGAAAGAGCATGTATAACACAAGCACACAGACAGCTGTTAATAGAGCTACGAAACCTCTGCGAGCACAGAGGGTTTCACATGTCAAACTGTGTGACCGTATAGTGTAATGCAACTCTAGAAATAAGCAGATTAACCCTTTGTTTAGCTCCACTTCCACTGGCTACCACTCTTACTCAGCAGATCAACAGCGCAGTCAAAACCTGATCAGAGAAAATGAAGGATTATTATTCTTACACAGGGTTTCCGCGGTCTTAAAAAGTCTAAAATTCTGAACTTTAAATTTAAGGCCTTAAAAACGGCCAGATTTTCATCCTAGGTCTTAAATTTCATTTAGTCAGGTCTTAAAAAGGTTTTACCCTCGTTCATTTCCAGAAACGCTGGCCGCAGAAAGTTATTACTAAGTAGCAAAAAAGTATGGAGTTGTAGCCTATAAAGCGGAGCCGTAGAGCAGGGGTCTCCAACACGTCGCTCGCGTGCTACCGATAGCTTGTGGCTTGATATGAGCTAGCTCGCCAGAGGCCGTTCACATATCGCGTCTTTTGCGCGCTCAAGTTTGTTCAAATGTAGGCGTGCGGCAAGCGCGCTCATAATTGAAGCGACGCGATAATTTACGAGATGAAAAAAATCTAAACTTTTCAGAATGCCGCAAACGCACCGCAGGTCATGTGACAGGAACCAACCAATCACCCCTTTCCATAACAACATTGAAAGCTCTGTCAACATGAAGGATGGGGGTGCACCCAAACACTACTAATAAATATAAGCTAATGTGTAAATGTCAGTAATTTATCTTTTTTGACTCATTCTTTTTATAAAAAAAATATTTAAAGGCTGAAATATGAGGTTTATCTTTGTATAAAACCTTTTTTGTTAAAACTTTATTTGAACTTGTACATGTTAGTAGATAATCTGGCCATCATTTTTAATGGTATTTTAATGTTTACGTAAACAAAAAGTGCATATTGATGCTAATCAATTTGTTATTTGCTGTTTTTCGACATAAAACTTGTTGAATTGACTTCATTCTGTAGTATTAGTACTTTTTGAACAGGATTCTGTGATAACCGTGATAATTTTGGTCACTTTAATCATCTCATCATTTCCTCTCTAGTTATGATCAACTATGATTAACTAAAATCAACAATAATTGTGTTTTTACAGTATAATATGCAAAAGTACAATTTTCTATTAAAAAATATCTACCTCTCCCTCTCTCTCACACACACACATCAGACAATCCTAGATAGATAGAAACTCTAATGATCCCGAGGTAACTATCTATCTAACTTGGATAATGCGTCGTGTAGGTCTTAAATTTCAATCTTTATGGTCTTAAAATGTCTTAAAAAGGTCTTAAATTTGACTTACTGAAACCTGCAGAAACCCTGTTACATGATTGAAGCAATAATGTAATTTAACATTGAACAGAATTGTTACAGATTTTTTTTTACTTCTGTGAATTAATGTGTTATTTATTCATTTTTATTTAGTTTTATTTGTTGTCTTTATTTGAGGGGACAGTAAAGGAGAGACAGGAGGTGATTGGGATTGGGACTTAAACTTGTGTCGTTGAAAAGCTGTTGTGCTATACGACGGCCAAAAGGATATGGCAATACTATTCATTAACTTCATTAACTAACATACTTTAACATTAACATCAATGTAGGTGTTCTCAATGATGCTATGCATGTTAATTTGAGAACGAGGGTGCTAATGTACAGTAGGATTGGTCAGTAGGCCTAGTGTTGTTAATAACGTGGGGTTTAGAGAAGTGTCAAAAACTAAAAATGTGCATATTATAGAATATGAAAAAAAACAAACAAAAAAACCTTTAAATGTCCGATGCAGTTCTTTGCTGGCACACCACCAATTATAGAGGGGAGGAATGGATGTCAATCATCTAATAATTGAATCATGCACAGGAAAAGGCATACGTGTTTGGAGAAATGGTCCAGCTGTAGACACTGGTCAATAATATGTCTAAATATTAGAGTCAATACAGGTGAATGAAGGGTAGGATTTCACAAAGCACCATTTTTTTTTCTTTACGTTGAACTCAACGACCATGGCTTTAAAAAAAAAAAAAAAAAAAAAAAAAAAAAAAACTTTAAATTTGCAGTGATAAAACAAATCAATAAAACCGTAATTGCTTGGCATAGCATGGGAAACAAATTCTGAGAAGGAGGCTGATGTCCAGGCGGATTAGGCTTTTTTGGGTTCAGTGGGCCAGTCGACGGTAAAGGTTTCTGCGTGATAATTAAATCTTCTCACTCTGATTTTCTGCCAATTTTATTTCCCTTGGGTCCACAATACTGATTCACTGCTTATAAGCCAAGCATAACTAATCACTGGAGTATGGAAAATAGTTGCTTTGAATGAGAGAAAGATATGCAAACATTTTTTACTTCAAATATTACAGCTACATAATGCTTACAATGATGAATTTCACTAAGTGAGATGATGTAAAAAAATATGCAGTGTTTTAACCTTTAGCTGGGTCTAGTAACACACTATTGCTTCAAAAAGCAAGCTGTGTTTACTGTATGTTAGCATGTAGATTTTAGACACAATAAACATTCAATAACTAATGACTGGTTTACAAACTATGACTAGCAAATGTTCCCTAAAGGGAAATAAGTAAATAAATTGGATTTTCTTAATTTAACATGTAATATCATACACTGTAAGCAATGTTTGGACATGGAGTGTTTGAAAACGCCTTTAGTGTTTAAGACACTATGGGCCAGATTTACTAAACAGGCCAAATTCTAGACCGCAACAAGACCGCAATCCTGATCTTGTAAATTCTTACACGATGCAAGCTGCAACTATACAAGTATCAGTATATATACCAGTATCAACAATTTCCAGACACTTTCAGCTGGTCTTGCTGGGATAAACCATCTAAACACCAACCTGATCAGGCTGAGAAACTTAACCAGCTAAGACCAGCTTAGACTGTTTAAAAATAAAATAAAAATAAAAACTAGACCTATTAACAGACAATCTAAACTGTGTTTTAATTGGTGTTGCGTACTGTAGTTAAAAAAAAAAAAAAAAAAAAAAAAAAAGTGGGTCAAGTTTAATCCAGTGATCAGTCATCACAGCTGAGAAGGGCTGCGAATATGTATATATTGTCAACATTGCGTAATCAAAAAGAAAATAATTCTTGATAATGTCAAGTTACTTTACTGAACTGATCAAGAAATTATAAGGATTTATGCCGATATTGTCCAAAACCCCACTTTGAAACCTAGGGCATTTCCGAACTTTTGAAAGGCACTGAAGTATATGTAAGGGATAATGTAGAGCGAGGCGGTTGGTATAGCGAATACAACCGCGAAGTGGAGGGATCTTGAATCAGCCTAAAGGGGTTATATTCACTATAACAACCGCCTCGCTCTACATTATCCCGCTTATTACATGGCTACCTACCAAATAAATCAACAATTTGACACAAAATATTGATTTAAAAAGGAGTTTATTGATTTAAAAACGATTGTATTGCTTCCGCTAAAGAAAATAGTCCATTCCGTCTCTATGGTTAGAATCCTGCGTCCATAGCAACGCTCTGTTTTTCATGGTAACGGTGTGTTATACTTAGCAGCGTTTATCATGAAATAACAGACCGCATTCTACATTCGAATTCAACCAAGCCATGTAATATTACAGTATAACGCATGGAGCACAGAATAAAGTGACTGTTCAAGATGCCGTAAGTAAACCGCATCATCATTTAAATACCATGTGGTGTCAAGCATACAAGCAGCCTAGTTTTTTCCTCAAAGACAAATCCCTCTCAGAAGTCATGTAGAAAAGCTGTATGATACAGAGAAGTGTCTCATTTAGCAGGTGGCGTATTTCAAAGCTGACCCATTAAAGAGCAGTTGCAGTCAGGACAATTAAATCATTTAGGCCAGTGCGAGCCCCCACTCAGCAGGCTCTAGTCCCGGGTCAACTGCTTGTAGACCCTCATTTACACAGCATTCGTATTCATGACAGCAGAGCGCTAAATATTTAACAACAGTCTTGCAGGAGTTACTATTGTTAAGCTCACAGGTCAAATCATTTGATTTATAAAGAGATCACCATACTCTCCATTTCCCCCCCTATATCGTGGACAACAAGCCATTTAATGGGTTTGCACGAGACCGTAACTGTGCTGTAAGTTATCATTTGGATTTTAACTCAAGAGCAACATTTGAAATGCTATGAAATATTGTTCTGATGATATTTTCTTCTCTGAGGGAGTAATTCAGAAATATTTAAAAGCCTTACAGAAAGTATTATAGCAATACGCTTTTTAAATTCCATACATTAATATATGTCTTTTTATGTAAATATGTGTGTGTGTACACAATATTTCAGTATTAATGCAATAATAATGCATTAACACTAAGTAACAAACAATTCTATTATACTTCGACTTAAAAAATGGATAATTAAGCAATATTTTTCATATTTATACACCATTAACCAGAAATGCCCCATCAAGCCTTTAATTAAGTTTATACCGGCGGATTAAGAAATTCAGCATATTATATATGCATATGTGAATGATAAAATGCACCTCTGTTGGTCATTGATCATCCTCTGTCCTATTGACCGTCTGATTTTCTCACACACACACACACACACACACACACACACACACACACACACACACACACACACACACACACACACACACACACACACACACACACACACACACACACACACACACGCTTGTTCAGCACTACGACAGACACCTCTTGTGAATGACAACACAGCTTGTTATAGTGAGATTAGAAATGAATGGATACAGGGGGCAGTCTCTGTGTGTGTGTGTGTGTAGGGGTGTTAAATTTCATCTAAATGTTTAATGGTAGTATCATTCTCCAATACAGTCACACACACACAGAGGTACACACCAGCAAAGATGACCCGCACGACACAGCATAATTAAGGAAAGTCTTTCCCTTTGCCATGGTGAAAGAGCAAGCTGCTCTAATGATACGGGTTAAACGCTGTTAACGGCTCATTAAAATATATGATCTGCATGGATACGGACAGAATGCAGGTCTGTGTCAGAGAAAACAGTTATAGACTGAAGTGCCCAGCAGTGATGGACTGTAAGGGATTCGACACTGATTTGAATATGAAAAAAAAAAAAAAAAAAAAAAAAAAAAAAGAAATATAAGAAAGCTTACGTCAATTACACAATGCCAGAGAAGAACTATTTTGGGTTCCCCAAAGAACTGTTCTGTTAACATTAAAACCCTAACCCTTAAAAGAAGTGTGAAGAATAATTTAATCATCTTTCCACTATGAAGAACCTTTTGTGTAATGAAAATCAGCGATGCCAATAATGAATCTATATTTTTAAGTGTTTCCGTAGAGATGCACAGAGATTATGTATCGGCCAATAATCGCTATCGGCCGATTAAAGCTATTATTTTTGCTTGTTTAAAAACAGCCAATGATAAGTGCTGATTATATCCTGTCAATCAAAAGGGTGCAGAGGAAAAACGCGTCACACTGCAACTCATACTGTGTGTGAAGAAAATCTCCCTTGTGTTGAATTTAGGGCAAGTTAATGCGACAGTAGCCGCGTTTCCATTACTCTTCAAAGTGCGCAAATTGAAATTGCGAATTGAAAATACGCCCAATGGAAACACGTCAATTTCGCAAAAACTCCCATTTATCGCAAAAAAGTTTTTACGCTCGCATGAGGTGATTTTTCAGGCAATTCGAAAAAGAAATATTTCGCTAAACTGCAATGGAAACAGTTTTTGTGCATTTACAGGTCACCTGACGTAGATGACGCGGTGTGCTTGGACAGAATACGAGACAGAGTTCTTTATTAAATTCATATGAGACAAAAAAATTACAGGAATAATGGATTATAAACCTCAAATAAATGCCACAATCAAGACCTCGAAGCAGAAATGAGGGAGAAACACCCAGAAACACCTCATGTGCCGCTCACTAGTATAATAAGGGTCGTTCCTTACCATTAATGCTTGGAAAACACACATACATCTCCTTCGATTAATAATAATGGCCAGTGAAATGGCTGGGATACAGTACATAAACCTAACAATGTCCGTTGCCTTGGTTTTTGGAATGATTTTACTTATCGCGAGAGGAAAAAGTTTTAGTCGCATAACATCAGTTAATGGAAATGGCATCATTTTGCATAGTTTTTTGTCGACATTTAGAATTAAAATCGCAAAAGTTTTGCGCAAATCTGTAATGGAAACGCACCTAGTAATGCTTTAACAGTTAAAACAAGTAATAAAAACTCAGTGAGTGTTTTAGCGCAATTTTCTGACGTCATGGGATCACAACACTAACGCCGCCTTCACACTGGCAGTTGAAATCAGCTCCGATACGGCAGCGAAACGACCGGAAGTCATTCATTTCCTATGGAGATTCGCAGACCGCATGCGAATGGGTCCGAACCAGGTGCAAACGAGTGCGGTGCGGAAAAAATCGTGTCCGTTGGCCATCCGGATGCGTTCAAAAAATTGAACTCTTGCGAAAGGCTACGGACGGTTTCTATCCGAAAATCCCAACGGAAGTTAGCGTTGCTATGGTACTGATAAACAAACCTGGATTCTTAACTTTTAATAAAATAAAGAATGTTAATAAAGAATGAAAATAAAGAATAATTAAATCTTTTCCTGGATTTTTTTTTGTGCGTTCCCGAGATTAGACCTTCCTTAACATAATGCCGAAAACCCGAAGTCTCTAGGTGGTCTGGTTGAGAAGTAGATAGAAGTGCAAGATTGGTGCGCACAGACAGAACAGAAATCATGAGTTAACAATCGCAATTTTGTCCGGTGGAAAATTGCGCTAAAAATAGCGATGTTATTCATAGCGACCCTATGAATCACCCGTAGTTCAAGCCAGGGTTGCCAGATCTACGTTTTTTTCCCCTACATCAAACATTACTTGTAGCACCTCCCATCCAATAATCACGAAGAGCTTTGTGCTCGGTTACTTCTGATAGGAAACAAAGTCTCAGCTTTCAAATTCTGTACATTTTATCATAACATTTTATCACAAAAATGTGATGTGACGGATCGCTGTAGCGCCTCAGTTCAAGCGGCAGCTCGGAGGCTTTTCTTCCACGTTTATACAAATCATACCTAGAAAAACATGCATGCAATCCGTATCATGTCTCATGTAATCACTCAATCAGTGTTTCAACCGTGGAAAGGCCACAATATCACTTAACGTTTATCTCAGGAAAGTTCACAGTTCGTTAGTTAGCTATAAAAACATTAGAGAAGAGATTATTTACTGTTAATTATATGTATGTTTGAATAAATTTGCCATGAAGAAGTGTTTATGAAAACTACCTTATGTGCAACTGAGTTGTAGGCCTATACAAACATTTCAAACATGTCTGGAAATAAAGAGCAGTTGAATATAACAGCACTTTTAACTTCTAATGTTATAATATTATACCAAATGAGAGGGTTCACTGTATAGTTTGCAGCATTATTTCGGAGATTTTTTTTTTTCCTTAAGAAAAATCCAACTACCGGTATCGGCCAATATCATTCAGAATATCGGATATCGGTATCGGCAGATTACACATTTAACAAAAGAAAACCTTAAAAAGGTTAATTATAGATAAAGTAAGACAGAAACACACCTGCTCAGCTGTCGGCAAAGGCAAGTTTCAAATCAGTGCTTCTCCCGGGAGACTAGCGCTAAATTAATCCCCTAGCTTAGCGCCATCTACTGTTTTAGAAGAGGAAGTTGCTCAACTGCATTTGTGAGAAAATCTACCTGGACGCATCTGAGAGAAAATCGAGCCGAGAGATCTCAAAAAAAGTCAAGTGTCTCACAATCATAAGACAGATATGCATTTGTATGCACTAGATTTGGTATTTGTTCAAAGGTTACATGCAATTTGTAGGATGGTTTGTATTTATTTGTGAAATATTATCTAGGCTCATTTATTTAGATTTGTAAAACACAAAACATATGTGTTACTCCACTGCATTTTTGCTCAAATTGACCTTTGTACTTGCACATTGCTTTCTGTTTGTTTGCGAGTCGAGTTTTCGAGTTTGTTTGCAAAATGCTGGATTTGTTTGTTTAATTATGGCACAATATTAACTCCATACAAATCCTCTCTAATATGATTAGCATGAGTGTGTTTTGATGTAATGTATAATCTGCTGTGTTTTCCTCTTCATATTCAGTTCAGCTGGATTGTAGCTGTGGAGCTGAAGTTTGCGAGCCCCAGAGGGAAGTGTGAGCAGACCCTGTTCATCCTGGAGAATGGAGATTAAAGCCAGACCAAAACCTGCCCTGCTCTCACGATGTCACTTCCAGATCATGCGGACAGAGATTGAGTGTCGGCAGCAAGAGACACGTTCAAAAGAGCGTAATTGTGACTATTTTTGTACATTACAAACGCGGGGTTGGAGGTGGTGTTAAGAGCCTTCCAGCGCTAGGCAGGAGGAATGCGTTACTTCATAAAACAGGAAGAGTTTAAGAGAGAAATGAAAGTGTTTTGGGAGGGGGGAGAAGTCAATTGATTCCAAAGGGTGAGATTACAGCATGAACTCTGCTTAAGAAAATCAGTGTGTGACTGCGAGCCACACACTGTAGCCTGGAGCCACGCATGTGCAATTTACCAGCGCTGGAATCTGGATCCAGTAATGGAAAGAGGGATCAATGCAGAATTAACTGGAAGTGAGAGAGTCGGGAGATGAGCTGAATGATGAAATGCTATACTGATATGCTTTTTTTTTTTTAAACCATTATTTTCTATTTCTAATGAACTGAGTGTGAGAGACCATGTCAGAAACCATAATACACCTTTCAGTATTTTTGATATTGCTAAGATCAACAAGTGAATGATGTTGATATCATGCAAAACTGTCCTCATTATTTTACTTCATTGCTTCATGAGCAGCATACGTCAAATGTTAACAGACTGTCATGGGAATATGATAATATATGATAATATGTTATCATAAGCATAAGGCATATTCACACTAAAAGTGATGTGAAATAATTGTTTCAAAAATTATTCACACAAGAAGAGCATGATGCAAATGCTAAGTGGGGAAAAAAATATCAAACACAATCCAATAATTAACATTAGATGTTATTTCAGTTGGGGTTATTTTATTATGTGGGAAGAAAGAGAGGATGGAGTGACGCAAGAGACAGGAAACTAGCAATATGTGGCCTGGTAAAACAGTTTAACACTAATTAAGGTACGGTCACATTTACCATTGCCCGTCAAATTACTGTAGCTCAGTCATTGCTATAAATCCATGGCATTGGGAATCTTGCTTGAAGGCGGAAGATTTCCCCATGCAGATTTTGAAACAGGTTCACGTTGGTCACATGTATTCACTGTGTTGACCAAAACATCACTATACAACTGATAAAAGAAAGGACCTTTTAGCCAACTCAAACCCATTGCGATATCTGTGTGGAGTCACCCTCATGAGAAATTCATAATTGCATAGATTCCTATTGAAATGAGTGGATTCACCCGTAAACAATGGTACATATGACCGCACCTTTACATAATGAAAAAAATTAGTTTGAGGTTAACATTTTTAAAGTTCGGCTCACCTTCCTCCTTTATCGTCTTTTCTTCTTTAATATTTTCCTTTGCTTTCAGTACTTCATCAGTTTTAGCTGAAACAAAAAAGAGAACATTGTATCATTAGTTATAAGTTATAAACAGCCCATTTAATATATAATTAAGAAGCCCTTTATACTATGATGTCTCTCTCTACAAATGTACACTTCTCCCTGCCTGCACATCTTTTAGTCTTAAGCACACACTTATTAAATAATTTTTCAGCATGCTAATTAAAAGCCTGAGAGAAATCCTTACGCTGTGGAAACACAGTTTGTGTACATAGTCTTATGGCAATTCATTTAGTCTGTTGACTCGCTTCTCTCCTGCCCTCCAAATAATGAAGACGTTAGCTGAGATGAAGACATATAGTGAGCAGTGAAGGGGGACTATCAATACAGCCTGTAAATTAATTACACCTCTGTTCCCGCACGTAATTTATTCTAAAGCGTTCATGTCTCCCAGGAGCAATTTGCCTTTATTGCTGTTTCACTCGCTGATGAGAGGAGTCATGCAAAATTGAGTCCCTCATAGCATTACCTTCTATGAGTTTCAACTTTGAAGTAAAAGGAGAGGGGAGGGTAATCATAGTCATTACGAGAAGCAAATTGCACAGTTTGCCATGTTTAGACCAAATCAGCTGGAAAATATGATTGTTTGACCACTGTTTGACAACACTACCTTTTTAACAAATGAGCTCAGTATGACTGTTAATATTAGAGTATTTTTTCTTCCACACACTTGTGCTCCACGAATCAGGTGTATTTTACCCTTCTCCAAGCTCAATTGACCGTTCGCGAAGACCCGCCCCCTTTAGTTACTGTTGCTTTGTCTGACAAGCCGTGCTTGAAGATCGCTCTCACGCCACACATCATGTTCTCACGCAGTGAAAAATACATCGCGGAGCAAAGAGGACACTGACAACGCGCCGACAGACAGGACAGAACAGGTTACTTTTGATATGAAACAAAGTCTCAACTAGGGATGTTAACCGATGACCGTTTGACCGATGGTTGACCGTATCAACGTTAACCGATCAAAGTTGTCGTTAGTCGGTTAAAAAAAAAAAAGTGATCTCTAAATTAGGCTATTATAGACAGTGGACTAAACGCTACTACAGTTAGCCATCTCATTCCAAGATCTTTTTGTGTGAAGTGAACAAATCCCTCACACTCTATTTTTCATAACTCGCCTGTTTGTACTTAAACCAACAAAAACATTTGGTGCGAGGTCACAGCGTTTGGGTTCGCGCGCTCACAAGGTTTGCGAAAAGTAAAGGCTACGGGCTAAAACACTCGAGGTTAGAGCCAGGGCAGACGATGCAATGAAATGTGCAAAGAAAAGTAGTGTGTGGGATCATTTCACCAAAAAGAATGACACAGATGTAAGTTGCAACTTGTGTGATACAGTGCTTACAGTAGTAGCACATCATCTATCCGCATAAGATGGGCTTAGATTTGGAAATACATTAGCAGCTACATCTACATTTCAGTGGTAACAGATAAGGTGATGATGATAATCATCTTTCTTTATTATTGTTAGCACTAACAAGTTACCTCAAACTAAAGCGGCGTCTCTTCGGAGCTGTCATTTTCTTAAATGAGCCGCGGCAATGTTTCAAATGAGCTTCTAACGCTAGACAAACGCCTTTATTTTCAACGCGATCACCTTGTACCCAAACCATTTCGAAACGGGAGGCAGAGCGGCAGAGAGATGCGACAGAGTTGCGAAATTGCAGGCGCGGCTCGAAATGGCTATTATTTCAAATAGCGTAGCATATTTTAAACTAATCGGTTAACCAGTTTCAACCGGCTAATGAGGCTCGGTGGTCGGCCAAGAAAATTTTTAGTTTTCGCCATCCCTAGTCTCAACTTTAAAATTTGGTCTTTTTTTAAACGAAATTTAAACAATAAATACTGTTTTGTGGCTCTTTAATGTGTCTGATGGATCGCTGTAGAGTCTCAGTTAAAGCTGCTCGTGAACCGATCATCTCTTCCTTCTAGTTCATTTATAGCATCAAATAAACATGAATGAACATCAGAAGGAATGCTGTTTCAACCGCGAAAAGACGTCAGGACACACCATTTTTCAAGTTCAAATCCACCGACTTTAATCTACTAACTCTCCTGACCGCTTTGTCGGACAAAATGGCGGATTATGATTGGTCAGTCAATAAATCTCCCTGCGAAGGGTGAAATCACCTTTTTTTCGGTAAACATTTTATTTTAATCCATCTCCATCTTCTTCCGCTTATCCGGGGCCGGGTCGCGGGGGCAGCAGTCTAAGCAGAGATGCCCAGACTTCCCTCTCCCTAGACACTTCCTCCAGCTCTTCCGGGGGGACACCGAGGCGTTCCCAGGCCAGCCGGGAGACATAGTCTCTCCAGCGTGTCCAAGGTCTTCCCCGGGGTCTCCTCCCAGTGGGAGAAAATAAATTTATTTTAATTTTAATTAAAAAAATATTTATATATGGGACTGCACAACATTATTTTGCCATATATGGGATTTTTAACAATGATATGACTCATTGCTGCTGCTTAAAGCTGCTTAAAGCTGCAGACAACATAACTGCAGTGCAGGCTTAACAGAAACAGAACACAATCATCCGTTGGTGAAGATGCTAACATAGTTATCCTTATTGCATTGTAATCGTTCTTGGTGTGAACGGGTCATAAGATCCACCAGATTTGTGCATTTCTTGATGTATTAGGAGCTGAAGATGATAGCACAGCACTATCCGCAGTAGAAAGCTAAAGACTTTCACTTCATCTACACTTAATTCCAGTTTGGCTGGCAGGATGGATAATGGAGCCTCCACTGAAATTCAATTGTGATTATATGTGTAATTGCAGCTTCGGGCCCCAGAGTCATGTAGGCATGCAGGACTATGTTTCATTGAAATGATCACACAGAAACAAATCCATCCGCCTCCTTCATCCAGTGGGCTGATTAGCAGCGATGGCTCGTTAGAATCCAATGCAATAACGCAAACATCAGAGAGAGATGGCCGGGGCCCATTATCAGTGATTGATGGAGGGGTAGTGTGTTGTACGAACACAGGGGCTCAGGGGGGCCCACTATTTAGATTGAATAAAGCGCTTCGGTTTATCAGGTTTATCCACTACAGTAGAGCCACACGCAGAACCTACTCGACTTCACCCACTTTCTGTCCCTCTTTACGCAGCAGCAATTCATTGATATAACACTGCCAACTGAAGGAGGTTACTGGCTCCTGGAATAACATTAAGCAGACATGTGAGATAGGATATTGGATTCAAGCGTGTGCCTGCAAAATCCGTGCGGGAGTGTCTAACAGATGCCATGTAAAACCAGGACAGATGAGGTGTTGAAGGGTGTCACACGAGGCCCAGGGTTTGTTTGGGCAAAGTTTGAATTCGAAGGTTGAATTCGAAGCATAAAAATGCTTTTTGAATGGATCATGGAGTAAACAAAGTGTGTGGGTGGATGATGCACATACAAACACACACCGATTTCAATGCTGTGATGGAGAGAAGGTAAAAAGGAAAGGGTGAAATAATGAATTATTGATACACCAATCACCTTTTCGGAAAATGTGCACAGTAGAACAAACTTAAAGGGGTCTTAATATGCTTTTTAACATTTTAAAGCTTTCTTTAGTGTGTAGTGTTCAGTTTCAAATGATCCTATTATCCATGTTTGGAAGAACAAACACTACTTTTAAATTGTACAAGTCACCATGAAATCAAAATGGGGAATTCTGTTTGTTTGTAGAATATTGCAGTTATTCATTATTATAAATGATTTATCCATGCACATCTTTTAAATTTTTTTTATTCATGTCTCGTAATCTTGAATCAGAATAACTCCCCCTCCCAATCTCTTCTCTTCTCTGATGACGAGGGCGGGACAATAACCTGTCACTCACATGAGATCCACCAATAGTAAACCACAACCATCCAAATCATCCGATCAATTCCCCACGGACAAAATCAAGCCCCGCCCTACATTTGTTCTTGTTCCAGAAGCCGTTACACTCGGATATATACGTCACAACAGGAAAAAAAAGGCTTGCACAACTTCTGTTGCATGCCGACTTTAAATAGGAATCACCATTATTAGTCCTAGTCAAAAGCATGAGTGCACCTGCTCTTTGCCCCATTACAGTCAAATTGTGACTGTTTTGCTCTTGTCTTTCCTGTTGAAGTGTTGTTTCCCTTCACCAGGAATAAGACTAAGAATGACACAAACGTGTCTTGATATTGACAGAAAAATATATGAACACAAGTAACTTAGTTCACTTAGACAATGTCACAACAAACACTGGAAATGGAAACATGGAGAACATGTGAAACACGTTTTACTTTAAAACTGACTTCTTTAAAGTTACATTCCGTAACGTTTGGCGCTCTAGTCGTTAATAAACAGAACTGCATGTGTCTTGCGGAAAAACATTGTAGCCTGAGCTTTTTCTCTGTTTATGATGACGAGTCACGCAGGTACTGGGCTACCGGTCTAAAAGAGTCCCAATGTAGAGTTGTCAAAAAGTACCGACTTCGGTAACCAAACGTACCAAATTGTAGCCAATCACAGACAGATCCGATGAGTGCATGAACACAATGGCCAATCAGAGGTGTTTACGATTCTGCTCAACAGCACTCAAAGTGTCACATTTTTAAAGTTTTGGTAGTTTTTGACAACTCTATCCCAATATAAACACTTATTATAGGTGTACCGTAGTGATTCAGGATAACACAAAAACACTGTTTGGAAAATCGATATAATAATGTCACTACTGAAACTCACAGTAAGATTTCGGTAGTGACATGATTGTAGCGATAGTAACACAGCGACAAGTTTAAGGTAATGAGCATTGAGCATTTGAGCATTACTGAACAAAAAAAAAGAAAGACAATTCTAGCCTGGAAAACATAGGTTTTCACATACAAAGAAACATTAAAATATTGATTAAAACCCCAAAATGTTTATTTAATTGCAGAAAATACTGAAGTTCTGAAAAATACACACTGGATTTTGAGATTTTGGAGCACATTTACTGTACTTTAAAATGATGGCATCTAACCACCCATGATGAACAGATATATGCCGTCTCACTTTCTGCTCAAAAATTAAAAAATGCAGCTAAAATCAGGTTCAGCAAACAGACTGATATATATATATAGTGTCAGTAGTGATACAAAAGTGTGGAACAGTATTTTTTAATACAAATTTAAAAATTAAACCCTCCTAGAATCTACATACTCTTATTTCCTTTTCTCAGAAATAAAACAGATCTTTTTTTAAATAAAATAAATAAATAAATAAATAAATAATAATAAATATATAATAATAAATAAATATATATATATATATATATATATATATATATATATATATATATATATATATATATATATATATATATATATATATATATATATATATATATGAAGAGTTCAGAATGAAATTCAGTAATTTCACATAAATGGCAATGAAAATTAACTATTAATTGTCATTTAAGTGAAATTACTGAACTTAAAAATACAAGCTTGATAAAAATGATCATTCTAGAAGAAAATTTCAGAGGCTTTTGCATTTGAACTCTTCATATATATATATATATATATATATATATATATATATATATGACTACATATTACTTTCAGTTTAACTTTAGGAGTTAGGGTTGGGAGGACAGCCACATCCTAATAGAAAGTACTCTACAGATTTAATTTAGTGTATATTTAGCTTGATATTATATTATATATTACTGTGGAACTGCAATTTGAACTAATTGTGTAGAGTGGCCTATATACACATCCTGAACACATCCACAGCACAGGGAAGACATATTGTACAATCATACGCAATGCTGCATGAGAGGGATTTCACATCTATAACAGACAAGAATACTCTAAGGACACGCAAGGCTCACATTGTCTACCTCCTTACAACAAACCCTAAAAACGAAAGACTCCAAACCCGTGCAGAATCCTCATCTCCAGCCTCAGGCCTCTCAGTAAAACCACACAACAGCCATAATAATCCTCTGTGATTAATTACTCTGGCCTTAATCTCTTACAGCGCTGGTGTGGAGGAAAGAAGAGCACAAAGGAGCAAGAAAAGCACCCGTAGCTGCAGCACAGAACAGATTCAGCCGGCATACCTGCGTCCCTCTCCAGAGAAATCTGCCCTGTTGAGTTTAATGAACAGTGACGATCATGTTATAGTATTGCTGGCATAGTATGTTTAATAGGGGTGTAACGGTTCAAAATTCTCAAGGTTCAGTTAGTATCACGGTTTTAGGGTCACTGTTTCGGTATGTGCTATATTTAGGGGGGAAAAGGACTACTGTCAAATAAAAATAAAGACAATAAGAACAAATGATCTAACTACAAGCAGTAGCACAAATAAATACAATAGAGCAAAGACACAAATAAAATAAACAGTGATTTTCTGGTATCCAACTGTATAGTTTTCAGATACAGAAATTGAATAAAGTAATCAAATGTAAAATAACACTGCATAATCATAACTGTATAAACTATATAAAGATTAAAAAGCTATTCAGTCAAGAGCAGCTTTATTTCCTTGTCTTTTGTTGCTTGATTAACATTAAAACACAGACCGCAGGAAAATTAGGCTGCTGTCACTTTAAGAAATAATGCACAATCCAGTACACTGATGCTGTACACATGCGTCGTCTTTCTCAACTGTTTACGTTCATTTAAGGCATAACCGAATATGTTTGATAGGATACTCGCCAAGACGGGCATGTTGACATACTTTTTGTCAAAGCATAATATAGATGCGCTGTCAGATTTGAGATGAACCGCGGTACAAGTGTTGTGGAGAATGGTACGGTTCGATATTTTACCGTGAACCGTTCACATTCCTAAGCTATATAAAAACTACAATTCAAACTACGTAACAAACACTGTTCATAATTTTGTGAAAAGGCATAAGAAAGTGCAGTACTGTATGTACAGTAGCAAGAGCAAGTTCTCTTGTTGTGTGTGTATATAAACAAGGGAGATATTGAGTGACTGACAGATCCTGTAAATACAGTTTTACTAAAAGTTATCATTTTTCAGTAATGCCAGAACAGCAGATTTATTTCCAAAGAATAGCAGTGCAGTGTGACAAAACAATACATTTATTTTCTGTCACACTGAACTGCACACGCAGCTTTACACAAGAGGTCAGAATTTTAAATATATAAATATAGGTTATAATTATGCTACAGAAACATGCTAGGTTTTGGAAGGGCACACAAATGTTCTTTTAACAAGCATATTTCACAGCTTTCAGTGAAACGGATAGATGTCAGAAACAGCCTTGGGTGAGATCTTGTTTATCTAGTGCACTTATGCACCTCACCATCACTATTCTTTAATCAGTGTGTGTGTGTGTGTGTGTGTGTGTGCGAGTTTATAAGACAGTGAGACAAAGTAAGAGAAAGAAAGATTGAGAGAGAGAGAGAGAGAGAGAGAGAGAGAGAGAGAGAGAGAGAGAGAGAGAGAGAGAGAGAGAGAGAGAGAGAGAGAGAGAGAGAGGGATCTGTAGTCTCTTTAAATACAAACTGGTATGGAGTCAAATAATCACACAGGCAAAAACTTACACAAACTCTACAAGCTCAAAGAATATGAATATCTATAAATGAGTCTGTGTGTATGTGTGCGTGTTTGTGTGTGTTTGTGTGTGTGTGTGTGTGTGCGTGTGAGTGTCCTGAGCGACCACGTCAATCACAAGCAATCTGAATGTCAGAGCTCGGGGAAATGTGATAAATCAGCGGCTTGCCAAATGACAAACATGATATTTGCTGTAGCACCCCACAATTGGAAAAATGTCCCTTTGAATCAGGAATTCACTTTACACTCGCATTCACACAACACACACACGCACACACACCTCTGGCTATAGTCCAGAAACCTACATGCTTGTACACGTCTGTAAAATGTACACAAAAAGCAAAAGAAGAGATCAATGTGTGATTGTTAAAACGGGGGAAAAAAAAAGGATAATATACATATTACAGTAAATTATTCAATAACAACTAACCTGTGTGAGTGTCACGATTACAACCAGTCCATTGTTAGACATTGTTTGCATCAAGCAAATTTGACTTTGGCGGGAATTTAATTTGAGCAATGACAAATATGAAGAAGGGCAAAATGCTGCCAAGTTATTTAGTGGAGTATGTACAAGCTGCAAACACAGATATAAACCACAGGCTTGCGAAAGCAATCCGTTGAGCTGAACAACAAAGAACTAAACAAAACAGAAAAGCACTTCGCTTAAATGGAGATTTACCTAACAGTGTCACATTCGAGTAAAACTTAAATGATATTCATGAAATATTAACAACTAAACAATTAGAAAGGGAGCTATCATATCAATTTGATCAATTATTCATCAAAAAGTCCTTTAACTGGATTTCTATTTTGGACGTGAACTGTGGGATCAATGTCTCTATAATCAGATGTCTGCCGCTGTATTCTGCGGTCAGGCCGGGCTCTGCTTCATCCCTTCTCCAGACACTGACATAAATCCTGCACGTTTCCAAGAGAAGACGGGCGCGATGAAGATATGAGAAGCACCCTCACCAAGAGTAATTAATTAATTACATGTGTATTGCGTGGTGTTTTTGAATCAGGCCCTGGAGAGTCTGAACAGAGCACACAAACATCACAATCAAACCCTGAGCCCTGATCAAATATTCCATTTCCGCATATTCCACCAGACGTCTCTCCACACAACTGTGGGATCATTTCTGCACATCCCGCCTGAAGATCCCACAGCAGCTTTCTGAGAATAATTCGAGATGATTTCTTTAATTTACAGAGTAAATACTGGAGATTTGGTTGCAGAAACACAACAGTCTGAGAGTTTTCATCATGTCCACTTGAGACTCTGCTTGATGAAGCTTGTTTTATTCATGAGCGTTTGGAGAGAAATGTGCGTAGGCCCGTCTGTCTCTTTTGAAGGTATCTGCCATGAGTTCAAACTCAGAGTCGATCTGAGGACATATCGCTTGAAGCCTCTAATAGCAGAACGGGTACAGCGGTTTAAGAGGAGCTCGTGATGGCGGTCTAACCGAAGGATAAGCGTAAGACAGTCTCATCGGTGTTGGAAATCTCGTTTGTAACTAAATGCAAATATATGGCTGTGCACCTACATGGACTCAAGGCTCTTCATGTTCTCTAGTTTAACCCAAGGCAGAGCTCGGACATCTCTCTTGATCATATCCTGAACAAATTCAAACCTCAGCGTTCAAGATCAGTCAAATGTCGTATGCTTAACAGAAATTAGAAGGTGATAGAAAAATGAGTGGGGAGAGAAAGAGAAAAACAAATGGGTATTTTCAGGGTTAATCATAACATTTATACGGACGGATTTTGTCTGAAATGTAAAGTTGCTTTGAATTTTGCAGGCAACAAGGTACATTTGTCTATTGTCAATATTATAGTGATGTATGAAGCACAGAAGTCAGCAACATATTTCTGTCTCACGATCGTGTGGATTGCTGTTGAAACTTTCTTGAACAATGGTAAATGTGACTGCATCTTAAGCTACTCAATTTTAATATAGTACGAACACTCAGCCACAACATTAAAACTACCTGCCTAATATCTGTAGGCATTAAGCAAATCCATAAACATATTCACTGACATATCGCTTGAGACTTACTGATATACATATTATGCACATTTCTTAATATTATGTCTAAAATGTGTTTTTAATATCACTATTAATAAGGATTGTATGATCTAAAGTGTACCTAAAGTATACTTGCAACAGTTCCACTTTAGCCCCGTCAAATACACTCAAGTATATCCTTAGTTGGACCTCTTCCAGAACTACTTCCAGATTACTAAAGTGCAAATTACTAAGTACAAAATTAGCAGACTTTAAGAATACCAATTTAGTCTACCAAAAGTACAATTGCAGGGTATTTTTATTAAGCACATACATATGTACATGTAAATGTATTTGCAGTATACTTAGCACAAGATAAATGTATTTCAAATACATTTTAGTCTATATATTTTTCACTAGGGTCATGCTGATGCGTCGAGACTCTGAACGTGTCCTGTAATATCTGGCAGCAGATGTTGAGAGTTTCGAGATGGGTCGGATCTGTTGGTCCAGAACATCCTATAGATGCTCAATCACATTGAGAACTGGGGAATATGGAGGCCAGGGCAACATCATGAACTCTTTGTCATGTTCCTCAAACCATTCCTGAACAATTTTCAGGGAACACCACTGCCATTCATATCAACTTAAATTCCATATTTATATGCATAAGTCCATCTGCAACAGTCAGCCGTATTTCTCATTATAGTCTATGTTATTCCTGAAAAAGTTTAAGTGAAGTGTGTCTTTTAAATTTGTAGTTGTCTGCCCATTGAAAAACATCCCCTTCAGACTCCTGGAGAACTTCAAAAACGATTGATATATTAAGCAGGACTGGAACGACACGCCGCCATAATTGGTTATGTCAATCACACACTGTTTATGTTCATCCCTAATTCCCTGTCATGTTTCACACAAAACACAACTCTAGAGCAGATGCTAAGGCTAGTATGGCAGCGCCACTTGATACGAGTCTGCACATTTTCAGGAATCACAACTGCATTCAGCAACAGTATCAAAAATGGCGATGCACATAACATCGGGAAAGTTTTATCACAGTTGAAGGCGTGTTATTAAATAAATAAGTCCAATTGAGGCGAGAGTTCATCTATCAGATACGTTAACTAACAAGGACTTTAGTCACGGGAAGTGTGTTTGAGTCGCGTGCCTCGCAGCTCACAACGAACACAAATCATTTCTCCATCTCCATAAGTACAGTACTGTGCAAAAGTCTTAGGCAAGTTAATATCCCCCCCCACCCCCAAAATGGTTTTAAGTCAGTTATTTATATCTTTTGCTGTAGTGTCAGTAAGAAATATCAGTTTACATTTCCAAACAATCTTTTTGCCATTAATTGTAATAATCCAGTGAGATTTGTGTATGCACAAGGAGAAGGGGGGGGGGGGGGGGGGGGGTATTAACATGCCTAAGACTTTTGCACAGTACTGTATATTAAACCCATCATGATTATAAAGTTCACTGTGGCTCTCACATTGTATGACGTGGCAGACAACTAGTTTTCCGTTCATTCAGCGCGGGTTTGTCGAGAATGTGGTTGCGAGTCCTGAAAATGTGCAGGTGTCAGTTCGGTTATAGAACAGGGTTGCCACACACTTGTTTTGTGTGAAACATGACAGGGGATTAGAGATGAACATAAACCGTGCGTAATTGACGTAATAGATTACACTGACGTGTTGTTCCAATTTTAATATTAAGTGTGATTTTTATATTTTATTGAAATAAAAGTTAATTTACCAACATTTAAGTCTTTAACTTTAACTGCTTCCAAGACCAGCTGCTTTAACTGCTTTTTTTGATCACCTGGAGCCTTGTGTGTATGGAAGAATTTAAATGATTTATCCATGCACATCATTATTTTTTATACAAAAATTAAATAAAATAAAAAACATGTCCTTGTAATCTTTACTCAAATGTATTAATGTGCAAATGAATTGATGTGTATCGACATGGGGGCTGATCAATAAGCTGGTCCACCGGCCAGGCGAGTTTCAGAAAAGACCATCACAATTTCCATTTCATGCTGACTTTAATATTGAAAGTAAACTGATTCAGCATCGTCACAATGCCATCAACAAGCTGGCTTTGATGCAACACTCTAATAAGTGTCTCTTCTGAGAACAGAAGATCAGTGATTACGAATGATTATGACCACTGATTATGGTATACGTCATGCATCTCCTGATGGGTTAATGGACACTGGTATATTAACAAAAGAGCCTGTTTAAAAGAATAAACCATATATGGCTCAGTGGGACAGAGCTGGACTGGGGCGAACACTTAAACACCTGGCACAAAGGGCTAGAAACACGGTGGTCCCTAAGATTGTGCTTAGTCAAGCGCTAGTGCTAAGCCCAGGAGAGAGGGGGGCGCTGGGAACTGAGCTGGAAACGGGCCCAGGGAACGCTCGCTTTTTTCTGCTATATTAAAGCCTAATTGCAATGTCAAGTTGCTCAGTAAGCTGTCGGTCTGGGGTACCGAGACCAAAGAGCCATACATATACAGAGAGATGCAAATCAGAAGAGGAGGACATGTGCTGAGGGAGGAGAAATCAGAACTTGTTGAAGGAGAGACCCGCCATAGAAGACTCCATTTCTCCGTCATCTTTTAATGCTCATTTTCATCACGTTGCTTAAAATATTGATAATCAATTAGTGCTACGTCTGTTTTGTTACAGAATTGGTGTCAAAGTCTATCACGCTGTCAAAGCCAATTCAAAGCTGTTTTTTTTTTTTTTTTCAACGGTGGCTCTGGCTTTGGAGGAGTCATTAGGCGCGGGGAACATAGCCTGGGGTGCAATCGCCTATTCTCTTTCATTATAGCTGAGATGAGAAAGGTGAGGGAGATTATTAGAAGTTTGGAATGATCACAAAGCCCCGCACAGGCTGTCAGATTCCCCCTCCGTGTAATTCATCTGGCCCCGCGTCCTCTCAACCACACCCTCGGAAACCTCCTTTCACGAGGAGCTCTCGTCTGAGCGGAGATGGACATTATTCATGAACATCTGCAGCAGGGAGAATATCCTCCACAGGAGCGCCGACACCTTCAGGGGGGAACTTGCCCTTCTGCCTTTAAAATTAAAATGATGATGCTGGAATTAAGGGACAAAAAAGGTTAAGGCCATGAGCTTTGTGAGATAAAGACAGAATTAATAAGAGAAATGACGGAGTATCATATCATTGGTCGTGGGTTTGGAGGTTTGATTTTGCAGAATGTCCTGACCAGGAATACATGGTCTTCCTCAACAGAATTTTCTTAATAAAAACAAAAAATTCAAGGCATAAGAACTGCGCTTTGGGATGAATAGGGAAGAAGTTCAGAGAGCAGAGAGAATTCATGAATGTTAGTAATCTGCGGTAGAAACACATGTCCAGAGCCTCCAGGATACATCATGCAATAAGTTCTGTGATAACCTGAATGACAAAAAAATAAAAAAATAATAAATTAAATAATTAAAAACCTAGCTCGAGCATCACATTGGTAACATTTTTATACTGATTAAATTATATGTTAAACTGGCAGACATTAAAAGTAAAACACTGTAAAAAAAAAAAAAACAGTTAAAAGTAGGCTTTCCTTTCTGTGTATGGTGAAAAGCTAATAAATTAAAAAAATAAAAGTAATTTCATGCATTCTTAAATTTACAGTTTTTGGATGTTTTTGGAATAAGTCATGCTATAATTTACAGTGAAAACTGACATTCTCAGAATTAGATTTTTTTTTTTCATTTAAATAATTCTATTTCTTCTTAGTTTTTAGGGTTTTGTGTTGCATCTTATGTTGTCACCACCATGAGCGCAACTGTTTTGAGACTCATTAAAAAACACCTGCTGTGTTTTGTCATTCTGCATCATGTGTATGGCTCATCAAAACAAATCTTCAAGTAACAACCTAATCATCTGAGGCCGATCAGCTGAACATCTGTTCGCGTGGCCTTTGAGCCAATCTATCTGAATTCTGATCTATTTGTTCAATCAAAGAAGCAACGAGCTTAATTACATGGTTTTTATCAGAGCTACAAAAGGGGGCAAGGGGATTGAAATGGAGCTTGAAAAACGGCTCTTATCAGCAGGGTTTTGACAGGGCCTGAAATCAGTGTCAGACTACAGACCCTTTTTATTGCAAAAGGCAGCCGAAGTTTACCGTGGCAGTTTAAAGCTAAATGAGGCCTGACAGACATGTCAGAGCAGTGGAGGTTTTCTTTGGCAGGGCAGAAATTTTGCTCGATTTCATGCCTTTTATCTTCCAAACACTGGGCACAAGCTCCCAACATCTCTGCAGAAAGAAAAGAAATACATTTTGGGGGAAAAAAGGAAAAATAATGATGGTCGGACAAGAATGACAGATGATTGTCCACCTCTTCAAAATCCAAAAAGTAAATTTGAGGCGAAAGGAGGAGGAATGAAAGAAAATGTCTGCAAAAGCACCACTATGGGCTGAATGCAGAGCTAACATGTCAGGAGACGTTAGAGCAGATATCAGGAAACAAAGGAAAATCAACAGCAACAACAATAACGGTGCCTCCCTCCATATCCTCCTCCTCCTCCTCCTCCTCTCCATCATCCCGTTCCATCTCACTCAGCATCACAATCCCTCTCTTCTTCCCTTTGTCTCTGGCTGAGGGCTATTATTTCAACCTCTTCTCATCCTGACTCTCAAAAGAGAGGAGCAAACTCTGCACTACTGAGAGCTGAAGCAGCTCCCCTACAGGAGAGAGAGCACAGCAAGCACAGGCCGGGCCGCTCAAGCTCTGAAAAGGGTAAAAATAGAAACAGAAGTGGAGGAGAAGAGAAGTGTCCTCTGGTAATAGTCATGTTATGTTTGATAATACCGCCTGTTGATTACACACGACAGCCACGCAGGTCTTCAGGGTAAACCAGTGGCATTTAGGAAGAAAAAAACATCAAAAAACTAAACCGGTTTGGAGCATTTACAAAGAATTAAAAGTGCACTTCAAAAAATATGTTTTTGTTTTTTTAAACTTAAAAAAAGAAAATATAAGACACAGCTTTGACATGTACCAGTTTACTCAGTAAAAGAAGGGATGCATGATTTGGAGCAGAAATCTAATTGTGAGTTTGCTGATAAAAACTGTGATTGCGATTTAAAAAAAAAAAAAAAATTAAATCCATGTTTGCTGTGCTTTTTTGTAGGACAATTTGGCCAACCTGTTGTGATTACATCAACATGGCTAATAATAATAATAACAATAATTTATGATTAATTATTAAATAAGGGAATGGTAAGGCTTTATAAGGTTTCATTTGTTAACATTAGTTAATGTATTAACTAACATGAACTAACCTTGAGAAATACATTTGTTACTGTATTTGTATATCTTTGTTAACATTAGTTGTTCATTGTGTCTTCATGTTACTTTACAGTGCATCAACTAATGTTCACAAATACTGTACAACTTTTAAATGTTGAAATGAACATTAAAAAAGATTAATAAATGCTGTGGACTTGCAGTTCACCAATGTTAACAAATTAAACCTTAAGGTAAAATGTTACCAAAAGCACTAAATAAAACAAAATAAGAAATATTACTATTGTAATAGATCATTGTAAAATAAAAATAAAATATTGAGTATTTAACTATTACGTAATGACAGTAATTACATACTGATTGACTTTTAAATACTTATTGATTTGAACCATCAAAAAACTATAGACTTAAAATCACAGGGATGCCTTAAAGCCGTGCTGCTCATTACAAGTTTGGAAAGATGACTGGCGTTCCCAAAAACACGTTAAATTGACTCAAACTCAGAGCATCATGAGCCGCTCACGTGTGAATGAACACAGGGCCGCGCTTCACTCAGAAACACACAGCGCATATATTTATTTAATTCAATCAGCCTTCGCGATTTGATAATCGCACTAAGCCATATCGTGATTTAGGTTTTATTTCCAATAATCATGCAGCCCTAGGAGAAAGCTCTACCAAGAGTGAATCTTATAACAGCAACAACAACTTTGTTTCCACATAATGCAGCGTCGTTGCTACAAATCCGGTCCTTGTTTCTGAGCTATTTAACACCCCTGGTGCTTTCAATTTGTAAGACCTTTCACAGCATCTCTCTCAAGCGAGGAAGATGAAGTATGAAATTAATCTTTATCCCTGTTTTGTTTCTTTGCCTCTCTTTTCACAATGCATGAAGGCAATTAGCTGTGTGGTTTGGTTCCAGGCTTTGTGCTGGGCGCCTCCGTGTGCCAACTCACTGGCCTTTTGTTCAGTTGGTTTGTGCCGCCCACTTCAGCCCGTCTCCACTGAGCTTTCCTCTTCACACCTACACAGGGCGTTACACAATTCTACCCTAAAAAGAGCTCCGCTTTAAAAAACCCATTTCTGACTCCCTTTTGTCTGTTGTGTGCAATTAAGAATGAATTCCCTCTTCGTTTATTTGCTGAAGTGCATGTTTTCTTTTGTCTTGGCTGAGGATGTGTTAAACGGATGAGAGGAGAGGTACGCAGGTGGCTAATTCACAAGGCTTTTTGTTTTCTTATACAACTACTTTAGGTTTTACCAGGAGTATTTAACATGGGACCACATCCCACTAGCTGGAGCCAATGAGTAGCTTCATATGGAGGACTGACACTAAACTGGAATAAAACTGAATTACTATAGATGGCTGAGAGAACTGGTGTATAAAGAAAGCTATACTATTTATAACTCATGGCTTCTTAAAAAAGGGCTGCAGTACAAACAGGTTTCTCAACGAAATCTTCAGACAGACAACATTTTGCTGTACATACACCAAAAGCTGAAACTCATAAGCTGGAGGTGTGGATGGGTTGGCCCTGTCCTCATAATTTAGCACAGACGTTTGACCTCTACCAGGACCCGTGGTGAGAGTAGTGTCTGTGATCCAGGAGGAGGGAATAAGTGGACAGGAATGAACACCTTTACATCTGAAAATGTATAGAGAAAAAGAAAGACCTTGCATTTTTTCTCCAATGACAAGAATTAGAGGAAAACAGACCTTTATAACGTCTATATATTCTAAATTGCAGTTCCTAGAGGAAGGCAAGGGAATAGCATTAAAGTTTTAGGTAAGCTTAGGATTTAAGGGTTCGATTTTATAAATGAAATGGCCCGGAAGGACGTTTGCCACTGTCATATTTCGTGTTCTGTCATCTGTGTGTAATACTGTACGATGCAACTATCTGCAAATATAAGATCAATCAGAATTCAGTATGCAAATATTATGGTGTTATCACTGATGGTTAGGTTTTCAAATGGAATCAAAGTAATTGGGAGATTATATAAAATAATAATAATAATAAAATATAGATAGCACACCCTGGGCCTAAATTCTACATCGTGGTGAAATCATACAATCTTATTATTACGTTATGCTTTGCTATAAAAAAATTGTTTTTATCAAATCAAATTGTACAAATTCCTACGAAATCTCTAATTCATAAAATGTTTTTTTCATGAGATCGAGTATCAGAAGAAACCCTAACTAGAACGTTCATGAGCAATACCAATACATTGCTTGCACATCTAATGGGGTCACTTTCTGAAGAACTGCCAAACAAACTCTGCGAAAAGAACATTCAAATAACGGACCTCATCATGCGTAAACATATGCACAACATATGTGATTAACAACGTATGTACATTGGATGATGTCCAAGTGGAGAAAACATGTACAGTATTGTTTAGATTTATTTAAATAACAGAAAAATAAATCAAATGTCTGTCCATATACTGTGGTCTTATATGTTTGAAAGTATATTTTTCAATCAAATCTTATTATATTATAAGGGTTAACAACTTTTTTTTTTTTATATATATTAATATTTTGGAACCTTTTGTAATTAAGCAACCAGGGAAAACCTGACAGCAAGCTTGTGTTGTCCATACCCCAAGGCCTGTGTACCCCAAAGAGCCCTAAACCTCTGAGGATCCACTAGTCTCTATCGATCCCCTTTACAACTCCTGAATAATAAATTCCAGCCCCCCCCACCCCCCTCCCCAGAAATGCCCAACTGAGCCTAGGGTAAGGCTTAAACCCCACTAATTACTCAGCATTGAAAGGAAATCATTCATCAACAGCATTATGGGACACTGAACTGCCACCTAAACTGACTCAATGAAATCAATGAATTGGAAAAGCTGGTTCTCGAAGAAGTTCGACCATATGGGTTTAAAACCATGATGTATCTACACTGCCACTCAAAAGTTTAGAATAAATAACACATGTGAATGCTTTTGAAGGAAATCATTGCTTCTGCTGTAACCAATGTAGGATTTAGTTGATCAAAAATACAGTGATAAAGTTGTAAATGTATAATTATAGAAACTTTATTTTTGCATATTTTCAAATGAAACTGTTTGCGTGTGATGACAAAAATCTAGCTTACACAGACATTACTCTCGACTTCTAAAGAAACTTTGTGTCATATTTTTCTTAAGAAATCATTCTAATGCGCTGATGTGAAAGGGTTCGGAAAGGGCAATGCGGTTTAAGTACACTTGCATTTCGTGTCACTGTACAATTTCAAGTCAAAATTTGAAACCAAAATGGTTGATAGAAATGTATTGCTCTGTTGTTCTTTTGAGAGATGAAGGCTATTCAATGCACTACAAACTTCAAAGAAGAAAGCAAACTGGATCTAACCAGGACACAAAGAGAAGTGGGCATTGCAGACGCATAACAACACGAGGGAAGTGTACATCAGGCTCTCTATTTTAAGAAACAGACTGGTGCTCAGCTGGCAGCTTCATTAACTAGTACTCATTCAACACCAGTTTAACGTCAACAGAAAGTATGAAAAGAAGGAGGTGAAGAAGAATAAGAAGGTGAAGAAGGTGATGAAAATTTGGGTAAAATAACATGGCTCGTGGCCCTTAAATCTTGCTTAGGGCATGTGATCATGTCTGACCCTTATATTGTAATTGTGAAAGTGATGATATACGTATACAATTATTTTAATATACTAACAGTTATAATTTTGTTATATTTCTTTAGATCCCTGGCTACAAGAGGGTTTGAATGAATGTTATAGCGTAGGTGTTTGTTAATAGATATTTAAAGGGTACTGGTGGAATTATAGGTGCAGTTTCACAGATGGTTTGGCGAGTGTGCCAGAGGTCTGGTGGATCGTGTCCAGGGAGGGAC